>OZ010789.1:100636647-101972897 GCA_963932465.1 Maratus speciosus | reverse complement strand
TTATACTTTTTAAACTATAAAACACTCTTGAAACAGGCACTTTCGTTGCCATATTTAAAGCCATCTGACATTAACTTTGCAACTAAATTTGTGTCCGGCAAATTAATTATAGGTTGTCTGTTAACCAAAGAGTAATATCCCGTAAGGCATGGTGACGTCACGGCGACGTCGTTGTGAAGTCACACTGTGATTTTGTGACCGTCGATGTGACGTCACGTGACGTCGATGTGACGTCATAGTGACTAGAATGCGAGGTCGTTATGGCCGTTTTAGAGGTCGTTTGTGACGTCACATTGTGACCACTCTGTGAAGTCACGGTGTGACAAATTTGTGAAAAGTGTGTCATTTGTGACTATTTTGGCATTAACTTTGTGACTAACCTGTGACGACAGCGACAATGCTTTGACGTCACACTGTGACTAATTTGTGAAATATGTGTCATTTGTGACGAACTTGTCATAAACAATGTGATGATTTCAAATGAAAATCAAATTTCAAATTAATTGCTTAAAAGGGCAAAGGCCAACATAGAGAAAAAGATTCCAAGCCGGGACTCGAATCCGGGCCATCAGTGTAGCGCACTGACATTCTACCGACTAAACCACATGGAACGAGACCCAGCCTGGAAAATTTCTTACTAGTACATGTTGGCAAGGCTACAAACGCAGCACAAGATGGAATATTTATCGTGAGCCGCCAACATCGGGTAAACACGAAACTTAATTAAATCCAGCATCGATTCAAACTATATAAATACTTGGAAATTTTTCCATAGAGAACCATTCGCCTTGCATACAATATTTCAAATAAAAACAAATTTCAAATTAATTGCTTAAAATGCAATTTTAATTTGAAATTTGATTTTCATTTGAAATATTGTATGCAAGGCGAATGTTTCTCTCTGGAAAAATTTCCAAGTATTCATATAGTTTGAATCGCTGCTGGATTTAATTAAGTTTCGTGTTTGCCCCATGTCGGTGGCTCATGATAAATATTCCATCTTGTGTTGCGTTTGTAGCCTTGCCAACATGTACTAGTAAGAAATTTTCCAAGCTGGGTCTCGTTCCTTGTGGTTTAGTCAGTAGAATGTAAGTGTGCTATACTGATGGCCCGGATTCAAGTACCGTTATGGAATTTTTTTCACTATGTTGGCTTTTGCGCCTTTTAAGCAATCAATTTGAAATTTGATTTCCATTTGAAATATTGTTTGCAAGGCGAATGTTTCTCTCTGAAAAAATTTCCAAGCATTAATACCGTGATAATTATTGTTATAAACACTGTGATGAATTTTAAAATAAAGTTTTGTTTGAAATATACAATATTATCTTTTTACCGTACTTTTTAGCAATGTATCGCTATTTTGGAGTCCTATTCTTCTAAAATACTTTTAATTTTTACACTGAAAAAAACAATGCTTATCAACTGGCATCCTTTATTATTAAGTTCTAAGCTTGATCTTGAGTTCAAGCTTTATATTAAGAATGTTTTGTGTGTTGTGATTTGTTATTATTTTATTAAATACGAACATGGAGTCTAACGGATATTAATACATTTCCTATTTAAAGAAGAATAAGATAAGCCATATTTATTTAATTTTTTTATTCCCGTGTATATTGTATTTTGTTAATATGAGCTAAATAGATTTGGTATGATTTATAGGAAATGACTGATCTGGGAAATAGAAAAAACAAGTAAGAAAAATCATGCGTTAAGCATAGATTATAAAGCACTTACCAACGCTTCCTGAATGCTTTAACTAGACATCGTAATTTAAGGAAATAACGTAAATAAGATAACTAAGCAAATATTTTAGAAAACGCATAAAACATTTGAAAAACTGATTTCAGCAGTTACCGTTCATAGCCAAATATGTTTTCCAATTCTTTTGAATAGCCCTGTATTTAATCTGTAGTTTGATATATACTAGTATATAATGTGAAAATTTAGTTTAGCAAGAAAATGCATAACAGGATGAAATTCTCATTCAAAAATTTATACTAATATATAAAAACATACTTGAATACTTTTGTACAACCCTGTAGTTTACCTAGAATCTTTATTACACGCCACTATTTAGTTAAAATTTAATTCAAATTAAAACACTCTTAAAACTGCTGAAATCACATTTCCAGAAATTATAATTTATAGACGGCCATATATCCATTTCCTTGCGTGACCCTGTGTATCATTTTATCCATATTCTACAAACATTTCTTAGTAAATTAAATGCAGTTCAACATAAAAATCCATAACTCATCTAAAAAAACACCTTTAACCCCTTGGGGACGAGCGACACGTATACGTGCCGGAAATAGGCCTAAGGATCCTCGTTTATCCTCACCAGTAAAATTTTACTGTAAAATTTGCCTTATTTAATCCGAGCATTTTCCCGATTTGAATAGGCACAAACTTCTGTTTTTTAAAACCGGTAGCAAAGTAATAAACATTTCGTAAAAGGCTCCCGTCGCGAAGGGGTTAAGCAATTTGCGCCCATACCCCTTAACTCTTACGTATACTTTTGTGTAGCCTTGTATATGAATTATAGCTTTTATATACACCATATACTATGCATAAATATAGTGGATCATAAAAGCGCATATTATAATTAAAAATGCATTTCCAGCAATTATCGCTAATGAACAGTACAATATCAACTTTTATAAATATCATAAATTATAAATATTTTTTTTTATAAATATTATAAATATCAAATTTTAAAAAGTATAGTAAAGCAGTTTAATCTATAAACTTGTTATCAGGCATGAAAAACACTTTATTTCAATGCTTAATTGTCATATTTTATTTTTTAATGCGAAGTATCGAACGTGTATCGAAAACATAGAAAATGAGTTTACAATCGAAGAAAATTTAATAACTGATTCTGAATGTCTACAATTAAATGTTTGATTAAAATCACGAACAGCAAAAACGTGCTTACATACAATTTAAAAAAATAAATATAACAATTTGAAAAACACTATATAATTAGTATTTATAATTGTACTATTAAACAACAACAAAGTACAATAGATGAATTAAATGTATTATTAGATTTAACAATTTCTCAAAAATCTCTCCATATGTTACAAGGAATTCCTATTATTTTATAATTTTGGCAAATGTTAAATCTGAAAACATTGATATGAAGATTTAGGATTTTAAATAATAATTTAAAATATTATTAGCAATGAAAAAATGTCTTTCAAAAGTTTCACTACTATAGTATGTAAAACGGCATTTCCCATTCAGTATAATGTTAATTTCTAATCTGAAAAACAATCCCAGAACAGTCTCTTTCTATAGGTATAATATAAAACTATTTAACTCATCTCACCAAATATACAAAACAGGAACAAACAATTTAAATTAAATAAGACTTACTTTTTGAGCTCCATAAATTAATTATTAATATCCGTGTGTATCTGAAAATGGCGACGTCTTTTTCTTCCATTAAAAAAAGCACACGCAAAAGCTTACATTTTAGACTAGTAACTTACCGCATCTGTTAGAACAAAAAGTTCTCTGTTTACCCTGCGGTATCGTGGCAGACGATTTGGGGCAGGTGTGAGTTTATTTCCTTTTATATAAACAGATATGGAACTTATATGTGCAATCATTTTATGAGACTGTCTGTATTTAAATTTTTGTATTTGAAGAATTTTCCAATTTATTTTACCTTTTCTTTTTATCAGTTTTAACCCCCCCCCCCTCCCTTTTTCTAAGTAAAGATTGTTTCACACAAATACAAAATATCTTCCTAAAAAATAAAAAGATATAAATAAATATCGGGGATAAAAAAATTTCTTTGTCAATCGTCATTCTTTTCATGTTAATTTCCTGTAAAATAAAACAATTCTTAAAATAACTTTTTTTTAGAGTCATATCTCTAAAACACAAATTTGAAATACGAATAATAAATTATATCATGGGTTTTGTATAAATTTTGTATTATTTTTATTTATTCGGAAAATGCTAATTTTATTTTAAAATTCTGAAAGAAGTAGAATTTTTTTTAAAAAATAGTTACTTAAAATAGGTACACTAACAGGAAAAAATATGACTTGAATGCAAATTATAAAGCAAGAAATGTATGTATGACTAAACTCTGAAGACTCTTTCTACGTGCTCATTAAAAGCTGCAGACTTAACTATAATAGAAATTTTTTAGTTTGAAGCCACAAAAGTGTTTCGAATACCAGTGGTCGGTAAAAATAAATTAAAAATTTTCCTTCCTGCAAACTAAATATGTAAAGTGTATATATTTAATATTCCTAATTCTAAATATGCTATCCAAATTGCTCCAGCACGTACCATTTTTCCGAGAAACACTTTTATAATAATAAGAATAAGAGAAGGATTATTATATTAAATTGCAATACTAGATAAAATTGAAATCAGGAAAAAAGTATACTTTCACGCTCTTAGATATCAAATTGATAAAATATAGCATGGAAATCTAGTTTGTTGATACTTGTACCGTGCATTTTCCTTTATATGCCCCCCCCCCCCCCCCACCATCTTTTCGTGTCTGAATTTACTACTTGCTACCCACTAATATATTTTCATTCCTTATGCCGCTGTAACGCGGGCCTTTTAAAAACATTTCTCTTCATTTTCAAAGATTTTTGAAGTTCATATTTTTCTCACACTGTGACTTACAATATGGGTTACAATTTTTTACAATTTATTACAATTTTTTTTTGTGAGTGTGTCGTGACCTACGTTACATGCAGTGACATAACAATTCTTTTTTATTGCCAGAAAAATAAAATTTTACAGTAACAACATGTTTTGAAGATTTTTTGTAATTTTTTTAAGTTTTCTAAGAAGTTCACATCTCATTCACAATGTGACATCACTGAGTGGTGGCATTTCGGTCACAGATGTGACGTGACCACAGTGACTCACAGTGACGTCACAACGACGTCACTATGACCATGCATGCTATGAGGGATGTTACCTATAAATGTGGATCTGGCAGGTTCTTAGCGACATTGGTAACGTCTGTTAATAATGTATTAATATCACAAATAGTTAGTAGAAACAGATGTTATAAACAAAAATCATGCTAAAAGGGAGTAATTTTGAAGTTTTTTGACCTGCATAACCCCTTCTCCCGCAAGTAAACGCAACGTCTCCAGACTGCCAGACCGCCTGCAAACGTACTACACCATAAATCGGAAAAACATATAGAAAAATCAGCCTCTATAAAATGACGTAATTTTGAAGTTTTTTGACCTGCATAACCCCTTTTCCCGCAGGTAAACGCAACGTCTCCTGACTGCCAGACTGCCCGCAAACGTACTACACTATAAATCGGAAAAACATATAGAAAAATGAGCCTTGATAAAGTTTTTTGACATGCTAGCTCTTAGACTATACTGTTTATGATAAGTCTTACTTTTTTTCTATGTAGATATTGCCCTTTAATAACTATAAATACGGATGTGCTGTCATGATATTTATGAAGACAGTAACAAAGGAATTCAAACTAATTTACTAATTAAGTCGTTCATTACAAAATAAAAGAGATTTAGTCTCGAATGACATGACGTTTAATCAAAATTAGAGCAGTATGTACTATAAATATCTAATAGTAAATGATGAGCAACAAATTAAGAAATGGAATCATGTAACTAATAAATCATGATGGTCGTTTTAATGAGGCGTGTTATTGCCTATTTCCCTTAGTGTTTATTCAGTTGAATAAATACTAAATAAATGATAAATGATATTTCTATAATAATACAAATGCAATTGGATTAGCGTTTTATACTTTTAATTAATGCCAATTTAAGACAATATTTTAAAGGGAAAAATAAAAGCTTTTCAATAAGATTAAAGTATTTGGAAATATTGAAGAAAACACTACAAAATAAATTATATAATTAAAAAACACTTCAAAACTTATTATGCTTTTTTATTCTGCAATGAATGTATCCATGCGGTTAATGGAACAATGTCAATGGAACCTCCTGATGTATATTCTGAATCCATTATTCTGCAATGAATTATTTATTTGTCATATTCTGGTTATAATTATATAACTCGTCTTTTTTCCTATATAAATATTATATTGTACATTCTTATAACACTGGTTGATGTAGGGGTGGTTATCGAGATTCTAATATAATAATTCGACAAGATTACTTTCCTTAAAAATGTCGCTAGTATTAGGAATAAAAATTGAGTTACTTCTGAACAAAAAAGTAATAACGTTTAAATAAAAGGACTTGTATCTACTATAAATAGTTAGAGACATACTAATAAATTATGCTGATATTTTTTAAAGCACTGTTTTACTAAAGTAACACTTTTGAGTTCATATAGTGTTTATTTTTAAACCAAATTTTTTTAATAAAAAAAATAAATTATCGTTATAAAATACTTTTAAGTACTTATAAATAGTTATTAAATTCTAAAAGTAGGAAGTTAAATACGAATTTTATAAGCTTTAATTCAAATTTTCCTTTCTATTCTGTGGTAGACTCTTAAATTGTTCATGTTATGATTGTTGCGATTTTTTTCGTTTTTAAGTACGAATTAATATACGAATTTTATAAACTTAAAGAGTAATTTATGTTGTTGTTTTTTTTTATTCTGCGATAAAAGATTAATTTTTAGTGCTTTGATTGTTATGGCAGATCTTGCTTTTTCCTACAGGACTTTCATTTCACTATGCCTGTAAAAAACTATTTGCTGACAAGATAGTTAGAGATACTATAATAAAAAGATTCAAACTAAATTACTTCCTAAGAAAACTGAAGTACTTTTATTGGAGAGGATTATAACTATGAAATGAATTTATAGATGAATATATACGAAGACAATTAAGTGTTGAGAGATTTAAATATGTTTAAGTAAATTAAAAATAATAAATTGAGAAATGATAACAAATGAGTTATAATTAATTATGATGATAGTTTTAGTAGGATATTTTATCATTTCAGCTTTTCAGGATTTATTAATAAAGTCTATATTAAATAAGTTGTAAATTATATATAATGTTTTAAACACAGATTACTTATATTATACTTTCAAATAATTTTGTTTAAGTCAGTATTTTAAATGGAGAAAATAGATTCCATTGTAATAAGATTTGAGTAATGAACTTGGCAGTTTTTTTAATATACACTCTCAGAAGAAACTATAAATTTATGAGCGTTTCTCCTTCAACTGTCAGGAGGAAAAGCCTTATTTGATGTAAAACGGTCTGATCCACTAAATACGCGGCCTTATCCTTAGATACTTAGAAAATTAAGGGCAATCCACATATTCTTACAGTTCTAGCCCATCTGCTAGCAAAAATACGGTACGAACCCATTCATTTTCCTGCTCTAGGGTGTAACCCTTCATTTTAGTCGTGTTTAGATAATCGGAAAAATAATGTCACTTAACCGCGACCGAAAGATATTTTTTAGCCCACCAAAAAAGTGATTCTGTGATTATTATCTAATGTGCTATATGCTACGGAACAGTAAGTAAAGTGTTGTTGTGTTCTAAAGTGCGTTATATCTTTGCCCCGTAAAAATGATGGGCTGCACAAAATGATGGGCGTGGATTATTTTTTTACGGTGTATGATTGGAATCTCTGCTGCCGGCCTCAGCCCCTAAAAAGTTTTAACAGTGTAGCAATAAAACAGTACTAAGTGAAATGTGAAATTTGAGAACTTTAAAGCGCATTATGTTATTTATTCTGCAATGCATTATTTAATTTTCAAAATTCTGATTATAATCATAATGCTCGAGTTTTACTATATAAATACTGTTCTTTCAAAATATTCTAAAACTGGTTTACTGGAAGAATACTTGTCGAATCTGCAATAAAATAATTCAAAAGGAATTGCTCTCTTTAAATATATTGTTCCTTCCAAACATAGACAGAATTACAACAGGATGAGAAGGAAATAAGGTTTGAAAAAAGCATAAATATATCTAATATGGAGAAAAATGTAATAAATTCAGTACTTATAGAATGTACAGTTTAAAAAAAAAGAATGATTAAATATACTTGGAGATGTTTTTAATAGGCCAGTAAAGCTAAACTGATTATGGAAATTTAATTTTTCGAAGTAAATCAAATTTAAAAATAGACGCAATAAACCATAAAAAATAATTAATATGTATAGAAAAAGTAATAAATTATGAACATTTATTTTCATGGGACAATTTATTGCTTCAATTTTTTTTATAGTTTATTTCTTATTTTGATTTCAAGGCATATCTATTATTAAAAAAATATATTTTGTAAAAAGTACTTAGAAAAAAATAATTTTCTTTCTTTTTTTATTTAAAAATTGGATATGCACTGGGTAAAATTTTGAGGTACTTCTGATGTCTAAACACTTGCAATTCTAGAGCATCACTTTTATTTACATGATAAAATTTTTAATTAAAAAAACATACTCACAAATGTATCTCTTTTCACGGAATATGAAATACACAGCAAAATAAATTAAAAAGCTAGTACATTGAAGATATGCAATAGACAGTTTTAAATAATGATAATGAATAATAGCATATTAACATATCCCAAATATATTTTTACAGTAGAACAGTGGAAAACCGATAGTTTTAAACGTTATTTATTTCATGTTTATTCCTTAACTTACAAAATGATGTTAATATTTAGTTAAGTCGTTGTGAATAAATTTCCTGATAAAAACAGACAAAAAAAATAAAATTTATAGCTATTATTAGTTGAATATTCTTTCCGGAGTAGATAATTTAATCTCTATTGAAACCTAATTGAGAAAAAAATAATAATAAATTAAAAATAATTTTCTTGTCACATACCTGTCATAAACACATTTACAACAATTGATAAAACGGTACCAATTACATGTCATGTGATGAAGTTTTATTTATCGTCAGGATGTTCCATCGTAAACATTTTAAAGAAGTTCCTTTTTTTTTTCTTTTGTTCTGAAAATATTAAAATAATTTCAAATGAAACCTTTGTTCAGGTAAAAATTTATTACATAATACGTAATTTTAATACATTTTAAATATACACATTTCTAAATATTTGACATGGAATCCAAATGAGTACACTTCGTTCAAATCAAATCTTTCCATTAATATTTTTTTTGATGCTATGAAATAGAATTTGAAATTTATTTTTAAGATATTTTATACACAAGGTTTATTATTTACATAAAAGTAAGGAAAGAGAAAGATGTAGTATAAAAATCCGAATTTTTATATCTTCTGCAAAATTTCTTTGAAATAAAGAATGCATAAGTATTTTTTTTCTGGTAAATTGTAAAATTCAATATTTTCGTTAAAAAATGTCTTGTTCACTTGGTATATCTATCTAAAAAAATTAATCAAATAACAATTTACTTCGGTGTGGTATTGAAGGAACTACAATAACTACTTTTTGTTTTCAGAAAATATTATGTGACAGAAATTATTTCGCTTACTTTCAATAATATAAACAGAAAAAAAATTAATAATAGCTCTGTTAAAGCCTGCTTGAAAAATATTTGGCGGATTACAAGTAATTGTCTTTTCACACACTTATAGAAAATAAGTTTTTAATCTGGTAAAATGTTACAAAATACGTGCCAATTGTTAAAGTTTTATTGATGTTTATGATATTCTATCATAACCATTTTATTCCAGTCCTTTTTTGGATGAACAGAAATATAAAATAAATTTAAATAAAACCTTTGGTCGGTTAACATTAATTACATAAAATGTCCATATAATATATATTTTGAAATTTTAGGGTGATAATTTTACAATTTTTGATTATACTCATATCTAAATTTTAGCTATGAAATTCAGATAAGCGTACATTGGAAAATTTACTCTTTAACATTCAAATCAAATCTTTCCAATAATACTTTTACGATGCTAGGAAATAGAATTCGAAATTTATTTTGAAAACCTTTTATACAGAAGGTTTATCACTTACATAAAAGCTAGGAAAGAGAGAGAGTATAAAAATCTAAATTTTTATATCATCTTCAATATTTGTGTGAAAAACAGAATGTATAAGTACTTTTTTCTGGTAAATCATAAATCATTCAGTTCTATATATTCTTTAAAAATATTCTTTTCACTTAGTGTATAAAAGAAAAATTTGAATGAAATAAAAATTTACTCAGACGTGGTATTAAACTACTAATTCTATGAAACTACTTTTTAATTTTAGAAAATATGTCATAGAAATTATTTCGTTTATTTTTTTACTTAAATAAACGGAAATCAAAATTATTTTCTGCTAATGTATGTTTCCTTGTAATATGACAATATAATTTAAAAAATATGTTACATTAAAAGGTATATGCGTTAAAAAGTATATTAATATAAAAAATAAGCAATATGTATAATAATATTTAAAAAATGTATTACATCATATTCAGTTTAAAAATATATTAAATGAATATAAATTACAGTAACATTATAGGATTTATTTTGGCTGATTACTTTGTTATTTATAAGAAAGGAGATTGACCATTCTTTACAATTGATTTCTTGTAATTGTGAGATTAACTAGAGAAAAGCCAGTAAAAGACTAATCTTTCTCAAACAAAACGAATTTTTTTTCCAGTGAAGTGATTATTTTTGCATATACTGAAATGTTATCCTAGAAGAATTAGAAAACATCAGAATAACTTTATAGAAAATGGTATTAGCTACAATATCCCCAAGAAATATGGTATTATATACAATATCTGCAAGAAATATTTTATTATCTACAATAAGTTTTAGAACATAATTTGGTGTTTATCACTAAGTATGGTACAGTAAAAAATGAGCTTCATACGATTGCTCAAAAATGATGTATTCGAACGCCTCAAAATATTTAACAGCATTTTTTAATATTATTACTGATAATCTTAGGAATTGATAGAATATCTTTAAAAATATATGTAAGACAAGCTTATAAAAAATGCTTACATATAATGATAACTAAGAGAAAGCAGAAGCGTTAATTTTCTTTGGCTGTGTTGAGAAAAATCGCCTAATCTTTAACATTTTCACCACCTCGTATACTTATTTTCCAAGTGTTTTTAATAAATTAAACGCAAGAAAATTGAACAGATAAATGTGTTACGTATCTTTGTCTTTTTTAGGGTTTCGTTCATCTCACAAAACCCTTATAGTCCCTTATCTGTCCCCCAGTGATGATTTCAGGGGGTGTCCCGGGGGACAACCCCCCCCCCCCGGAACAATGAGATGTCCCCCCGGAAGATTTGAGATTTTGTGTTTTCAATGGTTAAAGAGTGCAATCCCCCCCCGGAATACTATAATGTCCCCCCCCGGAGACACAAAATTCCCTCCCGGAGAAATGTGTCTGAATTCAGTACTGATCTGTCCGTCCGTCACAGGACTCCTACTCGCAAACTAGTTAAGTTGCAGACTTAATATTTATTTTTACATAAGAGCTGAATAGAATACCCCCTGTCCTTGCCAAAATCATACAATTGTGAAAAAGTCTTATTTAATGCACGTTGTTAATTAAAACCCCCAATTAAAAGGATGGAAAATATTCATAATTCAACAATAGCTTTGATTTTAATGAAACCACAGCGATTTGCGGTCAGAAGCAAAGATTATTTAAAATTCTTTTCCGAGTTTCCGCCATTGCAAGACATTCAGATGCGAAACCGCACCTATAAAGTTAACTGGGGCTTTGCAAATCGAGTCAAATAACACAAACTAGCAGGTCGAAAAACTCGAAAATTGCACAGATGCATGCACAAAAAAAAATCTGCTTTCAGAAATTCTAAAAATTATTTCGATGCGTTTGGTAGAAGCGAAAATATCCGCTAAAAATCGATCGGTAAAAAAATCCTTTTATTTCATTCGAAAGAAAGGCAGAAATTGATTTCATTTCGGAGCGAGTTGAGATGTTTTTACCTTCAGAGGCTCTTCCTTTAGTGGAGGTTTTACAACAAATGTAAAACTTTTAAATTATTAAATTTATAGATTAAATTTTTATGCATCCAGGCGTAGAATTTTTCGCTGATTTCAAATATCTTACTTTCACGAGTAGGTCTCAATTAGGTGCGGAGATATTAATTATTATTTAATTTATATGACGTTTATTTCAAACGGGTCGTTTTAACATGCTCACGGATAGCCAGAATGGGAAAAGATGCGGAACAGATGCGGAACTTAAACAATAAAGTGTAGCAGAGGTTTTAAAAGGCGCCCACATCTCAGAATCTAACAGGCATAAAAACTCGAAACTTGTACAGCCCGGCACAAAAAAAAAAAAAAAGTCACCTTTCAGAAAATTCAAAATTTTTTTTCTGTTTCAACTACAAGCTGAGATATTATTTATTATTTCACTAATTGGTTTATTTCTATTAAATGCTCATTTTAGCAGGCAGTCACTTTATTTCTTATACAGTACAGGACCTCAAATCCGGAATCCTAAAATCCGGAAGACCCAAAATCCGGACTGAATAAAGAAATCTGAAATTCCGCGATGAGACGGAATAAATAATTCCGAAAAACGCCCATAGATGGCGCTATGCGCACAGTTCCAACTAAGCAAGACTTAAACAACTTCACTCAACTGAATAAGTTTGTTGCAATGTTTTTATATTATAGTTTTAATCTAAATACTATTTGCTGACAGAGTTAGAAAAGTTAGTGTGTGCACACATTTTAAATTTATTTTAAAAAGAAACCTTGTTCTTCATTTAATAGAAAATACAAAAAGAACAAATAAATAACCAGAAGGAAGAACTATTTTTAAAAGATGCATAGAATATATTTACAATATTTATATGTAAAGATGTTTTGCTATCTCCCCCCCCCCCTCCTTCAAATGTTCAACAAATTTCATTTTTCGAAAAAATTCTGTTTGTAAGCACCGTACCCAAAATATTTTTTCTTTAACTCAAAGGGGAAAAAATATCTATGCATGGTTTCTTTCTGCATGACAAAACATACTATCCATCCAAAGCTGATGATCTCATTCTGATAACGTTGACTTCCCACTTCACAGAGTTAAATAAACAAGTTGAATAAACAAAACAAACCGCAGATAGATATCTCGTTTTTCTTTGCAGTTACACTATAGTGGCCCTTTTTTTAGAGGTACATTATATTTTAATAAAAATTTGTTACACAGGCTAATTTACTATTATTGCAGCTTGCTGAAAATTTGAAAGAAATTAGTCAATTAGCAACGGAGATAATTATTTTTTTAATAGAGGAAAAAAACTGGTTTTGCTCTTTTTCTTCTGTTTGCTTGCTACTCAATAATTTCTTTCCCGTGCAAAACTTAATAACACATTTACGAAGTCCTTTTTATACGAAAAGAATAGAATTTGAATAGATTTCCCCTTGCTTTTGTTTATTTTTAAACTTTCTTAGAACATTTTATTTTAAAAATTTAAATGTTTCTCTCTTTATTTTCACTGAGTCGAATACTGCAATTCGCGATATAGATTCCTAGACCTTGCTAGGCTCTCACGAACGACGCATTTTCATTTTCTAAAAGATGTTGCTAATAATGTGCAGGATTAAAAAAAATTCTTATTCTTATTTTAAATTCTTTTTTTTTTTTTTTTTTTTTTTTTTTTTTTGTAATTTGTTTTCGTCTGTTTACTTAAACTAAGCCCTACACTGCAATTGATATAGATTCCTAGGCCTAACTCGGCTCTCGTGAACAACGGCACATTTCTAAAAGATGTTTTAATATTCCTAAGAATATGATGCATTAAAAAAAAATTCTTATCCTTATTTTCAATTATTTTTTGTAATTTGCATTTTTGACTGTTTATTTACTCTAAGCCAAACATGGCAATTCGAGATATAGACTGCTTCACAGCATGTAAAATTTTGCCACGGGCATCTACTGTATCTGTTTATTTATTGTTTTGGTTAAGGACCTGAAATCCGGAAAATTCCGAAATCCGGAACGATCGCGGTCCCGGCCAGTCCGGATTTGAGGTCCCATACTGTAGTAGCATTGTTCAGAACGGTGTCACATTTTAAAAAATACAGCATAAATATTACTTACTTAATATAAAAAATTCACAAGTGTTGCTACCACTATTTTCAAATATTAATTTCAGCAAATATCGTAAATTCTTTCTTAAGACAATTTTTAAACTATCGCGTTCTGTACCCTTTTGTGTGCGTTCTTTTGACGCCGTGATGTGATAAATATTACTTTAAAAATGTCATAAGTGTAGATACTAATATTTTAAAACAGTAATTTCATCAAATATCTGAAATTGGTGTTTAAGACCACAACCCTCCGCGACTAATGCATCTACGGATAAGTTGTGGAAAAGAGTTTCGTTCAGATACACTTTTATTAAGAATAGAGTGCACCCCGTGTTAGCGAAATGCGGAACTAATAGAACGCGATTTTATATAAATTAGGAAATCTAACACGGCAACCTGTTTGAAACTTTACGATAACTTATAACACATAATAAAAGTTTTAAAGAGAATGGCGCGAGAGTTTTTTTTTTTTTTTCTTGGGAGGAAATGGTGTTAAAAAATGTTTTAAAACCTTATCGTGTTTTACAGTTTTATGGGCGGTTTTTAAGAATTTAATAAATATAAATTATCAATTTATGTTTTTAATTAAATAATAAAGTGTTTTGAAAGGAATACTGAACGAAACCCTCTGTGTGATCTGTGATCATTTACCCACTTGTTTTAATTTTAAACGCATCTTCTATTTTAAAATATCAAGTTTAGTTTTTAAATATTTTTAACTAACAATAGATGATAGTTATTCTTTATTAATTTTATTTTCAATACTTTCAATTTTTTAAATTTAAAAAAGAGTATATAGAAACAGATTTAACTTATTTTTTAGTTTATAATATTATAAAAATCTTATATGTTTTAGTTAGTTCTAATGTGGTATTTTTATTCCGTACGAAATTTTGTTTTCAAAATGTTCTTTTTTTTCCTTTTGAGTTTACTATCCAATATTCAAGAAACGAAATAGCATATAATTTCATTTGGTATATTTAATTTAACTGAGAAACCAATCTAGAAATAAACCTTTATGTAACTGGTTTCTTCTTAAATACTTTTCTAGATCAACAAATATTTTAAAAAGCGAAATATTGTTTAGCTAGTAGTATATTTTTATATATTATGTAAGGATTACGAAAACCAAACATTTCGCAAATAGTTTTTTAAACGTTGAATTTAGCTTCTAGATTTATGATAGGACAAGTATGCGAGTAAAAAGCTCAAACAAAAACATAAACAGTCCAATTCTGAAGACACGAAATAGCATAGTTTATTTTGTCAACGCAATTTATCTGAGAAATCAGTTCAAGAGATAAACCTTTCTGGGAATAATGTTCTGACTGTTTCTTTTTTAAATGCACTTCCAGATCAACAGATATTTTACAAAAGAGAAATATCGTTAGGATGGCAATTTATTTTTATTTCCATCACAGGATTAGGAAAAGACACATATGGCGTAAATACTTTTTCAAAAACGTAAATTTCTCTTCTACAGGGTGGTCATAAAAAAACTTTGCCGATATATGGAACTCTAGCGGCCGATCCGTTTAACCGATCGAGATGAGATTTCAGATATAGTTATTCAGAGGTATGAGCTCGGGATTCTGTGAACGGCAACGAATTGGCGCTCACGGTTACGGTTATAGGTACAGAAACTCGGAATTTTCGAATAAGCAACGCCCATTTTTTTCGTCGCAAAATGCTCAGCGTATGCGAAAACCCTAAATAACGCTTGAACGGTACGTGTATCGCAATAAACGGACGCGTTATGCACACACAAAAAACAGTTCAGCGAACGGCCAAAAACAACACGATCGGGGATCAAGGAGGAAATTTGCATATGACAGAGGCAAGAATCAGTTTTCTACGCTGATTATCTGTCGAACGGCGTTCTGTGATTGTTGTCTTGCCTCTGTCATATGCAAATTTCCTCCGTCCGCCCCGATCGTGTTGTTTTTGGCCGTTCGCTGAGCTGTTTTTGTGAGTGCATAACGCGTCCATTTATTGCGATATACGTACCGGTCGAGCGCTATTTAGTGTTTTCGCAAGCGCTGAGCATTTTGCTACGAAAAAAAAAAGGGCGTTGCTATTCGAAAATTTCGAGTTTCTGTATCTATAACCGTAACCGTGAGCGCCAATTTGATGCCGTTCACAGAATCCCGAGCTCATACCTCTGAATAACTATATCTGAAATCTCATCTTGATAGGTTAAATGGACCGGCAGCTAGAGTTCCATATATCGACAAAGTTTTTTTATGACCACCCTGTACATACATAGTAAGATAGGTAAGTCAATTTAAAGAGAGCATACCTACACCCACATTAGAGAGCACATTTGTCCTCATCGAAAACATAATATTTATCATTTAACCACATATAATCAAAATTTTACTTTTGGATGCTTCTTTTAATAATTTTGCTATGTATTGTAATTCTTTGGTAATTTTATTTTCTTTATTCAAAATTATTCTTTTAATAATTTTGTTATCTGTGCTTTGGATTTCCGAATTGTTTTGCAACGCGAAAGCTTTTGGGTCACTAGAATTGTGACCGAAAGTAAAGAAGTGCTATTGGTCGTTCCCTGTCCTACCCGCTAGTCTAAGCTACTTGTCGATTTTAGCTTATAAATTTTTAAAGTGCCATCTTTCGTGATCGAGTTTGCCAATTACCGATCCCAGGCCAGTATCGAAAGGGTAAAAAAACTTCGAGGGCATGCGACCGCCTTTTCTGCGAAGTAGCGATGATCCTATGGTCGTGAACAGAATATTTAAAGATTAATTTTTCAGTTCCGACTGCAAAATGTTATAAAGCAATGCTGAATATACCTGATTATTATCAGATAGTTATTAAGGATTTGTATCTAGCGTTATGCCTTTTTATTTAAACAGCATTTATAGCTTTTTTTTTTTCATCACGTAGAAATTGCTTATGTTACAAAAATAATATTGATATTACTGATAGCGTTTTTATATTTTGATAATTATTTTTATCGCATTATTATTTTTTAATTAATATTTTATTTATTATTGAATGTAGTCCTCATTTATAAAATTATATCTTCAGTATTGCTATACTGATATTTAATTATCAATATTAATTTCGGAGTTAAAAACGTAACTATTTAATCATACAAATGGATTATGCTTACCTAAGTTCACCTTATCGGGAGATAAAAGGCTCACTTAAATATCTCTGGAGCAAAAGTTTATTCTGTTTAAGGAATAATTGCAGGAGCAAAATGTAGACACATCACAACATATACTTGACTATCAAAAAGTAAATACATAACGTTCGCGTACATAATTTCGTTTCAATAAATCCTACATCAAAATATTTCACAGCTACATTTTAGTTCATAAAGTTCTAAACAAATTCATTTGTCAACAAAAAACTATCGTCTGCGCGAGGCGTAAAATAAAAACGATTATATTAAGACCATAGAAGCAGCGATAAAACGCAACATTTATAATTATTCTTCATTAATTTAGTAGTTACTGATGATATTTAAACAATAAAATATATGACTTAAATAACGATACAATTTGCAATACAGTTATGAGAATACAACTAAACAATACAGCGCAATCGGAAAAAAATAACTTTTTAATGGTTAACAAAATCGGTATTTATTTAATTTACTCTCACTCTTTTAAGTTACATGCAGTGGTCTAGGCGTAAAAAAAAGGACAAATGATATATGCAACAGGCAGAAAATATAAACCATAGCGCACACGCTAGAACTACAGAGGATATAAGTGGTTATACAAAAGTTATATGGTGTAAACCCCTGCTTACTCTCCACTACATCCCTGATAACATGAAAGCTTTATCTAAACTATCCAAAGCAATGCATTAAAAGTAATACTTTAGGAGTTTATTATTTATATATTATAAAGTATCCTTTTATTTTTCATTTTTTAAATGTTAATCACTTAATTTATGATAAAAATTATGTTACAGCTATCATATTAAATTATTATTAATAATATAAAAAATCCGGCATAGCTGTCTGATTAAAAAAATACTAATTAAAAAATAAGTACAATTATTAAATATATCATTACATTGCATAAAATAATAAAATTTACGTAAATAAAAAAAAAAAGTATTTAGTAAAATTGAAATCATTATTCTCTGCTTGAATACAAAGATTATACTGTCTATAATAAAACACTCATGCTACAATATATATTAAAACACACATACACACATAAATAACGCACGCATTCAACAGTTAAAGGTATATATAAATATTTTACAGACATACATACAATAAATCCAACTGGAGTGAAAAATTAGCCAGAGCCAGGAATCGAACCCGGTACCACTGCATTCCAGACAGTCGCTCTAACCACTGAGCTACTCCGGCCGATGCCTGAGTCTGCAATTTCTCACTAATAAACCATGTTGGGGAAGTCACCATCCATCTATACGAAAGCCACGGATGACAGGACAACGATGAATAGATTTTACTATTACATCGATCTACGATAATTATACAGTTGGGTTTATTGTATTTATTGTATGTATGTCTGTAAAATATTTATATATACCTTTAACCGTTGAATGCAGGCGTTATTTATGTGTGTATGTGTGTTTTAATATATATTGTAGTATGAGTGTTTTATTATAATTATCGTAGATCGATGTAATAGTAAAATCTATTCATCGCTGTCCTGTCATCCAGGGCTTTCGTATAGATGGCTGGTGACTTCCCCAACATGGTTTATTAGTGAGAAATTGCAGGCTCAGGCATCGGCCGGAGTAGCTCAGTGGTTAGAGCGACTGTCTGGAATGCAGTGGTACCGGGTTCGATTCCTGGCTCTGGCTAATTTTTCACTCCAGTTGGATTTATTGTATGTATGTCTGTAAAATATTTATATATACCATTATACTGTCTGTTTTGATTAGATTCTCTTATAATAATTATAATATTAATTATAATAATAATAAAGTATTACACATTGATTAGGATATTTCGAATGCAAAATAATGCACATTAGCTCTTTCTTTTCAATTTCAAATAAAGAAACAAAATACGGATTTATTTTTAATACATAAATTTGAATAACTTTTCAAAAATATGAGTGTGGAGAATATAGCGGGTCGTTCGGAAAGTCGTTTCAGTTTGGGAAAATTAATTCGTATCGGAACATTTTATCATTTAATTATTAGACATTAGATATCGGAATTAATGTCTAATAATTAGCGGGTAGAATTTTCCGGTACGAATTGACTTTCGCAAACGGAAACGTCTTTCCAAACGACCCAATAATTTCTCCTGTTCTAATAACGCATACACACTGGAGTACCTTAATTTATAAGAGGAGCGACACAAACATAAGACATATGTTCATATAAGAAATTTTTATTCGAACAATAAGACCTTAAAGGTTATATGATTCGATTATTTTAGATGGCTTAAGGGGATCCGGGACACATTTTCAAATAATTTTTATTTATTGAGATACAATTTCGAAATTTTTTGTGATGGTTAACCATATCATTTATAAATGAAATCAAATGATAAAACTTCTGATATATATATTTTTTTAATTTAAATTTTAAATTTTATTAAAAAAGTGGGGTAGATTAAAATTTCAGTTATAATTTCAATTTTTTTACATTTAAATAAACAGAAATATATAAGTTTTAATTTAGATTCAGCATTTAAAAAATATTAATTTAAATAAAAATTAAAAATATTTAAAGTATAAATTTGAAAAAAAAATGACGTAATTTTTAAAAAATCATATTTTCAAAAGTAAATATTTTTTTCAAATTTTCTGAATAAAAATTAAAGTAAAACAATTGAAAAATACATGTTCCAAATTTGAACCGTTTATCTTTAACGGTTCTTGACTTATAACAATTTAAATGCGAGAAATGGTGAAAAAACCCATCATGACGAAAATACATTTCGGCAAAAAGTCTTCATGATAACCATTGCTTGAAAGCTAGAGTTTGAAAACAAACCAAAACTTAAAAATGAATATTTCTTGTTCCAAATGAGATAGAAACATGATTTAAACTTCATTTTAAGCAGAAAAAAACAGAGAAATTTTTAATGTAACAAAAAAATTTAAGAAAATTTTAAGATTTTTTGTCCTGGACCCCCTTAAACGAATAAACAAACATTAGGTTGAGATAGAGTCAGGCACACTGACCGAATTCGTTTCATGCATCAAGTTTTACTGCTCATATGGCGCGACTCCGACAATGAGTGGTACTCTAAAACCCCATACACCCACACGAATAAATAAACATTAGGTTGAGATAGAGGCAGGCTCTCCTACACTGACCGAATTCATTTCATTCATCAAGTTTTACTGCTCATATGTTGCGTCTCCGACAATGAGTGGTACTCTAAAACCCACATACACTAAATGATAGTTTTTAATAGCGGAATAAAAAAAATAAATTAACCATATTTCTAAAATTAAAAATTTATTTCTATATTATTGTGTCGGCTTTTATTGTACAGTTACACTTTAAATTTTTTTTTGCATTTTCAATCTATGAAACTTTGGCGGAGATGTAGTCATTTTTTTTTTCATATTCTCTGTTATTATCCTATGTTATAGATGTTTCACATTTTTATTTTTTTTGTTTTCACATTTCAGTAAATGAGTTTCATAGAAAAAATGACCTGCGTAGCACTTTGTTTCATATCTTTAATCACTGATGCGAGATTATAGAAATAAATTACCATTTTGGATAGAGTTCTCTACTCTAAAACCTACATACACTAAATCATACTTTTTAATACCGGAATAAAAATAATAAATTAATCATATTTCTAAAATAAAAAATGATTTCTATATTATTGTGGGAGCTTTGATTGCATAGTGACACTTTAATTTTTTTTTAATTTTCAGTCTATGAAACTTTAGCGGAGATGTAGACATTTTTTTAATTTCACGTTTTCTTTTATTATCCTGTGTTATTGATGTTTCTCATTTTTATTTTTTAATATTATTGTTTTCAGATTCTGGTAAATGAGTTTCATAGAAAAAATGACCTGCGTTTCACTTTGTTTCATATCTTTATTCACTGATGCGAGATTATAGAAAGAAATTTCTATTTTGGTTAGAGTCTCTCATGCAATACCAGCTCTAATCGCATTGTAATGCGAAAATTTATATTTTAGAACAATTGTAAGAGAGCATGTTAATAAGCTAATAAGTTGGTTTTTTATTACGTGGGTTATCAGGTAACTTTATTTTTATTGACATACACTAATAAATATTAATATGTCTTTTATTTTTTTCTAGGTAAGTGAACAAACACTGTAACACATACTTCTCCAACGTAAGTATACATTTCTCTAAACAATTTGATGTTTTTATGCATTATTGTATGTCGGCCCTTATCTATTTTTTTTTCATTAAATGTATTTTCTCTATTTCCTATCTTATGCCACAAATCTAATAGTGTAACATTTTCAAAATTAAAAAAAAGATACAAACATTTGTAAATTCCCAACAAAAAATACCATTTATCAGGAATTTACAATTTTCAGAAACAGAGGAAAAAGGTTATATGCACATGAGTTCATTTTATGATAAATTAGAATACACTTTGAAATCATCATGTTATTTGCCTGATAAACGGTATTACAGAGTTGTCAGAAACGTTGAGAACAACATTGTTGTACTATTATTGATTCTAGTGTCATTTCCATTGATGTATTTTTAAGGACGGAATATATTTTATTTCTTAAAATATCCTCAACGATTAAACCATAAATATTTTAGTGCTTTCAACGTTCTTGCACCCCAAAAGCACATTGAAATTCAATCTTTACTTCTTATACTCAATAATGAGCCTACAATTATCTTTTGTAACTTTCTGCGTAGTTGCAATTTTGTTTCATTAAAATAATGTTGCTCTATTTGTGTCTCACGCAATTTTAAGGAACTTATTGGAAATAAGGTTACGTATACATAAACTCTTGAAGAAAAATATCAACCATAAAGAAAACTAATGCATAAAAATATCAGAAGAAATAATTTGTTTAATTCTTTAGAAGTAATATGAGAAAACATATCGCAGTAGAATTTCAGAGTCTCACGTATAATTAAGTTGGCTCCCATAATAACTGCTTACGTTAAACCTATTTCCATCTTCGTGAAAACATTTCTTTGGTGTTCTCTGCACCATTAAAAATTGTGTCTGTCGCGGATAAAAGCAACGGTAAGAAACATACTGGTTTCCGATTGAACATGCTGTTTGCATTAAGCCATTTATTTAATTCTGATCATAAAGATTTTTTTTTTATATATATATTTGTCATGAGAAATGCAGCAGTGAGTAAAAGTTGACAAACATAAATAAAAAAGACTTGTTTTTGAAAACATTTATTGCAACAAATATGACAATATTCTGTTCAAGAAACACTAATTCAGAAAAAAAAATTATTTATTTTTTAATCTTTTCTGCATTTGAAGCAATCCGTTGTAGTTGTCTCTTTGAGTTGCCTAAAAATTGAATCACAGATTCCTAATGCTCGTGTGGCATAGTGTCTTATAAATTCAAAATAATGCGTTTTCATGATATAATACTTGATCGATAATGTTTATAAAGACCATTATCCTCATAATCTTCAGTTTTTTATTAAACTAAGTTCTGGAGATTATAAGGACCATTTAAAAACTTTATCATTGTGATCATCACTTGATCTTTCATGATAATTAATAAGTTTTAGTATTTGGCATTGTTTGGGATCGAAAAAACAAATAATCAACATCGTTAAATTTTTTATCAATGGTTTGTTGAGAAACTAAAATGTTACTTTTGATAATTATTACATTTGGAATAACTTTCTGTCTAAAATTTTGATGTGATAGTACAAATTTTTTCAATACGACGGAGATCACTAATGTACAAAAATTTCTTCCGCCATAATCCAGTATTTTCTTCACTACCTTCATGAAATTCAAATTACTGTATCCGTAGATAACTTAATCTAAAAGCCTTATTTTTTTTTAAATGGGACGTATTTCGTTCCCAATAAGAGAATTTCCAAGAAGGTTGTATCTGTTTCCATTTCCATATTTTTTTTTGTATATAATTATATCTTTATAGAAAGAAAAACATTTTTACAAAAATAAAGTTATTTCTGTGATAAACTGTTCTATTTAACTAGGTTTCAATGTCAATAGAAAATTTGTAGTTCTAATGTGTTGTATTTTTTTCTCGATATATATATATATATTTGGTAATGTATGTATTTTCGGTATTACATTATCAATATATATCGTGATACATATTTTATGAAATGCAAATACGTAGAATATAAAATGAGAGAATTTTAGAGCTCATATCACTACATAACATTGTAACTCCCATCAGGAGTCAATTCAACTCCAAACAAGGGATTAAAATTTCATTCGAACCTGGAATTTCTTAATATATTTAATTAAATATAAATCGGAATAAGTTAAATGATTAAATTAAATAGTTTTAAATAGTCTGGAGTGAAATATGTTTTTTAGGTTTGAGTAAAATTTACAGCAGAGTCAATCCAAAAAATTAAATGTCTATTCGAACCGGAAATTGTTTCCATAAAATAATTCAAATTATAAACCACACGGAACTGTGTTAAATAGATTCAACACTTTGCCTACCAGGCGCGTCCATAGAACCCAACATGTACATTGAAAATATTTATTCAAAACAGAAATTTCATTTAAATAAATTAAATATATAAACCATACAATAATAAGTTTAAAAAATAAGTTAAAGATATTTAAATAAAAATTCTGTTTTAGAATATTTTTTATAAAATTTGGGTAAAATTTCCTGTAGATCTAGGGTTAAATAAAAATTCTGGCGTAAAATATTTTTATAAAGCTTGAGCGAAATTTCCGGGTGGTCTAGTGATAAACTAAGATCTAATTTAACATGAATTGCAATACCATCTCCAACCTCCAACATGTCGTTTACATATCCTTACATGCCCATTTCCTCCAACAGGTCTATTTTATTTTATTTTATTTTATTTATTTTTTTGGGGGGTGGGGGGGAGGGAGATATTTTTTTCGGTAATTAATTCGGCATTAACAATGTGTATCGTAATAATATTTTATGAAATTCAAATATGCAGAATATAAAATGGGATTTTAGAGCTCATAATATTACTTAAACTAAGAACTAATTTAATATGAATTGCAATCAAATTTCAAAAATAAAAAAAATACAAGTTTTTCTTTAGTACAGTAAATTAATAAAAATATTTTAATAATTACATCTCATAATGTCATAATTTTAAAATTGAAAAATATTCTATTTATAATATATAATAACAATATTATGGGATAAGTTTTCAAAATTTAAATCACAAAAATAAATACATCTTTAGCAAAATTTAGTCGTATTAGAATTTATCATTTAATACTTTAATTACCTTGCCATGACGACTAATTTACTTTCATGTTTGCATGATTCAGATTAAATTATAAAATATCACCTATCGTTACTTTCTCCTACAATCTTTAATAAGGTAATTATCTTTTCATAACAAAGCAAAATTTTAGGTAAAATAATTTTTCAAATCTTTCAAATCTTTCAAATCATTCACATCTTTTAAGTAATTATATTATTTTCATTAAGGCATTTCGACAAAAAGTAAATTTAATTATATGAAGTTAACTTCTACAAAAAAAAAAAAAAACATTTTAATTAAAAATTTTCCATAATCTTATTTCCGTTTATTATTATTTTTAATTAAAAGAGATAATTTGGCAAAATGTATTACAATTGTTAATTTTTTTTTATTGAAACGTTTCTATGGCAATTATACTCTCACAAGATATTTGTTCACAAGTAAATTTAATAATAATAGGCCTGAAGGCAATCATGTAAAATTCTATATTAGATGCAAGATGAAATTATATAGTTTTCAGTTAGAGTAGAAATAAGAAAATACAGTGGTGCAGATCTGTAGAGAAGGAAGTTTCCAAGCCAGAAATACATAGGGGTGAGTTGTACAAAACCGAGTAGGCAGGTAAAACTGGGTAGCGCACATTCTTCCTTGAGCTGTACTGCTTGTCGACCACCATTACGGCCTTTGTAGCTGAACGAAATGTTACTGTATGCGGTTCCTTTTTGCATGAAGGATTTAGTTTAAATTACTTTTAAAAATTTTATTGTTTCATTCTTGGTTTTACGCATATAATCACTATTTGTCAGCATATTTAACATTGGTAAGTATTATATCTAATTATTTGCTTTCCTGCTAATTTTTTAACATTTTTACTGATCTTTTGCTATAGGAATGACAGTAGTGACACCATGTTTTAAAATTTGTGTCGTGTTGGGGTTAAACCGGGTACTTAAGAGTGGGTCAAAACCGGGTATACCCGGTTTTGTCCTACATTCGTGGAAGGATATATTTAGTATAGTTAATAAATTAGCATTTAGCTTTAAATAGCATTTTTAATTATGTTAAGTTATCGAATTTTTAATTCTAAATCTATCCAGTTATAGTGAAAACGTTAATTTTGATTTTGTTTTATATTTATAAGTGGGAGAAATTGTTAGATTAAATTTCTTAAATTAAATGAACTACAATTATTAATAAACAAAATAATGGTACTAATTATGATATATTTTTATATTATGCTTACTACATTTTAATAAATAACTTTCTAATCTGAGGTATAATAACTTGCGTTATAGGCCTACATAAAATTCAAAATATATTTCGTAAACTGTTTTTTAAATAAAATAATTTGTCCTAATTGATAAATAATCTATAACATCTCAATCCCATATAACTAGGCTACATAATCTATAATAAGATTTTTTTCTCAAATAAATATTAAACAAACAAGAGAAAATTCTCTCTTGATGGAGGATCCTTTCCCCAAGCTCATTTGCTGTATATAATAGGAGTGGATGGATTACGAAAGAGGCCTTCATTATTTGGTTCAAAAAATTTATAGGTATTTCCTATCCTTCTCCTGGAAACAGTGTTGAATTCAGGGGGTTGCCCGGGGGGACATTCCCCTACGGCAATGAGATGTCCCCACCCCCGGGAAGATTTGAGATGTTGTGTTTTCAGTAGTCTAAAAGTGCAATCCCCCCCACCACCCCCACGGAACTAGCTATAACGTCTGCACCTGAAACCACAAAACTCACTCTCGGTGAAAACAGTCTCAATTCAACACTGCCTGGAAAGCCTATTCTTTTATTCCTTGATGGGCATTCAACTCATGTTAAAAGCATAGAGCTCATCAATCTAGCAAGAGAAGGAAATTTATGTATCATATACTTCCCTCCATACGCAACGCATCGATTTTAGTCCCTTGATGTGTCATTCGTGCACCTCTAAACCCATACTACAAACAAGAGATGAGGAAGGGGTTACTTTCCAATCCAAAGCGATCTTAAATAATTTACCAAATTGGAAAATTATTTAAAGCTACATTTTTGAGAGCAGCAGCTGTAATTCTTCATTTAGAGTGTTTGAGGGAACAGGGATTTTACCCTACAACAGCGATGATTTTGCTCTTTTTGAAACCACAGAGAAACCCACGAAAGTCGTGATAACACACTTAGGTCTATGCAGCCACAGCTTGACATGGCTGCAGAATAAATATTTCTGAAACATCACAGGATAATGGATCTCAACCTTCCAAACTTAAAAGTGTTGATATCACACTCCATCAGTTTACAACATCCTGCATCTTCCACGTCTAGCTGCTACCACACGGAACAGTTGACATCACAATCACTGACGTCATCAGTGATTCAAAATATTATCTATACAGAATACATTCATAGGCTTATCCCATTGGCATCTTCAGACTACGTAGCCCAGCAATTTGCATTTCCAATTTCACCTAAAATGTTATTACCTACTCCCCTGGAATGCTTCAGAATTGAAAAAGAAGGAGAAAACCGTTAGTTTGACTTCTTCACCATTTAAATTAGAGATCGAAACAGATATTAAAGAGAAATAAGCTAAACAAACTGCAAGACTAAAAAAGAAGATTCTTAAAAAGAAAAAAAGAAATTAAGAATCAACAGAAAAAAGAAACCAAAAAGGGTTGAAGAGACATCCTCAGAAGAAGAAGAAAATAACGAAGCCTGTATGTTTTGCAATGAAATTTGCTCAAATTCTAAATCCAAAGAATGTTGGATAAAATGTTTGAAATGCCACGGATGGGCACACGAAGATGTAGTAATGCAGAAGAATATGATGACATTCATTTGTGATTTTTGCAGCTAAAAGAAATCTAAGACTTTCAGTGTAAAGTAGGTAGGCCTATACATTGTAGAAAATGTGCCACAGATCTATTTTAGACACACGGAAGAAGACGTGCTATTTAATTTTGTTTAAAATAACAAAAATGTATTTTTTACTAATTAAACAAGAATTTTTGTGAATAAAATGAGTTTTCCGGGAGTTTTAAATGGATACCCGGTTTTACCCAACCGGTGGGCTAAAAACGGATTTTTGCATATGTCTAAAAAGAGCTATTTTTTTATATAATCAATTATATCTTTTATTGAAAGGAATATGTTTTGTTATAGCCAAAGGTTCATTTTATAATAAAAACGGTGTTCGGAGTTTGTTTTCCCATTTCACTGTATTTGAGAACAACAAACATTTATGGTACCCGATTTTGCCCCACCTTCCCCTACCACTTAATTTTTCGTTCCGTTTACGTTCGTCCTCCTAAGTTATGCCATGTAAAAATGACAAAATATAGAAATTATTGCCTTTATCTTTTACAATAATATAATCGTGGTCTGCCTTATAGCAAGCGTGGCCGAATACTTGGCAGAATATGTTTTACAGAAGGTACTTTTAAGATTTACCTATGTCATTGAGTATATTTGCATCTTAAAATGATGTTTAAAAAAATGTAGGATGGAACACCAAGTTCTGCCAGCGTTCAGATGTGACTAACTCTTTGGCAGAACTTTTCTTAAAGTATACATTCGTATATTTAGCATCAATTTTTTCCAAGAGATTTACGTCATTAGAAAAGTTGTGCATCATTTTCTTAATAATAGAGGCGTCCGATATTTGTAAAAATCTGATGGTGAGCGCAATCATTATCTATCCATAGCGAAAAAGATGTTTGCATCTCATGACAACAACATTTTAAGTAGTACGGTAATCGAATTTTTTTCGACTTCCGGTTTTCGACGGATTTACACGTTTTAGTGGTCAAAGATCACAAAAACATGCTTATACAAAATGTCTGTATGTTCGTGTGTCCGTATGTCCGTGTGTCGCCATTGTGACATCAAAAATTGTATGAAGTTACGCATACAGATGAACGAATGGCTTGGAACGAATGGAACGAATGGAACGTTTTTGGCTATGGCAAGCAGGTCCTCCATTAATTTGGAAAAAATCCGTCGGTAGGGGGCGCTGTAATAGCGATTTTTTGTGAGATTTTTGTGCATTTTGAATATTGTATCATCGAAACGTCAATGAAGTTGCATACAATTGAACCAAATTTTTTCTGCATGTTTGTGGCCATGGCAAGAAGGTCCTCCCTGAATTTGGAAAAATTCTGCCGATACGGGCCGCTGTAATAACGATTTTTGTGCATTTTGAATATTGTACTATCGAAAAGTGTATGAAGTTGTGCATAGAATTGAACATTTTTTTTTGTTTGTGTTTTTGGCCATGGCAAGAAGATCCTCCCTAAATTTGGAAATATTACGCCGGTAGGAGGCGCTGTAATAGCTTTTTGTGCAATTTTCCATATTATACTATTGAAAAGTGTATGAAGTTATGCATAATTCTAATAAAAAGACTAATAAAACTAATTAAAATGAAATATTGACATTAGATTGAAGAAAGTTTTGGGATTGGCACATCCAATTAGTTTAATGCTTGTCAGATATTGTAATAATTTCGATATTGGAGAATAATATTAGTTCAGATATCAACAATCGAAACAACACAGTATAATTCTGGATATATTTATTCTGAAAAAGAAATATTTATTAGTATGTGCTCTTAAAAAATAATAACCAAAAGTTACTTTTGTCAATGAATTATGTAAAAATATAATGAAAGAATATTATTTAGAGGCGAAATGTTGTTGATTTCGATGCTTTAAAGTCTCACTGATTACTCAAATATTGATTCCGATTCTGAAAGCGCTCTTTAAACATTTTGATCTCACAGAAGTCGCTGTTTTATGGCAGTAATAATTTTCTCTAGTACTTGTGCTCCAAATTAATTGTATTCGTTGACGAATGCAAAAAGTAAAACATTAACAATCCCACCCCCCACCCCCCATATTTACAAAATTAAAAACGCATTTTAAAAATATTTTTAGAATAATACTTTGATTTGATATCCTAAAGAGGCAACAAAAGTCTAAAAAAAATGTAAAATAGTTGATATGTTTTTGTTTTTTTCTCGCAAATTACAGAAGTGATTTCAGCAATTTTCTTTAGTATATTTGACAGAAGATAAACTTAAATCGATGTTTCGCGAAGAAGAAAAAATGCAACAGCTACATTAGTTAAAATAACCTACATTTCAGTTGTTTGAAAAAAATTTCATAACATTTGCATTTTTTGTTAAACCAGCCAATGATAGGTTATTTACTATTAAAACTATTATGAAAGCTATTAAAAGTTCTTCATTATTTTGAAACAAGTGGATAACTGTCATCGCAGATCGCACTGATGATTTCGTTATGTCTATTAAAATACTTTATCCTTAAAGTAATAAATCAAAATTGTCATTTTATAGTTACCATATTCTTACATAAGAGCTAGCACCATTACATTTAATTTTAAAATAATAAAAAAAAAATTAATCAAATTAAAAATATTCAAGTAAAATAATTTAATTAAAAAAAAATCGAGAATGTTTTTAAATTCATCGGTTTAAAACATTTAGCGGAGCAAAAAATTGTTCAAAACATAAAATGTTGAATTAATTCAGAAATAATACATATTATTTTTTTTCTTTCCAAAATTCACTAGATGGCGCCAAAAAAACTGTCAAATTATATCTGGAAAATTAAATCATATTTTCAAATTCGAAATCTAAAAGAATCTTTTAATTCATCAAAAATCTTTTTGATAACTTGATGAAAATTGTCCTATTATTTAAAAAAATTGCCAGTAGATGGCAGCACCGACAAAAAATCAGAGGAATTCAATATTTATACCAATGACCTTAATCAGTTTTTAAAAGTTTAATTCTTTTTGGGGTTTTTTCATTCTTAATTTTTTATGGGGAGGATGGGGGGCAACAACACTTCTCAAATTGCAAATTTATTTTTAAAACGAAATTGTTCTAAAATAAGTACAAATTTAAGTTAAAAAAATTTTAAATGCAATTCCATTTTTAAAATGTTTGATCTTTTTTTTTTTGGGGGGGGGGGGTGCTTATACTAATTTACTTTTTAAAAGAAATGGCTTGAATGCCTTATGTTCCCTCAGTCGTTGTTTTGAATTGTTTGGCGATTTTTTGTTGCCGTGTTGGCGGTGTTTATAGCTATGGCAACCTCGATATGTGGAACCCCGTGTGGCATGTGTATTCTGACATGTTGTGTTCTGGCATTCCCTGAGAAGTGGTGGATTTTGTGGATGTATTTTGATATCATGTTGTGTAGTTGTACGTCCTGTCTTTTTATTTTTATGTTAAATTTATTGGATGTATTTGACTGACTATGGTTTCTGTAATTCGTGTAAACGCTTTTGCTGAAGTAATTAAGAAATATGAGGAAATTTTTAGAAGAAAAGTAGGTTTGTTTATTGGGTCTCAATGCGTATTCATAAGACTATTTTGGAAAATGACGGTGGTGTTCCCGTAAGGCATGGTGACGTCACGGCGACGTCGTTGTGAAGTCACACTGTGACTTTGTGACCGTCGATGTGACGTCACGTGACGTGGATGTGACGTCACAGTGACTAGAATGGGAGGTCGTTATGGCCGTTTTAGAGGTCGTTTGTGACGTCACATTGTGACCACTCTGTGAAGTCACGGTGTGACTAATTTGTGAAAAGTGTGTCATTTGTGACTATTTTGGCATTAACTTTGTGACGAACCTGTGACGAAAGTGACAATGTTTTGAAGTCACACTGTGACCAATTTGTGAAATATGTGTCATTTGTGACGAACTTGTCATAAACTCTGTGATGATTTCAAATGAAAATCAAATTTCAAATTAATTGCTTAAAAGGCGCAAAGGCGAACTAGTGAAAAAGATTCCATGCTGGAACTCGAACCCGGGCCATCAGTATAGCGCTCTTACATTCTACCGACTAAACCACACGGAACGATACCCAGCCTGGAAAATTTCTCACTATTACATGTTGGCAAGGCTACAAACGCAGCAAAAGATGCAATATTTATCGTCAGCCACCGACATGGCGCAAACACGAAACTTAATTAAATCCAGCATCGATTGAAACTATATTAATACTTGGAAATTTTTTTCAGAGAGAACCATTCGCCTTGCATACAATATTTCAAATGAAAATCAAATTTCAAATTAATAGTGTAAAAGGCAATTTTAATTTGAAATTTGATTTTCATTTGAAATACTGTATGCAAGGCAAATGTTTCTCTCTGGAAAATTTTCCAAGTATTAATATAGTTTCAATCGATGCTGGATTTAATTAAGTTTCGTGTTTGCTCCATGACAGTGGCTCACGATAAATATTCCATCTTGTGCTACGTTTGTAGACTTGCCAACATGTAATAGGGAGAAAATTTCCAGGCTGGGTATCGTTCCATGTGGTTTAGTCGGTAGAATGTGAGTGCGCTATACTGATGACCCGGGATCGAGTCCCGGCGTGGATATTTTTCACTATGTTGGCCTTTGCGCCTTTTAAGCAATTTATTTGAAATTTGAATTTCATTTGAAATATTGTATGCAAACCGAATATTTCTTTGTGGAAAAATTTCCAAGTATTAATATTGTGATGAATTTTAAAATGGACAATTTTAAAATAAAGTTTTGTTTGAGATATAAATTCGTATCTTTTTACCGTACTTTTTAGCAAAATATAGCTATTTTGGAGTCCTATTCTTCTAAAATAGTTTTAATTTTTCCACTTAAAAAACAATGTTTGTCAACTGACATCTTTTTTTATTAAGTTCTAAGCTTGATCTTGAGTTCAAGCTTGATATTAAGAATGTATAAGATTTTAAGGTGTTGTGGTTGTGATTAATCTTTGCTTTATTAAATACGACGTAAGCCATATTTATTTAAATTTTTTATTTCCGTGTAAATTGTATTTTGTGAATATGAGCTTAAATAGATTTGGTATGTTCTATAGGAAAAGACTGATCTGGAAAATAGAAAAAACAAATAAGAAAAATCATGCGTTAAGCATAGATTATAAAACACTTTCCAACACTTCCCGAATGCTTTAAAAAACTTCGTTATTTAGGGAAATAAGGTAAATAAGAGAACTAAGTAAACATTTTAGAAAACGCATAAAACATTTGAAAAACTCATTTCCGCAGTTACTGGCCATAGCTAAATAGGTTTTCCAATTCTTTTGAACAGCCCTGTATTTGATCTGTAGGTTCATATATATATTATATAATGGGACAATGGCGGATCTAAGGGGTGGGCGAAGGGGCGATCGCCCCCCCCCTTGGGCTAATAAAGGGTTTGTAAAACGACATTGTACATCCTCACAGGAAATAAAATGGGGCGGAGCTCGAGCCCGGCGCGACCCGACCCGGGTCGCGCCACTTTAAATCCACGAGACTCAGACTTGGTCAGGTCTTTTCTCTTTTAGAGTCGGGTCGTGCCCTGATCTTAATTTTTTCTGCAGATTCGTGTCGGGTCGGACTTCTTTTTCCTCGAGATTGAGCCTGGCCTGGACTTCATTTTTCCTAGAGGTCTGCACTGGCCAAATTTTCCAGGTCGGGACTCGGCCCGGAATAAAAGCTAAACATTCGGTCCGTGTCAGCCCGTATGATAAGCATTATTGGCCCGACCACGACCCGTGCACTCCTCTAAATTCTTCCTCCCGAGCCCAAGTTGGTCCGACCCGACCCGCGTCACGCCAATTTAAATCCACGAGACTCGGGCTCGGTCAGATCTTTTCTCTTTCAGAACCGGGTCGTGCCCTGATCTTAATTTTTTCTGCAGATTCGGGTCGAGTCAGACTTCTTTTTCCTCCAGATCGAGCCTGGCCTGTATTTCATTTTTCCTAGAGGTCTGCAATGGCCAAAATTTCCAGGTCGGGGCTCGGCCCGGAATAAAAGCTAAACATTCGGTCCGTGTCAGCCCGTATGATAAGCATTATTGGACCGACCACGACCCGTGCATTCCTCTAAATTCTTCCTCCCGAACCCAAGTTGGTCTGACTCGACCCGGGTCGCGCCAGTTTAAATCCACGAGACTCGGGCTGGGTCAGGTCTTTTCTCTTTTAGAGTCGGGTCGTGCCCGGATCTTAATTTTTTCTGCAGATTCGGGTCGGGCCAGACTTCTTTTTCCTCCAGATCGAGCTTGGCCTGGACTCCATTTTTCCTAGAGGCCTGCACTGGCCAAAATTTCCTGGTCGGGGCTCGGCCCGGAATAAAAGCTGAACATTTGGTCCGTTTCAGCCCGTATGATAAGCATTATTGGCTCGACCACGACCCGTGCACTCCTCTAAATTCTTCCTCCCGATTTCAAGTTGGTCTGCAATCTTACTTATTTGTCATTCGTAAAAATTATATTTGTTTTGCACATTTGTTTAGCGAAGTCTTTAGAAATTTAATTTGATTTGATAAGTTACAGAGATGCATTTTTTAAAATTTACTTTTTTACTTTGTAGAGCTTTAAAATTATGATTTTTTTTTTTATCAACCGTTTCTTTCATTCTAAACTGATTATCTTACTGCATTTTTATTTGAATGTAATTGTCTAAGTCATATTTTTACGTAGTGTTTACGTACATAATTGCCCAAATAGTCATCGCTATAGACATTAATATTGTTGTTTTTCTGTATTCATGAATTTCGAACATAATTTGAAAATAAAATATGAGCATAAGCAAGTGTACTTTATGAATAATTTTAATTGCGAAATGCAGGCAGGGCTGGAGTTGATTTTTTAGCTTTTATACCGGGCGGGGCCAATAGTTTTATTTTTTTTATGTGGGTTGGACCTGGGCTTGGGCCTGATAACTTCAGCCCAGGTAAACCCCTAACTGGCATATCGAAGCCAGCTTAACTTTTTTTCTTAAATGCTTAATTTCAGCCATCATCCCATAACTACTGAATATACCGGGTGTCCTAAAATGGACTGACTGATTTTAAAATTCAATAAATTGCAAATGGTGACAGATATTAAAAAAATACTTGCAGGAGGGTTATAGATGTTGGGAACAAGGGTGATTATGTTCCAAATTTTCCGCAAATTTAAACCTCTCGCTGCGCAACCCGCGACTTCCACGGCCAACGTAAAAGTGGCAAAATTTGCGCAACCCGCAATTTCCGCAGCAAATCTTTTTTTTTATGATCTAATTCTATTAAAAAAAATCCTGTTTCACAAAGATTTTGGGACATATTTTACTCTAAAATGAGTGCAGATTTGAAATGTGTAATAAAAAATATGCGCAATTTTTTAACCTATTTTGATAAAATAAATAATAATAATAATAATAATAATAATACGCAGCTCCAGGGTTAAGGCATTCGGTTCCAAAAATTTTGAAAATTCACCTATCCGAAAATTCGGACGTACAAATAATAGCAAATTTTGATAAATGGTCTCCATAAAAAATCTATTTCGTCAATCGTTCGCAGAAAATAACTTCAATTTCGCCGAATGATCACAGAAAAAACGCGAATTTGGTCGGGGAGCCACGGAAAACATGCGAAATTCTTCAAATGATCACAGAAAACGCGAATTTCTTCAAAAGGCAGCGGAAAAGAACTCGAATTTCGTTAAAGGATCGCGGAGAAAACGCAAATTTTGTCAAATAGCCGCAAAAAACCCCCCCGCAAATTTCGTCAAAGGATCGTGGAGAAAACACGAATTTCTTCATAGAATCGTGGAAAAAAAATGAATTTAGTCAAAGAATCGCTTTAAAAACGCGAATTTAGTCAAAGGATCGTTGAAAAAAAGCGAATTTTGTAGAAGGGTTACGGAAAAAAACGCGAATTTTACCATATGTCTTCAAAATTACACTGATTTCGTCAAAGGGTTGCAGAAGAAACGCAAATTTCATCAAAGGGTCGAAGACGAGCGAATTTCATCAAAGAGTCGTGGGGAAAATGCAGTGGTCTCTTTAGAAAACAGCACACTTACATACATTTATTATTATAGGTATAATTTTTAACTTGAAATAATATACTGAACTAATTTTTGAAAAAAAAAAACAAATTAACCCAAACCCAGTTAGCAGGAATCCACACTCAGCCTGAAATCGATCCGAATCCAAAACAGCTAACCCGACCTGCAACAAAAATAATTAGTGCCAGAAGGGAATCCCCCCATCTGTTGTAACCTTTCAGAAAATTTTCTTTGAATTTCAGAATTTTTTTTTTTTTTTTTACTCTACCCTTGATAATTTTTTTAACTGCGATTCTTGATTTTAGTTTAAAATAGCAACGAAGATCATGCTGGAAGCAAGAGGTGCTAAATCGGTTCCCGGAGGAGGTAGGCTTAACGACCATTGTTTACAGAGCCATCTATCGCTGCTATTATACAGTAAAATCAAGAATCACAGTAACAAATCTCATGCCATCTTATATAACCCTCCTGCAAGATTTTTTTAAATAGCTGTCACCATTCGAAAAGTACTAAATTTTAAAATCCATTTAAGGACACCCGGTATGTTTTTTAATAAGTTTCAAAGCATTCTTTACTGAATTACAACTCACCTTAGATATAAAGAGACAAGCAGTCTTATACCAAATTAGTATTTTTTACATAATTCTGGAGATTAAAAAGTATTCCTAAATAATTATTTGGACGTGTCTGTTTACTGCATATAGTTTTTATCTTCAAAAATACCTAGACTTTCTTAAAAAAAAAAAAAAAAAAAAAAAAAAAAAAAGGGTCAACCCGAACCTTTCTCGCAAGTCGCAGTAGTGAAAACCCAATCCGAAACTGACCCAAACCGGATATAATGTATATCAATCTGCCCCAAACACAACGCGCTAGGCGCAGCTAAAAAGTAAAAGTCAACCCGACCTGTAGTAGAAAAGTAGATGTCAACCAGCCCCAAACCCGACCCGCGTCGAAAAAGTAGATGTTAGCCCGGCCCATAGCAAAAAAGTAGAAGTTAACCCGACCCACAGCAAAAAATAGAAATCAACCACACCCAAACGCGACCCACAGCAAAAAAGTGTAAGTTTATCCAACCAGCAGCAAAAAATAGAAGTCAACCGGACCCAAACCCGACCCACAGCAAAAAGTAGAAGTAACTCGACCCGCAGTGAAAAAAATTAGCCCCGACCCGCGCATCAGATTGGAGTTTCCAAATTTCTAAAATCGCCCCCCCCCCCCTTGAGGACTCTCCAGATCCGCCCTTGTAATGGGATAATTTAGTTTAGCAAGAAAACGCATAACAGGTTGAAACTCTCTTTCAGCAATTTATACTAATATATGGAAACATACTTTAATACTTTTGCACAACCCTGTAGTTGACCTAGAACCTTCATTACACGCCACCGTTTAGTTAAAATTTAATTCAAACTAAAACACACTTAAAACAGCTGAAATCACATTTCCAGAAATTATAATTTATAGACGGCCATGTATCCAATTCTTTGCATGACCCTGTATACCATTTTATCTATATTATACAACAGTAAATTAAATTCAGTTCAGCGTAAAAATGCACAACTCATTTAAAAACCACCTTTAAGTAACTTGCGCTCATACCCAGTAATCCTTGCGAATATTTTTGTGTAGCCCTGTATATGAATTATAGCATTTATATACACCATATACTATGCATAAATATAGTGAATCATAAAAGCGCATATCATAATTAAAAATGCATTTCCAGCAATCATCACAAATGAACAGTACTTCGGATACAATATAGTATCTGAACTATATTGTGTGTGCCTGTAAATGCTATATACACTTCATATTCTACATGAAAAATTTATACTATGTAAACCTCAGCGACGTATATCATTTTCATTATATATGAAATAGATTAACATAATTAAAGTACGCCGCAAACAATTCCCTCCACCGCTATATCATTATGTACTGGAATTTCTTTTTAGCCCTGTAAATGAACAATAACTATTCTTTGCATCTCGTATTCTTCAGAATGCATATTTTAGTACGTTTCATAAATGCATATCAATTTTTTTCTGTATGAAAACGTGTAAAATCATGAAAAAACCTTTGAAACGATTTTTTCCCAGAGGCCGTAATGTAACGGAATACTTTTGACTGTACCTGTAAATGAACTAAACATGCTACAAACGTCGTTACACATAGGGACCGTGCTATGGTAAAGGTCAATAACATCTAAAAATTTCAGACCAATCCGAGTATATTTACGAGAGTTAGAGAGCGGACAGACGGCTAGACAAACCAAAGTCATAAACACTTTTCAACTTTGTTGAAAGGTGTTAAAAAGGAAATATAAAAGTAAAATAAATGATTGAAAGGAAATATAAAAGTAAAATAATGAACTTTAAAAAATATATACTAAAGCAGTTTAATCTATAAGCTTCCTATCAGGCATGAAAAACACTTTATTTCAATGCTTAAATATAATATTTTATTTTTTAAGGGTGTATTTCAATCCAAACTGCTTATTTTCTGATTCATTTTTTAATTCCTTTTTGTTCTCAAACGCATCAAACTGAAAAATTCTCTTATTTAGAAACTACCTAATGTGCCGTGCTTCTCGATTTTTTGATAAATGCAGAAAATATTACAAAAAAATGCTGTCAAAGTAGGCGTTTTGAACCGAATTTTTCACAGCGGAAGATCTGGGAATGAAAAAAAAAAGGGGGGTCTTACTGAGAAAATAATTATTTAAAACTTAAATTCTAATGAATTGAGGGGAAAATGAAATCACACGGCCTCTTAAACATCTCTTCAAAAATCACCTCAGCAAGTTTCATGTTTTTACTTTTAAAAATGAGTCTGAAAATGTCTCAGAAAATATCGAGCTGTTGAAGGTGGAAAAATATTTTTTAGAATACACCTTTAATGCCAATATTTATGTGTATCGAAAACGTAGAAAATGAGTTTACAATCGAAGAAAATTTAATAACTGATTCTGAATGTCTATAATTAAATATTTGATTAAAATCGCAAATAGAAAAAAAATGCTTACATACAATTAAAAATAAATAAATAAATATACCAATTTGAAAAACACTAAAAATAATAATTAGTATTTTTAATTGTACTATTAAACAACAACTAACTGCAATAGATGAATTAAATGCATTATTAGATTTAGCAATTTCTCAAAAATCTTTTCATATGTTATAAGGAATTCCTATTATTTTATAATTTTGGCAAATGTTAAATCTGAAAACATTGGTATGAAGATTCAGGATTTTAAATAATAATTTAAAATATTATTAGCAAAAAAAAAAAAAAAAAAAAAAAAAAATCTTTCAAAAGTTACGCTATTATAATAAGTAAAAAGACATTTTCCCACTATAATGTTAATTTCTAAACTGAAACAGTTTCGTAATATCATACTATTCGAATATAATATTTAACTCCAAAACAATAATGACGATAAATACTGTTATATGAGTGTTAGTAATCAGAAAAAAAAAATAAGAAGCCGAAAAAAATTCCACATCACTGTCTCAATCTCAAGTAACTGCAAATTAATGTTTATATTCATCCCACTATGAATGTAGACATGAATTTCTTTTTTTTTTTTTTTTTTTTTTTTTTTTTTGAGCGATGACCGATTAACACATTTTACAAAACAGTGTCGATTAGGAAAATTTCGCTTCAAGACAATTCCAGATCAGTCACTTTCTATATGTATAACATAAATCTATTTAATTCATAATCGCAATATACAAACAGAAATAAAAAATTTAAATTAAATAAGACTTACCTTTTTTTGCTGTAAATTAATAATATCCGAGTATTTTTGCCCGAAAATGGCAGACGTCTTTCTCTTACATTTAAAAAAGCAAAAACAAAAGCTGACATTGTAGGCTTGGTCATGTTCTTTTCCCGCGTGTATGACAAAAAGTTCTCTGTTTACCCTGCGGTTGCGGTCATATAATCCGACGTAGACGATCTTCAGCAGCTGATTTTACTGTTTATTTGCAGTCCTAACTTTCAGGCGGAATAGTTTTATGAGTTAGTCTGTAATTAAAATTTTCTATTTGAAGAATTTTCCAATGCATTTTGCCATTTCTTTTTTATCAGTTTCAAAAAAATTCATTTGAAAACGGAAGTTTATTAGATAAAACACTGCTTAAATTTTTAAAATGTGTAAAAATAAATTTAATGGTAATAATACCACCCCCCCTTTTTTTAAGTAAAGTTTGTTTCATGCGTAATAAATAAAAAATATCTTCTTAATAAATAAAAAAATGTTTTCGAGGATAAAAAATTTTTCTTTGTCAATCTGTCAATATTTTCATGTTAATTTTCTGCAGAAGAAAACAATTTGTAAAATAACGTTTTTAAAAGTCATACCTCTAAAACACAAATTGGAAATGCGAAAAATTAATTATATCATGTGTTTTGCATAAATTTTGTATATATATATTTTTTTCGGAAAAGGCTAACTTTATTTAAAAAGGCTGAAAAAAATAAAAAATTTTTTTTAAAAAGCAGTTACTAAAAATAGATTAACAGGAAAAAAATATGACTTGAATGCAAATTATAAAGCAATAAATGCATATATGACTAAACTCTGAAGATTCTTTGTGCGTGCTCATTAAAATCTGCAGACTTAACTGTAATAGAAAATGTTTAGTTTGAAACCACAGAAGTGTTTCGACCAGTGGTCGCCAAAAAAGTTAAAAAATTTCTTCCCTGCAAACTAAATATGTAAAAAGTATAGATTTAATATTTCTAATTCTAAATATGTTTCAAATTGCTCCAGCACATAGCATTTTTCTGAGAAATACTTTTATAATAATAACAATCCGTGATGTATTATTATATTAAATTGCAATGCTAGATAAAATTGAAATCATGAAAAAAGTATACTTTCACTTCTTAGATATCAAATTGATAAAATATAGCATGGAAATCTAGTTTGTTGATACTTGTACCGTGCATTTTTCTTTCTCTCCCCTCCCCCTTCTTTTCGTGTCCGAATTTACTATTTGCTGTCCACTAATATTCATTCCTTATGCCGCTGTAACTAGGGCATGTTTTAAATATTTCTCTTCATTTTCAAAAATTTTTGAAGTTAATATTTTTGTCACACTGTGATTTACAATATGGTGGTTTTTTTTGTCACATATATGACGTGACGTACGTTAGATGCAGTGACATAACAGTGACGTTACAATATTTTTTTAATTGCCGGAAAAATAAAATTTTACAATAAGTAACATGTTTTGAAGAATTTTTATAATTGTTTAAAGTTTTCTAAGAAGTTCACATCTCAGTCACAGTGTGACATCACTGAGTGGTGGCATTTTGGTCACAGATGTGACGTGACCACAGTGACTTACAGTGACGTCACAATGACGTCACTGTGACCATGCATGCTATGAGGGTTATAAGAGAGATTTCCTGCTGGAGCTTTGAAGAAAGTAGATATCTGTTAAGATATGTACATAATTTTATGTATATTTTGCTTTTTTAAGAGTTTTTTACATTTTGAGATAGAAAGCGAAAATTGATGAATTTTAAGAATGATACACTGGGAGAACTGCTGAATGCAGTGATTTTTTTTTCGGTTAATGTGCGCGAAGTCTTCATACAAGATTACTGATTGCCAGTTTAGCGAGTTTCGTTTTTTATGTATATTTTGCTGTTTTGAGAGTTTTTTAGATTTTGAGATTGCTAGAAAGCGAGAACTGCTGAATTTTGAGAATGCTACACCGGGAGAAATGCTGAATGCAGTTATTATTTTTTTTTTTTTTGGTTAATGTGCGCGAAGCGCTCATAGAAGATTACTGATTACCACTTTAGCGAATTTTGTTTATTTACATTTTATTTTCGTTAAGCGAAACATGCGTATAAATCGGTGTTTGTCGACATTTACTACATGGCGGAAAAGGGGTTTTCACGCCAAGAAAAATTCCAAGATGGCGGCCGTGGGAACTTCTGACATCTGTTCCAAAGAAATTCTGCAAAAAATTACAAATTTAAATTTGAAAGATTTCAACTTTAATTGGCGGGATTTGTAATCACAACCTTCTACATACGACCCCATTGACCTTACCAACTGGTCTATGACTTCTACGAATGAATTAGCTGAATTTAAGACTATGTATATGTAATATCGCAGAAACGATCGAATTCAACTTATTCTTAAGCGGTTGTCTGCGTGTAAACATTTTAACAAACATTATAATTTTTAATACTAACACTTAATTTTTACATCATATTTTGATATATCAGTAAATTTTAAATCCTGGTACACAATGGGAAGGAATTTGCTAAAGTAGTTTATGGAGTATGCAGATTTAAAGTTTGGAACTCCTAGTGTTAACATATCTTTTTACCATTGCAAGAGGAATTCCAATGTGGGTATACATTATTGTGCTATACTTAGAGTTATACTTAGAGGAATGAAATGTAATTTCGAATTCCCATATTTCAAGATTTTATAAATCGATTTGTGTCAAAAAAAAATTATAGGTCACAATTCTAATCGTTTTAACAATTAATTTCGATTATAGATATAATTTGAATTTACGTTTGAAAAAAAAAATGAATTACAGTCTATGAACTTATTAACAGAAATATGTTTTTAGAAGCTTCCAAAATGCGAATCCAAAATTACCAACAGTTGTTCAACTGTTTGTTCCGCAAAGTAGTTTTTAAGTGATGCTTAAAAAACTTATCGAGTGTCAATTTGCTCCGCAGTGCATAAAATTGAATTTAATTATTTGTTTACTTTGCTGCAATTTCTATATGTAGATTATCCTTAATCAAACTTTAAATATATCATTAATTAGTAGATATCATTAGTAGTCGATTAATACCAAAAATATATTTTACTATTTGCGTCAGTACTTTCAGTTAGTAAGGGTGGTGCGTATTTTCCCATGACTGTACATCACTGCCAGCTGTTTTACATGTGAATCTTTTGTTCCCTACACATCGATTAGTAATTCTATTTTTTACTTTTATTACTAGGAAAGGATTAGGTTTTAGATTAGCTTCTACCAAATCAATTGAAAAGATTATTGAAAGAATTTCAGACTTTTCCGAGTAAAAATATTACATCAATGTCAGATGTTTTAGATGTGCTTTCGAAGCTGTTGTGATCTTCTTTATATTTTAAACGCTATTTATCTTTTATTTTGTATAACTTTTTTTAATCTAAGTTCTAATAAAAATCTTAGAATTCCCTTTAAAAGTATGTTAATATTAATAAAAAAAATTGCTCGTTTTTTAGTTTCCTTATGCACGAAAGACATTAATTTATTAGTTTACAGATAATAATTAAATGCAAAAAAATATAATTTAAACTTAAAACAAATATATTTGTGCAGACAAAATTTATTTAACACATTCTTTATAAATGCCACATACGTAGCGCACTTCGATTGTTTCATCGGGTGTAATTTATATTTTTAACGCAATAAATCAGAAGCAAAATAGTCTTGGTTTGAAGATAATTACTCTTTTAAAATTTTTCGGACTTAAAGAAAAAATCGAAATTGAAAGAATTTAATGTAGTATGTTAAAGGCCAAAATCAAAAGTTTTATTAGTTTGTAGTGACTAAATTTAGGTGACAGAAAGTAGCGTTTTATTTCATAGCTGTCTATAGAAAATACAAATTGTTGATAATTAAATTGTAACAGATAAGCATAACGCATAAGCTAAACAATAGACCGTTCCCCAATACTGACGAAGCTTTAACCCTTAACGGTCGCATAAAATTACGGTTTAAAAATTTAAATTGCTCATTGGTACCACTTTTTTTAAAAAGAAATATTCACCTTATTTAATGAAAGGTAAAATGATACCATAATAAAGCCAATTACACTATTCTATAAAACTGGTGGGAATCAAATAAATATGAATAATATGAATAAAAGTCACAGCCCGTGAATATCACGGGAGCCAGAATTAAGGGGTTAAACATTTATTTTCAAAATATGAAATAAAAATTGAAATTTTTATTTTTATTTGTCTATCTCGTGTAAATAACGATAGATGTCAATTGATATTAAATGTCTTTGTAGATAAAATGGCTCACATTTTAATAAAAATAACTGATCCCCAAGCATGCAGATTAAAATTTGAATTTAAGTCACATTCAAATCCGTCTTCACGAATTCGAACAAATCCTGCCTTTACATACTCTTCGATTTTTTTTTTCGTTTTCAAAACCAATTCAACATCGTAAATACCACAAGAGTAAATTACGTAACCTTCGTCCTGCATTCGATCAATAACTAGAAAATTTCAAACGTTAGACGTATTTATAAAAATTAAATGCATAATTCTTTTCTTTCCAATATTTAGGTGGATAGTATTCAGTTTTGTTTTAAATGTTATTAATATTTTAATCTTTTTTTTTTAACTTGTTAATGAACAGTTAATGAAAGTATTAAAAGGAGCATGCAAAAAATGAGAAGTTACTAATATGAAGTAACGTTTGAATAGAATCGTCTGTTGTTTTCTTATTTATAGTCAGTTTTAAAAATGTATCATTGATTTGGGGAAACTATCATTTTGCGCATTCGTAATTTTTACAAATAATTTGAATAGAAAAAAAACGATACCAGCTATTTAACGCAATTTTCACAAATGCATAGCTGCCAACAAATTACCCTTTATTGTGCCACAGAAATGTTATAATAAATTTTACCTTTTTAAATCGCCATAATATGCCGATTAAATAAGGGAAAAATTTCTATTAAAATTTTTTGGTCTGAAAAAGTGGAAGAGTTGGCAGCTATGCAAATTATAACTATGTATGAAATAATTCTATTCTGTATTATTTTGTTTCACGTAAATTTTTACATGAGTTAAATTAAATATATCGATGCTTATTCTCATGCAAACTGATTTCTAATATACTGAAAATTCATAGTAACTGCATTAAAAGTACGTTAGTTTCTGAAATTTTTTTGATTTTGTGCATTTTACAAGAAAATGGATAAAGGTTAGCGAAATTTTATAAAACTGGGTACTTTTTCGATAGACGAACATCAATAGCGTTTTGCGTCAACACTCCAAATCTGATAAACTGTTTATTTCTCGTCCGCAAGTGTAGTTAACCAATTGTAAATCATTATATATAAATTATTTTGTCTTTCGAAATTTTCTTTTTTTTGTGAATAGGAAATAAAAAAAAAATTTTTAATATGCCTTATAAATTTTTGAAACTCTCAAATGATGAACGATCTACTGTTAAGTTCTGCAAAAACAAAAGTCCATTCATATTCTTATATTATCTCATAAAAATATATGATAAAACATGAAATGTATGTGATAAAATATATTATTCATTACGAAGCATGGAATTAGCTCCTTTGGCCAAATAAATAGTATACACTTACTTAAACCTAATGTTTAGTATTTTGCAATCCTTTAATAACTGCTTTTCGATTTGTATATTCCTGGTGTACATTCTTATATTTATATAATATGATTAAATTTCAATGAACATTTTTAAAATCATACACAATTGACATTCAAGAAACCCCACTGGCATGAACAATGTATAATTTATTTAGCAATATACTAAATGCAATCATGAATTTCTATAATGAAATATCAATTACTTGTATTGATATGAATATATTTCTCTTGCCATAAGCCTAAAAAAACTTTCTTCTTATTATTTTAATAGATTCTATAAATCTGATTTGCTTTTTGTATAAAAACTGAAAATCATAATAGCAAACTTTTGTGTAATTATGCTGCAAATGAAGTGTAATGTTTTAAATTTAGATGCTTTATTTTCTTGAACATAAATAAAACAAATTTAAAGAGAATTTGCCCTCACGGGAATAATTTTTTATCTGAAATCTGAATTTTCAATAGAAAATTGGCTCAGTCTGTAATATTTTGTTTAATTTAGTTTAAAAAATCTTACTAAATGAAATTTTTGAAATTCTAAGAATAATGGCTAAAACATATATTTATAGTTCAGTGATTTTTTACATTACTTATCCTTTTACAGTAATTAAAATGTTAGTGAAATGCTTCCTTATATTAATCATTACATCGCTGTACATTTCTCATTGGCTTATCAATTCTTCTAATGAATAAAGATGATAAATATTAAAGTTAATTGGTATCAACAGTTAAACAATTTCAAGTATCTTTTCCATTATTTGTTCTCAGCTAACTGTTATTATTACGAAAATACAGTGACATAACAACAAATTATATTTATGTACTTTTTAAAACCTTTTATCTGCTATTCTACAGAATAAAGACTTCAACATGTTCAAGAAAATCATCTTCATTAATGGATGAATAAACCTGAGCGGTAAGGAATTCTCCAGCGAAACTAAAATCCTTCTCCTATGCTTTTCATCGAACATAAAAGAAAATTGTTGAGTTATGACATCTTACATAAAAGGAGAGATAGTATCTCAAACAACTTAACTCATATTTAACATGTGAATTTTGTTCGAAGCAGTTTTTACTACTAAAACAGCAATGGGGTAAATTTATTTTATTTAATAAATCTTTAAAATTTACATGAGAAGAATAGCTGTGTTGCTTATAGAAGTGATGAAAGTCGTGCACTTGTAATGACCTTCCACTATTAATTTATTTTTTATTTATTTCCCAAGCCAACTATTAACAAATAAGTTTATAATTTAGGTATTTTCATTTTGGGATAAATTTGAATTTAATGTTTAGTGCAGTTAAAAATTCAATTTCTATATACTTACATTATTTGTTTGTTATTATATGAATGAAAAAAACGGTAAATTGCATTTAAAATGATGTTTTCTTTCCTCATTCGACGGCGTAAATAAATTGATATTGTGCGATATTTAGAAGTTTAAATGATGGCAGCAGAAGCGACATTAATTTGCCAGGTTTTGCCAATTTTACGACAGTGTTAATCACTTTCATAGTTTTTTTTTTTCATTTTTTGGAATATGGATTCAAAATTTATTTTCTCATATAAAAACACTTAGACATATTGCGGTCAGCGAACATTAATACTCATTTATACTTTAATCATTAATACATACATTATTTAATAGATTAAGGTGTTTCAAGACTCCTAAAATTGGAAAAAAATGAAAAAAATAAGACCATTTTCAACAATATAATATCTTAAATTATATTTGATTTTAACTCATAATTTTTATTGGGATGAAAAATATAAGTATGTTCTTTCGTTTCACGTATTTAATAAATTGCAAGATGCAGAATTAACATTTACAGGGGTTTCCAAAGTGTCAGACATTTGACGTGCAGAAAATTAGCATAACAGATTATGCACAGGATTACAAAATACTTGGTGCCTACTTATTATAAATTTGGTGCCTACTTTTACTTCAGATTATAATAATTACTCTGAACCTAAATAAATTTACATTTAAAGCATTTTTATATTTTTAATACAAAGTTGTATTTAGCTAATGCAAAATTTAGAAAATTTCAACAGTATAATCACCTAAAAAATATATTTTTTGAACAATCAAAAGGAAATTTTATCTTCAGTTTATACAGACTAACATGAAACATATGTTTTGAAAATTTCATGAAAAAATATTCACAAGTTTTTCCGATATCGTGCGCGTTATGCCCAAAAACGTCATTTGGAGAAAAATGGCTTCTAAGTTTTGGAAACAACACTTCAGCTACTGCGCGGTTATAATTCTAAAAGACGTAAGTTCTGTTCTAATTGGAATTTCAAGGAAACAATTATATCAACATGTTCAGAAAAGATGGGAGTTTAACACCTAAAAAAATTAAAATTTCGAAAATTTAAGCTTTAGGAGTCCCGAGACCCCTTAATAATTTCATTCAATCCAATAGCATTTTTCAACAGTCATAAACAAGTTAGAAAAATATTGTTATCATCCATAAGTATAGATAAGAAAAAAATCTAATAATAAATAAAAATTTCGCAGTAAATGAAAAGCGTATTATCTTTTAAGTACCAAAATAGTAAAAAAGTAATTTGTATCTGATTGTTTATCTACCTGTCGAAGCATGTTTTAGTGATTTGTCATGAAAGAACCAAAACGTACAGTATTAAATTTCTTAAAATAAAGTGCGATGATGTGTAAATAGCAATAAATCATAATGATAAATAAATGTTGACTATGATAGTTAATATTTACAGTAAATGAAAAATGAATTGTGTTTCAAGTACTAACACGGAAATGTATTTTTATTCAAATATATATTTAACAACTTGTCTTCTCATCCACATATTTTTCTATTTTTCATTTTATTAATTATTTCACAATAAATCATAAAAATTGATTTTATTTCAACAAAAGCGCTATTTCATTCAAAAATATTTTTATAAATACTATATTTTTAAAAAATGAGTCTTTATTTTTTATTTATTTTTATTTTATTTTATTATTATTATTATTATTTTTTTTTTGTCAAACTTTGTCAACGAGAGGGATTTTTTAACAGTAAACTTAAAGTGGAAATTTTTCAAGTAGTGACCATAACAATTTATTTTTAATGAAATAAAATATCTTAACTCAATTTTTAATCTATTCAACAAGATAATTTGTCTTTTCCTGAGAAATAATACGTCAAGTTTATCAAGAATATTGAAAATATTTTGTCATTATTTTAATTATTTTTATTATTCTAAATAAAAATATTATGTTTAAAAAAAAGATAAATTTTTTTATATAATTATTTTTTTAATTACCGATTTTTGGATGGAAAAAGAGACTAGTCATATTTTTATCGCAAATCGTTATAGTAAGCAATTAAATAATTTCTTTATTATTACTGTTGTTGATAAAATTTAATTTATATCATTATACAGGTACACTTAAAAAATGACCTACATATTTTTGAGGTCATTTAAAAGAAATGTGTATTGCAGAAATCTTTCCTTTTGATCCAATAATATATCTCATATTGTGGAAGATATATATGATATTTGAAACTAATAAAATAAAGAACTTTAGATCTCGTCAGAACTTTAACTGCAATGAAAACAAATTGAATTATAAATGCTTTAAATACCCATTTCAAGGAAAAGTATTTTAAATATCTTAATATGACTGTAGTTTAGGCATAAATAAACGATCAAAAGCGAGTATTACTCGCATACAGAGGGTTCCGTAGAATAAATATATGAATTAGTCATTGTATTATTCAAAAACCAGTCGCTAAAAAAATACTAAGACTTTATAAAAACTATACAACGTAAGGTTGGGTATAACTCTATACACTAGAAAAGTGTAAATGTATTTACCATGAAAGTTCAAAGATATATGGAACCTAAATAATATGAAATATAGCTATTCTGTGTAACTCATTTTTTAATGTTATCATGATCAGTTTATGATGATTTTAATTCGGTACTGACAATAAAGCAGTGAATATTTAAACTTCATTTGGCATTTTACAAAAATAAATTCAGCGTAGTAACGTATAACCTTTTTTTCTACAGTGTAGCTAAAACAAAACATTTGTTCAAAGTTTAAATTTGGCATTTTGCTAAGCGCGCTTCGAAAGGAGGTCGCAAAGATGCGACGCTGTCATGGACCTACGCTGCCTTTTCAATCATTACTCCGCGTTTTTCCAGATAGATTTTTTAGTTAACTTTTACAGTCACTCGAGGCGTAATGGAAGATCCATTCATTGCAAACTAGTCGCAAATCCCATAGTATTTATGTGATTCATTCTAATTAAATCAGTCTGTTTTTAACAATTTAACGTTTATAGCTTTTATACTTCTACTGGGTATTGCATTACACATACATATCATTAAAATGTGTTAACTAGTCTTTAAAAGCCGATGGTACATAGAGTACGCCGCCCCTGTTATTATATATGTCTAAACCGTCCGTATCTTTAAGGGTTAGGCAACCTAACAGAGACTGCTCAGGACCTGCTAAGCTTCCCCTTAGAGCTTAACGTCTCGCCCGGTATATTTACCAACACGTTGAGGCTCGTTAAGTAATTCGAGCCCTGCTCGGCCGAATGCAGACGCACATACACAAGAGGCGCTCGGGCGACGCCCACCAGTGAAGGGCGGCCACGCATCACCGACCACAGAACCCAGAATTTATTTGAAAAAGGAACATAGTGAAGTTCACAAAAGAGGCGAATGCCTGACCGCAAGGCTCCTACTGGCTACTACTCCTACTGGCGACAGAGGGCGGGAGTATCAGAACATTGAAGATTTTTTTAAAATTACATCACCGCCCCTTGTCGCCAGGGGACGGACCTCTCTCGCGACAAGGGGCTGCAGGAAGGGAATGATTTGCGTGGCACGAGCAAATAGTGAAGCGTTCATGAGAGATTAGGCTATGGGTTAGGCAAGTAAGATGGCATGAGCAGACACTCAAGCATCCATTTGGAAGTAGAATCAGGATAAAGTAGATAGGATGGCACGAGCAAGTACTCAAGTGTCCGTTGGAGATGTAACATAAGATGGAATGGTAGAAGCACGAGCAGAAGCTCTTGCGTCCATAAATTTAAGGGTTAATATCGTGGCCAATTACTGAGAATTTTTTTTTGAAACAACAATGCTTTTATACTTCTGCTACGATAGGTACCTATAGCGCTGCTCAACACTTTAGCTGAATGCCCGTAAATCGAAATATGTGTATAACGGGAAAATGCGATTTTCTCAAAAACTATGTGACCTAAATTAATCGCTATAATTTTCCTGCAAGGTTGAAATTAACGTCTACTACCTCTAATTTTTTCATAATTTTAGTTTCAGTAGATTTGAAATTAGATGAGGTGGGTGTGTGTGTGGGGGGGGGGGGGGAGAACATATTCTTGCTCTACATTTTCGACGATATCTTTGAAAATATAATACCTAAAATTAAAAGAATTGTATTTTAGGGTTCAGCGTTACGCAAGCTTTCACACGATATCCCACACGGTACACAAAGACACGTTTTTTTTCCCAAGTAACTTAATTATCCCCTCTATATTTTTACTAAATATATTTATGAATGTTTAATAATCTGAAAATATGTGGGTCAATAGTCTTCATTACTTTCTCCAATTTGAACATTCCACGTGCCATAGTTTACGAGTAAAATGGCTGTGACAGACAGACAGACACGGGAGTAATCTTATAATGGTTCTGTTTTTACTTTTTAAGTACGGAACCCTAAAAAAGATAATTTATTTATATTTATAAAGGTTCAAAATGACAGAAGACTAAAATATCAATTGCATTCAGTTTAGTTAAAAATAAAAAGTAACAGTCTATCAAAATAAGTATTTTGAGTTTATTTTCACCATCGCGCGCACACACACAGTTACATAAATATGTACAGACAAGACGCATTCAAACTAAAGTACGTATTTGTAAGAAGTTTAAAGGAAACAAAAAATCCTAGTAGAAAAAAAAATAATTAAATATAATTAAAATAAATCCTAATTATAAAACAACAGGAAACTCTGTTTTATCATTTCCACTAAAAGTGAAAAAAATAATAAAAATCCATAAACATAGAAATATTAGTTAAAAGCAAAGTAGATTCTTATTTTTTCCTTCAAATGAAAATGAAAATGAAGAGTTCGTAAAACTGTGTATTTTTCCTTTTAATTTTCTCTATCTATCATATAGAAATGGATAAGTAGAGACAAGATGCCCTTTGAAAGTCAATTGTTTGTATGCAAGAAGTTTAAATCTAAATAAAAAATGCTAGTTAAAAAAAAAGAAGAGGGAACTCCATGAAACATCATTAAAATATAAAAATGTAATCTCAAAATCTATTATAAAAGTTAATATTCCTCTGAGTAATTTCTTTTGTAATAGTTAGTAATTGTATGTGAAGAGAAACAAATTTTGCGAGGAAGAAAGAAAGTCTTCTGGTTTGTTTATTCAATCAGCGACAAGAATTATCTAATTTTCTCTAGGGTAATAACTCAAAAATAGGGAATAAAAGATAATTAAGAGATTCATTCAAATAATAATATTTTCTTCTTTTTCTTTTTATATTACATTTAACCAGATATTACACAAATTTGTGTATAATAAAGTTTTTCATTGTTTTAGGCATGCTTTAAATAATTATATGTTTTAAATCATAATGTCTTTCATTTATCACTGCATATGACGATAATTAACTTCTTTTTTGCTTATTTTATCATTTTAGAGGTACTAAGTTACTTATGTACTATGTAAATGTTCTTCTAAAATGATAATTAAACGTGGATTTCACCTCACACAAAAAAGAGACAATATGTCATTAGTCTGGAAACTACATTATTATTTTATCTGGCTTTGTAATATTCATTCATTCTTAAATGATATTTAAAACTATGGCGTTTATTTCCCCGATATAAATTGATTCTTATACGAAATATGCTTGCGAAAAACGGGTCTAGTCTTTACGGAATATTGAAAATACTTTTAATATAAAAACTGTATCCGGAAATTTATTTCACACAAATTACAGATGTCAACAAAATTTATGGTTGTGAAAACTTCGTTTTATAAATTTATATTTGTTCTATACAGTTTTTGAATTCTTATTCCAAATATGATATCCATTTTTTTTCTACTGCTTTCAGTTTTTTACAGTCTGTATCTATATGTGTCACACTGATGTAAAAAACCCTGCTAGGACTAATAATGACAAATAAATTATGTTGAACAATTTTATTTGAAACTTTATAAACAAGCATACATATACATGCAGAATGCAATAAAACATATTTTAATTCATTTATTTTTACTAATCAAAGTTCTTATTACGCCTTTTTGGTTTACAAGTAAAGCTATTTTTCTTGATATTTTTTTAAGTAATGGTCCTTCATTTTTACAATTCAATCTCCACCAGTAACTTGCAATCATTATAATGTACAACTGACCCTGTTAAAATATATACAAAGTCTTGTTTTAACACATCATATAAAACAACAGCTTTACCTTTTCTTTATAATTATATTTAATTAAAAACTTTATCATCAGTCTATTAACGTCTTTTTAGTAAACACGATCACTATCCACTAGAACGTAAGACATGGATTTCCTGCAAGACATCTGTTCCCAGATTTTATTCAAAATAGTAGATGTTTTAGGAGCAAATAAGTTTAGTCTGGAATGAGGAGATCCTTTTAAACAATCTCAATTCTCTGATTGGCTCTAATATTGCAAAATCAAATTATATAACGGTGCAAATCATATCAAATTTTCGTCATATAATATTTCAAATTTATCAGGTATTGCAAATTACAACAGTATGACACTCTAAGAATATGAATCTAATGTAAGATGCCAAACGCTCTTTGAACTAAAAAATAGTATTAAGCTTCACATCTCCTGAACCACCGAAGACACTTGACGTTGTGCAGCAGAATGCATATTTTTAGAAGTGGATTGTCAGGTCGAAAATAATGAGTGCTTACTGTGCAGGTGTACACTTAATTCTGTTTTTGTTTATGTGTGACTCCGCAAAGCAACCTATTTGTAAATGTTTTATATTATTTTGTTGGCTTGAAGCAAAAAACAGAACTTAAACTTACCTACGTTATGTTTTGAATTATTTGTGTTCTTGGCTACGATTACAGAGCTTTTAAGAATTAACGAATTTTCTGTTTGATAATAATAAAATAGTTTTTACTTTTTTTAGGTAGTTTTCGTAAGAAATACTAACCTATTAAATTCTCGCCTATGTTGGAATTTCTAAAAAATTTTTACAGATTTACGCAGATCCTGACCCCGAGAACCCAAAACCTCCCCCACTTCAAAACTGTATCTATCTATATATGTCGCACTTTTTTACGGGCACGATAACTTCCACAATTCTTCACAAATATCTTTCAAACTGACACATGAAATCAATTGGCAGAAAATCTCGGTCAGGTTCGTTAAGGAACAAAATCTGAGAAAGGGGATTAAATAGGGACGGGTTTTGTGAAAACTGAAAAACTCGATTTCTTCTTAATTATAATACATATAAAATCAGCTTAAAGTTTTTATTACTTCTAGGAAAAGGGCCAAAATTTTATGCATCACAGATTTTTGATAAAGTTATAAATGAGATCAGAGGGCGAAAAAAATAGAGTTTTAGGGAGAAGAAAATTCATAACCTCGTCAATTCTCAAGATATCAAATTCACTTAAACTTAATATTAATCTCCTTAATGCAATCTGCAACTTTTATGCTGACAAGTTTTTGATAGGATCAACTTTCATCTCAAAAAAATTAAAAACGAAAACAAAAGGGGGTTGAAGAAGAAAAAAATGCATAACTTCGTCAATTAACTACATATCCAATCCGATTAAATTTATTATACGTCTTCTTAACATTATCTATAACTTTTATATTGGCAAGTTTTTATAGGACCAGCTCTTAGAGGAAAAACAAACTAAATATTAAGGGTGTACTCAAATCCAAACTGCTTACCCACTGACTCATTTTTATACTCATTTTTGTTCTCAAACGCTTTCGATTGGCGGGTTATTTTATTGAGAAACTACACAATGTTCCGTATTGGTCAATTTTCTGATAAAGGCAGAATATATTTCAAAAAATGCTGTCAAGGTGGGCATTTTCAACCGAATTTTTATGAAGTGAGAACACTGGAAACGAAAAAAATGGTAGAACTGAGAAAATAATAGTTTGGAAATCCAGTTCTATTTAATTAAACGAAAAAAAATACCGGACGCTTATAAATATCTTCAAAAAATCACGCAGCAAATTTCATGTTTTTACTTTTAAAAATGAGCCTGAAAATGATTCATAAATTTTCAAATTGTTGAGCGTGGAAAAATATGTTTCGAATTCCGCCTTAATATGATTCTGATAAAACCAGCTCTTACAGAAAAATGAAATTAAAAATTCTTCAAAAGCGGTGGCCAGATAAAATTGTTAAACTGGGTTTATCTCTAAATTTGATTTGGTTTTTTTTTTTTTTTTTTTTTTTTTTTTTATTTATTTATTTATTTTGAGGAAATTAGTACTTCACTTCGAAATCTACCTCCGCCTGTAAGCCGAGTCGTCATTTTTTTTTCTTGTTTATTCCAAGCGACAAAAAAAAGTGCTTTAGTTACTGGTACAGCACAAAGTAATGAAGAAAAAAAGTACTAAGGTTTCTTTTTCGATTCACAGAGTGCATCACGCAAACGGCATTCTTGTGAAACTTTTTTTCGTTTGGGTGCATTTAAACCCCCTTTAAACTCTTTTCAATAAGTAAATATTAATTAAAAATTTTCAAAATTATAGTTGTTATTTCTATTTTGTAAAATAATATGGACTGTGTCTGAACACATAAAACAATTATAGCAAGGTAGATACCAGGGCTAACACTACTAAACAGCCCTGAGGTGTATTTAGCGGTGTAGTTAGCATCTCAAGTTATTTTACAGCACTCCAATTCATTATAATGTTCCCAACAAACAGTTTTACTTTGAACTGTTTGTGTTATCAACAAACAGTTCATTAATTTAATGTTTGTTATAAGAATATTATTTATTTAAATATAATTTTATTGAGACATCTTTTCTCCAAATTTCCCTTAAGTAATTAAATTAGGATTACATTAAAGTACAATTTTTACTCTTACAATGAAATCAGTAAATAAATTCTAAGATTATTAAATGAGCGGTATTATCCGACGAACAAATTAAATAATGGTATTTGTACAACATTCAGCAGCGTTTTGGAAAATGTTAATAACTGAAAAGTCATAAATGACTAGAATGATGATTAAATTTGCATCAAACGCGTAGCTTTTAATCTCCTTTGTTATAGTTCCCCTTCTTTATTACAAATGATGTTTAGTTAAATGATACAAATTACATTTAAGCTGTCAACAAACATTTACATCAGTTTGCCAAAGAATATTATTTGGAAAACTTCATATTTTTTTTTTAGATATATACCGGGATTTGTCCCGTTTTTTTTTCTAGGGTCCTATTTTTTGTGAATTTAATTATCATTTTTGTGAATTATTTTATTTTTGTGAAAAAAGTAATTTCACAAAACCCATTAGTTTAACCCATTTATGCCGAGTTTCTAAAAATTGGAGAGTTTTAATTTTTTGGAAATAAACTAATATTATTTTAGACTTTTTTTCACGATTATTTTATGCTACACAATTCAGAAACAGAATATTTAGATTAGTATAACTAATGCAAAAATTATTATTTGATAAATATATATAGTAAAAGAAAGAGTAATTTTTTTTTTGCTAGTAAAATTGCTATTTATGTAGTATAGAGTAAAATTTACTGTCACTCAAAAATTTCTCCTGACTAAAATCAGTACATAGATTAAGATCTTGCACCACGTGTATAATCAACCATTCTCTAAAATTCGTCATTCATTTGGGATATAAACGAAACAAGTAATATAAAAATTTTGTTTTTACAGTCAATTTCCACTTAGGTCATCAAAGAAAATTTTAATATAATCCCTTAAGCTAATATTAATTTTTGTTGCATTAAAATATCTCAATTTGTTGATTTTCTGTAAGCAAGTAGGTTTACAATGGAAGTCTATGGGAATTTGGTGAAATATTAGAGGTATCGCCAAGTTGGCGTCCCTTTTGGTGACATATTTTGGTCGCCAAATTTGGCAATATATCGCCAAGTTCTACCATTTTGTAAAATTCGTCATTCATTGAAGATATAAACGAAAAAATCGTGCATGATAAACAATTAGTCCTATAAAGCAAATTTAATATGGAAGTGGTTTTATTATTTATTAATTTTAAATAGAACTTTTTGTGTGTATGTTTGTAATAAAGTTCATAATGTTGTTAAGGATGAAACAAGAACCGAATGTAAATATTGAAAGGGCAGTTACGATATTAATGTATGCATTAATAAAAAGACTAAATAGTTGATATAAAAAAATAAATATCAGATATATTATATCTGATATTTTAAATACTGGTAACGGAAATGGCATTTCAATCTTAATATCCATTGCTTTTTGTTGATAAAATAATGTACAATGAACTTAAAATTGAAATATGAAATAATTGATAAAATTACGTCATTACATGTAAGTCTGAAGCAATAATTTACACAATAGTTTTGTCTAGATCGTGTTTAACTTCGCGTCTTCCTTTTCAGTAACTTCTGTTTACTTTTTCCTTTTCATGATTTTCACAAGTTGCCATTGTGTAGTAATTTCATTTTAAAGCTAATTTCAAACATAAAAAATACATATTATGAGTGTATGTATTAAATTGAACCCATGAGATATCGCGCCAAATAAATGGCACACGAGAACGCGCGCTGTGGGTATGTCATACACGACGGATGTTTTAACCTTCAAATGCCAGGAAATGCACGTTACTTCTTTTCTATAACAAAAATATAAACAAAATACCGTTAAAAAGACTAATTTTTTTAAAATTGACTAATAAACATTTTTTATTACTAATATAAAAATGCATTTATATTTTTTTTTTTTTTTTGGCACATTCTTAATAAAATAGACTTATATGATCCATACATAAATACTTGTAACATTTTTGGCACGAATATTTAGTTTTTCTGGTTTTGTTCTTCATCGTAGCTTAGATATTTCGCTATCTTAAATTTAAATGAAAACTGAACATTGAAATAACCACGCGAATATAGAGTGATTCGAGAAGTTGATTGTGGCATCTCACACCCATCAAATACAATTGCAAAAAGAGTATTATAAAAATTTTCCTCAGAATTCTTTCCCTTCAAGAGGATAACCTCTAACTCAGCAACATGGTGTCTGACCGATTGGTTGGCTGTTTGACCCATTTAACGAATGAGGGGTGTGAGATAAGAAAGGATGAATGCAGCTCATGGTATGAGCGCGTGCTCCCGAATTAACACTAGAATGACCATAGCGATAATTTTGACCGCTACCAAATCAAAATATTTCGAAAAAAAAAACCCCAGAGATTTATTTCTAAAATAAGTTAAATACGTATCACGGAGAAATAAATTAAATAAATAAGTTAAATAGTTTCAAATAAAAATTCTGGTTTGAAATATTTTTATAACATTTGAATAAAATTTGCGGTCATTCTAGTGTTAAGTAATGGCAAAATGCTCAATACAATAAAGGACGCACAATCAAATAAAAATTTCTAGAAATAAAGAAAAGAATAGCTGTCGTTAGGGTTTTCCCTTAGTTTAAATATAGAAATGTACTTTAAATGATGTAAATAAAACTTTGAAAGTAGATAATGATTTTTGGGTATTTTTTTATGTTTATATGAACGTTATATGGTAAAATAACTTATGTTTAAATGTAAATAAATCTCTGGAAGTTAGAAGAAATTCTATAAAATACAATTATATGGTGAAAGAAAGAAATTCGCGTCTTGATATTATTTAACGAAACATTGTTTCAAAAGATTACAAAAAAGCTCAAATTTGAATTAAACTTTTTCCATGGATTTTCCCGATTACTGCAAACTTTAGTTCATGCTGTCATTTTATAACTGAGATACTATTTTAAATTCATTCTTTTCTTACTACGTTGAAATAGAATAAAGTGTGGCAGGAGGAAAGTTGACAACATGTTTTTCAATGGCATTTCAATCTTAATATCCATTGCTTTTTGTTGATAAAATAATGTACAATGAACTTAAAATTGAAATATGAAATAATTGATAAAATTACGTCATTACATGTAAGTCTGAAGCAATAATTTACACAATAGTTTTGTCTAGATCGTGTTTAACTTCGCGTCTTCCTTTTCAGTAACTTCTGTTTACTTTTTCCTTTTCATGATTTTCACAAGTTGCCATTGTGTAGTAATTTCATTTTAAAGCTAATTTCAAACATAAAAAATACATATTATGAGTGTATGTATTAAATTGAACCCATGAGATATCGCGCCAAATAAATGGCACACGAGAACGCGCGCTGTGGGTATGTCATACACGACGGATGTTTTAACCTTCAAATGCCAGGAAATGCACGTTACTTCTTTTCTATAACAAAAATATAAACAAAATACCGTTAAAAAGACTAATTTTTTTAAAATTGACTAATAAACATTTTTTATTACTAATATAAAAATGCATTTATATTTTTTTTTTTTTGGCACATTCTTAATAAAATAGACTTATATGATCCATACATAAATACTTGTAACATTTTTGGCACGAATATTTAGTTTTTCTGGTTTTGTTCTTCATCGTAGCTTAGATATTTCGCTATCTTAAATTTAAATGAAAACTGAACATTGAAATAACCACGCGAATATAGAGTGATTCGAGAAGTTGATTGTGGCATCTCACACCCATCAAATACAATTGCAAAAAGAGTATTATAAAAATTTTCCTCAGAATTCTTTCCCTTCAAGAGGATAACCTCTAACTCAGCAACATGGTGTCTGACCGATTGGTTGGCTGTTTGACCCATTTAACGAATGAGGGGTGTGAGATAAGAAAGGATGAATGCAGCTCATGGTATGAGCGCGTGCTCCCGAATTAACACTAGAATGACCATAGCGATAATTTTGACCGCTACCAAATCAAAATATTTCGAAAAAAAAACCCCAGAGATTTATTTCTAAAATAAGTTAAATACGTATCACGGAGAAATAAATTAAATAAATAAGTTAAATAGTTTCAAATAAAAATTCTGGTTTGAAATATTTTTATAACATTTGAATAAAATTTGCGGTCATTCTAGTGTTAAGTAATGGCAAAATGCTCAGTACAATAAAGGACGCACAATCAAATAAAAATTTCTAGAAATAAAGAAAAGAATAGCTGTCGTTAGGGTTTTCCCTTAGTTTAAATATAGAAATGTACTTTAAATGATGTAAATAAAACTTTGAAAGTAGATAATGATTTTTGGGTATTTTTTTATGTTTATATGAACGTTATATGGTAAAATAACTTATGTTTAAATGTAAATAAATCTCTGGAAGTTAGAAGAAATTCTATAAAATACAATTATATGGTGAAAGAAAGAAATTCGCGTCTTGATATTATTTAACGAAACATTGTTTCAAAAGATTACAAAAAAGCTCAAATTTGAATTAAACTTTTTCCATGGATTTTCCCGATTACTGCAAACTTTAGTTCATGCTGTCATTTTATAACTGAGATACTATTTTAAATTCATTCTTTTCTTACTACGTTGAAATAGAATAAAGTGTGGCAGGAGGAAAGTTGACAACATGAAGTTAGGGTACAGTACCCATATTCCGTCCGCTCTCCTAATAATCTCCTTAACCTTTCCGCTTCTGCCAAAGTGGCGCCACTTATGAAGCAAGGCACAGGGGACGGAAGGTAGAAGGGGTCAGTGTTGAATGTTTCGTTCGCCAAGACGCATCCATAAATTAAAGATGGCGAATTTTCTATTTTTAGAAGACATGAGGTCTTATTACGTCGTTTGTAGAACGTTATATACTGTACTGTAAATATTTATTTCTTATTCATTGCATATATTTTACGTTGGTAAGAGGCTGACAGTAGCATACAGTGAGTTTTAGGACGCTCAGTTCATCTTACGGCAACTGACGATCCGTAATATTGGGAAGTAGCGTGGTTCCAATTTCGTCCCCCTTGCAGTTCTTATTTTCGTCCCGGGGAAGAAATTAGGAATGCTTTTTCATGACATTTTTTTTTCAATTTTTTCCTCATGTTTGGATGGCTAATGCATAGTTGCTAATCTCCCGATTTTTTTGGATACATGTAAAATCTAACAAAAATGCTTTCTTCATTTAATTGCGTTAAAACTGCGATTTTATAAAGCAAGTATTTCTGCATAAAAATATTGGTATGAAAAAAATCGGGAGGATGGCAGCTATGCAATGTTTCGTTGTGTTATTCTTCCACTGATAATTAGTAATTTTTTTGTGCCTTACCTTAATGTAAATTAAATTACTTACTCATTTAGAAATAAATTTTGACTTAGTTATAAGTTAAGCCTCGGCACAGTGGATTTTTTTTTTTTTTTTTTTGGGGGGGGGGTGTGGATTAGGACCATATTTTTTTTTCTTTTGAATTTTTTAGACACTTTTTTTAACAACAATTTTTTGCATTGTTAAAAATTTTTTGTACGATATTTGCCTATGTTACTATATGCGTGGGTAGTTAGTCTATGTAAAATCAAAATCTGGTAGATTTTCACTGAAAATTACAACTTCCAAGGGCCTAAAAGTGACTGAGGGAAAATAACATGGCATCTTACCCTATACCTTATGCAGTGAGTATCAACGCTAGGGTTTTTTGGGGGATGTTTCATCTATCAAAAATGAGCATCAGGTATTGTAAACGTTATATTGTCATCGATATGCTTAATTTATTTTAAACAACAGGGTAAAATTCACTTCCGTACTTTTCTATGTTACTTTTTAAAAATTGTAACTTAAAACCTTTTCAATGCATAAGATGCGGAAGAAATATTTAAAACTATAGCAAAGCAAAATATATTCAATTTGCAATGATGCAGTGCCAGTTCCGCTTTATGTAAGATGTTGTGACAGAGCAGAAATTCAGTTACGCGCTGTTCAGGACGCACTAATATACAACTACTTAGAGGTCTGCACGAGCCGACATTTCCAGGCCCGGCCCGACTCATAGAGAAAAAAATAGGCCCGACCCGATACAAAAATGAAAAGTTCGGCCCGGGCCCGGCCCGGCCCGTAGAAAAAATAATATTGGCCCGGCCCGGGCCGATAAAAAAATTAAAAGTTCGGCCCGAGCCCGGCCCGGAAAAAAGTTAAAATCTCGGCCCGGTCCCGGACCGGCCCGGCCCGAGCGAACTTCTACAAAACATTGATTTTTACGTCGAATTTGGTTAAAAATTTGTCTCGTACGAGAAGTTCTGACCAAAAATCTTTATCTTTTTTTTCATGTTTATAATCTTTATTTTTATAGAAGTGCAGCAGGCTGCGATATTTTTTTTAATGAATCTCTATTTCTTATATGTAAATGTTTCAGTTATCATTAATATTGTTAATCCATATTCCATGTATAGAAGTGTTAAAAATCGGAAAAATACTATGCAGTAAAATCTTCTAAGATGGAATTGCATAGAAAAAAAATGCGTTATAGACAAGTTTCCTTCTTAGCAAGTGTAAATGTGCGTATAGGTCCTCGTATTATATATTCTTTTCTTACTTATTAGTATATTAATTTTGCTTGGATCAACACGTTTTTCAGTTTAAAACAGAGTTCCGTCATAGGCAGGTTTCTTTTCACACATTTTACTGTATTTTAATTTAGTTATATTTTAATATGCATATTCTTTATTAGCATATGTGTAATATCTACTATTCTTTAAAAATAATAAATTTTAATGTTTAAGTGTAGAATAATGGCAATTCAAAAATGTATGCATTTTTTGCAAAAACTTTTGGGCCAGGCTTAATTTAACTGACCTTTAAATGGACCAGGCTACGCTGAGACAATGATTTTCATACGGGCTGGCTCAAAACTAGGACTGAAAATTTTGGGCCGTGAAGACTAGGTATGAAACCAGGCCCGGCTCTGTACAGAAAAATTAAATTAGGCCCGGCCCGAGCCTTCAGAAAAAAGTATGGCCCGAGCCCGGCCCGAACAGAGTGGAGTCCGGCCCGGCCCGAGTGCCGTGAATGAAAATCGGCCCGAGCCCGGCCCGCGGGCCGTGCCGGGCTCGGGCTTCGGGCCACGGGCCGGCCCGTGCAGATCTCTAAAACTACTATCATAAGTAGCGTGTATTGAGTATGTATTGTGAGTATGCATTTTTATCCATCAAGCTAAAAAACAAAGACTTTATTTCTACTTCTAAAGAAGATGTTATACATAAATAAGTAGATCTGTAAGAAATACTTGCAATCGAAAAACCATTATTTTATGCATATCATGAGATGATAAGCTAAAATGTTAATATATATATCAGTATTTTTGAAAAGAACAGAAATGCAATCTTCATTAACTCATGATTAAAACATAATTTTTTAAGGGAATTGTTTAGCATTATTTAATTGTGTAATTCCATTATATGTACAATAATCGCCTTTTTCTCTTTAAAAAGCAAAATTGTGTTTTAATGTTTTATTTGTAAATGATAATAATAATAAAAATGTCGATTTTAGAATTGATGAATTCATACGTGTGATTTATTTTGCTACTTCAATTATCAAATCATTCAATGTAATGCAACCATAAATATTATTATATTTATGGTTGCATTATGGCCGTATATGCTCCCCAAAACCTCCTGCTAAATACCTTTTTAAATCTAAACTTAGCAACTGTGCCCTAATGTTATGTGCATCCCCATCTTAGTGGAAGGAGATTTGGCGTTGTAAGATATATGTGTTATGAAGTTTAAGAATGTTGTTCACTTTGTAACACATGCGCATGACAACATTCAGGATACTCGAAAACACGAAAATGGAGTTTTCCAAAGCACAGTATAGCTGATTAATAAAGGTAATTGAAGTTAAATAGTTTTGATTATTACGGATACCTGTTAATCTTGGTTTCTACCTTGTAACTTTTAAGTATTTAGAGTTGTAATTTTCCAACTTGACGCAAAATGTCCAGTCCAGGATTCGAACTAGGGATCTCTTGGCTGAAGCTGCTCTGCCACCTGAGCTATACCTAACGAATATGGAGGAACTACATCACATAGAATCCCAGTGATTCTAGGTGACCCCGTGCAACCCCCACCACAAATTCTGTCCTGCAGATTCATACGGAATAGCTCAGTTGACAGAGTATTGGCAGCTTCAGCGAAGATATTCATGATTCGAACTCTGGCTGGATTTTTTTCGCCCAGTTGGAAAATTATATCTCAAAGTTATTTATTTCCAAAATTAGAATAATTGTGTTAAAATTAACTAGGCTCTTGGTATTTTGTTATGCAACGAAGAACTTACTATTACTGTGTTACGAAGGCGTTGTGACACAGTCTTCTTTGATGATCGTTAGAATCGCTGCAGGACCATTTCTAATTTCATGATAGTAGTTGATTTTTGAGGCTTTCTATATTTTTGCTTGTGCATATTTTAAAATGTACCGTGGATTTTATATTTTATGCGTGACAATTTGATTCCTAATTTTTTATTGGATTTTCTGCCTCAACTTCGTTTCTGTCGACCCGTTTGTCAATTTTCGCATATCCACTTTGATTTCGTTACAAAATCCCACTGAATTCTTCTTCATATTATTCTTCGTTATTAATTTTACGAAGAAAGAAATTTCATTCAATGAAGGGGAGATGTATACATAGTTAAACATATTTAAGGTGTGTGCATATTTTTCAAACCATAATCCTCTACGTATCCTCTTAAATCCTCTACGTATTGTTTCTGTAAAAAATATTTTTAATTTCGTCTCTATTAACAATAATTTAAACATCAGACAATTGCAACCTTGTTTGTTTTTAGCTAGATAAAACCTCCGTCATTCCCTGTATAAATTTTTATTATATGCATATGCTAATTTTTAGCTATATCTAATTATCTAAAACTGTGCTTTTACTTAATGAACATGCATTGTTCTTCTCTTAATAAAATTCTTTTCAATCGTTTATGAACATAACCATATTTTTATTATTTTTAAATATATACGTGGATTGTTAGCTGATACTTTAAAATATTATTTTAATCCAATTACTCCTTTTTGTAAGTTTTTTCAGTATTGCAACGAATATTTTTATTATATAAAGTTCCTCAATAATTTCTAGTGAAGAAAAATTTCCTAGTATGAGGCGATAAAAATTAAAGCTGTAACGTATAAGGACATATTAAGAGTAAAATAACATTTTTGATTCCTCTCCGTTGAAGGTAATTTAGTCCTCCATTAATTGCTTAAATATTACGCAAATAAACTAACTTTATTTACAAATTAAAGCTACATATTTTTCTTAATCGTTTATCTGTTCTTCAAAGGTTAAGGAATTATCTATTAGGTAGCTTTCATTACAAAAAGCTACCTATTGCAGCCGTTCGGAGGAAAGCGATTAAAAAAAATTTGGTATCAGATATATATATATATATATATATATATATATATATATATATATTGATATATGGAACCGATTTGGATGTAACTTCGTGTGTACATAGTACATACCAATGTCTCGACCGAGTTCGTTGGTCAGCTTCATCCGCCATCTTGTTTCAAAATGGCGGCCATTTAATTTTTTTTAAAACATTTTAAATTTGAAATGTGGTACCAAAAAATTAAAAATTGAAAAATATTTTTCTCTTATGTGTTTTACTTTGATACAAAGATTCCGGAGCAGTTTTTAATTCGTCTATATCTAAAGAAATGGCTGAGTTATAGCATTTTGAATTTTTATTGTGGCTGACATTTTGAAACGACCTGATTTTTGTCACGCGATTTTTGTCACAGGCGTATTTATGAACCGATTTGGATGTAACTTGGTTTATACATAGTACATACCAATGTCTCGACCGAGTTCGTTGGCCAGCTTCATTCGCCCTCTTTTTTTCAAAAGGGTTGCCATTTAAAAAAATTAAATTTAAAATGAGGTGCCAAAAAATTTGAAAATGAAAAAGATTTTTTTTATGTGTTTGACCTGGATACAAAGAATCCGGAGCAACATTTGTTTCGTCTATAACTTAAAAAATGGTTGAGTTATAGGACTTTGAATTTCTAGCATGGCTGCCATTTTGAAACGATCTGATATTTGTCCCGCGATAACACGCGTATTGGTTAGCCCATTTGGATGTAAGAAAGCATGTGGATAGTATATAGCAATGTCTCGATCAAGTTCGATGGCCAGCTTCATCCGCCATTTTGTTTCAAAATGGCGGCCATTAAATTAAAAAAAATTATATTTAAAGTGAGGTGCAAAAAAATTAGAAATTGAAAAAGGTTTCTTTCTTAAGTATTTGACCTTGATATAAGGATTCCGGAACATTTTTGGTTTTGTCTTTATCTTAAAAAATGCCTCAGATATAGCAGTTTGAATTTCAAATGTGGGTGACAATTCGAAAAATCTGATTTTTTGCCTGCGACAGCCCTCGTATATATCAACCGATTCCGATGTGAGTGAGCATTTGCACAGGAATTAGTAAGATGTCAACCAAGTTCACTGATTAACCTCATCCACCATGTCGCCGAATTTGGCAACCAAATATAAGTTAATTTAAAAAAAAGCAGCTTGGATAAAGCCTACTAATTTAGCGAAATTCTAATTCATAATGATTTAGTACTGATAAAAATTTGTATTGAATCTTCTATAATCGGTTTCGACTAAATTTATCTTCGTGTATTTGAATAATATAAGCTGGCTTCTTAAAAATAAGGAAGATGAAAGCTACCTCTTTCTCCCGGCACTGGCCGGAAGGACTTTTTTTAAAGACGATCTCATTCATTAATGAGGAAATAAATTTGAGCTGCAAGGAATTCTCCAGAAAACTAAATTTACTCTTTCATGCTTTTTATCGAGCATAAAAAAAGATATTTGTGTTCTGACACCTTTTAGAAAAGAAAAGATATTTTCTTAAGTTAACTTGTGTCAAATACGTGAAATATGTCGAATACAGATTTTTTAGCTAAAACTTTCAGTATTAACTTATATTCGACATTTTTTTTTCTTTTAAAACATTCATCTTAAGTTACATGTAAATACTAATATTTTTTATTAGACTAATGAGTTTTATACTAGCGTGAATGATTTTCTTTATTAAACACGCTTTCAATGCATTAAAAAATTAGCTTTTATTAATGAAATCAATATCCTTCGTATTGTCATTTAATAAATTTAAATGTAGAAAAAAATAACACAATTCAACTAAATGCAACCTGAAATATATATAAAATAACACATTAATACAGTACAGTGAACTGTTTTAAATGACGGTATTGAACGGAAACATATTTTTATTTCACAAAATTATTTTTTTTTCTTATAAAACACTCTTCTTAAGTTACATCTAAATACTAATATTTTTGTTTGAACAATGGGTTCTGTACTAGTGTGAATTATTTTCTTTCTTAAACACGTTTTAACAGGGATCGGAGCATATAGGACAAATTTTATTGCTCTTACCAGTATCTTTTATCAATAATATTCAAAAGAAATGTTTGTAAGATATTTGTTAGGAATATATAATCAGGATTATTGATAAAAGATAATAGTAAGAACAATAGAATTTGTCCTATACTCTCCGACCCCTGTTTCAAATTCAATAAAAAATTTAGTTTTTATTAATTAAATCAATAACTTTTTTACTGTCATTTAATACATTTAAATGTAGAGAAAATTACTCAATTCAACTAAATACAAACTGAAAAATATATAAAATGACACATTAATACAGTACAGTGAGCTGTTTTAAATGACTGAATATGAAGACCGATGAAAATCTGTGCATTAGTTTTTTAGATAGAACTATTGCGAAAATCGTAAACATACATAGTAGCGCCACCTGTTGGTCGATTTAGTCCAAAAACGACTCAGGACCAATTTTTAGCAGGGACTAACTGAATCTGAAGTTTGATGAAAATTCATGCATTAGTCCTTGAGATACAGTTATTGCAAAAATCGTGATAAATGCAGCCTAGCAGCGCCACCTGTTCGGAGATTTACACTAAAAACAAAACAACACTAATATCAGGGACTAACTGCATCTGATGTACGTTGAAAATTCGTGCATTAGTTCTTGAGATAGAGCTATTGCGAGAATTAAAAATAATGCCGCATATCAGCGCCATCTATTGGGCGATTTACACTAAAAAAGTAATAAGCACCAAATCATATCAAGGACTAACGAAATCTGAAGTTTTATAAAAATCCCAGCATTAGTTCTTGAGATATAGCTATTTTGAAAATCTTGAAAAATGCAGCATAGCAGCGCCACCTGTTGGGAGGTTTACACCAAAAAGTAATCAGGGCCAGTTTATATCAGGTACTAACTGAATATAAAGTTTTAATAATTCCATTCATTAGTTCTTGAGATAGAACGCCCACAAAATTTGTGTCACATACACAGACAGACGGACAGACAGACAGACTAACAGACAGACATTTTGTAAAAACATATTTTTCGGGTTCTCTGATCCCTAAAACGTGTAAATCCGTCGAAAACCGGAATTCGAAAATTTTCATGAATCCAATACTTTCTTCTTGTAAAGATAGAAGAAAGTAAAAATCAGTATAATCTATTCTAACTAGCTGAAATACATCACAAAGCAGCATAAAAAACCTTTTCTGCCATTTTTTTTTTTTTTTTTTATCAAAAAATAAAATTCCACTTTTTTAAATAACTAGACGTGATAAAATGAAACGAATACCAGATTTTAAATTAGCGTAAGAAACTGATACAGAAACATATTACCGTACTCATGCGGCAGAAACATTTGGACGTTAAGAAACGTTTTTGGAAAACATAAATATTATTAGTCACAATATTTCACGATCACATGTGAGTATAATCTCGGACACAACGCAACGTTTTTGTCAAACCGGGCATTAAATATAACATAAAACAAAAAAGCTAGTCTGATACTGCATTACGCCTTAAATTTGCATTTAAATATACAAAAATATCAAAATTTAAATAATTTTAAATATTCAAATATCTCAAAAAGTCGACTTTTTAGAGAAAATCTAAAACTAGATTCGGAATCAACGCGGAAAACTGAATAGGAAAAACTAATTTATGTTTTGTGGGAGAGTAAAAATTCAAATTTGTTATCCAGAGATATTAAGGGGTCTCAGGACTCTTAAAGCTTCAAAATTTTCGAAATTTTAATTTTTTTAGATGTTAAACTCCTATCTTTTCTGAAAATTTTGATATTATTGTTTCTTTGAAATTCCCATTAGAACAAAAGTTATGGATTTTATAATTATACCCGCTCATTAGCTGAAGCGGCGTTTGAGAAACTTTTAAGATATTTTTCTCCAAATGACATTTTTTGGGCATAATTCACAAGATATCTCAAAAACGTCTGAATATTTTTTCATGAAATTTTCAAAATATATGTTTTATCTTAGTCTGTATAAACTGAACCTAAAATTTCCTTTTTATTTTTAAAAAAATATATTTTTTTAGATGATTATACTGTTGAAAATTTCAAAACTTTGTATTAGCTAAATACAACTTTGTATTAAAAATATAAAACTGCTTTAAATACAAAATTATTCAGGTTCAGGCAAATTATTACAATATGAAGTATAATTAAGCACAAAAATTTTCATTCTAGCTGCAAAATTTATTTTGTAAATCTGCGCGTAAAATGTTATAGCAAGTTTCTGCTCATCAAATGTCTGACAGTTTGGAGCCCCCTATAAATAGTAATTCTACATGTTGCAATTTTTTAAATATATGAAATAAAAGAACATACTTATATCTTTAAGCCTAATAAAAATTGCATTTTAAAATCATATCGACTTTAAGATATTAATTGTTGAAAATGGTCTTTTTTATATTTTTTTACAGTCTTAAGAGTCCATATATCCCTTAATTTATTTATTGTCGGTAAAATTAATAACCGGTTGATATTCATTTACAAAATCTGACTTTTAATGCAAACAATAACTTAGCATTTAGTGTCTATTTATTTTCAATATTTATTTATTTATTTATTTTTGTTGTTTTAATAGAAATAAACAACAACAAAAAATAATCCATACTATGAAACATAATATGCTTGTTATTACTTGATGTCTGAGGCATGTGGGCCTTGTATAAAAACATTTATGAAAAGTTCAGTAAAATACAGGCTGTTCACAAATTATCTTTACAATCAAATCAAAATAATTAAAGAACGGAGAAATATATATCAGTTCTCTTTTCTGCAAATAAAAGAGAATCTCTGAAAATGCTGTTTATCACACCAATGAGCCTCTATGTGTGCCCTCTTTGTTGCCTGTAGGATATCACGGTGATAATCGATTTTCCAGCCATGTCTGTCTGTTCTAGTGCCTCCTCGGTAACTAACGCGATTTCTTTTATACGGTTTGTGTACGGTGGAACGTGGTATGTTCAATTGCCTAACTGCAGAACGAACAGGGTTTGTTCAGTTACTTACAAATGCTTCTCGAACTCGTTCGACATTCTCTTAAGGGTGTCTCAGATCCAAAAGGGCAACTTTATGACATAAGTTTTAATTTATTTTTGTTGGGAAGTGCATGAAACTAGCAGTTGTTGTTCAGAAACTATGTAATCAATCTCTTTTTTTTTTTTTTTTTTTTTTTTTTTTTTTTTTTTTTTTTTTTTTTGCAAAAGCAAAAGATTTTTCAGAAAATAGTGTCAAAATAGGAGTTTTGAACGGAATTTCCGCGCGAAAATAGAATAATCACTCAAGAAAGGGTGAAAAGCGTGCTTGTCATGTGATCAAAATCGTTTATAACTCAATAGGTAATTTACTTATCACAAAATGGAAAACACAGTTGAATTGCAAATTGCTTCTATGGCCACGCTTTCCAATTTTATATTTCTCCGTTAAAAAATGAATTTATAAATGTGTCGAAACGTTTTGCGCTTGTTCAGCAGAGCAGTTAAGAACAGCCTTAACTTGTGCTTGGTTGTCCAGCTCCCTTTAGATGGAGGTCTAGTACTAGTTTCCATAGACTTTCTGTGCCATTCACGAATTGTTTGTCTTGGTGGTGGTTCTCTACCATATCCTACTTCCTGAAATGCCGTTAGTTCTGTATATCTGATCCTGTTTCTCTGAACCTTGAAACACAATGCGCATTCTCTTTTGTAGTAGTCATTTTGTAGAAATGTGATGTCACCTCTTCACCACTTACTCAGTGTATCTGAAAAACAAAGTAAACAAAACTTTCAGAAATCATCTTTTAAATGAAGAAAACAGAACTGAGATATCTTGTCCCATTCTTTAGTTATTTAGATTTGAAGTTGTAAAGATAATTTGTGGACACACTGTATAATCAATACCAGATCTATACCTGTAGTCCGTGCCTTTAGGATGTTTTTTTATTATTATAGGCGACAAAAAAAAAAAAAAAAAAAAAAAAAAAACAGCTTTAGTTACTGGTACAGCACAAACTAATGAAGGGAAAAAAATACTAAACTTTCTTTTTCGATTCACAGAGCGCATCACGCAAACGGCATACTTGTGAAACTTTTCGTTTGGAGCCATTAAAACCCCTTTAAAGTCTTTTCAATAAGTAAGAATAAATTAAGAATTTTCAAAATTTATAGTTGTTATTTCGGTTTTGTAAAAAAGCATGGAGTGTGTCTAAAGACATAAAACTATTATAGCAAGGTAGGTATCGGGGCTAACACTACTAAACGGAACTGAGGTGTATTTAGCGGTGTTGTTAGCAACTCAAGATATTTTACCGCACAACAATTTATTGTAATGATCTCAGATAACTCTGTATAACATATAAGAAATTGTGAATGACAAAATATAAATGTTAACACATCAATTATTATAATTAAGTTTTCATATTTATATATTTAAAGTGGTGGATAAAGGATATGTATACATTTATATTTCATCCATCTCATAAATATAAAATACGAACAGTTTTATTCAAAGGAAAGTTCATTAATTTAATATTTTTTATGAGAGTATTCATTATTTAAATATTATTTAATGAGACTTCTTTTCTGCAAATTTCCCTTATGTAATTAAATTACGATTACATTAAAATACCATTTTTTACTCTTACAATGAAATCAGTAAATAAATTCTAAGATTATTAAATGAGTGATATTATCCGACGAACAAATTAAATAATGTTATTTGTACAACATTCGACTGCAGTTTGGAAAATGTTAATAACTGGAAAATCATAAATGACTAGAATGATAATTAAATTTGCATGAAACGCGTAGATTTTAATCTCCTTTGTTATCGTTTTCATTATTTATTGCAAATGCTGTTTACGTAAATGATACAAATTACATTTAAACTGTCAACAAACAATTATTCAGTGTACCTGAAAAACAAACTAAACAAAACTTTCAGAAATCCTCTTTTAAATGAAGAAAACAGAACTGAGATATATTGTCCCATTCTTGTTTGCCAAAGAACAGTATTTGAAAAACTTTATAATTTTTTTAGATATATCTGAAATTTTAAATAGTGGAACGAAAATAACATTTCATTATTAATATCGATTATTTTTTGTTCATAAAATAATGTAGAATGAACTTAAAATTAAAATATGAAATAATTCATAAAATTATACGATACATGTAATTCTTCAGTCATAATTTATACAATAGGTTTTTGTAAATCGTGTTTAACTTCGCCTCTTCTTTTTCAGTAACTTCTGTTTACTTTTTCCTTTTTATGATTTTCACAAGTTACCATTGTTTTTAACACAAGTTTAATTATTACATTGATTTTGTTAATTGACATTATTACATTGATTTTATTGCATTGATATCATTAAATGCATTTTATGTTAGTGATCATGACTGTGTACTTTTCTTATCCATTTATCTATTCTAAAGAATAGAGATTCATCCTTCTTTAAAGAAAATCCCATTCACTACTGGCTAACTAATATATAAGGTATAAGGTATTCTCTAAGATATAAGGTATAAGATATAAAGTATAAGGTATTCTCTAGCGAAGCTAAAATGCTTCTTTTATGATCTTCATAGAATATAAAAGAAAATTGTTCTGTTCTGACATCTTTCAGAAAAGAAATGTTATTATCTGATGGGGAAATTGTCCAAACTAAGTTCTCTGCTGCTGAAATATCTGTTGTCATTATTTTGGAAAAAATTCTTTTTTAATTAGGAAATTCTTTTTAATTTACACAAGAATTATGTTAGCAACCTCGTAAGTTTAATGCATGTTTTTTTTATTGTTTTTTTATATAAATTTAATTTTACTGGAAAACAGGTTCTGCCACAGAACTGAAATTAGTTTATTTGATTCTTGACCAATTTTTTGCTAATATACTTTCCGTTTTACTCTACGTATTCCAGTTTGTTGAAAAATTAGCATATTTATGTTTATGCAAACTTGAGTTTTTTTGTACCATTTTATACAAATTTTAGGTACAATAAATTTCTGATTGTATTACCTTTTTAGATAATGACTACTGGACAATTTGCTTCAGATATTTGCAGTCACATATTCGTGACATTTGTTTGTGATATATTAATCCTAACTTTCATATTTTCAATGCTGTGGTGTTTACATTGCTTTCAACTTTAACGTAGCTGCCACAGAATTGACGTAGTGTTTTTCTAGACTAGATTTTTATGCTGATTTCAAATCTGCAATCAATGTCTTTATATCACGTCTAGATTTATAGTAAAATGCATTCCTACTTAGGTATAGCAGCGGCACAAGTTTGATGTAAAATGCATTTTAGGGGTCTGTACTTTATTGTCAAAATTTTGAACGGTATCAGATTCGCATGAGGAACAAAATCACCAATGGTTATAACAAACAAAAATGAAAAACTTAGTAGAATCTATTCTAACTAGCTTTAATACATCACAAAGTAGCATAAAAGCGTTTTCTGGCTTTTTTTGATCAAAATATAAAATTTCACTTTTTAAAATAACTAGACGTGATAAAATAAAACGGATACGAGATTTGAAATTGGCGTAAGGAACTGGTTCAGAAACATATTATCGTACTCAAGCGGCAGAAACATTTGGACATCAAGGAAACAAAAGAACGTATGCAAATTAGTCAAAATATTTCACGATCACATGTGAGAATAATCTCGGACACAACACAACAATTTTGCCAAGTATACTAAGCATTAATTATAACATAAAAAAGCTAATCTGATACTACTTTATGATTTAAATTTGCATATGAATATACAAAAATATCAAAATTTGAATAATTCGTAATATTCAAATATCTAAAAAACTTGACTTTTTTGAGAAAATCTAAAACAAGATTCGGAACCAGCGCAAAAAAATTAAATAAGAAACAGCTAATTTCTGTTTTGTGGCAGAGTAGAAATTCAAATTTGTTGTCCAATGTTATTAATTTAATTATTATCAGTAAAATTAATAAAAGGGTGATATTCGTTTACAACTACGTTTTACACGAATCGTCTTTACAACTCCAAATTAAAATAATTAAAGAATGGAACAAGATATCTCAGGTCTCTTTTCTTCAAATCAAAAAGAATCTCTGAAAATTTTGTCTATCACATGAATGCACCTGTATATGTGCCCCCTTTGTTGCCCGTAGGAAATCAAGGCAATAATCAATTTTCCAGCATGTCCGCTTTAGTACCTCCTCAGTAACTAATGCGATGTCTTTTGTATGGTTTGTGTCCGGTTCAACGTGGTATGCTCAATTGCCTGGCTGCAGTACGGACAGATTTTGTTCGGCTACGCACAAATGTTTCTCGAACACGCCCGACATCCTCTTAACTTGTGCCTTGTGGTCCAGCTCCATTTAGATACAGAACAGCACTAGTTTTCATAGACTTTCAGTGCCATTCACGGATTGTTTGTCTTGGTAGTGGTTCTCTTCCGTATTTAGTCCTAAAATGTCATTGGTTATGTATATCTGATTTGGTTTCTATGAATTTTGAAACAGACTGCGCCTTCTCCTTTGGAGAGTCATTTTGTAGAAATGTGACGTCACCTCTTCACCACTTACTCAGTGAACCTGGAAAACAAAGTAAACAAAACTTTGAGAAATCCTCTTTTAAATGAAGAAAACATAATTTAGATATCTTGTCCCATTCTTTAGTTATTTAGATTTGAAGCTTTAAAGATAATTTGTGGACATGCTGTATAATCCATACCAGATTTATGATATTTTTTATTTTCAAAATGCTGGATGTAATGTAGCAATCAGAATTTTATTTTATTTAAATTAAGAATCACTATTCAATAGCATAAATTAATTAGATAGATAAGGCTGATAATTAAAATAATATCCCATGAATACAAATCCGTGATTTAGTAAGTTGAAAAGGCTAACTCTCATACAAAATATATATTTTTGACATGATAAATCCCATATATTTTTGTCATTTTTTTGCATGCAGAATGAATTTTTAAATATTTATAAATAGCAAAAATCCTTTTTTTAATCTCTTTAATATTGAATTATTTCATTAAGCGCACAAAAATATAAGTCATGCGTTATGAGTAAAAATCTCTATGTAAATAAAAAAAATGGATTACGTTTCAATGGCAACATCAAATTGTGTTCGTACAGAAAAATAAATTGTGTCTTCTAAATCCATTTACATATTCATGCATGATTTGTTTTATTCGGAAATAGCTATTGATTTGTCACCAAAGACAAAACACGTAATCACTTTTTTGAATAATAATTTGTTCAATTATGAATACATTACAATAATTTGTAATAATGCATAAAAATTGGCTCTGTGAATGAAATTTTACTCTCGCCATATATAATGGTTTATGTTTTAATTACGACCATGGAAATGTAATTTTTATTTAAAAAAATTTTCCATTATCTAATAGATTATGTACTCATCCGTGCATTTCTGTTTTTCTTCTGAGTTAATATTCCGTATTTAATATCAGTTAATCAATATCATTTGTTTTTCATCTACAAATTAAAATGTTAAGCCAAGAAAAAAAAAAAAAAAAAAAAAAAAAAAAAAAAGATCCTATTTAAAAACCGTGTACAACATTCTTATTCAAAGAAATTATACCCAATTACTTTTCTACTTATGTATTTTAAGATACCGAAAACAGTTTTTCCTTTTCCGATTAATCTGTCTGCCAGCTTTGAACTTAAAGAAGGAAATGGGGCCGGGAAAGCCATATCTCCTCCATGTTAAATTCACCAACTTTATGTACCCTTTTCTCAGAAATGGTGAAAGGTAGAGTTCTAGATTTTTAGAGTAGTTAGAATAACATGATTCACGTATTTTAACAGACCATTTTCTTTCTAAGTGTAACTCAAAATTAATTATTAATTATTTATTAAAAGTCATTTTAAAATTAGCATTTTTGGTAAGATTTCACTGCCTAAAATAAATAATTCTCAATAAATCATTAAATCCCTGTATTAAACTATACAATATAACATAATATAACTATTAAAAAAATCTGAGATCTTAAGCTTAATAGATATTGAAAAAAAAAGAAACATATACATGAAAAATCCAAGTTTTGAGAAAAAGTTAATTAAAGATTTAAATGGCCATTAAGCTGTGAAGTACTCTTACGAAGAATGAATAATTTCGACATTTATTTCTATATATATATAAACATGTGTGACGCATCGTTGGAAAGATAAAAGTTTAAACTATTTAATGATATAAAAAAGTAAAAATCTATTTTTTGATTGAATTTTGCTTTCCCGGTCCTCATAAAGCTGTTTATTTAGATCTTTATAAATGATTAGATTAGATATGAAAAAATGTATGCGCATTTTTTAGCCGAAATTTAACTCAGATGGTTATTACACATGTTTATTCTTATGAAACTGTAATATGCATTATGTTACGCAATCTACAAATTATATGTTCCAGAAATCAACGAAGAACATTTAATATAGATCTCCTATTTTAGTAACATGTTGGCACTAACAGCAGTTCTGTTAAACACTGCTGAATGCAAGATTACGCAGCAGCTGTCCACTGCCAATTGATGGAAACTCCACCTATAACGTCTGATCGTCTATAATGTCTGTCTGGAGGTCACAACGTTTTACTATAAGGACTGATTCATTCAAATTTACACTAGAATTGGGTAGAAACACTACGAAAGAGAATACTAGGACTAAACACTGCATTGAAAAAGTTAAAGGCATAAATAAATACTAGTTTTAACAAGATCTTCAAAAAATCTGTATTAATCATGTTTCATGAGTTAAATTAAAATGAAGTGAAATATAGTGCCTTTAGTAGGTAATAGTTTAATGACAAATGAAAAAATGACACATCTAAACAACATAAAACTAAAATTTTAATTACTCTACAATTTAATATGTTTTTCGAATTATATTTTATTATTGTTTAGCTAAGTTTAAGAAAGGGAAATTTTAAGCAGCTAAGATTTTGTATTACTGCGTTGCAACACACACAAAAGTCAATGTTACTGATACAATTTATATTAAAAAAAGATTTTAATTATTGTTGTTTCTTCCAACACGGCAGTTAATATGAATTGTTCATAGAAGTGTATAAACTGTCCATGAGTTGCAGAAAACGAGTGCAAAATTTTTGAATTCTGAAAAAAAAAATGGAAAACAGATAAAGAAGCGAAAATTAAAAACTATGACAAACGTGTATATCTGCAAAGTCATATTTCTCAAAGAGGATTATGGTTCCATTCTTATGTCTATTATGTTTGATTTCGCATTTTGATAAACGGACCCAATGTAGAATCGTGGCACAAGGGCTAATCCGCATATGAAGGCAGCGCATTAATTGTTTCAATAACTGTGTGTAATTGAAAATACATTACTTGATTAATCATATCCTTCTGTTTGCCTGCTGCAAGCCATTTTCTATATTTATCGGTTTTATGAAAACTGAGTCGCCCTTCAATCATTTTGTTTCTTTCTATAATTTTCTATTGCTACTCCATTGGACATATACAGCTCATTTAATCGTATTTTGTATTTTTACTCCATGATTTTCTAGCCCTTCCACATTTCATGTTTGGGTAAAAATTGAAGTTCATAACGATTCTTGGAAGACATCAATTAAATTAAATTAATCAATATCATCCGATACGAATCCGGTACGAATATACAAAATACGAAATTAAACATAATAGACAGAAGAATAGAACCATCATCTTCTTTGAGAACCTTGAAAGATAACCTTGTGGAGATACACGTCTGTCATAGTTTCAAAATGTCTCTCCCTTAGCTGCTTTCCATTTTTTTTATTATTTTTTTAGAATTCAAAATTTTTTCATTAATCAATCAATTCAATTAATGAATATCAATTCATTTCATATGCTCAAACCATACTAATTGTTTCTTCTAAATGCCTTTAAAAAGTAATTCACTGAAAATAAAATCATTAAACTTTGTTCTGAATGTGATTGAGTATACTTTAATTTTGAAAATAAGCTTTTAGGAAAATTGTTAATCTATAGCGCCAATTATGCCTGAAACTAAGTTTTTCTGCTCATTTACGAGATATAGATTCAATGATACTTTAACGACTTCGAATTTTAAAAATAATGTGCATGTAACAGTACACTGCCAAAGTTCGTATTTAGGCAAAAGCGAAAATTAATTATATTTTATTAATTTATAGAAAAGTATTTTATAATTAGATAAATAATTTATAATAATACTTGAAAAAAATAGATATTTGTATAATTTATATGTTGCATGTTTTTAAATGTTACTATTTTTACATACTAAATCACCCCACTTGTGTTGCCTTTATACACAGTTGTACACCATCTATTTAAATTGAAAATATTTTTCTTTTAAATTTTAATCTGAAAATGCAACCAATAAATGTATGATAACTATTATCGTTCTAATGTTTCTCCTCTTTTACCCAAAAATTGCTATCATTGCAAAAATGCATTTAAAAATAATGATATAGGAAATAAAAACTTGTTGAAAATTTTGGTAGTTATTATAACATTGGAAGCTCATTTCAGAAAGAATATATATGTAAAATATACAGATTCATTTATTTAAATATACATTTTTTAATATATAAGATATTCTTATAAAATATCTATTAAATATATTAAAATATCTATTATATTTTCTATTAAAAGGTGCATATTATATAAACTAGCAGAGATGGCCGAGCTAAGCTCGATCAAAATTAGCCTTGTGTTCAATTCGATATTTTATTCTCACTCTATCATTCTTGCTGTTTAAATACAATTGGCATTATCCTAAGACATAGTGACCCAAAATGACCCACTAACCGAATTTTTTTAGAACATGCGACTTACCGATTCTCTTCTCGAACCAGGAAACGACAGAATGCAAAATTTTGTCAAAATCGTTAAAGTCGTTTTATAGATAAAATTAGCTAGACCGACGGCAATCAAACGGGACCCACTAATCTAAATTTATCGAACATGTGACCTATCCCAATGTTCTTCTCCTGCTGGGAAACAATTTAATAAAATATATTGTCAAAATCGTTTGAGCCATTTTTTAGTTACAATTAGATTGACCCACAGTGACCTCAACATGATCCACTAATCAAATTTTCTCGAACATGTCACTTAGACCAATCGTCTTCTCATGCTCAGAAATGATTTTTTCAAAATTTTCTCAAAATATTTTGAGCCGTTTTTTAGATACAATAAGATTGACCCACGGTGACCCAAAAATGACCCACTAATCGAATTTTCTCGAAAATGCGACTTAGCCCAATGGTCTTCTCATGCCCAGAAACGGTATAATACAAAATTTCGTCAAAACCGTTTCAGTCGTTTTTTAGATACAATCATCTTGACTAACAGTGATTCAAAAATGACTCACTAATCGAATTTTCTCGAACATGTGACTTAGCCCAGTGCTCTTCTCATGCTCAAAAAATATATAATACAGAATTTTGTCAAAATGCTTTGAGCAGATTTTTTAGATACAATCATCTTGACCCACAGTGATTCAAAAATGACTCACTAATCCAACTTTCTCGAACATGTGACTTAGCCCAATGCTCTTCTCATGCTCAAAAAAGATATAATACAAAATTTTGTCAAAATGCTTTTAGCCGATTTTTTAGATACAACGAGCTTAACCCACAGTGACACAAAATGACCAAGTAATCGAATTTCCTCGAACATGTGACTTAGCTCAGTTGTCTACGCATGCTCAGAAACGGTATCATACAAAATTTTGTCAAAAATGTTTCAATCGTTTTTTAGATATAATTAGCTTGACCCACAGAGACCCCAAAATGACCCACAAATTGAATTTTCTCGGACATGTGACTTCCATATGGTCTTTTCATGCCCAGAAACGATATAATACAAAAGTTTGTCAAAATCGTTTGATTCGTTTTTAGATACCATTAACTTGACCCACGGTGACCCAAAATAACCCACTAATAGATTTTTATCGAACACGTGCCTTAGCTCAATGGTTCTCCCATGCCCAGAAGCGGTATATTACAAAATTTTGTCAAATGCTTTGAGCCTGTTTTTAGATTCAATTATATGACACCTGACCCATTGTGACCCAAAATGACCCACTAATCGAATTTTCTCGAACATGCAATCTAGCCCAATGGTATTCCCCTGCTCGAAAACGTTAGAATGCAAAATTTCGTCAAAATCATTAGAGCCGTTTTCTAGATGCTATTAGCTTGACCCACAGTGACCCAAAAAGGACCCACTAATCGGATTTTCTCGAACATGTGACTGATCCCAATAGTCCTCTCATGCTCAGAAAAGATCTATACAAACTTTTGTCAAAATATTTTGAGCCGTTTTTTAGTTACAAATAGTTTGACCCACAGTGACCCAAAATTACCCCCTAATCGAATTTTCTCGAACATGCGACTTAGCCGAATGGTCTTCTCATGCCCAGAAACGATATGATACAAAATTTTGTCATAATGTATTGAGCCGATTTTTTAGATACAATTAGATTGACCCACAGTGACCCAAAAATGATCCACTAAACCAATTTTCTCCAACATGCGACTTAGCCCATTTGTCTTCTCGTAATCCAAAACAGTAGATTACAAAATTTATTGAAACTCGTTACAGCTGTTTTTTAGATAAAATTAGCTTGAGTCGAAGTGACCTAAAAGAGACCAACTAATCGAAATTTCTCAAACATGGCCAGTAGTTTTCTCGTGCCCCAAAACGGTGGGATATAAAATTTGGTCAAAATAGATTGAGTTGTTTTTTAGATATAATTAGCTTGACTCTGACCCATTATGGCCCATTATGACCCAAAATGACCCACAAATCGAATTTTCTCGAGCATGTGACTTAGTCCAATGGTCTTCTCATGCCCAGAATCGGTATAATACAAAAGTTTGTCAAAATCTTTTGATTCGTTTTTTACATGCAAATAGCTTGACCCACAGTGACCCAAAAGGACCCACTAATCAATTTTTATCGAACATGCGACTTAACCCAATGGTCATCTCATGCCTAGAATTGACAATCGAATACATCGGTATGTTACAATCGGTGTACTAATGACAATCGGTGTACTAATGACAATCGGTATATTACAAAATTTTGTCAAAATGTTTTGAGTCTGTTTTTAGATTCAGTTAGCTTGACACCTAACCCTTTGTGAAACAAAATGACCCACTAATCGAACTTTCTTGAACACCAACCTAGCCCAATGGTATTATCGTGCCCGAAAACGATAGAATACAAAATTTCGTCAAAAATCATTAGAACCGTTATCTAGATACAATTAGCTTGACCCACAGTGACCCAAAAATGACCCACTAATCGAATTTTCTCTAACATGTGACTTAGTCCATTAGTCTTCTCGTAATCCAAAACAGTAGATTACAAAATTTAGTCAAAATCGTTTGAACCGGTTTTTAGATAAAATTAGCTTGACCCGAAGTGACCCAAAAATGACCCATTAATCGAAATTTCTCGAACATGTGACCTAGCCCAGTAGTTTTCTCGTTCTCAAAAACAGTTGGATATAAAATTTTGTCAAAATCGATTGAGCTGTTTTTTAGATATAATTAGCTTATCTCTGACCCACACTGTTAAAAATATGGGGCATTTGCTGCATCGTCACTCCATCGCTTTTATAGGAAACTGTAACTTGACTATATTATGGGGCATTCTCATTGGTCAGAACAGAAACATTCTATAAAAGTGGTGGAGTGAGTATGCAGCAATTGCTGCATATTTTTAACAGTGCATTATGACCCAAAATGACCCACTAATCGAATTTTCTCGAACACATGACCTAGCCCAATGGCTTTCTCGTGCCCGAAAATAGTAAAACACAAAATTTAGTCAAAATCGTTAGAGCTGTTTTTAAGATAAAACTTACATACACACACAATTTTTGCTCGTATTATAATATAAGATTAAAGCTGTCATTTTATATTTGTTGTACTAATTAATTTAAATCATTTTTAATGATATTAAGATATTACAATTTTCATAAAATATATCAAATTATACATAGAAAAAAAATGAGTTATTTTAAAACAAACGTTGTATTTTCATACAACATTAGTCGTTAAAATATAAGTTTCTATCGAAATTTTAATTCAATTTCACTTTAATTTAAATTTATGTCCTGTTAATTTTTTTAAATGATTTCAAGAACTTTTTAATAAGTATCCTTGTGTTCTATCCTTGAAGTAATATATTCTCGTTGAATAAGAACGAGAAAAAAATAACTTAATTGCATTATGAGAGAATAATTAAATTCCTGTGAAGAATTGTTCTATAAAAAATGCATATATATTAAAATGAGTAAAGAAGATTTTCTCGAAAGTAATTAAGTATTTTTAGCTATTTAATCAAGTTATTTGATATATTTTATCTGTATGGCAAGGTTCCAGTTAGAAGACTATTGTTTTTTTTTATTTATTTATTTTTATCTTTAACTTTATTTATTTATTTATTTATTTTTTGAAAAATAAAGAGTAAATTTATGTTTCAAATGATGAATAAATACATTTTTATGACTCAATTCATTAAATTAATGTAGGGGATACAATGACTTAACATTTTACCATATATAAATAATTGAATAAGTAGAAACCTTTGGATAGAAATCCTTTTTGTACAGGCATTTCGTGTTTTGTATTGTTATTTGTGTGTATGCCTATTTTCCATGCTTCTCTTCATTAAACTTATGAAATTGACGAAATAAATTAAAAAATTATGAAACAAAAGAGGCCTTTTGGTAAAAATCCTTTTAGTAGAAAACTTTATCTGTTTTACAATTTTTTTTTAATTAGTAATATCTAAAAAATAACTTTTTAGCGTTTCACTGTTATTTAAATCTCTGAGAGTTATGTTTTCCACAATAACTCTAGCTATTAAGGAAAATTTAAACCGTATTAATAAAAAAGGAAATTTTTAAGTAGTGCGCTTCGACTGTACTATGTATATTACAGTAAAGGTGACAAGCTTAATCACAAATTTGTGCGTTTAGGCAACGCGACTTTTGGATCAGCCTAATTAAAAATAGTTTGTGTTTATTTAATGGTAAACAAATGCAATCAGATAAAATAACTCAGGCCTCAGGATTCAGTTCCAAATTTTCCAAATTTTTATTTTTTTTAGATGTTAAGCTTCAATATTTTCTGAACATTTTACTATAATTATTTCCTTGAAATTCCTATTAGAACAGTATTTATGGCTTTTAGAATCATACCCGCGCAGTAGCTGAAGCGGCATTTCGAAAATTTTAAGTAATTTTCCTCCAAATGACGTCTGTACAAACTGAAACTGAAATTTACTTTTTACTGTTAAAAAAATACTTTTTTAGGTCATTATATTGTCGAAAATTTTGTATTAGCTAAATACAACTTTGCATAAAAAATATAAAAATGCTTTAAATACAAATTTATTTAGGTGAAGGGAAATTCTTACAATCTGAAGTATGTGTAGCACAAAGTATGTAGGCACAAAAAGTCATGTTAAAAAATCGCTGAGCTATTCAAAACATCTATAATCGATGTAAACAATGTACTTTCATTTTTTAAAACGCCACAAATATATACTTAAAAAAATAAAAATAAAACGAGAGCCGTTTCGGATTTCGGTTCGGTTCTGTCATATTATAAAATCATCATCTGGGCTTTCTGTCGGTGTATGAATAAGCAAAACATGCACTTTTAATCCGGGTATAATCAGATTCAAACAGACATCTCAGAAAATTTTAATATTAATTGTTTCAAAAAAATCCGAAAGTCACGCTCGCAAGTTTTCCCATTTTTTGAAATGTATAACATTTTGCATCCGACATAGTTAATAGAAAAACGAAAAAATACCCACCTAACAAGCGTACATTTAGATTTAAAACAAAGTCTTCTGCTTTAAAACTATAAATATTATTCCTTTAAAAATTTGTTTTCCGAAATTCACTCTAGTGACTTTTGTTCTTTATGCATAGCGACGCATTCTGCGCCCGTTCTGAATATCAAAATACGAAAAAAAAAATATTACCATTTAATATTCGTTCAACTTTGCTTTAAAACGACGTCTTTGGTTTTAAAAATATTAATGGTAACTCTTTAAAGAAAATTCTTGAATATAAGTTTCTATGTGATTTTTCCAGACATTCTTTTTTCTAGGAAAAAATAAACTAAATATCAGTGTTTTAATACAATTTTTTTCTGAGTCTTTGGACATTTAATTTCTATCACATATAAAAATATTAAACCAGTCGCACAGTTCTAAATATTTCAGTATATTTAAAATCTGCTCAATCTTTTACATTTTCACTATCCTCCCCAACTAACACACTCATTTTTCTACAACAGTGTTTTTACAGCTAAATATGATTATTTTAGCCCGAGAAGTATACACAGGCGTCAAATATATTATCTTTATAACTGTAAAAAGTTCAAAAAGTTTTGACAAAAGAAATATTATTTTTCAATTGTTCATGCATTCCTCGTTGAAGGGTGTACACTACTAAGAACAGTAGTGCTCCCAGCATTGGGATCGTTTGAAAAGATTTTCGTTTTTATATATAAAATCATTTAACGCTGATTTTAGGTACAGTTAAGGTCATTACTACTAATTATGATATATTCAGTTCTTTCGCAATTTTTCCTCCAAAAGGAAGTATTATTCAAATACTGATACAACAGTTTTCCAACTGACCAGTTAAGCAAATAAGCTTTGAAGAATTTGATTTTCTAATTTTTCTTTTAATTATTTTCAATTATAACCAACTTATTAATATTTGTAGTAAATTCGAAATTCTAAAAATATAAAAGAGAGAACATACCCAATAGGTAAATCTTACTACTCTGAGCCATTTGCTGTAGTTCTGGTTTTAAAAGTTACTTTTATTTTTTTATTCCCGATTACTTAATAACGTGTATGTTCTAATTAAGTAAATATGAAACACCAGCGTTTAAGATTTTTTGTCGGAATATTAAAATATTTCTTGTTATTGATAAGGAGCAAGATATTTTTTCCCCGAAATATATTAACAGAAATACATATTTGGACTACAGGAAATATATTACAGTCTGTATTTCTTTCGTATTTTTTACCGGATTTCACCAACGTCAATTAATTTTTAATAAAATATGACAGAGTCAAGGAAAATATATTTTTAAAAACCCTTAAAAAGATTTTTGTCATTGTAAAACAATTATACATAAAGAGTTGAATAAAATAAAATCTCAAATAATATTAAACACTCATTTAAAAATGCTTTTCGTTCATTCCATTTCTCATGTCATAAGACTTCTGCTTTCTGTTTAAATAAAGGATAAAAAATGTAAAGCTAATCATATTTAATTATGATTGTTCTATAACATAAATCAGTAAACAACAACAGAAAAAATACACTAGACGTCAAAGAAAAAGAAGACAGTGATAACAGTATTAGGGAATAAAAAATAGTGTCAACGAAAATTCCGAATTAAATATATTTTATTAAAAAAGTAGAATAATTTTAATTTAACTAAATGTTGTAAGTTTGGATGCATTACTTTTTACATTCGCAATTGAAATATCATTAACTCACAAAATTTTAATTTAATTTCACTTTAATTTAACCTTTGAAGTCTAATTAATTTTAAAAGATGTTTTCAAGTAATTTGTTGAAAATTTCAGTCATACATTTTTTTTCTTAGTAAAATACATTACCGTTAAATAAAAATGTAAGAAGAAGAATTTAATTCCAATTTGCAAGAATAATTAATTTCGTGTGATAGATACTTCTCCAAAAATACTATATAAAATTGCATATATATGAGGAAGATTTTCTCAAATGCAATTAGGTATTGTTAAAATTTTAATCTTTATTTATTTCCACCGAATTTGTTTTATTAGTATGACATGACGCCAATTCTGAAGGCTGTTTTTTTCACATTATTTTTGAAACAGAACTTTTTATATTTTTAGTCCTTCACTAAATTAATGCATTTAATTAAAAAAATTGTTTTTTTATGAATGTTATAGACATTTTTTGTACAGTTTTAAAATCTCAAATTTAATAATATAAAAGATATAATTATACGACATTTAAAAAGTATTTTTATTTTTATATTTATTTATTTATTTATTATTTCTTTTACTTGGGAGATTTCATAAGCATATAACAAAATCAATCACTATTTATTATTTTTAATGGTCTACTGTCTACTAAATGCACCATTGTTCATACAGCTATTATTCAGCCTGTATATGCTATTATAAGCTTTATCTTGATGACTGTTTATCAAGAGTTATGCACCGCACTTAATCCATTTGTGCCTGAATTTTTGCTTTGTCAAATTTGCTAGTAAGCTCACTTTAAAATGTTGCAAAATGAACTGCAAAAATGCTCAAAAAAATTACGCTTTTTTTTGTATTTATTTGATAAAATGTAAACGTACTAAATATGGGAATATGCATAATATTTGTAATAGTATAATATGCATAATTATATGTCTTGTCTAAATTTATATAAAATAAGCTTTTAAATTGTATATTATATACAGTAATTGGTATTTTTAGGAATTACTAAAAAATTATATTTATTTCTTTGCAGAGACTAATAACATTGTAAATATTAGTAATAATAAACTAAGAATAATCGTATTTGAAACTTAAAAACGGTTTGTTTTATAATCATCTGGAAAAAGACTATACACAAATAATTGTTCCCTAAGTCGCTAATAAAATCATGTACCCATTCGTGCCTACCTTTCTATATTTTGTTCGTTACAAAAATGCATAAAAATAAGCTTGAACATATAATTTCAGAATTTAAAGAAATATGCATTTCGAAGAAGTCTACAAGCTAAGATTATGACTTTTTTATGAATAATTGGTAAAAAAAAACACAAATAAACCTACTTTGTACATTTTGCCATCTTGAAAAATGAAAATTCTATAAAATTAAAAAGTCCTTCCAGCCAGTGCCGGGAGGAAGAGGTAGCTTTCATAATCCTTATTTAAAAAAAGCCAACTTATATCATGCAAACACACGAAGCTCAATTTAGTGGAAACCGAATATAGGAGATTCAATACTAATTTTTATCAATATAATCAATGAGAATTTCGCGAAATTAGTCAGCTTTATCCAAGCTGCTTTTCTTTAAAGTAACTTATATTTGGTTGCCAAATTCGGCAATTTCTTAAAGTGCCTGTCATTTTAAGACAACATGGTGGTTGAGGCTAAGCAATGAACTTGGTCGAGACCTTAGTAATTGCTGTGCACATGCTCACTCACATCGGAATCGGTTAATATATAGGAGTGCTGTCGCATGCAAAAAATCAGATTTTTCAAAATGTCACCCACAATAGAAATTGAAACTGCTATATCTGAGCCATTTTTTAAGGTAAAGACAAACAAAAAATGCTCCTGAATCCTTATATCAAGATCAAATACTTAAGTAAGAAACCTTTTTCAATTTCTAATTTTTTTGCACCTCACTTTAAATATATATATATATTTTAATTTAATGGCCGCCATTTTGAAACAAGATGGCTGATGAATCTGGCCAGCAAACTTGGTCGAGGTGTTGATGTATACTATCCACATGCCTTCTTACATCGAAATAGGCGAATACGTGTGTTATCGCGTGACAAATACAAGATCGTTTCAAAATGTTAGCCATGCTAGAAATTCAAAGTGCTATAAATCAACCATTTTTTAAGATATCAACAAAAGAACAAATTTTCAGAAACAAAAACTGCTCCGAAATCTTTGTATCAAGGCCAAACACATAAAAAAAATCTTTTTCATTTTCCAATTTTTTAATACCTCATTTTGAATTTTAAATTTAATTTTTTTTAATGGCAACCCTTTTGAAACAAGATGGCGAATGAAGCTGGCCAACGAACTCGGTCGAGACATTGGTATGTACTATGTAGTGTACAGACCAAGTTACATCCAAATAGTTCATAAATACGCCTGTTATCGCGTGACAAAAATCAGGTCGTTTTAAAATGTCAGCCACAAGAGAAATTCAAAATGCTATTACTCAGCCATTTTTTTTTTAGATATAGACGAAAGAAAAACTGTTCCGGAATCTTTGTATTAAGGTCAAACACATACAAAAAAAATCTTTTTCATTTTCCAATTTTTTGGTATCTCATTTAAAGTTTTTTATTTTTTAATTTTTTTTAAATGGCCGCCATTTTGAAACAAGATGGCGGATGAAGCTGGCCAACGAACTCAGTCGAGATATTTGTATGTACTATGTACACACCAAGGTACATCCAAGTCGGTTCATAAATACGCCTGTTATTACGTGAGAAAAATCAGGACGTTTCAAAATGTCAGCCACGCTAGAAATTCAAAATGCTATAACTCAGCCATTTCTTAAGATATAGACGAAACAAAAACTGCTCCCGAATCTTTTTATCAAGGTCAAACACATAAGAAGAAAATATTTTTTCAATTTTCAATTTTTGGTACCACATTTCAAATGTAAATTTTTCTTAAAAATTTAAATGGCCGCCATTTTTAAACAAGATGGCGGGTGAAGCTGGCCAACGAACCCGGTCGAGACATTGGTATGTACTATGTATAAACGAAGTTACATCCAAATCGGTTCATAAATACGCCTTTTATCGCGTGACAAAATTCAGGACGTTTCAAAATGTCAGCCACGCTAGAAATTCAAAATGCTAGAACTCAGCCATTGTTTAAGATATAGACGAAACAAAAACTGCTCCGAAATCTTTGTATAAAGGTCAAATACATAAGAAAAAAATATTTTTCCATTTTCAATTTTTTGGTACCACATTTCAAAGTTTAAAATTAAAAAAAAAATTTAAATGGCCGCCATTTTGAAACAAAATGGCGGATGAAGCTGGCCAACGAACTCGGTCGAGAGATTGGTATGTACTATGTACACACCGAATTACATCGAAATCGGTTCATAAATACGCCTTTTATCGCGTGACAAAATTCAGGACGTTTCAAAATGTCAGCCACGCTAGAAATTCAAAATGAAGAACTCAGCCATTTTTTAAGATATAGACGAAACAAAAACTGCTTCGGAATCTTTGTATAAAGGTCAAATACATAAAAAAAAAATATTTTTCCATTTTTAATTTTTTGGTACCACATTTCAAGTTTTAAATTTTTTTAAAAATTTTAAATGGCCGCCATTTTGAAACAAAACGGCGGATGAAGCTGGCCAACGAACTCGGTCGAGACATTGGTATGTACTATGTAGACACCGAATTACATCGAAATCGGTTCATAATTACGGGAGTTACAGTGTGACATAGGTCAGATATATATATATATATATATATATACCGGGTGTCCCAAAAAGGACTGACTGATTTTAAAATTCAATAACTTGCAAACGGTGACAGATATTAAAAAAATTCTTGCAGGAGGGTTATGCATAAGGTCAAAAGTTTTATTACAGTGATTTTCAATTTTAGTTCGATTTACAAACAATAGATGGCGCTGTAAGCAATAGTCGCTAAATACAGGCTCGATTTTTGGTCCTTTATCTTGTTCCATGCAGAAAAAGGAGATGGAAATGTATTATCCGGGCCACGAAGTACCAAAAATCGAGCCTGAATTTAGCGACTATTGCTTACAGCGCCATCTATCGTTTGTAAATCGAACTAAAATTGAAAATCACTGTAATAAAACTTTTGACCTTATGCATAACCCTCCTGCAAGAATTTTTTTAATATCCGTCACCGTTTGCAAGTTATTGAATTTTAAAATCAGTCAGTCCTTTTTGGGACACCCGGTATATATATATATATATATCAATTTTGAACAGAGGGTGGTTTCGGGGTCTGGGGGTCATGATCGATGAAAATATACCAAAATTTTTTGAAATCGCTTTCCTCCGAACGGCTGCAATAGGTAGCTTTTTTGTAAAGAAAGCTACCTAAAAAAAAAAAAAAAAGCCTTTATTTGAAGCAAATAAATATCCATCCTATGCTGTCATCCTTCAATAGCAGATAAAGACATTTATAGATAATTATTTCCATACAGTTTTCATGTTATAAAGAAGAAGAAAATTATACAAATTTATTAAAATTCGAAGCGTCTCATAAATGGGGCGCTAGGTATAAATGGATTAAATCTGGCGAATGGTGGTAATCTTTTGCTAAATAGGGAGCAAAAATTCTTCATTTTCCTACATATACATTTCATTCAATGTCGTTTTAAAAATGTAACTTAGTTTAATTTCCTTATATACTTTTTATCTTTCTACGTGTAAACTAAAGAACATCAATCCTTAGAAGCAGTGCAAAGAGTATTTTCTTATGATGATGTAGTGATGAAACAAAAAATCCGTTATTGAGTATAATTCAGATGCAGCTGTAAATCTCTCCTAGAAGATACAAAATATGGGAAACTGAAGAAGAATACATGGGCACGATTAACATTATATAAATAGTGATTTCCAAATATTTTACAAAAACATTTTTAAATTCAATTACATTCGGGATTTTAAAATTTTTTGGAGTTCCATTCTCTTCAAAGCATTTTATCTTTTTGTCGTGATTTAGTCTTCAAAACCTTCTAGGTAGCTAGAAAATTATGTGTCTTATCAGACATGGATGGTGAAAAAATTTTCGACACTTTCGAGATTTTTGGCTGCACTGTATTTTCGAAAAGTATTCGAAATGATGATATTTTATTTTTTGAAATCTTGTTGCACAAACATTCAGATAAATTCTTTCTCCATTCACAGAGTAAGATTTTTGAATTGTGCCGCGAGAATGAAATAAAAAATACTGAACTGATTTTTTTTTTAAATTAAAGAATTTAGATTTATGTACCTTATCCTTTTTATCGGGAAAATAAATAGTTTTTATGTATAAAATTGCAATTCTGTGCGAAATATTTTCGCCCTTTTTCACTTCCCCAATTTATGTCTAGGCTTTTTAACATATTAAAACTAGGATCAAAATATTTATTATCTGCATTTACGGAAGAATAATGTTTATGGAAAACAGATTTCGTAGAAATTATTTTCCTTCTGTGTTGGCTATGTAACAAGAGGCAGCATATGGTAGATATGCGAAATATTTACCAAACAAAATGGTTTTTAAATAATAGTTATAGATTATGTTGTATTAGTTTGTGAATATTAAGCAAATTGTATTGGATATTTCAAAGCTAAGCAATTATTTATTACTTTTATTAAAAGGTTTGTACGCACTGAATGTTTTTCGAAAAAAAAATTCATAAATGATGTAAGAATTTTATCCCATTTCTTTCTTTTCCATTCTACACGCCCGAAGTGTTTATAATTTATATGAATAATTATGTAAAAGTAAAAAAATATACGGAGTTTATACAAAATTATTTCACAAAATTACAGAAAATACACATTTCCTGAGATTTACAGAGTTTAGTATTGGAGCAAATTTTAAGTCCTAATAAAAAAAAAAAAATGTTTTTTCTGTAAAAATAATTAATTAGAGAGAAGCAATACGAAGCGGTTAAAAAGTAAACTTTTAAAATTTTGCGTCCGACATTGCCAACTTTTAACAACTCTTTAAAAATAAAACCATTTAAAACAAATTTGTGTGTATAAAGAATATTCATATGCACTCAAATATTGTACTTTCCTTATACTAAACGCAATTTGAATCATGCATTGTGTCATAGATTTCCTGACAATAACTGAAATTCACTTGCACATGGAGCTATTGGATAATTTTATGCAGTTAACTGACTGATTAGTATGTTTTTTCTTTTTCCTTAACTGAATTAATAAAATCAACTTCAACGAATATTTACTTAAAGTGATAAAATACATTAAAGAAGGAAAAGAAATACCTTTATTTATTCATATTAGACATATTTTATTGCTCGGATAGCAACAGTCTGAATAATAAATGATACTGCAGTAGTTGTATCATATTTATTATTCAGAACGTTGCCGTCGGGGCAATGAAACACGTCTAATATGAATACATAAATATATTTTTTTTTTCTTGCCTTGTTAAAAGTATTTTATCACTTTAAGTAAATATTAATTTAGTATGATGCATTCAAGTGGTATTTTATATAGTTTTATAAAATCAACTTGTTTCATCAAATCAATAGCTTTGACATTTCTTGGAAAATTTCTCAGTATGATTTTCTCTCTTGAATTTCTGAACGGAATAAGAAATCTGTATTCCATTTTCTTCTAATTAATGCGTGCATATTAATTCCTTTAGCAGTTTCAGTAAAGAAGCAAAAAACATAACGATTCATCAGTTACATTTAAACTGCGCATAAACTTTTATTGCAGCCAACTAATCAGACAAAAAAAAATCACTAGAATCCTTATGCATATTTCTTAAAAGTTTTGTAGAAGTCTACCTTGAAGTTTGTTTCTATTGAAAATGCCCTATTCCCAAAATATTATCTTCAAAAATACTGATATAAAAAAAAACAATGTGGAAGCCCTCAATTATGAACCAAAAGAAAAAAAAAGTGACCTTGTTTTCTGGAAGTTCTTCGTAGACAGCTGCAAGCAATTACATTACATCATTAATTGATTCACCGTGAGCACAACAATTATTCTTGCAATAAAAGTCTTTTGCTAACATCCTACTTATGAGCATAACCACTATAGGCGGCCTACTTTGAACAAACACCATTTTCCACATTTAACATTTTCCTTTTAAGGTATGCTTGAAATCGGTAAAATTGTTCACAAGTTAAAGAACTTCGTGCGATAATTGCTAAACAGTAATTAGCATTGGAATCTCCTTTGTTTTTTCCAATAAAACTGGAAAATAAAATATTGAATTTAGCTAAAATTTAAGTGATACCTCAAATTGAAATGATGTTACAAGTATATTGTTTCCTTCACATTTGGAATAAATTTTAATTAGTATGCCTTCTTATCATGTATAAAGTTTTTTCCTTTACATAAGTGTAGAAATAAAATTAAAAGAAATCTTAAGTAATTGGAGGTTTCTAATTATTTTAACTGTTGAAATGATATTAAAAAAGATTACATATCCATTTCGCATTGTTATTATATTTAAAGAAAGAACTGGGTTGCTTGAAACATTTTAAGGATTTATATTTTTGTAAATCGTTTAACTTAAGTTTTATGATGTTTTGCCTGTGTTTGTTTTGCTAAAATTTTATTTTCAAGGTAGTCAGAAATATTTCTTTTTGCTGTTATTTGGTATCCTAATCACCATATCTTTCTAAAAAAAAATGACCATTTTCAAGAATCTAGAGAATTAAATTTTAGATTTTTTTCTTCAGGATTTTTTTCTTCTATTGCCATTTGTGTAGGCAGAAGAGGCTAGCGAACTTTTTTTTTTAATTGTCTATGAATAATTTATGTTTGAGTGTAGAATTTTTTGTAATCCGTATATAGCATGCTCTTTTAATGCGTGTGTTTAAACTATTGTAAGTTGAGTTACTAATTTAATTCGGCTTAAACTTTGGTTTTACGTTGATATATTTTTTGTTGCATTTTTTTCTTTATATTAATTAGAAGAGACTCCTTTAAAACGCGTACACATTTACACACACACACACAAAAAATTAGATTTTCAGATTTTCATAACTTTGCCAATTTAGTATTGCGCCACTATAGAAACACTGCCCGATCTCAATGATTTGCAAGCGATCACCAATATTGCTTGACTTTACTCTTCCCCTTTTTTGTTCATACGTAGATAGAGTGAGATTTCAATATCTTGTTATGTTCCAGTTTCGATAAAGTATAAATTTGATAATTTATTGTTTTTTATAAAGTTTGAAAGTGTTTGTGTAATAATTTGATGAGGACGATTTATTGAGAGACAGTTCATTAAATTTTATTCTTATTTTTCTAAGTTTGAATATTACAATATTATGTATTTCAGGGTCATTTCTGTTGGTAGAGAATTGCTTAATGTATCCTTTGTCTTATTCATTTTCTGGAAAAACAATCATTTTTTCCGTTATCCATCTGTATGATTATTATTATTATTATTATTATTATTATTATTTTGAAACGTTGAATCGTGGGCCAGATTAAATGGCAATACTTCGATAACGGTGCACCTTTCATATTAGATTTAAATCCCTATAACATCACTGAATATCAAAGTCTATCAAAGATTGCCTCCAGAAAGGAAAGTTTATCAAAACAAATGTAAGTTGTATTTTGTTGTCGTTGTTGTTGTTGTTGTTGTTGTTGTTGTTGTTGTTGTTTGTATTTACTTACAGTATTGAGATTAGATTCGGTTATACCTGGCTTTTAAATTTGTAGCTTTAATGTAAAGTAATAGAAAACTTTACATGTGTTAATATTTAAACGCTTCAAACATTTTCTTGGCATTTCAGTACAAAATATACCCAGGAAAAATAATTTGCATAACTAGCTAAACTGCAATTTGAATGTTCGTAATAATTTTTAAATAATGTGAATATCTCAGCATTATGTCAAGCATATGATAAAGGAAATTATCTAATTATACATAAATAAACAATGTTATCAATAGGATTGTCTTTCTATACATTTCCAAAATATATAGGTATTACCTCCCATAACTGGACTTCTGGACAACTAACAATTACTGACAATTCCTTGTCGCGTCATAATTATAAAATAGTTAAGTAAGAGTTGATGTAAGAGTTGTGCAAATTGATGTTTCTCGCTAACCATTATATTAAAGTCATAAACCGAATAAGTTCGCTGCCCAGTCAGCATCTAAAACATTTTTTTTTTTTTTTTTTTTTTTTTTTTTTTTTTTTTTATCGAATCTAAAACAATTTTTTTTTTATCGTCTTCATTATTTTCTATAACTTTCTCTTTACTTTTATATTGGCATTGTATACGTGCACAAATTTTCTGATAAAATACATTCTCGGCAATGAGAGGTATGCACGTGGAAGTTTTTTTTTTTTTTTTTTTTTTTTTTTTAAGGTGCTCTGAAAATACGTTTTAATAACAGTGGAACATGTTGGATATTATTGCATACATTTTTCACAATACAATAATCTTTTAAACAAAGTTGCCATATAAATAAATAAACGGTCAAGTGCGAGTATTACTCAAGTAATCAAACGGTCAAGTGCGAGTATTCTGTGCAACAAATATCTGAATTATTAACGGTATTATTAAAAAAAATCGTTGCTAAAAGAACAATAAGATACATAAAAAACTACACAACGTAGAGTTGGATATAGCTGTATATACTAGAAAAGTATGAATGGGTATACCATAAAAGTTCGAAGATATATGAAGCAGTAATATTATCAGATATTGCTAGTCTGTATAACTCTTTTTTTTTATCTTATTCAAATCTGTTTTTGATCAAATTAATTCGGTACTGACAATAAAAGTAGTGCACATTTAAAAGTTCATTTGGATTTTCATAGAACTAAATTTAGCGTAGTAATAATATTTTCTTTTTAATGTGCAACTAAAACAAAATCCTTTTTCAAAGTTTAAACTTGGCATTGTTCTAAGCCCGCTTCGACAGGAGGCCGCAACTGTGCAACGCAGCCTTGGTCCGTGTTGCGTTTTTCCAGATAGGTTTTTTATTAACTTTTTAAAACACGGAAGGCGTATTGAGAAATCCACTCAATGCAAAGTAGTCGCTAATTCCGTAGAATTTATGTGATTAATTATAATTAAATTTGTCAGTTATCAACAATTTGACATCTATTGCTTTTATACTGCTACGGGGCATTGCATTACACAAATATATAATTAAAAGTTGTAATCTAGCCTTTAAAAGCCGATGGTACAAAGAGCACGCCGTCCCTGTTATTATGTATGTCAAAACTGTCCGTGTCTTTAAGAGTTAATATCGCGGCTAATTACCGACGATACTTTTTCTTCGAAAATCATTATCAAAAATACTTTTATACTTATGCTACGATAGGTACTTCCAGCGCTCCTCAACCCCTTTGCTGAAGGCCTGCAAATCGAAATTTGTGTGTAGCGGAAAAATGTGCTTTTTTAAAAAACTATGTGATCGTGGGTAATCGCCATAGTTTTCCTGCAAAGTTTAAATTAACGTCTACTACCTCTAATTAATTTTTTCATAATTTTAGTTTCAGTAGAATCGGAAATAGAGTGGGAGGAACATATTTTGCACTACATTTTCGACGATATCTCTGAAAATATTAATATTGTACCTAAAATTACAAGAAATGTATTTTTCAGTTCAGCGTTACGAAAGCTTACACACGATATCCCACACAGTATGCAAAGAAAATATTTTTTTTTTCAAGTAACGTAATTAGCCCTTCTGCATTTTTCCAAAATATATTTGTGAATGTTTAATAATCTATAAATATGGAGGTCAATAGTCTTTATTACTTCCCAAAATTTGAACTACCCACGTTCCATATTTTACAAGTGCAATTGTGCCAGACAGACAGACAGACACAGGGCTGATCTTATAATGGTTCCATTTTTACTTTTTAAGAACGGAACCTTAAAAAAATTGTAGTGAAATATTTAAGATGGATATTGAAAAAAGTATGTTTTAGAATGCACACTTAAGGAAAATTATTTTTTAGAGAGAAGAATTGCATAGTAAATCGTGATACACAAAGGACGAAATGAATATTTTTAGATTAAAACTATTTTTCTGTAGGTTTCATTCAGAAATTATTTTTAATAAACTTGTACTTTAAATGTTAAATCATTAACATTTATTTTGTTAAAAAATGCAGACATTATAATTTTTTTCCTCTGAAGTATTATCGGACATTATCCCTTAAAGATAATTATTTGATTTAATTTGGCAGTATCCAATTAATCGAAGAAACCAACTAACTGAAAAGTTTCTTTGCAAATTATCTTATTCTGAGAATAAGATATTTACTTCTAGTTTTCGAGCATTTACTTATAAAATGTAAAATCATTTATGTAAGAAATTTAAAACGAAAATTTGAAAATGTACTATAATGGTAAAAAAAAATGAATTTTCTCTATTCAAACGACATTTAAATTGTTCGAGAGCGGATAAAAAGAACTGGTATTAAAATGCTAATGAGAAATGCTCGTAAACGTTTGAAACCTCAATTGCTTCTTTTTTCAGCAGAGCTTTATACATCCGTAATGATGCATGTAACGTAATATGTTTCTGAATTCAATGGCAAGCGAAATAGATTGTGGATTAATTTTAATATACTTTTTGGATTTCCACGATTATTTATTTGTTACTTCATTATTTCTGATGCATAATGAGTAATATTAATGGGTGAAAGCAATAATAAATTTGTTAAATCAAAACCTTTTGATTGCAGTTAATAACTTTTTAGCAATTGGGAAATGTTCCCCATTTGCTCAAAAAAATTAAAATTAAAAAATAAAAAATAAAATAAATATATATATATATATATATAAGAAATAACAACTATCTGAATAACTAATGCAATATGTTCATTTACGCTGCAAGCATTTTTTTTGGAGTGGTGGTGGTGAGGGGGGGGGGGTTGTGAGGGTGGTAAACATTCTAACTTTGTAACACGAAGATATTTAGAAAAAGGCGAGGGTGGTAAGCATTCTAGTTTTATAATACGAGTACATTTAGAACAAGATTTATGAACTTAATTTTATTAAATTTCTTATAAGTAGGAAACCATGTTTGCATTTTATTTTAGATGTCTTGAAATGTTCGCTTAGAATGAGGTTATTTTCATGTTTATGTCTACCAAATATAAAAATACTTTTGCTTTAAAATTTTAATAAGAAAATGCATTAAAAATAAAATCAATAATATTCATAATTTTCCTTTTTTTTCACAACCACCATACTCTATTCATTCATACCTAATTACCACCGTTTGAATTAATAAAAGGAATTTCAATAGTTTTCAAAGTTTTTTGCTTTTAAATTTTAATCTGAAAATAAAATAATATTTATTATTTCCTTTAACTATGTTTATTCCATAGCATGAGAAATGCCCATTTACAACCACTTCAATTAACGTTCTTAACATAATTTTCCAGTGTTTTTCTATTATACTAGCTGCTCTTGGCTACCAGTTTGGTCGCCATTATAATTTATGTTTGGGAACGCATGCTAAGAATTGTATCATGTTACATTTACTCATAATTTAATTTACTTGGACTCCCTTAAATATAATTAACTAGGGGGGTCTGCCCCCTGCAAGCTACGCTCGCCGACCCCCATTCAGATACCGCAGAATCTAAAAACACGCTAATCTGATGGGTTTTGAAAATTTTAGTAAAGATTGAATTATAATGAAAAAAGCTGTGCAGAATTCTTTGTAAACGGGTTTCCATTCAATGCCCTTTGATTGCAAAAATTTAAGGCCGAATCAGTTGCTCTTAAGGCATCCAATAGTTGTTTTTGTTTTAGATTAAAGAGGAGCAGTTAAACATTTGAAAAGAAGCTAAAATAAAATGAATTAAGTATACAGAGTCTTTGTCTCCCGGTATTTTAAAACAAACTCTATAAGAATAGCCTAAGTCATGTGACTATCATCATCAGTTTCGGTCGGACCACTTCGCTTTTTATACTCTAGGTGCCATTTTGGTACTTTAATGTAACCCATGCACAGGTGATAAATCGCCAAATATTATTCTATCATCATCACTTTATCTATAGTATAATAGTTCAAATCATGTAACTGCCATAAACAAATACGGTCTGATCCCTTCGCCTTTCATATTAAAGTTTGGCACAGATGTCTTATTGGCGCGATTTTTTTCCCACGCCAATTTGTGGTAAGCATCAACAGCATAAACAACAACATCCGGCTTACCGTATCAAGCAAAATAATGATTGTTTGGCGCCAGTTATGTATCCGTTGCGTATATGACATTGGCGTTAGATTTTTTTTCGTATTTTTTGTATTTTAATCAGCATTTTTTTCGAATAAAACTACATAAAAGTTTCCATGGTCGCAAAGAATTCTTAGTACTGTTACGCTAGCCGAGTGCAAATCACGCCAATAGCTTTTTTTCATCCCAATTCCAAATTTAAAAGGATGAAGTGAGCGAAAAGTGTTCTATAAGCGTTCTAAATTATTATTTTTATGCAATCGTATCAAATATGAAGCCGACTTCAAATATAATGGTTGCAAATTTATAGTGATATAAGCTGCTCAAACATAAACTATATTTTATGTCGGTGCCACAAGAGAGTTGCAGGAGCAAAAAACTTTCTAAATTGAGATTTCTACGGTACTGAAGAGTCTAGAAGCTCTAAACATAGCACAGTAGTTACTTATAAAATATAAATGTCATCTAAAAACAGTCGAAAATAAATTCGAAATTAAAAAGGGGTGAAGCGAAGGGAAAGTGGAAAAAGCATTCTAAAAGAGTCCTAAATTACGATTTCTATGGAATCTAGGGAAATAATAAACCGATTACAGAAGTTATTGTTTGCGAATCAAGAGTCCCTGATCCTATACGGGCTATATTTTATGCCGTTGTCACTACCAGCTGGTTGGCAGGAACAACAAGAAAGCCTTTAAAAACATCTCAATTCCGTTTTCTATAGAATATTAAGAAATACCAACCGATTTCAAGGTTGATGTTGGCAAACTAATGGTGACAGTCTCTGTTTCAACATTTTTTGAGACATTCTATTTCAACTCTGTTTCGGCATTTTATGTTGGTCCCACTAACACCAGAGAGGTGGTCGACTGTTAGACAAGAACCTTGGAATTTAACATAATGGTTAATTTTAAGATGTAAATGTGTTAAGATGGTTTCTAAAAAATTCAAATATTCTAATGAATACTGAAATGTGCGTATGAAATGAGCATAAAAGCGCAAAATACTTTCTAAATTATCATTTATTTAGAATTAGTTTTAGTTCGTCTTATTAATTAAAATCTCATTTCTGTCTATTACAGTTTTGTTTTGTAATGAAGTTTATTCAAACTGTGGCTTAATTTGTAATTTTTGAATTATTCCAAAAAGTGTTCTTCTAATAAAAAATAGTCAAGCAAATATCACTCTTGGCATTTTTTCAACTATTACGCGAGCAAAGCCGCGGGGTTGGCTAGTATTGCAATATTTTTGTATTCTTGTTAAAATTATCTGAGAATGTGTTTAGTGTAAATAACAAGTTGCATTTTAATTAAATTAGCTTGTCATAACGTATGTTAAAATGTTTGTTTTAGTCGCAAAATATTTAAATAAGTATCGAAAAATCAATTTCACACTAGTAATATCACCTTTATACGTTTTTTTAAACAGTCTCTTCTTTTACTGCTCTCATTCTCGAACTTTAAAACAACATGAATAATTTTTACTTCTCTGAAAAATCTTTTGTTTTATCATTTTGTTAAGAATAATACTTCTTTCTAAATTCTTAAATTGAATTACAGAAATGTATTAGAGTGGAAAAATGAATAAAAGATATTTCAAAGAAATTACATACCAATGTTGAAAGAGGGAAACTAAGTATTAGCATAACTAAAAAGCATATAGATAGAATGAATATTTTCTTATTATACATTTTATACGATATCAGAAATGTAATTAACTTCAAATAAAAAACCTGCAACTAAAGTCTTTTAAGTAAAATATTTGGTTGCGGAATAGAATTACTTATTCAAATATATTGTTTGTTCTGCATTTTTATTTTGCTTACTATACATATATATATACATACATATATATATGTGTTTGTATTTTTTAATAAGGAAAACATTTAAACATTGAATCTTAAGCGATTCGATAAGAAATTATGAACAACCTACAGAAATATTTTTTAATGAATAGTTTATTAGAGAAAAAATGTGCATTTATTATCACACTATGATAAAACATAATTCAATATAGTTTTTTTTTAATTGGATAAAATTTCGACATTTATTCACTTGAATTCAAATTTTTTAAACAAATAACTAAGATGTAAACATAGTTATTCTTTTATAACGCCCTCTTTTGTAAGCATTAAATCCTTATCTGGAAAATTATGCCTGATTTTATAACTGAAATTCAGTATTTTTCCAAAACGTTTTCATTACAATTATCCTGGACACCATCCCAATTATAGAAATATCATAACATTTTATGCTTATCAAAATGAGGGACCTAGTAAATTTATTAAAAAATGTTATATAAATTTTGCTCTGTTTTTAACATATGGCAACAAAGCAAAAAAATAAATCATTGTTGAAACTGTCTGTTTAGGGTTTCTGAAATGATTTCTAAACGTATAATCATAATTTTAATATGAAAATATAAATTAATAAAATATATTTTTTTAACATATTGCACTCTTTATTTATAATTTTTACTTTTGCGTGTATAAATTATTCGTTGTTGCAGTTTCACAGCCAGTTGGCTTTTTTTAGTGAACGTGATTTGCGCACAATTAAATCCATTTTAGTTATAACTCGTATGATATTGGAAGCATAAAAAATCTTTGGCGATTTATGACCTCTTGTGGGATAACTGAAAAATGCCTTAAAATTAATTTATTAATTTATAGTTAAGTTCTAATCCTATTAACCTATTTTAGGCCAAGCATAGAAATTTTATCAAATATGGTATTATTTTCATTGAAATATGCTTAAATTACATTCATTAAGACAAAAAAAATGTTTCTTGCATTAAAAATAATATTTTATTTGAGAAATAAATCGCATTCGGCATTTTCATGCATTCGGTCAATGGTGCACTAACGCACCATTAAATTTAAAATTAATATTTTTTTACATTTTTTATGACATTTATTTTATTATTGTTTTATTTACAGAACTTGCAACTTTAATCCATTAACCATTTCAATTTTAAAAGGCTAGTGTATTTTGAAAATTTCTCAACAGAAAGTGTGTACTCTAATTGAATTACTGATAATTTATAGATGTCTCCAGAACCCTTAAAAAATAGCAGAAAACTAAAATTAATGAACAGATGAAATTAACAGTGTTAATAAAAAAATATTTATTGAAATGGTGCGTTTACGCAACTTTGGCCGAAAATGGGTTAAATTATTGTATTGTTGCTGGAAACACATATTTGTACATCTTTGTTATAATTTTAGCATATCAGGAAGAGCGTAAAAATTGGTTGAAAATTTTCATGTATATATACAAAAACCAAGGTGTGTTAAATAAAAGTTAATTTAAAATATAAATTAATGGTAGGGCAGGGTGGGATTATTATTGGTGACTTTTGATTAAGATCTATATAACTCTGTATTTAAATTGAAGTAAAACAAAATTTTCATACTCACAGAGAGCAAGTCTAAAACTCTATAAATCTTATTTCATTTTATTGTTTAAAAATTATATATAATATTAATATATGTAAAAAATGTTTGATTTGCAATCATTTCCGCAATGGGGCAATTATTGTTGAGGGGTGGGGTGATTATTGGTCACGGATGGGGTGATTATTGGTCATTATTTCTGATTAAATATGAACATTTTAAACACTTACAAATTTAATAAAAGATTGAATGAAACATTCTTGGAATAAATTTGAAACTTACATCGCTTGTAAATATAAACAGTGTTATGAATAAGGTTGAAAAATAAAGAACGTTACTAAAATGGTTGGCACTTCGAATATATTTCACAAAATACAACATTTATTTACAAAATCCACTTTTGTGTTTAAGGTATGAAGCTTGCATTTTCACTTACTATGGGACATGATGATACCATATCATAGAAATGATATGAGTCAAATATTCCGGTTTCTTCCAAACATTTTCACTTATTTCAACAGTTGTTCGCGGTATCACATTGGGTGCTTTTACATCTTTCATAAATTCTTTTACAAAAACATTATTAATGTGACAGTATTAAGTGGATTTGCATTGCTGTTTGTTGAAACGGAAGCCGTAACGCTGATGCATTCTCTACTGCTGCCTGCTGTTGTACTTGAAATTCATTCTCCTTTTTCTCCAACAATATTTATTTTCGATGGATAAGAAAATAATGCAGTTTCAACCAGATTTGAAATATGACAAAGCTTGTCAGTGAAATCATATTGATGAAGTATATATTCTAATAAATCATAAATCTTTTAAATTATATAGGGATCTGCTGTTGCTAATAGCCCATCTTTTTCGAGTGTAGCCTTCTTCTCCGTTGAAAGGTGACGGTGATCCATATATAATCAAATCCAATCCTCTGCTGATGGCTTATGTTAAATATACAGTACTTTCTAAGATAAGATACTTTCTAAGTCTCACTAGAATAACTGGAAACTGTACAATTGTATAACTTCTTGGATTTCTTTGTGATTTAAGCCGAAACTCCGGTCCGTAATCAATCTTATGTATGCTACTAATTTATTTTCTTCATCTGGAGATAAGTTAATAGGCTTTCCAGGTTTATGAATTAAAATTATTTATATTATTTTCTTTGTTCTATAAATAGTTGTAAAGTGGAGAATGAAACTCCTACATGGCATGAAGCTTCTCGAATACTTGCATTATTTTCATTATCTGTAAACATGCTTCCTCTAACTATCGGTAATGTTCCACATATTTTGTTATATGTACAAATGCTCTTAGCATTATGTTATCACTTTTTGCCTGAAAATCAGAATAAACATAAATTTAGCACTTGTCTCAAAAGCATTAATATGAAAATGATGTTCAGGACTATTATGTGTGTAATTTGAGATGCGTTTTTTAATATGATTTTAATATGTAAACAGAAATAAACAGTATGAGGTGTTCATTTTCTGAGTATACAAGTTAAGTTTTCCAACTCATCACAATATCTTTTGAAGAAATGGATTAACAAAGGTTTAGATATGTAAAATGTATCAAATTTGTGTTAGGAGTTTTGAAAAAATTAAAACAATGTGTTTCACTCTTAGAGTGTTGCCATATAAATCTTAAAAAAAAACTTTGCATACATATTCTGCTATCTAATAGTCACAAATATTAAACATTTCTGCACTATTTTTGAGTTTAAGTAATTGTTAAGCTAATATTACATGATCCCCCCCATGCATAATATATTATGTTTAGGCATTATTTCTATAATTAATATAATCATACGCTATTCATATACTACATACACACATATTCCTTGCATATTTCTTTTTCTAGATCGTCCTTTTAGATCAGAATATAGGTAAATTTCGTATTAAAGTCACTTTATGAAAAAAAAAGCATGGTTTTGAAATATCTTATTTTTCGGCCAAGTTTTCCATACATGTCTAGTTAAAATTTTCCTTCTCATCAAATTCTGCTTTGACTAAAAAATAGTTTGTGCTTCTGAATAATCTTGAATGCGTCTATGATTCAGAATTTTTTTCTTGTGATTCTATTATTAGTATTAATGAAAATTTAATTGACCAATAATCAGCCCCCGTTGGGAGTGACCAAGAATCACCCCAGTATGCCTCACTTAGAAAAATTTCGATTTTAAAAGTTTAGATTGGTGTCTTTCACTCAATGTTTCATGAGACACAAGTGTGTCGTTAAAATGTTTTTTTTTTTTTTTAATGCCGAGGCGGCTTATGTGATATAATATGCGCAATTTATAACTTTAATGTGCTATATCTTTTTTTTTAAGTTTGGTTTACTTTGAGAAAATGGATTTTCCCAATTTGTTTAGCGTTAAGTTAATAAAACATTTCTAAGTATATTTAATGGTTATTTTGTTTAAAAAAGCTGTATTTTTTAAAGGCATTGAATTTTAACACAAACGGGCTTTTCTTTTTCAGTCAATAGGCTGTATTTTAGAATTTACGTTTTAAAAATATTTTAAACTGGTAGTTAAGCCTTACCAGTTTAAAATATTTTTTAAACGTAACGATTTATGTATTGACTCAACATTAAAATAAAATATATATTGCGTAAATCTAAAAAATTATTGTACATTTGAGTTCTGCATCTACATATTTTTGAGTGTTGCCAGAATATATTGCCAGAATAAAACATTATTTTTTCTTGAAATATTACTGTATTTACCATTTAGTATGACAATTGAGATTTCAGTTAGATACAAAAGGTGAAGATTAAAGGCAAAAATTTTCAAAGGCTATTTTTTGAGTGTGAAATTAACTAACAGTTTCTATATTTATATTTTATACTGAAATTATATATTTAATAAAAACGTTTACGAACAGGCTCGAACATGTCCTTAATAATTAAAAATATTTAATTAAATGTAAATGCCTTTTTTTATTTAATAATATGAAAAGCTCAGATGATAAATATAGTATGTGTCAAAATAAAAAAGCATTCGGTTAGTCATATGATTGAAGATAATTACTGGTACGCTACCATCTGTTAAATTACAATTTGAAAAACTTAATACTCCCAGATATTTTAATTGATAAAGGAGGCATTCGACAATAAATACAAACAGATATTTGGATTTTTATAGTTTATTTTCTTAAAATCATGATCCTGTCACTCATCACCGTTATCATATGAGGTCGTTATATAATTCCTCTGTATCAAAAACTCTCTCTCTCTCTCGCACACACATACATCCACAAATAGTGATGTGTTGCACCACACATAACGAAACATAGTGTGTTACTGACACACATTGTCGAGGTACTCTGGTTTAGAGGAATGTCCCATACTGGGAAAGTTCAATATAGCAACAAAATAAAATTTGTTATTACATATGCATATGATTTGGATGACACCTGAAGATGTTATACAAATTTGATTCTTCACAGTCATTTGTAGATTTTAATGAAAAGCATAGTAGCAGAAACACCAGTCGAAAACCGGGTTAACTTAATGGTCATCCAGGTAGAATAAATAAATATGGAATATCCTAAAAACATTTTGCGGTCGCAATAACGGAGTCTTCTATATTTCGATTTTCTTATATCATTAAAACAACAATCACTATAACGAGCCTTCTACGGACCCAGCCTATATGCTTTAAAGATTTATGCGCGGCCATAAATCTTTAATATCGCTCTTATTTAAATCGTAAATCTCTATTTCTGAATAGTTTTTGAAAAGAGGATAAATGTGCTACATATTGAATGAGGTTTAAATAGGATCGTTGAAGAGAGAGAGAGCAAAAGATTATCCATAAATTTACGAAATAAAAAAAATGTAATGAAAAATGCATTTTTAAAAATTTCATACGCAAAAATCTAATAAAAAATTCATTTTGTTCTCAACAATAAAATAACTCTAGAGCTAACTTAAAATTCATTAAATGAAAGTGCACGTTCAATGTAAAACGTGACCTCATTTTCTCCTACAAAAAAGTTTTATGTATTGAACAATATTTTTGTAGGTATTTTCATTCATAAATATATTTTTCGTTCTTTACATGGGAATTAAATAAATACAGTAGCAGGTCAAAAGTATCCAAACACTTTCGATTTTAGGCGTTTTGTCAAAAATATACAAAAATACGATTTTTTTTTTTTTTTTTTTTTTTTTTTTGTAAATTTAGGAGTGTAGAAATCATGTTTGACATCATATTTTTCAACGAAGGATTAATAAAGAGAGGTATTAGGGAACAACAATAAATTGCACAAAAAATATTATTTGTCACCCCCCTCTAAAATGAAATGCTAGAAAGGATTTCTACCTATAGCAGATAATTATATATGTTGATTACAACATCTTTGTTTAGTTTTGTAAGATTATCAAGTATATTTATTACATTAAAGTTTATTAAAATAATTTGAAAATTTCCAAACGTTCAACTTTACTACAACCAGGGTTTCTAAACAAACTTAATGTCATTTTTCGTATACTTGACAAAGTTCAATAGAAAGAATATACTGCAATTAAAATATAAATATGTTAATTTCATAAAATATCATTATCTGCATAAAATAATTTTTAACTGTCTAATCGCGAAAGATAGTGTATTTTTATTTTCATAATTTAGTAGCCTTTTTATAAAAGGAAACTCATATTAAAATGTCAGTCGAATTTTGTGAAATATCAGAAAGGCGTTGGAGCTGAATTTCAGCTGTTTTCTATAAGTAGCCGGATTATAAGAAATGTCCATAAATTGTCATATTCCACTTCTATCTTCACATTATCCTTTTTTATGTATTAGAAGAATTTTTATGTGTTAAAACCTTTCGGAAAAACCATCAAAGGAATTTCATTATAAAAAAATAGTTATCAAAATTGATGCATCCATTCAAAATCTACGTACATTAAATTCAGTTTTTCTATGGAAAATATTTTATCATCTAGCTGCTTTTAGAAAGCAAATAAAATTCAGATCACTTATCGCCGTTAAGTTTCTGAATTCTCATGATAGTCAGGAAGTCTTTTTATATCAGTATTTGACTTCTAAATTACAATAAAAAAATAGTTGTCCTTCGCACATATACATTTAACTATTATTTCATACAAATGGTCATATCTTATCAAATATTGAATACATTTATATTATAATTGTAGTATATTGTTTGTTCTTTCCTTTGTCAGATTTCACGAAAATGACGTTAACCACTTCACTGACGAAGGGTATAGGAAAACAGTGCTTTTCCCCCGAGTTATCTCGGGGCAAACGTTGAAATGGTTTAGTTGAAAACCCAGAATGCTGCACACAAAAAACAAGCGGAAATTTTTTGAAATTTATATTGCTATGAAAATACATGCTACATGTACTAACATATCGAGAATCTTATTTTATAAGGGGATAGCAAAAATGTGTTTTTTTTCTACTTTTTTGGTCGCCTCGTTGTTACATTTTTTATTTTAGAAATTCCCAGCCAAGGAGGTTTAATGGCGAGGTCGCAAGTTTGAGGTTATTTCGCCATACCTTAGCAGCAATTTTAGGTAGGAGCGAGAATTCTGGATAACAAATCTATTTAAAAAATAATTAAACACATAGTTCAGTGATTTTAGAAATTCCTCACTCCAAGGGCTTTAAAGGGGTGGTCGGAAGTTTTAGGGAATTTCACCATATCTCAGCAGCAATTTTAGGTGGAAGCGGAAATTTCAAAATAACAAACCCTCTAAAAAATAGTTAAACACATGTACTTCAGTGATTTCAGAGATATTTTGTTTCTTATGCTGCCAACATCGACTTTGAACTGAATAATGCAAGGTTATGCGGAATAAGACAAAAGTTATGAATATTTGATTAGATATTTTTAAAAACAGTTTTTTTTTCATCTTTGCTAGACATATTTAATTTCATTCAAGATTATTTTAAAGAAACCAACCAGCGTAGCGGGCGAAGGCTGATAGTCATTTATAAATTCTTCCTCAGTTTATTTTTAATATGTGACAACAGAAAAAAAATATTTTTAAATCAAAAAAATTATGTCTGCTTGAAGATAAATTATGCAGGTGCTTGAAAACTGAATAAGTCGTGGTTTGGAAAGTTTCAAAGTATGCCAGATTTGGTCCAAATCGGTAAAAAACTTGTAAATTTGTATAAATATAAATTACAGCAGGAATTTAAAAAAAAAATTCAAATTTGTAAAGCAGCTGGCTTTTTTCGCCAATTTTTAAAGCATACGTATGTAACGTCAATGCATAGAATTGAACCAAATTTCATATAGGGTAGATTGGATAAAGATGCCGTATTTTGTGAGAAAATTGCCTGTTGTTTTTAGACTGTCGATTTTTTGTTAGAATTTGTACTCTTATGTATGATTTACTTATTTCATTTTATAGATATTATAGAAAGCATCGAAAATTTTGTTTTTTTAAACGTTTGCATTTCGGCATCTTAACTCAAAATTGGCCTAAGATGGCCAACTGTCTAGGGTTAAGATATCTTCTGCAATTTCCATGTAAACAATAATTTTTGTGAAGCAGTTTAAAACATATTGGGACGAGTAAAATTACTTTTATTATTTTAGACATACTAAATTTGTTAACTTACTTAATATTAAGAAATTACAAAAATATGAATGAAACAAACATTGAAAATTTAATAAAAACAAACTAATATTTGAAACTAAAATGTTACGTTCTACTTAACATTTAAGAGAATTGTGGCTCTAAAATATGGCTATTTTAAAAACTTTATAACAAGTTTAAATACGGTAAAGCCAGAGTGATAAAGTGTTTAGGTCCCAGCTTTTTTGTTGATGTTTTTCATGTTTCCCTTTGTTCATTTAAGCAATATCTCAGATCTGCCACAAACTGTACCTTTCTTTAGGAACTTTGAGCATATTTCATATAACTAACAGTTTCACTAAATGCACTTGATCCAATCACATTTTTCCGAGGTTTTATTCCACTGTACTAGACACTCTGGACACTCAATATCATTCACTGCTAAAAAATCCTCGTCTCCAGAATCTTTGTAGGGAATTTAATCATCATCCATATCATCGTTTGTTGAAGGTTCTCTGATCCTGGCCTATAAATTCTTCTTATCTAATTTCTTTTTAGAAAGGCTTGAGACATCTAAAAATTCGCACTTTCTATTTCTATCTTCACAACACTTTACTTTGACTGTTGTAGGCATTTAAAATTATTTTTATATAAATAGGAAAATGAGAAACAAAACTTTGGTGAATGTTACGTCAATTTAAAACTCTGCATCTAAAACGTCTTATTTAAAATAAATTTCTCTTAGCGTCGTTATAAAATTGTTTACTTATACATTTTATACAAGTTAATTTTGAATTGTTGGGTTAATGTTACTTAATCAATCACGAAAATAGCCGTTAGCTGTCTCGTCATCAAATTAGCGTAATGTTAAAACCTGCTGTGTCTGGACGGCCGTTGGCTAGCGTAGAGTGGCTTCTAATTATCTAAAACTGTATTATATACTACCGATATTTACATTTATTAAAATTATTTATAACTTAATTTAACATAAAAATTTTAACACTTATTAAAATTTATAATTATTAAACAATTGTTTATAAGGCAAATAAGATTTATTTATGAAGAACAATACATATAGAAATCTTTAAAATTAAGTTCGCCTTGATTTTATTGTTTCTTTATGTGAGATTTATCATTTAGAAAATTTATGATTTTAATCAACGTTTTTTAATCAATCAATATCACGATTTAATCATTGATTAAAGTTATCTGATTAAAATTGTTGACAAGTTAGTTAATACCAAAGAGTAATTTAAAACAATGAAGAAACAACGAGGCATTTGACCGTTACGGAAAATAAACGTCATCTTACACCAAGGATAAAAAATCGGCATCTTACCACAAAAAGTTTCGTCGACAAATCGTATTAGACAAGACGCCGATCACCCTAATAAGGTAAAGAAGAGAGAACCGGCCGCCGTTATGATTTGCAGAAAAGTCACCAGTACTCTCTAAAAACATTTCAAAAATATATATTCTAAAAACACACTCAATTTTAGCCACTAGAATTGACCCTATTGATAAATTTGACCTTTCCGGTGTTTATATCATTCCTTTTCTTAAAGAAGGTGGTTATAGAAATTATTATATTGGCATGACTCAGAGAAAATTCCAAGTGAGATGTAAAGAGCACATTGCAGACATAAAATTTAATAGAGGTAAAACCGCGTTATATAGGCTAAATAAAATAGAAAACATAAATATTTTGTTTAATGAAAGAGATTAATTTATAGGTCAGATTTTTATTTGCAACTTTTTATTAGAGAATCTATTAATATTTACGTCAGAAACTCAATGGTCTGCAATGATTCCTTGTCATTTCAAATCCCAAATATTTGAATTGAATTGTTAGATAATTTGAAAATAAAATAAGGCAACGTGAAACATGTTAAAATATTACGCGCGTGATTTTTATTTATTTATTTTTAAATTTCATTTGTAATAGTTTATTGTCATTTTCCATCTTTGTGTTTATTTGTTTTTCTGATGATGATTGAGTAAATTCAATCGAAACATGTCAAATTATTAAGATCTTTTAATGTATTTTATTAACGTTTGACGTCCTTTTTAGCAATTAAATGTTTAATATATATTTTGAGTGTGTTTTTAGAATATATATTTTTGAAATATTTTTAATGGACGTATAAGAGAACTTCTGTTTATAATTTAATATCTCTCTAAAAACATCAGATTTATTTCTCTGGTGTTTAAACTACGACTTATATAGACAAATAAAGAAGTCACGTAAAATATTTTGGACACTTACGAGAAGTGTTAAGACGAAATAACAATAAGAAAGCACCACTTAATATAATAAAAAAAGAACGCAATAGTAAATTAAAGTATCAGTAGGGAACCCTCTTCTTTACAACTGAGCGGTGTTTCCCTATAGCGCTTGCGCATATGAAAACTACGTGACACAGTATTTTGTCCATCATGGCATCTCACCCCAAGTTAACATGTGTTTTTGGCTATGGCCAGTAGTTTCTATGGGAATATTTCCCCGAATGTATGCACTAAGACACCGATTTTATGCATCTTAAGTGAAGAATTTATGAAAATTTATATTTATATGCAATGTAACAGACCGAGGTTTGTATAAAATTTTGGAGAAAATCGCCCTAAAGGTGGTGTTTTGATAGCGAATCTTACTTGATTTTCGGACAGGATAGAAACAACTCCTTGCGACGGCCTCGCGGGAGCGGGATGTCAGGAAACCGTTAGTTCATGAGGAGATGGAATAAAATTGAACTAATCACAGAAGATGGGTGTGGGGAATCATACTGAATTGTACAATGTAATTTCAATTTTCGACTTCCAGTTATTTAATTTCGTGTATTAAGATATATGAAATAGGAGCAAATTTTGGGATTGGCCCTTCCGACTAGTGTTATTGCACACATCACTTATTAGCCTTATAAACAAAGTTTGATATTTCCTTTATTATTTAGTGTTCATAGTTTCATATCATGCCGTAGAAATATACGGGTCTTAAAACACACTTCTTTAGAAATGTAAAATACTTTTCCTATAACATGCTCGTTAATCGCAATTATTTTTTCTAAAATACACATTTAAGAATGTAACTTCCAATGTTCACATTATTGTTAGAATTAGCGTATGAATTGTGTCCTGAGCAGCAATAATAACTTTTATTAGGTGAGTCATTTATAAGTATTACATTTTATAAAGTATGACCTGTCTTTTAATAACATTCGAATTCGCCAAAACACTTATAATAAAACATTGATCAACTCTGAAGCAAATATACTCTATTCAAGTAATAATAATAAATTTTCATAATATCTATAATATAAACTTCATTATCCACCGGCTCTCTGATGCTTCATTGTTAACCATTTTTTCAAAATTTCATTCTCGTTAAGAAAACAGCGTTAACAAATGAAACATTGTTCAGATAAATCATGTAAGGAACGATTGGCAGATTGATAATCACATTTCTTCCTTGCCGAGGATTGACTGAATCCCATAAAGTCGGTAAAAGAAAAAAATAAGGAAACACCTGGTTATTTTATTGTTAATTTGATGCAGATAAAAAGAAAAAGGTCGTTCGCTTGAGTATGCAAAATGTAATCAAACTACTAGAATAGGAACATCTAAATTTTACATTATGTTGGCATTTGTTTGGTAATTTTTGCATTGGGGTACTAAACAGAAAGTTATTCGATATAGAAGTTTATGAATTATTCATATCTAAAATTTTGAAGTGTTCCAATCCTAATCTTAACTTCATTATTTTCAGAATCTATAACTTCAATATGTGTATAAAAATGATTTTAATATTCTTTTAAATAAACAATAATAAATATTTAAATATCTTACTTTATTAAATTAAAAAATATTAATAAGCACAATTTCATTGTATAAATGCATATTTATCTTTTAAGATGCTTAATTACATATTTATAATTCTGGTAATAGAAAATGTAAAAGCTTAATGATATTTATAGTATAGTAATATTTTTCATTCTTTTTCCATTAACATTGATTAAATTCTGAGTAAACAGTTTCATTGTTAGCAAAATATATTAATTTTGTGTCACGAATTTCATCTATATACATTTCGTATCCGCCTTTCTTTCCTTATGGAGCATAACTATTTTATTTTTACATCTTATGAAAATCCTATTCTCTAATGGGTAAACAATTTTAAGCTTCGTGGAATCCTCTCGCAAAAAAAAAATATTTCTTTTATGTTTATTGCGAAATGTTGAGCCAAAATAGTACTTTCAATCATTAAAAAAAAAAGATTTAATCGTGATGCATCTAATACAAACTGAACGTATGGAAAATATTTTAAGATTGATTGTTTACAGCTAAAACATTTATTCTTTGTTTATGAATTAGTTGTGTAACTTTAGAATTTGTGAAGCGTACTCTTATTATTTATGCCTTTATTTTAATTATTAAATTATTGAATTTAATGAGGATATTAATTATACATGTTGTGACCTCGGACATATATACTTTATGTCAAATAACAGTAATAATATTACATATATTTATATATATACATTGAACGAAAGAAAATATACATGAAAATAATTAAACCTTTCAGGGGCAAGTAATTGTTTTTACGTAATATTGGATTCACAGCGGAATTATCGAAAAATTTTATTTGAAAATGAGGAAAAGAAATTATATATTTTTTCCAAAACAGTTATCAAAGTTAAATTTAGTTAAATTTTTCTGGAGCATATACTGATTATTGAAATACTGAAAATTAGATGGAATATAATATACTCCACCGTTCTGTTTAAGGAGTTAAAATGGAAACATGTTGTTATGAGTTATGGGTATAAAAAAAATTATATATTTTAAAAACTTATTTTTATATTTATTTATTTTTCTGTTTTCTTCAATTTAACATTTAATGCTTTAGACTGACTTCACATTTTTAGAATTAGTTTGACATAAAAAATTCTCATTACACTAATTAGAAATACTAATTAATATTGAACTGAAAGTTATATAATCTTATCTGATAGATTTGCAGGAGATGTGCGCCAATAGGGATCGAACCGGAGAACCCACGGCCAGAAAGCGAGATCTTACGTGCCGAGCAAAAGTCTATCGCTCCCTGCGACATACTTGTTTTACTGACCGCGCAAGATGGCGTCGCTACAGTACTCCATCCCCAGTGAGAAAAACATCTCGTTGATGTTGTACGAGCGATGTGCACTCGTGTTGCGCTGGTGGTTGCCAGAGTGATGCTGTCGTGCTGCCTGTGCCCCCGAAGATGCGCGGCGTGACAGGCTTTGTGCTATGAGAGTTATCAAAGGCTTTGCGTGCTGTGAGCGTTTCACAGGCTTTGATTGCTGGTTGCGTGCTGTGAGCGTTTCGCAGGCTTTGCTGCTGGGGGTGTTTTCAGTACTGACATCTGTTGATGTCGAGCTGTGATGATAATGTTGGTGAAGGTGCGTGTTCGTTTGTCCAAGATTACCAATGCAGGAGATGTGCGCCGATAGGGATCACCGGAGAACCCACGATCAGAAAGCGAGATCTTACGTGCCGAGCAAAAGTCCTTCGTATCACTTCCTGCGAAATACTCGTTTTACTGACCGCGCAAGATGGCGTCACCACAGATTCTAGCTACGTGTGATATTTCCCGCTGGTAGTATCCCGCTTCACACAAACCTGATGCTGAAAATAAAAGAAACACTTTTTTTTTTGGTTACTCTAAAATTGAAAAATTATTCTTGGCAAACACTACGACTCACCACTGTGTTGTGGCACAGTGATTGGAAATAACAGCTGTGAATATCTTTGTACTAGCGTGGTTTATATTGTAGTTCTCATTTGTTTATCACTATATTGTAGTGTTATCACTATATCACGATTATCACTATATTGTAGTGTCCATTTCTCATTAATTTTGTTTAAGATTAACTTAATTTCTACTACTGTTTACTGTTGAAATATTAGTAAAATTATATAAATGTCTATGGATACAAAATTGGCAACTCTTATAAAATTTATGTAAAATCATTATAAAAAAAAAAATTTAAAATTTTAGAAATTCTTACCCATAATATATCTATTTTCTCCAAAGACGAAATTCACTATAAAATAAATTAAAAAGCGAGTACATTAACCCCCTCACTGACATGCCCGTTTTAATACGTTCACTAAGCTCCAGGTTTCACTGCAATACAAGCAATATTTAAAGTAATATCATTCTATTGATTTAATGTATTTTAATACATTGAACAATGATTAATACTTTCAAGGACTACATTCATATTCTTTATTAAGTTTTTTTATAAAACGTTCAAAGAATCATTTTTTTTTAGCATTTAAAACAAAACGCAAAGAAAACAACATTACAGTTTTGCTCTTTTCCAAGACAGTCGGAGGGTTAAAAAAATGCAATAGACTGTTTTAAATAAGAATAGTTATTATTAGCATATTAATATTTCACAAAATTATTTTTACCGAGCAACCGATTCTTATGAACAACCAATTCTTTTAAATATATTTTTAAGTAATTTTAATGCAATTACTTCAGGTTTCTCCTTTAATTCATCAAATCATGTTATTTTCTAGTTAGAACTTCCTTGAAAAGTGACATAAAATACATTTCCTGATCTAAAAAGATAAAAACTGCAATTTAAGGGTATTACTAGTTGAATGCTCTTTTTGGTAATTTTTAAACATTATTTTAATCCTTAGCCACATGCTTTATTAACACTAAAATATATTGACTTTATGTTGCAAAGTACATTTATGTACTTTTTTCTTGACAGTATATCTATTCCTTCAAATAATAAAATCATCCCTATCTTCAAGGGAAATCCTTTTATTACTAAATTAAATACATTTGGAACGAAATTTCTAGCAAAACTCAAATCCTTTTTCTGTGTGTGTGTGTGTTTTTTTCAAACTTAAAAAAAAAAAAAAAAAAATGTTATGTTCTGATATTATTTACAAACGGAGAGATATTATCTCAAACAACATGACTCCTATTTAGTATGTCAAATTTTCTCAGAAGTAATTAATTATTGTTAAAATACTCAATGTTAATTTATATGGAGCAAATTTGTTTTCCATTTCAAAGCATCGTATCTTACGCACGTGAGAGTAACAGCCTTAATCATACTACTGACGGGGGTACGCTTGAGTCATTTTTTTTAAATTTTTTTAAATAAAAAATGAATTTAGTTATAATAAGAAAAGATAATAAGTTATGGTTTATTATTAAAATTGAAATTTAACGAAAAGGATAATGTAAAGTTTAATATTTAATTTTTCTATTACTTATATTTATATATTTTGAAACATAAATGAGAAAAAAAAAATGAAACAAGCATTTATAATTTTTTTTCGTAAATTTTTGTACATTGTGGATGTTACTCATCTTACTTATCAGATTTCTTCTAAATTTTATTAAAACGTCAAATATGCTTCATTTGGAAAATATCAATTGGTAATATTTATTTTACTTAATTTGGTAATATGAAAATTATTTGTTTTAAATTTAAATTTAGTTTTCATCGTTATTTGTCGTAAGTGCTCGCCGTCACATACACATACAAAGATTAGGTCATCATCGCCCCATTCTTTCGATCTGCAGGCATATACTCCTAATGAAACTACACAGACACTCACATACCCAAATTCTACCATATGAAAACCCTTACTTTAATCCAAACAAATAGATTTGGTGTGCAATAACCTGCATCGTTATAATTCCTTTTATAGTAACATTTATTAATTACACACAATACTTTATAAAAGCAATTTAAAACAAAAACAGTTAATGTATGTAAGGACACAATTACAGTTAAATATATTTTCCTAAAATACTTTATTCGTTGAGCAATCACAATGCTAAAGTAATTTTTCTGCATTTTTATGTTATACTATTCAGTACACTGAATTAAGTATTTTATAAGTAATCATTTATTTCTAACGAAACCTTTTATGCATTTTTGCATTATTAATAAGGTGAGAAAACAGTTTTAAAATAAATTTATGATAATATTACTAACCATATAAAAGTAATAAATATATATAACAAATATAATATGCATTATAATATATTATTAATGTACCGGGTGAGCCAAAGGTACGTTACAACTTTAAAAACTCATAAAAAAGGAATAATATATGATAAAGGAGTGCGGTTCGTAAGAAAAGGCTCATAAGTTAATCGGATATTTTTTTAACTGAAACAAAAATTAGTTAAAAATGAAATGTTGAGGGCGATAACGACCGGAAACACAATGAACAGGACAACAATACTCTCCATTTATTTGTTCTTCCAATAACAACTGTTCAACATGACCTCCAGAACATTCTACGACACTATTGTTGTCCTGTTTGTTCCATGTTTAATCCATGGCGTACGTGTTTAATCCATGGCGTTGATTACGACATATATCTGAATAAAGTTAATTAGAATTTTAGGCGAAAGACGCAAGAAGAGCATTCTACGTTTCTTTACCAGAAAGGTAAGAAAATACCTTTATCTTTCCATTTTTCATCTAAATATATATTGCAACAGACTGGGTTAGAAGTTTTGGCTAACGCCATCGTTAAAATCACTCACTGCTTCCTTATTTTTCTTTTAGATTATGAGCCCTGAGGCATGTATTAAGGGACGTGAGTTGTCAAATATAAATAAATAAAACCCAGAAAATATAAAATGATATATATATATTATTTAATGGTATGAAAAGAGTATTTTATGTAATTTTTTTTTATGATATACAGAAGAAAAGAAAAAAAATAGTTTTTTCATGAATGTTGATAAAACAAAAATATATAGTTTTTCATGAATATTGATAAATGATATATTGATATGCTCACGTACAAAAGTGAAATATTTATATAGTATCAAAACAAATTGAATATTAGAAATAATTATATATTGCATGTATATTATTTGGTGTTATAAATAAGGAATTGAGGAAAGATAAAACTTCCTAATTGTTGACAGTATATTATCATATATATAAATTATACTATGGCAGTCTATAAAGACTTAGCATGCGTAGAGAAACTAAACGACACTAACTATTTAAATTGGTCTTTCAAATTAGAAAATTTGCTCATAAAAGATGATCTCTTTAAATATTGTTTAGAAGAACTTCCCGCTACACCAGATACTCCATACACAAAAAATAGTACTAAGGCAAAAGCCATTACCAACCTTTGTATTGACGACAATCAGATCCGTCAATGTTAGAAATCTTCAAACCCCCAAAGAAATCTGGGATAAATTAAAGGCCATACACCAGCGCGCAAATTTATCATCTAAACTCTTTCTCCTAAGAAAACTTTATTCCCAGAAATTGCATGAGGGGTGGAAATATAATTGAACATATTAATAACATCTTAATTATTAGACAAAAACTATCAGGAATCGGCGAAGAGGTAAGCGAGTCACATATCGTCGTTATTTTACTGTGCTCGCTGCCTCCATCTTATGCAACATTAATTACTGCCCTTGAATCTAGGGTTGAGGACGATCTCAAATTGGAATTAAATTGGAATAAATTAATTGGAATTAATTCTCAAATTGGAATAAATTAATTGATGAGTTTTCTCATCGTTTAGAAAACAAAATCAACGGTTCTCATACGAAACAAACAGCGTACAACATTGAGAGTAGAAAAGCCAGCTTGCACCCCGTCGACATGGCGTATAAAGCAGCAAACAAAAACTATAAAAACAAAACATTTTGAAGTTTCTGTTCTCGATCTGGTCATTTTAGAAATGAGTGTTTTCAATTAAAAAACAAAGACAAATATAATTCGCAAAAGAGTAATTATAGAAATGAATATAACAGAAACACCAACTACAACAACGGCGGTAGTTACCGCCAACTACAAAAATCAACAAAAAAATAAAGACCACTCATCTAATTTTTACTTCAACAATAAAATAAATACAGCTAGTGATAAAAACGATTCAAATGTTCCTCTTCCCCCAGTTGAACATAAATTTGAAAATGAATCCACACTAGTTAACAAAGCGCAAACAAGAAACCCTACACATATATTATAAATTCAAGCTGTACAAGACATGTAACATCCACAAAAGAGCACTTCACAACATTTACACCAGGGAATTTTGGTAACATCACAATAGCTAACAGGAAAAGATTAAATTCTCTAGGCTTGGGTGACGTAACACTGAGCACAGATCTGGAAAATAGTATAACACTTAAGGACGTACTGTACTGCCCGGAATTAAAGAGTAACCTTTTATCAGTAAAAAAGGCAACAGATAATGATATAAAAGTAATTTTTGGGAAGGAAACATGTTTTTTTTTTATTAAAGATAACAACACTATCTTAACTGCTAAACTGAACAACAATCTCTACGAAATGAATCCCAGAGATGAGTATGGTTACACCTTAAGTACACAAACCTCATGTAATAGTGATAACTGTATATACAAATGGCACCGGGGACTGGGCCACAAAAATTTTGACGCGATTAAATATTTAGTAAATCATAAGTTGGCTGAGGGAATAGTCATAAACTACTGCAAGCACGAGACACATTGCACTAAGTGTATTGAGGGGAAACTTTCGGTTTTACCCTACCCTAAATAAGCTAAAAATAGAAGCAAAGAAATATGTTCGCTTGCACATTCCGATATTTGTGGACCCATGGAGACACAAACTCCAGGAGGAAAGCGTTATTTCATAACGTTTACGGACGACTATAGTCGGTTTACTATGACGTATCTATTAGCGCATAAATCTGAAGCGGTAGAGAAATTAAAGCAGTACGTAGCCCTAACAAAAAATAAATTCGGGAAGGTAATAAAAGCTATAAGGTCAGATAACGCCAAAGAATATCTTGGTGAGAGTTTCGAAAACTACTTAGCCGAAAACGGCATATAACGCCAATTATGTGTCCCATACAGTAGCCCCCAAAATGGTGTTTCGGAAAGAAAAAATAGAACAATTGTTGAAATGGCGCGTACTATGCTGTCAGATGCAAAATTGCCTAAGCATTTCTAGGGGGAAGCGGTGATGACAGCCACATATTTAACCAACCGACTGCCGACAAACGCAAATGAAAATCACGCCTCACCATACGAATTGTGGAATAATAGGAAGCCCTACCTATCAAATATTAAGACTTTTGGGTGTAAAACATTTGCCTACGTAGATAAATCAAAAAGAACTAAATTTGACGAAAAGGGAAATGAGGGGGTCATGATGGGATATGATTTTCGAAGCAAAGTATACAGAATTCATACGGGGAATAACAACATAATAATTTCAAGAACCGTAAAATTTATTGAAGAGGGTACTAAATGTGAGGAAGTTAACGATATTGTAGAAAGCGAAAATAACGCTCCAATACCAGCGGAAAACATCAAAATTGATTTAACGAATGATAACGAAGATCAAATTGAAACCTCTATGGAAAATAATCTCGAACCGAGAAGGTCACATAGGCAAAACAGGGGCGTACCTCCGAATCGTTTTGGAATAACTGCAAATTTGTGTAAAATTGAGGAACCTAAATCGTGGACCGAATTACAAAACATTGAGGACACAGAAATAAAAAATAAGTGGTTGGAAGCGACAAATGAAGAAATGAATTTGCTACATCAAAACAAAACATGGAAATTAATCAAAGCTATACCGGGAAAACGCGTTATAGGGTCAAGGTGGACATTTAAGGCTAAAAGATGGCCGATGGAACTATAGAAAGGTATAAGGCCAGGTTAGTGGCCAAGGGGTACTCACAAAAATATGGATGTGATTACGACGAAACTTATGCACCCGTCGTATCACATACCACATTGAGAGCATTTTTAAATGCAGCCGTTTACAAGAATTTAGACGTGACGCACCTTGACGTCAAAAATGCCTTCCTACACGGCACGCTTGAGGAGTAAGTCTATATGTATCAACCGGAAGGGTATTTAAAGAAAGGAGAGGAAGAAAAGGTGTGTAAGTTGAATAAAGCGATTTATGGCCTCAAACAAGCCGCCAGGGCGTGGAATTTAAAGATTATCCAATCCCTAAGGAACTTAATTTTCACAGAATGCGAATCAGACCAATGTCTGTTTAAGAGAATCAAAAACGGGAAAGTTGTATATGTAATCGTCTACGTGGACGATATTCTCGTAGCAGGTAATAAAGATGATACGCACGAGATTTATACTCAATTGTCCAGGGAATATGAAATTAAAATCTTGGGACATGTAACACAGTATTTAGGGATTAACATAACAAAACGAGAAAACGGTAATTTACAACTCGATCAGGAGCACAAAGTAATAGAAATAGCGGAAAAGTTCAATTTAACCCTTAGTAAACCCACCTACACGCCGATGTCACTAATTATTTTAATTTCGATCCACAGGGAAATCTAATGGAAAATAATACAAAGTATAGACAAGCAACAGGCGGATTATTAGACATCACGACACTAACAAGACCCGACATCGCAGCGATAGTTAACCTCTTGGGGAGGAGGAATGAGTCGCCAAGACAAGTTGATAGAGAAGCCATAGAAAAACTGATCAGATATCTGATGACTACTAGAAAAATGAAATTCGTTATTGAAAAGTCGAAGCCACCGATCCTCAAAGTGTACAGTGACGCCGATTGGGCGAATGACAGGATAGACAGGAAGTCTACCACAGGCAACCTATTTAAATTGGGGAACAACCCACTAACATGGCTTTCTAGAAAACAATACAGCGTAGCACTGTCTTCAACGGAAGCCGAATACATTGCGGCGTCAACCGCTACGCAAGAGATCAAGTGGTTATTAAACCTACTTAGCGATCTCGAATTGCCCCAACAATTACCGATAGAAATTTACGAGGACAATTTGTCCGCCATAAAACTCACCAAAAATGAAAAAGCACAGACCAAGACTAAACATATTGAGGTGAAATACCATCATATAAGACACCAAAACGAAAGTGGCATAATTAAAATTGTTTATTGCCCAACCAAGCAAATGCTTGCCGACATTTTCACCATGCCACTTCCAAAAACTCAATTTGAATTTCTAAGGAAAGGACTTCAACTGACAATGGGATAGATTCTTCACGCAAAAAGGAGGAATGTTGAAATACGTCCTTCTAACGAACTGTTTTACGTGAAAAACCCACACAACTAATATTTATTTAATCCAGAAATATGTTTGTAAAAGTGAGGTACGTAATTACATACACAATCAATCAATGTATACACCTGTGAAATATGTCTCCATATACAATCGATACTCAAGAAGATATGTGTGAGAAATCATGTGTAAATGGACAGCGTTCTAGATAAACACACTCCGAACAGTTCACAGTCTTCAAAAGTGCCGATAGATGACAGCACTACAGCTTTTCTTCATGACGGAGCCCTATTTAATTTCTCTGATGACAGATGGCGACTCTATGCAGTGTAAACCATCCATTGAAAACTTTAAACTCTGTACGTGCTGTGAATTTGCTGATTAATTAAAAAACTATTGTTTTTGACTCTTTGAACACTTTGTTGGACCCCAGATTTAGTCAGTCTGGGATAAGATCTCCATGGGACACCGTCCCGCTAGAGGTGTTTGATAACACCTTTGTTCTTCAAGGAACCGTCAGTTCCAATTTAAGAAATGTCAAGAAACCATGCATTATGTGCAGTTTGAACGGTTTAAATTTATATATATCAACATTCACTAAATTTTATTTTCATTTTATTTATAGTGTAGCAGTTTGTAACCAAGATATTTACGACCATTAAAGTTTTCTGTTCTTGTGAATCCCGACTTCTCGCTCAAGCTGGATCCCTGATTGATTACGACATATATCTAAATAAAGTTAATTAGATTTTTAGGTGAAAGACGTAAGAAGAGCATTCTACGTTTCTTTACTAGAAAGGTAAGAAAATACCTTTATCTTTCCATTTTTCATCTAAATATATATTGCAACAGACTGGGTTAGAAGATTTGGCTAACGCTATCGTTAAAATCACTCACTGCTCCCTTACTTTTCTTTCACACAATTAATAATTACTGTCTTAAAAAGATAGAGATAAAACGCAGGTTGAGCTTATTACAAGCAGTATCATCAAAAGATGGTATATCATCCCCGCGATTACAAATCAGAACAAAATCAGACTTCATAAATGCATCTTATCACACGTAAGTAACACATAGCAGTTCACCAATAGCAAGTGCCAAATAACAAAAAGAGATCATGTAACTCCAGTTACATAGTTTGATATAAGAAAAAAAATTTTCGAAACAAAACTTCGAAAACGAACTTTTTTAAGACTAAGAAAAGGCTCTATTCCGAAAGGAACTTTCTACTTTCCTACATGTCTTTTGTTGACTAACAGCAATATTTGAGTTTGAATTTTCTTATTAATTCATTTATTTTTTCTTTCGTTTAAATAGACTAAAACAAATGTTTTATAAGATGTAAAGAAAGCACCCTGAAGACAACTTTATAACATGTATTAATTACTCAGAGAAAATGCTTATAGTTTGTTCAATAATGAACAGATAAGAGAAGTAATAACAAATCCGTGGTATATGTTTTATCTGCTTCCATGCACAAGAAAGAATATTTTGAATGTTACATAAGGATGAAGTAGTTTATTGCAAGTAAAAGTCTATTACACATCTGCTTCGTTATTCAGGTCAGAAAGCATCTTGAAAACAAATCCATAACATTTATCACTGACAAACAGGAAATGCTTGTACTTTGTTCAATAATTTATACATAGTAAAAGTTACAACACTACAATGGTATTTGTATTGATTGCTTGCTATACATAATAAAGAATAATGTGAATATTAGATAAGAATTTTTGTTTTATTACATTTTTATTAAGTTTATTACATTTTCATCCGCAGAAATGTAACTTAAAAGGAACTTCATGACATTTTAGATTTAATTATAGAAAGGAAAGTTTTTTTTAATTAAATTAATTTTTTTTTATTATTTAGAGAAAAAGTTAGCAACGATTCATTGGCGCTTATTATGTCTGTCTGCCATAAAAAAGAGCATTGAGAATAAAACAACTCTTTCGGAATAATATAATTTTATATTCGAATATTTAAATAATTTCACTATTTTCTTTTAGCTTCTATTCTTTGGTTCGATGTAATATTATAATATAACGTATTCTGGTACATTTCTTAAAAATAAAAATCTGTATGTTTAATATACTTTTGGTTTTTGCCAATCCAATAAATTATTTCTTATATAAGATCATTTTAAAATTTTATATATATAAAAACTATCTATATTTCATATATATATCAATACATTTAAATTGAAACATATACTGGACAATACTATTGTATTTCCGAAAGCAAAAGTATCAATAAAGTTAATGGAAAAAGGAACTGATGCATTCGAATCAGATAGTTCTTAAAATAGCCATTCAATTGTGAAATATGAATATATTTTGAGTTAAATAAAACTTGGTTTGCACTAGTTATTTTTTTATTATATTTAGTTCAAAATGTTAGTTTATGTAATGAAAACTCAAATAATTATATTTATCCTCATTATATTTTGTATAAGTAATGAGAAGTATATTATAAATATGTAAAAGAATAACGAATATTTTTATAATTTCTTTCACTAAGAAGTTTTACTCAAGCACTGACGTAACAGTTTTCCCACTGACAAACTAAGAAGTTACTATGAAAATTTGTTTTTCGAATTCTTTTCATTTCTATTTTTTACGAGCAATTATTGCCAAATTAGAAATTCAAATGTAAAAGAACGAAGATACTCAATAGGTAAAACTTATTACTCTTATCCATGATTGGCCATTCTCCATTGCACAAGTGTTTAAATTAAGTATTATTTTTTAATTCCTGAACACATAAAATTATTAAATAAAATATAGTTTAGAATTAAGTAAATATTAAATATATTGATTACAGATGTTATATTGGAATATTGTTTTTTATTTGTTATTGGTAAAACTCCGAAATCTCTTAACAAGAGATTTTATTTGTACCTTTACCCTTTCTACATTCAACCAGTTTCCAACAATGTCAATTAAATACTCTAATACAAGATGACAGAGTTATTAGAAGGGTATTAACAAAAACCCTAAAAAACATTTTTGCCTCTGCAAAGCAATTCGGGAGAGCGAGTCAGTAGTTGATCAAAAAAGGTCGGTGCTACGGGGTTTTTATTATATTTCCTTCCTTTTAAGTTTTAGAAGTAAACTAACATAATTTCTTCAACCCTTAATGAATATTCTATAATCGGCAAAAATGAAATCTGCTGAAATTAAATAGCAACAAAATTATAGGTAAATGGTTTCTTTAATTTCCATTTCCCCAGCTGTTGATCAATCAAAGAAATCATTCGAAAATTTTAAAATAATCTTTAAAATATCATGCTTAAGCTGTGATTAACAATAATTCATATAAAACTATTAGTTAAAAAAAGCAAAACGGAAGTGGATTATTTTAACGTACCATAATTGTCTCCAACTAATAAAAAACAAAATTTTTACAGTTTCTAATTTAAAAAAATCATAAAATAGCTTCTGTTACAGCAAGCTGCTGACAACATTATGACAACAGATGCTCCAAGATTCAACCAAAAATATTATGTCTAGTGTCATGTGTAAAACTCATTTCTGCCTGAAATGGCTAAATATTTCCTAAATTTGATAACTACTGGAGGGGTATCAGTTACTGGCACGGTCACCGTATAAGTAAAATTGTCGAATAAAACGAACACTCAAGTAAGAGTGAAATATTCATTCAAAAATTCTTTTCAATCAAGCCATTTCTCATATCTTACTACTACTAGCTTTCTCTTTAAAAAAGAAAACTAAAAAAGGTAGTGCGTATCATACTCAAGTATGTATTCTTCTATAACAAAAGGCAATAAACATTTTTAAAAAATACTATAAACGCCGAAAAAAACGAAGACAGAATAGAATTAAGCAATTAAAAATAATGTTAGTGAACATGCCAACTAAAATATAATTTATAAATAATACTATATAATTGCATATCTTATAAAAATATAATCTTATATAATTATATATCTTATAAAAAAATACGTTAATTTGAACTCAATATTGTGATTTTGGATGCAGTACTTTTTACATTAATCATTAAAGTAGCATTAGCTCACGAAATGTTTATTTGATTTCATTTTAATTTAACCTTTGAAGTCTAATTAATTTTAGAAGATGTTTTCAAATAATTTGTTAAAATTTTCTTTCAAATATTTTTTTTTCTTGGTACAGTGCATTATCGTAGAATAAATATGAAAGAAATGATTGCATTTTTAGACAATAATTAAATTCCTGTTAAGGAAAATTTTCTAAAAATACTCATACAATGAAACATGTAAAAGAGATTTCCCGAAACGTAATTAAGTAAATTTAGAATTTTACTCTTATTTTTTTAATTAATTCAATTTGTACATATGACGCCAGATATGAAGTCTGCTTTTCTTTTCTTTATTTTTTAAAGAGATTTATATATATATATATATATATATATATATATATATATATATATATACAGGGTGATTCATAAATATCGAAACAATAGGCTATTTCCTTAAATATTGCACCTAGACTCATACTTCCAATTGCAAGGTTTCATAAAAAAGGTCCAAAATTTCATGACATAAGTTGCAACTCCATAGGGGGTCTATTTGAAAAATACGAAAATTAAACCTTTATACGGCCCACGTAGTGTAAAAATTACTATCAGGAAAACTTTCCTTATCCATTCCAGAATTAAGCACAAAATATTGCATCTTCATATCTGAAAAACTCGCAGAGTTATGGCCGTTTAAATAATTCATCAGGTTTTAAGGGATTAGACACAAATTGAAATATGTGCAATCGAAGAAACAATGATACTTTCAGAGTTCTATGAAACATGTACAAAATATATTTGGTGAGCTAGAATTTTGATTTTTATTTTCCTCTTTGTGATGGTTAACCATATAATTTGCAAACAAAATCACTTCCTAATATTTCTCATAAAATTTTTAAAAATTTAAATGTTTAGTATTTTTTTAAGCGGATTTAATTTAAATTCTTTATAACTCGAAACATTATTCATCGGATTTCAATTTTTTCCCCTTTAATTAAAGAGAAAAGTACAATTTTAGTTTTGTTTCAGGATTTTTTTTCTTTTATTTTAATTTGAAAAATATTAAAAATATTTATTTAAAAAATTATGTAACTTATTTTTTAAAAAATCATATTTTCAAAAGTATTTTTTTTTTCAAATTTGCCGAAACAAAATTAATGTAAAATAATCAAAAAAGACATGTTCCAAGTTTGTACCTTTTTACTTTACGATTAAAAAAACATCATGCAGAAAAACGCATTTAAAGTCTTAAACATCGATTGGCTCTTAATAAAATGATTGAATGCATTTTAAAAAACTGCACGTGAAAAAGTAACTTCTTTCGGTAGCTTAAACGTCCGATGCAGTTAACGTTTGCCATTTCCACCACCTCTTTGCACTACTTAAATATCCATAAATAAATGTTAAATGTATAATTTGAAACAATGTTTTTTCTAACATGCCGATTGAGAGTTTCATAATTTTAGCTCTTACAAATTCAGGCTTTTTATCGCCGCGGAGAGGCCGATAAAAAAGTCTGTATACTGGGGCCGGGGCCAGACCCGGGATTGGCGAGTTTTTTCTGAACACTCGACTAGGCAGGGCCTAACGTATTTTTTCATACCGAACCGGTTGTTGGTGTGATTTATGACGGCCAATTATCTGTACGAGGGTTGTGGGCCTAAAGGGGGGTCTGTTGAAGTCTTCTGTTGAAGTCTTTCTAAGAGAACCTAACCCATATTTTCGCAAGGATATCCAAGGTTCGAAGGAAACCACTGAAAACTCCTAACGATTGGGCCGAAGGGCGCGATTGGGTTCGAACCTAGCATGAGAGTAGAACGTCTCGGCCACTGGTTATACCGAGCCGGGACTGGCTTCCTTATTCCTAGGTGTACCCTGGGCGAAATTTTCAGTCCCGGTCTCAAGACAACCCGTATTAAAATCATTATCTCTGACTGACCTAATCCGTGCAAAAACAACTAAAATTTGGCTCAGCCTAAAAACTTTTACAGCAAATGCATATATCTTTAAATGGCCATTATTTTACAATAAAATTTTAAAATTCACATTTTTAAAGGATAGTATATTTTAAGGCAAAAAAAAAATTAAAATACAGTAAAACTAGTGAAAAAATCTTCCTAAGACGGAATCCTTTCTTAAACGGAAAAATCTGTTGATAGATGGAAAATGAATATAATTATACCTGAGAAAAAATAAACTACATTTACAACTCGTAAGAAGGGAACTTGTCTATAACGCTTTTTTTTTTTCTCTTTCCTATGTAATTCCATCTTAAAAGATTTTACTTTATAGCATTTTTCATTGTCTCCAACACATGGAATATGGATTAACGATATTAAAGGAGAAGTGGATCATTTATATATAAATAGAGATTCATTAATAAAACAAATAATCATAGCTTTTCGCGCTTTTTTAAAAATAATAATTATAAACATAAAAAAAAGATAAGATACAATAAGTATTTTTGGTCAAAACTTCTCCATACGAAACAACTTTTAACCATATCGATGTAAAAAACAATGTAGAAATTCAGTCAGGCTACGATTTGAACTTTTCCAGGCAGGGCCGAACTTTTTTCCTATGGGTCGGTTCGGGACCGGACCTAGATATTTTGACCCGTGCAGACCTCTAGTCCAGACCACCAGCATCCTTTGAAAACAGGTTTAACGTAAAATCTATACGCTGTCTATTTTATGTTTAAAGGAGAGGCACTGTCTTATATCGACTTTTAATATTGCACATTTTGTGGCTGATCTCTATCTTGCATTCAAAATGAGTCAAAAACTCGTCGCTCACATGCATGGATAAATGGTGTAAGTCACGAATTTTGGATTTTGATATCTTTGCGAATTTTGAAGATATCGAGATGAATTTTTTTGTGTTTAATTCAGGAATGGATAAGGAAAAATTTCCTAATTGAGAATTTTACTCTACGGGGCCGTATAAAAATTTAATTTTTGTATTTTCTCATATAGACCCCCCATGGAGTTGAAACCTATCTCATCAAATTTTGCACCTTTTTTAATGAAACTTTGCAATTGGAATTATGTGCTTAGGGGCAATATTTCAGAAGATAGCCTATTGTTTCGATATTTATGAATCACCCTGTATATGTATTTATATATATATTTAATTCTGCACTAAATTTATGTCCTTGATTGAAAAAAGGGTTATTCTTTTCAATACATATAATACACATTTATCGTATATTTCAAAGAATGCAAAATTAATAATATCTTTTTAAAAATAACTGTACGGCATTTCAAAACTATTTTTTTTATATATTCATTTATTTAATATTTATATTAGTAATTGCATGAAAAGATAACGTCGTAATAGGTTCAATCGCTATTCAAAAAATGTTTTTTTTTTAATGTTCTGTTGCATGTAGCATTGTTCGTATATCTGCCATTGAGCTTTTAGACGTTTTAATCCACTTTATCGTGATGAATGTTTATTACGGATTAAACTCCGCCCTTTACTCTGGTAAATATTGGTCACCAGCCATTAAAAAGTGAGTAAAAATCCTTTACCTTCCGGTAAAAGTTTAGTGTCAAACACAGTAATTGCAATTGACGCTTTCATTAAAGATTTGACCTATTGAAATTTTCAGTACCATTTTTAGATACACATAACGGATACAGTTAGATACACATTATTTCAGTTGCTAGTAATTTATTTCAGTCAAAAAGAATCAGTAGGGCTTTATTTAATTCTCGTTTATCTCTTTTTAGAGCACTTATTCAGGATACTCGCAAACGTTTAGCCAATATTGAAAAGGAACTGTACAGACTACATTTTTCTGCAGCAGATTCTTATCATGATTTTTCATCTTTTGATAAACTTTCTTGGAACAGAGCATGCTCGTCTGCTCATTATCATAAAATAAGTCTGGAAAAGAAAATTTCAAAATTATCGGAACGTTTTACTCCCAGGATCCGTGAAAATTTACCTATAGTAAACAACCAAACTGTGGTTAATTTGTCTGACTTTGAATTAAATGATAATCATATTAATGCTTTAAGACTAAACAACAATTTCGCAGTTAATAAAAATCCTGAGATTCCAAAAATAATTGCTCCAATTGAAAGGGATTTCAAGTTCAGTGCTTTGTCTCCTATGCAAAAAGATTCCATTAGGCATCTTATTAAAAATAACGTGGATTTCAATGCAAAGCTGGATCAGTCTAATTTGAATAATTCAGCGAAAAATTCCCTCAAAAATCTTCATAAATATACTTCATAAATATACTTCATAAATATTTATATAATATATATCTTCATAAATATACTTCCTCCTTGGTAAATGACAGCACCTCTTTTCTTTCACCAGTGTGAAGAGCCTGCGCAGTGACTCTTTTTCAGTTAGATCTGTTCAATTACGTCATTTCTTTGGGATATATATAAACCCCTGCTTCTGCCTTTTCAATCAATCCATAAGCCAGTTCTCGGGCTATAACCGAAGGGTGCTTTGAACCCATTTTAATTCTTCTTTTTCTCTCTCTCTCACTGTGGAAAGGGATCGAGGAGTCCTCGATACGATCGTATGGGTATTTTTTGTCGTTCTGTGCGTTATTTGTGCGTAAAACCGTTGTTTAAGATTTTAGCCTTTTTTTTACACATAACGGAGGTCGAAATATCTTTCTGTTTCACCATTACTAATCTTATGTAGATAAATTTACTTTGCTTCACAGATCTCTATCTAAAAACGGAAATCAGTTGTATTTTCTTATGTACTTTTCTTCTTTCTATATGTAAACTCAAGACAGTCTCTACAAGCAGTACGACCATTATTTTTTAAGATGATGATATGCTAAAACAGAATGTCCATCGATGAGTATAATTCAGATAGAGATATATAATATTTTTTTTTCCTGGAAGACGCAATATATGGGAAAAAGAAACACAACACATGGATACGATAACATTATATAAATATAATTTCTAAACGTTTTATAGAAACAGTAATATCTTTAAATACATTCACAATATTCAAATTTCAAAATAGAGTTCCATTCTCTTTCAAGAATTTTTATTTATTTATTTTTTGTTGTTGCTGTTGTTATGAGTTGGTCTTTCTTAATAGCTGGAAAAGTATGTATTTTACCAGACATGGATCGTAAAATAATTCGCTTTCGCGAGTGTTGGCAACTGTATTCTACATTTTTTTCTTTTGTTTTTTTTATGTTTGTGTGTGAAAACTTATTAAACAATTTTTTAGATGAATTCTGTACTTCCATTCAAAACGAAACATTATTGTATGTAGCAACGGAAAATAAATAAAAAATACTAAACTGAGCAATTCTACAAAAAAACGGCAGATTTTACTTTTGGCCTATAGAAAAATAACTAAATATGGCTACTGAAGGACTCTTATCCTCTCCACATCACGTTTGCATGTTCTACTGCTATTTCAATCACCTAATTTAAAGTTAGTCTATCTTGAACATATCAATTTGAATTATTTAGCTTATACTAACAGCCGTGACGTTATATCACTATTTATGACTTACTTGAGAGAAAAGCCAAAAAAAGTTTTTTGTTCTTGTAAATGAAGATTATTTACGTTATTTTCGACTTACAGTTTTAATGAAATATTGTGATATTGCACAGTAGGGTGTATCGATTTTTAACCTTTTTTTTGTTTCCAAAATCCAAGTTGATAAAAAGTTGCTACTAGACACCACAACATACCACAAAAAATTTTGGATTAAAAAAAAAATGTTTAGGTCTCCCGCACAAGGCCTAAAGTTTAGAAATTTTACTTAAAAAGTAAATTTTTACAAAACTTTAAAAAAAAAACCTAAAACACTTTTTTTTAAATTGCAAGTTAAAATTCCACTAACAATAAGCATGAAAAACGATAGAAAATGTATTTCAAAAACTTAGCACAACATTTAGGTCTCCCGCATAAGACCTAAAGTTTGATAATTTTGACGAAACTTTCGTAATTTTTAGTGTAAATGAACCATTTTTTTTTCGTTAAAAACGCCAGACTTAAGTGTATTTTTGTTACAGGAGGCATAAAATGACACAATATATATATATATATATATATATATATATACATACTACATAAATAATATATAAATGCCCTTATGTATACCTTAAAAAAGATAGTTTAACGATGTAAATTTTTGATAAAGGTGTTGAAATAAACTCTATCGTTATTTGTGATTACTATTGTTTATTACAAATATATAAAATATTATAACGCGGAATAAAATGTAGTATAACAATATGAAGTACAAAATGTTGTTGATATATTTTAATAGAACATGAGCGCAGTTTTCTTGTTCTATTTCAAATTAACTGTCTTGTTTTAAATATGCGTCCTTTCATCTTCTCTTCGAAACCTGAAACGAAAGTTATATACAGTATTTACGTAGACCTACAGATTTTTACAAAATTATAGAAATGATCCCCAATGAATTTTAAATATTATATGGAAGACAGTAAGATAAAGATGTTATTTAAAAACATTAAAATTCAAAGTAGTACAAAAAATACTTACTTACATTTTAATCCTTCACTGAGGTTTTGTACTGGCTCTTGGTCTCGAACGTAGGTAGCTCTTTACGGTCTTCCAGTCTGGCACGAATGAAACCATCTCTTTCGAACATCCCACACACTCGCTTTGAAGCTTCTGTGACTTCTTCACAATTCGTTCCACAGCTTGAGTGTGAGAAGGAATTGTAAATTCAACCCTTACACTTTTTCCCGTTTCCGCAATTAACTGTAACTCTTCTAGGCTCATATCGGTAACAAGAGGGGAGGGGGGTTCGGTTACTGAAGGGGTTAATTAGTCAATCATATCTATATAGTCTGTAGCATTACAATTGATCTGAGGGGGTTTAAATATGCTTACCCCTTTCTTTTCTGTTTCACGAGCTTTCTGGATTCTCTTATAAGCCAAGACTCTAATAAGTTTTCGTTCATCAAACAATATAGCTATTAAAACATGCTCTGGGTGAGCCATGAATGCGTTTCTCTGTAACGTTGCATGGACGACATGTTTTAGCTCGTCTTCCAAGTAATTGCTGAAATGAATCATTAAAAAAAAATTAATGGAACCCTGCGAGATTTTGGGATTGCACTTAATTGAGAACCATGATGGTATGTAGACTTTCATTATGAACTCTGCAAGCTTTTTCAGCTCAGGTGTCGGATCATCCATGGCTACATACAAACGAAGGATTCGATTTGCCAGGGTAAGCCACCTGGCGTGCGAGATGTTTCCGGGGTTTCGTCTGGCCAACTCTTCTGTACATGTACCTGATACGGCTTTGGATATTTCGTACAAATACTTTTTGTCTGTGCTCAACTCTTTAAAATGAACTTCTAGTATATTGCTTTCAATTGCAACAAAATTGACAACATCCAGATTTTGGCAGCTTAGAAGTTGTTTACCAATAGGCCCGCTAAATGTGTTTGGTCAAGAACTTGACCCATCAAGAGCAACCATAATTTTTCTAAATGGTAATTCATTCTAATGTAGTAGACACACAACTGCCTGCAGTGGCTGTTGTATTTTATTTTCAAATAAGGTGATAACTCCATTTGGAGTGCCTGTGTTTTCTGCCGTACCATCACAACCAATAGCTTTTAGTTTTTTAAGATCGACAGTTTTTTCTTCACAATACTTTACAAGTGATGTAACTATTTCCTTTCCTGTTCCATTTATGGGAGTTACATGACCGAAATACTTGGATCCAGGTTCTTCAACAATAGATATGTGTTCTTCCATTAAAGATTTTCGGACACTTTTACCAGCTACAATTTCTTTTGTTATGGTTTCATCTTTACGACCATCAAAGTAAATGGCAAACAGATCGGAGGTTCGAGTTGAGCTTACTTCTTTACGAGACTTAAGTCTTTCGCGTGCTACTTTTAATTTGTCGATTACTGCTTCTTGGTTCTCCGCAGTAACGAAATTTAAGCCTCGCAAAAGTGCAGTAGCTAACTGAGCTCCAGCTCTACTAGAAATGCCCCTGCGGTCACAAGCTCGTGAAAACAAAGACAAGCGTTGTGGCAGTTCTTGTTTTACTTCTACACTTGAAACACTTTTTTGACTCGTATCAAGTACATTTATTTCAAAATCCCTATCTTGACATAATGTGTGAGACATTGAATCATCTGTACTATCACCAGAATCAATGGTATCAACAGATTTTAAGTTTTCATCCTCAGTCTTTTTTACAACTACCTGCAGTAAAGCTTGTGACCTAGATTTTCTTTCTAATCGCTTTTTAAGCTTTTTAGTCTCGGTTTTGTCACACTCTGCAATTGACATCAATCTAGGACCACGTTGGTCGAGTAAAAACTCGTGTTCTAGTGCCGGGACTTTTTTTATAAATAGAGCAAATACAGTTGCTGAGGTCACATTTGCAAGTACAAATATCAAACAATGCAGTTTCAGTTTTTGACTGAAAGCTAGTTACTGCATCTTTGTAGGAGTTAGGATACTTCCTTTTAGGCCCTGAACACTTTTTAATTTTCTCAAGCTGCTCATGCAGTTTTAAAACCATAAATATTGTGTTTTTGGTGCCACAAACAGGAATTGAAGCTCTTTTCCATATTTCCTCAAGTTTTAAAGCAACTCTTAATGCAATTACCTTCTTTACAGGCGGATGTATTCCCTCTTGTTTCATTTCAATGCGTACCCACTCAAAATACTTCAAAACATCCATCTTGGTTGGCAAACATTAAACTCATTCGCATCAATAGGTTTCCCGATAACCGGCCTGTCGGTAGTTTGTCTAGTTAGATGCGGTTTTTTACTCATAATGAACAACAAAAACGTTCACTCAATTGATTCTTACAACAAGACTATAGCACTAAAACACAACCATAATACTCGCTCGCGGGCAGACGACTACTGACAAGTCTGCGCGGTGATTCATAGGTGTCGCGTCACCGCGGAGCGACAGTCTTGCCTTCCCCCACCTCATCGCTTCAAGTTGACGCTTGACCTCTTGAAATGTGATTTATTATTTCACTTATTTCAATAATTCCAATTAAGCCTACGAGGATTTAGTTACATTTAATTTTTAAACCAGCAACAACACAAATATCAAAGCACTGAAAAATATTCAAAAATTGGCTGAAATTTACGACTTTTAGGACTTGTGCGGAAGACCTAAATGTTGTGCTAAGTTTTTGAAATACATTTTCTATAATTTTTTGTGCTTATTGTTAGTGGAATTTTAACTTGCAATTTAGAAGAAAGTATTTTAGGTTTTTTTAAAATTTTTGTAAAAATTTAATTTTTAAGTAAAATTTTCAAACTTTCGGCCTTGTGCGGGAGACCTAAACATTTTTTTTTTTAATCCAAAATTTTTTGTGGTAAGTTGTGGTGTCTAGTAGCAACTTTTTATCAACTTGGAATTTGGAGACAAAAAAAAGTTAAAAATCGATACACCCTATTGCACAGATACCGTCTGGGAAAGTTAGCTCGATACGCCGAGTATGCGTGACGGTCGTTAAATTTTCATCCTTTTTTATAATTTTTTATCAAAAAGCACGAAAAAAACCTAAATATATTTACTGTGCTCAAAAGTAGATACAACATGGAGTATTAACAAAAAAAAAAAATAGGTTTCTTTATTTCTGACGGTTCTAGAGCCCGGTATATGAAATCGGCCAATTTTTGTAGAATTACCGAACTATAATTCGCTCATACATATAAAAAAAATCGGTCTGTCTTTAAAAAAATATTCCCTTTTGAAAGTGTTGTCCACAATGGTTACTTGGTAAACAAACTTAGATGAATTCAGTATTGACTTCAGTACTTCCTTCACAGCGTAAGATATATGAATGTTGCAGCGAAAATTAAATAAAAAATAATGAACGCTAACCCGCCCACGCATCTAATAAATGTAAGGTCGAATTATTTAATGAATTTTGATTTATGTACCTTAATTGTTTTTCGAATGAAAATAAAAAATCTTTGTATAAAAAGGGTAATTCAATGCAAAATATTTTCACCATTTTCAACTTCGCCAATTTCAGTCTAGCACAGTTTAACATAATAAAAATATGAGCAAAATATTTATTACGTGCATTTACGGAAGAATTACGTTTTAAGAAAACAGATTTTGTGCAAGTTATTTTCTTTCGATAAATGCTATGTAACAAGTGGTGGCAGGTAATGTATAATGTGAAATATTTACCAAATAACAGAATAATCTTGAAATAAATGTCACAGAAAATTTCGCACTAGTTTGTTTATATTGGGCAGTTCTTTTTTATTTCAAAGCCATGCAATTACTTATAACTTTTATTAAAAAATTTTAAACACCAAATGTTTTTTTCGAGAAAAAATTTCTTAAATGATATAAAACTGCGATATCATTTGTTTTTTCATATTTTCGTAAATGCATATAATTTTATATGAATGTTTATGTAAATCTCGAAACTTACACAGAATGTATGCAAAATTATTTCGCCAAGTTAGAGTGAATGTACTTTCCTCGTATGTTCAGGATATTTCAAAAGTAATGGAACATATTTTACTTCGTAATCAAAACGAACCCTTTTTTCACATATATAAAAGAATAATAACAAAGAGAAACGATAGTGAAACGGTAAAATAGAAAATCTTTAAAATTCTATTCTCGATCATGTCAACTTAAATAAAAATTTTAGAAACAGAAATGAAGAAACGATGTAATCAATAATAAAGAAAAAAGAACGCACATTGTTTTGTACAAAGTTCTTCAGAGGCAGGCGTTTGTATCCATATTCAAAAAATAATTGAATCACTTTGAACATAATATTTATTCTACAGAAAACTAACTATACTTTCCTTCAGATGTGCAGTGTATTTCAGAAGTATTGAAGCAATTTTAAGAACTAATCAAAATAAAACAATAAGGAACTATAAATCAACTATACATGTAAAAGAATCATACTTTTGAATTATTTAATGGATTTAGTTTTTGTATCTAAATTATTTTTATCATAAAAATAAAAAGCCTGTTTATAAAAACGTAATTCACTGTGAAATACATTCGCCATTTTTAACATCGCCAATTTCTTTCTAGAGATTTTTACATAATAAAAATATGAGCAAAATATTTATTACCTGCATTTACAGAAGAGTTATGTTTCAAGAAAACAGATTTTGTCCTGGTTATTTTCTTTCCATAATGGTCATGTAACAAGAGGTGGCATGTGGTGTATAATGGGAAATATTTAACAAATAACAGAATATTCAAGACATAAAAGTTGTATAACATTTCGTACTAGTTTATTTATAACGGGCAGATTGTTTTTAATATTTCAAAATCAAGCAATTATTTACAACTTTTATTAAATTGTCGTAAACACAAAATGCTTTTTCAAAAAAAAAAAAAAAATTAAATCAAATAAAAATTGTAATAATTTTGTTTTGTTTTTCTTTCAAACTTCCGTAAATGTATGTAGTTTTATATAAATATTTCTGTAAATCTCGAAACTTATACAGAAATTATGCAACATAATTATGCCATTTTACAGTAAATGTAATTTTCCTATGATGTGCAGGGTATTTCAAAAGTATTGAAGGAAATTTTAATTCCTAATCAAAGTAAATATTTTTTTTAGCGTAAAGAGAAATATGATAGTGAAACAGAAAAACAGAAAATCTTTAAAATTCTATTCCCGACTATGTCTACTTAAATAAAAGTTATAGAAACGATATAATCAATAACAAAGTGAAATGAAAAAAGAAACAGCACTTTGTTTTCTAGAAAAATCTTCAGAGGTAGGTGTTTGGATCCAGATTTTATCATTCTTTAAATCTCTTTAAACACAATATTTATTATCGAATACACTAAATATACATTTCATGAGATATACAGGGTATTTCAAAAGTAGAGAAGCAAATTTTAGGTACAGATCCAAACAAAAGATTTTTACTATAAAAAACAATAACTGTAAAGAGAAACGATAGTGAAACGGTAATGAAGTTAATGTTGAAAATTCTATTCCGTACCATGTCAACTTTTAAACACGCTTTAAAATAAAATTTGTGTTGTATAATCTATGCCCGCAAATTTTGCAAATTTTTTGCTAAACGGAACTTGAATCCGTGAATTTTATCACATATTTCCTGACACTACATTGAATTCGCGCGCACAAATACTGATGAATAATTTTATGTAGTTAATTGACTAATTTTCTTTTCCTAGATTTAATATGTAAAAACAACTTATTTCATTAAATATCGAATAAATCTAAACACCGTGGTCCACTGACTCTCTGAGTCATCCTCAAAATTTCCGTTGTTGAATCATTTTTGTAAAACTACATTGCTGTAAAATTTCATTGTCGTTGAAAACAGTGTTGCCAAATGAAAATTGTTTTAGATAAATCTTTTAATGAACGGTTGACAGACTGATTGGACAAGTTCTTCTATGCCGAGGAGTTACTCAATTTCACACTGTCGATTAATGAAAAAAATAAGGAACATCTTAAATATTTTATGATTAAACTGACGCGGATAAAAACGAGAAAAGTCTTTCGATTGAGTATTTGTCTTCATGAAACGTATATTAAGATATAAGCAAGCTTAGAGAGCTATCTTAATATAGAAATTTTTTTCAATCATCGGCATTTTCAATTCTAATATCTTAATTAAAATCATGTTGGCATTTGCTTGGTAAATTTTGCCTTGGGGTACTAAACGGAAAATCACTTGATAAAGTAGTTTGGGAATTATTCATATCGAATTGAATATTTCCAACTGAGCCAAAAAATGCCCAGGCTGGGAATCGAACCCAGATCCTTGGCTTACAAGGCCAATGCTTTTCCATCAATTCGTATGATAACTTTACCAATCAGTTTGATTGTGTTAAAATAATAGTTCATCTACGTACCCATCGTTTATATGGAGTTCCTTTACCTGCGGTTTATTCTGTTGAGCTGTCTACATGACAGACCAGATGTTACAACCAATAAGGTTTCCTGAGCGAAATATGCTGGCTGGTTGTCGGCCCAGTTGGCTTAAATGGAAAAGCATTGGCCTTGTAAGCCAAGAATCTGGGTTCGATTCCCAGCCTGGGCATTTTTTGGCTCAGTTGGAAATATTCAATTCGTATGATAACTTTACCAGTCAGTTTGATTGTGTTAAAATAATAGTTCATCTACGTACCCATCGTTTATATGGAGTTCCTTTACCTGCGGTTTATTCTGTTGAGCTGTCTACATGACAGACCAGATGTTACAACCAATAAGGTTTCCTGAGCGAAATATGCTGGCTGGTTGTCGGCCCAGTTGGCTTAAATGGAAAAGCATTGGCCTTATAAGCCAAGGATCTGGGTTCGATTCCCAGCCTGGGCATTTTTTGGCTCAGTTGGAAATATTCAATTCGTATGATAACTTTACCAATCAGTTTGATTGTGTTAAAATAATAATTATTCATATCTATTGTTTTTTAGTTTTCTAATTATAATCTTAAATGCGTTATTTAAATAATCATATGACCTTAGTATGCATACAAAAAAAATTAAATTAATTTTAAAGAAACAATAAAAAATAATTGAAAAACTTTCTTTAAACTAAAGAAATATTAATAAGCACAATTTCATTACATAAATGTATATTTATCTTTTAATCTACTTAATTACATATTTATAATTCTGGGAATAGAAAATGTAAAATCGTCTGGATATTTATAGTATAATAATAATTTACATTAAAATTGATTAAATTCTGAGTAAACAATTTCATTGCTAGCAAAATATATTAATTTTATGTTATGAATTCAATCTATATATATATATTATATATTTCTTATCCATTTATCTTTCCTTCGAGAGACAAAATATTTTATTTCTACATCTTATAAAAATCCTATTCTGTAATGGGTAAACGAATTTGAGTTTCAGAGAATCCTCTCACGAAATGAAAATGTTTCTTTTATGTATATCGCGAAATGTTAAGGGAAAATACTACTTTGTGTCATTAAAAGAAACAGATGAAATCTTGAAGAATCTAATAGAAATTCAACGCATGGAAAATATTTTAAGAGTAACTGTTTGCTGATAAGATATTAATTCTAAATTATGATTTAGTTGTTAATAATGTTAACATTTACTTTAGAATTAGTGAAGAGTGCACTTATTATTTATGTCTTTATTCAATTTATTAATTTCTTGAATTTAATAAAAATAAACATTATATATATGAGGACGTGAGTTTAAAAACACCCCTTATCCAAAGAAAAACGAGTTTTGTCTATCAAACTATTCCATTAGTGAACCTGCATCGAAATAATACTATAATCCGCAAAAAAAACTAGTTTCGTCATGCATTTATGGCATTGTAAAATCTTGGTTTACAAGGAAAAACAATAGACACAGTCAGAGATATTTCGCGATTTCCCAAAATTTGACTTCCTTTATAAAGCGAGTTTTGAAACTCGCGTCCGCATATATAAATGCATATTGAACGTCAGAAAAATGAAAACAATTAAAGAGGAAACACGCTATTATGAGTTAGGAGAATAAGAATTGTATATAATAATAAAAAGAAAAACATACTTTTACAATCTTTTTTTTTTTTTTTTTTTTTTTTTTTTGCTGTTTACTTCAATTTAAGTTTTAATGCGTTAAGTTGACTTTACAATTTTTACACTGAGTTTGCCGTAAAAATTTCCGTTTACGATACTAATACTAATTTATAATCAAGAATACTTTGAAACGAAAAAAGTATTATCTTCTCTCGTAGATTTTAGCTATGAGTGATATTTATCGTATTTTCAGCGTAAAATGGTTCGCTTCAAACGAAGTTGACGGTTAAAATAAAGGAAATAATTTTAATTGTTTTCTTTTTAATTTAATTTAATTTAATTTTATTTTATTTTAAAAATTAAAAAAAAAAATGATTCTTGGAATATTTCCACATAATAAATAACATGATTAAAAACATTTTTATTTTCGTGACACAGTGATATGATTTCGCAGCTATGAATTCCTTTATACCAGAGTAATATATTGAAATTCTCCTTACTGAATTACTTCTCATTAATTTTATCAAAGATTAACTTTATTTCTACTGCTGTTTACTGCTAAAATATTAATAAAATTGTAGAAATGTCTATGGATACAAAAATGACAAAGTGATAAAATATATGTAAATCACTAAAAAATAAAATTTTACAAAATCTTACCTATAAATGTATACCTTTTCACTGAAAATTAAATACACAACAAAATAAATTAAAAAAGCTAGGACATAAAAAATGCAATAGACTGTTTTAAATAACAATAATAATTATTAGAATATTAATATTTCACAAAATTTTTTTGACGGTGAGCAGCCGATGCTTTTAAATATATTTTGGGTCCACGGTGGCTGAGTGGATAAGACACCACGCTGCTAATCGCTTGAGAGCGTAGGTGGGGGCGGGTTCGAATCCCGTCGGTTCCGTTGCACACTCTTTATGGAGCCCCCAGGATGTAATTCTCTGGTGTTGTAAATTTCCTTGTGCTATCTCGTCCCTGTATATCGACGATGACTTATAAGCGGGCCCTGGTGTCAAGCACACAAGTCTGATGTGTGCGTTCAATAAAAGAAACAAACGAATATATTTTAATGTAATTTTAATCCAATTGCTTCAAGTTCTCCCTTAATTCATCAAAGCATGTTAGCTTTTAGAAAGAACTTCCTTGATAAGTCGCAGTAAATACATTTCCTGATCTAAAAAGATAAAAATTACAATTTAAATATGTTATCAAGTGAATATTCTTTTTGGCGCATTTTTATAACAGTATTTAAATTCTTAGCCACATTCCTTATTAATATTAAAATATATTGACTTTATGTTCCAAAGTACATCTATGTACTTTATTCATGGCAGTATATTTATTCCTCCGAAGAATAAAAGCTTCCCAATCTTCAAAGAAAATCCTTTTCATTAATAATTAAATATATTACAGCTGGAACAAAATTTTCAACAAACTTAAATCCTTTTTCTGTCTTTTTCACCAACATAAAAGAGAATTGTTATTTTCTGATATTTTTAAGGAAGGGAGAGATATTATCGTAAACAACGTAACTCCTGTTCAGTATGTTAAACTTTCTCCGAAGTAGTTAATTATCGCTAACATTAGTTTATATGGAGCAAAATTGTTTTCCATTTCAAAGCATTGTTTAGTATGTGCTGGTGAGTAACAGCCTTGATTATGGTACTGACGGAGGTTTTGATAGAACGAGTTTTGTCTTTCAGTTTTTTTTTTTTTTTTTTTTTTTTTTTTTTTTTTTTTGTTAATAATTACTTGAGTTATAATAAAAAATAATAATAAACTATGATATATTATGGAAAGTTGATTCAACGAAAATGATAATATAAATTTTAATATTTAATTATTTTCATTACTTCTTTATGTATTTTCGAAACATAAATGAAATAAATATTATAAACAACTGTTTTCGTTTTTTTTCGTAACTTTTTGTATATTGTGGATCTTTCTTATCAGATTTATTATAAATTTTATTAAAACATCAAAGATGATTAATTTTTAAAACATCAAGTGTAATTTGTTAGTGTGAGAAATTTTTTTTTTTTTTTAAATTTAAATGTAGTTTTCAGCGTTATTTGCAGGAAGTGCTATTCGCTAAACGCATGTACAACAGATTAGGTCACCAGGTCAGGTTTTATACTATTAATCTTTCTAACTATAATCCAAACAAACAAATTCAGTGTACATTTCCCTTCATCCTTTTAATGCTTATTACAACAATTATTTCTTGTACACGATATATAACATAAGCAAATTAACAAGACCAGTTAATGAATGAAAAAAAGACAATAAAAAGCAAGATAGAAAAAGGGATAATGAGACCACCCTGGAATTAATTTATGGTCGGAGAATTAAATCTGTAGACTGGACGATTGATATTAAGACAACAATTTACGACATTACGCTAAACAAAAGATGAGATTTGCAAGACATAATCTTGACACTAAAAATAAATAAAAATAAGCCCAGACTCTACAGACTGTAGCGCGACATGATTTTCATTAGCAGAGGAACTACAACTCCAATCACTTCCACTAAAATTATCTGATTCTTCATAATTTCAGGATATCCACTAAAAGCCTGGAGAAAAAAGAATGGGAGTAGTAAAGGACTCGTTCTGAGTGGTCAGAAAGAAAAATATACGAGGCACGGTCATAAAGCTCTCGGAATAGGACAATTACAAATTTAAAAAAAGTAGAACAATAATTTTACCTTATAGGACTTCAAAGTACTTTTCGCCTGCAACCACACACTTCTTCCAGCTTTCGTATAACTGTTCAAAATACTTTTTGAATACATTTTTTGAGGCATCCTTCAGCAGCTTCGTCGCATTTTCGATCATCTTATCTGAATCCATAAAACGGTGTCCCTTCAATTTCATTTTGAGCCGAAGAAACAGGTAAAATTCCATTAGTGCTAGGCTGGGGGAATAAGGAGTGTGTTCCAGAGTGGTAACACTGTGTCTGACAAGAAACGCTTTCACAATCAGAAGGCAATGTGGTGGAGCATCGTTGTTTAAAAGAAACCAATCGTTTGTTGTGCATTTTCAGGTCGTTTTCGTCTTATTAAGTCTCATAGTCGTTTAAGGATCTCCAGGTAAAGTTCTTTAATGACAGTTTGGCCTTCAAAAATAAATTCGTAGTGAATGACGCCCGCGTATGCGCTCGACGCCCTCGAACAAGCTCAACATTTTCATCCGCGGTGGAAGAGAAGGGAAGCCCAGTCCATCGGTGTTTGCGCGACCTTCTCGAAAACTCTTATGCTACTCGTTCACTGCCGTTTGTTTTTCATGGTATCGTTTCCGTATGCTTTCTTAAGCATCTCGAGCGTCTCACAAGATGATTTCTCGCGAAACGCAGAATTTGATGCTTGCACGCTGCTCCAAAGACGACATTTTAAAATCCGATGAATGAAAAATTCGCTTTGTCAGAAATGACCCGCAACTAACGCAGAGAGTGGCGTGGCGTCCGGTCATCGCTGGATGCGGCGATGACCAAGCAATATTTTAAAACTCTTAATAAGCTTTTAAAACTCTACGATCCAGTTTTAGCAGAACATTTGGAGTTCATGTATAAGTGAAGGTAAGATTTAAAGTTTCTTTTTTGAACATTCAACCATTGAATTTTAGAGTTAATAATTTTTCACCACAAACATAAATAATTGCGATGACCACCGAAAATTTTCACGCCACGCCACTGGCAGAGAGTTCCGGAAATGAATTCCAGATGCCTTTCTCCAGAATGCCCAATAATTTCCAGATGCCCCAGAATACATTATCTTTATGAAAATGTTAGAATATTATTTTTTTCTGAAAAATCAGTATTTAAAAAATGCTGGTACAGTCTAGAAAACTCTCTGAAGACTCTTATATTTTTGGTTTGTGCCCCAGTGTGATAGTGTTCTTCACGACTATGGATATTAACGCAGAACAACTTTGGCAATGGCTCTGAGTGTCCCTCTTCTACTTGAAAAAGGTATAAATTTTTATATCCCTCAATTTGCGTTTCGAACTTAAAATATATATTGATTAAGACCCTTGCATGTCATGGATCGAGTTGGACACATATTTTTGTATATTTGTAAAAAGGATATGAATTGAGGTAAAATGTGTTAATTAACATGATAAAGAAAAGTAAATCAAAGCAAAATATTTGCAAAACAAGAAAAGCAAAAGAAAATAAGAAATCCAGCAACTTGTATATGCCATATTCGGAAATGCAGGTTTACATTATTATTTGTCATAATATGTAATAGGGTCATAAAATCTTGCTGTTTCCAGTGACAGCAAGTAAAAAGAAAAAATGTGTTAGAAACCATACTCCGGTTGGCTTTGGATCCCTCAACGCGCATACGCGAAAACAGTCGTTTTATTGATGTATGTTTGTTTTATACATAGTATTGTAATAATTGTATATACGTATTGTGAGATCAAACTGCTAACATTATATAAAACTAATTAGCCTTGGGCTAAACCTTTATATAGAAAATAATAATTAATTTTTGTGTTTGCTTATATGTATTTTTAAATAAATTCTATTTTGTAATTTACTCAAAAAATGGTGTAATCAATGGCATTATGTGTGATTTTATTTTAATAGTAGCAGTAAACGGAACTGATATGTTAGCAGCTTCATAAGGAATCTTGATTAGCCGAAAATACACAGCACAAGAATATAAATGTCTAAATCACAGAAGTTTACTAATTAAATTCTCTTTCAGACATTTATATAAAAAAAAGTTAATTTAGCTAAGCATTTAGATGTTGATTAAGCATTTGTTTCTCCAATACAAGATTCGTAAAGCGAAGATACGATCAAAAATCATTATTAAATATTTCAAATGAAAATCAAATTTCAAACTAATTGCTTAAGAGGCACAAAGGGCCAACATAGTGAAAAAGATTCCATGCCGGGAATCGAACACTTGCCACCAGTACAGCGCACTGACGTTCTACCGACTAAACCAAATGGAACGATACCCAGCCTGGAAATTTTCTCACTATTATATGTTGGCAAGGATACAAACGCAGCACAAGATGGAATATTTATCGTGAGCAACCGACCTGTGGCAAACACGAAACATAATTAAATCCAGCATCGATAGAAACTATATTAATACATGGAAATTATTCCAGAGAAAAACATTCGCCTTGCGTACAATATTTCAAATGAAAATCAAATTTCAAAGTAATGTTTAAGAAGCGGAATGGCCAACATAATGAAAAAGATTCCAGGCTTTCAGTATTGCTCACTGACGTACTACCGACTAAACTACATGGAACGATACCCAGCCTGAGAGCATAGGATTTATTTACTTTTTGCTGAGTGTAAAAATTTTTCCATCTATAATAACAATACTAAAATTTATGTTATTTTTTACTACATTTTTATGTCTTTTTATTTAGTACACACAATTAAATATTTTATACATAAAGGTTCTCAGGACTCTTGAAGCTTCAAACGTATCGATATTTTTATTTTTTTAGATGTTAAACTCCTATCTTTTCTGAACATTTTAATATAATTTTTTCTTTGAAATTCACATTAGAACAGAAGTTATGGCTTTTAGAATTATACTCGAGCAATAGCTACAGATGCATTTACGAAACTTTGAAGTCACTTTTCTCAAAAGGACGATTTTGGGCATAACGCGCAGGATATCTCAAAACCTTCTGAATATTTTTTTCATGACATGTCCAAAACATATGTTTCATGTTAGTCTGTATAAACTGAACGTAAAAATTAATTTCTAATGCTAAAAAAATATTTTTTTATGTGATTATACTTTTGAAATTTTCAAGATTTTGTATAAGCTAAATACAACTTTCTATTAGAAATATAAAAATACTTTAAATGCAAATTTATTTTAGTTCAGGGTAATTACTGCAATATGAAGTATAATTAGGCACAAAAAATTTTATTCTAGTTGCCTAATCCTGCGCGTAAGCTGTCATACCAATTTTCTGCTGGACAAATGTCTGACAATTTGGAGCACGCTGCAAATACTAATTCAGCATCTTGCACTTTTTTGAATACATGAAATAAAAGAACATATATCTTTCATCCCTTTTGAATTTGTGTTTGTAAATTATATACATTTGAAGATATTAAATGTTGAAAAGGTTTTTTTTTTCATTTTTTCCAATTTTAAGAATCTTCAGATTCCTTATGAAGTAAGTTATTTAAAACGATCACTTTTACGCATTTTTGCATTGTTAATAATGTGGTAAAGACGCTTAGAAATAAATCTATCACAATATTACTAACCACAGAAAAACAACTCATATATTCCTTTCAAAAGATTAGCCTTAGGATAGTTATTACGATTGGGTGATTTATTTTTCCCTTCTTTGCTAAAAGAAAAATAGTATTATGAATAAAATATATTTTTTTATATACGAGAAAATGTTTTATTCTGAAAATGCACTCATTTTCCTTTTCCTACGCGGATTTTGTTAATGAAATACATTATTAAAATTAATTTAAGACAATAGCATGAACCATATAAAATTTAAAAAAAAATAAAAAACAATATGTACGTTTAAAATTCTTCATTAATTCATTTATTTTGTCTGTAGATTAAATAGATTCAAACAAATCTTTTCAGGAAGAAGTAACTTATTGATTTGAAAGTTTATTACATATCTGTGTCTTTATTCAGGTGAGAAAGCATCTTGAAAACAACTTCATATTATTTATTAATTAAATACAGAAAATATGTTAACTATGTTTTTATAATTTATACGATGCAAAAGTTACAACAATTCAGCTGTATTATTGTGTGTGTGTGTGCTACATGAAAAAAGAAAAAAAAATTACGATAAGAAATGATAAGTATAAGAATGTAGTAATTTATTGAAACACAAAAGTTTATTACAAATTTGTATTGTTAATAATGCATTAAATAGATAAAGCAGCTTAAAAATAAATTTATGTAATTAATCCTTTAAAGAATGATTTTTATTTTGATAGAAAAATATTATATTTCAGTTTATTTTTGTTAATTATCGACTAGAAAAATAGTGAAGAAATTATTTATGTTTCTGTTCGGTATAATATCATAACGTCACACCTGAGTTACACAAGAAAAATGGTTCAAAAATGTTAATTTAAAATTATATATAGTTACTTAAAAGTGTTTACACTGGACATTAACAACTATTCAATGATATAATACTTTTTGAAATGCTTTTAATAATTTTCAGTATTTAAAATTACTACCTTATAAAGATAGAGAAAAAACGCCTGCCGAGCACATTGCAAGCAGTATCATCGAAAGTTATTATAACCTACCGTGATTAAAAAAATCAGAACACAAACGGACTTCACGACCATAAATGCATGTTATCACACATAAGTAACCAGGTTTGCTAAACTTGGCCTGTTTTTTTTTTTTTTTTTTTTTTTTTTTTTTTTTTTTAATTCTGAGATTTTACATTCACACCAGAAATTCTGTATAGTATTGTTTTCTTTATTTAATGACAGGCGTTTCGTGATTATCAAAAGTAAAAATTCTTCTTTCAGAATTTCTTATGTGAATTCGAAGTTTTTAAATTGAAAGTAGAAGCTAAACTAGCAGCTCAGTAAGTAACACATAATGGTTCACGAAAAGACCCATTGAAAGCACCAACTGTAAACAAAACGATTATGTAACTCCTAATTTACACTATGTATTAAGGGTTAACCACAGGACGAGAACTCATATAGTTTTTCATTCACTTTGCCATAGCTTTTTTATTATATTTTACCAATAAAATGATTTTTCCCTTCTTTGATTTAAGAAAAATGATAACACGAAAAAAAAAATGTTTTTTAAACTAATAAAATGCTGTTTTCCGAAAGGGAATTTATTTACCTACACTTATTTTGCTGCATAGAAACATTATTTCACATTCAATTTTCTTATTGCTTCATTTACTTTATCTTTCGATTAAATATAAATAAACAAATCCGTTTTGAGGTATGAAGAAAGTAACATGAAAACAACTTTATAACATTTATTAACAACACACAGTAAATGCTTATACTTTGTTGAATAATGTATATACATAGCAAAAATGTATACAGTGGTGTAACAATACAGTGGCGTTTGCTTTATCTGTTTCCCATATAGAAGGAAGAATATTTTGAATATTACATAGGGAAGAAGTAGATTATTGAAAATGAAAAGTTTATTACACTTCTGTTTTGTTATTCAGGCTAGAAAGCATCTTGAAAACAACTCCATAACATTTATTATTGAAACACAGGAAATGCGTATACATTATATCAATAATTTATACGTAGTAAAAGTTATAACAGAGCAGTGGTATCTGTTTTGTGTGTTTGCTGTATAAAAGATAGAATATTGTAAATATTACATACGGTTGAATTAACAAAGGTTTATTACTTGTTTATTCAGTTAATCAGGTGAGAAAGTAAATTGAAAATAACTTTCTATGTTTTTCATAAACAAGAGATAAAAAATTCGTACATTTTGTTTTAATAAATTAACAATGGAGGATGTTATTGCGATTCAGAAGCATTTTTTTCTGTTTGTTATGCAGAACAAAAACTTATAAAGAAAACTGAAGAATAAAGTAATTTATTGTAAAGAAAAATCTTTTTAGTATTGTCTTTATTGCATCGTTATTTAGGTGCAAATGAACTTAAAAGCAGCTTAATGACATTTTTTTTTCTTAACAGCAGAATGTAAATTTGTATTTAATAATTCATTTACAGAAAAATTTTAGCAACGATTCACTGCCGTTTAATTTTTCTGTTAGCAATAAAAAAAACAGTACTGAGAACAGAGCAAGACGACGAATAAAAATATTTATTCAATACTTAAACAATTTCTCTGCGTTATTTTAGCTACTATTCTTTTGTCCGATTTAATATTATCATTGAATTTGTTCTGATATATTTGTTAAAAATAAAAATATATATGTTTAATACACTTTTGGATTTTGCTAAGCCAATAAAAACATTTCTTATATAAGACCATCTTGAACAATTTAATGTTTAAATAATGTCTGTATTTAATAGATATCAGTAAAATTAAATTGAAACATATGTTGTGCAATTCAATTGTGTTTATCAAACTAAAAACACCTTTAAAGTTAATGGGAAAAAGTAACGATATATATGAATGCATAATTCCTAATGTAATAACTTAGTTGGGAAACATTAATATGTTTTTTGTTAAAGAAAACTTGATTTGCACTAGTTAATTTTTTAATATATTTCGTTTAAATGTTATTTATACTAATGAAAACTCAATTAATCATATTTATCCTTTCTATTTTTTTTTATTAGTAATGAAAAGTATACTATAAATAGGTAAAAAACAACAACAATTATTTTGGAATCATCCCTTTTTAAGAACCATTATTTTGAAATTCAGACAAAAAAGTGATATTTTGATAGTTGTATTTTTTAATTGGCTTCATTTTTTCTATATTGAAGTAGATCATATTTAATGAATACTGTGCAATTTTGAAGCCCTGAAAAAATTTCGTGTTTGCTGTAAAAAATGTCAAAGTTCAAGATCATGAATCCATTTTTTCATGAAAATTGAAATACCAGTATGTTTGGATTGTTATATCTCTGGAAAGCAACAATATCCCAAAATTCTTTTGTCATAAACTCTTAGTATAACACAACATGCTTAGTAAAATTTGTTTGGTTCCATGGGGCATTGTTAATTTTAATTGTTATGTTGCCACAAAATGCAATCAAAATGACGTTTTTGTCCGTTTTCTGCCCTTATTATCTTAGTTAAGAAATAGTACCCCAAAATCTTTCTTATAGAATATGAAACATTACTATTAGGACAAGCTAAGTAATATAGAAATTTACCGGGATATCGATGCTGTTAGCAGATATAATCTGTTAAATATTCAAAAGTTTCAAAATCTGAATCTTTTGAATTAGTCCTAACTCAAAACAGCATCACAGTTGAATCAAACAAAATATATCAGGTAGTAGTTGAACAAATGTACAAAAACATGGAAACGAAAAATAAGTGGGGTACATTTTTATTTTCGTGACACAGTGATATGATTTCGCAGCTATGAATTCCTTTATGCCAGAGTAATATATTGAAATTCTCCTTACTGAATTACTTCTCATTAATTTTATCAAAGATTAACTTTATTTCTACTGCTGTTTACTGCTAAAATATTAATAAAATTGTAGAAATGTCTATGGATACAAAAATGACAAAGTGATAAAATTTATGTAAATCACTAAAAAATAAAATTTTACAAAATCTTACCTATAAATGTATACCTTTTCACTGAAAATTAAATACACAACAAAATAAATTAAAAAAGCTAGGACATAAAAAATGCAATAGACTGTTTTAAATAACAATAATAATTATTAGAATATTAATATTTCACAAAATTTTTTTGACGGTGAGCAGCCGATGCTTTTAAATATATTTTGGGTCCACGGTGGCTGAGTGGATAAGACACCACGCTGCTAATCGCTTGAGAGCGTAGGTGGGGGCGGGTTCGAATCCCGTCGGTTCCGTTGCACACTCTTTATGGAGCCCCCAGGATGTAATTCTCTGGTGTTGTAAATTTCCTTGTGCTATCTCGTCCCTGTATATCGACGATGACTTATAAGCGGGCCCTGGTGTCAAGCACACAAGTCTGATGTGTGCGTTCAATAAAACAAACAAACGAATATATTTTAATGTAATTTTAATCCAATTGCTTCAAGTTCTCCCTTAATTCATCAAAGCATGTTAGCTTTTAGAAAGAACTTCCTTGATAAGTCGCAGTAAATACATTTCCTGATCTAAAAAGATAAAAATTACAATTTAAATATGTTATCAAGTGAATATTCTTTTTGGCGCATTTTTATAACAGTATTTAAATTCTTAGCCACATTCCTTATTAATATTAAAATATATTGACTTTATGTTCCAAAGTACATCTATGTACTTTATTCATGGCAGTATATTTATTCCTCCGAAGAATAAAAGCTTCCCAATCTTCAAAGAAAATCCTTTTCATTAATAATTAAATATATTACAGCTGGAACAAAATTTTCAACAAACTTAAATCCTTTTTCTGTCTTTTTAACCAACATAAAAGAGAATTGTTATTTTCTGATATTTTTAAGGAAGGGAGAGATATTATCGTAAACAACGTAACTCCTGTTCAGTATGTTAAACTTTCTCCGAAGTAGTTAATTATCTCTAACATTAGTTTATATGGAGCAAAATTGTTTTCCATTTCAAAGCATTGTTTAGTATGTGCTGGTGAGTAACAGCCTTGATTATGGTACTGACGGAGGTTTTGATAGAACGAGTTTTGTCTTTCAGTTTTTTTTTTTTTTTTTTTTTTTTTTTTTTTTTTTTTTTTTTTGTTAATAATTACTTGAGTTATAATAAAAAATAATAATAAACTATGATATATTATGGAAAGTTGATTCAACGAAAATGATAATATAAATTTTAATATTTAATTATTTTCATTACTTCTTTATGTATTTTCGAAACATAAATGAAATAAATATTATAAACAACTGTTTTCGTTTTTTTTCGTAACTTTTTGTATATTGTGGATCTTTCTTATCAGATTTATTATAAATTTTATTAAAACATCAAAGATGATTAATTTTTAAAACATCAAGTGTAATTTGTTAGTGTGAGAAAAATATTTTTTTTTAAATTTAAATGTAGATTTCAGCGTTATTTGCAGGAAGTGCTATTCGCTAAACGCATGTACAACAGATTAGGTCACCAGGTCAGGTTTTATACTATTAATCTTTCTAACTATAATCCAAACAAACAAATTCAGTGTACATTTCCCTTCATCCTTTTATTGCTTATTACAACAATTATTTCTTGTACACGATATATAACATAAGCAAATTAACAAGACCAGTTAATGAATGAAAAAAAGACAATAAAAAGCAAGATAGAAAAAGGGATAATGAGACCACCCTGGAATTAATTTATGGTCGGAGAATTAAATCTGTAGGCTGGACAATTGATATTAAGACAACAATTTACGACATTACGCTAAACAAAAGATGGGATTTGCAAGACATAATCTTGACACTAAAAATAAATAAAAATAAGCCCAGACTCTACAGACTGTAGCGCGACATGATTTTCATTAGCAGAGGAACTACAACTCCAATCACTTCCACTAAAATTATCTGATTCTTCATAATTTCAGGATATCCACTAAAAGCCTGGAGAAAAAAGAATGGGAATAGTAAAGGAATCGTTCTGAGTGGTCAGAAAGAAAAATATACGAGGCACGGTCATAAAGCTCTCGGAATAGGACAATTACAAATTTAAAAAAAAAGTATAACAATAATTTTACCTTATAGGACTTCAAAGTACTTTTTACCTGCAACCACACACTTCTTCCAGCTTTCGTATAACTGTTCAAAATACTTTTTGAATACAATTTTTGAGGCATCTTTCAGCAGCTTCGTCGCATTTTCGATCATCTTATCTGAATACATAAAACGGTGTCCCTTCAATTTCATTTTGAGCCGAGGAAACAGGTAAAAATCCATTGGTGCTAGGCTGGGGGAATAAGGAGTGTGTTCCAGAGTGGTAACACTGCGTCTGACAAGAAACGTTTTCACAATCAGAAGGCAATGTGGTGGAGCATCGTTGTTTAAAAGAAACCAATCGTTTGTTGTGCATTTTCAGGTCGTTTTCGTCTTATTAAGTCTCATAGTCGTTTAAGGATCTCCAGGTAAAGTTCTTTAATGACAGTTTGGCCTTCAAAAATAAATTTGTAGTGAATGACGCCCGCGTATGCGCTCGACGCCCTCCGACAAGCTCAACATTTTCATCCGCGGTGGAAGAGAAGAGACGCCCAGTCCCTTGCGACCTTCTGTGCAGCCAGTCAGTGCGACCTTCTCGAAAACGCTTATGCCACTCGTTCACTGCCGTTTGTTTTTCATGGCATCGTTTCCGTATGCTTTCTTAAGCATCTCGAGCGTCTCACAAGGTGATTTCTCGCGAAAACGCAGAATTTGCTGCTTGCACGCTGCTCTAAAGACGACATTTCAAAATCCGATGAATGAAAAATTCGCTTTGTCAGAAATGACCCGCAACTAACGCAGAGAGTTCCGGAAATGAATTCCAGATGCCTTTCCCCAGAATGCCCAATAATTTCCAGATGCCCCAGAATACATTATCTTTATGAAAATGTTAGAATATTATTTTTTTTCTGAAAAATCAGTATTTAAAAAATTCTCGTACAGTGTAGAAAACTCTCTGAAGTCTCTTATATTTTTGGTTTGTGCCCCAGTGTGATAGTTTTCTTCACGACTATGGATATTAACGCAGAACAACCTTGACAATGGCTCTGAGTGTCCCTCTTCTACTTGAAAAAAGTATAAATTTTTATATCCCTCAATTTGCGTTTTGAACTTAAAATATATATTGATTGAGTTAAGACCCTTGCATGTCATGGATCGAGTTGAACACATATTTTTGTATATTTGTAAAAAGGATATGAATTGAGTAAAATGTGTTGATTAACATGATAAAGAAAAGTAAATCAAAGAAAAATATTTGTAAAATAAGAAAAGCAAAAGAAAATAAGAAATCCAGCAACTTGTATATGCCATATTCGGAAATGTAGGTTTACATTATTATTTGTCATAATATGTAGTATTGTGAGATCAAACTGCTAACATTATATAAAACTAATTAGCCTTGGGCTAAACCTTTATATAGAAAATAATAATTAATTTTTGTGTTTGCTTATATGTATTTTTAAATAAATTCTACTTTGTAATTTACACAAAAAATGGTGTAATCAATGGCATTATGTGTGATTTTATTTTAATAGTAGCAGTAAACGGCACTGATATGTTAGCAGCTTTACAAGGAATCTTGATTAGCCGAAAATACACAGCACAAGAATATAAATGTCTAAATCACATAAGTTTACTAATTAAATTCTCTTTCAGACATTTATATAAAAAAAGTTAATTTAGCTAAGCATTTAGATGTTGATTAAGCATTTGTTTCTCCAATACAAGATTCGTAAAGCGAAGATACGATCAAAAATCATTATTAAATATTTCAAATGAAAATCAAATTTCAAACTAATTGCTTAAGAGGCACAAAGGGCCAAGATAGTGAAAAAGATTCCATGCCGGGAATCGAACCCTTGCCACCAGTATAGCGCACTGACGTTCTACCGACTAAACCACATGAAACGATACCCAGGCTGGAAATTTTCTCACTATTATATGTTGGCAAGGATACAAACGCAGCACAAGATGGAATATTTATCGTGAGCCACCGACCTGTGGCAAACACGAAACATAATTAAATCCAGCATCGATAGAAACTATATTAATACATGGAAATTATTCCAGAGAAAAACATTCGCCTTCCGTACAATATTTCAAACGAAAATCAAATTTCAAAGTAATTGTTTAAGAGGCGGAAAGGCCAACATAATGAAAAAGATTCCATGCCGGGACTCGAACCCAGGCTTTCAGTATTGCGCACTGACGTACTACCGACTAAACTACATGGAAAGATACCCAGCCTGAGAGCATAGGATTTATTTACTTTTTGCTGAGTGTAAAAAATTTTCCATCTATAATAACAATACTAAAATTTATGTTATTTTTTACTACATTTTTATGTCTTTTTATTTAGTACACACAATTAAATACTTTATACATAAAGGTTCTCAGGACTCTTGAAGCTTCAAAAGTATCGATTTTTTTTTTTTTTTTTTTTTAGATGTTAAACTCCTATCTTTTCTGAACCTTTTAATATAATTATTTCTTTGAAATTCACATTAGAACAGAAGTTATGGCTTTTAGAATTATACTCGAGCAATAGCTACAGATGCATTTACGAAACTTTGAAGTCACTTTTCTCAAAAGGACGATTTTGGGCATAGCGCGCAGGATATCTCAAAACCTTCTGAATATTTTTGTTCATGACATGTTCAAAACATATGTTTCATGTTAGTCTGTATAAACTGAACGTAAAAATTAATTTCTAATGTTAAAAAAAAATATTTTTTTATGTGATTATACTTTTGAAATTTTCTAGATTTTGTATAAGCTAAATACAACTTTCTATTAGAAATATAAAAATACTTTAAAAACAAATTTATTTATGTTCAGGGTAATTATTGCAATATGAAGTATAATTAGGCACAAAAAATTTTATTCTAGTTGCCTAATCCTGCGCGTAAGCTGTCATACCAATTTTCTGCTGGACAAATGTCTGACAATTTGGAGCCCGCTGTAAATACTAATTCAGCATCTTGAACTTTTTTGAATACATGAAATAAAATACATATATCTTTCATCCCTTTTAAATTTGTGATTATAAATTAGATGCATTTGAAGATATTAAGTGTTGAAAATGTTTGTTTTTTTTTCATTTTTTCCAATTTTAAGAATCTTCAGATTCCTTATGAAGTAAGTTATTTAAAACGATCACTTTTACGCATTTTTGCATTGTTAATAATGTGGTAAAGACGCTTAGAAATAAATCTATCACAATATTATTAACCACAGAAAAACAACTCATATATTCCTTTCAAAAGATTAGCCTTAGGATAGTTATTACGATTGGGTGATTTATTTTTCCCTTCTTTGCTAAAAGAAAAATAGTATTACGAATAAAATATATTTTTTTTTATACGAGAAAATATTTTATTCTGCAAATGCACTCATTTTCTTTTTCCTACGCGGATTTTGTTAATGAAATACATCATTAAAATTAATTTAAGACAATAGCATTAACCATATAAAAATTTTAAATAATAAAAACAATATGTTTAAACTTTTTTATTAATTCGTTTATTTTGTCTGTTGATTAAATAGATTCAAACAAATGTTTTGAGGAAGAAGTAAGTTATTGATTGGAAATTTTATTACATATCTGCGTCTTTATTCAGGCGAGAAAGTATCTTGAAAACAACTTCATAATATTTATTAATTAAACACAGAAAATAAGTTATCTTTGTTTTTATAATTTATACGATGCAAAAGTTACAACAATTCAGCTGTATTATTGTGTGTGTGTGTGCTATATGAAAAATGAAAAAAAAAATACGATAAGAAATGACAAGGATAAGGATGTAGTAATTTATTGAAACACAAAAGTTCATTACAAATTTGTATTATTAATAATGCATTAAAAAGATAAAGCAGCTTAAAAATAAATTTATGCAATTAATCCTTTAAAGAATTATTTTTATTTTGTTAGGAAAATATTATATTTGAGTTTATTTTTGTTAATTATCGACTAGAAAAATAGTGAAGAAATTATTTAGATTTCTGATCGGTATAATATCATAACGTCACACCTGAGGTACACAAAAAAAGGTTCAAAAATGATAATTTAAAATTATATATAGTTACTTAAAAGTGTTTACACTGGACAGTAATTATTCAATGACTAGCATATGGCCCCATCAAAAATGACGGGAAAGTGTTATTGTAAGTTTACAACATTAAGTCAGACTCAATTAAACAGGTGATTGATATGCATGATTATTCAGATAGTGGCAAGTCCTCAAAAGCATTAAAAAAAAATAGTGTTTGTAAACGTCAACCTTCAAATGAAGAAAATATGAAGCACCTCATGCGGGGGGGAAAAAAAGAGCTTTTTCCAACAACCCTATGGCAAAATTCTCATTTTTTCTGCACATCTTTGATGAAATTCATGTTTTTTTCGCAGCCTTTTGATAAAATGAGTGTTTTTATCGGGATTTGTTGAAAAATTTGCTTTTTTTCTGCGCCCTTTTGACAAATTACACCTCTCGCGTTTCTTTGACAAAATTCAGGGAAGAGTGCCATTTGGCAAAAAAAAAAAAAAATTGTTCAAAATCTTGCCAAAAATCTTTTCAAGATGGCAGAAAAACATCATTTTAAAATCTTTGTTATTTATAAATTAATGATTTTGCCCAAAATATAGAAAATGATGTAAAAACATGGATTTATAAATAACAAAGATTTAAAACCGAAGTTTTTCCGCCATCTTGAAAAATTTGTTACGAATGCCGGTAAAATCTTGTTCACAACTACCAAAAAACTTACTAATATAAAATAAAAATATAAATATAAATAAATACCAATAAATGAGACGGCTATTCAGAAAAAAGGGGAGTTTCATACAGAAAAAAATATATTAAAAAAAAACTAAAAATACTTACAAAAAAACAAACAATCAGTTAAAATTTACAAACAAAAAAAAATCAATTTAACGTTTATGGTGAAATTCTCGTTTTTTCTGCACATCTCTGATGAAATTCATGTTTTTTTTCGCAGCCTTTTAAAAAAATGACTGTTTTTACCACAATCCTTTCACGAAATGAGTGTTTTTATCGGGATTTGTTGCAAAATTCACGTTTTTCCTGCGCCTTTTTGATGAATTACACCTCTCACGTTTCTTTGACAAAATTCAGGGAAGAGTTTCGCATCCTGTGCCGCTTGACGAAAAAAATTGTGCCAAAAATCTTTTCAAGGTGACGGAAAAACTCAATTTTTAAATCTTTATGTTATTTATAAATCAATGATTTGAACAAAAAAATAGAAAATGATGTAAAAACATGGATTTATAAGTAACATAAAGATTTAAAAACGAAGTTTTACTGCCATCTTGAAAAATTTGTTACGAATGCAGGTAAAATCTCACTCACAACTGCCAAAAAATTTATGAAACATAAAATAAAAGTAAAATGATAAATATAAAGAAATACCAATAAATGAGACGGCGATTCATAAAAAAAAGGGGGAGTTTCATACAAAAAAAATTTCAAATATTTACATAAAAAACAAACAATCAGTTAAAATTTAAAAAAAAATCCATAATTTAATGTTTAGAAAAAGGGATCCTAGTCAGGGTCTGAAACATCGTCAAGGTATGGTACTTCTCTTCTAACTGAATTAAATTTAAATTTTGATGGATGTTTGGTAATACACCCTCGATGTTTTCAGACTCTGAATTTTTTCGGCAGCCGTTGGCTGAATCGTCTGTCTCTAAAACAGTAAACAATGTAAAAATCGATATATTCATCAATAAAGGGTGCATTTTAAACAGCTAATGCAAAAATCCTAATTAAAAAAAAAAAGAAATAAACAGCAGAGCAAGCGAGACTTACCTTACAATCAAAATACGTTGTCAGAAGCACAGGTGCATCCGAATGTATGCAGCAAATTAGTTACGTAACAGAAAATTTAGCTGACTAACGGTTCACCTGATACTGATGAACCAATAAGCTTCAAGATCCCCCGATTTCAAAATTTACATTTTTTTTTAGGTTCTTATGTTGAAACTTACACTTTTAAAACCTTTCGATGAAAATCTCGTTTTCCCTGTGATCCTCTAATCAAAACATATTTTTTCTGTGATTATTTGACGAAATTCACGTTTTTCGCGATACTTTGATCAAATAATGCATTTTTTCTGCAGTCATCTGATGAAATTCACGTTTTTTCCATGATTATTTGGCGACATTCACATATTCCATGATCCTTAGACGAAACATGCATACTAAAGGACATTTTGGGAAAATTGTGCTTTTTTCTGTGATCCTTTGATGGAATTCATATTCGTTTGATGACACCACCCTTTTTCTACGATATTTTGATGATTTTTGCAATCCTTCGGGGAAGCAGACATATGATAGTTGCAAGCTCCTGGCTATATGTTTTTTTTCATCCTGTTTGTTTCTATACATGGACTAAATGCACAGGTCATGGGAAAGGATTAGAAATAAACTCAAATTGCAGTTGCTTGTACTCGCATTTTTATTTTGTCAAATTCTGCTACCACCCCCCCCCACCCCTTCTCGTCCTAAAAATGTCAACAAATTTTAATACTGATTTGCATCAATCCCAGGGATGATAAATTGTGCCGTAAAAATGGAATTCCCTGTTTTCGCTGGAAAGTGGCATGTCTGTAAATGCTTTTAAAAATATATGCATAGTTGAAAAAAAAAAAAAAAAAGCTGTTGCATTTTTCAAACAGCAAAAAATAATTCACAGAAATATATTAAATTCAGCTTAAAAAATGCAGCATAGGTGAAATAAGAATCTTAAAAATAAAACAAAAAACATTCGGCATTTCTTTAAAAAATCAGATGTTTATTTTTTAATTTTAGATGAAACTTTAAAATTTGATTCATATATTTGGCCAAAACTAAAACACCATTATGTGCATCATTGAAAGTAATACACATACAAAAAGCTATGTTTTTTAACGGTACAAAAATTTAGTAAAATTTAAAAAAAAAATGTAATTTTGAATTTTAAATCTTTATTATAATGAAACGTTCCTGTGAGTGATAAACACTTTATGAACATGAACTTAAAATATGCATAGTTTAGATAAAAAATAAACAAAAAATTGTGCATATGGGTGTTTAATTCTGTTCGGTGTAAACTCAGCTGAGTTTATCAGGCAAACTGAGAAATCCGTTGATTGCCGCGATCGCGCAATTCTTTTCCTGGTCAATTGGCGCCTTCTTTCCGAAAGTCCATAATAAAAATTTAAAAAACTTTTAAAACATTCAAAAATAACTATTGACAGATGAAAGCGAGTAGTGGCGAAAAATCAGCACGTTTATCCCTCTGTTGTTTTTCCTAAAGAAACAGCGTTTCACTGTTGCCACTACAGAAGAGTGAAATACATGAATCATTGATATGAATCAATATTCATATGAATGATTCATATGAATAATGATGAATAATCATTAAATAATGTTTTTTAAAATATTTATTCAATAAATTACGTAATATTTCATATGTATGTCGTAAACTGACTGCTTGTCGTTGCTTAAACAGTCGTAAATAAAATTGCTGCTTATAAATGTAAACGCATTGAAAAACGCATTTCAAAAAATGAAAAACGCATTTCAAAAAACTTAAAGGCTTTAATATGCTTTAAAAAATATATTTAAAGCAGAATCAGATGTTAGCCGTATTTTTTTTTTTTTTTTTTTTTTTTTTTTTTTTTTTGATGAATCGTCAAAGAGTTATTCATTTGTTTCTTAATTTGCTGGAATTTGAATCTGAATGGCAACAGTATCGTTTGTTTAGATTTGATTTCTAATAGCTTAATTTTAATTTAGAACTTAATACATTATAAATGGATATGATACACATGTTTTATATGAAAATATGCTGAACAGACATGATTTTAAGTAGTAAAAATTATCATTTATCTGTCATATGTAAAGATATGTTTTTCATTAAGCCTAACGTGTCGTTTAGCTACGGTCGTTTCGCAGACCAGAGTGGTTCGCACCGGCATCGTTCCGTCGGTCACGTGCACTCAGCTTTTATTAATTTGCAAAATTCACGTTTTTCCTGCGCCTTTTTGATGAATTACACCTCTCACGTTTCTTTGACAAAATTCAGGGAAGAGTTTCGCATCCTGTGCCGCTTGACGAAAAAAAAATTGTGCCAAAAATCTTTTCAAGGTGACGGAAAAACTCGATTTTTAAATCTTTATGTTATTTATAAATCAATGATTTGCACAAAAAATAGAAAATGATGTAAAAACATGGATTTATAAGTAACATAAAGATTTAAAAACGAAGTTTTACTGCCATCTTGAAAAATTTGTTACGAATGCAGGTAAAATCTCACTCACAACTGCCAAAAAATTTATGAAACATAAAATAAAAGTAAAAGGATAAATATAAAGAAATACCAATAAATGAGATGGCGATTCATAAAAAAAAGGGGGAGTTTCATACAAAAAAAATTTCAAATATTTACATAAAAAACAAACAATCAGTTAAAATTTAAAAAAAAATCCATAATTTAATGTTTAGAAAAAGGGATCCTAGTCAGGGTCTGAAACATCGTCAAAGTATGGTACATCTCTTCTAACTGAATTAAATTTAAATTTTGATGGATGTTTGGTAATACACCCTCGATGTTTTCAGACTCTGAATTTTTTCGGCAGCCGTTGGCTGAATCGTCTGTCTCTAAAACAGTAAACAATGTAAAAATCGATATATTCATCAATAAAGGGTGCATTTTAAACAGCTAATGCAAAAATCCTAATTAAAAAAAAAGAGAAATAAACAGCAGAGCAAGCTAGACTTACCTTACAATCAAAATACGTTGACAGAAGCACAGGTGCATCCGAATGTATGCAGCAAATTAGTTACGTAACAGAAAATTTAGCTGACTAACGGTTCACCTGATACTGATGAACCAATAAGCTTCAAGATCCCCCGATTTCAAAATTTACATTTTTTTTTTTAGGTTCTTATGTTGAAACTTACACTTTTGCAACCTTTCGATGAAAATCTCGTTTTCTCTGTGATCCTCTAATCAAAACATATTTTTTCTGTGATTATTTGACGAAATTCACGTTTTTCGCGATACTTTGATCAAATAATGCATTTTTTCTGCAGTCATCTGATGAAATTCACGTTTTTTCCATGATTATTTGGCGACATTGACATATTCCATGATCCTTAGACGAAACATGCATACTAAAGGACATTTTGGGAAAAATTGTGCTTTTTTCTGTGATCCTTTGATGGAATTCATATTCGTTTGATGACACCACCCCTTTTCTACGATATTTTGATGATTTTTGCAATCCTTCGGGGAAAGCAGACATATGATAGTTGCAAGCTCCTGGCTATATGTTTTTTTCATCCTGTTTGTTTCTATACATGGACTAAATGCACAGGTCATGGGAAAGGATTAGAAATAAACTCAAATTGCAGTTGCTTGTACTCGCATTTTTATTTTGTCAAATTCTGCTACCCCCCCCCCCCCCCTCCTTCTCGTCCTAAAATTGTCAACAAATTTTAATACTGATTTGCATCAATCCCAGGGATGATAAATTGTGCCGTAAAAATGGAATTCCCTGTTTTCGCTGGAAAGTGGCATGTCTGTAAATGCTTTTAAAAATATATGCATAGTTGAAAGAAAAAAAAAAAAAGCTGTTGCATTTTTCAAACAGCAAAAAATAATTCACAGAAATATATTAAATTCAGCTTAAAAAATGCAGCATAGGTGAAATAAGAATCTTAAAAATAAAACAAAAAACATATGGCATTTCTTTAAAAAATCAGATGTTTATTTTTTAATTTTAGATGAAACTTTAAAATTTGATTCATATATTTGGCCAAAACTAAAACACCATTATGTGCATCATTGAAAGTAATACACATACAAAAAGCTATGTTTTTTAACGGTACAAAAATTTAGTAAAATTTAAAAAAAAAAATGTAATTTTGAATTTTAAATCTTTATTATAATGAAACGTTCCTGTGAGTGATAAACACTTTATGAACATGAACTTAAAATATGCATAGTTTAGATAAAAAATAAACAAAAAATTGTGCATATGGGTGTTTAATTCTGTTCGGTGTAAACTCAGCTGAGTTTATCAGGCAAACTGAGAAATCCGTTGATTGCCGCGATCGCGCAATTCTTTTCCTGGTCAATTGGCGCCTTCTTTCCGAAAGTCCATAATAAAAATTAAAAAAACTTTTAAAACATTCAAAAATAACTATTGACAGATGAAAGCGAGTAGTGGCGAAAAATCAGCACGTTTATCCCTCTGTTGTTTTTCCTAAAGAAACAGCGTTTCACTGTTGCCACTACAGAAGAGTGAAATACATGAATCATTGATATGAATCAATATTCATATGAATGATTCATATGAATAATGATGAATAATCATTAAATAATGTTTTTAAAATATTTATTCAATAAATTACGTAATATTTCATATGTATGTCGTAAACTGACTGCTTGTCGTTGCTTAAACAGTCGTAAATAAAATTGCTGCTTATAAATGTAAACGCATTGAAAAACGCATTTCAAAAAATGAAAAACTCATTTCAAAAAACTTAAACGCTTTAATATGCTTTAAAAAATATATTTAAAGCAGAATCAGATGTTAGCCGTATTTTTTTTTTTTTTTTTTTTTTTTTTTTTGATGAATCGTCAAAGAGTCATTCATTTGTTTCTTAATTTGCTGGAATTTGAATCTGAATGGCAACAGTATCGTTTGTTTAGATTTGATTTCTAATAGCATAATTTTAATTTAAAACTTAATACATTATAAATGGATATGATACACATGTTTTATATGAAAATATGCTGAACAGACATGATTTTAAGTAGTAAAAATTATCATTTAGCTGTCATATGTTAAGATATGTTTTTCATTAAGCCTAACATGGCGTTTAGCTACGGTCGTTTCGCAGACCAGAGTGGTTCGCACCGGCATCGTTCCGTCGGTCACGTGCAATCAGCTTTTATTAATTTGCAAAATTCACGTTTTTCCTGCGCCTTTTTGATGAATTACACCTCTCACGTTTCTTTGACAAAATTCAGGGAAGAGTTTCGCATCCTGTGCCGCTTGACGAAAAAAATTGTGCCAAAAATCTAGTCAAGGTGACGGAAAAACTCAATTTTTAAATATTTATGTTATTTATAAATCAATGATTTGCGCAAAAAAATAGAAAATGATGTAAAAACATGGATTTATAAGTAACATAAAGATTTAAAAACGAAGTTTTACTGCCATCTTGAAAAATTTGTTACGAATGCAGGTAAAATCTCACTCACAACTGCCAAAAAATTTATGAAACATAAAATAAAAGTAAAAGGATAAATATAAAGAAATACCAATAAATGAGACGGCGATTCATAAAAAAAAGGGGGAGTTTCATACAAAAAAAATTTCAAATATTTACATAAAAAACAAACAATCAGTTAAAATTTAAAAAAAAATCCATAATTTAATGTTTAGAAAAAGGGATCCTAGTCAGGGTCTGAAACATCGTCAAGGTATGGTACTTCTCTTCTAACTGAATTAAATTTAAATTCTGATGGATGTTTGGTAATACACCCTCGATGTTTTCAGACTCTGAATTTTTTCGGCAGCCGTTGGCTGAATCGTCTGTCTCTAAAACAGTAAACAATGTAAAAATCGATATATTCATCAATAAAGGGTGCATTTTAAACAGATAATGCAAAAATCCTAATAAAAAAAAAGAAATAAACAGCAGAGCAAGCGAGACTTACCTTACAATCAAAATACGTTGACAGAAGCACAGGTGCATCCGAATGTATGCAGCAAATTAGTTACGTAACAGAAAATTTAGCTGACTAACGGTTCACCTGATACTGATGAACTAATAAGCTTCAAGATCCCCCGATTTCAAAATTTACATTTTTTTTTAGGTTCTTATGTTGAAACTTACACTTTTGCAACCTTTCGATGAAAATCTCGTTTTCTCTGTGATCCTCTAATCAAAACATATTTTTTCTGTGATTATTTGACGAAATTCACGTTTCTCGCGATACTTTGATCAAATAATGCATTTTTTCTGCAGTCATCTGATGAAATTCACGTTTTTTCCATGATTATTTGGCGACATTCACATATTCCATGATCCTTAGACGAAACATGCATACTAAAGGACATTTTGGGAAAAATTGTGCTTTTTTCTGTGATCCTTTGATGGAATTCATATTCGTTTGATGACACCACCCCTTTTCTACGATATTTTGATGATTTTTGCAATCCTTCGGGGAAAGCAGACATATGATAGTTGCAAGCTCCTGGCTATATGTTTTTTTCATCCTGTTTGTTTCTATACATGGACTAACTGCACAGGTCATGGGAAAGGATTAGAAATAAACTCAAATTGCAGTTGCTTGTACTCGCATTTTTATTTTGTCAAATTCTGCTACCACCCCCACCCCCCTTCTCGTCCTAAAAATGTCAACAAATTTTAATACTGATTTGCATCAACCCCAGGGATGATAAATTGTGCCGTAAAAATGGAATTCCCTGTTTTCGCTGGAAAGTGGCATGTCTGTAAATGCTTTTAAAAATATATGCATAGTTGAAAAAAAAAAAAAAAAAAAAAAAAAAAAAAAAAAAAAAGCTGTTGCATTTTTCAAACAGCAAAAAATAATTCACAGAAATATATTAAATTCAGCTTAAAAAATGCAGCATAGGTGAAATAAGAATCTTAAAAATAAAACAAAAAACATATGGCATTTCTTTAAAAAATCAGATGTTTATTTTTTAATTTTAGATGAAACTTTAAAATTTGATTCATATATTTGGCCAAAACTAAAACACCATTATGTGCATCATTGAAAGTAATACACATACAAAAAGCTATGTTTTTTAACGGTACAAAAATTTAGTAAAATTTAAAAAAAAAATGTAATTTTGAATTTTAAATCTTTATTATAATGAAACGTTCCTGTGAGTGATAAACACTTTATGAACATGAACTTAAAATATGCATAGTTTAGATAAAAAATAAACAAAAAATTGTGCATATGGGTGTTTAATTCTGTTCGGTGTAAACTCAGCTGAGTTTATCAGGCAAACTGAGAAATCCGTTGATTGCCGCGATCGCGCAATTCTTTTCCTGGTCAATTGGCGCCTTCTTTCCGAAAGTCCCTAATAAAAATTAAAAAAACTTTTAAAACATTCAAAAATAACTATTGACAGATGAAAGCGAGTAGTGGCGAAAAATCAGCACGTTTATCCCTCTGTTGTTTTTCCTAAAGAAACAGCGTTTCACTGTTGCCACTACAGAAGAGTGAAATACACGAATCATTGATATGAATCAATATTCATATGAATGATTCATATGAATAATGATGAATAATCATTAAATAATGTTTTTTAAAATATTTATTCAATAAATTACGTAATATTTCATATGTATGTCGTAAACTGACTGCTTGTCGTTGCTTAAACAGTCGTAAATAAAATTGCTGCTTATAAATGTAAACGCATTGAAAAACGCATTTCAAAAAATGAAAAACGCATTTCAAAAAACTTAAAGGCTTTAATATGCTTTAAAAAATATATTTAAAGCAGAATCAGATGTTAGCCGTATTTTTTTTTTTTTTTTTTTTTTTTTTTTTTTTTTTTTTTGATGAATCGTCAAAGAGTTATTCATTTGTTTCTTAATTTGCTGGAATTTGAATCTGAATGGCAACAGTATCGTTTGTTTAGATTTGATTTCTAATAGCTTAATTTTAATTTAGAACTTAATACATTATAAATGGATATGATACACATGTTTTATATGAAAATATGCTGAACAGACATGATTTTAAGTAGTAAAAATTATCATTTAGCTGTCATATGTTAAGATATGTTTTTCATTAAGCCTAACATGGCGTTTAGCTACGGTCGTTTCGCAGACCAGAGTGGTTCGCACCGGCATCGTTCCGTCGGTCACGTGCACTCAGCTTTTATTATAAGTAGATGAAAAACGCATTTCAAAAAACTTAAAGGCTTTAATATGCTTTAAAAAATATATTTAAAGCAGAATCAGATGTTAGCCGTATTTTTTTTTTTTTTTTTTTTTTTTTTTTTTTTCTTTTTGATGAATCGTCAAAGAGTCATTCATTTGTTTCTTAATTTGCTGGAATTTGAATCTGAATGGCAACAGTATCGTTTGTTTAGATTTGATTTCTAATAGCTTAATTTTAATTTAGAACTTAATACATTATAAATGGATATGATACACATGTTTTATATGAAAATATGCTGAACAGACATGATTTTAAGTAGTAAAAATTATCATTTAGCTGTCATATGTTAAGATATGTTTTTCATTAAGCCTAACATGGCATTTAGCTACGGTCGTTTCGCAGACCAGAGTGGTTCGCACCGGCATCGTTCCGTCGGTCACGTGCACTCAGCTTTTATTATAAGTAGATGAAAAACGCATTTCAAAAAACTTAAAGGCTTTAATATGCTTTAAAAAATATATTTAAAGCAGAATCAGATGTTAGCCGTTTTTTTTTTTTTTTTTTTTTTTTTTTTTTTTTTTTTTTTTTTGATGAATCGTCAAAGAGTCATTCATTTGTTTCTTAATTTGCTGGAATTTGAATCTGAATGGCAACAGTATCGTTTGTTTAGATTTGATTTCTAATAGCTTAATTTTAATTTAGAACTTAATACATTATAAATGGATATGATACACATGTTTTATATGAAAATATGCTGAACAGACATGATTTTAAGTAGTAAAAATTATCATTTAGCTGTCATATGTTAAGATATGTTTTTCATTAAGCCTAACATGGCGTTTAACTACGGTCGTTTCGCAGACCAGAGTGGTTCGCACCGGCATCGTTCCGTCGGTCACGTGCACTCAGCTTTTATTATAAGTAGATATAATACTTTTTAAAATGCTTTTAATAATTTTCCTTATTTAAAATTACTACCTTATAAAGATAGAGAAAAAACGCCTGTCGAGCACATTGCAAGCAGTATCATCAAAAGTTATTATAACCTACCCGTGATTAAAAAAATCACAACACAAACGGACTTCACGACCATAAATGCATTTTATCACACGTAAGTAACCAGGTTTGCTTTAATTCTGAGATTTTACGTTCACACCAAAAATTCTGTATAGTATTGTTTTCTATATTTAACGACAGACGTGTCGTGATTATCAAAAGTAAAAAATTTTCTTTCAGAATTTCTTATGTGAATTCGAAGTTTTTAAATTGAAAGTAGAGACTAAACTAGCAGTTCACTAAGTAACACATAATGGTTTACGAAAAGACCCATTGAAAGCACCAACTGTAAACAAAACGATCATGTAACTCCTAATTTACTCTATGTATTAAGGGTTAACCACAAGACGAGAACTCATATATTTTTTCAATCACTTAGCCATAGTTTTGTTATTATATTTTAGCAATAAAATGATTTTTCCCTTCTTTGATTTAAGAAAAATGATAACACGAAAAAAAAAAAAGTTTTTTAAACGAATAAAATGCTCTTTTCCGAAAGTGAATTTATTTACCTACACTTCTTTTGCTGAATAGAAACATTATTTCACTTTCAATTTTCTTATTGCTTCATTTACTTTATCTTTCGATTAAATATAATCAAACAAATCCGTTTTGAGGTATGAAGACAGTAACATGAAAACGACTTTATAACATTTATTAACAACACACAGTAAATGATTATACTTTCTTCAATAATTTATATACATAGCAGAAATTTATACAGTGGTGTAACAATACAGTGGCGTTTGCTTTATCTGTTTTCCATATAGAAGGAAGAATATTTTGAATATTACATAGAGAAGAAGTAGATTATTGAAAATCAAAAGTTTATTACACTTCTGTTTTGTTATTCAGGCTGGAAAGCATCTTGAAAACAACTCCATAACATTTATTATTGAAACACAGGAAATGCGTATACATTATATCAATAATTTATACGTAGTAAAAGTTATAAAAGAGCAGTGGTATCTGTTTTGTGTGTTTGCTGTATAAAAGATAGAATGTTGTAAATATTACATACGGTTGAATTAACAAAGGTTTATTACTTGTTTATTCAGTTAATCAGGTGAGAAAGTAAATTGAAAATAACTTTCTATGTTTTTCATAAAAAATAGATAAAAAATGCGTACATTTTGTTTTAATAAATTAACAATGGAGGATGTTATTGCGATTCAGAAGCATTTTTTTCTGTTTGTTATGCAGAAGAAAAACTTATAAAGAAAACTGAAGTATAAAGTAATGTATTGTAAAGAAAAATCTTTTTAGCATCGTCTTTATTGCATCGTTATTTAGGTGCAAATGTAACTTAAAAGCAGCTTAATGACATTTTTTTCTTAACAGCAGAATGTAAATTTGTATTTAATAATTCATTTACAGCAAATGTTAGCAACGATTCATTGCCGTTTAATTTGTCTGTTAACAATAAAAAACAGTACAGAGAACAGATCAAGACGACGAATAAAAATATATATTCAATACTTAAACAATTTCTCTGTGTTATTTTAGCTACTATTCGTTTGTCCGATTTAATATTTTCATTGAATTTATTAAAAATAAAAATATATATGTTTAATACACTTTTGGATTTTGCTAAGCCAATAAAAATATTTCTTATATAAGACCATCTTGAACAATTTAATGTTTAAATAACGTCTGTATTTAATCGATATCAGTACAATTAAATTGAAACATATGTTGTGCAATGCAATTGTGTTTATCAAAGTAAAAACACCATAAAGTTAATGGGAAAAAGTAACGATATATATGAATGCATAATTCCTAAAGTAATAACTTAGTTGGGAAACATTAATAATATTTTGTGTTAAAGAAAACTTGATTTGCACTTGTTAATTTTTTAATATATTTCGTTTAAATGTTATTTATACTAATGAAAACTCAATTAATCATATTTATCCTTTCTATTTTTTTTATTAGTAATGAAAAGTATACTATAAATAGGTAAAACACAACAACAATTGTTTTGGAATCATCCCTTATTAAGAGCCATTATTTTGAAATTCAGACAAAAAAGTGATATTTTGATAGTTGTATTTTTTAATTGGCTTCATTTTTTATGTTGAAGTACATCATATTTAATGAATACTGTGCAATTTTGAAGGCCTGAAAAATTTTTCTGTTTGCTGTAGAAAATGTCAAAGTTCAAGATCATGAATCCCTTTTTTCATGAAAATTGAAACACCAGCATGTTTGGATTGTTATATCTCTGGAAAGCAACAATAATATCCCAAAATTCTTTTGTCATAAACTGTTAGTATAACACAACATGCTTAGTAAAATTTATTTGGTTCCATGGGGCATTGTTAATTTTCATTGTTCTGTTGCCACAAAATGCAATCAAAATGACGTTTTTTTTCCGTTTTCTTCACTTATTATCTTACTTAAGCAATAGTACCCCAAAATCTTTCTTATAGAATATGAAACATTACTATTAGGACAAGCTAAGTAATATAGAAATTTACAGGGATATCGATGCTGTTAGCAGATATAATCTTTTAATATTCAAAAGCTTCAAAATCTGCATCTTTTGAATTAGTCCTATCTCAAAACAGTATCACAGTTGAATCAAACAAAATATGTCAGGTAGTAGTTGAACATATGTACAAAAACATGGAAGGAAACGAAAAATAAGTGGGGTCTCATGCTATTTTCAGAAAAAAATGACAAACGTTACAAAAAGGCAGTGTCAATATCAGGCTTTTTCCCTATCAGAAAATGATTTATCCCGTTTTTCTTTCTCTTTCCTATGTTTTCCCCTACGAGGAAATGGAACATCCCTTTTCTCTTTTTCCTTCTAGGGAAAAAGCTTGATTATTGCACTGCCTTTTTGTAACGTTTGTCATTTTTTTGTTTTTGAAAATAGCATGAGACCCCACTTATTTACTTTTCCATGTTTTTGTACATATGTTCAACTACCTGATATATTCTGTTTTATTCAACTGTGATGCTGTTTTGTTATAGGTCTAATTCAAAAGTTGCAGATTTTGAAACTTTTGAATATTTAACAGAGTATATCTACTAACAGCATCGATATTCTGGTAAAGTTCTATATTACTTAGCTTGTCCTAATATTAAACTTTCATATTCTATAAGAAAGATTTTGGGGTAATATTGCTTAACTAAGATAATAAGCACAGAAAACAGACAAAAACGTCATTTTGGTTGCATTGTGTGGCAACATAACAATGAAAATTAACAATGCCTCATGGAACCAAGTAAATTTTGTTAAGAATGTAGTGTTATACTAACAGTTTATGACAAAATAATTTTGGGATGTTGCTGCGTTCCAGTGATATAGCAATCCAAACACACTGTCATTTCAATTTTCACGAAAATTGGGATTCGTGGTCTTGATCTTTGGCATTTTCTACAGGATACAGGAAATTTTTTCAGAGCTTCAAAATTGCACATTATTCATTAAATATGATCTACTTCAACATAAAAATAAATCAAGTAAGACAGAAAATAGAACTGTCGCACTTTGTCTGATTTTCAAAATAATGGCTCTTAACACCAAGAGTGTTGTTACGCGATCACTGACAAAACAGTTTTCCTACAGACAAACTATGAAGTTATTTCGAAACTTTTCTTTATCGATTTTTTTTTAAAGAGTAGTTATTGCCAAGTCATTATTATTATTTAGTAAATTAGAAATCAATAAATACGAAAGAGGGATCCTACACAATAGGTAAATCTTATTACTCTTCTATTTCCCGTAGCGTATGTGTTTAAAGTTAATTTTCTTTTTAATTCCCGAAGACTTAAAATTATTCAATAAAATATAAATACGAATTGAGTAAATATGAAATACCTGGGTATTATATTTTATGTTGGAACATTAAATTTTTATTTGTTATTCATTAAGAAGTAGGATTTTTTCCCAAAATTTTTTAAGAGGAGATTCATTCGTTATTTCCTATGTACTTTTCATTAGTTTATACCAACATCAATTAACTTAGAATATGATAAAGTCGAGTAAAAGGTATTTATAAAAAACCTTAAAAACATTTTTGCCTTTAGAAGATAATTATAAATAGAATTGTTGGATAAAATGAAAACTCAAATAACAATGAAATACTCATTGCGCTTTTCGATGAAGACATTTTTCACGTCATAAGACTTTTAGCTTTCTCTTTAAAAAAGAAATCTAAAAAAGTAAAAGCGTATCATACTCAAATATGATTCTTCTTTATCAAAAAGCAATAAACAAAAACTACAATAAACGGCGAAGAAACGGAAGAAAGTTATAATAGAATTAAGTAATGAAAAATAATGCTTTACAGAATGCCAGACAAAATATATTTTATAAAGAATAGAATATTTTAAACTAAATATTGTATTTTCGGATGCAGAACTTTTTACATTAGTCATTAAAATATCATTAACTCACGAAATTTTAATTTAATTTAATTTTGATTAACATTTGAAGCCTAATTAATTTTAAAATATGTTTTCAAGTAAATTTTTAAAAATTTCATTCATAAACTATTCCTTTGTAAGATACATTATCGTAGAATAAAACAAACAGAAAAATAATTTGATTGCATTTTTAAATAATAATTGAATTCCTGTGAAGGATAATTCTTAAGAAATTCTCATATAATGAAACGAGTAAAGAAGACTTCCTCAAACGTAATTAAGTAGTGTTAGAAATTTAATCTTCTTTTTTTTATTTAATACAATTTATCTTTTTGGTAAGACGCCAACTACAAAGTCTGCTTTTATTTGCTTTATTTTTTAAATCTATTTAAATTTTAATGCTTCACTAAATTTATGCCCTACATTGAAACGAAAAAGGGTAAATTATTTAGATTAATGTAATAGAAATTTATCGTATATTTCAAAGACTTCAAAATTAATAATATATGTAAGAAAAGAACTGTTAGACATTTTAAACTATTTATTTATTTATTTATTTAATGTTTACATTAGCGATTTCATTATCAGATAACGTCGAAACAGGTTCAATCACTAGTCAAAAAATGTTTTTTTTTTTTTTTTTTTTTTTTTTTTTTTTTTTTTTTATCGTTCAGTTGAATGCAGCCTTGTTTATATACCTATCATTTAGTCTATAAATATTATAATAAATTTATTTGTGGTAAATGTTTATTACGGGTTAACGGGGGGAGGGGGGGGGTCTCGCTGCATAATTTTTAGGTAGATTTCGTATGAAATACTACCTATTACATTCTCCCCTATGTTGGAATTTCGGAAAAATTTTGCACATCTACACCGATCATGACTCCTAGAACCCAAAACCACCCTCAGTAAAAAACTTTATATATATATATCACTTTCTTCTGGACACGATAGCTACCACAATTCTGCACAAATCTCTTCCAAACTGATACATAAAATAGAGGGGCATAAAATCTCGCTCAAGTTCGTTAATGGGCAAAATCGGACCAAGGTGATGGAAATAGGGAGGTGTTTTGTGAAAACCGAAAAACCCCCATAACTTCTTAATTTTTGTACATATCAAATTACTTTAAAGTTTTTATTACTTCTAAAAACAGGGCCAAAAATTTATGTATCACAGATTTTTGGTAAAATTAATAGTACTTCTTAAATAGCACAAAAAATACACTGAGTTCGGCTTATCTACCCCCCCCCCCTCCCCCTTCCCATTGATATACTGTTTAAATTTTAGAGAGATGCAGCACAAAATTATTCACTGAAATATATTTTAGCAGTACAACAATTTTAGTAAAGTAAAACCAAATCATGATGATTTTTATTCACACTGTGGTCAAAACTAAAACACTATTTTTTGGATTGTTTAAAGCAATTCACATAATCCTATGTATTTTAATGGTAAATAATTATTAGTCAAATTACAAAAACAAAATAATTTTCATTTTAAAACATGATTATAACAAAACCTGTGGATGAAAATGCTTTTAAAAATTGGAATGCAAACTTAAAATATGAATAGTTTAAATAAAAAGTTAAAAATAAAACAAAATGGCTGTTGCATTTAAAAATATATATAATATATTGAATTCAGCTTAAAATTTGCATAGGTTAAATAAGAAAGTAAAAAAATCTGTTGCATTTCTTAAACATAAAATAATTCACTTAAATATATTAAAATCAGCTTAAAATATGCATAAGTAAAATAAGAAATTTAAAAGTAAAATCGAAAAAAAACGTACATTTTTTAAATAGTACAAAATAATTTATAGAGATGTGTTGCATTCAATTCCCTACTTTGCCATCCTGTTATAAAAATATTTATTATAGAATTTCAGGGCATACTATATTTTTAGTAAACATTCTGTTGTCTTTTTGAAGATTTCCTTGCATATTGGTATCAAGAATGGATACTTTAATATTGTTTATATTTTTCCATCGTGAAAGTGCAACATAAAGCTGTCCATGTGAAAACACTGGTTTTTCTAAATATAAATCAACACTAACAAATGTTTGCCCTTGTGCTTTATTTACGTTGATAGCAAAGGCCATAATTATGGGAAACTGTCTCCGTTTAAGTTTAAAGGGCAGATTTGTTTCACTTGGAGCAAGGTCCATCCTAGGTAAAAACACTCTATCTGTTTTGTTAGTGCCAGTTAATAACTCAGCATCAATAAGACGTCGGTGAAGATTGCGAATTATTAACCGGGTTCCATTGCATAAACCCTTCTTTGAATTCAAATTCCTAATCAACATCACAATAGCCCAACTTTTAATAGTAATTTATGAAGAGGCATTCCAGATGGCGTTTGCGTATGTAAAAACTCCTCAGAATAGTAAGTATCATCTGAACTATCTTCTTCAACTGAGTGTGAACTGAAATATTGTGATGAAACACCAGGAAGAAGATTCAATTCATTATTTCTTCATTATTTATCTGTGAAGCATCTTTATTATTGGAAGTTAGAATTATTTTTGGGGAAATTTCTTGAATAAAATGCACATTAATATGAATTCCGTAAATCGCTGTTACAATCGATGAAGTGCACAAAATTTGAGGTGGAATTTGAATCATGTCGCAGGGTAAATTTTGCATAGCAGGAATTTTTCCTTCACCAATTTGTAGAAGGCAATGATTAAATTGAACTTGTCCCTCCGAATGCATGTTTTGTGCGAGTTTCAATTGAATGAAATGTCTCCAAAGTGGGCTGGATTTTATGCATGCTCCAATGACTTCAGTTCTGGTTCCTCGCATGACAACTGGCAATGCTTGGCGAAAGTCTCCACCCAACACTAAAACTTTATTTCCAAATGGTTCATCACTTGCCATAACTTCTCCCAGAAGAGTATCTATACAGCGCAAAGCATGAACAGTCATCATTGTACATTCATCATTAATGATGAGCTTTGCCTGGCGGAGAATTGTAGCTTCAGGCGATGCAACTCGTATTGATGATGTCGAGGTTTCCAATATTGGCACAGGTAGCATGAAGCCACTGTGAACTGTTCTACCCCCTTTCAACAAAATTGCTGCAATGACAGTTATTGCATAAGCTAGAACTTTTTCAGCACGTCCACGGACAAAAGCCATAAGTGCATTATAGAGATAAGTCTTCCCGGAGCCACCTGGGCCATCTAGATAAAAACATCGGTGAGTTACTTGATCATTTTCAATTGCTTCTCTAATTTTTTTGAAGGCCTCTTGTTGTTGTAAGTTAAAAGTTGAATGCATTGCATCAGCATCTGAAGCCTCAGTAACTGGATCGTAATCTTGATCTTGATGATAATTCAATTCGCCCGGATGTGGAAAACCAAATTTCGTTAAGCTTGATCCATGAATTTTCAACACAGCTTCAATGTTGCATAAAGCATGCTTTTGCGCTGTCAAATCATCATAATTTCTTCTGAAATCCTCAGATAGAAAATTTTTAAACTTTGCCCACAATTCTACAGCATCTGATGGGTTTCCAAATATTCAAATAAACGCAAAAAACTTGTCTCAGCTGTGAAGGCATCTGGAAAGAACTGGCTTCCGCCAAACATCTATCCCATTCTTCGTCATCAGCTAAAAGTTGTCTTTGACGGGCAGCTTCAAGAAAAGTTGGTAAAATAACACCATCAACAGTTCGCAAATACTCGTAGCTAGTTGCACCAGGAACTTTAAGAAACAGCAAATGGAGACAATAACGTTCTGTGTCTCTTCGACTGACACAATAAATTCGTGCAATAATATTTGATCTTCTACGTTGGCGCTCTTTCCAAATAACTTTTTCAAACTTATAGTGAAGAGGTATCTGACTATAGAGATACTGCCTTGTATTAACATTTTCTGCGTTCAATTTAAACCAAGCAGTAAGGGTTGTGTGCTGCGTTTGAGCTCGGTTAAGTGCTAAATTTTCTGGACCTGCTTGAAAATGAGCCTGTTATAGAGTCTGTTGCTGTGGCAAATGAATAGCAAGTCTAATTACTGAGTGAGATTTGTCATACATCTTAAATTCTAAAAGACGCCACATAGCTTCAGGTGCACTGACATATCTTGCATTGACGTGATTAGATATTTCGTCATACAAATATTCTAGCTGGTTGTTGCTTTCACGTATGATAACATTGTCAGAATCATAACCTTTATATATGTGTTTATACACATATTTTACAGATTTGATTGTTGTGCAAGCTTCTACATTTATGTGAGCATCATATGTAAGCAAGAGGGTCGGGTTGTAAGGAACTACCCAGCGATTATCAACAGGTCTATTGTCAATAATTACACTATTGCCCTCGCAACGTCGGTACAATGGATAGCCACCAATATTTAATTGAGTTACTGGGTGGAATTTTTTAGGGAAGTCTTTAGTGCAGCTGCCATTATCCATGCAAGGGGAATTTGGGTTTAATGTTCCACATGGTCCATGTATCATTGATCTTGAAACAATTTCATACAGCCTGGGATGATCAACCGACAGCTCTGCCACTATAACTTCATCAACTCGATAGGCATCATGAAATTTAAACTGATGACCAAGAATCAGAAGAATGTGGGCATGAGGTAGTCCTCGGTTTTGAAATTATATCGTGTAAACCCAAGCAATACATTTTCCAAACAGCTCACCATCTGTTATGTCATTCATCAGTGCCCGCAAGTTAATATGGAATACTCGGGCTACTAAATCCGGTCTGTCAGAAGAAGATTGTCCAGGTGGTAAATTTCTAAAATTTCAGACCACTTCGGATTGCAGGTAAAAGTACAGAATATGTCTGGTTTTCCACACTTTGTAACGATTGACATAGCATCATTATAAAGTTCACGCATGTTCCGAGGCGAGCCTTGAAATGAAGAGTGCAATATAAAAGCTCTTCCAGCAGGCAAAGCTAAATCTGCTGCTCCCTGAGCAACTTAATCCATAAGGCCGCGGTATTCGTCAGCTAGCAACTTCGATTGCTGAAATCTGACGAAATTCAAATTATTTGCCTCTACTTGAAGGTAGGAATCAATAATCCACTGCTGTGTCAATGGACCTCCATACAAAATAGGGTTGAATGTACCCTGTCGAATAGCTGTTTGTGCAACTTTAAACTGGAGCATTGACACATTTCTTCGAGCACGAACTGCAGATCCTGGATATGGATCAAGCAACAAATTAGGCTGCCAGCCAGCTTCACCTCGAGGATAAAATATAGTATAAGTCATTGGATCCATGTTGGAACTTTAGATATTTAGTGGAAGAAAATTATTTGTACTGTTTCCAGGGTTGCGAGGATAAATTCTTATATCACGCTCGAAAGGTGGCTCTTCATCATCATTTTGAAAAGCCATTGCCACTTCATTAGCTGTTGGTAGATTGTACCGCCTATGATCTGTGTGTATATTTCTTCGCAACACCATCTGAACATTTGGCATTGGCAAACAATTTATGTTGGATTCTTTCTGATTTTGTCTCTCTATTTCAAAAATCATTCTAAAGGCTTGAGCAAATGGGTTTATGTCACGCATAATTAAGTCTAATTCCCTCAAAATATGTCGCATACAATTTTCATTTTGTGGTATGTTCAATCGCTCTTCTACAGCTTGAGTGGTATTCAGGACATACAATTGAGCAAATTTTCTTTGTTCACCTTCTCGTGGATGTAGATGAGACGTCACATGGTAGATTTGTCCCTGAACTCGAAAGCAATAAGGATCACGTCCTGGAACATTTTCTGCTAATTTTGCCTCCATTGATGCAAAGGAAATAGCACTATTGTAGGAGCGTATATTTTCATGAAAATGCTTTTAATCAACTGCATTTGGGTTGTTTAAAAGGTTTTCAAAAAGAGTGGAAAAGTTTCTCGTGGAGGAAGTTTAACTTTTCCTTTATGGCAGCAGATGTTTGGAATTTCACCAGGAAATGAAGAGCCTGACAATACTGGCAGATTACTTCTAAACGACCACAATTATGTCTATCGATGTTTAACTCTGCTTGTGTACTCAGCTGAGTTTCTTCGAGTCTCCGTTGAGACTGCCGCAATCGCCAACGTGCAGTTATTTCTCTGGTCAACCAGCGCCTGCTTTCCAAAAGCGATTCATTCGGAGAATCCATAGTAAAAAGTAAAGAAATTGTTTTAAATCATTAAAAAATAACTGCCGATAGATCAAAGTTAATAGCGGCGAAATATCAGCACGTTTTTCGTAAAGAAACAACCTTTCATTGTTGCCACTACAGAACAGTGAAATATATGAATCATTCATATGAATCAATATTCATATGAATGATTCATATGAATAATGATGGATAATCATTAAATTCAATGAAGATAATCATTAAAACTATTAATATTTGTTGAAAACATTGATATTACTTTAAAAAATATTTATTCAATAAATTACGTAATATTCCATATGTATGTCGTAAACTGACTGCTTGTAAATGTAAACAGTCGTAAATACAATTACTGCTTATAAATGTAAACAATAATGAAAAACGCATTTCATACTACTTAAAGGCTTTAATATGCTTTAAAAAATATATTTAAAGCAGAATCAGATGTTAGCCGTATTTTTTTAATGAATCGTCAAAGAGTCATTCATTTGTTTCTTGTTCGAAACTTGTGTTTCTGAATGGCAACTGTTCATTTGTTTATATCGCTAATATGTTGTTGATAGCTGCTTATTTTTAATTTAGAACTTAAAACATTATAATTGTTTAGTTTTGAAGGTTTTAGAGAAAATGAAGCAGAAAAGGTATGATGCAATGTAGATTAAATAAAGCAATTGTTCGAATTATAATACGGCAGCAGAATGCTTAAGCCTAACATGTCCGCGATATGTTTTTTTTTCCTTTCGGAGGATCGGCGCTACCTGGAATCGTCACCAGAAATGTCACTGCTGAATTATATAAATAGATAACAAAAAATAATTTAAAAGTACAAAATAAAATACTTTTTCATAAGCTTAAAATATAGTTTTAACTACATTTTTTTTATTTTGCATTCACCGTTGAAGTATTAATTTTTATTTCTATGATTCTTATGATAAGATGTCCTTTTTTCTATAGAAATATCATCCCTTAATAACTATAAATAAGAATTTGCTGGCAGGATATCTATGAATACTGTAATAAAAACATTCAAAACAATTTACTCTTTTTTTTAAATGTCGTTCATTACAAAATAAAACTTCAATATTTCAGAAGTGAATTATCACATTGCTAGCTAAGCGTAAATCCACAGAGTGAAAAATGTCCACGGCGAGAATCGAGCCCGGGCTTATGGGATAGGGTTCCTGCGCTCTATAATTTAAGCTACGAGGACGATGGCCAGGCTGGCATTTCTGGAGCGCTATCGCAGGGGCCTGTGTTCAGTTCCCGGCATGGAAATTTTTCACTCTGTTGGTTAACGCTTAACTATCAATGTGATAATTCACTTCTAAAATATTCAATAATTTCAAGCGTAATTTCACTGCTGAAAAGTAGTTGGAAAATTAATTAAAATTGCATATGTATTCACTGATGCTGGGCTTTATTTCGCAGGTCAAAATTCTTGCTAGTACTAGCATCAGAAATATGCTAGTTTTTGCTATGTATTGCTTTGTCTGCTAGATTTTCAAGCTAGTATATGCTTTACAATGCTAGCCAGCATCATATGCTATATAGCTAGCTTACACAGTAATAGCCTGACAAGCTATATACAAGCATTTTATGCTTGTTTGCTGTTTAAGCTTCTTCCAAAGCATGGTGTGGTAGGTACCTTACCGTGCTACTATATATTTTTTATGCTCGCCTGCATAATATGCTATGCAGCCAGCTTAGGTAGAAATAGTATGACAAGCTACGTACAAGCATTTTATCCTTCTTTGCTGTTTAAGCTTTTTTCAAAGCATGGAGATGTACGTACCTTAACGTGCTATTTATTATATGCTATTTTTAATTAAATATTTTTTTAATTAAATATGTAATTTTTAATTAAAATTGCATATATTATATTATATGCTTTTTTATGCTTGCCCGCATAATATGCTATGCAGCCAGCTTATTGAGAAATAGCATGACAAGCTATGTACAAGCACGTTATGCTTAGTTGCTGTTCAAGCGTCTTCTAAATCATGGAGAGGTAGGTACCTTAATGATCTCAGATATGCTTTCTTATGCTTGGCAGCATAATATGCTAGCTTATTAAGGAATAGAGGACAAATGCCAGCATGAATTTCGACCTGGGTTGTGTCTCGTGTTACGCCGCAAGATTGTGTGCTCATGAAGACTATTTCATCTAATAGCTGCAGATGCAGCCTTCCCAGGTCGAAATTCATGATGGCACTTTTTTGCTAGACAAGCATAAAATGCTGTATCCCAGCAAAGTTAACTAGCATAAACTACCATAACACATTTGCTGGTTCCACCATAATTTCCAGCAAGTCATGGTGTGTATTGGATCACTTTACTGCTTGGCCAGCATACATATTCCAGTTTGTGTTGTTTGAATACGTTGCTGGCCTAGCAACAATCAAGACCACCACTTGCTTGTAATTTCTGCTTTCTAGCAGTAATTCACCAGCAACAGAAACTTTTTTTTGTTGCTAGTCTATCATTACATTTCTACCATCAGTTGCTTTTAATTTTCTAGCATCACTTGCTTTTAATTTTTGCTATTGTAGCATTATTTTTCTAGCATCACTTGCTTTTATTTTTTGCTATTCTCTCGGTTAGAAAAAAAATGACGCTGGCGGCGTCATCTTTGGAGAATTTCTGAAGTACCTACAGCTTTTAGAAGGGGAACCTATGTCGGCTTTTCTTTTCCTCTGAAAAGGACAGAACTCATTATATCCGGTTTGGAAGCCAGATGCTGTACTTACTTCGCCACTGGGGTCGTGTTTGTAAACGATTTTAAATGCGGGTAATGGGTGAAGAGCTGATTCTGCTGTGTGTTGATATTTTTATAAGATAGAGGGTTATCGATTATTATAAGATTATTCATAAGCCATAGAATTTATCGATGCTGTTATCCTCCAAGTTTAAATTAATAAGGTTAATATATTATTAGGGTTTTTCCTATGTTTAATGGATAATTAGAATATGGCGTGATTATTATAATTCATTAGTGGAATTTTCTTTGCTTAATGAATGGTTTATGGTCAGAATTATTTGTTGCAGAAAAATAAATATTCTGAAGTGTATTTAGGATAGAATTTATCAATTTAAGATGGGGTTAAGTTTTTTAAAAATTAGTCCTCATTGGAGGGGGGGGGGGGGTCAATACTACATGTTTTCAATTCGATTGTTATGAACTTATTTCTTACATGAAACAGTGTCCCGTGAATTTTGAAATTTAATTGACTAAATTCTCTTTTTAAAAAGCACGGATTTTTTTTTTGTATAATTGAAATAATTAAAAACTAAGAGAATGAACACCTAAGAATTTTATGATGGGGAAGTGGAGGGGAGGCGCTTTTTCCCAAAATCATTCACGGAAATTAATTTTCAGTTTTTTTAAATATTTATGTATTAAAATTTTATCTAAATCGGGGGGGGGGGCGCTTTTTCCCAATAAATCCTTTATAGAAATTTTCAGTTTTTTTTTAGATTTATGTGTTTAGATTTTATCAAAAACAGGTGGACGAAGGCAGTATTGAATTTACGTTGTAGTGGTTCGAAAAAGGAAATCTACCGCACCTGGATTTTGTAATTTAACAAAATCATATTTTTTCTCTGATTTTAATAAACATAGCAAATTTAATCTTTTCGGGAAACGTAACAGAATTAAATACTAAGAGAAAGTGAGGAATTTTCTTCCAATTCGGGGCGGAGGTGTTTTTTCCCCTTTAAAGCTACCATGGAAGTTATTTGTTAATATTTTTAATTTTATGTGTTAAAAATTATCTCAATCGTGTTCAAGGGGCAGTGTTTAATTCAGGTGGCGGTGACACAGCCCTCCACACCTCCCAGCTTTTGAAATTTAATAAACAAAATTTTATTTTTCTCTCATTTTTAAAGATATAGAAAAATTATAATTTACAGGTAACCTAAAATAATTTAACAGTAAGAGGAAGATCAGTTTAAAATTTTCTGTTGCGGGGGTAGGGGGGAGTTACTCTTCTATATCCGCTTTGGTAATTAATTTTTAGTTCTATTTCTAATGCTTGTACATAGCTTGTCATGCTATTTCTTAATAAGCTGGCTGCATAGCATATTATGCTGCCAAGCATAAGAAAGCATATAATAGCACATTAAGGTACCTACTTCTCCATGCTTTGGAAGACGCTTGAACAACAACTAAGCATAACGTGCTTGTACATAGCTTGTCATGCTATTTCTCAATAAGCTGTCTGCATAGCATATTATGCTGGCAAGCATAAAAAACATATAATAGCACGTTAAGGTACCTACCTCTCAATGCTTTGAAAAAAGCTTAAACAGCAAACAAGCATAAAACGCTTGTACATAACTTGTCATGCTATTTTTCTCTAAGCTGGCTGCATAGCGTATTATGCTGGCAAGCATAAAAAAGCATACAATAGCACGGTAAGGTACCTACCACACCATGCTTTGGAAGAAGCTTAAACAAAAAACAAGCATAAAATGCTTGTACATAGTTTGTCATGCTATTTTTCCCTAAGCTGGCTGCATAGCATATTATGCTGGCAAGCATAAAAAAGCATATAATAGCACGATAAAGTACCTACCACACCATGCTTTGGAAGAAGCTTAAATAGCAAACAAGCATAAAATGCTTGTATATAGCTTGTCATACTATTACTGTGTAAGCTAGCTATATAGAATGTGATGCTGGCTAGCATCGTAAAGCACATACTAACATGAAAATCTAGCAGACAAAGAAATACATAGCAAAAACTAGCATATTTCTGATGCTAGTACTAGCAAGAATTTTGACTTGGGTGTCAACATACATAGGCGTGAGAAGTGCCAAGCTGGCTAACGTCCTCGTAGCTTATAAGGTAGAGTACTGGAGTACTATCCCAGGGGCCCGTGTTCGATTCCCGGCGTGGCCATTTTTCACTCTGTTGGTTTACGCTTAGCTAGCAACGTAATTCACTTCTAAAATATTCAATAATAATTTCACTGCTGAAAAGTAGCTAAAAAATTAATTAAAACTGCAAAGTAAAGCTTATTTTCATCCGGCTGACAATATAAAATAAAATTGTATCTGCTAAAAATATGAAATAGTAAATTGCAAGTAGTAATTAAGAAATGAAATGATGTAAGTAATAAATCTTGATGATAATTATAATGAGGTGTGCTATTGCCTAATTGTCTTGGAGTTTATTCAGTAAAATAAATGCTGAAGTATATTTGTACAAAATACAGACATCATTAATATTCTTATTCGTTTAATTAACGTTGTTTAAGGGAATATTTTAATTAAAAAATACATTTTAACAGTATTAGCGTAATAAATTTGAAAGTGATTGTTTTACGAAGAAAACACTAGACTTTTTTAGTTGTTGTTTTTTAACAGTTTCCAACTTAGTTGAAAATTGTTTATGACTTAATTATTGTATATAATAATATTTATATAATATTTGCCAGTCTGCTGTTTCTCTGTGCTTTAACTCATGTAAATGTACTCGGGTTGACATGTAATTGATGTGCGTTATTGAGATTTGGTTGCAATGTTCTGTGCTGAAAATGAAGTATGTACGTGTAGCATTCTTAGTTCATTTACCGGGGGGCACTCAATAATATACCGTTAGATTATAGCTTATGCGGGAAAATCCTTTTCAGTGATTTTAATAGTGTTGCACAATCTTAACGGTAATGAAATTTATATACATTATTAAATTGCGATAAAAGATGGTTACTATAAAATATGTTATATTTAACGCTTACAGTATGCATACAGGGGGACTCAAAAGTAACTCATTATATTACGGTCTCTGAAAAAAAAATCGTTTTTAACGTACTTTAGTAATGTTACTCTGCAACAAATATTATGAAATTGATATGAATTTCTGAAGTGAACTAAAACATGCTTTCTATAGAATATGGGCATTAAAGTGGTCTCACGACTCTTAAAATTGAAAACAATGAGAAAAAAGACCATTTTCAACACTTAATATCTTAAAATGTGTATGATTTTGAAACATAATTTTTATTGGGATAATGGATGTAAGCGTGTTCTTTCATTTTATGTATTTAAAAAAATTACAAGGAACATAATTAGCATTTACCGGCGGCTCCAAACTGTCAGGCATTTGACGAGCAGAAAAATCGGTGTAATAGCTTATGCGCGATTACAAAATAAATATTGCAACTAGAATATTAATTTTGGTGCCTACTTTTACTTCAGATTGAACCAATTATCCTGAAACTAAAAAAAAATATTTAAAGTATTTTTATATTTTTAATACAAAGCTATATTTAGCTAATGTAAAATTTAGAAAATTTCAATAGTATAACTACCTAAAAAAATATTTTTTTGAACAATAAAAAGGAAATTTTAGGTTCAGTTTATACAGACTAACATGAAACATATGTTTTGAAAATTTCAAGAAAAAATATTCAGACATTTTTGAGATATCGTGCACGTTATGCGCAAAAACGTCATTTGAATAAAAATTATTTCAAAGTGTCGGAAACACTGCTCCAGCCATTGAGCGGATAAAATTCTAAAGCCATAACTTCTATTATAATGGGAATTTCAAGGAAACAATTATATCAAAATGTTCAGAAAAGATAGGAGTTTAATATAAAAAAATAATAATAAAATTTCAAAATTTTGAAGCATTGAGAATCTTTAGACCCCTTAACAATACTTTACAGGGTCGCACAAAAAAAGTTCCATTATATAACGATCTACGCGGAGAAACTGTTCCCAACATATTTTAATTATGTTATTTTATTTCAAACATGATGAAATTGATATAAATTATTGAAATTTACTTTAAGGTGCTTTCAGTAGAATATGATCTGCTTTGCATTAATCGTTCAGTTACGGGGACACATAAAAGATATCGGATACATTACTGTATCCGAAATATTGTCTATTAATGATAATTGCTGGAAGTACGCTTTCAATTACGGTATGCAATTTAAATTTAACTGTATTTTCGCACAATACGTGATGTTTATAAATGTTATAGATCATATACACGTTTACACAAAGGAATTCGTAAGCATTACTGAGTATGAGCGTGAAATGCCTACATGTCTTTTTAATTGAGTTATACAGTTTCAAGATGAATTATATTTTTTATACTACAACATATTTTAAAATATTAATAAAGTCATATACAGGGCTATGCAAAAAATGGATGCATGGCAACATATGGATAGTAATTCATGGAAGTCGGATTTCTGTAGTTTTAAGCATGTTTTTGCCTAAATTAACCCTTTATGTACTGAATTATGAATTCATGAACATTTTATCTGCTAAAGTATTTTTCGTAAGTTGCTAAAACAACATTAGACGATTTACATAATTGTTTAATAAATTTTAGAAGGATTTTAGGAAGCATGAAGGATATAGAAGGATCAATTAAATTTTAATTTATAAGGATTTTGTGCAATGTTTATAATCCCACTCAAATCTTTTATTTAAAAAAATTTTCTTAGTATTTTGCAGAATTATGAAATGTACAAATATAATGATCTTACAATAGAAATATAGAAATATTTCCAAACTAAAAAATCACCCCCCTCCCTCCAACGGCAAGAAAGCTGAAAAGATGCAGTGGCAAAAGAAATCGTCCTTTTAAAAATATTTTTGTTTTGTGTAACCACTAATGCTTTTGGAGCAAGATAAAGTAATGTATCTCTAACTCATAATAAACAACTATTCGATGTATTAAATGAATTTAATAACAAGTTATTTTAATGGTACTTATAAGTACTTTCATTAGACAAAGGGTTAAGTTTCAACTTAATATGTGACGTGTAAAAAATACAGGGCAATATATAGGGCTGTATAAAAGAATTGGGGTACATTTCCGACTTCAAAAAGTAATTATTGAAATATGGTTTTTAAATATGTTATGCGTTTTCTAAAATGTTTACTTAGGTATCTTATAAACCTTATTAAACGACGAAGTTTTGTTTAGGTATTCTGGAATTGTTGTAAAGTGTTTCATAATCTATGCTTGACAGATGATTTTTCTTTTTTCTTTATTCTGCGATACGTGTATGCATTCATAGAGTTAATGGAGCAAAGTCCCGACAGGGATGCGATGCTGCAGTTATGGAACATTTAATGGAAAATTTTATTAACCCTTCACTGCACCACGTGCCATATCTGGCACATACCTAAAAACATTATAATTTTCATTATGTGCCATAAATTTGGCTAATATGATCACTGTCACTAATCAAGAACAATCCAAAGAATGAAACAAAACTTGTTTTGTCTATGTCAGATGGCTGCATTATACAAAAAATAAGAATTTGCTCTTCGGAAAGGAAAATAAATTTCGATGAAGTTATTAAGATATCATTTACTTCCATTATTTTTACTGAATACTTAAAAATATTAATATAATAAAAGTTGTAGAGTGTTAGGCAGATAAAAGTATTTAATTTAAGCTCATTTAGTCGCAAAATATAGCAACATAATATTTTAAAACCCTAAATGTGTGCATATAGCACGCACTGTAAAATATCAAATTTTAGCTGAAATTTTGAAAATGAATTTTTTTTACTATTTTTCTCATAGTTAGACCGATATATAAGATTTAAAAAAATCATAAAAATAGAAAAATTCGTACAGTGAAGGATTAAATCAATATTTTTGAGATAATATAGCAAATTTATTTTATAGCAAATAAACTTTGCTCCAAAATTTTTAATAGAGAGAAAAAATAAAGTAAAAATGATGTCGTAATAATGTATTTATAAATTTTTATTTATTTATTTATTTATTTATTGTGACTTAAAACGTGAAATTTGCAAACCTAAAGAATAGTTAAAAATAATTTTTTTTATTTTCAATTCTGGATTGGATTTTTTAAATTGGATCTGGATTAGTTTAAAAATGTCTCTAATTTTAGAAATAAACTTTGAATTACTTCCGAAGTAATAAATAGCAAAGTTTAGAAAAAAGGATACCGGTATCTAATATAAATACGGAGAAAGCAACTAATAAATTATGCTGATATATTTTTTATGGAATATTTTATTAAAACAATGTTTTAGAGATGATATAGCATTTAATTTCAAAGCAAAATTTCAATAGAGAAAATAAAGTAAACGCAAGATAATGATAGTCTATTCAGAAATATTTATTAACATTTAAAAATATGAAGTAAAATAGGATTTTATAAGATAAAGAATAATTTAAATTGGATTTTTTCTTTTTTTATTCTGCGATGGATTCGTTAATTTTTAATACTAGTGCTGTCACGGTTAGTTTTGTTTTAAAGTACGAAATAAAATACGAATTTCATAAACTGAAAGAGCAGTTTAAATGCATTTTTGTTTTTATCAGGCAATGGAAAGCTTAATTTTTTAGCCCTTTGGCTATCATAATAGGACTTGATCCTTTCTTCATAGATTTAATCCTTTTATATCTGTACAAACTAATTTTTTGTCAGATATTTACAGACACAATAATAAAAGGGATTCAAAGTATATTACTCCCTTTAAAAATGTCATTTATTCAAATGAAAACCAAATTGCTTCTGAATAAGAGGATAATAACTTTCAAATGAAGTACCAGCTATAAATATGGACTAAGTATAAGTAATAAATTGAGAAATGATAGCAAATTATTTATAATAAATTCTGATGCTATTTCAATAGGAAAGTTATTGCTTCAGTTTTTCAGCATTTATTAATAAAATCAGTATTAAATAAATTCTAAATTATATTTAAAATAATGAATCAGAATTAGTTTTATTATACTTTCAATGAACTAATTTAAGACAATATTTGAAGGGGAAAAAATACGGATTTTCTTACAATAAGATTTGAGCGCATTAGGTTATCTCAAAAGAACAGTAACACATATCTGCAAACGGTATTTCAAAAAAAAAAAAAAAAAAAAAAAAAAAAAAAAAGGAGGGAGGTTGTATTCCAGGAGGCGTGATAGTAGACCCAAAGGGGGGCTTTTTTCTAACTTTTACCGACCCCACATGTGACATATTGTTGGAAAGGCCTCTGACAACTTATTCATGTTATGCATCCCCCCGAGATGAATTATGTCCGGAAAATTTAGAAAAATGCCCCACGGAGGGCAAATTGGAGAGGGGGCTCAGGATGTGCATAACATGAATAAGAGGTGACAGGCCTTTCCAACAATATGTCACATGTGAAGGGGGAGGGTTCGTAAAAGTTACAAAAATACCCCCCCCCCCTTTGGGTCTACTATCGCGCTTCCTGGAATACATCCCCTCCCCACTTTTTGAAATACCGTTTGCTGAAATGTGCTACTGTGCACGGTGACTACATAGAAAAGGACTAATACAATGTAGCAATTGCGTAAATTTTACTCAATTATTTCGCTGTGAGGGCAAAAACTTATTGATGCTTCCTCGTATATGGGCCATTCTGGTCAACAGTCTTCTTATATCTCTCTGGAAGTCTCGTAATGCATTTTTACCAAAGCATTTGGGGTTTTCCAAAAAATACTTATCGATATGATTTTTTATATCGCTCAAAGTGTCTTTTTTTGTTGTTGAAAGGAATTTTGGAGAAAAAGAAAGAAATTGTATCCGGACGGAAGGATGTCCGGAGAGTATGGAGGGTTTTGCAGAACGCGTCGATTGAATGCAAGGAGTTTGTTTTCGACAGCGAAAGGTAAGTGTGGCCTTCGGTTGTCATGCTGGAATACAATCGTCTGTTTGCTAATTCGGGGAATTTCCTGGCTATTGCTGACTTCTGTCCGTAGTTGCAAGCAGTATTTTTCAGAGTTGATGTTCTGGCTCGGTGGAAGTAAATCTTAGTAGATAAAACCCTTCAAATCCCACCAAATAGGTAGCACAACATTCATCGGATTGAGGCCGGTTTTAACGAACGGAATTTTCTCTCGATTGGACCAGGATTGTTTGCATCCCAAGTTGTCGTAAAGTATCCAAATTTCGTCCTCGGTGACAAATCTTTTCAAAACAGGACCTTTTTCGCAGATGGAAATCCGGTCTAGAGTGTTACGCGCCGTCAGATTATGGACAGATCGGGCACAGACGACAGTTTTTATATTCTGTTTTACCACTATTTTCAAAAATACTGTTTTAGAATACAGTAGAACCTCTTTTATCCGAAACTATTTTAACCGAAACTCTCGGTTAACCGAAATCCATTTTTAAAGCTTCTTTTTTTTTTACTATCACATTCCTTGTGTGCAAAATCCATTTTGGAAGCTTTTTTTTTAAATTATCATATTCCTTGTGCGCAAGCTGTCCTTTCCAAACCACGAGTACATATAAATATTTTCAATCCCCTTTCTTAGAATTCCTTTGAACCTTTTAATTTAACTTGAGTTCCCGTAAGTGGAACGAACCAAATTAGCAATTCTGAAGCTTTTGAACGTTTTGCAAAAGGTTCGGCATGGCTGGAGCAGCAGAAAGACTGTAATAGCGGTGTAAAATATTAAAAATAGAGCTTCAAAGCACAGGAAATAGAAACTGCGACAAACAAAACATTCTTTCAAACCCTTGTGAAATGTATTTAATTTCAAAACTAAAATTCAAGTAATTTATTCTTGTTTCTATTTTTCTATTGCTTTATTTTTATTAAGCACTTGTTACCATAATAAGAAATAGCACATATATTTCTCCCTAATCTTAAAATTGAGGCATTCTCCATTATCCAAAAATTTCGATTTTCCGAAAGATGGTCGGTCTCAATTACTTCGGATAATCGAGGTTCTACTGTACTTCATTTGCAGATGTTGTCAAAGTATGTCTGAAAGATCTTTGTTTTCAGAAAATGGTACGAGATGAATGAAAAAATATCCCATGATTTACGAAAGAACCTTTTTGGACAACTTAATATAATTTAATTTTAAACATTATTATTGTTATGATAAATCTCGGATTTTTCTACAGAAATACTATTATTCTAAATTCTTTCAAAATTGATTTGCTAGAATAATTTTTATCGAAGCTGTATTAAAAGAATTCAAATCGAATTGCTTTCTTTTAAAATTTTATTCATTCGAAACACCGACTGAATTACAGACGAAAAAATGACAAAGACGCTTAAACAAAAGTATAAAAGTATATGCTACAGAGAGAAAAAGTAATAAATGCAGCCCATATAAATAATATAGTTTTTTAAAAAAATCTTTAAATATGCTTAAAAATGTTTTTTATAGGCCCATAAATCAAAACAGACTGTAAAATTTCAATTTCTGGAAGTAAATCGAATTATAAAATGTCGGATGTAAAACATTAAGAAATAAAAAAAATTAATTGTAACGTATTAAGGAGAGAAAAAGTAATAAATTACGATGATTGATTTTAATGGGACATTTTAAAGCTTCATTGTTGTAGAATTTAATATGTTGATTTTCAGACATATCTGTGGAGGAAAAAATACTTCTTTGTAAAAGGATATCTATAACGTATTTGGAAGTATTTATTTTTTTATTAATTTTTATTTTTTAAAGTTAAGTATATCTTAAATACAATTTTCAGTTAATTTTGATGTAAATAAACTACTAAATCAAAAGCACCATTATCGAATTTACTTACAAAAGAAAACTATCATACGACCTTTTATATAATAAATTAAATATTTTTCTTCGTCTTCTTTTCTTATAAATGATTCAGTCTCAGGCTACTCGTTCATAGAAATCGGCTTGGTTGTTGAAGGTTATTTGAAAAATTATGCCCGCATTGATTAATTTACTTTATTTTATGCTATAATATTATTTATTCTTTTTAAAATATCAGTCATTGTTCTTATTGCAACTAACGTTAATTTTACATAATTATAGTTTACTAAAATAGGAAGAAACAAATAAATTATTATTTGAAATATATTTAAATTATAAGGTTCGAAAAATGAATTTCACGTTAGTAAAATGGCTTTTTTGTTTTTACTTATGAGTCTCTTGTTTTATTATTCTTACTCTTTCAAGTTTAAAATAACATGCTTATCATTTATTCAACTGAAAACTCTTTTCATCATAGTATTAAAGAAAAAGAATACTTTCGAAATTTCTGGAATCGAATTACAGAAATGCTTTAGAGTGGAAAAATGCATAAAAGAGATTTTAAAGAAATTACATACCGATGTTGAAAGAGAGGAAATAAATATTAACTCAAAAAATATATTTAAATAGAATAAATATTTTCTTATTATACATTTTATACCAAATCAGAAAACTTAATTAGATTCAAATAAAAACATGCGGTCGAAAGTTTTTTTTTAAATAAAATACTTTGTTGCTGAATAGAATTATTTATTAAAAGACATTGTTTGTTCAGTATTTTTATTTTGATAACTATATTATTTTTATGAATAATGAAAATATTTCATCAATAAAACTTCACTGATTCAATACAAAATTATAAACAACTTACAGAAATATTTTATAAATGAATAGTTTATTAGCGGATAAATATATGTTTGTAGTCATACTATCTGAAAACATAGTTGAATACAGTTTATTGAAACTGAATATAGTTACAATATTTATTTCGTTGACTTAGAATTTTTATAAAAATATGTACAAATGGGTATAATATATATATATATATATATATGCATGTATGTATGTGTGTGTGTGTGTTTGTGTGTAACATTCTTTCAAAACATGCCGTTTTAATCGTAGCATCAATGGTTGTAGGCTAATTATGACACACTACAACTAGTCACTCAGTAAACAAAGTACTGAAGTTGGCAACATTTCGCTAAATTTTGAGAGTTTTGGCAACATTGGCGAGATTTTGCGGGGAAAATCGACTTTCAATATCACCAATATCAAAACGTATGCTTGGCGCCAAATGAAAGAATGTCTCTGATTTTGGCGAGTTTTGGAAATATTGGCAAGAATTTGTGGGGAAAATCGACTTTCAATATTACCAATGCCAAAACACATGCTTGACGCCAAATGAAAGAATGTCCCCAATGTGGCGATATTCGGAGATAATTTGCCAAGATTTTGCAAATAAATTGGCTTCCAGAATCAAGGAATTTTCTAGAAATTCCCAATAGGAGCCGAAATACATGATTCATCCATCATAGTCCACAAAAGTCCGATCTTAGCTCCGTCTTCCCCGCTTATACTATTAAAGTGGTTATCACTATATCGAGACACCGCGCGCTTCGCTCCCGTAAATCTTTAATATCACGTATAACATTTGAATCGTAAATCTCCACTTTCAAATAGTTTTTTTTTTTTGGAAAGAAGAGAATTGTGCTAATTTTGAATCAGATTTGAATAGTATCGTTTAAGAGCGAGATTTTAAAAATGGTCCATAAATGTATGATGTAAGAATGAAATTTATTGAAAAATTCATTTTGAAAATTTTCCAGCGCAAAAAATCTAATAAATAAATTACTAACTCTAGAGCTAACTTAAAATTTTTTTAATGAAAGTGCACGTTCAATGCTGAATGTAACATCATTTCTTCCTTAAAAACGGTTTATGTATTGAATAATAGTTGTACAGGTATTTTCATTCTTAAATTTACTTTTCGTAATTTACACGACAGTTAAGTAAATACTGTATCAGATGAAAATTATCCAGACACTTTTGATTTTAGACGTTTTATCGAATATCGAGAGAAAAACGAATTTTACTAATGTTTCCGCAGTAAACAGTTGTAGGTATTAAGTTAATCTTAGGCAAAATTAAAAACACATAAACACTTCAGTAACAAGAATTTTAATAAAAATTACACTGATATAAAGAAAAACAGAGTAATATGTTTGAAATGTGTTTTCCAATTATAGTTCCAATCTATAAACTTCCAAGCCACAGAAAATAAAAATATGTTTAATCATGTTATTCATATGGAAATACCCTAAGAATGATTTTTCAATTTTTACAGTAAAATAATATTAAATAACATTTAAAAAAATGAAAAGTACTTCTTTTATTTTCAATCTCGGGTTTGTGGTATACACAGTAAAAAACTAGTACATTTGAAAAATACAATAAACTATTTTAAATAACAATAATAATTATTAGCATATTAATATTTCAGAAAGCTTTATTTACGGCCAATCGATACTTTTAAATATTTTAACGTAATTTTAATCCATTTACTTCAAGTTTCTACGTTAATTCCTCAAAGCAAGTTATTTTTTTTTGTTAGAAAATCCTTGATAAGTTGCAGTAAATACATTTCTTGATCACAAAAGATAAAAATAAAAAATTAAAGGTTATATCAATTGAATATCATTTTTGGTGAATTTTTCAACAGTATTTAAATTGTTATCCATATGCTTTATTAATATTAAAATATACTAATTTTATGTTACAAAGTATATCTATGAACTTTTTTCTTGTCAGAATATTTAATCCTCTAAAAGAATAAAAACTTCCCCATCTATATAGAAAATCATTTTAATTAATAATTAAATATATTAGAGCTGCAATGAAATTTCCAGTAAAATTTAAATCTTTTCATTGTGTTTTTTATCAAACATAAAAGAGAATTGTTGTGTTCTGATATTTTTAAGAAAGGGAGAGCTATTATCTCAAACAACGTAACTCCTGTTCAGTATGATAATTTTCTCAGAAATAGTTAATTATTGCTAAAGCATTCAATGTTAGTTTATATGGAGCAAATTTGTTTTTCATTTCAAACAATCACTTCTTATGTACGTGAGAGTTAGTCTTTCTTATCGTACTGACGGAGGTTACGCTTAAGTTTTTTTTTTTTTCATTTTTTTTTCAAATTAATAATTAATTTATTTATAATCGGAAAATAAGAATAAATTATGATTTATTATTGAAAGTTGATTTAACGAAACTGATAATATAAATTTTAATACTTAATTATTTTCATTACTTCTCAATGTCGAAACATAAATGAGATAAAATTTATGCACTACTATTTTCATATTTATTTCGTAACTTTTCGTATATTGTACATATAACTTATCAGATTTGTTATGCATTTTATTAAAACATCAAATATGCTTCATTTTTAAAATATCAGCTGCAATTTGGTTATATAAAAAAAATACTTTTTTAAATTTAAATGTATTTTACAGCGTTATTTGTAGGATGTGCTATCGACATGTACCTGCATTCATATGAATCCTTTTGTACAGGCAGTACATGTACAAAAAGTTAGGTCACCAGATCATGTTATATACCCTTTAAGAAAAATACTTGCCCAGAGTCTACGAGTCAACGATTCAGTGTACATTTTCCTGCATTCTTGTAATTGCTTATTAAAACAATTATTTCTTGTAACACATTGCACAAACAAATTAACAAGACCAGTTAATTTATGTAGATGTACGAACAGACAATCATCGTTAAATATATTTGTATAAAGCGTTTTTTTCTCATTAAACAATAACAAAACTAAAATTTATGTTATATTTTTGCTACATTTTTATGTTTTATTATTCAGTACATTCAATTAAATAATTTAAAATTGTCATTTATTTTAAAGGAATGTTTTTTATACAATTTTGCAATCGTTTATAAGGCGATAAAGGGAAATTAAAAATAAATCTAAGACAATATTATAATCCACAGAAAGAAAACTCATACATTTCCTTCAATAATTTAGCCATAGGATAGTTATTGCAATTCAATGATTTATTTTTTCATTCTTTGATATAAAAAAAATAATATTGCGAAAAAAATATTTATTTTCTATGATTAAAATATTGTATTCGGCAAATACACTTATTTTAGTTTTGCTACGCGAAGTTTCTTAAATAAAAACAATATGTAAGGTGGAATTTTCTTTTCGCTTCATTTATACATTTTCCTGCATGCGTATAATTTCTTATTAAAACAATTATAGTTTTCACACAATACATATTATGTGTAAATTAACAAGAGCAGTTAATATATGCAAATGCAACGAAGGGCAATAACAGTTAAATAACTTTTCCTAAAACATTTCCTTCATTGAACAATAAAAATGCTAAAGTATATATTAATTGCTGCATTTTTTGTGTATTCAGTATACTCATTAAATACTTTGCAACAAATCATCTATTACCAAAGGAAATCTTTTAGGCATATTTGCATCATTAATGAGTTGAGATAGCAGCTTATATATACAGCAGCTTATATATATAAAATAAAATTACGACAATATCATTAACCACATAAAAATAACTTAGCCATAGAATATTTATTATGATTTAACGAATGATATTTTCCCTCTTTGATATAAGAAAAACGATATTGAGAATTTAAAATAATTAGAAAAGACAATTTTCTATTCCGGAAAGGGGCTTACTATTTTCCTGAGCGTTTTTAAATAATGAAAACGATATTTATGTTTGAAATTCCTCACTATTAAATTTTTTTTAGCTGTTGATTGAATTGTCCCAAATAAATCCTTTGAAGATGAAGTAATTTATTGACTAAAACTTTTATTACATATCTCCGGGGTTATTTAGGTGAGAAAGCAACTTGAAAATAACTTCATAACATTTATTAATCAAAACCAAAAAATACATATACTTTGTTTTAATAATTTATACTTAGCAAAAGTTATAATAATTCAGTGGTATTTTTTTGTTTGTTTGCTATATAAAAGAAAGAATATTTCTAATTTTATATAATGATGGAGTAATTTATTGAAACGCAAAAGTTTATTGCATATTATCATCATTAATAAGGTAAGAAAACGGGCTAAAATAAATATATTGAAATATTATTGAACTCGTAAAACTTACTATATTTTTTCTTCAATAATTTAGCCATAGCTTTGTTATAATGATGCAATGATGTTTTATTTCCCCTTCGATATAAGTAAAATAATACTACGAAGAAAATAATTTACGTAGAAAATGTTCTTTTTCGAAATGGATTTTCTTTTTTGTTGAATAAAAACAATATTTTACTTTGAATTTTCTTATTCCTTCATTTATTTTATCTTTTGATTAAATGTACTCAAACAAATCCTTTTGGAGGTTCCAAGAAAGCAACATGAAAACAATTTTAATAACAATTATTAACCACACACAGTAAATCTTTATTCTTTGATCAATAATGTATACATAGCAGAAAGTTATAACAATTCAGTGGTGTTTGTTTTATCTGTTTTCCATATACTAGGAAGAATAATTTGAATATTAGATAAGGTAGAAGTAATTAATTGAACATCAAAAGTTTAATACGCACCTGCTTTGTTATTCAGGTGAGAAAGCATCTTGAAAACAACTCTATAACATTTATTAATTACAGAGAGAAAATGTGTGTACTTTGTCTCAATAATTTACACATAGCAAAAGTTATAACGCAACAACGGTATTTGTTTTGAGTGTTTTCTACATAAAAGAAAGAATATTGTGAATATTACATAAAGTCGAACTAACTCATTAAAAAGCAAATGTTTATTACTTGTTTTTTTCGCTAATCAAGTGAGAAAGCAACTTGAAAATAACTTTCTACATGTTTTTAATAAACCACATATAGAAAAATGCGTACACTTTGTTTCAATAAATTAACAACGGGAAATGTTATAGCGATTCAAACACATTTATTGTCTGTTTGTTATACACAAGTAAAACTATTATAAAGAAAATGGAAGAATGAAATAATTTATTGTAAGAAAAAAGCTTTTTAGATCATTGCTTCGTTAATCAAGTGCAAAAGTAACTTAAAAGCAACTTTCTGACATTTTTTGATTAACCATAGAAAGTAAACTTATATTTAATAATTTAGTTACACAAAAATGTTAACAACGTTTCATTGCCTTTTAATTTGTCTGTCAGCAATAAAGGAAGAGTACTGAGAATAGAACAAGATTTTTCCGACGAATAAAAATATATACTGAATGCTTAAAGAATTTCTCTGTGTTTTTTTAGCTTCTATTCAATTAATATTATGATTTAATTTCTTCCGGTATGTTTGTTAAAAATAAAAATATATACGTTTAATACAGTATTGGATTTTGCTAATCCATTAAAGATATTTCTTATATAAGATCGTTTGAACTATTATATATATACAGTGACGGTCAAAAGTTTCCGGCCAGCATAAAATTTTTGGTTAATTTGTAAGTATACCCATATGAAGAGGAGTTTCAAAGAAATACTTATACACTTTATTGACATAACAGTTAAGAATTTATTTATGAAATAAAAAGTAAATATTAATAAATATAATTGACAAAATTAATTGCAAAAGAAAACGCATGTTCTCAAAAGTTTCCGGCCACCTTGTCAAGTTTGGAAAAAAAATGGTGTTATAACAAAAAATAACGGTGATCAACAACATTTACAATTAGTATTTTGTATTCATACATTTAGCAATAAGTATTGCGGCGCAATAACGTGGCATCGATTCAATGAACGGCTGTAGATCGTCAATGTTAAGCTTTGTCCACGGTTCTTGCATTTTTTGTGAAAATGCTGCTCAATTGGAATATTTATAATTCCACACGCGTTTTCAAGTTAGTTTCAAAGATTTTCTATTGGATTCAGATCGGGTTATTGGGCTGTTCATTTCAAAAGCGATTTTTTTTTGTGCGAAAGCCACTGCTTGACGAGCTTCCATGTATACGTTTTGTCGCTATCATGATGAAACAAATAGTTGCAACCGCAATTTTTCCTCCAATAAGGCAGCAAAGGATTTTGCAAAATTTCCTTCTGCATTGCACTATTCATCTTGCCCTGGATTTTAAATAACGGACAGGCACACTTTCTAGAAAATGCTCCCCACAGCATTACGTATCCTCCGCCATGCTTCATTGTAAGAATAACATATCTCGCATCTTATATTTTGTATTTAGGTCGTCAGTTGTAGTGTCTGTTATGACTCTAAAAAAGATTTAACGTCGATTCATCGGAAAATAGTACTTTTTTCCAGTTTTCACTTGACCAGTCGTTGTATTCCTTGGCAAACGCCAGTCGGGCCCTCTGATACTTTTTACTTATGAAAGGTTTTTTAACACCGAATGTTCAATAAATTTCTACGTCACGTAAGCGTCTTGACACTGTAGACGGACTTATTTCAGCAATAATTTAACACCGTGAATCGCGGGAAATTGCAGCGGCATTTTTACGCGGTCATCAACTGCTTTTCTTCTGATAACTCTGTCCACAAGAATAGTCATTTTCCGGAGTCCCCCGGATCGTGGCAAGTTCCGAAGATCCTGACCATCTTTATATTTTTTTTAAATATCGTTCGCAGCAAATTTTCCGATCAACAACTTTGCCGCAATCTCATGAGAGGATTGTCCCTTTACCCCCCCCCCCCCCCAAAAAAAAAAAAAAAAAAATCACTCTTTTAGAAACAATAAATTGATCAAATTTTCATTTTTGAATTTCAAATACGTTATTCACGTTGATTAATTAACAAACATGGTAAAAAAAAAACACTTTACCGATAGCAAAAACTAACGGATGACGATTGGCCGGAGACTTTTGCACACGCGAATTTCGAATTCTCCTTCTTTCCATCAAGTATCTCCAGTATCCAATCAAAATGATCACATGGTCAGAGGTAATTTGCTTATTCCTAACTTTTGGAGCAATTGTGCTTCTTCTTTGCTGAAATGTTCTGTCAAACAAATAAAAAAAAACTAACTGGCCGGAAACTTTTGACCGCCACTGTATATATATATATATATATAACATTTTACATTACACGTAGATAATAGTACATTTAAAATGAAATATAATCTGGGAAATACTATTGTATTTCCCAAAGTAAAAGCACCATTAAACTTAGTGATAACATAAATGATACTTTTGAATCGAATAAATCCTAAAGTAATCACTCAATTGTTAACAATTAATATATGTTTAGTTAAATAAAACTTGGTTTACATTAATTAATTTTTTAATACATTTTGTTTTATATGTTAGTTTATCTCATGAAAACTTAAATAATTATATTTACCCTTTTTAATTGTTTTATTGCTAATGAAATGTATATTATAAAAATATGGCGAATATTTTGGAATCATGCTTAATTAACACAAAGAGATGATATGATTTAGTTCTTTAACAAAGGTGTCTCACAAAATCTGTGATATAACCGTTTTCCCAATGACAAACTAAGAAGTTACTTTGAATAATTTGTTTTTTGGTTTCTTTTTCTTTCTTTCTTTTTTTTATGTGTAATTATTGAAAAGTTATTACTATTATTGGTAAATTAGAAATTTAATAAATATAAAACCGGGAAAATATCCAATAGGTACATCTTATTACTCTTACCCATGATTAGCCCTTTGCCGTTGCATAAGGATTTAAAAGTTAATTCAATTTTTAACTTCCGAATATTTAAAATTATTCAATTAAACATAGGTTCGAATTCAGTAAATATTACATATCTGGATTTCACAGTCTGGCTACATAGTCTAACATTTTCACCATATTGTGACAACCAGTGAAACAAACTGTCTGTCTTACAAGGGAAACTGACACCAGTAAAAGCAAATTGAAAATTTTACCATATTTGTGAGAAAATATTTCCATGAATATGACGCTTAAATAAGACGAAATTTTCTATTCAATTTTACTGGTGGGAAGTTTGCCTCGGCGGTAATCAGAAACTGTAGATACATTTAAAAAAAAAAGCAATCGCCATCTTGAGACCATCTCCTCAGTTATTTCACTTGCAACTAGTAGACAGTACACTATATGTCTCATCCTCGTTATTCATAACTCCATTGTCTTAACAGACATGGATTGTAAATAAAATACACTTTCTCGAGTGTTGGTCAAAGGTCTGTTTTCGAAAGGTATTCTACACTCTTCTTTTGTGAAAACTTGTTAAATTCAGATGAATTCGGTATTTTCATTCTCAGCGTAAGACTTTTGAATGGTGCAGCGAGAAGTAAATGAAGAATACTAAACTAGGCAATTCTACAAATAAGTGCCCGATTTTACTTTTTGTCTTTACAAAAGTAACTAAATATGCGAATAAAGGACGCCCATCCATTCCATATCACGTCTTTAGGTCCTAGTGCTGTTTCAATCACTTAAGTATAAAGTATGTATAACTTGAATAGATCGTTTTAAATTAGTTTGCATAAAGTAACAGCGTAATGGTCTGCGCAAATATTTTCTCACTATTTTTGACTTACTTGAGGAAAAAGCTGATAAAAGTTTTTATTTTTCTTATAAATGGAGTTTATTTACGTCATTTTCGACTAACACTTATAATCCAATATTGTGATATTGCAGAAGTATCGCCTTGGAAAGTTAGCACGATATGCTGAGCATGCGTGACCGGCGTTATATTTTCGTACGCATCAAGGAATTCAGGGGATTTTATGTGTTTTAGTGCCAGAAAATTCGTAATGTACAAGTCGCTATATCTTAAGACATAGCTTTTTTCATTTAATAAGTCAAATATTACTTTACCAAAATTCTGGTAAAAATGCTTGAAAGTCCATGAAGCTTTCGGACCCTGTTTTACAAAAAAACATGAAAAAATCCTTAATATATTTACTGCGGACAAAACAAAGTACTTTACGGGGTATTTTTGTGGGAAAAAACTGATAAATTTTTTATCTGCAACGCCTGTAGTGGACAGTAAATGAAATAGGCCACTTTTTGGTGAATAGACCAAATGTATATCATCCATTCTTATAAAAGAAACGAATAGTCTGTTCTACGTATAGTCTATTCATACTTATAAAAGAAACGAATAGCGTATTCTTCATAGTTTTCTTTCTTTCTTCCTCTGTGAAAACTTGTTAAAAAAATTAAAATAATTCAATATTTCCATACACATCGTAAGATGAATGGTGCATCCAAAATTAAATATAAAATGCTTCACTATAAATCGCCGATACATCTAAAAAAGGTTCTACGGTCAAATTACTTAATGAATTTAGATTTATGTACCTTTTTTTTTATCATGGAAATAAAATGTCTGAGTATAAAAAGTGTAATTCACTGCGAAATATTTCTCCATTTTTCACATAGCCAATTTCTTTCTAGACATAGTAGCATAGTAAAAATATGAGCAAAATATTTAATATCCGCATTTATGGAAGAATTATGTTTCAAGAAAACAGATTTTGTGCTGGTTATTTTCATCGATAATGGTCACGTAACAAGAGGTGACTTATGGTGTATAATGCGAAATATTTACCAAATAAGAGAATATTCAAGAAATAAAAGTTATAGAATATTTGATACTAGTTTGTTTATATTGAGAAAATTGTTTTTAATAACTCAAAGACAATTAATTATTTTCAATATTTATTAAAATGTTGTATACATTAAATGTTTTTTACGAAAAAAATTCATAATGATATAAAAACTTCAACATTTTTTCCCTTTCACACTTTCGTAAATATATATAATATTAAATGAATATTTATTTATGAATATTGATGCCCGCTCTTTATGTTGAATACAATAAGGTTATTTTTTGGCTACATATACATTGAATGCAAGAGGAAACTCTTTTGATGGTACATAAATTTAAAGTTTACACACACACACACACATTGTGTGTGTTTAAAATAAACAAAATAAACAAATAAATTATATTAAAAAAATTCCGAGTTTTATTAATTTAGTATTGTGCCACTGTATGAACACTAGCCGGCCTGAGTGAGCTTCAGACGATCACCAATATTTCATGGCTTTACTCTCCCCCTTTTTCTGTTGATAGGTGCTGATAAAGTGAGATTTCACTTTCTCGTTATGATGTAATTTGGGTAATGTGTAATTTTGTTAAAGCTTCAAACTCTTGATGAAGTCTGCTGAGGATAGAACCTCTGAGAGATAGTTGGTTAAATTTGATTCTTCTTTTTCTAAGATTGAATGTTGCAATATTTTTTATATTAGAGTCATTTTTGTGTCTGTAACATCATTTTATGTATGATTTGTCTGTTTTAATTATAGGAAAATCAGCGGGTTTATTGCATTATGCATATGTATGAATATTTTTTTTTTTGCAACATTGAACTCAGAGCCAAATTAAGAAAAAACAGAATCGATAAAAATACTCCTTTCGTAGTAGATTTAGATTTGTCTAACATCCTTGGCTATCCTTGTCAATTAAACACTACCCAAAGAATGAAAAGTTTATCAAAAAGCTTATTATCTATATGTATTATTTTTTACTGTTTTCATTTACTTACAATATCTGAATTTGATTCAGCGTTATTGGGCTTTTAGACTTTTAGCGTTACTTTCAGTTTTAAAGAATATTTAAGACTTTTTACTCTCTACAAATATTTTCTTAGAAAATCAGTACAATAAGTACCGTGAAGAACTATTCAGTATAACTGGACTCATTATAATACAGGGCGTCGCACATTTATGTTTAGAGCTTTAATCCTTTATAAATCTTAAACAAAATTAGATAACAAAAATCATTTTATTGTATAATGGACAGCAAGTTCGAAAGTTATGTGATACTAGAACAGCTCCAAATGAGCACCTTTTGTTGCACAAACAACATCAGCCAAGAGCCCCTGAAGGTTACCGGTCTCCATAAACGTCTTGCGCCACGCACGTATAAAGGGCCTGGATGATGTGTGACGTCCGTATTTTGTTCGGAAATTCCTTTGGACTCACTTATATCTCCCTTCGTCTCCATGAACCATGCCACACACTGAGTCTTTTCCTGTGGTGTTGCGATCGCCATTTACGGATATTACTGTATCGTACCTGAAATCAAAAACATTCTTTTAGTACAAACAAAACTTTGTGAGTTACTGCTATAGCCACACAAAACCGAATTTTGCAATATTATATCGTTTAGGTTTTATGGAGGATCAAAAGTGTAAAGGTAATTTTTGGGACACACTGGATTGGAGTTTGGACTAATTTCTAAATCATACAATTGTCTCACATTTACTTCAAACATGTGATAATGGTTATAGTCATAATACTTATGGAATAGTCAGTTTTGTCTTTAGAATTGTCTTGGTATATCGAAATAATAGGTATAACCTCCCATAATTAGACGTTTGGACTTTCCGAGCCAGTAACATTTGTTGGCAATTTTTTGTTGCAACATAATTGTAAAAAAGCTAATTAATAGAACTGCTAATTGATGTTTCTCGCCAACCATGCTGTTAAATAATAAACCGATTAGGCTCGCTGCCCCGTCGTGATGAAACTGAAACCGAAACTTTTTAATAGTTTTAATTTCTGTGCCGGTTTTAAATTGTTTTAATATTAAAAAAAGTACGTATCACGTTTTTTATTGATAAAATCCTCGAGGAAATTAGCGGCGTGCACCTGAAAGTTTTCTCTTTCATCGTTGGTGTCAAAATATGTTTTCATAACGCTGATACATTTTTTATATGATTTCATATATTTTTGAAAATACTTCACAGTAACTTCAAAGTAAATATGCCATACTTATAAAAAGGGAGGTAGTAAAATATTTAAGAAGGATATTTATGAAAGAATGTTATCTTTAGAATGCACATTTGGCGTAAATTCTTTCCGTAAGAGAAGAGTTGTATATAGCGCGACGTGCAAAGGATGAAGGAAATATTTTTGAATAAAACTATTTTTCTGGGGAATGTTTCACTGAACATTTCTGTTTCTTGCTTTAAGGTTTACCAAAATTTCATGTTAAGTCACTAATACTTATTTTGTTAAATGATGCACATATAAAAAATGTTTCTTCTGAAAGTTTTATAACAGTTTCTGTGAAAACGTATCCCTTTCGAGTAAAAATATTTTCAGAAATTTTCGAATTTTTTTTTTTTTTTTTTTTTTTTTTTTTTTTTTTTTTTTTTTTTTATTAAAACTAAAAAGAAAATGTTTTATGTTTTCAAAAATCTTCTGAAAGGAAAAATGTTGTTAAAATAGAACTGTTCAATTTTAAAAGCAGTACAATAAAATTACTGCATTGTTATGTCTTACTACTGTTTTACAAATTACAATGTTTGTGTTACAAAGTAAATAAGAATTTAACAGATATAAATTACTTTGAATCATCTATCTGCACGTATAACTACAGATTCCTGAGCAGACAAAGATGGATTATCCAGGAATAAATTTGTGTTACACAAAATGAAAAGAATAGATTACTTATTAAGTATGAAATTTTTAAGCATTGTTGATTTATTCTACTAATAGCATTTAATTATTGAAGAAATTAAATTAATAGATATGAACGAAACAGTTACAGCTGTTAACCCAAATGAAAAAAAAAAAAAAAAAAACGTGAAAAGGCAATACAATTGCAATAATTTACAAAAATAACATCAAATCAAAAATTAAACTTTTGTAATAGAATGACGAAAAAATTTAACAGATCTGAATATTTCAACTCTAGTTTTTGAATAAAAATGCTGTGTTTTAAAACCAAACTCTTTAAATGTTATTGATCATAGGATAATAAAATATTTTACACTGAAAATATGAAAATAATGAAAAATAACTAAAACTAATAAACTAAATGAAAAATATAAATAAAAATTACGTTACATAGAAACTTAAATACAAGCTACACATTATAAAATATGTCTTACTTTGTATATTTATTCCTATAAAATTAAGTATAAGGTAAAGCGAGGAGAGTCTGCGCACATTTCAAAAGAATAGTGATAAAAAATCTAAATATTAATATTTTGCTAAACTATGCATGAATAATTTTGACTTTATTTGTTTTTTATGCATTTCCATTGTTATTTTGTTGTTATACTGTAATTTAATAGAACAGCAGTAATAAAACCAAGAAAACTATTTTGCGCAATCTCTCTTTACGGGGTAGGAGAGAACGCGCACATGGGTAGGAGAGATTGCGCACATAGGTAGAAGAGATTGCTATTAATAGTAACTACAATTAAATTGTTAACAATAATAATTATACTTAATCGACATTGCTGAAAGGTTTTTGTGAGTAAATATTATTGTATCAGGAGTGAATATTTCAAGCAAATGTTTAAATAATAAATAAAAGAAAGAATTTTAACAACAGTTAAAAATTTTAATTTAAGAAGTTTAAAATATCAGAAAAAGCAAGCCCTACTAAGATTACAAAATAACATTAATCTAGTTGATAACATATTTAACTTGAAAATTACTTCATTTCCATTTCCACAGTTTCATTGTATTTTGTTTGCTAACCGAAGTTGTCGTCGTCCCAGGGGCGTAGCTACCGTGGAGCAGTTGGAGCAGACTGCTCCAGGCGCACGTATCCTAAGGGCGCCAAATTAGAAAAGAGCAGAATAAAGATTTGTAAAAATATTTGCATATTTTCTTCGTTATTAATCAGATATTATAGATGAATCTTGTTGCATTGATGTTTTACCTTGAGTTCTCAACTATTTCGATTTGAAACATGCTTTATACACTGTTCTATTCGTGAAGTTTCAATTTTAATTCATACCATATTGAAGCCTCAAGTGACTTCTCCAGTACCATTTTAGCATGCCTGTTTTTAGGTAGATTTCGTAAGAAATCGCATTCGTTACCATGGTGTGACTTTTGAAAAATTCCTTCATAACGTTTCATTATAGGACCCCAGGAACCCCAAACCACCACCTACCTAAAAAGTTTATATATATGCATGCACTAAATTTTGTAAGCATCATAAAAGTCACAATTATGCATGGTTGGTTAGTTGGTTGATTGGGATTTTATGGCGCAAAGTCCCTTTAGGGACATGCTGCGCCAAGACAAAGTCAAAATGTAAAAATTATATATTACCCAAAATTGAGCAGCAAAAAAAAAACTAACAAGAAAAATGAGAAAAGCAGTAAATGAGAAAACTAATATGTATATTTAAAACCATTTAAAAGCGGAAAGGTTGATAGTTAAAAGACCAAAGTATTCTGATTAAAAACTGTGAAGTTAAAAAGCAATAACCGTTAAAATACCAACAAAGTCCAAGATGACGTACAAATACTACCTAAAAACAAATTTAGACTCTCAGAAATAAATAACAAACATAAAATTAATTAGGTGTAAATTGATCAAAAACTGATGTTTCCTAATCAGCATTTGATTCATATGAGTCAGATTCCATTTCTTCATCCAAGTTTTTCAGTTGTTTCCGATCCTTTAAATTTCTAACTGATGGGTTTAGGCTTTTGTTATTGTTCTTTTTCTTCACAGTGGAAAACTGTGAAGAACCCCGGATTGTCTTTTTCTGTATACAAGATTTTTTGCTTGGTTTGTCAGTTTTATTAGTATCAGGTCTATGTGATGTTTTTGCAGATGTAACAACCTTAGTCTGGAGTTCAGGTGACTTTTTGGATTGACATGGAGATTTTTGAGACTGATTGACTTGGTATACTATTTTAACAGGTTCTGAGGAAGGTTGCCAGCGTTCTAATAGTGGGGTTGCATAGCATTTACTACCACAACTAACATCTCGGGTTTCTCTATTTGAAGTGGTTGTTGATTGTGCTTTAGCTGAGTTACTTAGTGAAAAGGAGGTGTCGGTCTGGATGCTTATGTGCCTTACAGAATTTTGTTGTTGCTTTAGTACACTAGAGTAGGAGACTCCGACTGACGGAGTCCTGGATTCAACAACTTTCCGGGCTTCAGGGTAGGAGAGATTTTGATTTACTTTAATTGCAAGGATTTCCTTCTCACGTATCCAGTTTGGACAGGAGCGGGAATATGCTGTATGATCACCCTTGCAGTTTATGCAGCGTTCAGAGTTTTGACATGAATTACCGTCGTGGCCAACTTCTGCGCAGCGTGCACAGGTAACGGAACCACGACAGGTAGTAGTGGTGTGACCATAACGCTGGCATTTAAAGCAACGGAGAGGATTTGGGATATAAGGATGGACAGGACAGTTCAAGTAAGCAGCTTTAATTCTTGATGGTAAATTAGGGCTATTAAAAGTCAGAATGATGTGCTTCGTAGGAAGCACCTGCCCATTCCGACGGATAGTTATACGACGTACATCTATGATATCTTGGTCTTTTAAATTTTGTAAAAGTTCGTCTTTAGTAGAGAATAAAAGATCTGGCTCGGATATTACACCACGGCTTGTATTTAGAGTTTTATGTACTTGAACAGAAACTGAGAAAGAGCCTATTGTAGAGCAATTTAAGAGAAGATGTGATTGTTTGGCTGAAGAAACCTCAACAAGCAAATCCCCAGATTGTAATTTTTTGAGAGAATGACCATCCCCCAAGACAGACTGGAATGTTTTTGCAATGAGAAATGGTGAAGTTTTTTTGAAAGAGCTATCAGAGAGACTATCAGTACGTTTAATGACAAAGAAACGAGTGTATGTGGAATTCTGTGCAATTTGTTGCTCTCCACGTGGGAGAGAAATGGAAGTGAGTGAGTTATTTGCATCCATATTTGAAAAAAAAATAAGAATTCAGACCCCGGCCGCACCACCCACTACCGAGCCCAACAAGGGGATGCACAGTCGTGCACCAGTGCTAACCAGGGCCTATACGGTCACAAAACACTCCTATGCCAGTCTCCACCCTAAACAAGATGGCTAGTAAGTGTCCGATCACTTGATCCCCAGCCAGTGACAGAAGTCAGCTGACCAGCCGATTGATGCATACGGGACCAATATGCACCTCCCGTCTACCTGAAGCAGAGGCCAAAGCAGTGTGTTGGTTTCCCTCAACTGCCAGGATCCCCCTTTCCAGGGACACGGGTCGCCACGCACGGCAAACACGTGGGTGGTTTACAATTCTCCATGAGTCGATATACAGGATGACATCAGCCCATACAGAATTGCCCTCACCTCCGAAGAGGAAACCACAACGAGAGTGAAATAGAGAGGAAAGAAAGAGAAGAGAAATAAGAGGAAAAGGAAAAAAGAAAGATCGCTCAGGAACCCGGGGTTGCGAAGCCCGTGAATACCTAAAGAAGGTATCCCCTGGGGGGCAATTATGCATGGATCGTCTTCAAACTCACCAAAAAACATTAAGATGGCTAATATCTCGGCGGGGATTGTAAATGGGCAAAATCGACCCAAGGGGGATGGAAATGGGGAGGATAAAAATAGGGTTTTGTGGAAAAAAATTCATAACTTCGTCAATTCTCAAGATATCAAATCCAGTTAAATTTATTATAAATCTTCTTAATATTATCTACAACTTTTGTATTCACAAGTTTTTGATAGGACCAACTCTTAACGCAAAAAAAATAAATAAATAAATAAAAAATAAAAACGAAAACAAAAAGGGGAGGGGGAGGGGTTGAAGAAGAAAAAATCATGATTTCGTCAATTCATAAGATATCAAATCCGCTTGAAGTTATTATAAATCTTCTTAATATTATCTACAACTTTTATATTGATAAGTTTTTGATAGGATGAAACTTTACAGCAAATACAAATTAAGAATAACATGATTCTGATAAAACCAGCTCTTAGAAAAATGAAATTAAAATCTCTTCAAAAGCAGCCAGATAAAATTGTTAAACTGAGTTTATATCTAATCTTCATTTAGTTTTTGTTGGTGAAATTAGTGCTTAACTTCGAAATCTACCTGCGCCTGTAGGCCGAGCAGACAGGGTTTATTTTTTTTCTGTAACTTTTCCTTGGACGATTGGTCGAGATCTTCAAACCTTTAAGTAATCAAAACTTGTTTACAGGATTCTTATCGGTCACTTTATTGGGTACCACTATTTCCAAAAAATAATCTTTCTTGTGCATTTCTTTTGAAAATGTTTTAGAAATTTATCACGATGATTACTGTACGGAAATAATGATAGCCAAAGAAGTCACCGTTAAGAAACCTATATTTATGATGTAATAGCAATGTCTTGGCTATTTAGTTATTTTACGATTTGAAAAAAAAAAAAAAAAAAAAAAAAAAAAGAAAAAGTTTGACAAGTTCAAGAAAAATATTGACCATTTTACAAACAAAAAACCAAAAAAAAAAAAAGAAATTTTTGAAGGGTTTTTTTTTTTTTGTTCGTGTGTGTGTAATTTAAACATGCATCAGTACAGATTATTATAAAACAATAATAAGAGCCGGATTTAGGCGCATTCCTCATCAGCCCACGACGACAAAACTTAGAAGGGGGTGAGGGGGAAGCGGCAAATTACATTTCGTGCGTTTTTTAAGATTTTGAAAATATGGCAAGTCTCAAATGCAGAATTGATAAGCTTTTTTGATCAAAAAGAGAGAAAAAGTTAAATACCAAATTCAGTGTTCCTTAGAACCTGATTATCGCCTATGCAAACTTACACCACTTTCACCACCATCGTAATGTATTTTTACGCATTAAACCTTATTTAATCGCAAAATTTTAGGATTAAATAAGGCAAAATACAGTAATGTTCGTTTGCTTGGGCCCTAATCATGCTCTGTCCTCGTCCCCCCGCTCTGTGAGTCCGTATGTGGCACAAATTTTGTGGGCGCTCTATCTCAAGAACTAATGAATGGCATTTAATAAAACTTTAGATTCAGTTAGTCCCTGATATAAATTGGCGCTGATTACTTTTATAAGTTTTAAAAGGCGTGAATTCATATTACAATAAAGGCTGTTCTTTCATTTAATATTTTTCTAAATTATTTTAATTGAAAGTTAATTTGAAATGCAGAATGTTTGTAAGAGAAAATAATTCTTCTTACCTGTATAGGTGAGAGCGCTGGTTCTTCAGAGTATCGCGGAAGTTTCTGTATCCACTTTATCCTATTTGAACTCTGAAAAAGGTATTTTATTGAAGCGTTAGTGAGTGTGTGTAATTAATCATAGTGGTCCAGGCTTTCAACTTTGAAGGAGATTATTATATTTAATTAAATACAATTATTAATGCACTCTACATTTCTTGGTTAATAGTAATATATGTACAATTTAAGTTTGACTTGATTAAATATGTGTTGCATTCTTGAGAGCCAAAATTAGCTTCCCGAAAAGTGAATGCATGAAGTGACAGACAGAAACATATGTCCTCGTCACTCAAGAGATACGCCCTAGACTAAGATGAAATGGGGTTACACAAGTATAGTCAGGACGCCTTTTCAACAGAATTCAATTCTACAGTACAAAATGCTGACACAAGTATAAATTTGGAGTCTTTCAAAGTCCAGTCAAAAAAGTTCAGCTTTCACAGTCTTACAAAGTTTATTTATGGTGCTGCCATCTATAGGAATATTAAGTAGTTGCATTGTCACAGGCAGCGGACGCAAATGAAGACTAGATTATTATGGGTAATTGTCCAGTCTATTAGAACTGTTTGAAGTTTGTCCGTGAAGTGTCGCCACCTGCCGCATATTTCACAAAACGAAAAGTTGAAACACATTTTGAACTATTTCCGACACTTTTTGGTGTAAATCGCCCAACAGTGGCGCTGCTATTCTGCATTGTTCACTACTTCCGGAATAGCTATATCTCAAGAACTAATGCACAGATTTTCATAACACTTCAGATTTAGTCCGTCCTCGATATACTTTGGTGTTAGTTACTTTTTGGTGTAAATCGACCTACAGGTGGCGCTGCTGCATTCTACATTATTTATGATTATCGCAATAGCTCTATCTAAAGAACGTAATGCACTGATTTTCATGAAATTTCAGATTCAATTAGTCCCTGATATAAATTAGTACTGTTTAGTTTGTGGTGTAAATCGCCCAACAGGTGGCGCTACTATGCTACATTTTTCATGATTTCCACAATAGCTGTATCTCAAGAACTAATGCATCAATTTTCATCAAACTTCTGATTCAGTTAATCTTTCACATAAATTTGTCCTAATTAGTTTTTGGTGTAAATCGCGCAACAGGTGACCTGCTTATGCAGAATTTTTTACGATTTCCGTAATAGCTCTGTCTCAAAAACTGAATTTTTTACGATTTCCGTAACAGCTCTATCTCAAAAACTAATGCACTGATTTTCATCAAACTTTAGGTTCAGTTAGAAGTTGACATAAGTTGTTGCTGAGTAGATTTTGGTGTAAATCACCCACCCGGTGTTGCATTTTTCAGGAAGTATTAACATGTATGAGATAGAAGGAAGTTTTGGAATTGCCTCATCCGACTAGTTTTTATTGTAATTACAATGCTTTCCTATTACCTTGTTAGTTTCTTCTATCTTTACAAGAAGAAAGTATTAGATTCATGAAAATTTTTGAATTCGGGTTTTCGGCGGATTTATACGCTTTAGGAGTCAGAGATCCCGTTACAAAATGCCTGTCTGTGAGTCTGTCTGTATGTAACACAAATTTTGTGTGCACTCTATCTCAAGAACTAATGAACGGAATTTAATAAAATTTTAGATTCAGGTAGTCCCCGATATAAACTGGTGCTGATTATTTTTTGGTGTGAATCGCCCGGCAGGTGGCGCAACTGTGCTGAATTATTCGTGATTTCCACAATAACTATATCTTTAGAACTAAACCACGGATTTTCGGAAAACTTCATATTCAATTAGTCCTTGATACAATTTGATGCTGATAACTTTTTGGTGTAAATCGCCCAATAGGTGGCGCTGCTATGCTGCATTATTCATGATTGTCGTAATAGCTCTACCTCGAGAACTAATGCAGAAATCATCAAACTTCAGATTCAGTTAGTCCCTGATATAAATTAGTGCTGCGTTAGTTTAAATTAGTGCTTTATGCAAATCGCCCAACAGGCGGCGCTACTACGCTGCATTTTTCACGATTTCCGCAATAGCTGTATCTGAATAGCTAATGCATGAATTTCTTCAAACTTTAGGTTCTGTTAGTCCCTGACATAAATTGATCCTGATAAGTTTTTGGTGTAAATTGTCCAATAGGTGCCATTGCTATACAAAACTTTTCACGATTTCCGCAATAGCTCTATCTCAAAAACTAATGCATGGATTTTCATCAAACTTCAAATTCACTGAGAATTTGACATACGTTGTTACTGATTAAATGTTAGTGTAAATCACCTAACTGGTGGTGATGCTATGCTGCATTTTCCAGGAAGTATTAACATGTATGAGATAGAAGAAAGTTTTGGGATTCCCACATCCGACTAGTTTGCATTGTATGTGTATGGAAAGTACACTGATTATCAAAATTAAAAGACACAGTTAAATGACAAAAATAAAACGACTGACACTTAATGAAAAATTATTAATGGAAATTTATACAAAAGCATTAGTTAACATAAATTACAATGTTTCTTTTGTGGGAAAATGTTTTCTTTAATATGGTGTAAGGTCACCTCGGACTGATATGCATATCTCAGATCTTGATTTCACAGACTTTACAAAAGAGTTGATCAAGTCTTGTGGAATGGCATTCCACTCTTCTTAAAGTGCACTTTTAACCTCCTAGAGGGTCCGTGGAGGGATTTGGTGCGCTGAAAGTCAGCGCCCTAAGTCATCCCACAAATGCTCAATCTGGTTCAAGTTAAGTGAGTAAGGTGTCCAATCCATTCGAATGATATCTTCTGTTTGCAAGTATTCTGACACCACATATGCTCGTTGTGCCCGAGCATTGTCATCCATTAAAAAAATCTCTGGGCCAACATCACCCTTAAGCAGTCTAACTTGGGGTTCCAATACCTCCTCCACATATCTTCTAGCGGTTACAGAGCCACCATGAAAGATATGCAGCTTGGTGCGCCAATTGTCACGATTCCTCCTTCCAAACCATTAAACCGCGGTCGCGGAAACGGAATATTTCACGGACAAAGGAAGACAAGTTGCGTGTTCTTTCTTCTCTGCAGATTAAAACACGTCTAGAATCAGTGTTCAGACTATATCTGCACTCGCTAGTAAACAATACTCGTCGGGCCGAGTCGTTTTGGCTCCGCTGATCACGACGACGCCTTTGGAAGCTGGAATGCGTGGGACACAAACTATTGGTTTTATCCAGGGCTGTCGGAGTCAGGCCTATTTTTGAACGAAAGAGTCCGAGTCGAATCTGTTAAAATTCAAGAAGTCGGAGTCGTCCATTTTCCCCACCGATTCCGCAGCCCTGTTTTCTCGCATACAGTCCACGCTCGTTAAGCCTCTGTGCAGCAGTAGACCGGCTAAGTCGAGTTCCTGTGGCAGCCTGAAGGTCTGAAACCAAATTTCTTGTAGTCGCTTCGCGGTTACTTCGAGCCGACAATGACGGAAAACGGTTTTCGAATGCAGTTGATGCTCTTGGTCACCCTTGACCAAGCTGTCTATCAATGGATCTAGTACTTAAAAAGCGGCTCCAAGCTCTTAATATGCCAATTTGAGGGATATTCAAATCTTGGGTAACCTTCATTTGTGTTTCACCTCCCTCGATTCTAACAATTAATCACCACTTTTGAACTTCACGTAAATGATGACTTTGAGCTATAACTAATGAATACTGATCACTCTCAGACACCACATTCCTTTTAAACAACACTACAGGCCAGAATTCCAACATTCGTCCATTGCGCACCACATTGTCAAACACCGAATTTGCATACTTCCGGCTGTAGCATATGTGTGGAAGTGCAATTTTGTGTTCATTTGTATTTAATTAACATAAATAATTGCAGCATTGGGCATTGGTTGCAACATTAACTTAGTGAGCATATTTTTCTCATTATCCTTTCATTTTGATGAAAAGTGAAAAAACTGCAATCTTAAGTAATATATCTGGGTGTCAATCAGGGTTCTCGCTCCCGATCGCAACTGCACCAAAACGTATCATTTGAAGAGAAAATGACTGAAATCGCCCAAATTGCAAGAGATCGTTTTTTTCTCTCGGTGACACCCTCAATGATGTTATTCCACGATTAAACCTTTCCTATGTAACTTAATATTTGTGTTTTGATATTCTTAATGTTTCACGACGAATCTATTACTACCATTATTTGAATTTGGGTAGTTTTTCTTTAACGATTTGCAAATTGCTCAGATTAGTGAAAGGTCAGTGAGGACCCCGGTGTCTGTCTAATTTTCTAAATTATTAGCTGTAGAAATTTAGTGCAAATAGTAGAAAAGCTTCAAAGTTGTTCTTCATCCTCTTAAAAATAATTTATGTCAAAATTGTTATTTTTTTTTAAATTACGAAGTTTACATCTTTATTCGCGTTATATTTAGGAAAATCCTCTCCGTACTTTAACAGGTAAAATAAAATAAAAAAATTTTGTATGACCAAAATTTACCGAGTCATGATACTTTGAATTCTATGGAATTTTAGTATTTTTGGACACTAACAAAAGAAAACCTGTTTCATCCATATACGAAAATTAAAAAAAATCTTGTCAATAGTGTGTTTTTTATTAGTATTCTACAATGCTTCGAAAACCTTGAAAAGAAAAAATAGATATTAAGCGCGGCAGACTGCTTCGGCTCATTGCGCATTTAAAATTAAAATCCCGCCCAATTCGCAGGAGATATTGGTAGGTACTCCGTACTTAAAGAATTATAATTCATTTCATTATTCATTATCTATTTTTAATTATTTATATTTAATACGTTGTTAAAACTTTGATTTTCAAATAAAAGTAAAGTTTTAAATAAAATTAAGTTTAGTATATAAATTTTAAACTTGAAAACAAAATTGCGCAGAACTTTTTCGTGTGACAAGAGGGCGCACAAGCTTTCCTTGCTCCAGGGCGCTGAATATGTAGCTACGCCACTGCGTCGTCCACAATCGATGCACTTATTGTTCTAAATCGTGCAATCACCTGCAACAAGCAATACATTGAATCCAGTCAGTTGTCGAAGTTGTCTCCTGGTACAGTTACAGACATTCAGTGCACTCATCCTCATTGACTTTCGGTTTTTTTCCTTGAGTTTTCTTTATCTCACTTTCTGTGGAAGCACCTTATCTTCAGCTTTTTTTTTTTTTTTTTTTTTTTTTTTTTTTTTTTTTTGTAGCGGTATCTTTCTTAAGTCTTTTTTCATGTATATTTTGTGGATTAGTATCATTAGTTGCACTCTGTTTCATTTTGATTTCGAAGGCATTACACTAATTGGAATTGGTGAAAGCTTTTCCAAAACATTGTATTCGAAAATTTATTTTAGTTAACAAAATTAATTTATTAGCAAATTAATTGCTCATAAATTAAAAAAATGTATATAAATATTTAATTAAATTATTAACAAATATATTATTAATTTATTAACAAAAATAATTACATAAAATTTATTTAATAACAACTGTATTATTAATTTATTAATAAAATTTTTATCTGCAAAAGTATATTTTTGGAAATTAATTTGTTGCCAAATTTAGTTTTTATAATTATGTGTTTTTCCGAAATTATTTCAAAATCGATTCATTCATATGTTTTACACGTAAATTGCAATTCATGCAAATTTATCAATAAGCTGTGTAATCTCTCCTAGCACTTAAACTTGTGGGGAAATGCGCCATCTCTCCTAAGTAGCAGATGCGCAAACTCTCCTATTTTGGTAGGAGAGATTACGCGGTCTTTTATTTAAATACGGCCACTTCTAAAAGGAATTTCTGGTGTTCGCATACTTAGTCCAGGTTAGTAGTTTATAAGAAATTGTTTAAGTTCAAAATATTTTGTATTATTGACGCTCTATAAAAATTCTGACGAACAGTTATAAAAATTCAATCACTTACTTTGGAAAAAAACCAAAATAGCACTGCTTTATCCAAGACGGTTGGAACAATCAATATGCACATTCATGTAGACACTGCACTAATGCTGATGTACAACTACATGTTGTCGCTGGGCGCGCACTCTACTCCTTCCATCGAGTCTCTTTGTGCGCAATCTCTCCTACCGCGCGAACTCTCCTTGCTTTACTATATTGGATTTTATTTAGAATCAATTCTTAAATGACACTATTTTTATCATGCATACATGTTGAGTTTCTGTTCTTTTAGTATTTTAGAAGCATATTGGTATATTAAAGGAAAAAAAATTAATTTGAAATTTGACACTTTTTGAAGAGGCGAAAATATTTCTGTAAGGAGGATATTGTTATAGAAATTAATTAAAAGCAAGAAAAGGGTACATACACTAGTGGTAGGGGAATATAGTTCGGTTGTATATCTAGTTTATTGAAAAGAAGATTTTTTTGTAGAAATTTGAAGAAATTTAGGAAAACAAATTCATAGAACTAATTGTTAAGATTTTACACCTATAATTAACGTTTCCCAGATTTGTATTTCCATACAGTAATAAGGCATAGAATCCCAGAATTCTAAATACGTTTATGTAGATTTGTGTTCGTGTTTTCAAGAAACGTTCAAGAGCTATTGGCGTAAATCAAAAACAATAGCTATCTAGTCGGAATTACCTTCCAAAAAAACACATTTATCTTACGTCTGTATGAACAATATTTTCAGTTCTGACAAAGAATTATTTAAACTTTCCTCCTACGTCAAAAAAATTCAAAATCAAAAACTAAAGATTTACCAAATTGCAATAAGATGAGATGAAATTAGAAAAAACATTGCATCGAAATTTAGCAATTCTTCTAAAAATCTTTATTTATTTTTATTTTATTTTTTACATGAAATAAAGAGAAGAGATAAAAAGAAAGATCATAACTATGTAATATTCATTTATATTAAATTACTCATGATCTTTATGTGCTAAATTACCCTTGCAGAATCGACTTATAGAGCTTTACCTCTTACAAATAATAGTTTGATTTTATTTCCGATATTCCAATTAATGGAAAAAACCAACGAACTGAAATTCTTCCCAAATCATCTTATTCTGTGGATAATATATTTACCTAAAGTTTCTACCGAATTTACTTTCGAAATGTAAAATAATTTATGTAGAATATCTAAAACATAATTCCGAAAATATATTAAATGGTAAAAAGTGAATTTTTCTCTATTTAAATGACATTTAAATTGATGGAGAGCTGATAAATGAACTGTTATATAAATGGAAAATGCTCGTAAATGTTTGAGATCTAAATTACTTCTTTCCTCAATGCAGAATTATACTTACTTAATGATGCAAGTAACATAGTAATATGTTTCTCATCTCTATGAGAAATGAAATAGCTTGTGGATGAATTTTCATATACTTTTTTCCTTTCCACTATTAGTTGTTCGTTTCTATATTGTTTATGATGGTATAATGAGTAATATTAGATGAAGAGAAGTAACGTATGAAATAAAAGTCTTTTGGTTGCATTTCAATAAATTTTTAGGAGAAAATATCCCGATTTGCCGAGAAATTTTTTTCAAAGGTTTAAGAAAAAAAAAAAAAACAGAAAAAAGGTTTGTTTTTAAAGTTTTTTTTTTTTTTAAGTTTTGATTAGTTTTGTTTTTAAAGTACGAAATAAGATACAAATTTCATAAACTTAAAGAGCAGATTTAATGCATTTGCCTGTTTTTTCTGTAATGAAATGTTTAATTTTTAGTTTTCTGGTTTTTAAAATAGGACTTGATCCTTTCTCCATAGATTTCAATCTTTTATAGATGTAAAAACTTATTTTCTGCATATATTTAGAGATACTATAGTAAAATGATTCAAAGTATTACTTCCTTTATATATCCAATATATTACTTCTTCAAAAATGTCATCAGTTTAAGTGAAAACTACATAGCTTCAAAATAAGAGAACAATAACTTTGAAATGAAGTATCTGCTATAAATATAGAGCATGGACTAAGTATAAGTAATAAATTGAGTAATTCTAACAAACGATTTACCATAAATTATGATGATATTTTAATTGAAATTTTTTCTGCTTCAGTTTTCAGCATTTATTATTAAAATCAGATTAAATAAATACTTAATTATATATAAAATAATTAAAATAATTAAAATAAAGATTCAAAGTATTTTATTCAAAGAGTTTTATTATTTTAATTGCTTCATATCGCCAGTTTTCGGTGCTGTTTCGCTATATATAAAATAATCCATCGAATTAGTGTTTTTCTACATTCAATGAGCGTATTTTAAGCCACTATTTGAAAATAAAAAACAAGTGCCATTCTAATAAGATTTGAGCAGGGCACTGGACAGTTTATTTATTCAAAAAAACAGAAACATTAAAATTGAAATTATAATTTTATAAACTTAAAAATATTTTACGGCGCATTTAGCTTTATTCTCCTTCAATGTATTATTTAGTGTTCAACAATCTTATTGTTATGTTAAGTCACGGGTGTTTCTATTATTCTATATTATTTTAAAATTGATTTGCTTTAAGAATCTTTTTCGAATCTACCTGTATTATTATAATTCAAATTGAATTGCTTTCTTTTAAAATTTTCTTTATTTCTAATATAGGCTCGATTAGAGAGAAAAAGAGATAAATACAGCCCATGTAAATAAAATTTATTTAAAGAAAAATATCTTTAAATATACTTAGAAAAGTTTTTGATAGGCCCATAAATATAAACGGATTGTAAAGTTTCAATTTCTGAAAGTAAATCAAATTAAAAAATAGTGTTGATTTTGAGACATATGTTTGATGGAAAAAAATACTTTTTTGCAAAAAGGTAATCATAATGTATTTGGAAATATTTATATTTTTTTTCTAAACCTATGTATGTATTGGATAACATTTCGAGTTACTTTTGACATATATAGACTACTAAACAAAGATAATCATTATCTTATTTGCTTAAGAAAGAGAACTATCACACGACCTTTTATATAAAAGAATTTTTTTTCTTCTTCGATACTTATAAATGATTCAGTCTCAACGTACTCGTACATGGAAATCAGCTTGGTTGTTGAAGGTTAGTAGAAAAATGGTGTCTGCATTGATTAATTTTATTTCATGGTTTAATATTATTTATTCTTTTTAAAATATCTGACACCTTTCTTAGTGCAACTAACGTGTTGAATTTTAGATAAATAACTTAGTAAAATGGCTGGAAACAAAGGAATTACTATACGAAATATATTTAAGTTTTAAGGCTCGTAAAATCAATTTCACATAAATAAAATGACCTTTATGTGTTTTTTAACTGGTATGTTCTTTTACTGTTCTTATTCGTGAAATTTTAAAAGAACATGCATAGATTTTATTCATCTGAAAAACTTTTCATCATTGTATTAAAAAAAGACTTCTTTCCAAATTCTGAAATTGAATTACAGATATTTTTTAGAGTTGAAAAATGAATAAATGAGATTTTAAAGAAATTACATACCAATGTTGAAAGAGAGAAACTAACTTAAAAAATATTAAGAGATAGAAAGAATAAATATTTTCTTATTATACATTTTACACAATATCGGAAAACTTAATTAGATTCAACTAAAAAACATGCGGTAGAAAGTTTTTTAAAGTAAAATATTTGGTCGCAGAATAGAATTATTTACTGAAAGACATTGTTTGTTCCATATCTTTATTTTGATAACTGTACATCATTTTTATTTATAAGGAAAATATTTCAGAATTAAAACTTCACTGATTTAATGCAAAATCATAAACAAACTATAGAAATATTTTTAAATGAATAGTTTATTAGCGGAGAAATGTATATTTTGGTTACATACCATCAGAAAACATGATTGAATATAGTTTATTGAAATTGAATAAAGCTACAATACTTATTTTGTTGAATTAAAATTTTCAAAAAAAGTTATAGAAATGATTATGAAAATAAAAATAAAAATAAATATATATTTTTATTATACATACTCTTATAAGCATTTAATGCTTATCCTGAAAATCACGTCTTATTTCATGACTGCAGTTCATGATTTCTGAAAAAAAAAAAAAAAATCCGTTATAATAAGTTAAGTTTGGTTGACACCGAACTTGATTATAGAAAATATATCGCTTTTTTTACGCTTGGTAGAATGCGCAAACTAGTGCATTTATTAATATACATATACCTCTTGCCCTGTTTCATTTTTAAGATATGGCAACGTGAAAGAAAAATATACTTTACTTAAACTATATTTTTAATATTTATAAATTTATTTCTCAGCGTCTAGTAATAAATAAATTAATATGAAACTATTAATCTATTAAAGGGTATTTTGTGAAAGACGTTTTTAACTCTGATTTTTCACAAAATATACAATTTGAACTTTAAAAAGCTCACCGTTTTACTTAAAGAACGACAAAGATAATAATATTGAAGATGTTGCAAATTTCAAATATAAATTTTATTTAACTTTCCTAGTACTTTCTGCCTGCAATCCCGCGTCCATCGTCAGGGAATATTTTTATTGATAACCGTGCCATTCATTCAAATACGTCACTTCGTTTGAAACTGGAGAGTCTATAACTATTAGGGTACTGGAAGTAGAACTAGCAGCGCCCTGGATTGAACTGCATACCCTCGTTTTAGTCGAAATGAGGTAATGGAACAGAAATTAATAAAAATATTCCCAGACGATGGACAGGAGATTGCATATCGAAAGTACTTGTACTTTAACTTGTAATATCTATATTATTATTATCTTTGTCGCCTTTTAAGTAAAACGGCGGTCTTTTTAAAGTTCATGTTGCGTATTTTGTGATATTTTTCACTTTTTGATTTTGATTTTGATTTTGATTTTCTACTTCTTCGTGTTTAAAGTATTTCATGGTTTCGGCTTCATCGCCAGTTAGCTTTGTTTTGGCGAGCGTGATTTAAAGTATAATTAAATCCATTGTTAGCTAGTTTAGATTTGTAATCATAAGGAATATTTGGTGATTTATTACCATTTGCGGACTAACGGAAAAATGCCTTACAATTAATTTATTAATTTATAATAAGTTCTAAACAAATTCGAATGTTGTGCTATTATCAAACACACACCTTTTTACACAGTTTTTATAATTTTAGAATATGAGCAAAAAAAAAAATAAAATTACTTAAAAAATGATTACAAAATTTCAACTTTAGATTAAAAAACAATGATGAGATTAATAAAATAATGCAATAAAGTTAATTTTTACCAGATTTAAACTAATGCTGTTCAGAAAACGCCGAGCTTAAAAATGACAGAAGTATACCGGCGTTTTCTTTTCTTTTCTTTTTTTTTTTTTCATTTTTTGCTGCGATGGTATACAATAAATACTTAATAATCTTTACATTTTTTATATTCTACCATGAATAAATTTATATACTGAACTACGCAAAGAACTGGATTCGTTGCAATTAATCAAATCTAAGTTAACCAATCAAATTTAAATTTGATTTACTTAAAGAAATTCAATTTCTACAATCCGATTAGCTTTATTATCCCAATAAACACATTTCTATGCATATTTTAAGGTATTTTTATTTAAAACTTTCAATCTATATGTACAGAATTTTAACAAAAATGAGCTTTTATTTTTCATTATTATGTTTTTTCAATAGCTTCAGTAGGCTTTTTCATTAATTTTTTTTTCTAAATATTTTAAACTGATATTGTTGAACGGGTCTAAAAATGATTATTTATATTTATATATTGACACCAAAAATGTAAGAAGCATATATCATGTGAATCTAAAATTATACTGTAGATTTGAGTTTTTGCATTTGTGTATTTTTGTGTGTTGTTTACATTGTTAGAATCAATTTCTTTTCTTTTTTTTTATATTACTGTATTCACCAACATTTTGGTATGAAAACTGAGATTTTAGTTACATACATAATAAAACCAAAAAATAATTTGGTATTTTAACTGTTTATTCTGAAAAAATAATTTTTTTTTCAACAAATATATTTTGTGTTCAAAGTAAGTATTTGTTGAAAACTTTTACCATAAGGCAGAAATACTCGTATCCCGTTAATAATTAATATTATTTAAATCAAAGTAAATGCTTTTTAGGATTTCGTTCATCTGACGAAACCCTATTCGTCTCGCTCCTTTGTCTGTCTGTCTGTCTGACTGAGTGTCCCTTAGAGTACCCGATCTCGGAAACTATATATGTTGGAATTTTGCATACTTATAGCTGAACACCTCAGATCAAACGGCAAATTATAAAATTTTGAAAAAGTAGTATATTTAACCCTCAGGGCTCTAACTTGTGTATTTTAAGCTTTTTTTTTCTAACTGGGCCCCTGATTAATTTGAAGACTTGAAATTTGGCAAAATTATAGCTAAGCACTTGCAATCAAACGACAAATCATAAAATATCGAAAAAGTCGTATATTTAACCCTCTGGGCTCTAACTTGCGTATTTTAAGCTTTTTGTTATCTAACTGAGCCGCTAATTACGTTGAAGATTTGAAATCTTGTTAAAAATTATAGCTAAACACTTGTGATCAAATGACAGATCTTAAAATTTCGAAAAACTGATATATTTAACGCTCTGGGCTCAAACTTGTGTATTTTAAGCTTTTTTTTCTAACTCAGCCCCTAATTAAGTTGAAGACATGAAATTTTGCATAATTATAGCTAAACACTTGCGATCACACAACAAATCGTAAAAATGTCAAAAAGTCCTATATTTACCCCTTCGGTCTCTATCTTGTGTATTTTAAGCAATTTTTCTATCTCAGCCCCATAATTAAGTTGGAGGTTTGAAATCTAGCATACTTATTGCTGAACACTTGCGATCACATGACAAATCATGAAAATTTCAAAAAGTCTTATGTTTACCCCTCTGGTCTCTAACTTGTGCATTTTAAGCAAATTTTCTAACTCAGGCACTAATTAAGTTGGAGACATGAAATTTTGCATACTTGTAGCTAAACACTTTCGATCACACGAAAAATCATAAAATTTTCAAAAAGTCTTATATTATTTACTCTTTCGAGATCTAACTTGTGTATTTTAAGCAATTTTTCTGACTCAGCCCCTAATTAATTTGGAGACTTGAAATTTTGCATACTTATAGCAGAACACTTGCGATCACACGAAAAATTATAAAATTTTCAAAAAGTCTTATAAAATAAATATCTTAGCGAATTCGTTAAAGCAAAGGAATTTAAGAATAATTTTAAGTTTAATTAAGATATTGATATAATTAAGAATAATTAAGAATAGATATAAATTTAAGAATAATTAAGTATTAAAAAATATTTTTAGAGGCCTTGTTCAGTTAATCAATTTTTTTTTATTAGGATTATAATGTAATTACATGCGTTGCGTTAATTTATAAAATATATATTTTTAACATGGAAAAATTTATTTTAATAATTAAAAAGTTAGTAGTTGTTAACTTTTAATTAGAATAAGAATTCATTTTATGTCGTATTGATGATTTAAAGTAGAACATATATTTAATGAGTATGTTGCAATATTAATTTATTACTTATCAATATTTTTAATTTAAAAAAATATATTAATTTACATTTTTTTCCTTTTGGAAGCTAATTTTTAAATGGGGGATATTTCTGAATCTTTCTTATAAATTTAAGAATGCTTATTAAGTAAAATAAGTGACTTTCAGAGGTTTTTCTCTTAATAAAATTTTCTCTTTAGGAATTATAATGTAATTAAATGCGTTAATTCAAGAAATATATATTTGTAACATAGAAAAGCTAATTTGAATAAAAAAAGAGGTTGGTAATTAATCACTTTTAATTAGAATAAGAGTTCATTTTTTATCATTTGACGATTTAATGTAGAATATATTTTTAGTGATTAAGTAGCAAAAACGATTCTTTTACTTATCAACATTTTTTAATCATCAAATAAAATAGAAATATTAATTTATCTTTTTTTTTTTTTTGGTAAATAAATTTTTTAGAAGTGCGAGATTTCTGAATCTTTCTTTTAAATATTAATGCTAAAAAGTTGGGTAATTATTTTATTTTATTTTTATAGCTTGTAAAATAATTTTAAGCACTTTTTAATAATTTGATTTTTAAATAAAATAAGAAACATAGCTATTGCTTTTAAAATGACTATATAGTTAGAAAATAATTTATGATTTTTTTTTCTACGATTAAATTTATAACGAATAATAATTTTAAGGGGCTATTTAAGAAACTCTTTTGATGATTCAAATAATTGTAAGCCTTTTTAAAATAAATTCAATAACAGCTTTAAATATATATATATATATATATATATATATATATAAGCTATTTTTGAACTTTTTTTTCTTTGTCACTATTAGAATTTCATATGAAATACATGAAATATACATATCTTATCAAAACTCAAATTCAAACAAAATTAAGAAAAAAAAATGTCGGCTAAGACTAAAAATGTAGGAGTAATCGGGCCACTATAAGAAATCACATATCGGTCCTGCGTCACTTGCCGGTGTAAGTCGCTTGCCGATATATAACCATAAGGGGACCGATTACATTAACCGGCGGTCGAAAAATCAGACTCTTCTGTTTCAGTTGCCGACATGCTGCCGTCACTTCACCGGAAACACTGTGTCCATGCCGACACTTTACCGACACTGCCGGCTGTGGTTCGATCGTGTGCCGAAAGGTATGTGTTTGCTGGGATACTAGGGCAGAGTGGGGTGATTATTGATCCCTTTTCATAAAGATCCATGTAACTCAGTAACTAAATTGAACATAATCAAAATATTTATGGTCACAGAGAGCGAGTCTAATCCCAAATAATCTTAATAAGCTTTATTGTTTAAAAATTATATGCAATATTAATAAAGTTAGAAAATATCTGACAAAGAATAATCTCGGCCATGGGGTTTATTATTGGTAAGGGTTGGCGTGATTATTGGTCATTAACATTAATCAACAATGTCGGTTATCAAATACCAACATACTAAGCAGGCAATAAATACTTAAAATTTTTAATAAATGATTGAATGAAACATTCTTAGAACTTATATTGCTTGTAAATAAGAAAAATGTTATGAAAAAGCTTAAAAAAAGAATGTTACTAAAATGATTCGAAGTACAAATTTCTTTCAGCAATAATACATTTGTTTTCAAAAGCCTTTTTTGTATTTAAAGCATGCATCACGCATTTCATCTTCCTAAAGGATGTAATTATATATCATATCACAGAAACTGACATGAATCAAATATTTCGGTTGTCATCCTAACATTTTCACTTATTACATTTGTTGTACAAGTATCACATCGGTGCTTTGGTAAAAGATTGTATATCGGTAAAGATTTGTGAAAGATTGTAATCGACATGGAAATGTCGATTACAATTTACCCAAGTACACTGTCAGAGGTTGCTTAGCATTTCTGCTTGTAGAAACACAAGCTATAACGGTCATACATTCTCTCCCGCTGCTTGATGTTGTTCTTGAGGTTCGTTCACTCTTTGCGCAACATTATTTATTTTTGATGTATCAGTACTAATGCAATTCCATCGAATTTAAAAATACGATTAGGCTTATGAGTCAAATCATGTTGATGAAGTACACTTTTTAATCAACCATAAAACTATTAAATTAGAAAATTGTTCTTCTGTTGCTAACTTTTACGAGTGTAGCCTTCTTCTTCGAAGATAGGTGGTGGTAATCCATAAATAACCTAATCCAGTGCTCTCCTGGTGGTTTATGTTTAAATCTACAAAACTTTTTATGATAATATCCAGCCTCTCTGAAATAACTGGGATTTCTACAAATGTATAATCTTCTTGGATTTCCGAGGATAACGAGAAAGACAGGCTACCGCGGTGGGTCCGATTCTTCTTTTTTTACAGACCGCTGGAGTCACGTGATGCTCGAATGCACCAATGAAGATGTGCGAAAAGAGCATCACGTGATTCCAGCGGTCTGTAAAAAAAGAAGAATCGGACCCACCGCGGTAGCCTGTCTTTTTCGTTAGTCTCGTTGGATTTCCATGTGACGGAGGCCAAAACTCCATTCCGCCATCAATCTTATATACATACAGCTAATTTATTTTATTTTTTGGAGGTAAGTTAACAAAATTTACAGGTTTATAGTTTAAAATATGTTCTTTTCCTGGCTCAGTAAGCAGAATTGTAAAGGGAAGAACGAAACTCCTACATGATACGCAGCAGCCCGAATACTTCCATTATTTTTCTTCACGTGCAGACCGGTTTCTTCTAACTTTCGGTGATGTTTCACATAACGTATTTAGCTACATGTATTCTCTCCTTTCTGTTATTATACACTATATCGCCAAAGGGGATCGGTCACTTGCGATTTTAGACGTTTTGCTAAATATCTCGAAAAATACATGAGGCATTAAACTGAAACTGCAGATGTGTAAACAGTATAGTATAGGTCATATATTTAGACGAAGATATTTTCCCAAAACCACATAGGGGACCGTCAACAAATTGAAAAAGAACGAATATCTTTTGGATAACCCTGTAAAAACAAATGTAGCAAAAGCGTTCAAACTCGAGAATATTAATAAGTGGTTTATTGTAATATACTGCGTTCATTTGTATGAGGATAGCATGTATACTCGTAGAGAAATTAGGGTTTTTATAAAAACAGTCCCAAATTTCGCCAAGTTTTTTTGCTTATAATTTGCAGAGTTCTTAATATAAAGGAAAGTTCTTTTCAGAAAATATGACAAACAACATTGTACATAATATTCTGTAATCAGAATTAAAAAACGATAAAATTGAATGAAAAATGAGCAGGTTTACTAAAAAATATTTCACTGCGCATACGCAAATGCAATCAAAATATAATGTGCATAATGTATTAGCTAAGTACATAATGTATTATCTAAGTACATAGCGCAACTTTTGTGAAAGTCTCAAAATCATAGCTTGAAAATTCTGAAAATTATCGTCGATAGAATAAGCTCGAAATCCGTTGATCCCAAAAGGAAGCATAAATATGAGGGGTTGTATCCAAATACAGTAGTACGTGCAATATTGTGTACGCTATATTGGAACCAATCAGCAAACATTTCATACAACCCCTCATCTTTTTGCTTCTTTTTGGGAACAACGGATTTCGAGCTTATTCTATCGACGATAATTTTCAGAATTTTCAAGTTATGATTTTGAAACTTTCACAAAAGTTGCTCTATATACTTAGCTAATACATTATGCATATTATATATTGATTGCATCCGCGCATATGCAATGAAACATTTTTTTAGTAAACCTGCTCCTTTTTCATCCAATTTTTATTATTTTTTAATTCAGATTGCAGAATATTGTGTACAATGTTATTTGTCATATTTTCTGAAAAGAACTTTTTTTTTACATAAGAACTCTGCAAATTATAGGAAAAAACTTGGTGAAATTTAGGACTGTTTTTATAAAAACCTTAATTTCTCTACGACTATACATGCTATCCTCATACAAATGAACACAGTATATTACCAATAAGCCACTTTTTAATAATCTCGAGTTTGAACGCTTTTGCTACTTCAGTTTTTACAGCGTTATTCAAAAGATATTCGCTTTTTTTTAATTTGTTGACGGTCCCCTATGAAATTTCGGGAAAAATTCTTCGCGGTAATATAGTAAAGTGCGGACAGACGCCGCGGTGTGACAGATGCCGCAGAGATTGTGTAGGTGACACTAACTTTCCCTAGACCAATTTTAGAAGTTTGTAGTGTTCCTCTGTGCTGTGTGATGTGTTGTATGCATTTCCACCGCTTAATTGTCAGTATTTACTTTTTTATGCCAGTTTTTATGGCTCGAACCTGCGTGGTAAATTGCTAAAATTATTCTAATGAAGTTTTATTACATATTTTAAAGAAAAATAAACAGAGATTTCATCCCAAAATCGATTGCAACTATACACTAGATCCTCGTCGAATACAGACATGTGCTTGCCTTTCTCTCACGTCGATCACATGATACAAAATGGCGGCGCGGCATCTCACCCACCACTATGGGACAGATGCCGCACCGAGGTTGAAGGACAGATACCACAAAATATATTTTTGTTTTTCGGTTCAATAAATTCATCTCTGCGATTTAAGTAGAAATTACATTTAAATGAATGTATATTAGCCCATTCTGCTGTTTATCAAAATATTCTCAGCAAAAATGCTGGTTCACCATGTGTGAATAAGGGCAACGTAGACCGTTTACAATTCTCACTGTCTAAACCGTTAAACAAAATATTTCCTACCCCAATGGTCAAAAGACCTATACAGCCAAGTAAGAGAAAGTAAAAGGATGCAAATATTACAAGCACAGAGTTTATAAACAATAAAAAAGAAGAAGGAAATGAAAAACAAAAGAAACTAGAAAGCGTCAAAAAACGACAACTTGGCGGAAGTAAAATGTGTAAAAAAAAGATGGGAAAGATCAACTTGAAAACGCCTTACTTGAGGAAAAACTAAAATATAAGTCATCTTCCGACTATGGGTAAATTGTTCCTCTTATGGATATTGATGGCAGAACTGGATTGGAATTTGATGACTCCGCATATGTTGAGTGGTTGGAGTCTTATAAATGAGCAAAGCCTAAAGCGAACAGGATTCAGTGCATCAAATTCAATCGATAGCTGCATGAAAAACGCTTACTTTACTTTTGCAACTTCTGGTGTAGTATGATTGGGGGCGAATGGAAATACAAAATCAAAGAATGAGAAGAAAGTCCAGAAATAAACAGACTAGGGTCTAAATAGAATAGAACTAATACTTACATTGAGAGCAAACTGCAATGTTCGCCTGGATGTAAACCAGTGATTTATATCTTTTTTGGAATTATGCTGTCAATTGTTTCCCGCAATTATGCTATCCATTCATGTAAATTCAAATGATTTACTTTTCATTTTCACTTTTTGTCTTAAGTTTTGTTTATAGATATTACACTTTTCACACAACTTTTCAAAATTTAGTGATATATATAATTTTTGTAAGTTTACTGTTATTTATTTTCATTTTAAGTAGTTTGAGAAAATAAAAACGTGATTTGCTTGAAAAAAAAAATAAACAGCGTAGCATTTTTCTCCATGCGGCATCTGTCCCACACCCCATGCGGCATCTTATCCAGCACATAAAAAATGATGTTAAAAAAGGACCTGTGGGAAAATAATTATGCCTACTTTATTAAGAGGGTTTTAACTTGTTTAACATATAAATTAGATTCTAAAGAGTTTGATCAATGATTTCTGGTACTTAGTTTTTTTTTTTTTTTTTTTTTTTTGCTTTATTGTACATTTTACAAGAAGAAAAGGAAAACTGCGGCATCTGTCCCCACTTTACTATATATGACCTATCCTATACTGTTTACACACTTGCAGTTTCAGGTTGATTCGCCATGTATTTTTCTAGATATTTAACAAAACGTCTAAAATCGCAAGTGACCCGTCACTTTTCGCCATATAGTGTATATTTTCCTAAAAATCAAATTTAACATAGATTTAGAAATTGCTTTAAAATCATTGACGTGAAACTCATGGTCAGGGTTAGCAAAGTATTTATTTGAACATGTGTTTTTAACACTTTCCAATAAAGTTGGAAAGTGTTTATGCATTCGGTTTTTCTGGCCGTCTGGCCGTCTATCGGTCTGTCCGTCTGTACGCGCTCTAACTCCCGTAAATATACTCGAATCGTTCTGAAATTTTTGGATGTTAGTGACCTCTACCATAGCACAAACCCTATTTCAAAAGACGTTTGCAGCATGTTTAGTTCATTTACAGGAACAGTCAAATTTTTCCGTTACATTACGGCCTATGGGAAAAAATCGTTTAAAATAATTTTTTATGATGTTACATGTTTTCAAACATAACAAAATTGATATGCATTTATCAAGTGCACTAAAATATGCTCTCCGTAGAATATGCGGTTGAAAGAATAAATATTATTCATTTACAAGGCCACATAAAAGAATTCCGTTACATAATGATATACGGGTGGAGGGAATTTTTTCCGGCGTATTTTAATTATGATAAATTATTTCATGTATAATGCAATTGATATACGTCGCTGAGGTTTACTATAAATTATTTCATGTATAATACGAAGTGCATAATAGCATTTACAGGGACACACAAAATATTTCAGATACTATACTGTATCCGAAGTACTGTACGGTAGCGGTGATAGCTGGAAATGCATTTTTTATTATGTTATGCGCTATTATGTTTCATTATATTTATGCATTGTATATGGTGTGTATAAATGCTGTAATTCATATACAGGGCTACACAAAAGAATTCGTAATGGTTATTGGGTATGATTGTAAATTGCTTAAAGGTAGTTTTTAAATGAGTTATGTATTTTTACGCTGAACTGCATTTTGTTTACTAAGGAATGTTTGTAGAATATAGATAAAATTATATACAGGGTCACGCAAGTAATTGGATACATGACCGTCTATATATGATAATTTCTGGACATGTGATTCCAGTAGTTTTAAGAGTGTTTTACTTTGAATTAAATTTTAGCTAAATAGTGGCATGTAATAAAGGTACAAGATTAACTACAGGGTTGTACAAAAGTATACAAGTATGTTTCCATCTATTAGTATAAATTACTGAAAGAGAAATTTCAACCTGTTATTCGTTTTCTTGCTAAACTAAATCCCCCATTATATAGCATATAAATCAACCTACAGATCAAATACAGGTCTGTTCAAAAGAATTGGAATACATATTTGCTGTGGATAGTAACTGCTGAAATCAGTTTTTCAAATGTTTTATGCGTTTTCTAAAATATTTACTTAGTTCTCTTATATACCTTATTTCCCTAAATAACGAAGTTTTGTTAAAGCATTCAGGAAGTGTTGGAAAGCGTTTCATAATCTATGCTTAAGGCATGATTTTTCTTACTTGTTTTAATATGATTTCAACGTGTTAACAAAAATAAACTGTAACAGGTGTTCATTGTCAAAATATACAAATTAAATTTTCAAACTCATCCCAATATATGTTTCAGAAATGGTTAAAAAAAAGTTTTAGATATTTTAAATGTATCGAATTTGTGTTATCAGTTTTCGAAAAAAATCAAAACAATGTGTTTGACTCTTAATGTGTTGCCCTATAAATTTAAAGATTTTTTTAAAGCAGGTTCTGACATCTAAAACTGATAAATATTAAACATTTCTTCAATATTTAATCATCCCATGTTGACCAAGAATCCTCCCGTGTATATTGGGTGATGTTTAGTCTCTATTTCCATAGTTTATATACTCATACAAATTTACTTTTAAATATCTATAATGATATTATTATACATTTGACTACCACGAAAATTGAAATATTACATTCCCCTTCTGTTTCTCTTTTTTACGATTTTTTTTTTCTTTTTTATGGAAATTATCCGAAAAAAATGTGTGCATCATTTCAATATACAAGCGAGATTTTTTTTTTTTTAATGTCATGAAATAAAATCAATACACTTAATTCCTTTACAGATTAGTTTTAAATATATTTGTTCATGAGATATAAATAAAGTGCGCTTTACAACATCTTTTAATGAATACTTCACATAACATAACAATTCAGTCACATCACATAATAAATGTAGATATGTCATACATAAATTATTATAAGGTAATAATTAAAAGAAGAATAAGCGCTTTTTAAAAATATTTATCATTCAGTTAACATAAAAAATTAATTATAATGATTTCCCATGAAAGAAATACGATAATAATAAATGATGCTGAAAATAATCTCTCTATACGAATTATTTTTCTTATATATGCATTGTAGAAAAACAGATTTTAATATCTTTCTTTAACTAAAATAAATGATTCGATAGTAAATTACACAAATAAACATGAAGAAAGAAATTTAAAAAAATGATATAGAACTTTTATTTCTTCCATTTCCTTTAATCATTTTTCTCTTCCATTAATTTTTTTTTCAACCAGTTTAAGAAGCTGTAAACAATGATTAAAAAAAGTAATAAGAATATTTTATGACATATTAAAGACAAGAATTTTGAATGTACCGAAAAATGAGATAAACTAAAGGTCAGTTTACATTACGAAGCAATATTTTTTTGATAATTCAGTTTTTTTTTTCTTTTCTATGTTTTTATTTATTTATTTTCGTTATTTACTCTGAGTGTATTTCTACTGGTAGGTCTTTCCTAATGAAATATTCTGTATTTTACTTCCTTACACTGTTAAAAATTTGCAGCAAACTGTCCAGTCATTCGACCGTTTTTTGAAAAAAACGGTTACATAACCATAAATTAACTATATTCTGACCATAAACTGGCCAATAGTATGGTCAGAATAGTGTTAAATTATGTATGTTTAACCGTTTTCGATAAAAACGGTCAAATGACTGGATAGAATGCTGCAAATTTTTAACAGTGTAGATATTTAATATTTATAGTACGCAAATTATTAATGAATATTAAAGATAAAACCTTATTACGAAAATAGAATGTTGTGTAGAACCGGTCCGAGATAAGTTGGTCGACGGGTAAAGCAAATTTCGCTGAGTCCAATCTTTAATTAGGCTGAAAATCGCAACTAACAAATAATAAAATTTAGTTTTGCAATAAAAAATTAGTTTTTACAGCATTTGTTCATATTGGCAACTTTATTTTCATGTAACATAGTGAACTCTATGAAGGTCATCGAATTAATTATCATGGCTGGTGTATAATTATAAAATATACATGTCGTTCATTAAATGGATTTGAAACGTAACAGGTAAAGGCTTTAAAAAAGTATGCTTTTTATAACTAAATTGGTTTTACTTTTATAATATTTATATAAAGAAGTGATTTTATACTATCTTACACGCCCGGTCCCGTTATAATAAACCTTAAATGGATCTCAAATTTGAGTGATTCTTTGAATTTCAATGGACCTTTAACTCCGTTTTGTTTGAATTTATATTTTTAAATAGAAAATTGGAGAAAAATATTTTTTTTAGTGGTGAAAGTGCTCGTAAGAACACTGTTTCTTGTTTTTCCACATTTGGTCGTTTCATTAAAAAAAAAAAAAGTTATTGTTGTCCTTGTAACTTTAAAATTGTTATCGGTTATAAATATAACATTTTTGCAGCAAGTGTTCTGAATACATATTATTGTGCTATAACCTCTTAAAGTTTTGCCGATCTTTTATATAAAACAACAACCTGCATAAACAGAACGGACACAAACAGACATATTCATGTACACGGGGTGCTCAGTTGTTCTGGTGAAAACTTAGAGGGGCCGGGAGCTAATATGAACACATTTTCCAATGAAATCCAGGGTCGAAATTCACTTATTAAGACAAAAATACAATGTTAATAACTTTAAAGTAAACCTGGAATTTCTTTCTTTCTTTTAAAAATGATGAATTTAATGCAAATAAAAAATGTGCAAGCGACATAACTTGTTTTGTATATAATACACGATATATATATATATATATATATATATATATATATATATTGAAAAATCCAAATTCATAATTTAGTACACGAAAAAAGCATCTAACAAACTGTAACTAAAACAATAATTAACAAAACCAAGAGTAACTAAGAAAAAACCAAACATGAAGACAAGTGGCCAAGGCTTATGACTTGTACTGCGGGGTTAAACATGTTTTACGTGCACAACATTCCCCCTCACTTGCCAAGACCAAACAAATAGAGATTGGAAAAAAATGAAAACCACAAACTAATTCAAAAGCCGTCAAATGAAGTCCGTGATTATCCTCACCGCTAAGCTATTTTCGATAGGAATCACGTATCGATGAATCACAATCATCGAACAATTCCAATGTTTTATTTCGATAGCTTTTTTTCCTGATAAAATTGAAAGTTAAATCATTCAGAAAATGTATTGGGTAATTTTGTTTACTGGCGTTTATGTAAAGGTTAAAAATTTCACCAACCAATTTATCAACATTTGAGCACAAATTTGCAATACGATTTAAACCATTTAAATATGTATTTCTAAAAATTGAAACATGCACGTTACTATTAAAGTTTAATATTTTTATTGTATCAAAATCAAAATAATTTCTTTTATCATAAATACTATATACTAAAATTCCGTTTATAATCTCCAAATTAACATCCAAGTAGTTGACACTGCCCCGATCATCCGAAGCACTCTTTAAATTCAAAGTGTCGGGATAACATTTAAATTGATGAATTTCTTTATTATTATTCAGCTCAACCACCAAAACATCATCTATATATCTGTATATCTTTAAGTCTTTTTCCAACAATAAACCGGCTTCATATGTAAACAGATAAATATCTGCAAGTATGGAGCTACAACTGCCCCCCATTGGAATACCTCTTACTTCTTTATATATTTGTTTCCCTTCAAACAGGTAATTTTCGTAAACAAGAAATTGAAATAAATCGGTGAATATTTCAATACTGATATCCTTCTCTTTAGATTTCTTGAAAAAATCCATAACTCTGTACTTCAAATCATCTAAATTTATGCTATTATACAAATTCTCGAAATCATATGTATACAATCCTGTAATGTTTTTCAGCTTTTTTAAACTTTTTATAAGTTCATAGCTATTTTTTATTACTATCGAAGAATATTCATTTATAACCTGATAAAAAATCTTTTGTAATATATTCAAAAATTGTTTATTTACACATTCCAGGTAAGAACCAAACCCACACGTTACGGTTCTAAAAGTAATTGGGTTTTTATGGAATTTTGGAATCATTACAAGATAAGGAAATTCCACACTATTTTGCTTTGATTTTATTTTTTTATAGAACGCCTTCACTCTGTTTACAGTAACTTGTTTAGCAGTTTTTAGTAGTTGATAATTTCCCTCATTATTGTAGGTTTCCCTTAGAATATCTCCGTATAATTTTTTACATATTATAGCATAGTTGGTGTTAGCTTTATCCACATACGTAATGATAAAATCATCCTGTAGATTTTTTACTGCTTTAATCAAATCTTTGTAAGATTCTCCCGAGACACCCTCAAAATCTTTATGGTAAAAGCCTTGAAATTCTTTTAAAATATAGTGCCTCCATTCCTCAAAAACGCTTTTTGGTAAACCATATTTATATATTAATTTTTGAATGAAGATATCTATATTATTTGACAAACGTTTTATAGCTAATCCTCTACTCACAACTCTCCTCAATCTGTATTTTGTACCATACCTCATGTAATTTCTGAGATTTGTGTCTGCCACTATAGCAAGATCTCCGGTAAGAATATGTCCGTAATTTGAATTAACGTATTTATTATATTCAACATTATTACAATGACAAATACTTTTCTCGATACAGCTCTGCAAATTCTTAGAGTAACTGTTGTAGTTAAATATAACTCTGCCTAATGGTTTATCGTATTTGTAAGCTTTAATAATATGTATGTTTTTATCCGGCAGGTATTCATTATACTTATTTAAAATTCCCTTAAAATTAGCACCCATAAAATGGTGCTCCATGTAATTCAATACACAATAAATCTTATTCTCTAAATTAACTTTGTTGTTTTTCAACTCAATGTAACCATTAAGTTTCTGCTTACCTATTCTGAATCTCAACAGATCAAACCCTATATCTATATTTCCATTACCTGTATGTTCATATAATTCTCTCAATAAATCGGGTATTAACTTCTTTTTCACATTGAAAATTATGTATTTTATTGTTTTAACAATATTGCCGGAATTAATATTGACAATAACATTTTTAATATCCTTTATACAATTTAGATCATTAACCTTGACATTTTGTTTATTATGTAACTCCCACTCACAACTCAAACCGTGATTAATTTTTTCATAGACTAACTCTTTCAATATTGCATTTCTGAAATTCTTCAAAATATTAATTTGATCAAACATAACATTTAAACCATAAGGGTACACTGTTCCGTATTTAACCATCATATTCCTTTCACATATTAATCTTTCAGCCTTGTTTGCAACTATATGCAAAATCGATATTTCAATATTTTCAATTCCATGTTTTGCAAAATGTACTATTTCAATCTCCTGTTCTTCCCTATATATATATATATATATATATATATATATATGCGCAGCGCACTCGGTACGCCTTGTGTGTCTTCTTTAAAATTTAGAATTTTTTGACTTATACGCACACATTTTTAATTTCAACCTCATGTCACTAACATAACATATAAATGAAGTGCATATTCATTCTCAATGAAATACGTAACTAAGATTTTATGTGTTGCTCTTAAAAATTGACTTTTTCCTTAATTACAAAACGGAAAATTCTTTCTGCCAAATAACACATATATTTAAGTGCACCCATAAATTAACGATTGAACGCATTAAATCTTGTTTTAGCCTGAAATAACGTATGTATTGTTTTGAAGAAATGGAAATGAAATTAGACGAACAATTCCTAATGCTAAACATTTAATATTAAGATTCTAAATCGTTATTTAATTCATAATATTACTCAAGCTTGATTTCAAATATATTTTTAGAAGAAGTGGATGCTAAAGTAGCTATATTAAACCGTGGGTATAACTAGACTTAAATAACAATTTATTTTACACATCAGTATCGAAAACATACAAATTCGAAAAAGAGTAATTTCGCAGCTAGTGGATAACTAAATTTTTATGTGTTGCTCTTAAAAATTGACTTTTTCCTTAATTACAAAACGGAAAATTCTTTCTGCCAAATAACACATGTATTTAAGTGCACCCATAAATTAACGATTGAACGCATTAAATATTGTTTTAGCCTGAAATAACGTATGTATTGTTTTGAAGAATTGGAAATGAAATTAGACGAACAATTCCTAATGCTAAACATTTAATATTAAGCTTCTAAATCGTTATTTAATTCATAATATTACTCAAGCTTGATTTCAAATATATTTTTAGAAGAAGTGCATGCTAAAGTAACTATATTAAACCGTGGGTATAACTAGACTTAAATAACAATTTATTTTACACATCAGTATCCAAAACATACGAATTCGAAAAAGAGTAATTTCGCAGCTAGTGGAAATTATTCTTAAGCAGTAACTAGCGATGGAATATCAACAGTACGTAAAATACGGTAAAATTGATGTTGATCTAAAATCTTCAACTTGAAAACAGTAATCGCAGATAAGTCAACCGAAACTCATTTTCAAAACAGAATGGCGTCTTTTGCAACATTTTACCGCACATTTTAATGCAGATGCCTCTACAAGAATAAGCACGAAAGGATCTAAAGTAGGAGAAAAGATGGTTGTAACGCGAGGATGATTCTTTGGTTATAGCGCTCTTCATTAGATCTAGGTGGATGACTTATTTTTCTATTCTTCCCGTGTGAATGACCCATTGCTTTTAAGATAACAGGCAATTTCTATTATGTGCCAAAAACGGCATAATGGGGATCTTCAAAAGTTATATAAACAGAAAACCCGACGTGATAGAACCTTTTTCATTAAATTTTCTGCTTTAGCATTAATAATACTTTATAAAACTATTCTTGAATCACATGCTCCAAAAATCGCGTAGACCAACGTGATTTCACATTCCAAATTACAATTGGTTAAAGTGTTACACCTAACTTCTATATAGATAGCTCATTATTTTTTAAGACAACAGACTATTATATGCCAAATATGAATCTTTACAGCCCCACAAAGGATATAAAATTAAAATAACACACGAATTTCTTTCAAAAAGTACGTAGCGATTTTTTGTCTAGTAAATAGACATTTTGACAGAAGAATTTAAACAAAATAGAAAATGACATTGCAATATTTCTTAAGAAGAAACCTAAAGCAGTTATGATGCAAGCATATAATTGTTACAAAAACATACCTTGAAAGTTCTGTCGTTAAATAGCAACAAATACACAAACTACATTATAAAAGAAAAAGAAATATTTCTTCCCCTAGCACGAAGATCCATAGTCACCGAGTAGATCCATACGTTTAACGATAATTGAAAAAATAATGACTTACACTACTCTGATATCAAACAACCCCTTAAACAAAATATTTAAATTAAACTGTAATGCAACTTAATGCGCAAAGAGCTTTTTGTTCGCCCATGAACGCTATTTCCATTCACTGCCTGCTTTCTGTGTAATGCGTACTGCTATCCACTGGCCACTGTGGTTATATAAATCTTGAAATATCTATGTAATTCAGAGCAAAGATCTTTTCTGTTGTATTCGTCGTAGATTTTTTTTTCCTACAGCATTGTAGGACCAATAAAAAAAATGATAAACTATTTAAATGAAAATGGATATCAACAAAATCTTTTGCTTACTACTGTCTCTCTGAAATGTTTATAAAATGCATTAAAAATAAGGCAAAGCAATTGACTCATTTCCATTTATTTCTTCCATTATTTGTAAGAATTTGTTTGTTTTATTTGTTTTTTGTTTATTTGTTTGAATTATTTGTATGTTTGCTTACAGAATTTTTTGGAGAACTTCGACAATTTTGTTCACAATAATAACAATGACTCTTTGAACAATAATGAATGCTATTAGCGTTAATTTTCATTTTTTTTATTAGTATACTTTAGCTTTCATTTTTTTTAAATTATATTTCATTTAGAGCCATGCTATCTTAAACGCAAGTTAGCACTAGGTAAAAATTGGTACATCATTGCAACTGAAGAATGTATTATTTAATATGTTTTAGAATAAGCAACTTAAATTTAAAACTGGAAAAAAAAATAAATAAATAAATAAATAAATAATAATAAAAAAAAGCTTTAAAAAGCTCCGTAACAGATGGAAGCTGTAGCAGAAATTTTATTAGTTTATCATACGCTACTACCTTTATCTAAATATATGCGAATGTAAGCAATAGTTTTTCATACTTTATAGGACTTCATTTTTTATACATTTATTACAACTATATTAATTTTCATATTAAATTTTCATTTGTGAATTCTCATACATTTTTTAATATATATTTAAAAATACTTGAATAAAATATCCCTATTTTACTCTCAAAAATTAAACTGAGAAGTTCCTCAACTATCTAAACAATATTAATTGGGCGAAACTAATGATTAACTTAATATTTTTTTTCTACAGTAAGATGAACTAAAAAAAATCAATTTCTTCTGCAACAAAATAATTTTCCGGTCAAAAAAACTTTATTTTTCCAAAATTACTAAAAGGAAACGTCTTTTACTCGTAGATTAAAGCATTATTATCGTTTCGGTAATTATCGTTTATGTATTTATTTATTTTTTAAATTGGGTGTTTATTGGAATACTGTCCTTTTCTTTACTGGATATAAAGCTTAAATGAGAAAAACTAGAAAATAATTATTTCATCTATTAAACGCATAAAACCAAAAGAATTTTATTAAAATATTCTTGGGGACTGTATATATGTATCAATAAATGTGGTAATTTTATATGTTACTGTATATTATTTAATATTAATACTTTAGGTCTATTTTAGTGCCACTGTTAATTACAACAGCTATGTAGAATACAAATTTATTTGATTTGCATAGTTGAAAACATTTTTTAAAATAAATTTTATATACTAATGTTTTCTTATAGTAAAGTTTAAAAAAACGCTATTGATGATGCAACAATATATAAAATACATTACATGCCTGAAAGGAAAAAACCCGCAGGCAAGTCAACATAAATCTTCAACAGATATTTTAACATCATAAAATTAATGAATAATTAAATCAATATAATAATTATTAATAATTAAATCAATTCATTTAATTATTAGACGTTGATTCCGATATCTAATGTATAATAATTACCGTGCAGAATTTTCCGGTACGAATTGATTTTACCCAACGGACACGACTTTCCGAACGACCCAATAAATTAATAAATACGATTGACTAAACCTTTTAATAGTGTTTTTTTTATAATTTTTATTTTATAAAATATATAAAAGTTCTGGAGGAGGTTTCACATTACTTCCAAAAAAAATAGCGTCTGTGATTTTGGTACATAAGATACATTAGATAGTATAAATGGCAAAACTAACAGTTAACTGGCGGACCAATTCAGGGTGGGTTGCTAAAGCACGATTGCACAATCACTCTGCAATGTGAAATGAATGCAACCCGATTATTGATGATACTCCCAAACGTGGGGCATTGTTAAAAATGGCGGTGTCACTCATTTCAAATTGCAGTGATTACACATTTTGTGATATTGCTATGACACCAACCTAGCTACTGGTACTCCGATTCGCACTGTCATTATATTATATCTCCATCTAAACAATCATATACCCCAAAATCATCGACGCTAAAACTGATTGGGAAAATGTTACGCTGCTTCCCGACTGTAACCCTCAACGAAAAAGTAATTTAATCTCATGAAGAAATTTTGATCGGAAGAAGATCCCATATGGCAGTATTCTACATCATTTTTAGTTGAAAAATTATTTTGAAAATATATTTAATAGTATGCTTTTGAAGATCCCGAAAATTATCTATCTGTCTATTGAACATAACATTTGTCCATACAATAAGTTTTGATCTATGATTTATATTTTATGCAATCTTTTAAACTGCTTCTTAAAATATTTATATGATATATTCTATTGTATGCTGAAAACAGTATTTTTAATATCAGGGAAAATGTTTCTACTGTATCCCACAGATACTAAACACAGATTTCTTTTATGCGTGATTTTCATTTACATTCTCAATATCAAATCAAAAAATATAAAATAAAGGAAATATGACTGGGAATTGCACTTTTATTTTTATTAATGCTTCTTTATTCTGAAAACTCTGATTATATATATAAATAAATATATATATATACACTATCACAAACTTTGTGGGTGGTCGGTAATGTTTAATTAATGGTTATATATATATATATATATATATATATATATATATATATATATATATATATATATACATATATAACAATTTTCCTTATCTAGATCTTTCCATTTCCCTTCCGATAATCAAATCACTAAGATTAGACATACAGGAAGATACATCAGAATCACACAGATACATTTATTTGCGATAAATGATGCTTTTAATCTAAACTAACCTAGATACGAAACAGCGAATTCTTTCTTCTAAGTTTCAATTTCCTGATCTTGTACTAACTAAACTTTTTAGTATAAAGTAAGAGAAAAATATTCCAGAATAGAACAGAATTTATTCGTTCGTTTTAACTAGTTAAAGTAAGAAAATGGCAATAATTTCTGAGTTAATTTTATTTCTGATATATCCTGCTAGACAATAAAAAAAGACAAATGTTTTTTGAAAATAAAGGGTGATTTTTCTAGAGGTATACAAATTTAAGACGAAATAAAACACATAAAAACGTGTTAATGGCCATGATGTCATCTGTCAGCTGTCAAATTGACTGTGACTAGAAAACAACAATTATAATACAAGGTGTATCAGGAATGATCGTTCAGATTTGGGGAGGAGGTAGAAAATAGTCAAATAAGACAATATCACTAAGGAAAGAATCATCGTAAATGAAACCATGACATTGTAGAGGGTACTCGTGTATCTGAAACTTCTAATCACGCGCAAAGCTCTCTGAGAAGTTCAGTCGGTCTTCATTCGACAAGGTGATTTTTTCAGAAGTAACATGAATCATTATTCGTTAAATGACTATTCAGATATGCATCTAACTTACGGTGCGATCAGTGAAAGCGGTAGAAGAGTTGCACAAATGTATTCAAAACGCTACTCCAACCGGCGCAAACCTCGGCATCAAATGCTTGTATGTGTTCATCAACAACTGAAAAGGACTACAATCATTCCTAATTCAGCAGCTGCCACACTGTTGAGTGTACAACACCGCTAGCTTCCTCGACTAGAACTGTTCGTGTCGATCGGTTGCTTCCTCTATCATGACTAGTGCTGGTAACTGATCCAGTTTCGCACATTTGATGAATAACACTTGCAAACATTCCATGCAGAGGTTTACGTTGTTTCGGGTTGATAAAGAAAATATTAATCCAAAACAAAATCAAAAACAGATGGTTCATGAACTTCGAAATAGAGATTTGGAGAGCTAATATTCAAGATTTCTAGTTATTTCAAGATCAAATTCAATGTGCATTTATCAAGTAAAAATAATAACTCAAACATGATAATATTTTTATAGATTACTATTCTATACCTCCAGTTATTAACAAAATATACATTATTTACATCATATCTTTAGACAATATTAATGGAAACATTTCATAGTCCCTTATTCGGAACTCAGGTTCATTTCGAAATAAATCAAAATCAATTTTAATTACATTATTCCTTCTTAGGAACTCACATATAGCAATTATTTTCTTGTATTAAGAAGCCTTGATAATATATAGCCTGTTTTCATGCTCTAGAATAAATTATTTCGATAGAAGTAACATTTATTTCTTCCATCTTGGAAGACTGAGAAAAATAGCAGCTATTTGCAACGTTCAAATTTACATTTACATAAAAACTAAGGAAAAAATATTTAAATCAATTTCATCGAGTCACGAGATCACGGCGCCTCGTAGATGACCGAATGGCCCACAAAAAATGGTAATTGTGAAATATTGCGCAGGGGTACCCCTCTGCTTACGTTTGCGCAGCTCTCCGACCGCTTTACCCTACTGTAACGTAAGTTAGATGTATATCTATTTATTCATTTAACATATGATGATTCATATTACTCCTGTAAAGTTAACTTGTTGAATGACAATTGGCTGGAGTTGTCAGAGAGCTTTGCGTGTGATCAGAAGTTGTGGATACACAGCGCCTTCTACAACTTCATACGCTCGTTTGTGCCCATACTTTCCTATGTGAGTTTGTCTTCTTTTCTACTTTCTACCTCCCCACCAAATTTGAACGATTAATCCTGATGCATCCTGGAAAAACCCGAACGAAAATATACGATAACTTACCCACTATTCCGAATAGCGTTCTTTATCATTATACGGGTCAATATCTGAAAATTGGACAATTTGCGTCCACTGCCAATAATATTTCATTAATTATACTAAAATCAAAACCTGAAAATTTTAATATAGTTTAGCATTTGTTATAACAATTAACAATAATAAATGGAGATATAATGACGTATAAATAACTAATTTTAAGCAGTAAGCAAACGAAATCATCATTTCAGTCTCTGTCCCCAGGTACAAATATCCAATATTAAATGTATGCTGTGATTTTTTTTTTATAAATATTATTAACCCGTTAATAGTCGCGCGTTGGTCTTTTCCCCTCCCGAAATTCGTTATCTTCCTGTAACTCATTTCCCGTTAAAGTTACGATAGCCAGACTCCGTGTAGCTGACCTTGAGTGTTCACACTCTTGTGTAGTAAAATGGCAAGTCATTCCTGCCATTTCTTAGCATTTTATCGCTTTCTTAAGTTTCAATCGGTCTAACTGACCGCGTTGCGACCACTTACGTTAGTTGAATTTTTCCCCCGCTCGTGTTCATCCTTTCCCATTTCCGCGAAATCTCTGGGGAAGGTTTCTTCGAAGTACGGACTCTCTGTCTGTTGTTATTTCGTCTTTCTTTCCTTCTGCTATATAATTCGTTCAAAGAGTGCTTTTTTTTTACTTTTAGGATGTGACTTAAAATTGTTTTATTATATTAGTTGTGTAGTCAGTTCGCACAAAAAAATGATGGATGGTCACTTACATTTTTTTTTTCATTGTCAAATATTGCGGGAATAAATTCTCAAATCGATAATTATTTAAATATGGGGGAAAAAAAAGAAAATTCATCATCATTATTTGAAAGAACTTGCTTTCCATTTATTACCCGAACATATAAATGAAAGAAAATAGACAATAACACTGCAAAACCATTAAAAAAAAAAGAGAAGAGAATTTTGTGAGAATCAGTAAAAAAAATTGTCGTATCTCCAAAATCTGAAAAGTATCGTTTTTGTACAATAAAACAAATTCGAAAGATAAAACAATCTTCTCAGAAATGTAGTGTGTATGTTTGCGAAGAACATACATATAATTTATTTGTACAATAAGAAAAATAATGAGAATTTTATAATGTACGTTAGAAATTACGCAAATAAAAATCTCTTTTGGATAATTCAGTGAATGTTTATACTATGATTTAAAAAAATATTTTAAGTATTTTTTATAAAATTTATCTATTTTTAAATTTTCATACTGTAAGTAAAAACCAATTTTTTTAACAATGCCGCAGAAATTATTATTGAAATCCAATAGAGGCTTGGGGGCAGTATCTAACAAATTTAAATTTGTTGTCCTTGATCAATTGTTTAAACTATTTTTCAGAATAATGTTTTCCAGAATAATGTTTTCCAGAATATGAGAGAAAATTCATTTAAATTAAATTATTTCTGCATATTTATAATTTCGGAGAAAATTTTCTTATTGTTTTTATTAATTTAATGAACCTTATTATAAAACAATAAATTATAACATTAATACCTTATTATGAAATGTACAATTGAATATTCATTTTAATTAAATAGTTTCTGTAAAATACATCCCTATTAAGATGAACCTTTCAGTGATTCTATTAATTAAAATAATTTATCCATCTTAGGATTTAAATTTACAATTGCAAATGTATTTAAATTAAATATATAATTTCAATAACTTATTTATTATTTACTTTATATGAGCGAAATTCGTATCCAGAGTTTTTATTCAAGGGCGCTGCTCCCACCCTGAAATAAGTAGAAAAACTACAAATCGTGCATTTTCATTTGAAAAATGGATTTAATCACAAAATCTCGAGAGCCCCCCCCCCACCTCCTCTCCCCCCTCATACACACACAGACACCCCACAAAATAAATAAATAAATAAAACGTAGTTACAACATTTACATTTATAATTTCGAAGTTAAGTATTTTTTACCTTTTTCTTTATTATATATATATATATATACATATATAAATAAATAAATATATATATATATATATATATATATATATATATATACATAATTATACATTTTTAATAATATTTGGTTTATGTGCTATTTGTGATTTCATAATTATTGGTCATTTTCCTTATTTTGCAATGGTATTATTGTACAGAAAGTTTATATATATATATTGTCGTTAATTGTTTATGGCATCAAATTTGATGGTTTTTCATATGTTTTAAATAAATTAATCGTCCGCAATATGCTGGTGAATTATTGGTATTGTATTTGATTTTCTGTTGCATGTCATAGGTTCCATTTTTATTTTCAGTTTAATTGTTCAATTTAATGTCAGTGTAATATATTTATGCTAAATTTATTAATTTTATTTTATTAAATGGATATAGAGTGCCGGAGTATCAAAAAATTCTACCTGACTCTGATTCTGTCCTTCCAAAAATAAATAAATAAATAAATAAATAAATAAATAAAAATACCCCTATCATAAATTTATATTCATATTAGTAAATGTTTTCCTACTAATTATTGATTCATAGTAACATCAGAAATTCAATCAAATCATTTACTATGTACTTTTAAGTATTTATGCAAAACGAAGAAAGAGTTATTAAAAATATTTATCTAGATGCCAACTGAATATATACTTAAGCGAAATAAATAATTGCTGTAAAAGGGTGTAAAATGAATAATTGCTGTAATCTTTTAAAGTTCAGTCAATATTTTCACCCTACGTTATCCGTTTTCGATCATCTGATAACACCGGCAAGTTTCCCCTTCGTTTTCGGCCTGCTGGTAACGGCGGCAAATGGACCGAGCGCGACTACTAACGTTCTAAAAAATGTCGCGACTACTCTCGGGTTAACTTTTGCAATTATATATTTATACCTATACATATACAGTATGGGAAAATATAATTCTTTTTTATTAATATAGATTGTGTAGTAAAATATTGTTGTAAATATATTTATTTCTGAGGTTGACCATCATCTCAGTTCATATAAACACATATTTAGGTTAACAGATACTAGGTGGTGCTGGCAGAATTATTTCCATTGCAACAGTAACTAAAGTTTAACTAGTCACCATGGATGAAGATAAGTTGCTCTTTTCTTTGTTTCATGTTTAGAAATATTTAGTTTTTCTCCTAAACAGGTATGAGTATTTCTTATAGCATCATTCATGTCCCCATATTTAACTTTTTATATATAAAAAAAGCTTATTGCAACTTTATTTATTTAACATACAAGTATCACATGGCATATTTAATAATTTACACGTGTGCAAAATGATTCAACAAAATGATTGTGCTGCTGTTAAGACAAAAATATCACCTCAGTCCCACTCATCTCAGTCCTAATTACGTCCTAATTATTGATGTTAACAGACACCTTCCATTAAAGTTTATCCTACGCATAAAATATACATTCTTGAAACAAATCTCAAAACACTACGGCATTTAAATGACAAAACATGTATCATAGTATATAATTGTATGCGGAAGTTGGTACATTAATTTTAGAAAATAAAAATTTTGGAATGAAATTGTCCGATTTCAGATATTGCCCCATACCCATCATAAACCAAAATATTTTCGAGATTTAAAGATTAATTTGTGAAAACAAAGCTTCTTTTTCTGCCACGGATTTTCAGAAACATATTTTATTTTTTTAGGATGTATTAATCCGTTTTCTTAACCTGTAACCCAGGTTTTTCCGATGTTAGCAGTTCTCAAGTAAATATTTTCTTGTTCAACAAATCTGTTTTACAGAGAAACATAATAAATTTGCAGCATTACAACTAACATTAAAATCCTATTATCTTGTTACTCTTGTATGTATTAATTGAATTAAGTAGCTGAAAACATTTAAAATGGAACTGGTAACCCCACATGAGAAAATCAATTAACAGACTATAAAATATACTCGGTGACGTTTCAAAAATTAGTAGCAGCAAAAGAAATTTTGTCTTTCTGAATGCTTCTATAAATCTCGAATATGTATCTGTTTCTGAGTATTCTAAAGATAATTTTTCCTTTTCGGAATCGTGAGCAACTTGGAGGTGGTTATTGTATAGTTTCGATCTTGGATATATTATATACATATTTTTTAAGTGTAAGCCTGCAGCAAAAAAATAACATAAACTATTTAAAAACAACGTAGCTATATTACTCTTTATACATAATATTACTTAAAATTTTTAGTAGATCCAATTCATTTCATTTCTATTATATTTTATAAATCAATAAAAATTGTGAAAGAGTAGGGATTAAGACAAGTATCCCGTTCCTAATAATTGATTTTTATCTTTACCCCATACAAGAATTTGAATATGTGTTTTCTCTGTTTGATTTCTTTTATATTCTAACTAAATTAATGAATGTAAAAGAGAGAGAGAACTAATTGAGAATAATACAGATAATTTTTTAAAAATAATACTTATATTCCGAATCTGAAACAAGATACTGACAATCTTTTTCGGTCTATTTCATTTATGTCGGATACTGCTAAACTTACTAATAGCTATTATAATAGCGAAAAGAATGTGTCAGTTCCTTTCATTTGTGTAATACATTGCTAAGCAAATTGTAAAAAAGTCTAAATAAAAATTTCTCACTTGTTTATTTATGATAAAGTAATCTTACTTAATCAAAGATTGTAAAAAATCTTTTATATGTTCATTTGATTTAATTTTTATTTTCCCAAATGCTGAAATATAAAAGGAAAATAATTGCGAAAGATGCTCTGTTCATTATGATTCTATTCATTACATTTCTATTCCAAACCTGCAATTATGTATCTACACATACACACACACATATACATATATACATAACCTTCCTTTTAAACTATATTTTGTTTAAATCTGGCTAACTAAATAGAGAACAAAAATAAGAAGCGCATATTTATCTGTAAAAAAAAAAATTATATTCTAAACCTGATATACGAGTAATATATATAACTCATTAACTTTTCTCTTTATTTCCCTTTATTTCTAGTCAACAATTATTATACATGATAAATAGAGAAATTAACCAGAATTACATCAATTTATTCCTTTTCCCTAGGACTACAATAAATATTTGATCGAAATTTAAAAACTAGTCAAAGCATACTCTTAAAGTTTATCAAAAGCTTTGAGATGAAATATGAATAAACGATATTACTTTTTGGAAATGAACTCTAGAAATCTCATCATAGGAATTGCGTCATAAAAATGCAGATTAATATGATAAAAGTTCCTTTTGAAATCTTTGGATCTTTGCCCGTTCCTCTTCTTCAGAAAATTCAAATATTAATTCTAAATTTCAAGCGATACTTTGAAAAGATATTTCGTATAAATATTAATTTATGTACACTAACAAAAACTTTTTACATATTACATAGGTGATGGTACTTCCTTGTATATTTTATATGTAAAGTACTTCCTAAGACCTTTTCTACTTGCTTTTACAACTATGGTGTCTTGAGACTACGCATTAAAAATAAATGTTGTTTGTTTACAGACATGGAAAGAGAATTATACATTTTTAGATAAATAAAACATTTTGAATACTTCTATTGTCATTTATAATTTAATTACTAGCGAATTTTTTCCTTTTATGTGAAGAACTAAAGTTACAAATATAAAGGAAAATTTACATAAAACATTATATATATATATATATATATATATATATATACTAGGGGGCTCTGCCCCCTGCAAGCTACGCTCGCCAACCCCCGTTCAGACACTGTAGAATCTAAAAGCACGCTAATGTGATCGGTTTTAAAAAGATTAGAGAAGATTGAATTATAGTGAAAAAACCTGTAGCGATCTCCCTGTAAACGGATTTCCATTCACTTAACTTTGATTGCAAAAATTTAAGGTAGAATCAGTTGCTGTTAAGACATCCAATGGTTGTTTTCGTGTTTGGTTAAAGAAGATCAGTTAAACATTTGAAAAGAAGCTAAAATAAAATGAATTAAGTAAACAGAGTCTTTGTCTCTCGGTATTTTGTAACACCGTTATAAAACGATTGATATAATACAATTACTAAAATTTGCTGCTTTAACCGCTTCAAGGGCGGTGGTTCATTTTTGGACCACTTAATTTTAATTCTTAAATTCCACTTAGCACCAGAATATTGGGATGGAAATTTCCCTTTTATTAAGTAAGGGAACAAAAGCATTTTTGTATTTCGAAATTTGTTTGTAAATTCTGGTGCCATTCACTGATTTCAAGATTTTACGAATAGAAGTGTCTTGTCCGTGAAAGGGTTACATGCATATTAATGTATTTATTATTTTAAAGTTTCCTTTCCCTTTTAATATTCACGTGCAAATACAACTTTCAAGACATAATTTTCAATATTTTATTGCCTTTAACACGTACTCATTTAATCGTAATTTTAAAGTTTTTTTTCTTTTTCTGTTGTTAATAGTCACGTGAAAATAAATTTTTAATCGTTAGGAAATATTATTCTTTGCGCTGTTTTTTAAATTGAAAACAATCTCTATAATAATAGCCTAAGTCATGTGACTATCATCAACAGCTACAGACGGATCCCTTCGCTTTTTATATTCCAGGCGGCCATTTTGGTACTTTAATGTTAGCCAGCCGCAGTTGTGATAAGTCGCCGAATATTATTCTATCACCATTATTTCGTTTATATTATAATATTCCAAGTCATGTAACTGCCATAAACAACGGGCTGATTCCTTCGCTTTTCATAAGAAAGGTTCCCATTTTGATTAAAGAATAAAAATTATTTTTTCGAATAAAACTACATAAAAGTTGCCATGGTCACATAGAATTCCTGTTACTTTTATGGTAGCCGGGTGAAAATCTCGCCAATAGTTTTTTTTTTTTTTTTTTTTTTTTTGTGGTAAATTAAAACCGTGCTACATGGTTATCCCATCGACCAAAAATCTGTCGCCAAACTATGAGATTAAATGCCATTAATGGTTGATCACATTCACTTGACTTTAAGGAAGTTACACATGTTCACGCCATCAAGTGATTTTTATTTCGACGTTTTATTTGTATTTTTATTAATGTTATACGATTTTACTTGTTCTTTTGTTATTTAAAATAAAAAAAATATGTCAGTTTGTATAATTTGGCGAAATTGGTCGACGGGGGAAGTAATAACATTAAAACGTTGCTTTGAAGTGGAAATTAAATCTCATGATTTGTTGCATTATCACATACGGACCGGGTTTGGCGTGATTTTTTTTTACGACAATTTGGCGAAAACCTCGTTTTCAAATACATGTTACGTATGTATTTTTAAATTATTTTCTGTTATTTTTAAAATGAAATAACAATAAATAAAAAGAAATAATTAATAACTATAGAACAAAACAATTTATAAAAATTTTTTGTAAATAAAAGGAAAATAAATTGAAATACACATTTATTAATATATAAGCAACAATAGCCGGGTTACCATGTCAGGCAAAATAACGCCATTTTGGCGCCAATTACGTACCCCGTTGCGTATATGACATCTGTGTCTAATATTTTTCTTTTCGTTTCGCTTAAAAAAAGAATGAAGTAAAAGCCATTTATTTTAAAGGTTTCAATTTTAAATGAATGTTTTGTATTAAATAAAATGATAATGAAATACAAATTGTATTCTGAATAAAAGTAACATGATGCATTTCTTAGCATACATTTAGGGGAGGCCAAACTCATCGCCAAATTAATTAAAAATAACCTTTTCTAAAATATGAAAAAAAATATCTGTTATGATTAAAATTTGAGTTGCCATCATTAGAAAAAAGTATTTAAAATTAGAAAAAAATTAATATTTCGAAAAGTAATTCTAATTTTAAAAATCTAATACCAGTTTTGAGATCTGTGGATCAATATTGATTTTTGGTGATAAATTCATCGCAAAGTATTCCATAGTTTAGGAGAAATTGCCGTGAAACGTAATCAGTTGTTTAATCAGTCGTTTCATAGAATCGTTACATAAATTCGTTTCAATTCGATTCATTAGGATTTTATATATATAGGGTATATATATATATATCTCTATTCTAAAAAAAAGTAACTACCGCTGTCACCGCCGCCGCCGCCGGTTTTTTTTTTTTTTTTTTTTTTTTTTTTTTTTTTTTTTTTTTTTTGTGGCCGGAGGCCTTTCTTCGTTAATATTAACAAAAATAATGCATACAAAAATATGAAAATCGGTGGTTTTATACAGAAATGTTTGATAAAAACGCTGATGCAGACAGTTTTCAAATCGAAGAATTATTTTAAGAGTTATTTAATGCTAAAGTTGGACAAAATCGTTCCACTAAAAAAGTTTTATAGCAGCGAAAACTATACATGGCAGTGTAATCATTTTTAGATCATTTTATGCGTTAGAATTTGCCGGAGTGCAGATTGCATTAATTTTTTTATTTTGACTCATTTTTTCAGGTTTTATTTCTATTTTAAATTCAAATTTTCAGCATTTCTAGAGATATTTTTTACAGATTTCAGAAAATTGTACTAATTTAAACTGTTGCCAACTGTATAAAAAGCGCAAGCAATAATATTTGTTTCAAATTAAAAATTTATTTACACGTGACTATTATAAACAGGAAAGAAACTTTCAAATTAGAATTAAATAATTACGTATAAAAAGCAAGAACTTATTAAAAATTACGTCATAAAAAGTATACACGTGAATTTTGAAAGAGAAAGGATATTGTAAAATAATAAATTCATTAACATGCGTTAGAAGTCTTAGGAGAAATTACGTCATATTTACGTCACATTATAGTTATTACATAAAATGAACACAAAATAATATTGCAAAAAAGTTTAAATTTAGAAATTGCGCAAGACATTTATTTGATATTTTGAGAATTAATTTAAAATGTCTCATTTAAAAGAACTTTCTTTTCGCTTTGTTAAAAAAATACCAGGAGACAAAGACTCTCTTTACTTAATTCCTTTTATATTAGCTTATTTGAAATGTTGTTACACGTGTATACGTTATCAAGTTATTTTTATTTCGACGTTTTATTTGTGTTTTTATTAATGTTGTACGAATTTATTTGTTCTTTCGTTATTTAAAATAAAAATTATATCAATTTGTATAATTTGGCGAGTGGTTTGGCGATTTATATAATTTGGCGAAATGGGTCGACAGGGTAATCAAATAGTACCGCAGCGCATTTGGCGTTAAAATTCCCCAATCAAAGAGAAATGAATAGAAATTCGTTTATAGGGAGATCGCCACTGTTTTTTTAAATTATAATTCAATCTTTCGAAATCTTTTTAAAGCCGATCAAATTAGCGTGCATTTAGAGTCTGCGGTGTCTGGACGGGGGTTGGCGAGCGTAGCTCGTAGGGGGCCGAGCCCCCTAGTATATATATATATATATAAACAGGAAACGAGCTATTAAATGCTAACAAAGTCATTAATCATATAATAATATTTGAATTTCCTTTTCATACTATATATGTGTATTCTGAAGTACTATTATCTATTATATGCTATAACACTGATATATATATTCAAATATCTAGATGAATTTATGTTCGTGATCATTCAAATTGCTGTGAATGAATATGCCCCATTTTACGTCGTTGAAGCGTAGTGTATATTTGTGAGATACTAAATGTGGAAAGTATTATAAATTGAGATATATTTAGGCAAAAACGATAGGTATAAACATACACTAACAAACACTTTTTACATATTGCATAGGTGATTGTACTTCCTTGTATATTTTATATGTAAAGTACTTTCTACGATATTTTCTACTTGCTTTTACTAACTATGGTGTCTTGAGACTACTCATTAAAAATAAATGTTGTTTGTTTACAGACATGGAAAGAAAATTATACATTTTTAGATAAATAAAACATTCTGAAATTCTTCTATTGTCATTTATAATTTAATTACTAGCTAATTTTTTTCCTTTTATGTGAAGAACTAAAGTTACAAATTTAAAGGAAAATTTACATAAAACATTATATATATATATATATATATATATATATATATAAACAGGAAACAAGCTATTAAATGCTAACAAAGTCATTAATCATATAATAATATTTGAATTTTCCTTTTCATACTATATATGTGTATTCTGAAGTACTATTAGCTATTATATGCTGTAACATTGATATATATATTCAAGAATCTAGATGAATTTATGTTCGTGATCATCCAAATCGTTGTGAATGAATATGTTCCATTTTACGTCGTTGAAGCGTAGTATATATTTGTGAGATACTAAATGTAGAATGTATTATAAATTGATATATATTTAGGTAGTTTCTATGTACATATAAATTATCATATAAATAGTTTATTTGTTATTAATTTTCAAACGAATAGTGTTTTCAAAGATTCTGTGTTATCTGATTAGACTTACATTTGGTGAAAATATATTAAATATGAAATACAATGATTAATATTATATTTCTTTTTTCATTTAAATTTTATATGGAATTTATATTCACATGTTAATGCCATGCATTCTTTTTTTCACTCAAAATTCAGAATAAAAATATTATTTTGATAAATAAAAAGATCAAAACAAAGTAACTTTATTCAAATACATTACAGACAGATTAAATATGGAGATCATTAATTTGTTTTTAATAAACGATTTACAACTGTTAATAATTCTTTTGTGCAGACGTGTATTTGATTTATAGATATGTATACACACAACATAGCACAGTAAAATTTAATCCAGTTAGAAAATGCAGAACACAATTAAAAATTTCTCTTCAGCAATTTCCGTCTATAAACGCAAATGAACTCGAGATATTTTCTGCAACCCTGTACATGTATATATAATTTATATGCAATAAGTATTACGCAACAATTTGGTTACCTTTAAAGACGCATGCCACAGTTTCAAATGCACATGGATCTATTGTTGTTCACTGATAGCACTGCAACAGAAAATTTTTTGTGTCTGTGTAAAGGAACAAAAAACGTTATCCACACCATATTCAACAGTAACAATTTGTAGCGCATCAACATGTTTAAAATAGTAACAATATTAAAATACACGGCAAAAGATTTTAGAATTATTACAATAGAATTATTTTGAAATTCCCTATAAACGAATTATAAATGCTACACACTTCGTTTTAAATACCGGACATCCCATAGTAAACTTAAATAGCATAAATCAATTGCTTTGAAATTCGATATAATTACGCAAGTCAGAGCTCGGACAGAAAGTAGGCGGCATATAGACAAAAGAAATTCATAAACACTTTTCAACTATGTTAGAATGTATTACAAAGTTAAAATTGTCTTTTTCATTGAAAAAAAGAACATAAATCTTTTAACATTTAGTTAAACATTTATTACATTTATTTACGCAACTTTACTTGAACTTAGTTTAACATTTATTTAAAAGGAACTGCTTCAATATAAATAGCTCTTATGACAATTGAATTAAATGGCTACATTCATAAAGAAAAGAGCCTCATATGAATGGATTCAGTTTGTTATTTCTTTTTGGTTTTATTTATATTTACAGAAGTAAAACATTGGACATGGCTGTTCATTGAAAAGTAAAAAAAAATAACAAATAAATAAATATATGTGTTTATATAAATTACACTTCTTATTGGAAACAACAAAATAAATGTTTTTCATTATTTAGAAAAATGTACAATCTTTTTCGCTAAAAGATTTCATATGCAGATAAAATTTTTATTCTTACAAAAATATATTGAAAATATCAAAAAGCATTCTCTTTTGTAGAAATCGAGAAAGAAATTTCTAATATCTTCCATTTTAAAACATTTTTAGTAATCTGATATTTCAGTTTTCGAAAAGTATATGCATATTTACATGATTTGTTTTTATTAGTTATTTATTATGAAAATGTATTTATATAATATTTCAAAGCAATAAAAATAATCAAAGTCTCATGGTAATAAAATGGAAATTTTAGAAAATTTGTATTGAAAATTACATGAGTTTTTATATAAGGTTACATTCAATTGTTTAAATGTATATTTGAGCATAAAAGTTTATTATTTTCGATAACAATGTCGGACAAAATAATTCTTATGAAAATGAGGCTTAACTGTTTTGTTCATGCAACAGTATTTTTCATTATTTATTTTCCATCTAAATTAAAGTAGGAAATAAGATTTAATACTAAAAATGATTTTAATACTGAAATGTTTCTTAAAGTAGATAATATCGTGAGGACTGAGACAGTGGACTGTGATTACTTTTACCATAGGTTTTTATTGTTTATTGCCAAGGGGCAAACATTGAAATGAGCTTCTGATTTGAGAGCGAGGGCGCTCGTTACACACGTTTTGTTCGGGAGACAACGAAGCTCAACTGCAGGTTACATCATTTATCAGCTAGGTGGCGCTGATCACTTAATCAAACTTCGGGAGCGCATATACCGGTCGCCGTTGAAGTATTCTGATAGTTCAATGATACACAACAAGTAAATATACAATAACAAAACAGATGATATTACTAATTAATGGTTACACATAAAGCACTAAATATAAATACAATAATAAGAAATAATAAATTCAATAGAAATAGGTTAAGCTTAATTTATATTTTCGTTATTTGCAATAGCTAAAACACAAATGTTGGAGATACTTCTTTCGTAAGTTCCGGAGGGAGTCCGGACTATTACAACCCTAACATTGTCATCATTTCCCTTGATAACTTATAAAATACGACCTAATATCCATTTACAAATTGGTAGGTCTCTATCCTTTACCAGAACCATCATACCTGCTGCAATATTTTGCTTTTGAAAGAGCCATTTGGATCTCTGCTGCAAATGGCTTAAATAAGAATTGGTCCAATTTTTCCATATTACTTGCACCATTTTCTGAGTTTTCTGCCATCGGTCGAGCAAGTTTTCTCTTTCATTAACCAAATTTGGCTCAGGAAGAGCATTGATTGCTCTACCAATTAGGAAATGCCCTGGGGTCAAAACCTCATAGACTTCTAATTCAGAAGATAATGGGGAAAGAGGGCGCGAATTGAGAATACCTTCAATTTGCGTAGTAATAGTTAAAAATTCTTCAAGAGTTAATTTCATGACAATAATAGTTTTTTAGGTAGATTTCGTATGAAATACTACCTATTGGGATCGTTCCTATGTTGGAATTTCTGAAAAAGTTTTGCAGATCTACACCGATCATGACCCCTAGAACCCAAAACCACCCTCAGTAAAAAACTTTATATATATATATACAGGGTGATTCATAAAAGATGGGCAGAACTTTAAGGGGTTATAGTACACTTAAAGACAAATAATATTAAATAGGAGACTAAGTGTCCCAGACGTATTCCCAAGGAGATAGGGGGCATTAAAGTTTAGGGTCCGAAATTTCAAATGATTATAAAACATGGAAAAATTGGTCGATTCGTTTGCGGTTTTTGCAAAAAATTTTCTTTATGCCAGTATTTTCTTGAAATAAAATTTTAAAGTTCAATTTCAAAAAATGCCGATAGGGGGCGCTTTAGACTTTGGAGTAACAAACAACTATTTTTTAACGTTATTTTTTGTATTTCTTTAAATGATTTCGAAAGCTTAGACTTAAAATTAAATTTTGATCTAAAAATCTGAGTCCTAACGTAGCTAAGTAGTAGTTAAGTAGCAGTTAAGTAGCATAAACTGAAATTTGAAATTTGAAACCCTTCTCCCCCCAGAACAAAAATCAGTTATTCCCGATCTTTGTGTCGTAGATTAGGCTCTAACTACTGCCGCGTTTTGCTAAAATTATTCTTTATGTCAGTATTTTCTTGAAAATAAATTTTAAAGAAAATTTTCCAAAAATTCCGATAGAGGGCGCTTTAGACTTTGGAGTAACGAACAACTATTTTATACCGTTATTTTTTGTGTCTCATTAAATGCTTTCTAAAGCTTAAACTTAAACTTAAATTTTCAGCTCAAAATCTGAATCGCTGAGCGTGGTTCAGTAGCGAGGGGAGGGGGTTCACATTTCAACTTCTGAACATAGTTCAGTTTGCACTACTTAACCATGCCCAACGATTCTGTGCTGTGATACGAGGCAAAAATACAACTTTCGTCAAGGACTGCATAGTCGGAATTCACTCATAAAGGCCCTGGCACAGTTGGAAACGTCGCTCATGCAAACGTTAAAGCTCCATTCCTGACGCTAGTCACCGGGTGAAGAAGGAAACAGAAAGTATGCAAATGTCAAATGGGGAAGAAGAAGAACACGTATGCAAAATTTCGACACGATTCAGGCATAAAAAACACTGAACGGTGAGTCAAGTGTAAGTCGCTGTAGTAATGAATCGGAAGATGGTGCCCTTCACGAATAAGGAAAAGGCTGAGATGCATTTAATTTACGGAGCGGCAGATGGAAATGGTGCAGAGGCACAACGAATGTACGGAGAGCGATTTCCCAACAGGCGGTTGCCTAACCGCAAAACTTTCGAGCGCTTGCACAGACAGTTGTGTGAGACGGGATCATTTCTCGCTTCCCGGTCGAATGCAGGTCGTGCAAAAAAGGACGAATCAGTAGTTGTTGCAGAAGCCATTCTGGATGTAGTAGCGGCGCAGCCAAGTACAAGTACACGAACAGTGGCTAGGCATGTGGATACCTCACAGTCCATGACTTGGAGGGTACCGAAGGATGAACATTTGCTCCCGTTTCATGTGCAACGAGTCCAGAAACTGTCTCCAGGGGATTATCCAAATCGTATTGAATTCGCCCGCTGGTTTCTGCAGCAGAACGCGCTAAATCCACATTTTGGACGAACTGTGCTTTTCACCGATGAATGTACCTTCACACGTGAAGGTACATTTAACACACACAATGCACATGTATGGGCGGATGTCAATCCACATGCTACGTATCCACATGCTCATCAGAGACGCTTTTCCATCAATGTTTGGGCAGGAATCCTCGGAGACCACCTAATCGGACCGTACCTTCTTCCTGAACGCCTCAACGGTAAAACATAACTCACATTTCTGCAACATGTGCTGCCAGACCTGTTAAACGTTGTTCCTCCACGCATCCGGCGGGTCATGTGGTTCCAGCACGATGGAGCGCCAGCCCATTACGTACGAGACGTCCGCAACTATCTGGACATCACATTTCCGAACAGATGGATTGGTCGAGGTGGTCCTGTTGCTTGGCCTGCTCGCTCGCCAGATCTTTCACCCCTCGATTTCTTTTTTTGGGGACGATTGAAGGCTCTTATGTATGAGACACCCATTGAATTCCCCGAGGAACTGGTCGCCAGACTTTCCGCCGCTGTAGGGGAAGTGCTCGAAAAGCCTGATGTTTTCGCGAATGTTCGCCGTTCCATTCTTCGCCGTTGTTCTGCGTGCATAACCTCTGGTGGTCACAATTTTGAACATTTATTGTAATTACATGTTAATAAATATGCTTTGGTAACATAATCCTAATTTGTGTCTTTTTACCTCGTATCACAGCACACAATGTGTGGACATGGTAAACTGAACTGTGCTCAGGAGTAGAAATTTCAAACCCCTCTCCCCAGAAACTTAACCACGTCTAACGATTCAGATTTTGGGCTGAAAATTTAAGTCTAAGCTTTAGAAAGCATTTAATGAGACACAAAAAATAACGGTATAAAATAGTTGTTCGTTACTCCAAAGTCTAAAGCGCCCTCTATCGGAATTTTTTGAAAATTTTCTTTAAAATTTATTTTCAAGAAAATACTGACATAAAGAATAATTTTAGCAAAACGCGGCAGTAGTTAGAGCCTAATCTACGACACAAAGATCGGGAATAACTGATTTTTGTTCTGGGGGGAGAAGGGTTTCAAATTTCAAATTTCAGTTTATGCTACTTAACTACTCGTTAGGACTCAGATTTTTAGATCAAAATTTAAGTTTAAGTCTAAGCTTTCGAAATCATTTAAAGAAATACAAAAAATAACGTTAAAAAATAGTTGATTGTTACTCCAAAGTCTAAAGCGCCCCCTATCGGCATTTTTTGAAATTGAACTTTAAAATTTTATTTCAAGAAAATACTGGCATAAAGAAAATTTTTTGCAAAAACCGCAAACGAATCGACCAATTTTTCCATGTTTTATAATCATTTGAAATTTCGGACCCTAAACTTTAATGCCCCCTATCTCCTTGGGAATACGTCTGGGACACTTAGTCTCCTATTTAATATTATTTGTCTTTAAGTGTACTATAACCCCTTAAAGTTCTGCCCATCTTTTATGAATCACCCTGTATATGTGTGTATGTATCTATCTATCTATATATATATATCACTTTCTTCTGGACACGATAACTTTCGTAATTCTGCACCAATCTCTTCCAAACTGATACATAAAATCAATGGCCCTAAAATATCGGTCAAGTTCGTTAATGGGCAAAATCGGACCAAGGGGATGGAAATAGGGAGGGGGTTTGTGAAAACAGAAAACCCCCCATAACTTCTTAATTTTTGTACATATCAAATCAGTTTGAAGTTTTTATTACTTCTAAAAATAGGTCCAAAAATTTATGTATCACAGATTTTTGATAAAGTTAAAAATGGGCTCAAGGGGCGCAAAAATAGGGTTTTTGGGAGAAAAAAAATCATAACTTCGTCAATTCTCAAGATATATCAAATTCAATTAATTTTATTATAAATCTCCTTAACATTATCTACAACTTTTATATTCACAAGTTTTTGATAGGACCAATTCGTACCGCAAACAAAAAAATAAAAACGAAAACAAAAAGGGGGTTTGAAGAAGAAAAAAATCCATAACTCCGTCAATTCAAAAGATATAAAATTCCCATGAATTTATCATATATCTTCTTAATATTGTCTACAACACCTATATAGACAATTTTTGGATAGGACCAATTCTTACAGCAAAACAAATTAAAAATATATAGCGGTTGACGAAAAAAAATCATCTTAGTAAGGGTGTATTCAAATCCAAACTGCTTATTTTCTGACTCATTTTACAATTCATTTTTGCTCTCAAAGGCTTCCAATTGGTACGTTTTCTTACTCAGAAACTATATAAAGTACCGTAATGGTCGATTGTTTGATAGAGGCAGAATATATTTTTTAAATGCTGTTAAAAAGGGCACTTTGAACCGAATTTACCGAAGCGGATTGTGTTGGAAAAATCATTGTCACTCAAATCCAAACTGCTTATTTTCTGACTCATTTTTAAATTCATTTTTGCTTTCAAACGCATTTAATTGGTAGATTCGCTTATTCAGAAACTATATAATGTACTGTAATGATCGAGTTTTTGATAGAGGCAGAATATATTTCAAAAAAAGGATGTCAAAGTGGACATTTTGAAAGGAATTTCCCGAAGCGATTGTGTTAGAAACGAAAAATATTGTTCTTCTGAGAAAATAATTGTTTATATATCAAGTTTTAATTAATTGAACAAAAAATAAAAACACAGGTCGCTTATAAATCTCTTCAAAAATCACGTCAGCAAGTTTCATATATATATATTTTTTATTATTATTAAAAATGAATCTGGAATTATGCCAGAAAATTTCGAGTTGTTGAGCATGGAAAAGTATTTTTTTGAATACCGCCCTAACATGATTCTTATAAAACCAGCTATTATATAAAAATGAAATAAAAACTCGTCAAAAGCGGTCAGATAAAATTGTTAAAGTGGATTTATCTCTAATTATGATTTAGTTTTTGTTTGTGAAATTAGTATATTTGACTTCGAAATCTACCTCTGCCTGTAGGCCGGGCCGGCAGGGATTTTTTTTAAGTGGTATTTGAACTGTCCGACGCCTCTCTCCCAGAGTCCTCCAAAATTTGGGAAAGAGGGGGAAGAAATTTCCAGAGAACTTGCTCGGATGACAGAAAATTTGATACATCATCAATTTTTATTTATAGAATTTAATAATCTCTTTAATTCCGCAGATGCTCCAACAAAGCTGGATGCATTGTCACAAGAGATAGTACTACTTTTGCCTCTGCGAGCAAAAAATCTTTTTAGGGTTGCAATTAATGCATTAGAAGTTAAGTCAGAAAGTAGTTATAAATGCACTGCTTTAGTAACCATGCATATGAAGATGGCTACATAAACTTTATTAAATATTCCCTTTCTCTGGTTGCGATATTTAATAAAAATGGACCGCATAGGTCAAGACCTGTATTGGAAAACGGTGACCCTTGTTTTACTCTCTCAGGAGGTAAATTACCCATTATTTGACTGACAATTGTAGGTTTTATTTTAAAACATTGAACACACTCGTGTACAACTTGACGATCAATGTTTCTTCCATTAATAGGCCAAAATATTTGTCTTACACTATTTAATAGAACTTGAGGACCAACATGTAAGTCTCTTTTATGATAGTAAAGAAAGATAATTTTAGTCAATTTACTACTTGGAGGTAAAATGATCTGGTGAGATCGGTCATAGCTTAAATTTGAGTTGGCCAATCTACCACCCACTTTTAATAGATCATCTTTATCTAGGAAGGGATCTAAAAATCTCAACATACTTTTTACGGAGACAGACATGCCATTTTTCAATGCCGAAATTTCTGTTGAAAATACTCACCTTGAGCTCTCTTAATTACGAAGTTTCTAGCAACTCTTAGTTCCTCTAAAGTCAAGGAACCTTTAAGTTTGACCGTATTTTTACAGTTGTGAATTAACCTGAAAATAAATGCTAATACTCTCATTAATTTAATATAACTATTTGAAATATTAAGAAAAGAGTTCATAAAAGTCGGAAATTATAACTGAAGTGAGAACCGGAACTGACTTTAGTTCCTTTAAAAATTGTTCGTCTTTCGTATAAGAGTCCTTTTGTGGACAAAAATTTACAATATATTGTTTCAGGAAATTGGGTCCTTCCCAACAGTGTTTGTTTGTAGCAAGCGATTTTGCATCCTGACCTCGGAATAACACATCCGCCGGATTTAGGTTTGGCGGCACATATCTCCACTCGTAGTTTTTGGTAAGTTCTTGAATCTTAGACACTCTGTTCCGACAAAGGTCTTAAGAAGATGTGGTGATATGTCTATCCATGCAAGGTAAATAGTGGAGTCCGACCAAAGTATGACTTTGTCGATTTGAAGTTTCATAGCTCTAATTACCTTTTGAGCAAGTTGGCACAGCAATATACAGGCTGTAAGTTCAAGCCTCGGTATACTGACAGTTTTAATAGGGACAACTTTACTTTTGCTGCAAATGAGGTGGCAAACAGGCGAATTTGAGTCAGAGTTCGTTTGAAGATAAAGGGAAGCTCCGAAAGCTTTCTCACTCACGTCAGCAAAACCATGTAAGAGGATAGTTGATGCATCTTTAATAAGAATACATCTTGGAATTTTGAACGTTTCTATAAGAACTAGTGAATTGAGGAAATTGTCCCACCCTTGAGCAACATGAAGTGGAATTTTATCATTCCAGTCGCACTTTGTTCTTGCATGAAGATTTTTGCACGGCAAATTACAGGCCCGAGCAAGCCAAGGGGGTCAAAGAGTCTTGCAATTTGACTTAGAATTTCGCGTTTTGTATAGTCAGAACTTCTGTTGGCAATAACTGTAAAGTTAAATGTATCATTACTGCAGTCCCACAGTATTCCGAGAGTTTTTGCTGAAACCTCTTCGGCATTTTGATTAAAAAGAAAATTTTGAGAATCAGGATTTATTTCTTCAATAACATTAGAACGCCATTTATGCAAGGCCATCTGACCTCTTTTGAAGATGTCTGTTAATTGTTTTTTTAATTTCAAAAAATTCGGAAATCTCTGATGCACCTGACAGGCAATCGTCCATGTACATATCGTTCTTTACAACTTCGGCGGCTAATGGGAAATTGTCTGCTTCATCTACCGCTAACTGCTGGAGCACACTAGTGGCCAGGGATGGACTACTTGTACAACCGTAGGTGACCGTTTTCAGAGTGTAGATTTTGTCCGGTTCCTCCCTCCCTTCTCTCTACAATATTTTTTGGTATCTAGTATGCGACGGATTTACTTCTATTTGTCGAAACATTTTATTTACATCAACTGTAAATGCGAAAATATTTTTTCTAAAACGAATCATAATCGAAAAATGATCATCTTGTATTATCCCTTTTTTAAACAGTAAGTCGTTTAAAGACTTTCCTTTAGTAGTTTTACAACTCCCATCAAAAACAACCCTCAGTTTAGTTGTAATACTCGACGGTCGCAAAACACCGTGATGTGGGAAAAAATATCCTTTATCAGGATTTATGTTATCGGAGTTTTCTTCCATGTGTCCTGAAGTAGCGTATTCCTTTAGAAATTCTGAGTATAATTCCTTTAATTTGGGATCCCGCTCTAAACGGTTCCATAACTGATTTTATCTTTTAGCGGCAATTTGTTTTGAATCTCAGAGAGAATTATCTAACATTTGAATCTTAAAGGGTAATTCAACAACGTATCTGCCGTCCGGTTTTCGATAGTGAATCTTTAAAAAATGTTCATTACAGTAATTTAACTCCTCACTAACTAAGGATTTTAATGCACTTACTTGCTCCAATTCCCAAAAAGAACTTATTTCTTTTTCCAAATTTGTATAATCTGTTACAAAAAAAAAACAAGAATCAGAAGATTCCCTTAAATTCGAGATAGAATTGCATACAGTGCCTGATATAACATGCCCGAAAAATGTTTCTACTAACATTAATTGAGAATCATCAATTTTAATCTTATTCGACCCTATTAATTCATAGAATAACTTGCTCCAATCAGAGCATGAACGCGTTGTGTTTATTCTAATTATTATCCGCTAATTCTATATTCGATGGTAATTTTAATTTTGACATATTTACATATTTCGGTGGAAGATCCGAAATTTTAGAAACTACTAACGTTTCTAACTGATAAGATTTAGTTTTGTTTTCATTCGTTAGTTCTGTACTAACAAATGATTTAGCGTTTAAACATAAATCATTAAGTCCGGAAATGGGAATATGAGTTGTTTGTTTACGCAACCCTAACAGATTTGCAGCATGAGAGCTCAATAAATGCGAGCTTGAACAACTGTCTAATGCAGCAATTAAAGGTTGAAATTCCCCAGAACCGTCCTTCAAATATATCACAGCTGTGTTTAAAATTACACAAGATTTATTTATTTCACTTTCCTTCTCGAAAAATGTTTGATTATCGGGAGAGGGGGAGGGGGAAGAATGCAGTTGACTTCTATCTGTCTGGTCTTCAATTCTGAATTGCTTACTGATATTATTATTTTCATTTAACGGATGAGGTAAGCTATTGTGTTCTTTGCTGTTACATGAAAAGCACGTATTTTTAGATAAACAAGGATTAGGTAAATGATTATTTAGACAAGACTGGCATAAATTGTTAATTTTAACAAAGTCTGATCTTTTCATCACATTCTTTTCTTTAAATTTCCCACATCTATATAAAGAATGTGAATCTGTACAGCTTAAAATACTCCCTTTTCGCTGTTTTGATTTTATTAAAAGGGATTTTTCAATGTTTGGCTTAGTGCCAGATTTCCAATTATTATAAGGGAACTTTTTTTGCTCCTTTGATATAACAGTATTTTGAAGAATGCGACTTCGTTCTTACAAAAAGCTTAAAAAGTTATCTAATTTAGGAATTTCGTTTTTAATTAATTTCATTTCGAACGATTTTTTTATTTCAGAATGCAATTTTTGAAGCAAGACGTGCATTATTAAAGCATCTGAGAGTTCGTTAGGTTAAAACTCAAGTAATTTTAATGCACGCAAATTACATTTTGTATTATCAATTAATTGTATTAAATGGTTAGGAGAATCTGGTACTTTTGAAAAATTAAGTAGTTTTATAATATGACAATCAGTGACAGCTCTTTTGTTTTCATATCTTTCTTCTAAAGACTACCAAAGAGATTCGTAGGTATCTTGGGCTGATTCAAGCCTTTTGGCCTAACCTTTTAGACAGCCTTTTAAGTAGCATAACTGATGAGTTGAGTTCAGATTCTTATTATTTCTGATAATGGACAAATTGAGCTTTAAAATTTTGAAATTCATCATATTTCCCATAGAAATTTGTAAGAGGTAAGTCTGGTATTTTAAAGTTACTACTAACAGTAGGAATTTCTTTTTTAATATTAGAACATTCATATTTACAGAGAATAATATTAAGTTTTACGTCTGAATCTTCCAGTTCATCTTCTAGCTCAGTTGCTACTTCCAAAGAATCTGCTATGTCGACATCTTCCGGAAGAGTTGTATAGGTCTCAATCAAATTACGGAGTGACGTTTTAAGTTCCAAAATCGAAACCTTTTTGCTTTCTAAGCGCAATCGTTTTTCTTGCGATTCTTTTAGATGGGTGCACTCATATTCGTTAATAAATTTCGTGATTTTGTTTAGTTTGGTTTTGAGTACGCAGCGTTGGCGATTTCAAGTAGTTAAGGTAGTCATTTTTTAGCTGTGCTCCGGTTCGCTAGGACAATATGTCGTGAGCACTGAGACAGTAGGCTGTGATTACTTTTACCATAGGTTTTTATTGTTTATTGCCAAGGGGCAAACGTTGAAATGAGCTTCTGGTGAGAGCAAGGGCGCTCGTTACACACGTGTTGTTCCGGAGACAACGAAGCTCAACTGCTGGTTACATCATTTATCAGCTAGGTGGCGATGATCACTTAATCAACCTTCGGGAGCGCACAGATAATGTGATTAGAATATCAAAATCTTACACAAAATCTTTAGAATCATTAATTTTCAGCTTTAACAGATGGAGTATCTATTTATTATTAATTATACAATGCGATTTTAGTAAAACAAGAAAATAGGCATAATCACATTCAATCTATCTATTGTTGTAAGTACATGCTACATAAAGTGTTTTTAAATGTAAAGTTTTCATATAAAATTTTTGAAATAAAGTTTCCTTTACTTTTTCAGTCACACTGATAAGGGAAAATATTATTTAAGTTCATATTCTATGTATATTAAATATCGTTTTATCTTAAAAATTTCTCTTATTTTAATCCAGAAAGTATAGACATATAGAATTGAAAACCATTTAGGTTTATCCCGCAAAGAAGTCGGTTTTTATCACTTCCAACATAGTTGAAAACTTGGTATATATATATATGTGTGTGTGTGTGTGTGTGTGTAACCTTTATATAAATACAATTCATCACCTATTTCGATTTGCTAAAATTAAATTAACAAATTTACCTTCAATATATAAAACTAACATTATACAAATATATGAAATCCTTTTCAATTGTAGGGTAAAACATGTTGAAAACCAGTGAAAATATATCCGTGATACATCACTAACTAGAGAATTAAATATTTTTCAGTCGTAATTCATGGTCAGCGTGGATGGCCAGGGGTTTCCTTGCTTGTGTTATTTCCCGTAGATAATAAAAAAATCCGTATTCTTCATCAAATAGTTTATTAGATGACGTATAGAGTATCCAATTCCACCAGTGATTCATTTACCCATATTTGAGTCGCGTCACGTTAAAGTAGATTAAAGGTGTTAAACGATTAGAAGCAACATTGCAAAAAGCAGCTCTCCCGGTGACATGGAGTTTTTAAGCAAGACAAAAATCGTACAAATCTTCTCTCTCAAGTCAGTGTAAGCTCTATAAATATTAAAAGAACGCGGAAAGGTACACTGATTTGTTGCACGCTCGATCCAACCCAAAGTAAGTTAGGGGGGGGGGGGGCGCTAAGTGATAGAACGAAGACAAGGAAAGATGCGGGGAAGAGCTTGGCGCTGAAACAAAATTTTTTACTTAAAGTGGAACTTTAAAAGGGGGAAAAACTAGAAGCGCCAAACACTCGCAATAACACATGGGATATCGAATAATATTTTAATAAGAGATAAAAAGTGTATTAATAAAACATTCGAAAGAAATAAGAATTTAATGTTTCAAAATATGAAAAAAATAATTAAATTAGTGTGTGTGTGTGTGGGGGGGGGGGGGGGTGTTCTTAAAAAGAAGTATTCCTATTAACAGATTAAGGTTTTTAGAATAAGAAATAAAAGAATGCGCTGAATTAAAGGCATTGGATTAAAATATAAAGGATATTTAAGATATTATTAAAAGACAGGTAGAAAAGGTAGATATTATAAGAATTTGAAATAAATTAACTAATGTAAAAGGGCGAAAAATGTTTATTATTACATATATATATATATATATATATATATAATGTTTGCAATGTTTGTGTAAAAAAAATAAGATAAGAGGGAGAAGTACTAGGTTTGGTATCGTCTAGGTAGTTGAGTGACAGAGAATTGGCACGTAATGTCAATCACGGTGGTTTGATCCTGGTATTCGATACCTTTCACTCTCTTGGCTGTATGCCCTTTAAGCAAGTTAAATAAATGTGAAATTCAAATAGTTGAAAACTGTTTACGAATTCGCTTTATCTGTCTGCCATCTCTCTTTCTGTTCTCAAACTCTCGTAAATATACTAGGATTGCAATAATTTTTTTACGTTAATCAGGTTAATCATATAGATTATTCGACAAGTGTGTAGCAGTTTTACTTTTCTTTACAGGGCCACACAAAACAACTCACATTATGGTCTATTCTATAGAAAAAAATCGTTTGCGGTAAGGTTTATTGATTTTATGATATTTTAGACAAACCAGACTTATTTTAGACCATATTTTAGACTTTTATTTTATTTAGACTTATTATAGACTGATATGTTAGACCATAAGACTTTTATACTATGTTATAAAGTGTTAAAAAAAATAAAACCAACTTTTTCATTGAAAAGATGAAAATAAATGTTTTTTATCTTTGTTTGAACATGTATTACATTTATTTACATAATTTTATTTAAACTTACTTTACATTTTACTTTACATTTACTTGCATTTATTTAAAAGGAACTACTCCAATATGAAAAGCTCTTATAACATTTCGCATTAAATGGCTACATTCATAACGAAAAAAAAGCCTCATATGAATGTATTCAATTTCAATTCGTTTATTTATGCTCTCAGATGTAAAACATTGGACACGATTGTTCATTTTTAAAAAAATCCACTTTTTATTGGAAATAACAAAATAAATGTTTTTAATTATATTGAAAAATGTAAAATCCTTTTCGGTAAAAGATTTCATATCCTGATTAAATTTTCATTCTTACAAAAATATGTTGAATAGATTAAAAAACATTCTCTTTTGTCGAAATCGTAAAAGAATTTTCTAATACCTCCCATCTTTAATCAATTTTAAAATATTTTTAGTAATCTGATATATCTGTTTTCGAAAAGTACATGCATATTGACATGGTTTCTTTTTAATAGATATTTATTATACAAATGTATTTATATAATTGTTCCAAGCAATAAAAATAATCAAAGTCTCATGATGATAAAATTGAAATTTTAGAAAATTATTTTGGAAAATGATATGAGTTTTTGCATAGGTTGCTTTAAATTGTTAAATGTATATATGAACATAAAAGTTCGTAATTTTTTATAACAATGTCGAAAAATACAATTCTCAGGAAAAACAGACTTAACTATATTTTCCATTATACATAACTACACATTAAACGTAGATTATTTATTTTTCATCAATCTTAATGTAGATAATACGATTTAATACTAAAAAACATTTTAATACTGAAATATTTCTTAAAGTAGATAATAGCTTTGGAATACTAAAATTTTACACAAATTCTTTAGAATCATTAATTTTTTTCTTTAACAGATGCAGTATCTATTTGTTATTAATTATACATTGTTGTTTAATTTTAATTAAAAACAAGAAAATTAACTGAATAAATACACTTTAATGTATCTGTATGCTAAATAAACCGCTTTAAATGTAACGTTTATTTATAAAATTTTAGAAATAATGTTTCATATACTACTTAGTCGTTCATACTGATTAAAAATGTATATAATATAGTGTGATCCAAAAGTCTTGCCCTGATTATAAATATTTATTATTCTCAAACTATTATAATTAGACATATGTTTGTTCGGATAGATTGTAAGTACTGTTATAACTTTTGTTATAAAACCACGTGCCTCAGTAAATTTTTGCGTGTGCCCCATTGGTGGCTTAGAGAATGTCTAAGCGGTATTCTATTTCCCGCCAAATGTTCTTTAGCATGTCTTCTGTTACAGTACACACAGCAGATTCTATCCTAGACTTCAGTACTTCGAAATCAGCAATTTGTGTGGCAAAAAGTATGGTCCTTGATATAGCCCCCAAAGAAAAAATCCAGACGATTAATATCTGGAGAGCGCGGATGCCGAAGTATTGTCCATCCTTTCAAATCCACCGATTCGGAAATGGTCAATTCTGTTGCACAAAACAACCTACTAAAACTGACCTATCCTGTGATACAACATGTTACTTTATTATACAAACGGTTAAGGGGACGCAGTACCTTTTAAACTACTTTTTCGATTTTGAACAATAATGTAATATACTTAAATATAATGTCACTACAGATATTAGGTACTATAAAGCAAATATAATTTCATATAATTAAAAAAATAATCTTGTAGAACAGCCTATTTAACTAAAATTTAAATTAAAAAAAAATAAATAAATAAATTTAAAATCCCTACTACTTTTTTCAATATGAATATTTTAGCTTCAATTTTTTTTTTACCATATTACTACATAAAACTGTGCATGGATTTTTAGATGTATGGGATATTACATTTAATATCAATGTTTTTCTCTTTAGCATAGTAAAACATCAAGGAAAAATAATTGAAATTCTTAAAAAAAATAACTATAACCTTGAATGTTAAATCCATGCACAATTTTATGTAGTATGTTTTTAAGATTATGGAAAAAAAAAATCTGAAGCAAAAAAAAATCATATTTAAAAAAGTAGTAGGGATTTAAATTTTTTTTATTTTATTTAAATTTTAGTTAAATAGGCTGATCTACAAGATTTTTTTTTTGGAAATTATATGAAATTATATTTGCTTTATAGTATTAAATATAATGTCACTACAGATATTACAGTATATTACAGTATTATTCAAAATTGAAAAAGTTGTTTAAAAGGTACTGTGTCCCCTTAATTTGTAATGAATTATTATATTCAGGGCAAGACTTTTGGTTCACCATGCATATTATTTCGGTACAACTTCAACGTATATTAACTATCGTTTTTCGTCTCAGGCCAGTACAGACATGCACTGTTGAAAATAAGGTTGTTTATCCATCAAAGAAACCAGTTTTCAACACTTCCAACCTAGTTGAGAAGTGTTTACGAATTCGATTTATCTGTTTGCCGTCTGTCTGTCTGTGCTCTAACTCTCGTAAATATACTAACATTGAAATGATTTTTTATATGTTAATGTGATTAATAATATAGAATTTTCGATGAATGTGAAGAGTGTAGCATTTGCTTGTGTTCAGCTTCAAAATAACACCATTAGATTATGGTCGATGCGGAAAATCGTTTGCGATGCATTTTATTGATGGTATGATATTTCAAACATAATGAGATTGATGTTTCACTGAGATAGACAACAACATACTTTGACAAGAATATAGATAAATATAATTTATCACAGAGACGCACAGTCGAATTATATTAATAATGAGTTACTTAGAGACAAAAAAATCGTTAAAACAGTTTATTTATGAATGATTTAATGATATACGTAGTTTGTACAGATAATATATAATTACTATTAAATATATAATACATTTAATCACTCTATTAAAAAAATAAAATAAGTATAATGAACTAATTACATTTTTTTTAAAAATTGAATTTACAACAGAATTGAAAACATTTCCCTAAAGTACAACATGAGCTAAATGATTTTAAGAAAGTACGAAATTCTAGATGAATGGAAATTCGTACAAAATTGCAACTTTCTTTGCATTATTGTCCTCATATTATCCATGTACAAACAATACAACTAATTTTTTGCACTTATGCCCTTTTTCCATTATGATAAATTTAAGTAAACTATTACCTCAATCGTAGGTAAATATATACCATTATAACCAAAATTTTACGTACTTATTTCTTAAAATTGTTATCCTGGAATTCTGAACGTCGCTAAAAGCATGCATGCAAAAAAATATATATTTAAAATTAAATTTTGAATAACGTCAAATAAATTACTTTAAATGCCTATTGTTTTTATCATTTTTAACACAATAGTGGTATAAATGCTATATTTTATTACTTCTTACACATAAAAGGAATGAATACTTTAAATCATGTAACAGTTTTATTATGTATCAAAGCGATACCTCATTGAAATGAAATTATTTTGTTAACAATATTTGACATTTATAAAAAGCAAATATATATAATGCTAATCATTTGAATATTTTTACACATAAAGGAAAAAACTATCCAGTTGGATTTTATCAAAGCTATCATAAAAAAAAAAAAACTTTGGATTGCTTTATAAAAAGAAAAAAATAACTGAATTATAGTATTTAAAGGAAATTATAGAATTTATTTTTAAATTGTTAACGACATTGCTTAAAAAAAAAAAAAAAAAAAAAAAAAAAAATTTTCACTGCATTTGTTCTTTTGCATTTATTAAATAAGCAAAAAAAGGGGAGAAAGGACAGTAAAATTTTAATTAGTTATTGTTTCGTAAAAGTAATTTTTCAATTACTTTTTTTAATTGCTCAAAATTATTTGAGACATGTATAAGGAAACTATAATTGAAAACTTATCATTGTGCAATAATGTATTGTAAGAAAGATGTAGCTTTAGGGAAAATCAAACTTTATGAAGTACTGGCTTTTTATTAATAACAAGTAAAAATTGAATTTAAAAAATCAAAAACCCCGACTGCGTAAAAAGCGAATTAATTATTTCTCAATTTTTTATATTACTTACCTATCTTTTATATTTACTTGTATTGATGACTTTTAAGTTACGTTTAATTATTAGTTCCTATATATAAACACTGTTTTGATGAGGCCTATAGATGTTTATGAAGGTTAGAGTTGCAGTAAAGCTAAAGATCTTACCTACACAACTTCCAGGTTGTGCAATATTTAAACGGAGCTTCTGACTGTAAAATAGTCAATGAAACATCGTCTTCATTTTGAAAGACCTATCCAATGATATGCCACTCAATAGGGTGAGTACAATTTTTTTGTCTCTAAATCCATTTTATATTTTAAGGCAGCCATTTTGAATGTATAAAAACAAAACCTATCCTATAAGCATCGGACGGTTAAGGCGAATCGATAGAGACCTCATTCATTAAAATTCATCCTGCCGTTGGGATGTTTCGAGAGTATAAAGAAATCCATATACCCAGATACGCGTGAAACACATAACTCTTCTTGGTAGTCGGGTAAAAAAAGACTAAAAAAATAATTACTAAATGATAGCAAACTTTTGGAAGTTTAAAAAAGCAAGAAATGTAACAATACAAAGATTGTACCAGATAATTTGGTTAATTGGTATCATGCAAAACAAGAAAATAATATTATGTAACTGATAAAAATGTAATAAGTTAAAATATGTTTTGAAAGTTTCTCAATTGCGTTACGAAACAAATGCTATTAATTTAGGGGAAGTATTTGCAAATGCATAACTTATGTTTATTTTATATTTGTAAAGGAAAGAAGTATGTCTCTGCACTGTTAAAAAAGACAAATATGTTTTAATCTACAAAAATATAATATAAACACGTAAAAAAAAAAAAATGCAATAACATTTTTAGACTTACTCACGAATCAGAAAAGCCTATTTATAAGCCTAGTCTTACCTGAAGAAATTTCAAAAAGCAATGTATTTTCGAGATTTTGAAAAGTATTTAACACCTTCGGCATCGACGACTCTCACACAAATTTTATTCGGTTGTCATCTCTTTTAAAAACTAGTATGTTGTGGCCATCACAAAACTTTCTTCTATCTTATACATGCCAATACTTCAAAATGCACTATCTCAGTGCCAAATTAAATGGCAATCTGTGTTCATCATGAGAATTCTAAAAATATGAAATTCCGTGCATTAGTTCTCGAGGTATGACTGTCGCTGAAATCGTTTAAATCCAGCAAAATGCAGCATAGCAGCGCCACCTATTGGGTTATTTACACCAGAACCTAATTATGTCAACGTCTAACTGAATATGAAGTTTGAGGAAAATTCGTGCATTAGTTCTTGAGATAGAGGTATTGCACAAATCATGAAAACTCTAGCATAGAAGCGCCAGCTCTTGAGCGATTTGCAACAACACATAATCAGCAGCAATATTAATCAAGTTATACTTAAATCTGAAGTTTGACGAAAATTCGTGCATTAGTTCTTGTGATAGAGCTATTGAGGAAATAGTTCAAAATGCAGCACAGCAGCGCCACCTATTGGGCAATTTACACCAACACGTAGTCAGCTTGATTTCATATGAAGGACTAACTAAATTCGAAGTTTGATGAAAATGTGTGCATTAGTTCTTGAGATAGAGCTACTGCGAAAATAGTGTAAATCCTGCAAAATGCAGCATAGCAGCGCCACTTGTTGGGCGATTTACACCAAAACGTAAACAGCATTCATTCATGTCAAGGACTAACGGAATCTGAAGTTTTATAAAAATACATTCATTAATTCTTGAGATAGACCTTTTGCTGAAATCCTGCAAAATGCTACATAGCAGCGCCACCTGCAGGGTGATTTTCACCAAAAACTAATCAGTATCAATTGATATCAGGGATTACCTGAATATATTTTTTTATTAAATTCCGTGCATTAGTTCTTGAGATAGAGCGCCCACAAAATTTGTGTCACATACATACAGACAGACAGACAGACAGACTTAGACAGACATTTTGTAAAAACATGTTTTTTGGAATCTCTGACCCATAAAATGTGTAAATCCGTCGAAAACTGGAATTCGAAAATTTTCAGGACTTTCTTCTTGTAAAGATAGAAGAAAGTAAAAATTACTTAAATAATTACGAAAAGTCTTCCAATTAGATAAAACAAGAATTACTTTTCGTTTTACCGGTCACAAAAACATTGGAAGGGCTTGTGGATGCTTAAGCCATAGCTGACACTGGTAACCAAAACAAATTCTGTGTGAACTTTTCAAAGGTCCATATATGCATCCTTTGTCCCGAATGTGTTAAAAAAAAAAAAAAAAAAAAAAAAAAAAAAAAAAAAAAAAAAAAAACGTTTGCTGCAACTCACTTCCCGAAATGTTTCAGAGTAGTTATTAACACATTAATTATTTTCCGCAATCTGTAATATAGGTTTTCGGTGCTATAAATTGTCAAGTAAGCATTTTCACATTCAACAAGCATGTCTTACAGACACACATGATAAATTAAACAACATTAACATTAATATTAAAATTAATATTATTTTGTTTCTTTTGCATTTAAAAATATATTTATGTATCTGAAAATGTTTTCTTGAGAACATCCGAAAAAACAATATTCTAAATTGAAAAATATGATTAATGCACTTTACAAAATTCTCCGAAACATTTTCATAAATCTATGTCAGCAAAAGAAACTTTCTTTTAATAAATACTTCCATAAATATCCAAAATATATCAGTCTATGCAATTTCTGAAGATAAAGGATGCTTTGCAGAATCTTTGGTAACTCGAACGAGGCGACTGGTATATCATTGTACATGGTTATAATGCGTTGTCGTTCATTAAGACATAGTTGTTTGTTTTTTATAGTGTATATTATTTAATTCGATTTAGTTTCTAAAAAAATGTACAAGCAATGTTGAAAATCATTAAATAAATATTTCTCATAAACAAACCATCTGTAAAGTTAACTTCACTTTAATAAAACTAAACTTGAATATAAAAAAAATCCCCATACAAATTGTAGCCGTGAACAATGCTTTATCTGATTAAATATTCTTTCCTAATTACACTGGACAACAGTGTTATTTTCCTAGAACTAAAATTAGTTGATTCTAGATCAGTTTTTGGCGCTGATTCCGAATATGCTTTCCGTTCATCCCTAGGTGATCCAGGCTTTGAGAAATTTGCATATTTAAATTTATGGAAATTTAAGCTTTTTTGTGCTATTTTATGCAAATTTTAGATACAACATATGTCACATCGAATTATGTTTGTTAGACAATGACTACTTGACTGTTTGCTTCAGATAAATGTTACGATTTGCATATTTTTAACATTTATTTATCAGTTATTAAGCCTAATTTGCATATTTTTCAATGGTGTATTGTTTACATCACTGTCAACTTTATAATAGTTGCAACAGAATTGACGTAATATTTTTCTAGACTATATTTTTATGCTGATTTCAAATCTGCAATCTGTTTTCTTATGTCATATCTAGTTTTTGAGTAAGATGAATTTCTACATTTGCACGGCATTAACACAAGTTTGATATAAGATACTTTATAGGGGTGTGTAATTCCTTGACAAGAAGGTGAACAGGGTCAGATTCATATCAGAGACATAAACAAAAGTTTATATAATCGAAAACATATAAGTAGTAGCATCTATCCTAACTAGTTGAAGTTTATCATACAAAGTATCATAAAAAGCTATTTCTGGCTTTTTTGACCAAAAACTAAAATTTCACTTTTTTCAAAAATTAGACGCGATAGAAGACAACAGATACAAGATTTGAAATCAGCTCAAAAAACTGGTTTAGAAACGTATTAGCGTACTCGTGCGGCAGAAATATTCGAACGTCAAGAAACATTATTAGAAAAACATGAAAAATATGCAAATTAGATACAATATTTCACAGTCATATGTCAGTATAATATCAGAAACAACGTTTATGAGAAGTAAATTAGGTAGTGATCATAACATAAAAAAAACTCTGTCTGATATTGCTTTATACCTTAAATTTGCAAATAATCGTATAAAATTTACTAAATTTGCATAAATTGAAATAAGCAAATATCTCTCAAACTTGGCGTGCTAGAGTAAATCTAAAACTAGATTCGGAATCAGCACAAAAAAACGCATAAATCAACTAATTTCTGTTTTAGGAAAGAGCAAAAGTTCAAATTTGTTGACCAGTGTTATTGAACACATGTTTGAAACTATTTGTTCCATTATTTGATGAAAAAATAAAAATTGTAATTAGCTATTTTTATTTAATGATTAAAAGAAAAAGACTAAGTTTGGTAATTTTGTATTTTTTGAAGCAAGAAAAATTATCTGCAATACAGTGTTAAATTTTTTAAGTCACTGCCATATTGGTCTTTTAGGTAGATTTCGTATGAAATACTACCTATTGGGATCGTTCCTATGTTGGAATTTCTGAAATTGTTTTGCAGATCTACACCGATCATGACCCCTAGAACCCAAAACCACCCTCAGTAAAAAACTTTATCTATCTATCTATCTATCTATCTATCTATCTATATATATATATATATATATATATATATATATATATATCACTTTCTTCTGGACACGATAACTTCCACAATTCTGCACAAATCTCTTCCAAACTGATACATAAAATCAAGGGGCATAAAATCTCAGTCAAATTCGTTAATGGGCAAAATCGGGCCAAGGGGATGGCAATAGGGAGGGGTTTTGTGAAAACCGAAAAACTCCCATAACTCCTTAATTTTTATACATATCAAATCGGTTTAAATATTTTATCACTTCTAAAAATAGGGCCGAAAATTTATGCATAACAGAATTTTCATAAAATTAAAAATGGGCTCAAGGGGCGCAAAAAATAGGGTTTTTGGGATAAAAAAAATCATAACTTCGTCAATTCTCAAGATATCAAATCCAATTAATTTTATTATAAATTCCCTTAATATTATCTACAACTTTTATATTCACAAGTTTTTGATAGGACCAATTCGTACCGCAAAAAAAAAATTAAAAACGAAAACAAAAAGAGGGGTTGAAGAAGAAAAAAAAAACCATAACTCCGTCAATTCACAAGATATAAAATCTTCATGAATTTATCATATATCTTCTTAATATTGTCTATAACATTTATACAGACAAGTTTTAATAGGACCAATTCTTACAGCAAAAATAAATTAAAAATACATAGCGGTTGAAGAAAAAAATCATCTTATTAAGGGTGTATTCAAATCCAAACTGCTTATTTTCTGACTCATTTTTAAATTCATCTTTGCTCTCAAACGCATCCAATTGGTAGAATCTCTTATTTAAAAACTATATAATGTACCTTAATGATCTATTTTTTGATAGAGGCAGAATATATTTCAAAAAAGTATGTCAAAGTGGGCATTTTGAACAGAATTTTCCGAAGCGATTATTTTAGGAATGAAAAATATTGTCCAAACTGTTTATTTTCTGACTCATTTTTAAATTCATTTTTGCCCTCAAACGCATCCAATTGGTAGATTCTCTTATTCAGAAACTATATAATGCACTGTAATGATCGATTTTTTGAAAGAGGTAGAATATATTTCAAAAAATGATGTCAAAGTGGGCATTTTGAACAGAATTTCCCGAAGCGATTGTGTTAGAAACCAAAAATATTGTTCTACTGAGAAAATAATTGTTTATAAATCAAGTTTTAATTAATTGAACGAAAAAATAAAAACACAGGTCGCTTATAAATCTCTTCAAAAATCACGTCAGCGAGTTCCATATTGTTCTATTAAAAAGGAAAATTTCAAGTTATTCAGCATGGAAATGTATTTTTTTTAATACCGCCTTAACATGATTCTGATAAAACCAGCTATTATATAAAAATGAAATAAAAACTCGTCAAAAGCGGTAAGGTAAAATTATTAAAGTGGGTTTATCTCTAATCATGATTCAATTTTTGTTGGTGAAAGTAGTATTCTTAACTTCGAAATCTACCTCTGCCTGTAGGCCGGGCCGGCAGGGATTTTCTTTAAAGCATTCCTGCTATATAACTACATTTCTGGTATAAAATGAAGTATGGACTATCGGGATACTATTCAAAATATTTGAATTCCTTTAAAATCACAACATTTTAATTTTATTATTATTAAATAAATTATCCTGAATTTTTACATTTCGATAAATATTCACAGAAACAGAAAATGCGCTCACATCCAAACAACAAAACTTCCTAATTATTTTTCCATGATGTGCAGAAGTAGGAAAAGAAGAAAACAATTTTTCGTAGTTAAATTATTACCATTAAAATTAAATTATTACCATGAAAAGAATGTTTATTTAATAATTTCCGAACACGTTATAAAAATGTAACAAGTAAAAATTAAATTTAAAAAATCAAAAAACCCGACTGCGTAAAAAGTGAACTAATTAATTATTTCTCATCAATGTGAAACTAATTTTTATATTACCTATTTTTTATGTACTTGTATTGATGACTTGTGTTTAATTGTTAGTTCCTATCTATAAACATTGTTTTGATGAGGCCTATAGGTGTCTATGAAGGTTAGAGTTACAGTAAAGCTAGAGATCCGACCTACAAAACTTCCAGGTTGTGTAATATTTAAACGGAGCTTCTGACTGTAAAATAGTCAATGAAACATCATCTTCATTTTTAATGACTTATCCAATAATATGCTACTCAATATGGCGCGTAATTTTTTTTTCGTATCTACCGCCCTTTTGTATTTTACGGCCGCCATTTTGAATTTATAAAAACAAAGCCAAACCTATAACCATCGGACGGTTAAGACGAATCGATAGAGACCTCATTCATTAAAATCCATCCAGCCGTTGAGGTGTTTCGAGGGTATAAAGAAATTCACATACCCAGATACGCGTGAAACACATAACCATTCTTGGCAGTCGGATAAAAATAGTGCGAGTGTTTATGATTTTCTTATTCACTAAATCTTGAATAGAAAATTTTATTATCAAACAAAGCACCAGAATATATCAAATATTCTTTTAATATTTATGATCAAATGTGTCTTTTTACAGTTGTGTGTATAATGCGCATTAATTTCCAATATATTTAATAACCAAAATCAGTATATTGGAATAATAATTTTAGTTATCATCTTCCTTTCATTTCTTAAAACATAAGCAAATTCAATAATAGCACTCAGTAATTTTAATTTCGCGAAGATAGTTTTAATCTTTCAAACATATAATTGCACTCAAAATGTTGTGAAAATAAAAATAAATCAGAAACTGACTCCAATCTTTAAGAAAAAGAGGTATTATTCAGGCCTGACAGCAGAAAACGTTACTAAATTGAAAACCTACTATGACAAGCTTTAGGAAATGTAATCGAGGGATTAAAAGCTAAAACAACACCTTTGTTCAAAGTTTAAATTTGGCATTGTGCTAAGCGCGCTTCGAATTGAGGTCTCAAAATTGCAACGCCGCCTTGGTCAGTGCCGCGTTTTTCCAGATAGGTGTTTAATTAACTTTTAAAGTCACTCGAGGCGTATTGAGAGATACAATCAATGCAAACTATCGCGAATCCCACAGTATGTATGCGATTCGTTTTAATTAAATCTTTCGAGGGTGATGCCCTTAAAAAACGGACACCTAATTTTAATTCCAAAACAGACAAACGGCACCAAGAATATTTAATTAAAATTTTCCTTTTATCATGTACGTGAAAATAAGCAAGTTCGCATTTTCTAATAAATTCGTTTATAAATTCTGGTATCAGTCCATTATTTCATAAGTTTATAAATAGAATTGCTCCGTGCCGGAAAGGATTAAGTGGTCGCAGGACACTTAAAGCTTCAAAATTTAAGAAATTTTAATTTTTTAAGATATTAAACGCCTATTTTTCTGAATATTTTGATATAATTGTTTCCTTGAAATTCCCATTACAACAGCAGTTTTGGCTTTTAGAATTATACCCGCTCAATAGCTGAAGCGGCGTTTCCGAAACTTTAAAGTCATTATTTTCCAAATGGCGTTTTGGGGGCATAACGCGCAGGATACCTCAAAAACTTCTGAATATTTTTTCATGAAATTTTCGAAGCATATATTTCAAGTTAGTCTGTATAAACTGAACCTAAAATTTCCTTTTTATTGATCAAAGAAAAAAAAAATATTTTTTAGGGGATTTTACTGTTGAAAATTTCAAAATTTTGTATTAGCTAAATGCAACATTGCATAAAAAATATAAAAATGCTTTAAATACAAATTTATTTAAGTTCAGGGAAATTATTACAATCGGAAGTATAAGTAAGCACCAAAATTTTCATTCTAGTTGCAATATTTATTTTGTAATCCTGCGCGTAAACTGTTATGCCAATTTTTTGTTCGACAAATGTCTAACAGTTTCTAGCCCGCTACAAATACTAATTCTGTGCCTTGCAATTTTTTAAATACATGAAACGAAAGAACATACTTTAATCTTTCTTCCCAATTAAAATTGTGTTTTAAAATCATATACATTTTAAGATATTAAATGTTGAAAATGGTCTTTTTGTCCTTTTTTCCACTTTTTAGAGTCCAGAGACCCCTCAAATTAGTATGTTTTAACAATTTGACGTTTATTGCTTTTATAAGGTTACTGAACATTACACTAGACATATATATCAATAAAAGTTGTTAACTAGGCATAGAGTACGCCGCCCCTGTCCTTGTGTATGTCCAAACTGACAGTACCTTTAAAGGTTAATATCTCGGATAATTACCGATGATTTTATTTCGAAAATCATTACCAGCAATGCTTTTATTCTTCTGCAACGATAGGTATATTCAGCAATGCTCAATAATTTTTCTGAATGCCCGTAAATCGAAATTTGTGTATAACAGAAAAATGCTAATTACTCAAAAACTATGTGACCTAGGGTAATCACTATAATTTTCCGGCAAGGTTTATATTAACGTCTACTATCTCTAATTGTTTCATAATTTTAGTTTCAGTAGATTCGGAATTAGATGGGGGGGGGGTGACATACTTTTCGCTACATTTTCGACAAAATCTTTGAAAATATAATACCTAAAATTAAAAGGAATGTATTTTTGAGTTCAGCGTTGGAAAAGCTTTCACAGGATACCCCACATGATATACAAAGCAAAGATTTTTTTAAAGTAGCATAATTAGCCCCTGTACTTTTTTACTAAATATATTTATGAATGTTTATTAATCTGAAAATATGTGGGTCAATGGTGTTTATTACTTCCCCGAATTTGAACTTTCCACGTTCCATAGTTTACCAGTAAAATGGCTGTGACAGACAGACAGACGAACAGACATAGGAGTGATCTTATAATGGTTCCGTTTTAACTTTTTAAGTACGGAACCCTAAAAACACCTGAATGATCTTTCACTGGTTTCAAATGCAAACATAAGGATTTAGTCTTTTGTTAGACTATTGACAGACTTTTCAAAGATGCTAAACTGTGAGAAATTTGCAACAAACTGTCGAGTCATTCGACAGTTTTTATAGAAAACGATTACTTAACCTTGATTTAATTCTATTCTGATAATAATATGGACAATCATAAGGACAATAATAAGACAAAATACTGTTAAATTACGGTTATGTAGCCACTTTTTATAAAAAAACGGCCGATTGAATGGACAGTTTTCAGCAAAATTTTACCAGCGTAGTTATTTAAAACGAATCCTCCTAAAAGTATCAAACAGTCAAATTTCTTGAGAACCGTGCTGTTCAACACTTGAATGATCCCTAAATTTCCTAGACATCACTCAGATTAAAATTTAGAGGATTTATGAGAAAAATCAACTATTTAAAAGAGGATTGAACAAGTATAATCAAATGGAAAATCTCTGTTGTCAATTTATAAAATAATAAGTATTCATTACTTTTACAGTCTGTTTTCATTAATGTGAAAAAAAAAATTAATTGATTTTATTTCACGAAAGAAGGGAAAGATTAAATTCTATATTTTGTAGAATAGAGTTTCTCGAACAACAAAATGTAAGCTTCGTTATAATAATTGATTTCCTCTTATAGTAATCTTTATTTATATTTTTGCCAAATTTCTATTCTAAAATGTATATATATTAAGTTAAAAGTAATTCAACTCAAAGGACTCCGAGATATAATTATAACTTATAGTACAACGTAAAAATCGCAGCAACACGACATAATAGTCTATATACCTATTAGCAAGCAACATTTTCAAAACGTTTAAAAAAGAAATCAAATTGATTCATCACAATTTTCAACATCTTGAAAACATTGTGTGCCACTAAAGGTATGCCAAAATCTAATTACAAATTTTCGTGAAGGTTTAAAAAATATGAAATTTCATGGATGTCCCTTATTTATTGATTGAATTATGGCATTAAAAAAATCAGTGTATTACATCGACATACAGACAGAAATTAGCCAAATCGTTTTCAGGGCATACGAAAATGTATAATTCCATCGAAAATCAGAGAAGGAAAATTATATGAACTCAATGTTTTCCTCTTATTAAAATATCACCGCCAAGCTCATTCCGTATTCTGGCAACCCAAACAATAACCATAAAACGACGGCTTATAAACATTATCTTGCATCGCCATTATTTATGTGTATATAAGCCGAATATTTTTCTTAATATATTCTTCCCAAAGAACAATTGCTACATTTATTTAAGAATCAAAAGGATGCGTTTGGCTTGTTTTAAAATAAAGCTTATAATTATTTCTATTTTTGTTTTAAGGAAAATATATATTTAAATCACACATGTTACTTATCTTTTAGCAAATGCAGAAAAAAGTTTATTTCATTCAAGCAAATAGAGCTTAATTATTGGCTTAAAGATTTATGAAATAGTGCTTTTTATTTATCTTTTATATAATGTAAATCTAAAGTTTCAATAAAATTTTGAATGTTGGATATAAAGTATAAAATAATTAAATTTAAAATAAATTATAACATACATGTTAAAATTTGTAAAGGGCTTAATGTACATTTGACTGCATTCTCGAAATTCCTCTTTAGTTTAAGGTTATTCGATTTTTAGATTTAATAATTGTACAATAGTGTGTTATTTAATATTTAAAGAGTATGCTGCAATACATGAACATGTTACGAAACAATCTGTATAAGGTATACGAAATATTTACGTATTAAATAAACATGTTTTAATTTAGATAAAATATATTAGAGTGGTGTCCCTTTATTGGAATGGCCATATTTTCCGATAGGATTTTTTTCAATTACACGCTGCATTGCGACGTTGTATATATGACACTTTTCATAATAAAATATTAATAATAGTAATACTTTACACAGGTCAGTTCTTTTCACGCTTGTTCTCTGTTTCATGAAGAAAGAAATTCAGTCCCATCAACCCCCCAGTAATTGACATCTAATCAGTAACTGACACTTGAGCAAAAATGTAACTGAAATATGCATTTTGTCTTAAAATTTGCAAAGTAATGCCCTTTAGTGGTAGCTTATTTGTCTTAACTCTTATAAATTATACGACAGTTAAAGAAAATAAGTAGAAACTGGTGTGAATCAATGAAAACTAAATAGTCTTTTTAAAACACAACCAAAAACTTCTAAATGCGCTAGGGCTTTTGGAGAGTCTTGCTGCTGCTTTCATAGTAGAAGCACGTCTTCTGTGCGCCTGACGAAGAAAGACTCAGATCTTTCGAAAGGCCTAGCGCATTTAAAAGTTTTTGATGATGTTTTAAGAAGATCTTTTAGTTCTTAGTTCTTATACGACAGTTATTGCTTTTTCAAGATAGGGGTGATATCAATTACGGGTATTATTGAATATATTTATGAAAAAAAGTAATTTTAAATTAAAAAAAGTATAATTTTTCAAACTTTTGTCAACGATCATTTTTTAATGCATCTCTACGATACTTTCAAAAACAAAGATAAGTATAAACCATATTAAAAACTTTTTTATAGTGGTTTGAACAAGAAACAATCCTGAAAGTGTCAGTTACTGGGGGGGGGTTTCATCCTACTACGTATGCAAAATTGGATCCAGAAGCGGTTAGTAAACATGAAACAACGTTGAGACCACCTTAAAATGAGAAATGTCAAAACATGGACTTAATTCTTTTAAGAATTGCCGTATCAGTTATATTTTTCATACCATTGTAATCATTTCGTAACTGTGTAATTAATTTAATATATTTACATTACATATTTTTCTACACTGCTCAAAACAATTAAAGGATATTGCAGTTTTAGGTGGATTTTGTATCTGGTAAACTGTTTAGCTGATTGATACATGGTCGACAGACATAGTAGGTTATATGAGAATAAATTACACATGTTTGGCAGAAAAAAATGCATTTTATTGCGCATTTGTGTACTAAAGGAAAAAAACACAATTTGTGCATATGAGAAAAAAAGAATAAGAAAAGGTGTTTTCTTCAAAGAAAATCATTTTCAGTAGGGGGTATGGTTTCCACGGGCGGCCAGCAACGTTGAACACCTTTGAGGCATGGACTCAATGAGGCTATTAATGACGAGTTGGGGTATTCTGCCCCACTCTTCCAGAAGAGCTATTTCCAGTTCTTGGAGAGTTTGTGGGGGTTGTTGGCGGCCAGAAACTCGTCTTCCTAGAGCGTCCCAAACGTGCTCGATTGGATTCATGTCTGGAGAACACGCTGGCCATTCCATTCGAACGATTCCTTCCTCGAAAAGGAAATCCTCCACCAGGTATGCACGATGTGGCCTGCAGTTATCGTCCATTAAAATGAAGTTATCTCCGATTGCTGCAGCGTAAGGGACTGCAATAGGTCTGAGGATCTCATCCCTATATCGGCGACCAGTCAGAGCTCCATCTCGAATGATGTAGAGGTCAGTGCGCCCGTCAATGGAGATGCCACCATACACCAACACTCCTCCACCGCCAAATCTGACACTTTCGTGCACGAACGCAGGATTATTCCTACTGCCACGGTCCCTCCAGATGAAAATACGCCTATTATCCGGATGCACAGAAAAACGGGACTCGTCAGAAAACAGAATATTGCTCCATTCATTTCTCCTCCAGTTGACATGCTCGGTTGCCCACTCCCTGCGGTCGCGACGATGCCTTGATGTTAATCTAACACATACCATCGGTCGGCGAGCATACAGACCTACAGCATGGAGCCGGTTTCGGACAGTCTGAGTTGAAATCGTGGTGCCTATAGCCGAGCGAAGGTGTTGTTGGAGAAGAGTAACGTTCATGGTTCGGTGTCTCCGAGCTGTTAACGCTAAATACCGATCTTCATTGGGCGTTTTTGCCCGTCTACGACCTTGCCCTGGTCTTCGGCCTGCACATCCACTCTCCAAAAAACGGTTCCAGATCCTGGAAATGACACTTTGTGACACTCCAATGGCTTGCGCTACTTCGGCTTGAGTTTGGCCCCCTTCTAACCTACCAACAATTCTCAAAGCTTCTGAATCTGTCAAATGACTTCGTTGAGACATCGTACTCATCGAACAATCACTGAATGCCGATCATCCTTGTCTTCATTCTCTTTTATCCAGTTGAAAGTCAAATTTCATTCGCAGCCGCCGAAGCGACGTTTTTGACGTTGAACTCAAAATTTGCATACTCCACAGTTTGAAAACCAAAAAAATTTGCATTTGTGATTCTCTTTTTCTATTTTCGGCAAAAAAAAATTCGTTTATAGCTTTATTTTATATAAAACTTCAAATATCCTTTAATTGTTTTGAGCAGTGTAATTAACCCCTTAACTGCCCCAGACGTATATATACGTCTTTAGAAAATACATGCATCTATTAAAGGGGTGGCGAATTCCAGTTATAGCGAGACAATTTTCACCACCTGAGCAATTATATATAACAGTATAACATGTGCATTCTCTTACTGTTATTTCAGAAAACTAGTATACACCTCATATAATTTCAGAAATATGCGATTTAAGTAAGGCACTGTAGATTGCACAAGATTTTGTTGGTAGTTAGGGGTTAATTTCAATAGTTCCTTAAATCAGTGGTTCCCAAACTTTTTTACTAGCGGAGTCCTTTTTAGAATGAATTTCTATGGCGGAGTCTCTGAAGCAAACTGTATCCTATGTTAATTGGTAATATTTTTTAGGTGCGTTGCTATCGAGCACAGGAAAAGAAAATGAATAGTAATCTAAACAATTTTGCATTGTCCCAGAACTAAAATTTTACTTTGAAACTTTTACCATAATACTGAATTTATTTTCAAATACCCTCAATACAGATGGAATTGCCAGAAATTTTCATACTTTAAAAACTACCAAAACTCAAGAAATTTGCCTTACAATAAATTTTACATTATTCGAGTTAGGAACAGTAATGCGTAAACTTTTAATGTTAATGATTCTTTTGCACCCAATCGGAATTCGGGTACTGTTGATAGTAATTTAAGGCGAATGTTTGGTTCTACATTTAAAAGACTTCTGTATTTCGTTTTCGTTTTAAAGTACGATCTTTAACACTAAATATACCACGAATTTCACTCAAATTTTATAAAAATATTTCAGATGGAATTTTTATTTAAAACTATTTAACTCTTATGTTTAACTGATTTGCGTTTGATTTACACCGAAGAGCCATTACATTATGACCACCTGTTTAATACGACGTAAGACCACCTTTCGCCCTCAAAACCGACAACACCTGACCTGGTATCAACTGGACAAAGTTCTTATATGTAGTCTGAAGTATGTGGTACCAAGCGCTCACCAATTGGTCCTGAAATTCTCGCATATTGCGAGGTGGTAGCGTGGCAGCATGAATTGGGATTTCTAGGTGGAACCAGAAATGTTCTTTGAGATCCATGTCAGGTGAATTTGGAGGCCAGGACATGACTTGAAACTCACTAGAATGCTCCTCGAACCACTCCCTGACGATTCAACCCGTATGACATGGTGCATTATCCTGTTTGTAAATGCAATAACTTACCAGAAACATTGTTGATATTAATGGGTGCACCTAGTCTGAAGAGATGTTAAGGTATCGTACAGATGTCACGAATTATTCTATGGGGATTATGGTTCCTAGAGGGCTCCATAAAAACATCGCCCACACGATAATATAGCCGCCACAGGCTTGACTCCGGGAGCTAGGGTTACCCTTGGAAATCGGCGTATTTGCACGCGCCCATCGATGTGATGAAACAGAAAACGTGATTCTTCAGACCAGGCAACTTTCTTCCATTATTCTATGATCCAATTTTGATGTTCATGGGCCGGTTGCAAGCGCTGCCGGAGATGACGTGCATTTAGCGCAGGAACGTGTTTAGGCCGCCGGCTGCGTAGGCCTATACGCTATAGTGCACGCGGCAGTGTGTTGAGAAACATTATCTGGGTCGCCATTGTTATAGCTGTTGGTGATTTCGGCTGTTGCAACTCTTCGGTCACGACGAATAATGCGTGACAATGTCCGCTCTCCTCTGGAATCAATGCTCCGCGGGCGACACACCGCTCGCCGGAGACTTGTCCTTTCACCATCCATACGCCACTTTCGGTACGTGCTCACAATGACTGCACGTGTACAGCCACCAAACGCGCCGTTTCCAATATCGACGTTTCCAGTCGCCGAGCCATCACGATTTGACCTTTATCAAAGTCTGATAAATCTGCTGCTTTTCCCATTAAGTCGCTAATCATGCTATGTTTTTAAATATAATGCATAGGCGTTTTATATACTCAATATCAACTGCGCACGCGCCGTGATTTTGTTTCTGGTCGAGCTCATTGTTATAGATGGAGGGTGGTCATAATGTAATGGCTCTTCGGTGTATATTTATCTATTTTATGAAAGAAATTTTGTTCGATTCGAATCATTTTTATTTGGTCCCACCAAATAACCGGTTGTTGGTATATTAAGTGTTAACCTGCTATGAGATGTCAAATCAACGAGAATCTCGCGTTTCACTGAGATTAAGCTAGGTGGTGTTTGGTAACGTTGAACACATTCATTACACGTTTAGAGTCGTCCAAAACCTTTTCTTTTCACCTGTTGTAAAATGATGTTTAAACGTTTTTTTTTAAACTGTAGGATGTCCCTGAATATTTATTTGTATTTTTTTAATCTGGTGTTATTTGCATTCCTTTTTATCAAGAGGGACGTAATCGATATCATCATTTCCCTCAGAATATGACTAATACACGTTGCATATTAAAAGAAGACACGATTGATAAATATATCGGAAAATGGTACAGATTTTCGTTGTAATGATAGATACATTTATTTCATTTTGCTAAACATATCGATACAATTATGCAATTAGCATTTACAACCTTTATTAATTAAAAGTTTTTTCCAGCTTAGAGTTATGTTCTTCTTTATTACCTCTGCAGTTGCAACCTCAATTACACGTTCTTACTCGACAATGCTTCCTCGACTGGATTCTAATAACTTGCCACAAAAGCTTAAAAGGTTTGCATTTTAGAGTTAATAATTTCATACAATTTAATAAAAACATTGAACCTTTTCGTAAGTTCAGAAGACATTTTCTTGGGGATAGTGTGTATCTATAAAGAGCGCAATAGATGCTGCTACAGTGCTTTGCCATCTTTTTAATTTTTTTAATGTCTACAGCATTGGGGCACGTCATTGCTTTCGCATAATCAGTGCATTCATGTTCATAGGGGAGAGTAGCCGAATTTCGACCACTTCACGTATTTTCAGGTGTAACTCCCTTAATTTTTGGAATATCTGCAAAAGGTCATTACACAGGGCCAATCTATTCATCTACTAACTAAATAATTATTTAGATCAATTTCTTTTTGAAAATCTTAAAGTTTATTTTAATTTGAAAAATCTGTCAAAAGTGGTCCAAATTCAGCAATTGGTCGCCTAAGTTGGGCTCCCAGTCTCCGAAATTGGACCAAATAATATCAGGTTGTTTTAATGACTAGGGAATATAGCTAATTTTATTAAAAGGAAGGTTTGCGATTAATGAAACAATCAAACAAAATAACAGCAATGAAATATAATGAAATCAAATATCTGAAAATAACAGTAATTGTTTTAAATCAAAATGTATTCAAAATATAAATCAAAATTATCAGTAATTAAGAATAAAAATTATGGAACTAATTGTCAGTTACTTGAATATCATGTACGGAGTGATGCAAAGCTTATAAATGAATTTTTTTTTATCGTTTTTGTTTTCCAGCGCACACAACATGGAACCGTATATGGCAATCTGAACACTGAATCTTTTCTGCTATTTGATTTTTCTTACAAATTAGGCAAACCCAATCATCACTGTCTAGATTTTTCAGATTCTGAATTATCAGGCTTCTTTTTTGCAACAGAAGTTTTGTTTACATTATGTTTTTAGTTCTTCTCTTTTACCATTTTCTTGCTATTTGCATTACGCCTATTTTTAAAAACTCGGTATTCCAATTGCTTTAATGCTGTGAAAGCTTCATTTTTGTCTTTTTTTTTTCAATTCAAAGTTTAGTTTATATGGCGATGATGTTAACACAACTGTGTTTTGGCTCCCTCTGTACTTTGATTTAACTGAATTTAGCAAGGGAAATAACATTTCTAATGATTTTTTGCTTTTGGGGAGGATTTGTAGATGCAGCCTTGTTGCAGGTCAATTTCTTCACAACTCACTGTCTGCTTTTTGTTTCCTATATCTTTAACAGCTTTTGCTGTCACGGGTGTTTTTCTTCCAGACAGTTTGTCTATGTATTTTTTAACATTTTCATCAAGGTTTGATATTTAATGATTTTTAATGGCAAAAAAGTATAATTCCACCCTCCAGAACTGTAAAAAGTCTTCCATCACAAATATCCTGCAGGAGGAAAATGTTTGAATTCAACTCTGTATATCACATATGCCGTAGAAATAAAGAATTCAAAGAAAATAAGTACAATTAGATACAAGATAAAAGACATTGCAAACAAAATTTATTGCTTAGACATGTAAAAATATTTTTATGTTTATATAGGCCTAAACTGTATAAAAAAAAATAATCCAGATATACAAATAAAACTTGCATGAAGATGGTAATCCATTATAAAATATTTAAAAAAAAATAGTCTACAAAGCGTACCGTCCTCGAAATTCATTACTTACTTTTCCAATTTATGATCGCATATCTGGTCCAATTTAAGCAACTTAAATTGGCCCAATTACGACAACTGCTCCGTTTTTTAAAACAGTTAATTTTAAGACTGAGAACAAAAATGAAATAAAATAAATCCGCGTGAAAAATATGCGCAATAAACAGATGGATTCATATATGTATATGAAAACATAACAACTTACCTTAGTTTTAAAATATTCACTTTGTTTAGTAGGAAAAAATTAGATCAAAACAGCTAACTTTAGGTTTTTTTAAATTGTCTGGAAAAAGCACGAGGTAGGCGGATGCTTCTTCTAATCATGAGTGACGTCATTATGATGAGTAGGATTTCAGCGGTAGATGGGGTCTCTTCCTGTAATTAACGGCAGAATGGCAACGGTCTAATTAAAGCGGCGGTCCAAATATGGCTACTCTCCCCTATGTGTTTTCTTATGTATTCATCCAAAAATATTGCGTCCGCTTGTGTGTTGGTTTGTAGTGATTTACAAAGAATATGATCCGGATCGGTTAGTGATACCTCTTTCAGACTAGCGTTAGTATAGCACTTAATTTTAATGAAGTTAATGTTCTCTAACACCGTAGTAATAGAGCCAGTCTAGTTCCCGTTTAAAAAAAAAATAAGTTAAGACTCTTAACTGCACTGGTCTGAACGGAATATTAGCATATCTAACTGGTAAATACTAACAAAATCCAGTGGCGTCGATACATTCATTTATGTCGCAAATTTAGTACATCTGAAGAGGATTTTAATTACTATTTTACATCACCAGCCATATAGTTCATTTTTTAAACAATGATATTATTGGACAAGGGAATATTGAAAACTAAATTTACAACTTTTCATAAAGCAAATTCTTTACAATATCAATTTCTCAAGATTGATTCCTCAAGTCACACTGAGAGGAGGAGTTAAGAAATTCAAATATCCTGATTTTTCTTCAGAATACAATTTATCGCTTTTTTTACATTAAATTGACGTTTGTTTCTCCATTTATTGCGTTTTTTGATAGGAAAACGTAACAATGGAATGCTTTTAGAAATTAATATTTGCACCGGAAATGTTTTAAAGGAAATAAAATTTTATTTGTTCATGGATTAGAAGGTAGTTATCAATGTATATATACTTTTGTAACAAAAGAATATGTTCACAATTTTGGAAAAAAAAAAAACTTTGATTTAAGTGTGTTGATTTTGTTTAATTTTTTTTATTATACTAATCGAGGCGGAGCCCTTAATTGAGGCGGAGCCCTTATCCCTCCGCGGAGCACAGTTTGGGAACCTCTGCCTTAAAGCATAGCTGCTAACATTTTCGCTTTTCTTCTATCACTAAAATTTAATCGAAAATTTTGTGTTATTTAATCACTGAACAGCTGAACAGGTAAGCAGCACTGAGAGGTTTCCTAGCTGATATCAGCTTAACACACAGACTGAAAATGAATTATCTTATGTATGTGTGAGCCACTGGGATAAGCATAACTGTAGTTTGGAACTACAATAACAAAAAAAAAAAAATTAAAGAAAAGTTGAAAGCAAAAAATAATGGAAACATTTTTAAATTAAAAATTAAGTTAAAACTTTAGTCAAGTAAGTTAAATCTTATGAAACATAAAAATCTTAATAAATGGTATAGCTGTAGTTATAAAACTAACAATGAAAAATAAAAAAGATAACAAAGAGATAAAAGTTAGCACTGTTCAGAGTTACTCTCACCAAGCTAGGGCAGAAAAAGCTGTTAAAGAAGACAACAAAGATTTAATCGCGAACAGCGAACAGCAGAGCAGTTCAATGGGATACCTAATAGCAGAGCTACTCCACTCCCTGTAGATGAGTAAGTGTATAGCAAATCCTAGAGGAGCCATGAGAAAAGAGTTTAAGTGCAGCACAACAGTACTACAATAAAAAATAGAGAAGTTAAAAAATTTAAATATGGAGAGGCTGAAAATTTTAGAGAGGGTAGTCCGAGGACTACAGTATAAGATATTTAATCGCAAATTTAGGCGATTTTATAATACAAAATTTACTGTTAAATTTTAGTGGTAAGAAAAAAAGTGTAAAAGTTGGCAGCTATGCTTAAAGGTTTTTTATTAAATAGTAAGCTGACGCAAAAACTGAAGTTCTTGTTTAGTATAATAAAATTACATCCAAATATTTCATTTTAGCTAAATATTACAAAATAAAGGAAAAACATTTAATCTAAAAAAAATCATGAAATAAAGTATAGTTTAATTAAAAAAATATTTTCTTTAATGCAGAAAAAAGTTAAAATCTTAAAGATTATATATTTTGTGTTTCGTATTATATTGCTATGATTTAATGCATTTCCTGAAAAATCCTATTACTTATCCTATTATTGTTCAAAGTAGGAAGAGTTATAGATTATACTTCAGCAGTAAAAAAATATATATATTGAGTAATACTGTTTACATGTAATATCTTCAATATCTTGGCCAACATTAGCATCATTCGCATGCAATATTGCATCATTATTGGTATGTTAATTTTTGCTTAATGTTATACAAATACTGAAACCAAAGTATGTCTACAAATTGTTGTCAACATTTTCAACGTAAAGCCAAAATTGCAACAATATTGACACTCCAATGCAAACAATTCTAACGTAAAACCAATTTTTAATTATTAGTGTATTTTATTGTTAATATTTCCAATGCTAAACAGATACTTAATTAATATTGGTATTTCATTATGCGTAGTTTCTATGAAGACAGTATTCATGGAATATCGGATTCCAGTATAAACTCAATATAAAAAAATAGCTGTATCGTACGACGATAGCTTAAAAATATATTACGTCTTTCTTTTAAAACAATATTTATTGATAGTGTTAAATCCATCGTAAATGCATAATATGTGCCACAGGTTTCATTTTAAGAAACTGTTCTAAAAAGAATTTCGTCTAAATGCAAAATAAATAACTTATTTCCTTTGACATTCTGAGACCGTAACATAAATACATATTAATGATCTGTAAAATATTATTAAACTGCGATTTATATTGGTAGCAGAAAACTCTTGATGTTTGTTCCATAAATTTTACTTTATGTCTTACAAAAATGTTTATGAACTACCAAACAAAGAACAGAAATACATTATACAAATACACAATTTACCCATCATATAATTCTAAGTCGTGTTTGTAGTATTTAATAAATAAACTTATTTTTCAAAGTCAACAGATAATTAAAAACTACAAAGTAAAGAAACAGTTAATTTAATAACTCTTATCATTTTTTGCGATATTTTTGAAGCTAGAACAATATATCGCTTTAATATTACTTATGATATATAAAGAAGTCATTGAGCGTAAACGAAATATATTATATGTGTAATTTTTTTTATAATATTTATTACTAAATAAATTGGGCATTAGCGGCATATTTCTGAAAATACCAGAAAGTTTGTTTATATCTATCTATATATATAAAAGCCGTTCTCTGTGTGTATGTCCTTTATACAAATCTTTAATTTTTGACCGATTTGCACGAAACTCGATGTACATACGTTTTAGAACGTGGAAAAGATCACTGTCTACTTAAAAAAATTATCAGACCACTATTTATCCCTTTTTTCTACCACTTCCATAATTTAACATTATAGAAATATCTCTTTTTAAATCTTTTTTAATTCAAACGTTTCTTTCCTGTTGCCAAACCCTTAAAAATGACACAATAAAGTGAAAAAAATAAGGACAACGCGTGTATTTTGTTTCTATTTGCCAATAAAAATTCAGATTTTCTTGCTATATTTTTGCGTGTTTGATACTGACGTCATTCTAAACAGAAAATTTACATTTTTTGTATATAAAATAAAAACTTTAACTATAAGAGCGCGAAAATAACGTAGCACCTCAATTTGAATGTTTTTTTTTAAATTAAAACATCTATTTTAATAAAAACAGTCAAATTTCATGAAAACAATTTAAGAAAAAGCAAAAAGAAAGGCTTGATATGACGTCACATTCTATCAAATCTTTTCAACGCGTAATCAAACTCATTGTAAACATATGGCTCTTATATTTTGCTTACTACTTCGATTGTATACTACAGCCATATCTTATAGCTATACGTTATCGCTAAGTGTTGTATTGGTTTAGATTCAGTGCTAACATTTTCTGTGATTTATATCAAAAAGAGAGCGGTTATTTACACTTTCAAAAAAAATCTTGACAGATGTCTTGATTTAAAATTTATGGAAAATGACATCATTTCACCTAATCATTGTAGATTTAATTTCAATAAAATTTCAAACTTTCCAAATAAAATTTTAGTAACTACTACCTCATTTGGATGTATTTTTTTGCATTTTCCCCCGTATTGTGTAGATATTGTATACTTCTGTTACGCGCGCCAAAGAAAACATGTATTTTAATTTTAAAAGTAAAAAAAAATACCACAATGTGTCAAAAGAACATCCTTTTTCTGAATTTAAATTTCGCGAGTTCCAAAATTAAAACTGAAAATGTGAGTTTTTTCAAAAACTTCAAGTTAAGGCTGTTCATAAAGTTAAGGCTGTTCTCAAATCCAAAGGAGCTATTTTCTGACATATTTTTTAATTAATTTTTGTTCGAAAATGCATGAAATTGACATGAGTTTTTATTTAGAAACTATGTAATCGAAAGATAGTTTCCATTTGTTGGTAAAGGTATAAGATATTTCAGTTGGTGTTTTGAACTGAATTTCGGACGCAACAGTGCAATAAAGGATAAAAACCGGCCTTCACGCAACCACAATTGCTCATAACTCGATAAGTAATTTTTTATGAAAAAAGGAAAACTCATTTCAATTCCAAATCGCTTTAATAGTCAGGCCTACAAATTTTAAGCCTTTACGTTTAATGAGTCAGAAAATGTGTCAGAAAGTTTCGCGTTGTTGAGCAGGGAACTGGAGAAGCAGCTTAAGCATTTGCAGGTTAGTATTTTGTAATAAAGTTGCATGCCAGACAGTCGCTTAAAACATAAGTCATTCTATATTGTTTTAAACAAAGATGCATGCCATAATAGGTGTCAGGCACACTCATTAAAATAAGAATACCCTAGCGCACAGCCCCATTACCGAAGATAAACCCATCAATATACTTAGAGATAAAAATAGTTCTGCATTTTTAATTCAGCTAATAAGACTAATCCTTCAAAATTGGGTTCACATGATTATATAACTTTCCCCTATAATTCTATGACTAAGCAACGGAAAACAATATGTAACGCACTAAAATCTTCCCTAAAAACTAATAGTGCAAGTCGCATGGAAATCCGTTCTGAAGAATTCAAGTTATATTCGCCCGGAACGAAATTCCCATTTAAGTTTTATATGCTTATCAGGTTATTTTGAGTAGTTTGATTTGATATCTGTGAAATTCGTGTTTTATTTTATTTTATTTTATTTTTGGCGTTTTAATTTCGTTTGCCAATTTAGTTATTGGATATTACGAGAAAGCAAAAAAATTCTGAATTATTTACAATGTTTTTGAACAATTCGGTTAATCTTTTGTATTTGGGTTGCAAGCATATTTAAAAAATATGCATGCTTAAAAATTATTTTAAAACCCATAAAAAATTCGTAAATTGAGATAAACATTACAAACAAATATCACTGAAAGTACTTTGGTTTTCTATAATACGTTGGAACAATTGGATGTACAATGGTTAGACGTTAAACTGCAATAAAAGGGAATTTTTTTTTGTTAGGTTGTTGCCACCGAAAATATGATACCAGCGTTACTCATAGACATGTATTTTCTTTATACTATTGCATTAAGTGTAAACAGGTTCATCTTTCGTAATCGGGTTGCACTCAACTTTAAAAATATCCATGCTTAAAATTACTTTAAAATCCATTAAAATCAGAAAACTGAGGTACAATTTTCAAACAAATTTCATTTGAGAGAACTTTTTTCTATTCGACATTGTAAAAAATGTAATTGTGTGATGTTTAAAAGTTAGAAAAATTGCAGTAAAGGCACATTTTATGTGTTACAATTTATGGGACACAATTTATGGGCACTGACATAGTGTTTTTACTTTATAATGTAGATAATACCATACAAACGAGAATTTCACTAAGTGCTGCGTGATTTGGAGGAATTTCTTTTTTTCTTATTGTCAGGAAAATCAAATATTTTTCTCTTATACCCGCCAAAGAAAACGTGCATTCTGTTATTAAAGCTCAGGGATTTTACTATGGTTGCAAGACAATAATGCCATGTTTTTTGATTGTCTTTATAATGATTTGTGGATGGGAAAGCACAAATTTCAGTTATTGTGATTGCCGTATTATTTCGTTTTAATTTATTTTACCTGGAAGGCTTCTTATAATTGAAACGGGCGAAGCCGGGTAGTTCTGCTAGTATTTTATAAAATTTATTATGGAATTCTCAAAGTAATGTTTGAAAAACGTATAATAAAGATTAAAAATAATGTAACTTAATTTAATACTTTGTTTGTTAATTACTTAAAAGTAATTAAATAAATACATGAATTTATTGCACAATAGTTTGTATTTATTTTATATACAGAAATTCCTTTGATATTTACGATGGTAAGTTTCGTTTGAAGAAACAATTAACAACAATAAATAACCTATCAAAAACATCTATTGTCTATTTTCGACTTTATACTATGAATTTTCCATGATATATGCTATGTATATTCTTTTAAATTTTAATATAGATATATGTTTTAATAAAATGTTCCAAGATCGATTTTCTGAATGACATTTCTCTGGTGTTGAAGTTATAATCAATTTAATTAAAATCCCATACAATTTTGCTTAAATATTAAATCATTACATTTATAGGTAAATTATTATTATTTTTATTATATTTTTTAAAATAAAGTATACGTTCTTGTGAATACTTCTAATATATATTTCTTTTTTATAGGTAAGTGAAAGAATATGTTTGAGTCGTTACATCTTCACTGTAAGTATTTTTATCATAATGATTAAAAGTATTTTTTACTATGATAGAAGATACATTTACTCAATTTACTTTCTGTATAGTTATCTTCTTTGTGATATATATTTATATATAGATATAGATAGATAGATAGATAGATAAGTATGTGTGAGGACCTATGTGCATGTGCTTGTGACACTTTACGATAAACAATACTTGACTCCTGTGAATCGTAAGATACTACAAATCTCAGTCGAAAAATACTAAACAATTATAAAGCTAACACATTACATCTATTTCTCTACATATAACATTCATTACTATTCTGTATCGGGAATTATTCTTAAAAAGAGGACTAAAAAATTACTATGTCCATTTATATTTTACCGTTAATCTCTTACTGCAATCAAAATTCCTACATGGGTTCGTGAAACGAACATAAAAAAAAGAGAATGTAAAGAATATGCTCTTTCAATAGTTACATAAAAATACTGATTTTTGAAATTTTATGAATTTAAGGAGATAACGGGGGAAAAAAACATTTATTTCACATACAATTACTCATAAGATTTTTACTCTTCATCCTATTTTCCAAAAATCCCACATATCGAATGCTTCTGTGAGACACATTTCTTTAGTCTAGCAACGCTCTGAATAGCCAAAAAGTGACAGCTTTTAATATTTTTCTGTATCGTCATTATTTATCTGATGATATGTTTTCATTGGTAATATCGTTCAAGGGAAAAATTGAAACATTGTTGGAAAAGAATGATATTATTTATATGGAATAGGAAGAATAGTATCCCTTGTAGCATCTATATTTTTCATAAACATGCACTTTTTTAATATTTATTTAGAATACAATTTCTTTGTCCGTAAAGATTTTTATTCTCTAAAAGAAAATATTGAGATTTTTTTTAAATATTGAAGTTGTCTTGTATTGTAAAACAATATTTAGACGTTAAAACAATAAACAAGACATAGTCGACCTTCTAATTTAAACTCTGATATTTAATTAAAAAAATTAAGACATTTCTTTTTTTAATTACAAAATCATTTTTTAAATTAACCTTGTTTATGGAAATATCTGTACTTTTGCTTTGAAATTTGTAAAAAGTCTAAAAAATTATAAAAAAACAGTATTGCAACCGCCTAATTAAAAATACTTTATAATATATCTAAGAGGGTATGTGGGCGAAAAAACGCAGACAAACTCATAATTAATGTAAGTGTCTGGATGTGTGGTATAGTGTCTGGATAAGCTACTTGCTACCACTCTGTGATATTTAATACTTAGAGAAAATCAAAGACGTTTGTCTATAACAGTGCTTTAAACAAAAACAACTTAAGCACGATACTTTATTTTATGTATTAAATATTAATAATTATACATTAAATTTAGTAACATTTTCAGCAATATATAGATAAGGATAAAATAGATTTGCTAATGTAACTAATGTTAATAAATAAATAAATTGTGCTGAAATGTCTTCTAACTCCAAATATTATATATATTACAACTAAAAAAAACTCTAATAGGGCTCATATTGTAATTATAATAATTATTAAATACTTTCAACGAAAATAGTTTTTTAGAAAATTCCTTCCACTATATATAAGCAATTTATTTTTTTTTATATAAACTGCTTCAAGGACTTTCAAGCACCTTTTAACAGAATTTTTGTAAATTAGCATTTGCCTTATTTAATGAAAATAAATGCCATCTTTTAATATAGTGACCAATACTTTACGAAATTTCTGGTACTAAAACGCCTAAAATCCCCCGAATCCCTTGATTTTGTACGAACCCTGTAAATATTGAAATTTTTGTCTTTTGTTCTAAAATAGTATTTTGATGTTAAAACAAAATAAAAAAATTAATTTAAAAAATATAACGTATTTTTTGAAGCTACAGAATTATTTTTCAAAATTATCATGAAAAACACGTGTATTTAGGATTTGAAAATTTGAAGAAAAGTCATAAAAATTTTAACAACTATATTACAATTTAATTAATTACTAATTAATTAATATTCCAATACAAGGCTGTCAATTAATTATATAAAAAATATTTTAATTTGCTTTAAATAATAATAAATATATATGATGCCATTTCATAATAAAATTTAGCATTTGATATTATATATTGTTATTGAATAAGCTAAAATAATATTACCTATTACGTAACATGGATATATATATTCCACCATTCATACATATTTAGTTTCATCGTGAAATCCTTTTAATTTGTTGTAAATGTATGTGCCTCATTTTGCATTGCTGCAGCATACTATAGATTTGACAGTTGATAAATTTCGAATATGTTACAGATTAAGATATATTTAGGCAATGTCTTTGATATATTTAGTTATCATATAAATAGTTAATTTGTTAGTAATTTTCAGAGGATAGGACTTTTTCAGCGCGGCTCTTATATCTATCGAATTGTATTAAATAGAAATACGTTAAGTGTGAGTTTTAAGTGTTAATATGACATTTATTTTTTCATTTTCTTTCATATGTTTGGAAATTGATATTACATAATATTTTTTTTTTGGTTACTCAAAATGCAGACTAAAACTATTCGTTTCATAAAACAAGGTCTGATTTAATGATCTTTAATGAAATAAATTAAACGTATTTTGTTTGTTTAACGACTATTGTACATGAAATATATATATCACAAATCTGTTCTTCTTTTTTGTTTGTTTAATTACATTGAAAACAAGAAAAATAAAGTAATTTTCTATATATTTAATCTTGAAAAATACAAATAAAATTATTAAATAAAATGTGAGAAACTACACCTGTAAATATTCAAACAAAAATTAATTTAGTCCAAAATTAATGTTTACTTTTAATCACGTTATATTTACACAGAATATTTTTATAATTTTATGAAATATTTATTTACAGCACCTGATTGAACCTTTTTTATGGATCGTCTCTGTCTAGAGTGATTTTTTTAAGGTTTTAATAATGCTGTTGCATGAAAAATATCTAAAATTTATAATTCAACAGTTCCTTAATTATAATAAATATTTTATATAATATAATGAAAAAATAGTTTAGATTTCCTTGATTAATGGTACAGGCCAACTTGAATTTTAAAAAGACGCAAACTTAAAAAGTCTACCACAAATTTTAAGGTGTATTTTAGCTGAAATTTTTATATGTTGTAGTTTATGTGATGCTGATCAAATGTACCAATGGTCACATCTTGAAAAAATAGCCAAATTTAAAGTTTTTTCTTAGTCAAATAAGCAAAATTTGAACCAGCAAACAAATTTACCGACATCTTTCCTGTTTCCATGAGGTTTTTAATAAAATATATTATTTAATAAAATTTCTGAATTTATTTGATTTGGAAAAATGTCCTTTTGCATCGTAATTCATAGTTCCCTACCTTTTGCTGTGCATTATTTTTAATCAAAATCAAAAAAATTTCTGAATAATAAATTCTAATTAAAAACCACATGGAAACAGGAAACATTTCGCGGAGAAAAAAAAAATGTTTCAAATTATGATTATTTGACTGAAAAAGAAAACAGTTCATATGAGGTATATATATTAATATATATATACCTAATATATATATATATTAATATATATATACCTCACCTATGCACCTCGGATTACGATTTTTTTTTCAATCTTCTAGCTTTGATAACGAGTATGGATAAGGCTAGCGAATTTGTTATTGGATTACATAACATATCCTCGTTACGTTTTAATTTTGTTTTCGGTTAACAAAAAACATAAAGAATTTGTGAGATAAAAAAATCCTTAAAAATGTTAATATTTATTTAAAAGAAAATAATCTAATATAAACCACTCTTGCATTATAAAAAAATACGTAAATTTACAAATTAATACGGGTATATTGATAAAACTAAAACGATTTGTCTGTATGTGCAAAGTAAATTGCCAAATATACGTCTCGTGTATCATTCTCAAAATACACACTGTTCCCTGTATTTTGATGATAACACATTTAGATGCTTAAGTGTATAAAAAGCTATCAGATGATTCTGAAATACACAATTTAACGTGGAAATTACACATGAGTACCTATACATACGTATATCTGTGTAATATACAAAAACGATGGTATTTGTGTACATAGTACATAACCTTAAAGTTTGGAATATAAATTTTGAAATAAAACTTTTTATGGGAGCGACACAAATTTACATGAAATGCAAACTCAGGTGCGTCGTGTGTTTGTCCAGAAGATTTGTTTTAATGCCACAAAAGGGAGTATCCTTAAATTACAAGAAACAGAATCGTCTGAAATCATATGTACTGCATACCCTCTCTTTGTTAGAGTTGTTTTGATGTCCTAAAATCGTATGCACAATTTTTGCATAGAACTTGTATAATCTGAATAAATACGCTGTAAAGTACAGAAATTGAGAGGTCAGTACTATTTTCTATTTTATTGAATTTTATTTCTATAAATTTCAGTCATGAGTTCCTTAAGATACATCTACATCAAGAGGAGATATTCTCTATTTAATTCAATCTGCAGTAAACAAGCAATACTTGCCGTGACAGGATATGATCTGCGGTGTTGCACTTTTCCAAAGCACCACCTTGTTATTCAGCTACTATTACACAAGCCAACACTGAAAAAAATGAAGTACTCAAAAATGATTAAATCGGTGCAGTCATACCGAATTGGGTATGCTTGTATCAAAAATGAACCTTTGCTTTCTCAATTTTGATACATCACATGTTATCAAACCCAAACAAAACGATAATTTTGCATCATGCAGTAGTTTATTTCGTTTATGGTGGCTTAAAAGATGTTTATTAATGTAAATATTAAATTATGCACAGTATTTTTAAATAATTTAACAGTGCTTGCAAATAATGCTCTTGTCATAAAAATATTCGAGTTGGGTATCTTGATAATAATTTTGTTATTTTTCTTAATAAATAATCAATTAAACTTTTAATCTTAATAATTTTGAACGGGAAATAAATGTCAGTACATTTATACTTTAATTTGCATGTTCAGAAGAACAGCACATAATGATTCCTATTTTAACACAACCATGGAATCAAAAATGAGTAGATGTTTTTTTTTTTCAATTTTGAGTACATTTGGATAGGAGCTAATTTGATTAAGTGAAATATTTAAAATTGAGTACTTTTTACTCAATTTTGAGTACCCATTTTTTCAGTGACGTTTTCAAATATTGATATTTAATATGTACACATATTTCTGTGTAATATTCTCACGCATAAACCTGTGCAATATCCTGTTCTTACACATACAGCTGTGTAAAATTCGCATGCATATAGATTTCTGCGCAATATTCTGTTCTTACACATAAAGCTGTGTAAAATACGCATGCACATTTATGTGTAATATTCTGTTCTTCAGTATTTATCTGTGCAATATTCTTCCACACATTTCGGTGTAATATGAAAAATACACAGATATTTGTATAATTTGCAAAATTTATAATTTACATTAGTGCACCAATCCGTCTAAATCCAGTACAGTTTTCTACATTTATGCACTTATTTAAGTTATTGTAGGGATAACAAATTACGTACTTTCATTAATCATATAAAGACACATAAATGCAGTTAAAAATTTATGACAAGAGTGTACATTTTTTGGCAAAAGTATTATTGTACAAATTTGTACATGTGTTTATGTAATAGTAGCTAATTTACACATTTATTTTTTTCACTGTTTATTGACATCAAGTGTCTAAATTTATATATATATATATATATATATATAGCTCTACTAAAAGTAAATGATTATGAAAATTATTATGAAAAGAGGGTGCAAAACAACAATAAAAATCCATGAAGTGAATCCATACTCACTTAGTGCATATAAGAAGCTGCGTTGCGCCTGATGCACTGGGTTATTTGTTTTTAAAAAATTTTTTGAAAGCATTATATATATATATATATATATATATATATATATATATATATAAGCCTCATATGAATAGCCTCAGACTCGGTATTTCTTTTTGAATTTATTTATCTTCACATGGGTTAAATATTAGACATGAATATTTATAGGGGAAAAAATGAAATCCACTTTTCAAAGAAAATAAAAATATATATTTTTCATTATTGTAAAATCTTTTCCCTAAAAGTTTTACTTTTCTTGATAATATTTACAGTCTTGCAAAAATATACTGATAATATAAAAGAAATGTATACGCTTTTATCGAAATAAAAAAAGAAATTATTAATATCTTCCATGTTTAATCAATTCTAAAACATTTTTCGTAATCTAATATTTAAATTTTCGAAAAGCGTATGCTAGCTTTTTATTTAATATTTATGTTATAAATTTTTTCAGATAACTTTGTATGCAGAAAATTTAATGAAAGGCTCATGATAATGAAATGGGTATTTTAGAAAAATATCATGAAAAATATCAGTTTTGAACATATTGAATTGTAATTGAATGGTTTAAATGTGTATATGGATAAGGCAGCTTGTTATTTAACTATGTCGAAAATAATTTTCTCACTAAAAAGAGGCTGAACTGCATTTTTCATTAAACATAATATATTTGTTTTCAAGTAAACTTAAAGTACATAATATGATTTATTAATAAAATATTTAATACTGAGATGCTAAAAATAGATACCGTATGTACTCGCGTATAATTTGAGGAATTTCTGACAATTTTCGTAAGAAAATTTGGGCTGTCGACTTATACGCGAGTCAGTTAAGGGGTCTCAGGAGTATTACTTTTCACCTGGAGGTGCAATTTAGCTACATGTCACATTAAATTTTTTTTCTCAGTGTCTATAAAACATAAATGCATAAAATTTTTAATATAGACAATCTAATATTTCTTCTATTTCAAATATTTTTTTTTAATATTCTATATTGAAATTTTCTTTTATTTTTTTTATGTTTAATTTTGATAAAAAAAATTAAACTTGTTTTTTGACTTGCATGCACTGCGCGCAAGACTGTAGAAAAACTATTCGTTCAAGAGTCCCCCCCCCCAAAATATTGATAACGATGTCAAACTAATGTACCTTGAACGTATACTTCATTTGTAAGCAATTTATTTATTTATTTAATTTGAAATTTAAATTTAAAGTATAAAATTTTGAAAAATATCATTCTTTTATTGAAAAATTGCCAATTTTAAATAATCAATGCGATTATAGTGCTAAATTTGAAGTATAAGTTATTCTTTATCTTAAAATGAAGATATTTACCAAGTTTCATGCAAATTGCTTTATAAGTTTGTGGAAAATGTTGCGTGCAAGCATAAAATTTAAGAAACAATTTCAAATTTTTTTTATCAAAATTAAATATAACATAAATAAAATAAAATTTCATATAGAATTTAAAAAAATAATATTTTAAATAGAAGAGATATTAGGTTGTCCACATTAAAAATTTTATGCATTTATGTTTTATAGAGACTGAGAAAAAAAAATTAAACGTGACATGTTGCTAAATTGCTCCGCCACACTGTTAAAAATTTGCAGCATTCTGGCAGGTCATTCGACCGTTTTCTGAAAAAACGGTTTCATAACCATAATTTAACTATATTCTGACCATAAAATGACCAATAATATGGTCAGAATAGTGTTAAATTATGGTTGTGTAACCGTTTTCGGAAAAAAAACGGTCAAACGACCTGCCAGAATGCTGCAAATTTTTAACAGTGCATGTAAAAAGTAAGATTCCTGAGACCCCTTAAAAATGAAAAACAAAACCTTCGAATACTGCAAAATTATGGCTTTTTATGTGTATGAATAAAAAATAATACATAATATATACAAGTAACAATAATTTATCATGTAAAAATTTTTCAATGATTTGTTTTTGTTTACTTACTACCTTTTCGCATTGGCAAGGGAAATCTTTGATTTTATTTTGTGCAAAATTGAAGTAAAAAGTTAGGGGGTCGACTTATACGCGAGTATATACGGTAATAGGTTTATAATACTAAAATCTTACACAAATTCTTTAGCATCATTATTAGTGCTTTAAAAATGCAACATATTTTCTTTTAATTATGCATTGCGATATAATTTTTATTACCCCGAAAATAGGGGCGCTATTTTAAGAAGGTTATTAGTCGCTCTCGGTCTTTTTACGACCGTTACAAATTTGCAGTTTACTTAAATTATGCATTTTATTTATGAGATGCAGAATAATGGTAAAGAGTAAAAATGAACTGACATTAGGGATCGTTGAGTAGACTGTTCCACCAATTTCAACTTTGCTTGTAAAAATGTACCTGAAGGAAAACGAAGATGTCTTGTTACTTCAATATGGTGGTGAAGAAACATTTAAATTCAGCTACATGGTAGTCCTCCATTGTATTTCTAAGGGGATATGAGTTAGGAGAAGATAGTTTACATGGGCGGCAAAAAGACCGACACGCGTCTACTGCCGGGTTAAAACAAGAAAATTCACGAGTTTTGGGTATTTTAATCTAATTGTGTACTACACAGATTTTTGTTTTGTATATAACGTCAGTTATAGTATCTAAATAATAAACTTTTATATACTTTTTTTTCTGTCATACTGATAAGAAATTCCTTATTTGGCTTCATTTTCAATGCATATTCATAACGCATTTCGTTATAAGTTACTTTTGTTTCGCATCAGGAAGTATTATACTGTATTGCAATTTTTTTCCTTAAAGAAGCCGTTTCATTCTTTGTTTTAAATCGCGGTTTTTCAAGTCTGTTTGTTTCTATGTTAAGTTTGTGCATAAGTAAGAATGTGTTCCGTTGGGTTATATACAGAAGACATACGCTTCAGAGAATGTTTCCGGAAAAATATCAGTATTTCTGTTTATAGAAAAATAAATCTAGGTTAAACGCGCTTTTTTTTCTAAAAGAGATTTTCTATAAGAAAATAGTTTTATCGATGAATTCCCTGGTCTTGAAATTTCAGGAAAAGTACGACCCCTGATTATGTTTTTAACACTGTATTCTTCGAAAGAAAAAAAGATATATATATTATAATAAAACACTCATACTACAATATATATTAAAACACACATACACACATAAATAACGCATGCATTCAACAGTTAAAGGTATATATAAATATTATACAGACATACAAACAATAAATACAATAAACCCAACTGGAGTGAAAAATTAGCCAGAGCCAGGAATCGGCTCAGTACCTCGGACCTCAGTATACAAGACTGCTGCTCTAACCACTGAGCTACTCCGGCCGATGCCTCAGTCTGCAATTTCTCACTAATTAACCATGTTGGGAAAGTCTCCAGCCATCTATACGACAGCCTTGGATGGCCGGACAACGATGAATAGATTTTACTATTACATCGATCTACGATAATTATAATAAAACACTCATAATACAATATATAATAAAACACACATACACACATAACTAACGCCTGCATTCAACAGTTAAAGGTATATATAAATATTATACAGACATACAAACAATAAATACAATAAACCCAACTGGAGTGAAAAATTAGCCAGAGCCAGGAATCGAACCCGGGACCGCAGTATACAAGACTGCTGCTCTAACCACTGAGCTACTCCGGCCGATGCCTGAGTCTGCAATTTCTCACTAATTAATCATGTTGGGGAACTCACCAGCCATCTATACGACATCCTTGGATGACCGGACAATGATGAATAGATTTTACTATTACATCGATCTACGATAATTATAATAAAACACTCATACTACAATATATATTAAAACACACATACACACATAAATAACGCCTGCATTCAACAGTTAAAGGTATATATAAATATTATACAGACATACAAACAATAAATACAATAAACCCAACTGGAGTGAAAAATTAGCCAGAGTCAGGAATCGAACCCGGGACCACAGTATACAAGACTGCTGCTCTAACCACTGAGCTACTCCGGCCGATGCCTGAGTCTGCAATTTCTCACTAATTAACCATGTTGGGGAAGTCACCAGCCATCTATACGACAGCCTTGGATGACCGGACAACGATGAATAGATTTTAATATTACATCGATCTACGATAATTATAATAAAACACTCATAATACAATATATATTAAAACACACATACACACATAAATAACGCCTGCATTCAACAGTTAAAGGTATATATAAATATTATACAGACATACAAACAATAAATACAATAAAACCAACTGGAGTGAAAAATTAGCCATAGCCAGGAATCGAACCCGGGACCACGGTATACAAGACTGCTGCTCTAACCACTGAGCTACTCCGGCCGATGCCTGAGACTGCAATTTCTCACTAATTAACCATGTTGGGGAAGTCACCAGCCATCTATACGACAGCCTTGGATGACCGGACAACGATGAATAGATTTTACTATTACATCGATCTACGATAATTATAATAAAACACTCATAATACAATATATATTAAAACACACACACACACATAAATAACGCCTGCATTCAACAGTTAAAGGTATATATAAATATTATACAGACATACAAACAATAAATACAATAAACCCAACTGGAGTGAAAAATTAGCCAGACCCAGGAATCGAACCCGTAACCACAGTATACAAGACTGCTGCTCTAACCGCTGAGCTACTTCCCGAACATGGTTAATTAGTGAGAAATTGCAGACTCAGGCATCGGCCGGAGTAGCACAGTGGTTAGAGCAGCAGTCTTGTATACTGTGGTCCCGGTTTCGATTCCTGGCTCTGGCTAATTTTTCACTCCAGTTGGGTTTATTGTATTTATTGTTTGTATATCTGTATAATATTTATATATACCTTTAACTGTTTTATGCAGGCGTTATTTATGTGTGTTTTAATATATATTGTAGTATGTGTGTTTTATTATAATTATCCTAGATCGATGTAATAGTAAAATCTATTCATCGTTGTCCTGTCATCCAAGGCTGTCGTATAGATGATGGCTGGTGACTTCCCCAACATTTTTAATTAGTGAGAAATTGCAGACACAGGCATCGGCCGGAGTAGCTCAGTGGTTAGAGCAGCAGTCTTTTTTACTGTGGTCCCGGGTTCGATTCCTGGCTCTGGCTAATTTTTCACTCCAGTTGGATTTATTGTATTTATTGTTTGTATGTCTGTATAATATTTATATATACCTTTAAGATATATATATATTTAACATCCTATTATTAATGCAAAACCTATGATTTTCCTTAACTGAATGAAAATTTATTAATGCAAAATACACGTTTCGTACAAATGAATCATGTATATTGACACCGATGTAGATGCTTGTATCGAGTTGCGAAGACTTTAGATATCTGCGATTAAATATTTTAATAAATTGATTTTCAAACGTTTAAATGTATAAAACTTTTAATCTATTTGTAATTAAAATATTAATAAACCTTAAATAAACACATTGAGTTAATTCGATTTTTTTAAAATAAACACTTACAAGTTATTAAGAAAAGTGGCCCCGTTCGAATTGGTTTAAATTTTTATAATATGTTGTAAAAAAACATCTATTTTTGTTGCTACACAAACAAAAGTCTTTATTCATTTTACATGGCTGCAGGGCTTATGGATTTTTTTCGAATATAATAAACATGATTTGAAACAGGAGAAATGTTTTCTGGAATAATTTCTGTTTCATGGGTTTTCAATTTAATTTCCATTATTTAATAAATAGTATTGTTTCTAATGATTTGTAAAAAAAAAAGAATCAGCTTAGTAATATCATAATAGTCAAACATTTTTTATTTCATTTTTAATAAAAAAAAAAAAAAAAAAAAAAAAACAGAATTTTTATTTCAATAGAAAAAACTAATTATGAAGCAGGTGGAAACTCGAACATTTCGTTAAATAATTTACATATGTTTCGTTAAATATATATATCCATTAGTACTTTTAGAGTCTGTTTGCATTGGTACGAAAAACAAAATTCCAGAAATTTTTTTCTCGAAGCAGTGAAAAAATTTAATAATTAACGATTAATTTAATTTAATTTAAATGAGTGATTTTAGGTTTTGTAAATTATAGTTTCTGGAAAGAACATTTAAGTTTGTTATAATAAATGTTTTTCTTACATAGTTATGTTTATTTATGTGTCCAGTATTCCTGATTTGTATTGTAATGACATATTATGTTTAGAACAATGCCGAAATATGATTATCCCACAAAATATAAGGAACTATATCCCTAGTAGCATGTAAGTTTTAAAAAGCTTTAATAGAGAAATCAAACTAATGTATCCCAATTTTCAACGTCATTAACTCGTTGTCTGGTACTAAAGATACATCTCAAACAAATTACAAAAGGTTTGAAGAATAGGGGGCTCCGCCCTCTTGCTCGCTACGCTCACCAACCCCCATCGTAACCGCCCATTCGGTTCAATTAAGCTCTATTCATTAGCTAATATTAGTTTTCTTTGCATTGAATTATCTCAATTTGTTGATTTTCTGCAAGCAAGTAAACCGTATTGTATTCCAATGGGAATCTATGGAAATTTGGCAAAATACTGGAAATAGCGCCAAATTGGAATCACTTTTGGCAACTAATTTTGGTCGCCATATTTGGCGATATATCGCCAAGTTGGCTACGGTTTGCGACAGAGCCGGGTCCCCCCCCCCCCTAGTAACCCCTCTTATTGCGTCAGAAAGATCTGACCAATCAGATGTGTTTCGCGGTATCTATGCAGATTTTCATTGGTCTATTTCCAAAGCGTTACATTTTTTATATATAGAAGGATTTGAAAAACAGGAAATCTGTTTAATTCGATGAATTAGTTCATACATTATCGCGTTCAGAAAATTAGTTCAACACACAGATAGACATATATCAGTTCAAATTATTCAAATCATTATCCGAACATAACAAAACGTATATTTTCATCTAAAATCAGAGAATGTAAATTTGTATTAATACTCAATGCTTTCTTCTAAAGAAATATAGTCACCAAACTCTTTCCATTTACCAGCAATGCAAACGATTACCATAAAAGGGGGTTTACGAGCATTATCTCGCATAGCCGTTATTTACGTTTATATAATCTGAATAAATTTCTTAATAGCTTCTATCCAGAAGAATAAATTCTAACACTATTTAAGAATCAAAGATTGTGTTTAGATTCTTTTAAATTGAGTACATAATCTTTTCTACTTTTGTTTCAAGGAAATATCAAAATCTTTCATTTTAGTGGTATTTTGCCAAATGTAGGAGAATTTTATTTGTGGAAAACAAATAGCGAATATTTTTTCACGTATATGAAATATTTCTTCTAACTCATCATTTTCATAATATAAATTCTAAGTTTAAATATTTTTTTTTATTTGGATACAAATGTCAGAACTTTAAAGATGAAAAAATATAACAAACATTTAAAAACATTACATTTAAAGTACTCAATAAATGCATGATTGCTTGTTAAGATCCCTTTTAAAATTTGGTTATACAGAATTTTTGAATTAATAACTTTTTTAAAAATATAAGATATTTTAATATTTTAAACAATATATTAAAATACATAAGCCTGTTTCAAAGGACTCCTTTTTAAAGTGACTCGAAATATTTGTGGAGTACCCAGTAAGGTCGCCACTTTGAAATGCAGACATAACCAGGGTTAGGTTTAAAACACAGTGTTTATTTAAATCTGTTTGGGCAGATCTGTGATGGAACTCCTACAATTTGGCATATTCTAATCTACATGCTACATTTAACAGTGATTTTTTTGTTTAGGTCAAAGATGCAAGATAACTAAATTCGAAACTCAGTTACGCAATGAATATTTCCTACTTCAACGACAGTCTCAATCAGTCCAGTAAGATTAACTCTTTAAATAAATACTATTTTATGTCACTAAAACCTGTGGCGCTCATTCCATTTAATGAAGGATAAACTAACTGTATTTTTACCTAACTGGCAACTCCACTTTGATTAATTCTATATATTTGGAACATGGAATAAGATGCGTCATGGTAGGATCATAGACTTCTTATAACTGTATCAAGAATTGGTAACCATTCCTTGATGTTAAGATCACGCTCACCACAATCACGTCATGGTGGGAGGACAGCGCGCCAAACCGGTTTTTCCCTCATAAACTCTCATAGGAATTGCAGCTCCCACAGAGGCCGATATTTCGTCTGCGTGCATCCTAAGCTTGACAGCAGAAATAGCAAGTTGCCATGAAATGGATCACCGCCAAAAACGTAATCCTGCAGGCTATCGAGGCTAACGAAAAAGAAAGGCTACCGCAGTGCTTTTACGCGTATCTTTTTTACAGACCGCTGGAGTCAAGTATAGAACCCTTGCATTGACGTCACGTTGCTATTAGCAACGACTGATACTATAGCTTCTGGAACACACACGTGGAGCTCAGAACTCCCCGTTTGCCGTTAAAAGCACGTGTTATCTTTCTCTTTAATTTAGAGCTTCCTTATTTTAATTATTATAGTGCAAATAAGTCTAAAAAATCAAATGGAGAGCACCAAATTCGCCTTATATTTGGGCGCCATAGGAAGCGATTTCAGACATGTGACGTCATGTGCAACCCGTCTATTGCTTGAATGCACCATTGCAGGCGTACGAAAACAGCACGAGCATGACGTCACTCTAGCGGTCTGTAAAAAATATATGAAGAATGCAGCGCGGTAGCCTGTCTTTTCGTTTGCCTCGTTAGGCTTGGGAAACTTGGAAATCTGTTGGGTTCAACTTTCTCCAGAAATAACAATGAGATTCGTTCTCTACGTATTCTCCTCTAAGTGTGGACTCGACCCAAGATCCGCTGATACCAACTTTCGATCCTGCTTTTTTCCCAAGCAGATTGACCTACGTAACCAAATTTGCCTAAAATAACGACCAATTTCCATAACCACAGATTCAGAGAGCCACAACACACTTCGGAAAATTAAAGTAAAAGAGAGTACAAACTGCAAAAAAAATCTGTAAAGTTACTAAAATTTTTCTAGGAAACTGGGATTCCTAGAACTTCTTATGTAACGGCAACGACAAAAATTTATGTAACAGATACATTTTTGTACCGTAAATAAAAAACTGTGTAAGGTTATTAACACTTTTTTATGAAACTGGGAGACCTAGAACTTTTTATGTAACTGGAACCAGGGTTATAAATAAAATGCTAGTAATATTACTGTAATTTTAGTAGATTCTTTTGTAAAGCTACAGAATTATGTAGCTTTACAAAAACTAGATTTATAGATTTACATAATTTTTTGTACAGTGTACAGATAAAATTTTAGTAAGTATACAGATTTCGGTAACATTACATCTGTAGATTTACATCTTTTTTTTTTTTTTTTTTTTTTTTTTGCAGTGCGGATGTCGCTTTTGTGCACACAGATTAAGATCGACAGAACGTTTATATTAAAAAAAACTAGACTCTATTTATAAGAGATTTGCTAGCCCACTACACATTTACATATGACATAAAACATATTTTTATTTAGATAAAAAATATAACAGTAATTTCCCTTTATTTTATTAGCCACAATTTTAAGTCATGTGCTTCATTTCAGAATTATTAGTATCGTAGTATGACACATTCATATAGTAATAAACAGTTACATTTTATATAATTCATATAAATATAGTTATATAATTAATATCATTAGGATAATTTCGCCTCATTTTAATTATTTTATGTTATTTTGATTATATTTTAAAAATTATTTTAATAGGCCCATAAAGGCTATGTATTTTTCTTTTTTTTATGCGTTTAAATTAATACTTATATTTTTCTTGTGATCGCAATAAGAAGGTTACATTTTACAGGCTCGAAGAAGATATATACTTTGGTTTTCCTAAGTTGGTATTAACGTTATTATGCTTTTATTTTGCGTTATAGAAGGTATTCAAAAGTAATTTTTTTCTTATTCGTTACATTAGTGGTGGTAGAGTGGAAAGTTAAACAATATCTATGTAATCTTATGTATAACTCCTGCATGTTTAAAGTAAAACTTTTTATATCAAAATATTCCATTAACAGTGGCAAATTACGAACTGCATCAAGTTCCATTTAAAATTACTTGTTTTGGATATTTGCTTCGGTCATTTTCGGTCATTTGCTTATTTTATTTTCAGTCCATAAATATTTAGAACATCAGTTCATAAAAAAATCATCATATGCATAGTTTCGAAAATTAATTCGCTAAATAGATTTTATTAATTTTGCCTCACACATTTTATAAAATTTTACTCTGAACTAGCGCAATATATGAGATTGTCGTACTACGTAATATGTTGTTTAGTGCAGTACACATATAAACAACTTTTAAAGGTGTTTACTCTCCAGCGCAGCACCTCAATGAACATAGTTCTGCAGTATCATTTATAAAATACTATTACAATTCATACTGAAAACGTATAATTACGACTACGTAAATTTTCTCTTAAGGTTTTTTGATAAACATATATTAAATGCAGAATCATACACTGTAAAAAAAATCTCTAAAGTTACTAAGAATTTTCTAGGAAACTGTGATTCCTAGAATATTTTATGTAACGGTAGGGTAAAGTATCCATATTTCGAATCCCCTCTAATAATTTCGTCCCCCTTAACTTCTCCGCTTCTGCGAAAGTGGCGCCACTTATGATGCACAGGGGACCGGAGGTAAAAGGGGTCAGTGTTGAAAGTTTCATTCGCCAAGACTCATAAATAAGTTAAAGACGGCGAATTTCCTATTTTTAGAAGATCCTAGTTCTTATTACGTCGTTTGTAGAACGTTATTTACTGTACTCTAAGTGTTTATTTCTTATTCATTGCATGTAGTTTACGTTGGTAAGAGGCTGACAGTAGCATACAGTGAGTCTTAGGACGTTCAGTTCATCTTGCGGGAACCGAAGCTCTGTTATATTGGGAAGTAGCGTGGTCCCAATTTCGTCACCCTTGCAGTTCTTATTTTCTTCCCGGGAACAAAATTAGGAATGCTTTTCATGACATTATTTTCAATTTTTTCCTCATGTTTGGATGGCTAATGTTTCGTTATGTTATTCTTCCACTGATAATTAGTACATTTCTTTGTGCCTTACTTTAATGTAAATTAAATTACTATCTCTTTTAGAAATAAATTTTGATTTAATTATAAGTTAAGCCTCGGCGTATTAGATTTTTTGGGGGGACGATATTGGGACCAATTTTTTTTCTTTTGCATTTTTTAGATACTTTTGAAAAAACAATTTTTCGCTTTGTTCAACTTTTTTGGTACGACATTTGACTATGTTTCTATGTGCGTGGGTAGTTAGTGTATGTAAAATTCAAATTTGGTAGATTTTCACTAAACATTACAACTTCCAAGGGCCTAAAAGTGACTGGGGGACGATAATAGGGCACCTTACCCCAACAACAAAAACTCATGTAACAGATACACTTTTGCGCTGCAAATAATAAAAAAAAAATCGGTGAGAATACGAAGAATGTTTTAGGAAACTGGGATGCCTAGAACTTTTTATGTAACTGCAACCCAGGTTACCGATAAAATTTTAGTAATAAGACTGTAATTTTAGTAGATTCATTTGTAAAGCTAGATATTTTTGCAGCTTTACAAAAACTAGAATTGTAGATTTACATCTTTTTTTGTACGATCTACAGATAAAATTTTAGTAAGTATACAGATTTGTTTAACTTTACATCTGTAGAATTACATCTTATTTTTTTTTTTTACAGTGTATTATTTATCAATGTACATATATAGAGAGGGTTATGTATTATGAATTCATATAGCAAATAAATATTGGTGTAATGCTGTTTTCATTTGTAATACCTGCAGAATATCTGGCCAATATAAACATCATTTACATAAAATATTGCAGTATCATTATTAAGATTAAACTTGTTATTTATTACACGAAAACTGGTAAAAAATACTTTCCCAATTTATTGCCAATATTTGCAATGTAAAATAAACCTTTCTACAATATTACCAATCTATTGGAAATATATCACTATTATATAATAAATATATAAATATATTGGAATAAATATATAAATATAATTGGAAATATATAAATATAAAGCCAATACATCACTATTAGTGCATTTAATTGTAATTATTTCCAATGTAATACGTATACCTAACCAATATTGGTATTTCATTATAAGTAGTTCCTATGAAGACAATATCACCACATTATTGGATGCCAATGTACCTAATATAACCAATAATTTATTCTCCTAGGTTAACTTAAAAATACATACCATTTTACTTTTGAAACACTATTTATTGATATTATTGTATCAATCATAAAAGCATAATATGTGTCACAGCTTTCATTTTAGCTATGCATAGAAATTCATCTAAATGCAAATTAAGCAACTTATTTCATTGACATTCTGACAGCTTGCAGAACCAGCCACATAAATAAATATTAATGGTCGGTAAAATCTTGTTAAACTACGAATTCACGTTCATAAAGGGAAGCACTTTATGCTTAATTAATGAATTTCACTTTGTATCTTAGAAAATATTTATGAACAAAGAAAAAAAGCAATATACAAATGCCAAATTTATTCATCATACGGATTTAAGCGGTGCTTATAGTGCTTAATAAATGAACTCATCTTTCAATTAAAACAGATAATTCAATGCTGCAAAGTAAAGAAAGTTTTAATCCAATAACTCTTATAATTATTTACAGATTTTTTAAGCGAGGCAAGCATAGTGGATAAATATTACTAATAAAACCATTGTTTCAGTAATAGTGGCATTTTATTGCATATATTTCCAGTGCAAAAAGAGATACTTAACCAGTATTGGTATTTCATTATAAATAGTTCCTATGATGACAATATTCCTACAATATTGGATGCTTAAATACCCAATATAACCAATATCTATATTGTATCAGCATAAATTGAAAGTACATTTCATCTTCCTTTAAAAATTAAATTTACTGATATTGTTGCATCTGACACAAAAACATAATTTTGTCCACAGTTTTCCTTTTCAACAACTGCTATAAAAATGAAATTGATCTAAATACAAAATAATAAGTCACACAAATAATTATTAATGGTCGATAAAAACTTGTTAAACTACGAATTCACATCAATAGCGGAAGCACTTCTCGCTTGTGCCATAAATTTTATTTTGTGCCCTAGAAATTTTTTTATGAACTACCAAACAAAAAACAGAAATATAGGATATAAATACAAAATTTACCCATCATATTATTTTAGACAGTGGTTACCCTATATAATAAATAAACTCATTTGTCAAAGTCCACAGATAATTCAAAACCATGAACTGATGGAAGTGTTAATGTAATAACTGTTATCATTGTTCACAGTATTTTTGAAGCTAGACTAACATATCGCATTAGCCCTTTGGGGGGCCAGCACTAATGTCTCTGTAATATTGAATTATCACCGGAATAATCGAAGAAACTTTATTTTAAAATCAGGAAAAGCAATTTTTTTTTTAAATACATTTCGCCCCAAAGTTAAAAATATAAAATTTAGTTAAAAGTTTCTGGTGGAAACTTGTTTAAATTAGGTACCGCCCCTCAAGGGGTTAAAAATACTAATTTAGGAAATTTATTGAGCATAAACAAAATAATATTCTAGTGGGTCGTTCGGAAAATCGTGTCCGTTTGGGAAAATCAATTCATACCGGAAAATTCTATCATTTAATTATTACATCTTAATTCCGATATTTAATGACTAACAATTACCGAGCAGAATTTTCCGGTACGAATTGATTTTCCCAAACGGACACAACTTTTCGAACGACCCAATAATTGCAATATTTTTTTTAATTTGCTATTTTTGTATTAATTAAATTACTAAACAAATTTGGAACTAGCAAAATATTTCTAAAAAAAAAAAATGTTTATAAGTTTTATAAAATAAAAATTCTAATTCTGTAATAAATTTTGTAAAGATATATACTAAAGATGAAAAATCACCTAATTTAATTCAATCATTTGTTTGTTTTAAATAATTTAATAAATGTCAAGAGAATATATAAATTTATTGCATAACGGTTTCTGTTTAATTTACATACAAAAAATCCATCGATATTTAAGATACTAAGTTTCGATTCGCAATAAAATTAAGAAACAACAAATAATATGTCTAAAAATTTTATTGTTCTATTTTCGACAGTGTATTGGGATATTTTAATGTCGGATGTCCTATATATTCTTTGAATTTTATTGTAAAAAATTTTTGAATAAAAATTTCTGAGATCGATTTCATGAATTAATAGTGTCTTGTGTTGAAGTGCAAATTAATTTAATTAAAAAATCACTTAATTTCACTTAATTATTAAATAATCGTATTGATAGATCATTAATAATTAAAAATCAGGAACCCTTAAGATGACCATGAATATTCTTCAAAGTACTTATATATTGTATTTTGAAAAAAAAAAAAAAAAAAAAAAAAAAAAAACTTTAAGTAATTTAAGTAGTATTTTGCGTTTACAAATATTTAGATTATTAATTACTTTTCATTTTACTTCTTATTTAAGCAAAGTGTACAGATCCTTTGAGACTATATATATTTTATAGGTAAGTGAACGAATTTCAGCCGTTATTTCTTTACTGTATGTCTAGTAACCATATTGATTAACAATATTTTCTACTAAAATAGAAGAAACATTTACACAGTTTATTTTTCATTATATTAATCTTGTTGACATATATAACCGTGTGCGTCTGTTTGTGTCACTTTATGGTAAAAAATAATTAAAATAACTTCAGTAAAACTAAAATGTCAACTAAAGTCAACTCCCAATACAAAAGTAGTAAAAAATTCATATTACTAATGTTTACATATATTTCTTAACGCAAAAACTTCGTTGACTTTCATTACTACGGAACATCTTTAAAAAGAGGACACGAAACTCAATATGCCCATTTATATTTTATGGTTATCTTTTATGCAAGAGATGTCTAAATTTGCACATCAGTTCATGAACTGAAAGTAACAAAAAAGTGCACCTCGTGCAAAAAATATGCACTTTTACAAAAATATTAAGTGACGGAAATTTCGGAAATTTTGGGATTAATGCTGAAAAAAATTTATTTCAGATGAAATAACTGGAAATATATTTTCTTTTCATCCTATTTGCAAAAAAAAAAAAAAAAAAAAAAAAAAAATACACATATCGAATGCTCCTGTGAGACGCTGTTTCTCTATTCTGGCAACCCTCTGAATAACCAAGATATGACAGTTTGAAATAATGTTTCGTATCGTCCTTATTTATCTAGTAACATTTTTTTATTGCTAATATCTTTCAAGAGAAAAATTGATTCATTGTTGGAGAAAAATGATATTATTTATATGGAGAAAACTCTACTTTAAAGCTTCTATATTTTTCATAAACATGCATTTTTTAATACTAGAATACAAATCTTTTCCGTAAATATTTTTTTTTTTTTTTTCCGGAAGAAAATATTAAGGAGTTTTTTTTTTTTTTTTTTTTGAAAATTTTGTCTTTTATTCTAAAACAATATTTCGACTTTCAAGAAAAACACAAAGAATAATTTACAAATATCTGAAATATACTTTTTTTATTTTATAAATATTTGAAATAAACTGCGAAATCATTTTTCAATCATTTTTCAAAAATTTTAGATAATCATGAAAGATATATGCATTTAGGATTTGAAATTTTGTGAAAATATTTAAAAATTGATAAGAAGTGTATTGCAACTGACTAATAAATTTGTAAACTACTCATAAAAAACTACTCATAAAGTAAAACTACTCATAAAAAATGTAACATGTAAATTCCTCATAAAAAATATAACTCATAAAAAACAGAACACCTCTCATAAAAATGTATAACTCATACACTTAAAACTACCCATAAAAAATAATTTACAATTATTTGAAATATACTTTTTAATTTACAAATATTTGAAATAAACTACAAAATCATTTTTTAAAATTTTTCACTTGTCATGAAAGATATATGTATTTAAGATTTGGAATTTTGTGAAAAATTCTAAAATTTGAAAACAAGTAATTGCAACTGACTATTAAATTTGTAAACTACGCATTTAAACTACCGATTAAAAAACTACATTTGTAAATACATCTATTCATTAAAAAGCTACATTTGTAAGCTACAAAATCATTTTTCAAAAATGTTTACTAATCATGAAAGATAGGGTAAAGTGCCCATATTTCGCCACCCAGTCACTTTTAGGCCCTAAATGTTGTAATTTTCAGTGAAAAATTACCAAACTTGAATTTTAAGTAGGCTAACTACTCACGGACATAGAAATATTGCCAAATGTACAAAAAAAAATTAACAATGTGAAAAATTGTTTTTTCTAAAGTATCTAAAAAATGCAAAATAAAAAAAATGGCTCCAATTTCGTCCCTCCAAAATGTCTAATACGCCGGGTCTTAACTTATAACTAAATCAAAATTTATTTCTAAATGAGTAAGTAATTTAATTTACATTAAAGTAAGGCACAAAGAAATGCACTAATTATCAGTGGAATAATAACATAACGAAACAATAGCCCTCCAAACATGTGAAAAAAATTTTAAAAATTGTCATGAAAAAGTATTCCTAATTTCGTCCCCGGAACGAAAATAAGAACTGCAAGGGGGACGAGTTGGGACCACGCCACATCGCAATATGGCGGAGCTTCGATTCCCATAAGATGAACTGAGCGTCCTAAAACTCACTGTATGCTACTGTCAGCATCTTTCCTATTTAAAATACATTCAATGAATAACAAATAAATACTTACAGTACAGTAAATAACGTTCTACAAACGACGTAATAAGAACTCATGTCTTCTAAAAATAGGAATTCCGGCGTCTTTAATTTATATATGCGTCTTGGCGAACGAAACTTAAATACTGACCTCTTTTACCTTCCGTCCCATGTGCCTTCCGCCATAAGTGGCCCCACTTTCGCGGAAGCGGGGAAATTAAGGGGGACGAGATTAGGAAAGGGGACAAAATATGGGCACTTTATCCTATACGTATTTAGGATTTGAAATTTTGTGAAAATATCTAAAAATTGATAACAAGTGTACTGCAACTGACCAATAAATTAAAGTACCAACCTTTATATTAAGCCTTTCACATTTAAATTTTTTAACAGAATTTTGGACATAAATTCATAAAAACTCTAGCAAAATCATTAATTATATAAAAATATTTGAATTGCTTTACAGAATGATAAACAAAATTTATCATTTGATGGTATATCTTATTATTATATTACTTTGCAATAATATTACATAATATTTCACATAACATGAATACCTATATTCAATCATTTTTATATATTTAGAAACATCATGAAATCGTTTTCGTCGTGAGCAAAGGTACCTTATTTTGAATTTCTGAAGCATACTATATATTTCTTAGATGATAAATGTTGCATAGGTTATAGATTGATATATATTTAGGCAATGTCTTTATTCATATATTAGTTATCACATAAACAGTGAGTGACACTTTTCAAACGGATAGGCCTTTCTACACTGTAAAAAAAAATCTGTGAAGTTACTTAAGTTTTTCTAGGAAACTTGGATTCCTAGAACTTTTCATGTAACGGCCACAACAAAATTTCATGTAACAGACACACTTTTGCGCCGAAAATAAAAAAATCTGTAAGGTTACTAAGAATTTTTTTGGAAACTGGGATTCCGAGAACTTTTCATGTAACTGCAGCCAGGGTTACAAATAAAAGTTTAGTAAGATTACTGAAATTTTAGCAGATTCATTTGTAAAGTTACAGATTTTTGTAGCTTTACAAAAACTAGTTTTGTAGATTTGCAGCTTTTTTCGTACAGTTACAGGTGAAAGTTTAGTAAGCATGTAACTTTAGATCTGTAGAACTACAGATTTTTTTTTTACAGTGTAAGCGTGACTCAGTAAGCGTATGTCAATCGAATTGTAATAGATAGAAATACATTAAATATTCGTTTTAAATATTAATATTATAAATAAATATCTTCTCATTTTTCTTTATTGTGTTTATATTTGAAATTCAATGCAACGTAATAACTCACTATATAGCCATTAATCACGGGACACTTTCAAATTTCCACATTTTGTCGAATATTTAAAGATATACACGTCGGATTTTTCTGGAATTTCAGAATTATGAAGAATATGTTTGACTTCATATTTATCGACGGCGATTTGATCAGAAAGACAATTAGTGGGCCAAGAAAAAAAAATCAATGACATATAATAATATTTGGGATCATTCTGTAAAATAAAATACATGAAATGGTGTATCGCTGTAGCTTACGATTATGTGGATATTGTTCGATGTGGGTATTCGTTTGACTAGCACGAATATTCATTACCTCAATTTTTGTGAATTAAGTAAGAAATTAATAAATACTTCTTATAACCGAAGTTTGCGAATAGTTATTCCTTAAATTGCTTATCCTAGAATTTTACATGTCTATCTAATATATAAAAATAAAAAATTGTCTGTCTGTCTGTAATTCTATACAAATCCACAGTTGGGAAGCCAGAATTGTGAAATGTTACGTACACGTGTATTAAAACACGGCCGAGGCAACTAAAGTAATCCGGAATCGAAATAATTTATAGTTAATTTTTAATTAATAAAAAACCACCAACTTCACAGCAATTTTCTATCAAATTTAAATATTTCACGTTATAGTAGTTACCAACAATTAAAAATTGACAATAAAATTCTTAAAACAACAATTATTCCATTCCAACAACATTCTATTGCAAGATTTCCAAAAGGAAAATGAAATAAATAGTTTACGAATTTAAACAAAAAGTGAATATTACGTCATAACTTTTTTATTGCAAGATTTCCACGTGAAAAATGAAATAAGTAGTTTAACGAAGCCTTTTATATATATAAAAAAGTAATGATTTATAAATTGACCAATGAAAATCTGCGTAGATACTGTAAAATGCATGTAATTGGTCAAAACTTTCTGACGCTGTAAGGGCGTTACCAAGGGGGGTGGGGGCTCTGTCACCAAACGTCGCCAAGTTTGTCGAACAGATTAGCGATATATTGCCAAAGTTGGCGACCAAAATTAGTCACCAAAAGTAAGGCCAACTTGGTGCTATTTTCAGTATTTCGCCAAATTTCCATAAACTCCCATAGAAATCCAATAAGGTTTACTTGCTTGCAGAAAATCAGCAAATTGAGATATTTCAATGCAACAAAAACTAATATTAGCTTATCTATAGAGCTTAAACTGAACTATTTACATTGTTTTTAAGCACAAACACTAACTATTTACAATATTCGTAAATAACTATATATATAATTTCACACATATATGTTGGCGGAGAAAAGGCGATTAAATGAAAATTTCAGAGGAGAGGAGATTGATATGATAAGATTATTTACTGTAACTACAAATTAGCGACTTCATTACAAAGATAACGAACAAAAAATTCCAAATAACTTTAATAAATATGCTACTTTTTATGTTTATTATATTTTTTAAATTTACAATATTTTTAATTTTAAGTTTTCTCTTAATTTATAATTTTATTTAATTATAAATATTTTCAATTTGTAATTATTCAAATAAGTTATATATTTTTTACCTTTTTTTAGTGATTTTATATTTAAAACACTTTTTACACGTTTTTACACGTGGAATCTAAAAACTGAATGCATAGAAAATAAGGGATCGCGAAGCGATCCAGAATGGGAACGCGAAACAATTACGTCTTGGGTTTGCTGTAAAAAATAGGGATTGCTTCGCCATACCATACAGAATCACGAAGCGATTACGCGGGAGGTTGGTGAGCGTAGTGAGCAGGGGGGCGGAGTCCCCTTAGTTTAAAAATATTACGTCGTGTTGGAAATATAATGGACTTCAGCAGGTAAATATATAACATCATATGAGTTTGAAAAAATGTATTGAAACATGATAAAAACCCGATTATGGAAATAGTGGAATATTTTAACATTTTCAGGTTCGCTGAATTTCTTTTCTCCATTTCTAAATCTATTCCATATATATATATATATACGTGTGTGTATGCATGTATATTAGAATTTATATAAAGATTTAGGTCATTAGATCTCATTCTTAGTGAAGAACTGGAATAAAGATGGCTTTACTGCTTCCTTTTATTGTTTATTTTATACTATATATTTAATTTTGAAATTAATTTTTCAAAACAGATATTCTTAAATTTCCGGGCAATGCCGGGTATTTTAGCTAGTAACATGTGTATGATTAAAGAAATATATTTACAATTAAATTTTAAATAACGTCAATAAAATTACTCTAATGCATTCTTTTCCATTATGGTTTTACCTAAACCGGTATAAACATAATAACCAAGAACTTGTTACATAATAAATAAATGGATTTATTAATTTATCTAATAATTTTATTAGATATGAATACGTTGCCATATTAAAAAGCAAATAGTTTTAAAACAATATTTGTCCTTTATAAAAAGCAGATATATAGCAGAGATTTTGAATATTTTCCACATAATTGAACAATTCGAAGTCAGTTAGATATTGTCAAAGGCAAAAGAAACTATCTCAGAACTGCATTGTAAAAATACAAAATAACTGAATTATATTTCAACGCAATTAAATGATTTATTTTGAATTTGTTTACGTCGTTGCTTACGAAGATTATTTTTTATTTATTTACTGCATTTATTATTTTCTATTTATTGAAAAAGTAAAGAACTAAGAAGCGGTTTCACAATTTACTTTTGAATTCTTTAGGGATTATTTTGTAAAAGTAAGCTTTCAGTTACTTACCTTATTAAATTAACAAAAATTATTTGAGACAGGTATAATGAAAATGTAATTAAATATTTATGCTTGCGCAATAATTGTTTTATAAAAAAAGAAATCACTTTAGGGAAAACCAAACTATTTGAAATTTTATTGTGTTATTAACTATAAAAATACTACGAAAATATATACTTAATGCAGGGCTGTCACAGGCGACTATTTATAATCAGTTCGCACCGGCATTTTCCAATAAAATTTCGATGTACATTTCTCTTGCAAAGGTCGCATCACGCCTAATTGTTCGAACTGCGGGCTGGCACATCCAGCCACTTAATGCGGGTGCGTCAAAAACCCCTATAGGAGGAAAAATAACAATCATAACAATAAAAATAAAAACAACTCAGCTAAATACGGCAATAGGAGCGTTACACAGCAATCACAACGACTGGCAGAAGTCTTACAAAATTTCAATTATACTAAAAGCAAGCCCCAGGATAAAACTAACCCTGAATCCAATGTTTCTACTTCTTATAATGCTGAATCCCCAGTTGAGGATGCCTCTCCTTCACAAACTTCTGAAAATACTCTGCTAACATTGAAAAAACTAAAAAGACGCCATCCAAATCAGCCAAAATTCCTCCCAGTTACAATAACGATATACATGAAATATTTAGTACCTTCCAAGATATAAAGGAAATATTGCAAATATCCAAATTCTTAAAATGTATCAAAAATATTTCTACTCTAACAAAAATTTATACCAATCCCATGGAAAAGACATAATAATTATAATTCAAGAGTTCGACAAATTAGCTAACGATTTCTCCACCCCACCCCCCTCCCGAACGATGTCTAGTCATCATCTTAATTCTCTTATTGTGTTATCCTGGAATTGCTCTACTTTAAATAACAAAATTGACGAACTTCGTTCTTTTGCTTCTAATCATCCTAACATAAATATTATTCTTCTTCAAGAGGTGCATAATCCTAGTAAAAGCATTAAAATTTCTGGTTATATCCTTTACCATATGGTCTTGGATCCAATGAGGGCGGAACTGCAATTTACATCAAACACCACATTCCACACTACCCTATCCACCCAACTATATACACAGGCCTTGACTATACGGGGAATTGTTGTACAATTGCCACAGATTAATATTAACGTTGTTTCTTTATACACTAGACACTCACGTTTATTGCCAGTCAACGACCTTACACAACTTTTCTCACAAAATACGCACTGTTTCATTACAGGGGATTATAATGCGCATATCCGGCGATGGATCTGTCACTCAACCACTCGTCGTGGCAGTTCACTACAAAACCTAATCACTCACCTAGAACTAAGCTTACACGCACCTAACACTCCTACACATAATGGGCATGTTAGAACACGTCCCTCCATAATTGACTTTGCTATTTCAAAAAACTTGGCTTTTCGTATTATTTCTACTGTTATCAATGACCTAAGCTCTGATTACCTTCCTGTTATTTTTAAAATTGATTTTGTGGACCCCCCTCTCCCCCTCTCGTCAGTGGCTGTGGAGATTGGGGCAAATTCAAAAATATTCTCTCTAACTCTGACCTGACTTTCTCCTAATATCACTAACACTGATGATATTGACAATGCTGTTGATAACTTTCAAAATCTTATTACTAATGCTCAAAAACAAGCTACCTATCAATATACTAAACATAACAATTCTTTTACCCTGCCTAACTATATTCATAACATCTGTAAGCAACGTAACGACATCCGACGGCTGTATCAAAATTCAAGAGATCCTACCTTAAAGCCCATAATTAATCGGTTTAATAATAAAATTAAAAACCTAATTTCTAAAGAAAGCAAAAAAGCTGGAGCGACTTTCTTAACTCCCTCTCCCCTGAAGATAATTCTCTCTGGAAAATTAAGAAAAAACACAATAATAATTATACTACCATTCCTCCCTTAACTGCCTTGAACACCACGCCATACACGGACAAAGAAAAGGCTGAAATCCTTATCAGGTCCTATGATAAGCATTTTCCCCCTAATCCTTACCTTGCTAGCCCTAATCATTATTTTGAAGTTAATGAAACTGTTCAAAATTTCTTAGCTACCCCACGGACCCACTCCCGGAAACTCAACCAATTGTTATTTCAAATATCATTAAAAATCTTAAAAATAGAAAAGCCCCTAGATACGACAATATATCTAATTGTGCTCTTAAAAATCTTCCTTGCAACTGTATAATTTATCTTACTAAACTTACCAATGCTATCCTTCTTTTTCACTACTTCCCAAAACCTTGGAAGACTTCTATTGTTTCACCTATTCCTGGGAGATATTTCCACGTTTGTCATACCGCCATTTAAAAAATATATATATAATATAGGGCCAGGTGGCTAGTGCAACTGATTAATACTATGGCTCTCATAGGTTATCGAATTTTATTGATATCTCTTTTTAACACCTTGCTTCCAGTGAAAGGACTTTATCGAATCAGAAGCGTGTGAGATTTAGTCCTATATAAAGGTTTCTATCAAAATTTTTTTGAAATTATAATATAGGGCTATAATATAGGGTAATCGAATTTATTTATTACTCCTTATAACATTTTGCTTCCAATGAATGAATCTTACGAAACTATCATTGTATGAGATTCAGTCCTATATAAAGGCTTCTATCGCCATTTAAAAAAAAAACTAATATAGGACTAGCCTGCTGGTGCAACTAATGTTTAGTTTGACCCTCGAAATTTATTGATTACTAATTTTAGCACCTTGCTTCCAGTGAAAGCACCTTACCGAATTAGAATTGTGTGAGATTCAGTCCAATATAAAGGCTTCTATCATCATTTTTTTTTTAAATAATAGCGTGCTCTGCCCCCTACGAGCTACTCTAGCCAACCCCGCTCAGACACCGCAAACTTTAAAAGCACGCTAATTTGATCGGCTTTAAAAAAAATTACGAAAAGCTGAATTATAATTTTTTTTTAAGTGGCGATCTCGCTGTTAATGGGCTGTTTTCGTCATTGATTAAATCAAATCAGTGAAAAATTTGAAAATAAACTAATATAAAATAAATTAAGTAAACAGAGTCTTAATCTCCCGGTATTTTTTAGCACCGCTATAAGAAAGTTCTTTTAAATAAGACATTTTGATTGAATTGTTTTAAATTTGACGTAATTTTCACCAAAGTTTTCTTTTTTTTTTTTATATTCACGTGAAAATACTTTTGGTTTTAGAAAGGAATTATTATTTGTGTTGTCTTAGAATTCACAAAAATAGTTTTAAAGATTATCTCAAAATATGAAAAAATGTCTCGCGCAAATACATTTTTAAATTATTGTTAGTTGTATATTATTGTTAGGCCATTTTAAATATGACGTAATTTCCTACATTTACGACTTTTAACACGTATTAATGAATATTATTTTACAATTTTCTTTGTCTTATAAAATTCAGGTATAAATATAGTTTTCATGACTTAATTTTCTATATTTCCCTGCTTTTAAAACGTAATCATTTAATTCTAATTTGAAAGTTTTTTTTTCTGTTTACAATAGTCATGTGTAAATAACTTTTTAATTTGAAGGAAATATTATTCTTTGAGCTGTTTTAAAAATTGGCACCAATTTAAAATAATACCCTTTCCTAAAAGATGTAAAAAATAACCCTTTCCTAAAAGATGTAAAAAATATTTCTCGAAATGCGGAAATATTGAATAGAAATGAAAATAAATCCTCAACAAATGAATTTAAAAAAATGCTGTCTACACACCGCGAACTCCTAATGTATAAAATGATCTAAAAATGATTAAATTCCTCTGTATAGTTTTTGCTCCTATAAAACTTTTTTAACGGGACGATTTTGACCAAATTAACATTGAATATCTCTTAAAATAATTATTCGATTTGAAAACTGTGTGCATCAGCGTCTTTATCAAACATCTCTCTATAATACCACCGATTTTCATATTTTTTTGTATACAATAATTTTCTTAATATTAACGAATAAAGCCCCCCCCCCCCACCCCAGTTACAAAAAATTGAAAAACAGCAGCGTTGACCACGTTAGTTACTTTTTTTTTTTTTTTTTTTTTTTTTTTTTTTTTTTTTTTTAGAATAGAGATATAATATAGGGCTACGTGGCTGGCGCAACTAATTTTTTGTTTGACTCTCATAAGTAATCGAATTTTATTGATTTCTCCTTTTAACACCTTACTTCCAATGAAAGGATCTTACCGAATTAGCATTAGATTCAGCCCTGTATAAAGGCTGAGTAATAAAAAAAATTAGTGAAATTTATACTTTAAATAATGCTTGAAAACAGATCCTCACAGTGTGTTTATCCTTAACTAAGTGTTATTAGTTCACAATAAGTTTCCATAAGTTCAACACAAAATTTACTCACCTTGACAAAAAACAGATTATCCTTTCCTCATGCTAGACCGAAGCTCGACTGACGCTCAAAAACATGTGAGAATACCCACTAGGGAGCAGCATAAATCTGTCATGACTGGTGGCGCATCACTTATACCTCGTTTCTGAAAAAGTGCACTGCGTAATCGTACCCCATGCGTAAACATGCCCCGGTCTACCCTACAATGTCTGGAGAATTGTTATACCCAACAATTTACCCCCAAATTTACCTTACTTCAGTCATTTTAAAATGTAGAAGATTTATTAGATAAATTATTTTCTTTCTTCTAAATCAAATTGTATTATCAAACGGAAATTATTTTTTAATATTTTCCAAAACGCAGGGAAAGTGTTTATGAATTCTAATTGTCTATCCATCTATCTGTCTGCACTGTAATTCGTGTAAAAATATTCGGAATGCCATGTAATCCATGTATGTTATTCAAGCTCATTTTTTATTGCTCAATTACCGGGACGCACCAAAAAAATCTTTTACAGTACTATTTATGAACAATAATTGCTGGAATCGCGTTTTCATTTCTGCTATTCATTTTACAGTTTTACTAATATTACTTAGTGTATATGAATTCTATAGATCAGGGGTTCTCAAACTTTCAGAGTGAAGTTACACTAAATAGAATTTCATACTTCCGCGTACCACCAGTTGACAAACTCACAGCTAATACAGAAAAATCTGTGTAAACGGAATATGTCTAAAATGAAATATTTTTCCAGACTTTTGTATTCCGCCTGAGGCGATTTTACTGAGTTACATGATTACATTATTAAATTGGCTTTATTAGTATTAAATTGACTTTAATATTTTTTAGTTTATATAAACTGTATTATTTTTGGGTGGCAAATAAAGACATATTTAAAAATAAAACTACTGCATAGCTTTGTTAAACATGGAAAAAAGTACACATTTGAAGTTGCCTAGATCGTCAATTTTTTGTTATATGTATACCATGTTTATATCAGTAGTAAAATACACATAAGAAAATTTAATAAGTGAATAATTTACATAAGAAATTTATATACCTTCTGAAAGTAAACTGCTTATTAATGCGAGATCGAAGTTCGTTGAAATATGTTATATACACGCATACAATATATTAATGGAAGAAAACCTGTTTTTCGGGGTGTTTGAAAGGTCAACTCAACATCTATCGAATATTAATTCCATTTATCTAAAAATTCTAATTCAGATTACATGCAAAACGCCGTCAATGCAGTAACAGAGAGCAAATGCCATGGAGCTATTGAACTGACCAATCAAGAAAGAGGAGGGAGGGGAGGGGGAGGGGGGATTGAGCTGCTATTTGATTTCACATGCTGTAATTTATATTTCATTTCACGTATCAGTGTGAGACTTTAGCGTACAATAAACAAAGCTTCGCGTACCAGTACTGGTACGCTTACCATAGTTTGAGAACCCCTTCTATAGATAATATACAGGGCTGCACGATAAAATTCAAATAAATTTCCGCTTATTGGCAGAAATTGGCGAATTTTTAACTGTGCTATGCGTTTCCTAAGTGAAACAAATGTTTACATACTATGTAGTTACATATACAAAAACAGATCAAATACAGCGCAGCAAAAAAGAATTCGGATATATTTTTCCGACTATAGATGTAAGACATTAACGGCTGAAATTGGAATTTTAAACGTGCTTTGCGTTTTCCAAATTGTTTACTATTCTATTTTTTACGCAGTATTTTTTTTCTTTCTTAAATATTTTTGTGTTTTTCGAAAAATATGTAATTTTTGTTTTAATAAAAGTTTTTCTAACATTGCTACGTTTATTTATATGTTTTCCAATATGCTTGCCAAATTCCCTACTATTTATTACGCATTAAGTTTGGAGTAATTCTTTTCGATATACGTAGAGATATGATTATCCCACACAATGTGTAAATCACAGAATAGCAGCCCTACATAATGGGCTATATATCTAGTAGCTGCAAGGTTTACATAACGTTTAATAGAGAAGTTAAACTTATGTATCCCAATTTTCAACGCCTTTAATTCGGTGTCTGCTACTAAACATACGCTATAATCAAAACATTAACTCATGTGAAGTTTTATAAAACATAAAATTTCATTCACTAGTTTGTGAATTATGGCGATAAAAAAATTAGTGTAACACACAGCCAGACAGAGAGAAATCAGCTCAAAAATAGTCAAATCTCTTTAAGAACATACTAAACGTTTATTTTCAGCAAAATTCAGAGAACGAAAATTTCACGAACGCAATGCTTTCTTCTTATGGAAATATAATCGCCAAGCTCATTCCGTATTCTGGCAACCCAAACAATAACCATAAAGGGACGTTTTATAAACATTATCTTGCATCATCATTATTTGCGTGTATATAAGCCGAATATATTTCTCAATATCTTCTTTTCGAAGAATAAATTCTATCATTATTTAAGAATCAAAAGAATGCGTTTGGATTGTTTTTGATACAAATCATATAATCTTCTCTGCTTCAGTTTCAACAATTTAGTTGTATTTTACCAAATGCAGAAGAATTGTATTTGTAACAACGGAATAGCGAATAATTTTTGGTTTATAAAATTATGAAATAGTTTTTGTAGCTCATCGTTTATGTAGTGTAAATCTGAAGTTTTAATGAAATTTTTAAATTTGGATATCAAGTATAGAAATTTATAGCCGGAAATAAATTATAAAACACATATGAAAACTTGGAAATGTCTCAAATAATTTTTTATTGCTTGCGGAATTCCGCGTTAGTTTTTGTTATTCAGAATTTTAGAATTAATAATAGCATAATAAAAAATATGAAAAAATTCAATATCTTAACCAGTATATTGAAGTACATAGAATTAGTCCAAAACACTCACTTTTAATTTGATACGAAGTATTTACATATCAGATAAAGAATGTTTTAATTTAGATAAAATATATAACAGTGGAGTCCTTTCATAGTAATAGCCGCATTATTCAATAGAAAAAATTTTCACTTTTTCGCATTTCGATATACGACCTATTTACATACAAATAAAAATTAATAATTTGTACAGCTCATAAAACTATAGTTATATTATTCATATCGTTATAATCATTTAGTATCATTGAAATTAAAGGGACAAGGGACCTTAAAATCCTTAAAAATATATTTTTTATTTTTTGTAAATTTCACCTAATTATTATTCAAGGGTACTTTACATGCATTATAGCATGCATTTATCACAAAAAAAATTAAAAAAAAATTTATTTTTATGAATAAAATGTAATTTTACGCTTCGTCTTAGAAATCTTCGAAATGTCGCTTGCGCATTCCATATCAATGAAAATCCCCAATATTTTTTATGAAAGTCTGTTTTATATATATAAATAAAATAGAGCATCGAATTTTATATATTTGAATTTAAAGGTAAAAAAAAAAAAATAATAAAAATTTTGAAATTTTTTTGAAAAAATTTCAAAATTTTTCATTTTTTTTCTTTTTTTTAACCTTTAAATTCAAATATATAAAATTCGATGCTCTATTTTATTTATATATATAAACCAAACTTTTATTAAAAATATTGGGGATATTCATTGATATGGAACACGCAGGGGGCATTTCGAATATTTCTAAAACGACGCGTAAAATTCCATTTTTTTCATAAAAATAAATTTTTTACAAATTTTTTTGTGATAAATGCATGCCATAATGCATATAATGTACCTTTGAGTAATATTTAAGATAAAATTTACAAAAAATAAAAAAAAAATTGAAAAATTTTGAAATTTTTTCAAAAAAATTTCAAAATTTGTAATTTTTTTTTTAACCATTAAATTCAAATATATAAAATTCGACGCTCTATTTTATTTATATATATAAATCAAATTAAAAAAAAAATATTGGGGATTTTCATTGATATGGAATGCATAGGGGGCATTTCGAAGATTTCTAAGACGACGCGTAAAATTCCATTTTTTTCACAAAAATAAATATTTTTTTAAATTTTTTTTGTGATAAATGCATGCCATAATACATATAATGTCCCCTTGAATAATATTTAAGATGAAATTTACAAAAAATAAAAAAAAAAAATTTGAAAAATTTGGAAATTTGGAAATTTTTTCGAAAAATTTTTAAAAATTTTCATTTTTTTTTTTTTTTACCTTTAAATTCAAATATATAAAATTCGATGCTCTATTTTATTTATATATATAAAACAGACTTTTATAAAAAATATTGGGGATTTTCATTGATATGGAATGCGCAAGCGACATTTCGAAGATTTCTAAGATGACACATAAAATTCCATTTTTTTCTCAAAAATAAATTTTTTTTAAATTTTTTTTTCTGATTAATGCATGCTATAATGCATATAATGTACCCTTGAATAATATTTAAGGTGAAATTTACAAAAAATAAAAAAAATTTATTTTAAGGTCCCTTGTCCCCTTAATTCAGAATATTTCAATTATATATATTTTTTACATAAATTTTAATAGTTTTATAAAAGATTTATTTTTAAACATAAAGATGACAAAAAAAAAGGAAGTTTTGTTTAATATAACGAAAGTACGTCCGAATATTTAATTTTGGCTAATAATTACAAAAAAAAAAAAGTAATCTGAAACAAGTCATGAAATAAAGTATCTCTGCTTCAAATAATTATTTAATAATGAAATAATACATTTCTGTTGTGATCACAACCGAGCAGATAACACTTTACAGACTCGGTGAAGATTTATGCTGTAATTTTCCTAAATTGGCATAACACCTATTTTAAATTTGCGTTATTAAAGGTAGTCAAAACGAAGATTTGAAGTTCTAATTAAAATTATTTAAGTATATTTAAAAATTCTAGGATAAATATTCTTTTAGTTCATAATTATTTATAAAATTAAGTCATAAAAAATATTCATAGGCATAGCTTCTAAAATTCAATCACTAATAAGATTTTATTAATTAAGCTCAATTAAAAAATATGTTCTTTAATGTAGATTTTTTTATATAGATTATTTATTATGTGGTGTTTTACGTATTACATTTTTATGCTATAACATCTTTTCTAAATTTTAAGTACGTTTGTAAGGATGGATATTCGCGAAAAGCGAATATACGATGTGGATGGGCGAAATTGAAATAACTGACGTTGGAGTTGCGAATGACATTTTTCTATAAGTACTAGCAATATCGGCAGGAAAGTAAGGATGAGAGAGTATTTTAGTAGAAATTATGTATAAAGTGTGACGGATTAAATGTATTTACAGGAAGGCTTTCGCGAGTGTGAAGATGCCTATTTCAAGTCTGTTTGAGTCGTTTCAAGGTGTATACTTTGATACATACATTTCTGTTGTGATCACAGCCGAGCAGATAACACTTTACAGACTCGATGAAGATTTATGCTGTAATTTTCCTAAATTGGCATAACATCTATTTTAAATTTGCGTTATTAAAGGTATTCAAAACGAAGATTTGAAGTTCTGATTAAAATTATTTAAGTATATTTAAAAATTCTAGGATAAATATTTTTTTAGTTCATAATTATTTATGAAATTTAGTCATAAAAAATATTCATAGGCATAGCTTCTAAAATTCAATCACTAATAAGATTTTATTAATTTTGACTCTCACATATTTTATAAAAATTTTACTCTGCACTTGCGCAATGCATCAGATATTGTAAGTCTTACCACGTAATATTTTATTTAGCAACGTACACAAATAAATAATTTAGAAAGTTGTTTCCTTCCTTACTATGCAACTTAAATAACATACTTATGCACTATCATGGCTAGAACTACAATTTAATTCAATCTACAACTGTTCTATGAGTGCCTACGTAGTGGTTGTGAAATCATATATGTAACAGAGCTCTGTTATATATCACACTATTGATTGATCTTTCAGTGAAAATTATTTTTACAAATTTAACATTACATTTATTTTCATGCTTCCCGCCTCGGAATGTAAATTAATAAAATCAAATTGAATTTAAAAGATTTCTTGCTTCATCCCCACTCCCTTTCCGTCGATCTCTTTTGCATTTGACCGCTAAAATGCTCCTCTTACTAAAGAAAAAAAAAAGAAAAGAAACTTATACTGAAGCATTTATTTCGGCGACGCTTTTTGCATTTCCTAAGCATCTCGCGAGATTTAATACTTAACCGTACTTTAACATCTATAATCCATTTCCAGCACATACTTTGTGCAGTTATTTTGTTCCTTTAATTTATTTCCAGATATCTCTCGGTCGCCTCTGCATTGTGACGTATGAATATTTTCACACCTCACACCAGCGCTCTTAAAATTCCTTCAAATGGAAGCCCTACGTAGCAGTGACCGTTGTAGTTACTGACAAGGGAACCACTTTTGGTGTTGCTCGCACCTAGCATCGAGACTTGGTGCGTTTTGTAGCCCTATACATAAAAGTTAGAGAACCGAAAAAATTTCTCTGTTAAAATAATATTTTATATACTTTTTTATACTTTTAATTTTTATTATTACATATTTATTTGTTTATTTCACGCCAAAAGTGAGTTAAGTCGCCAAATAGGGCGCTACAATTTTTCCGCCCGCTTTATCCAAAGAGAAAATGTACAGAACATATTACTAGAATTATATCAGATTGGGATTTTTTTTAAATAACTGATAGCATAAGAAACGAATATTAGGTTTTTATTTTATTTTCTATGCAGACGATAAATATGTAAGTAATAAATATAATTCTATAAAAGCTTCGAAGATCATTGAAAACTATTTTTTAGTAAAATACAAAATAAGCAAACTATTTTCTTTTGAAATCGAATGAAATAAAGTTTCGAATGTTTAAAATGAAATGTTGCTGTATTAAATGGTCCTTCGGTAAAAGTCATCATAAAGTAAATTAATATTTTTACACAATTTAGAAAAATGACTGTGGCAAAATAGTTCAGACATTGCAATTTCTAGCTATTACAAATTCAGCTATGACATTTGGCTAGGGTTGCCGGAATGCTCTACTTTTGAAAATAAACGCCAACTGTTTCCCCGCCAAAAATGTGAATATAAAGTTGCAACTTTTCAAAATCAAATTCGTGGGTTTTTGAAGGAATTTTCAAACTTTTTTCAATATTTTATACTTATTATTAACTAATTTTTATTTTTAAATGCTTTTCTTTAAAAAAAAATTCAACGTTAATAGTCCGATAAGTGGTCTCGAAAATTGCATTTTCAGAAATTTATGCTGTTGTATAATCAAGAAATATTATTTTAACAGAAAAATTTTATCGATTCTCAAACTTCATAATATAGGGCTTTAAAATGCACCAGGTCTCAATGCTAGGTGCGAGCAACACCAAAAGTGGTTCCCTTGTGAGACATTGGTTAAATTTCTCCCTACTGTGATTTCTTCCGTCTATGCCTTTTTATCGCCAAATTGTGTATTATCAAGTTCATGTCATTTAGCCGCCATGTTTGGCTGTCTATCATGAGGACTGAATTCGTCACTCCTTTCATGGCTTTTGTTCTTGTCTGACCAAACCGTCAGACCTACTGCTGTCTGTTTCTCTCAGGAGCACCTTTACCCTTTAACCTTCATGAATGTTGTGTGAATAAAAAGGAACAGCTATTGATTGCCTTTCAATTTTGGAGGGGTTTTTTGTGTTCTTATGTTTCAGTACTGGACCTCTTGCCACTAAATAAAATAATCAACATCATCACGAATCTCCATTACAATATATTCACGAACTTCATTTAAAATCGACTGTAAGATATGTGAACAAAATCGCTATCGTGTAATTAAATACACTTATGAAAATATATTTACTTTAAGATATGTATAAATTAACTGAAGATTCTATCGTGAAAGGTAATTAGAGTGGCTCAGATTAGTAAGAACATGTCACATTAAACATATTTACAACAAAGGAGTCCGACTACGTTAGTTTTCTCTAAATTCTTTTTTATATCAACAGATACTGATTCCAAAATTAGATTACTGTTATATTTAGGTATGGTTCTATATTACGCAGTAGTAGAAAAATATTGAGGTAATTCTGTTTTAATTTATAATACCTTTACAATATCTTGGCCCACATTAGCATCATTCGAATGAAATATTGCCTCATTCCAAAATTAGATTAATGTTATATTTAGGTATGGTTCTATATTACGCAGTAGTAGAAAAATATTGAGGTAATTCTGTTTTAATTTATAATACCTTTACAATATCTTGACCCACATTAGCATCATTCGAATGAAATATTGCCTCATCATTGGCATGTTTAAGTTTGTTTAATATTATACGAATCTGCATAAAAAAATATGCCCGCAATTGATGCCCATATTTTCAGCGTACAGCCAAATTTTCTACAATATTTCTACTTCATAGGAAATATTTGTAATGTAAAGCCAATATTTATCTAATATTGTATTTAGGTGTAAATATTTCCAATATAAAATGGATATTTATTCAATATTGATATTTCCTTATAAGTAGTTCCTTTAAAGACAATATTTGCGCAATATTGGATACCAGAATACCTAATATAATAAATATCTGCATTCAACTAGAATAACTTAAAAATGCTTTTAATCTTTCTTTTAAAACAATATTTATGATATTATTCTTTTCATCATGAAAGCCAAATATGTGACACCGGTCAATTTAAGCAACTAATATAAATTAAAATTGGACTATATGCAATAAAAACAACTTATTACTTCTAACATGCAGAACCAGTGACATAAACAAATAGTAATGATATGTGAAACCTTGTTAAACTACGAATTCACATCCGTACAGGGAAGCACTTCATGCTTGTTTCATAAATTGCAATTTACGTTTTAGAATAATGTTTATAAACAACAAATCAAAAAGCAGAAATGCAATATACAAATTCTAAATGTATCCATCACATAATTTTAGCAGCACTTATAGAGTTTAATAAATAAACTCATTTTTCAAAGTCAACAGATAATTTAAAGCTACAAGGTTAAGTAAAAGTTTCTTTAATAACTCTTATCTTTGTTAGCAGTATTTTCGAAGCTACACAAATATATTGCGTTATTAAATACTAATAATATGTAAGCAAGTTATTCAGCATAAATGAAACGATATCAGTGCGTAATTTTTTACATGTGATTATATATAAAATCCATTACTAAACTAATTCGGTATTAGTGAAAGTAATTAAATAAAAATGAAGAGAATACATAAATCGTTGTTATAATAGTTTCTTTTTATTTTATATACAAAAACACATTCATATTTAAGGTGTTAAGTTTCTATTCTGGATATAATTCAGGAAACATTCTGGAACAACAAAAAATAATATATCTAAAACTCTGACGCACTTTTTTTTTTCACTTTATATTACAAATTTGCAATGCCTGTATATTTTCTTTGAATTTTAATATTTTTATAATTTTATGTTTCTTAGTTGTTGCGGAAATCATACTTAAATTTCGTAAAAATAATTGTCTTTCAAATTTTCTACTTCATTCTTGTTAACTCATAATGTTATCCATTTATCGAAAAACAAAGAAAACTATTCGAATCTAAATCACATAATCATGCCTGTAACTGTTATGCCTTTACTTTAAAAATAAGTTCATAAGTATATAAAAGAATTCATGGGCAATTCATTTTCTTAGAGCGGCTATAAGTAATTTAAGTAATAATTTGCTAAAGCAAAATTTTTCTATGAATTATTTAACTGTTAAATAAAAAATTCTACTTTGTATAATGTCACATTTAAAAAACATTCATTCACTTACAATTTTGTTTTAATAAAAAGTTGCGAGATTGTTTTTCTGAATGTTTCTCTGTTACTGAAGTAACAATTAATTTAATTAAAACGCCCTATAATTTTACTTAATATCTAAATCATTAGATTTATAGATAATTTCTTATAATTTTCTTTAAATAAAGTATACAGTATACAGTATACAGTTACAGCATACATAATTAAAATTTTCTTTAAGTAAAGTGTACAGTTACCTGTATATGCTTTCAATATTTAATTTTTGTTTTATAGGTAAGTGAAGAAATGTATTTCAGCTGCTGTTAATGTAGGGGAGACAAGGGACGGTTGACCATACGGGAAGCTTGACCCACCCATCAATTTTCATATTTAAAAGTATTTCAGAGTTTTAACAATAGGTGCCAATCAAAGCTACTGGAATGCTCAAACAACAGTCTTCGTTTCATAGAGATAATCCAAGTAGGTGTGGAAAAAATCAATTGTGAGGCGTTTTCAACTAAAAAGTTGTGCTTTTAGAAATATTTTGTAAGCTTTTTTCAGGTAAAATATATCATAGAAATTAAAGTAAGTAGGTTTAAAGTAATGCAGAAATATAGATCTTTCATTCCAGTCATAAAGACTGTACAGTAAGTTAGGCTTAATGCAACAATGTGGTATTCATTAGAAAAGGTCCATGTAGGGAGGCTTGACCCAGTCAATGTGAGGGAGACTTGACCAGATATTCAAGGCTCCCATAATTAAGTGGTTTTGGAAATCTTTTTATTATACACTGTGCAAGTGAAAAGTTAATGGTATATACATAAAATAATGTAAATTTATTTTGTAAAGCTTCAGTAAAATAGTGTGATGGAAAAGAAAATGTTTAAAACTGACTGTAGAAAACTGTGAAAAATTGCTGGAAAATGGGAAAGTTGATAGGAACTTTTTCCCATTTAAATATTGCTTATTCTAAGTAAATAGAAATGGTGGGAAATACTAAAAAGGACTTAGAAAGGATGAAAGCAGCAATCTTAACCCTTTGAGGGGCAGTGGTATGTTTATAAAACCACTTAATTTTAATTCCGAAACCTCACGATGGCACCAGAATTTTGCTAAAATATTTTCATTTAATATGTATGTTAAATATAGCCTTTTTCTTATTTCCAAATAAATTTGTTCGTAAATTCCAGTTTCAGTCATTTATTTCAACATTTTAGTACTGAAAGTACTTTGCCCCATAAAGATTCAAATCATGTTAATGGTACCTTAAGTATTCTTACGGTTGCAAAAGAACATAGCATCGATCGAAAAACTTTAAAAAGTTATGTAGAAAAATTTCACCAGGGTGAATACAGTGAGATGAAGACAAACTATGTGATAACTAGAGTTGTCAGATCGAGTGTCACAAAAAATATAACAAGGATACAAAAAAAAAGTGGGACAGTGGTTCCTAAATCCGGACATAATAACATGAAACACTATGAAAACGGAACCTGTCTCTAACAGAATACTGCCTTAAATGTTAAAATTTCATTTTCCCTGCTGAACAGTTGTACCTGCTCAGACAAAATCCTGTTTAAAACAAAATTTTTCTCCTATGACTTTCGATTGCGTCTTAACAGGTTTGTTTAAGCCTCATATTAAAAAAAAAATATATATATATATATATAATAATTAAAGCATGTATAATAAAGTTATTTTGCTTTTTTTAAACTGATTTTATTTCTCTTCACAAATTGTGCAATATAAAACAAAGTGGGTCAAGCCTCCCATATAGTGGGTCAGCCCTCCCATATGTGGGGAGCCTTGACCCATTATTTTGTCATGATTAAAATCAATCATTTTTCAAATTTCTTATATGTTACACTTATGTAGCAATTTTATTTTGATAACTGATTGTATAAGGAATAAAATTATATATAAAACTTTATTCTACTTTCAATATTTAAAAAATAAAAAATCATTTTGTAAAAAGTGGGTCAACCCTCCCTAGTCTCCCCTACTCTTAATATAGTTATCATAATGGTTAATTTTTTTTACTGAATCAGAAGATACTTTTACTCAGTTTACTGTTGTATACATTACTCTTATGTTTTATTGTGTGTGTGTGCATCTGTGTGTATGTGTGTGTGTCACTTTGTCATAAAAAAATAATTAAAGTTAACACCAGCGACACATTATATGTTTCAACTCTCAATTCAAAAGCAGTAAAATAAAATTATGTAACTAATATTTTGCATGTTTTTTCTTAACTTAAAATGTTCATTGATATTCCATATCGAAGTAAAATCCTTAAAAGAGGACTAAATTTCACTAGGCTCATTTGTATTTTAAGATTATATTTTATGAAAGTCGAAATTATGAAATGAAAATTACAAAAAAAGTGAAAGCACAAAATATATACTTTCAATCGTTTCATAAAAGAATTGAGAGTAGGAAATTTTGTGAATTTTGGTAGTTAATGGTAAAAAAATATTTATTTATTTTAGATAAAAATACTCAAAAGTTATTTCTCTTCATCCTATTTGCCCAAAATCTTACATATTGAATGTTCCTGTCAGACACTCTTTCTTTATTCTGGCAACCTTCTGACTTGCCAAAAAGTGATAGCTTCTAATAACGTTTTGTATCATCATTATTTATCTCGTGTTTTCATTGCTAATATCTTTCAGGGGAAAAATTGAACCATTCTTGGAGAAGAATGATATTATTTATATGGAATAGAAAGAAAAGTCTCCCTTGTAGCCTCTATATTTTTCATAAACATACATTTTTTTTTTATATTTATTTAGAATACAATTTCTTTCTCCATAAAGATTTTTATTCTCTGAAAGAAAATATTGAGAGTTTTTCTTTAATATTGAAATTGTCTTCTTGTATTGTAAAATAATATTTAGACGTTACAACAACAACAAAAAAAAAATAATAATAATTTAAAAGAACTTCTAAATTTAACTCAGATATTTAATTTAAAAAATTAAGACTTTCTTTTTTTAAACTGCAAAATCATTTTTTAACACTAGAACGGCGGGAAATTTTACTTAAGTTTTATAAAAATATTTCACATCAGAATTTTTACTTAAAACTATTTAACTTATTTATTTAAGTTATTTTTGTACGGAGTATATTAATTTTAAATTATAAAAAGTTTTCTGGTTCGAATCGACATGTATTCGTTTGGCAGGGGTCAAAATGACCCCTTGCCGCCGTTCTAGTGTTAAATTAATCTTGTTTATGGAAATATATGTACGTTAGCTTTGAAATTTGTAAAAAGGTCTAAAAAATTATAAAAAGTGTATTGCAACTGACAAATTAAAAATACATTATAAAATATATAAGAGGCTATGAGGGCGAAAGTGCACAAACAAACTTAAAATTAATGTAAGTGTCTGGATATGAATGTTAATTTCATTTTGAAGTCCAGCTGATTATGTATGTGATTATATTAAACCAGTTCTAGTTTTATTCTTTATGATGTGCTCAGAGTTTTCTATTCGACACAATGAAGATAATCATACAATTTTATAGCTTACTAGAGGGATCTGCCCCCTGCAAGCTACGCTCACCAACCCCCGTTCAGACACCGCAGATTCTAAAAGCACGCTAATTTGATCGGTTTTTAAAAGATTAGAGAAGATAGAATTATAATGAAAAAACCTATAGCGATCTCCCTGTATAGAGGTTTCCATTCAGTTCCCTTTGATTGCGAAAATTTAAGGTCGAATCAGATACTGTTAAGACATCCAATGGTTGTTTTCGTGTTTGATTAAAGAAAATCAGTTAAACATTTGAAAAGAAGCTAAAATAAAATGAATTAAGTGAACAGAGTCTTTGCCGACGGATATTTTTTAACATCGTTATAAAACGGTTCAAGGGCGCCCATATGGTTAATTTTAGGGGGGGGGCTGAGAAAATCTCAACTTCCTCCAAAGCTATCATACATTTTAGTAAATATTTAAGGTACTTCGCTTTTTTCCGCGATGTTTTGACGAAATTTGTGTTTTTTCGCGATCCTTTGACGAAATTTGCATTTTCCTGTGATCATTGAACGAAATTCACTTTTTTGCAATCCTTTGACAAAATTCGCGTTTTTTCGCTATCCTTTGACAAAATTGGTGATTTTTCCTCTAAACTATTGACGAAATTTATCCATTTTCCGCGATCCTTTGACGAAATTGGTGATTTTTTTCTGCAAACTATTGACGAAATAGATTTTTTCCGCAACCATTTGTCAAAATTCGCGATATTCTTCCGCGATATTTTTTATGTTCGAATTTTCGGATTGATGATCGATTATTGCTAAATCTGCCTCTAATTTCCCAGCGTTTTGTTTACGCAAATTCAGTTTTACTTGTGAAAATGGATCCTGTCTATAACGAAATTCTTCCTTATGCAGAAAAAGTGTTATCGTCTTATATTAAAAAAACCCACACAGTAACTCCGGCAAAAATAAAAATTGTCTAAAACGGAATTTGTTTCCTAGCTTGTGTTTTTCCTCTTTGTAAGAAGGTTCTATTCGAAAGCACTAATTAAAAACTCATGAAAACTGAATCTAGCTTTAAAAGAAATTGAATGTCCCATGGCTAGGACAAAATGAATTCTCAACAATTATACCTGCTAAGACAGAAACCCGTCTAAAACGGAAAATTCTTCCGGTGCCTTCTGATCTTGTCGATACAGTTTTTATTATGCTTTTTCTTTATAAAGCTAAATTTTCATATCTTTCAGCTGATTTATATTAAAAAACAGTTTGACAAAACCAAAATCTAGAGGGGGGTGGGGCCTCAAGCCTCTCCTTGCCCCCCATATGGGCGCCCTTCAAATGACTGACATAATACAATTTACTACAATTACTACAATTTACTGCTTTAACCTTTTCAAGGGCGGTGGTTCATTTTTGGACCACCGTGGTTCATTTTTGGACAATTAATTTTAATTCTTAAATGCCACATTGGCACCAGAATATTGGAGTGAAAATTTTCCTTTTATTAAGTGAACAAAAGCCTTTTCGTATTTCGAAATTTGTGTGTAAATTCTGGTGCCATTCACTGATTTCAACATTTTACGACTAGAAGTAATTTGCCCCTGAAAGGGTTAAACGCATATTCATGTATTTATTATTTTAAAGTTTTCTTTCTCTTTTAATATTCACGTGTAAATACAATTTTCAAGACATAATTTTCAATATTTCCGTGCTTAACACGTACTCATTCAATAGTAATTTTAAAGTTCTATTTTAATAGTCATGTTTAAATAAACTTTTAATCGTTAGGAAATATTATTCTTTGCTCTGTTTTTAGAATTGAAAACAATCTATAATAATAGCCTAAGTCATTTGACTATCATCAACAGCTCCTTAGCTTTTCATAAGAAATGTTTCCATTTTGATTAAAGAATCAAAGTTATTTTTTCGAATAAAACTACATAAAAGTTGCCATGATCGCAAAGATTTCTTGGTACTTTTAGGTTAGCCGGGTTTAAATCTCGCCAAGAGCTTCTTTGTAACTCGCCAGTTAACATTTTTTTTATTTTTCGAATGGTAATTTTAAATGGTTTTTGCAGAAATTTGAACCTTGAACTTTTTCTACAAACGTTCATAATTTAATGACTAGCGAAATTTTAGCCTTTATGACTAGAACTAGGGTAAAGGTAAGGGAACATTTATGTAAAACATTAAGTATATTCATATTTAAAAAGTAAATGAAACATTCACTTAAATTCTAACAAAACCTTTAACTAAATAAAATTATTTGAATTTACTTTGAAGAATGATAAAAATAATTGATGTCACTCCATAACTAAATGTAGCATTTGATAATATATATTATTATTATATATTCTCAAGTAATATTACCTATCATTTCAAATAACATGGATATATAAATTCAATCACTCAGATATATTTAGATTCACCGTGAAATCATTCCAATTCGTTCTGAATGAATATGCCTCATTTTGCATTGCTGCAGCACACTATATATTTGTCTGATGATAAATGTCGAATATGTTACACATTGTGATATATTTAGGTCATGCCTATATAGATATATTTAGGTATCATATAAATAGTCGATTTCTTGGTAATTTTGAAACGGATTGGGATTTCTATGTGCGGCTAATATGTCAATCCAATTGTATTAGATGAAAATAGATCGAAAATGGGCTTTAATGTTTGTCATTATATTTATTTTTTCATTTATTTTATTTTATTTATATTTGCAAATTAATGTTACATAATCATATTTGTTACTCAAAATTCAGGCTAAAACTATTTGTTTGATAATCTTGATTCAAATACATTAAAAATGTTTGTTTGTTTTTTTTATTCAAAAATACTGTAGATCGAATATGATTCTCTCAAAAATTTCATTTTTAAATAATGATTAACAGCTGTCAAATTATCTTGTAAAAAATAAAATAAAAATACAATAAGTAATTTTCTAAATATTTAAACTTGCTAAGTCTATACAGTAATATTCGTTATCATATAAATCAGGCATGTCAAACTCGTCTACCGCCGCGGGCCAAATTAAGCATCGCATACAAAGACGCGGGCCAAATCAAACAAAGTAGATAATGTTATTAGAATTGCACACAGCAATATTTGTACGTACAAAACATCCATATTAAACAAATATTCAAGTAAAGTTCCAAAGTTATTATTATAATTCATAGTTTATTTTATCTTATTTTTCGAAAAAATACGTGGCATTACTTTTTATCAATCAAATCTACAAAGTTTAATCGGATTTTCTAAATTGTATTACCTTAAAAAAATATTTTATACGAGCTATGTTAATCTAGCAAAGGTATAACTTTTAATCTTCCGGATTTTTTTTTCAAGTAAAAACTTAAAAAAAACATATTTTGAAAAAAAAAAATTTAATAAATTGTGTCTACGTATTTCATTTCATTTATAAAACACATTTTCTCGTTCAAATTATGTTGTTTTTACCAGAAAAAATTTGCTACCGAACATAGTTTTTACATGCTTAATTGCTCACTTTGCCTCATTGCCAACTTTTTCACTCAGTTGGAAAATTACAACTCGTAACTGAAATAAACAAAGGTAAAATGCCAAAGGATTGGCGGCCACAAAGAAGTTGTCGACGGGCTAGTTGTGGCCCGCGGGCCGCGTGTTTGACATGCCTGATATAAATGGTCTGTTTGTTGGAAATTTTCAAACTGATATGGCTTTCTAAGAGTGGCTAATATGTCAATCGTTTTGTCTTAGATAGAAATACCTTGAATATGAGTTTTAATGATTGATATTATATTTATTTTCTCACTTAAATTATTTTATTTATATTTGCAAATTAATGTTACATAATTATTTTTGGTATTAAAAATTCAGACTAAAACTATTTGTTAAAACAATGTCTGGTTTAATAATCTTTATTTATTTAATGCTTTACTATTTTAATGTTTGGTTTATTTAACAACTACTGTGGATCAAATATGACTATAACAAATTTTATTAAAATAGGTGATCTTTAGAAAGTGATAGAAGCGAGCGAGAGATATAGACAAAATTAGCTAAGCAGCTGCTTCAATATACCTGCGCCACCGGACTAGTCTAATGAGGGGAATTTCCAAAGGATCTCACTCTTTCCTAGACTTTTATTCCGATTGGCTTGAAACTTTGGGAAAATGTGCTAGACATTTTGCACTATTAGATAAAAAAAATAAATAAAAAATGGATTTTTTTAAATTTTCAAACCCATCTAACCCTTTAAAACACTTTGAACAGACATAAAAGAAGCACTTTTTTACTAAAGGAGTGACGAATAAGGGGAAAGCACTGTCAAAAAGGGGTAAGTTTCCATTATTTTCTTATAGAATAATTCTCCTTTTTTAATCTCGCGATAGTAGATGGTGAATTGTCCTAGAAGAAAATAGTGATATATTCCCTTTTCTTGACTATGTTTTTCCCTGATCTGTATCCACCCTGATTTATTTTTCCGCTGTATGGCTTTTGCAAGTTAATGTTACGTAATTATTTTTTTTATTAAAAATTCAGACTAAAGCGATTTGTTAAACAATGTCTGGTTTAATAATCTTTATTTATTTAATGCTTTGATATTTTAATGTTTTGTTTATTTAACAACCACTGTGGATCAAATATGACTATGACAAAATTTATTAAAATAGGTGATCTTTAGAAAGTGATAGAAGCGAGCGAGAGATACAGACAAAATTAGCTAAGCAGCTACTTCAATATACATATCTATGCAGAGTATGGTTAAGTTTTAATCACAAATTCTTATCAAAGATTATAATTCGAAAAATGTGCATCGTCATATTTCTGTACACAGTACACGCTTTTAAGAGCTTTGAGAAAGTTCCTTTAAGTACCACAAACGGTAAACTACAGCTAAGTGATAGTAAAATCTATAACTGAATATAAACTAAAAATCTTCTAAGATGCATTATTATTATAATTTTATCATTTATTATATTTTTTGTCTAGTTCAGTGTATTTTATTTTCAAATATATATACAACGATACTTTCGATAACGAATACTTCTTCAAATGAAGATATGTTATTGCTAACGAATATACAAGATGGTCATAATTAAACGGACTGTATTCAGAGTGTTCTGTAGCGGGATCTAATTAAGAGAATGGAGCCAAATTTTGTAAGAAGATTACACAAGACGGGGGAAAAAATAAAATTCCGCGAAAAAATAGTTCTAAAAGTGACCGCTAGGGGATATTGGGCGCTGTGTAAGATAAAAGAGAGTTTTAAAAAATGCAGAATCAATACTAAAATCGTTAAATTTGCTATATAAAAGGTAATTTTATTGCAGTATCGATTCTACATTTTTTAAAACTCTCTTTTCTGCTACACAGCGGCACATACCCCCTAGCGGTGACTTTTGCAACTATTTTTTTTCGCGGAATCCATCTGCCCCATGTCTTGTTTAATCTTCTTACAAAATTTGGCGTCATTCTCTCAATTAGATCGCGCTACAGAACACTCTGAGTATTGTCAGTTTAATTACGGCCAGTTAGCAAATTTTTTATTGGGTAACATTACACATTCTCGTTGTAGTTTAATTTTGTGAAGAATAAAGCTTCAATTATTGAAGATTCTAGCTAACAAATATAATTCCAAACTGATTTATTTTAGCAGTTAGACAAAAAATCCCTGTATGTAAAAAAAAAAAAAAAAAAAAAAAATAGCAAGAAGAAAAGAAACTAATTTTCATCTTGTCAGTTGCAAAAATAAGTGCAAGTGTAATGTAAAATATTATGAAGAATTTATCAAATAGAAAATAATTAAATATTTGAACATTTAATTAAAAGGAAATTCTCTAATATAAACAAATCTTTTAGTATTTTGCATTAAATGGCTACATTCATAAAAAAATAAAGTCTCCTATGAATGGATTAAATTTAAATACTTTCTAATTTGTTTTATTTATATTCACAGGGGGAAATGTTAGACCCGACTGTTCTGCGACAAAAACAAAATCCACTTTTCATTGTAAACTATCGAAGTAGACATATTTTTCATAGTTTTAAAATGGCACGTTTTGCTTTAAAAGATTTGATTTCCTGATTATATTTTCATTCATAGAGAAATATGTTGATAAAATCGAAAGAGATTCTCTTTTATCTAAATTAAAAGGAAATTATTAGTATTTTCCATTTTTAATCAATTCTAAAACAATCTTAATAATCTGAAATTTTAGTTTTTGAAAAGCATATACTTGCTTCTTATTCTATATGACATAAATTTATTTAGATAACTTTGCATGATTAAAATTAATGAACGTCTCAGGATAATGAAATGGAAATATTCTAGAAAATTTGTATCGAAAATATGAGTTTTTTAACATACTGCAATTGAATAGCTTAAATGTATTCATGAATACAGATGTTTATTATTTCGATAATGATGTGGAAAATAGTAAGGCTAAAAAGGTGCTGAACTGCATTTTTCATTAAACGTAAATTATTTGTTTTCTATCAAAATTAAAGTAGATAATAGGATTTAATAATTAAAATGATTTAATGCTGTGATGCTCCTTAAAATAAGTATTGGGTTTATAATACTAAAATCTTAAGCAAATTCTTTAGCATCATTATTATTGCTTTAAAAATGCAACACTTATTATTTTTTTAACTATACACTACGAGGTGGTGTTAATAAAAAACAAAAAAATCACTTGTTTTATGTATTTTAATCCGTTTGTGTGATACGTAGAATGTTTTAGAAGTAACATTATTTTATTATAATCAGGATTTCATTTTATATCACTTATTTTATATCATAATTATTTATTTTACATCAGGAAATATAGACATGCAGTGTTGATTTTGGTTCTCGATAAAGCGAATTTATTCTTTGATTTAAATCGGATTTTTCCAGTCTTTTTATTTTTGTGTGCATGTTTTGCTTATAAGAAATTACTCCTGTCAGTTATATATCACCAATAGAGTATTTTTAGAAACAAAGAAAAAAGACTTTTGTAAACATCTTACTATTAATGGAAAACTAACAGGAAATATGTATAGTGACACAGATATTGCTGCTTGTTTACTGTCGGGAAGACTGAAAAAATCACGGATAAAATATTAAAATAAACTGAGATTTTTTTAAAGAACAAATTGGCTTTTTGTGATTCTGGGGTCAGGTAACCTTTGAACCAATAAAGTGCATGGAAAAGTGACCTCTGTAAGAATTGCAGTCATTTTTTAACAAATTAACTTTTAATTATAAAATTGAAAACACATTTTAGGAACGATTTATTTTATCAATCAAAGTTGTTAGAAAAGGTATACATATATATATAGATTTTTTTTATTTATTTTTAAAGATAATACAATTTTTACGAAAGAATTATTCTTGCATGCATTGCGCGCATGATTTTTCCCATTTCAATGGCTGAAACAAGCCAAGATTTTTTTAATGAGTACAAATATAAAGTGTTTTCAAAATGACCTACAATGGAAAAAATAAAACTAGTAGATCTCGAGAAAAAAAAATTTTCTTTAGAGTAATTTGAAATATCGAGATATTTTTTATACAAAAGTAGCCGTGAATTCTAAACTTCTTACTTGAGAAACATAATAATAGGTCATCTTGTGCTTCTGTACGTTTAATACATCCACCAAAAATTTCGTGAAATTCTAGGCAACCGTTTTCAGAAATCGTGCGCGCAATGATCAAAATCGCTGTTTAGAGAAAATTGGTTTAAAGATTGAAAAACCCGTTGATCATATAGCAGAAGCTCAAAGTGTTTTAGACATAACTTGTTTTCTAATGCGATTTTTTGTATGGGGTTTGATTTTAAATGTTCCCAAAGAATCATATTTAATTATAAGCTATTTAAAAAAAAATCGATTTTTGGACGCTTCAAAGGTTACCTGACCCCTTAAAGATTATCAAAGACAGTTATTTTTCGGAAAAAATATATATATAGAATAGTTTTCTTTGAAAAAACATTATGAAAGTTAATATAAAAGGAATTATTCTAAAATAAACAGGTCGTTTACATTACATGGCTTTCTTTATAAAAATAAAGTATATCGGGAATGGATTCACTTTCAATTATTTCTGTTTCGTTTTAGTTATTTTAAGAGGAGTAAAATGTTATGGAAGAGTGTTCATTAAAGATATCTCTTTATCATAGAAAATAACGAAATAAATACTTTTTATTATTATGATAATAGCACAATGCATGCTTTGCTCTAAAAGATATTCATTTCCTGCTTACCTTTTCATTCTTGCAAAAATATGTTGATATGTCGAAAAAGATTATATTTTATCTAAATCAAAAAGTAAAATATTAATATATTCCGTTTTAAACCAATTGTAAGACATTCTAAGTAATCTGGTATTTCAGTCTTCGAAGAGCATGTGCTTGCTTTTAATTAATATTAATATATAAATTTATTTAGATAACTTTGTACATTAAAACTTAATCAAAACTTATGGAAATGAAATGGGAATCTTAGAAAATTAGTATAGAAAATTCGAGTTTTTGTATAAATTGCAATTGAATAGTTTTAATGTATATTTGAATATGGAAGTTTATTATTTCGATAATACTATTTTCTCACTAAAAAGAGACTGAATTGCACTTCTCTTTAAATGCAACTTATATGTTTTCTACCAAAGTTAAACTAAATAAGAGGATTTAATATTAAAAAGCGTTTAATGCTGAGATGCTACTTAAAATACGTTATAGAATGATACTACAACAATCTTACTTAAACTATTTAGCATCACTATTATTGCTTTAAAAAATAAAACACTTATTTTATTTTAATAATACATTGAGATATGGGTTTAATTAAATCAAGAATATTCGACTGCTTTATGTACTTTACTCCATTTGGCGCTGCATAGAACTTTTTAAAAATAACATTATTTAAAATATTTTGGCAATAATTTGTCATATACATTTTCTGGTCATACTGATAAGAAAGATTTATTATTTGAGTTGAGTTTCAATGTCTATTTATATATATATTTTTATTTATAAGTTATTCTTGTTTTATGTCAGGAAGTACAAATATGCAGCGTTGATTTTCTTCTCAATGTACCCTTTTTATTATTTAGTTTAAATCAGATTTTTTCAGACTTTTTATTTTTATGATCATGCTGCTCTTGAATAAGAAATTATTCGTGTCGGTTACATATCTTCAATAAACTATTTTTAAAATGAAAAGAAAAAATATTTTTGTAAACATACTTTTATTAATGCAAAATAACAAGAAACCTGTATAGTGACACAGATATTAATGCTTTATTTACAGACGTGAAGACTGTAAAAATCAAGGATGAAATATTAAAATATACAGAGGTTTTACTTTCATTTTATAAATAGGTTTTTTAAAAGAATAAACTGGCATTTTGTGGAATGAAAGGAGGTTTTTGCAACTCTATTCTAACTAAACATGGTTATTTAAACATTAGCACGGACAGCTATTTTTCTAAATAAAATAAATATATAGATTTGATTTGTTTGAAAAAAATTATGAAAGGTAATTTAAAAGGAATTTGTTTAATATAAAAACCTCTTAAAAACGTTGACATTAGAAGGCTTCCTTTGTAAAAAGAATGCCTCCTGAAAATGGATCCAGTTGCACTTATTTCTATTAGATTTTATTTATTTTCAGAAGGGTAAAATATTACTCAGAATTTCTTATTAGAAAAAATAATTCTTTGAAAACAACAAAATAAATATATATTTTTTTATTTTGAAAATTGCTCAATGCATCATTTTCCTTAACAGATAAAATGTTTTACTGATTATATTTTCATTCTTGGAAAAATATGTTGATAATGTCGAAAGAGATTATCTTAAATCTGAACAAAAATATAAATTATTCATATCTTCCATTTTAATCAATTCTAAAGCTTTCTAAGTAATCTGGTGTTTCAGTTTCGAAAAGCATGTGCTTGCCTTTAGTTAAATATTAAGATGTAAATATATTTAGATAAGTTTGTATACAATAAAATTAATAGAAAATCTTAATGAAATGAAATGGAAATCTTAGAAAATTAGTATCGAAGACATGAGTTTTTGTACAGGTTGCATTTGAACAGTTTAAATGTATATATGAATATCGACGTTTATTATTCCAATAACGATGTTGAAAATAATTTTCTCACTAAAAAGAAGCTGAACTGCATTTTTCATTAAACTTAAATTATTTATTTTCTATCAAAGTTAAAGTAGATAACGGGATTTAATGATAAAAAGGATTTAATACTGTGATACTACTTAAAATGAAAAATAGGATTGTAATATTAAAATCTTACACAAAAGCTTTAGCATCATTATTAGTGCTTAAAAATGCAACACCTATTTGTTTTTAAATATATATAGAAATTTGGATTTAATTAAAAGAAAAAAATTATTTATTTTCTATTTTTTATTCTATTTATGTTCTGCATCATTTTTTAAATATATAACGTTAACTATAGTAATCAGATAATACATTTTTATATTTTTTTCGATCAAGCTGATAATAACTATTTATTATTTCGGTACATTTTCCATGTCTGTCAATGTCGTTTTTCGTTTTAATTTACTCTTATTTTATATCGAAAACATTCAACGTTGAATTTTCTTTTAAAGAAGACTATATTTTTTTTTATTATCGGATTTCTCCAGTCTTTTTATTTTAATGTTCAGATTGTGCATAAATAATATATTGCTCCTGTCGCTTATATTTTTTAACGGCGTATATTTAGAAAAAAAGATAAGACTATTTTTTTAAACATCGTAGTGTTAAGGCAAAACTAAAACAGAAGAAATCTGTTTAGTGATAAAGATATTAATGATTGTATAAAGACAGAAAAGCCGGAAAAATTCTGAAATAAATCTTGGATTAAACCAAGAATGTTTTTTCATTTTATACATTTGATTTTTCATTTTTAGTCTTTTCATTTTCCATTTTATAAATCTTTTTTTTAAAGAAAAACTATTTGAGGAATTAAAGAAACAACTCTAATCTTACTAAATAGGTTAATTTAGCGATTTTCACAATTTTGATGTTGCGCGCAGTGTCACTAAAAAACTATGCATGGCAATCAAAAGAAATTTTCAAAACATATTCATCCCTTTATTTTCTACAACTTAAAACCAGAAAAAAGTAATATTTTCTTTTTTTTCTTTTTTTTTTTTTTTTTTTTTTTTTTTACTTTGAAAATATTTTTTTAAAAGTGAGTATTTTTAATTTTCTGTTAATTTTTTAGTTTAGTCAATATATTTTTTTGAAATATTCTGGTTTTAGTATAAAAGTAACACTATTATGTATTTATTTTCACCAAAATTTCCTCTTTATATTCATATTTTCAGATTTTATCATGCGCGCAAGATTTTTTTCTCTTAATATCATATATTTTTAAACTTATCATTTCAATTTTTATTTATGAATTTAGAAGTATATATGTATTTTTAAATGTAAATTTAAATATGAGCTTTATATTTAAATGAAGTTTGATTTTTATGTTTGATTTATTACACAAGTTTTGAAGCTTGGGACATAGCGATATTTTTTACTTTCTCGACGTGCATCCTATCCCCTTAATATCCTAATTCGAGTCATTCCTAATTCATGTTACAAGTCCTTACAGGGTTGGCAAAGTGGACCCAGCCCACAAAAACCCACCCCCGGGTTTTCTGGATGGATCCATGAACAAAAACCCACATGGGTTTTTGTTAAAAGTGGGGTTTAGCTAAAAATCATTTCTGAGTCTGCAAATCCCCGCTATAGTATTTAGAAATACAAAATACAAGTTTACCTTTTAAGTCCAAAACCCAGGTGGTTTCTTTTATCAAAATTACATAAAAATAAATAAATAAAAATCAGTCTTTTTTGTGGTAATCAGGTGGTAGTTTTTCAGAATATTTATTTTTTAAATATATTTCATATAATTTACACAATGTAACATATTTAAAATAATTATAATTGGTCTTTTTTATAATTTACTAATCAAAATCACATTCACTTTGATATTTATGGTAATATTTATAAATCTTTACTAGTTTTTCACACTGCTTTGAGCCTAGTCTGTTTTGCAATTTAAACCATATGAATCCAAATGTAGAGAAAATCCTCTCGATGGAAGCAGAGCTAGACGGAACAGAATGCAGAGATTGGAAAAAACTGCAAAAATCATTATCTAACTTGTTTTTCTTTTTCTGTACTTTTCCTTTAAGAATTTCCCACCCTTTTAAAGCAGAAAATTGTAACAATATTTTCTGAGAAAAGTGATTTAGGAAAATAGTCTGTCTTTAATTTTAAATGCCAGTAATTGCAGGTAACCACTCTGAATGATATTGTATTATCCATGCTTCAGCTTCCTCCTCTTTAGATGAATTAAGCCTTTCTCCTCAGAACGCTTGCTACACGGTGCCGTAGGTAGCGGGGACTCGGTTCGTGATTTACGTATATATTATAAATTCGTTTAAAAGGAGGGACAGTGCATGCACAGCACGCTTGTTTTACTGTGTGGTAGGCAGCGGGGACCCGGCTCGAGGTTCGTTCGCTTCGAGATTTCATATTATTAGAGGTCCCAATAAAAAGCGGGGCTCACTAGCAGATAAAGCCAGCTAGTTTAATTATTATAGTTACTAATTATTATAGAAACTTTAATTATTATATTCACTACAAAAATAAAAATTAATTATTCATTATGACGACTAAAATCTATTAAAAAGTGATAAGATAAGAACTCACTTTTATCATTTAATAGTATTAAGTTAATTATAATAGTATTATTATTAATAGTATTAATATTATTTTATAATATTAGTTAATAATTTTATTCTGATATTAGTATTACCTTAATACTAATATCAGAATAGAATAAATTTAACTGATATTATAAATAATATTAATTAGTAATAAATAGATTAAATGTAATTAAAAAATGTAACTTAATAAATATATTTTTAAATGCGTACACACATGCAGGGGTCGATCCAGGCAAAATTTTGGGCCTGTCGAGGGCCCATTCACAAAAATCTATTTAATAAAATAGGCCCCTTCACAAAAATAAATTAAATAAAATGGGCTCCTTCACAAAAATAAATTAAATAAAATGGACCCCTTCTTAAAATTCTTTTTCATAAAAACTGTTTTAAAATGTGCAATTTGTAAACAAAACCAGGTCACGAAAAACAAAAAGTTTAGCAGGGGGATTTAAAGAAGATTTTCTTAATAAATTCTTGCTTCGAATTTCAGTAACTGGATTTCAACTTTCGTTACAAAATGTTACTTTTCACAAAAATATAATAAAATTCACAAAAATAACTTATACCTTTCACAAAAGTGACCCCAAGAATAAAAACCTGCATCGACCACTGACATGTATTATATAAATATACAAATATGCAGAAAAATAACTAAAACCCACTTAAACGCAGTAAAACCCAGAAAAGCCCACAAAAACCGGAGTTTTTGCCAACCCTGAGTCCTTATAGTAAAGTTTTTACCTTACCTCAAAACTTTATTTGCCTCCTTTCCTCTTGTGGACTTTGCGGGGATTGTCTCTTTGTAGCATCCTGCAGTACACATTCCATCTTCTTTGATATCGTCTCTCCATTTCCTTTATATACTTTTGTATTCTTTCACCTTGTTCCTCATTAAAATTTTAAAGCTAAAATTAACAAGTTCAATGCATCGACAAGTGATCAAGGCATGATCAGGGCGTTTACTATTTCTGACGTCCGCTACGGCCCCGAGATTATTATAGCTCAAAGTGCATTACCTAAAAGTATATCAAGAACAAAAAAGGTTTAAGAAAGTTGAAAGCTTTAAATAAACGAAAACTCGTACCTATTGAATATTATCCCTGTACTATGCAGCCCTGTACCTGCTGCAATTTCTTATTATTTTCCCTAAGAAAGCACTAAAGCCAATTTTTTGTGCTTGTGTCCTTTTCCCATGTGCATACATTTGCACAAATTATTAACTCAATTCTTGCAAATTTAATAATAATTAAATAAATACTTCTTATAACTGAAGTTTGTGCATATTTATTTCTTAAAAATTTTATCGTAGAATTTTAATGCCTGTAAACCTATAAGAATAAAGAAAGATAATTACAATAAGATTTTGAATAACTTCAACAAAATTACTTTAAATTATTTCTTTTCAGAAGTAGTTTTTACCTAAACCGGTATAAACATGATAACCCAAAACATGTTACATATAAAATAAAGGATTTTTTAAATTACGTAATAATATTATTTGATTTGAATTGGATTTCATACTAAAAGCAATTAGTTTTAAAATAATATTTGAGTTTTATAAAAGGAAAATTTATGTTGCGAAACATTTTGAATATTTTTCCACGTAATTGAACAAACTGAAGCCAGTTTGATAACATCAGAGGTATCATTTAACAAGAAAAACAATTTAGAACTGCGTTAGAAAAAGATACAGAAATAAATTATATCTCAAATCAATTATACGAATTAATTTGAAATTGTTTACGTCATTGCTTACGAAGAAGAACCCTTTCGTATTTATTGAAAAAGTAAATAACTAAGCAGGTGTAGCAATTTGAATTCGCTAAAGATTATTTTGTAAAAATAATGTGTCCCTTTATTATATTATTAAATTATTAAAAGTTCTAGATAAATTGGTTAATTGTTATTATGCTGAGGAACGAAACGAATAAAAATGTTTATATAACTGATAAAAAATTAACGAGTTAAAATCTATTTTGAAAGTTTTCTGAATTGCATTACAAATAAAATTCTGTTGTTTAAAAGAAAAATATTTGCGATTGCAGGACTCGTGTTTCTACTATTATTATAAGAGGTAAATATTTGTCTTTGACAATCCGAATGCATCTGGCTCTCTCGTTTTTGAATAAGTTTTTTGTTTTTAATTCAACAGTAAAATTCGCGTACATCCCGATTCTTCCAAGTTTCCCTGTCAGACATAGCAAACTAAAATCAATCATTTAGACAAAAAAAAAATACATTTTGTTCTCTAAATAAAATTTATTCTGAATTTCTACAGCAATTTTTTAATTTTTAACTATTTTTTTAAATTTATTTCTCTTAGAGAATGATAAATTTGTTTTTTACGTAACGTTTTCTATTTGAAAGCTTAAGTATTTTATAAGAACAAAAAATCTTGTTAAAACACCATCAAATTTTTTTTAATTTTTAGCAGCAAGACTGCTGCTTTCATAGTAGAAGCACGTCTTCTTTGCGCCTGACGAAGAAAAACTCAGATGTATCGAAATGCCTAGCGCATTTAAAAATTTTTGATGATGTTTTAAGAAGATTTTTTGTTCCTATTCATTCACATTAGTTTTAACGTATTTTCTTTAACAATTTAATGTTATATTTTATGTCACTGTATGTAGAAAGCATTCGGGAATCATCAGAACATAAAACATTATCCCTTTGTGACTCAAGAACTTCGATTTGAAATATATTTATTAAATGTTAGAATAAATCATTTTAAGCATGTACAAAATAATGAAAAAAGTTTATAACATAAAAACAAAAATTTATTGCCTAATAGGAACTTTTTTCACATCTGCAATTTACAGAAAATTACATACTTTTCGTATTTTTTTTTTGTTTTTGTTTTTCATTTTCTAATACAAAATTATAAAACATACGAAACTGTCTTTAAAAAAAATCCATTTTTCGACGTCTCCATCCTTTTTAATTTTACAAAACTTACGAAGATCATTTTAACAATAGCGAAGCAAAACTACTCAAAAAATAAATAAACCTCTGGCATGAAAAATTAACTCAGTATCTCTGTCTGTTGAGAATGTATATTTACTTCTGAGTTGGGAGATCGCAGCAGTAAATAAAATCATCATTTGAAGACAACTGTATAAGTAACATTCACTTTTGGGAATGTTGCAGATATGCGACGTGGTGATACAAACGATTAATATTGGAATGCGTACGAATTTTTAATATCATTAACAGTATGAGAAAATTCCTCCGAGCATTTTTTCGATTTTGTTCTGTCGACATTTTTTTTATAATAGATAGGTAGGTGGTTGACGTAGAAAAGTTTTAGTTCGTTTCTCAAAGACATTTGAATTTTAATGATTAAGGTTAGTTGGAGTAACTGGAATCACGAGGTAACTGAGCCATAGGCTATTTTATAAAAAACTGTTGAAGTTTTTTAAGTTTTAGCTTTTGTGAACAATGCAACTTAATCTCTACTTCCTAAAACAACATGTGTCGACTCAATCATAACTCTCACTTTTCTGCGATAGGTTGTCAAAAATTTACGTTTCTTTTTTTTAAAACAACCTCAATATGGTTGAGCTTCCTCGGCATTTTATTAAAATACTGTAAGTACTTTTATTAAACAATCTTTTTTTTTTTTTTTTTTTTTTTTTTTTAAAGATTAGGCATATAACTACATTGATATTATTAGGTATCTAAACATATTTACTTCATGTTTCAAATGTAAGCCCGGTGTCCCAGTTACCCCATAAACGTTTCAAGAATGGGGTAACTGGGACATGTATCCGGGGGATAGTTAGAAATATTTTTTTTTAATTTCTCTTATTGCGAGAAATAAATTTCTCCATTGTTTTTTGCTCACAATAAAGAAAATTATAGACTACCTTATTAAAATTACGTAATAAAAAGCTGGGCGCAAGCATACTGGGTGGTCTCAAACCAAATTTCTTGACCCCTTGAGAGGCGGTGATGCCGTTATGGCATCACATAATTTTAATCCCTAATTGCTACATTGGCACCGGAATTTTATAATGGAAATTTCATCTTTATTAAGTACGCGAAAATATGATTTTACTTGTTTACAAATAGATTCTCTTGTAAAAACTGGTGTCCCAGTAGGAAAAATTTGCCAAGTGTCTGCAACAGATACTTCAGGGTCAGAAAATAATGTGCAGCTAAAATATTTTAGAATTGAAGCATTAATTAATCAAACGATCACTTACCTTTGTTATTATGCATTTTATTAATTTTACTAATAAGAATCTTAAGTTTTTGTATTAAGTAATAAAGAGTTAAACGTAATATAAAGCGAAATAAAGGTTCGATAGAAAAATAATCTGCAAACGAGAAAAGAAAATCTGCGATGTGCGTCTCCCGTCTCGAACTTTCTTCTACCGGGACTGGTGTCATTAAATTATTTCAACATTTTTTACGAATGCAAGTATCTTGCCCCTGAAAGCGAGATAGCCAAACCTTGAAATTGTACTATGTACAGATTAAGTACGTAAGTACTTACGTAGTCGTTTGTTCATAGATTTACCTTGCTATTTTTTTCTTATAATGCCCATGTGACTTTTATACTTATTACCTATACTAAAGTACATAAATACTTACTTAATTTTTATGTTTTTGGTATAAATAAATCTAATATTTTCACTTTTAGTGTTTTTTTTTAGAAACATTGACAGCAAATGTTTCCTTTACAATGATCTTTAGTTGATACATAATTTAAATGATCTGCCTAGTTTAAAATGTTTTAAGTTGTTTACACTTTTTCTAACAGGACCTGATATCCCATATGAAAAAAAATAAACGCGTGTGGAACATAAATCCTCCTGGTCCACTTACCTCATTTTTATGGGGCAACTGGACCCATGAAGAAAGAAAGATGAAATATGCATATTTTTATATTTTTAAATATTAAAATGTAATAATGCAATTTTGTGCATTTCTGTCACATAGAGGGAACCTAACTGAACACATTTACAGAAGTTCAGACTTCAATTCAAATGAATGTTAGCTTTTTGAATCTGAATTGTCAGAAGCTCCAGAGTCACATTGTAAAATCATGGCCCAGTTGCCCCAACTAACCGTACATTACTGAACCTCTTGGGAAGAGTTAAATATCCTGTTCCGCTTTTTTTTTCGGCGATAACTATTTTGATGTAATTGTCCGATCTTCAGCCTTCAGGGTTGCTTTTTTTTTACTATTGGAATGAACTATATGTATTTTTTGTGTAATTGTTTGCATTTAGCATATTTTTTTCGGAAAAATTAATAACTTTCGTTTTTCTTAGATATTATTATTTTTTGTAGATGTAATATTACGTTAGTATATTTTTTGTACATTTTTATATGTTTTAAGATGCATATCACGTTAACGAGTATACAATAATGTTACAATTTTACATATACAATAAATACAGGGTTAGCGAAATTAAACTTCCGCTACTCAAAGGGCCCTGTAGGCCGTTCTACTACTCCGAAGAGAAAAATATTTCGACAACAAACACTTCGGAGGATGCGCTCGAGATTTCCGAAATAAAAAATAATAGTTTAAAAAATCGCTACCAGGTGGCGCAGCGGGACACCACATTGCAGCAACACATGCAAATGCCACGCACGATAAAAGAAATAAGTTCGTGCCCCAATCATATGAGCATTTCAAAATGCCGACGTTACCGGAGAGAGCAATGCTAGTCAAACTGTACTACCGCAACAGTGAGAATGCAGAGGCAGTTGTGACTTGTGAGAGAGTTCCGCCGTCTCAAGAAACAACGACGTGGACTGATATCGGAGCATGCTCTTAAAGACATGATGATGATATTCGAGCGAACAGGACAGTTAGGCGATTTGCCGGGAAGTGGAAGTAAAAGTATACCACCGCCGTCGTAGAGGATGTTGCTATAGCGGTCGTGGAAGCAAGCACTCATGCGCCTCATGGAACTGTCAGTGTACAGACAATTTCACGTACCATTGATATGCCCTACTCCAGTGTCCGACAGTGCTTAGAATTCTGATCTGTTACCCGTATAAGATTCAAGCGATTCAACAATTGCAACGACAACATCCGGACACTCGCAAAATTCTCGCGAGAATGGCGGTTGATGATTCCTGCCCATGAAAATTCTGTGCTTACTTATTGCCCTTATTGTGTTCCTTTTGTGTAAGACCACTGGTCTTTCAGTGTTTCGGGATCTCAGATTTTCCTCTCTTCACACGCTAACTAGTAGCGCCATCTAGTGGCGATTTTTTAAACTATTTTTTATTTCGGAAATCTCGAGCGCATCCTCCGAAGTGTCTGTTGTCAAAATATTTTTCTCTTCGGACTAGTAGAACGGCCTCCAGGGCCCTTTGAGTAGCGGAAGTTTAATTTCGCTAACACTGTATATAAAATATAGAACATATAAACTTATAAATATATATATATATAAGTATATAGTATAGTATTTATTTATATATGTATATATTATGTATTTATATATGTATAACTCTCTATATAATTACATATCTAATATAAGTAAAATAATACATATTTATATGAACATTCTACTTATTTTATCAACATGTGATATTATATAAAGTTCATTCAATAAATATATATTTATAAATTTAACAAAATAGGTTTTTCCGCCATCTTAAGAAAACTGGTAAGATGCTAAAGCGGTCTTTTGGCGCCATGTTGGCTTGCTTCGCCAATCGCGCCAACCTGAACTGGATATGGAACTCTTCACAACCTCTTGTACACAGGAAAAACTTTACTTAATTAGTGTTGTATGAAGTCCAATCCTATATAAAAGCTGATAATAAATAAATAAATTAAAATCATATTTTAAATAACGCTTGAAAAACACGTTATTTTGATATTCAAAATCCAAAGTGTATAAAAACGCATTATTTCGAATAAATTATAACATGCGTAAAAAACAGTGTACATCATATGAGCCATACAAACTTAAATTTCAGGAATTAAATGACATTTTATTTCATTTCATAATATGGCTTCCGCAAATTCTCTTGGTTATGAAGTTAGTACCCTACTATGGTTCACGGAAAAAGGCAGGCAAAGGTTTGTTATAGGCTTTTTTCGTTACTATTTTATCTACCACTAGGGGGCTCGGCCCCCTACGAGCTACGCTGGCCAACCCCCGTCCAGACACCGCAGACTCTAAATGCACGCTAATGTGATCGGCTTTAAAAAGATTTCGATAGATTGAATTATAATTTAAAAAACAGTGGCGATCTCCCTATAAACGGATTTCTATTCATTTCTCTTTGATTGGGGAAATTTTAACGCCAAATCCGCTGAAGTACTACTTGATTATCCCGTCGACTAATTTCGCCAAATTATATAGATCGCCAAACCACTCGCCAAATTATACAAATTGATATAATTTTTATTTTAAATAACGAAAGAACAAATAAATTAGTACAACATTAATAAAAATACAAATAAAACGTCGAAATAAAAATAACTTGATGACGTAGACGCGTGTAACAACATTTCAAAATAATCTAATATAAAAGGAATTAAGTAAACAGAATCTTTGTCTCCCGGTGTTTTTTAACAAAGCGAAAAGAAAGTTCTTTTAAATGAGACATTTTAAATTAATCGTTTTTAATCTGACGTAATTTTGACCAAACTATTCTTTCTCTTTTTAATATTCACGTGAAAATACTTGCGTTAGAAATGAAATATTATTTGCGCTTTCCTAAGAAAAATAGTTGAAAAGTATCCGCTCAAAATATCAAATAAATGTCTAGCGCAATTTCTAAATTTAAACCGTTTTGCAATATTATTTTGTGTTCGTTTTATCTAATAACTGTAATGTGACGTAAATATGACACAATTTCTCCTATTTAAGACTTCTAACGCATGTTAATAAATTTATTATTTTACAAATTCCTTTCTCTCTTAAAATTCATGTGTAATTATAGTTTTATGACGTAATTTTTAATAAGTTCCTGCTTTTTGTACATAATTATTTAATTCAAATTCCACTGTTTTTTTCTGTTTATAATTGTCACGTGTAAATAAATTTTTAATTTATTATACGTATAAATATTTTTTTTTGAAGTAAACATTATTGTTTCCACTGTTTATACAGTTGGCAACAGTTTCAATTAATATCACTTTCTAAAATCTGTAAAAAATATCTCTAGAAATGCTGAAAATTTGGATTTAAAATAGAAATAAAACCTCAAAAAATTAGCCAAATTTAAAAAAGAAAAACAATCTGCACACCGGCAAATTCTAACGCATAAAAAGATCTAAAAATGATTACATTCCCATGTATAGTTTTTGCTGCTATAAAACTTTTTTAATGGAACGATTTTGTCCAACTTTAGCATTAAATATCTCTTAAAATAATTCTTCGATTTGAAAACTGTCTGCATCAGCGTGTTTATCAAACATTTCTCTATATTACCACCGATTTTCATATTTTTGTACGCAATATGTTTCTTAATATTAACGAAGAAAGCCCTCCTGTCACAAAATATTCAAAACCGGCGGCGGTGACAGCGGTAGTTACCTTTTTTTAGAATAGAGAGATTATTTAAAAACTAGGGGGCTCGGCCCCCTACGAGCTACGCTCTCCAACCCCCGCCCAGACACCGCAGACTCTAAATGCACGCTAATTTGATCGGCTTTAAAAAGATTTCGAAAGATTGAATTATAATGTAAAAAGCAGTGACGATCTCCCTATAAACGAATTTCTATTCATTTGTCTTTGATTGGGGAATTTTAACGCCAAATCCGCTGCGGTACTGCTTGATTATCTCGTCGACCAATTTCGCCAAATTATATAAATCGCCAAACCACTCGCCAAATTATAAAAATTGACATATTTTTTTATTTTAAATAACGATAGAACAAATAAATTCGTACAACATAAATAAAAATACAAATAAAACGTCGAATAAAAATAACTTGATGACGTAGATACGTGTAACAACATTTCAAAATAAGCTAATATAAAAGGAATTAAGTAAACAGAGTCTTTGTCTCCTGGTATTTTTTAACAAAGCGAAAAGAAAGTTCTTTTAAATGTGACATTTTAAATTAATCGTTTTTAATCTAACGTAATTTTTACCAAGCTATTTTTTTCTCTTTTAAATATTCACGTGAAGATACTTTTGTTAGAAATGAAATATTATTTGCGCTTTCCTAACAAAAATAGTTGAAAAGATCCTCTCAAAATATTAAATAAATGTCTAGCGCAATTTCTAAATTTAAACTTTTTTGCAATATTATTTTGTGTTCATTTTATGTAATAACTATAATGTGACGTAAATATGACGTAATTTCTCCTACGACTTCTAACGCATGTTAATGAACTTATTATTTTACAATATCCTTTCTCTTTTAAAATTCACATGTGTACTTTTTATGACATAATTTTTAATAAATTCCTGCTTTTTATACGTAATTATTTAATTTTAATTTGAAAGTTTTTTTCCTGTTTATAATAGTCACGTGTAAATAAATTTTTAATTTGAAGCAAATATTATTGCTTGCGCTTTTTATACAGTTACAGTTGGCAACAGTTCAAATTAGTACAATTTTCTGAAATCTGTAAAAAATATCTCTAGAAATGCTGAAAATTTGAATTTAAAATAGAAATAAAACCTGAAAAAATGAGTCAAAATAAAAAAATTAATGCAATCTGCACTCCGGCAAATTCTAACGCATAAAATGATCTAAAAATGATTACACTGCCATGTATAGTTTTTGCTGCTATAAAACTTTTTTAGTGGAACGATTTTGTCCAACTATAGCATTAAATATCTCTTAAAATAATTCTTCGATTTGAAAACTGTCTGCATCAGCATGTTTATCAAACATTTCTGTATAAAACCACCGATTTTCATATTTTTGTATGCATTATTTTTCTTAATATTAACGAAGAAAGACCTCCGATCACAAAAAATTCAAAACCGGCGGCGGCGGCGGCGGCGGCGGCGGTGACAGCGGTAGTTACTTTTTTTTAGAATAGAGAGATAATAAAATACGCAGTAGATTTTACAAAAGTCTATATGTGTAGATGATAGAGAAAATATACGAAAAATTTACTGCATTCAGAAAATAATTAAAATTGATCCGTACACAATTAATTAATTGTGAATATGGCGAATTTCAAAATAAACATAACTTTTCATTTAACGTGATTTAAAAAAAAAAATCTACTTGTGTTCAAACACTTTTAATTTTTATTTCTCATAAGAAAGCAATCTGTTCCCTTTATTAAAACTAAACTTGAATGAAAAAGATATCTAAACCTTGTAAAAGATGCATTGTCTGAGAAAATATTCTTCAGTAATTATCGTAATTATTCAAGTTATGTTTGAAATCATTTAATTCATTATTTCAAGAAAACAGATACACTGTAATTATTTACTTTTAATTATTGATTAAAGATCCAACTAAGTTGGAGCATTTTGTAAAGCATGAATAATTATCTATATTACAGCAATACATTTTTTTTTTTAAACTTCACTACATAATTATTTGCTAAATGAATTTCTGCTATATAATTAAATTTTTGCCATAAAATTAGTATGTACTATCGTGGAAATCTACAAAATATTTGGATTACTTTAAAATTTCTTCAACAGTTAAAATTATTGTTATTGTTGTTATTAAGTAAATTAATTTTAAATTTTACATTTCTATAAATATTCATAAAACAGAAAACGTACATTGAAAGAACATCATTTCCTAATTATTTTATGGTATGTAAAGGAATCTAAAAGAACAAATACTTTTGCATAGCTCTAAATGTAAAAGTAGTCCTCTAAAAAGAAGTTTTATTTTCTAATTTATGAATGAGTTTTTAAATGTAAACATAATTTAAGTGTTCACAACTTCCTGGTACATTACATCTCCATTAGATACTTTTACTACAAATATATATATAAAAAAATCCATCAATACATATGAAAGATTGTGTTTTTTCACATTATTGTATATATATCTTACGCTGTGATTCCGAGTAATTCTTTTCATAACGGAATCCGGTTTGATAAAATTCCATCATTTGCTGTTTATTAGTTTGAAGTCTTTATGTGATTTAACAATAAAAACTTGCTTAAAACTTACAAAAACATATGTTATAATAACCTTTTAAATATTTGTATATACCGATTGCAAGTTTATATAAAAAATAATAATGAATTTAATTAACGTACTAGAAATCTATATTAGCAAATAATTTTTTTTTTTTTTTAATTTAGATCCTTCTAAAGAATTTTCTTTTTTTAGTTTAAATTTATTTTCTATAAATGTAAAAATGTATTTATTCTTATATAAACATTGTTTTGCTTCTATTTATATTTTATCCTGAATTATTTACTTACTTAAGATAGTATGATATTGTTTCCGTTAAATATTAAATATACTTGAAAATTTGTTTGCATAAGTTTTTAATGGGAGTTTTGTACTAAGACTTTTCTTTTAGTCGTAAAAAATTTTCTTTACGAAAATTTACTTATTTTCTTTCGATAATCTCATTTGTATCGCTATTAGATAAAGTTAAAGTGATAATGTGTGGAATTCTGCGGCCAGTCGCACTTATAACAGCTATTGTGAATACTCTTCCCTTTCCCGAACTAATGCTCTGTTTTTAACGAAAAAATAGAAATTAAATTATTAAAATTATTCCTAATGAGTAAAATATGGAGAAAAAACTATTTTCATCCCCCCCCCCCATTAAAAAAATGCAGTTACCCTCTTGCTTCAATATTTAAAACATGGCAACACAATGACAGCGCTGTGATGTTGAATATAACATATCATCACATAAAATTATTTATCTTCTTTTTTAAAATTAAATTCCCCATTTTAAAATTTAATTTCTCCTTTCATAATTATAAATTGAATAAAATCTTCCTTTCCTTTCTAAAAAGAATATATCTCTTTCTTCTTCTCTTGCATTTTATTTTTCAGTTACTTAACTTTCCAAAGTTTAGCCAAAGCCGTTAATAAAATAAATCAAAAACAGATCTGTTTCTCATTCTGAAATCATTAACTGTTCGAGCATATTTTCCTTCGGTTAACGAATATATAAAAAAGATATTCTTTGGCCATATGTTCCAATTGTAGCAGTTATTTATACACTCAGTGTTAATTTTCAGTTTTATCGTCAATACAACTGCCTTTTCGGCCGCAAATATTATACTCTGTTTATATTAAAATCGGCGACCTGCATCTCCGTTGCTGCTTCTAAATGCATATTTCCCATCATTTAGCTTTGGCATTCATATTTGTATGTTGAAATATTAAAACGCCAATCAACGGTCCTTTTGGCTATTTTTTAATTCAAAGTTGCATTAAGTGATATATCTTTGGGGTTATAATGGTCCAGGGTACCAAGATTTTGGCTCGACACATTGGCAACAATTTCTGACAAATTAACCATTCCTTCTCTATACATCGTACTGTCAACAGCTAACTAAAAGGGTCCCTCTCTGGCATTTGCATATTTCATGTCCATATCAATAAACTCATCCTGTCTTCAAATTTGCAGAGTTATTATTTTGTACCGGTCTTTAATTATTCAAGGACTTGTGAACCTGGATTTCCAAAAAGGTGATTATCTTAAAAATAAAATAATTTTATGAAATGTTTCCGCCACAGATCATGGTCTACAGCATATGTATATGGTGCCTATCCCAGGCCTTGAATTTTTCAAAATTTTTACCTTGTCAGAGAGGGATCCCCGTTTTTAACGACGGCCTGCTTTGAATAAAAAAAAATGAAAAGCTTTAAAGTGAATGAAGCCTAATCGCCACTCTCTTGAAACTTACGAACAGTATTTTTCCATCCCGTACCCTTTAAAAGTGAGAACTGAATATATTGTGCTGCAGAGACTTACGTATAATGTGCTTCTGCATATTTTTAAACTACCGACTATGATATGGATATTGCTATGGACTACCATTTTTTTCAAAACAAGGATTCGTTTTGAGAATCTTCGCCTGCAGAGAGCGGAAAACTTTGCCGATCGCCTCTTCCCGTACTAGGCTTATCTCGGAAGCTTTGACCGCCTCAACCTTTCAGATATTTACTCATCTTTGCGCCTTCGCTCCGAATATGACTCAGACTTGATTTTGCTTATTCTGCATGCTCCAAAATGAAGTGAAAATTTTTCGAAATGAAACCAGACTGATTTCACGTTCTAAAAAAAAAAAAAAAAAAGAAGGATGTCGTTCCTGCAACCTCTATCCAAATTGTGATGATGTTCGAAGCATTTCTGTTCATCGTGTGTACTTTGGTGATTTTATATTTTTCAAACGGTCATAGCTGTGTTTAATTTCAATATGATTTTACTCTAACATGAGTGTTTACATACTTCGCATCCTCTTATTTTGATATTCGGTGAATCAAGTACTATGACTGTTTTTCATCTTTCTCGAAAGCAGTTTTAAGACAACAGCTCTTCAAAAAAAAAGTGTTATTTAAGCACAAAAAAAAAGAAGTTTTTGAATGAAGTTTGAAAGCAGTTTTTTTTAATAATAGTGTCACCTTTTGAAAATTGTGATTTATGATCACCAGACTACTTAAACGTACGCCACTCAGAAAACTCATACGTGATACAGAAGTTAATAAATATCTCAGTTATATCACGGAATGCTATTATCAGTGAATTTTTTTTTAAAAAATTGAACTGTCAAGAGTATATTTTAGTGATTTTTTTTCTGAGTATTATAAAAAAATATCAACGATTAAAAAAAAAATGTGTGCAATGAACCACGAAATATTATGAAGTTTCAGTCCATAATATTATGATTTTTACGGATTTTTTATGTTGATAAATACTATGTGCACAGGAAGAGATTTTGTGTAAGTTATTTTTATTCTTATTTTAGCAAATTATTACAGTGTCAAGCTAAATATTTTTAAATATAAACTAATTTTTCTTGCATTTGTCGTTTTATCTCTTCCTGGGCACATTTCGTAGTTTTCATTGATATCTGTGCCACAATTTTTTTTCCGATGCAGAACTATCAACAGCTAGATAATATGATTTCAGAGGTAAGTGAGCTAGCAATATTCATGTTACAATGTCAAACATAACTAATTGCTCTTAGGTAAAATATTTTAATGAAGTATTATGTTGGTTTACATAAATTTCTTTGCATAAATTTTGATATTTATCACAAAGACTAAATATAAATATGGTAGTAGAATTATATGAAAAGAAGCCTAACATTTTATATTTGTATGATTTTTGTGATGTTTTAATACCTACTGATCATATTAAAAAAAAGTTTTTAGCTTAATCATTTGACTATAAATGGTAAGTAATATTTTGTTAATAGTTTTGCTACAATGTAAATACTTATTTTTATTTTTAAAGGCACATACAGCCTCTCTTGTCTAGTACATAAATAATTTTGATAAAAATACTGTTTTCAGTATCTTAAGATAATTAACGATAGCTTACAAGATATTAAAGTATTTTCTGTACAATTTCGTGTTAAATGGATAAATATTTTCCCAGGACATTATTTGTATAGCCTTTCTTACAATTGATAAAGATAGACAAATGTTGGATGCTTTCAAATACGTTAATACTGATATTTTTTTTAAAGGTGTAATTTCCAATATAATTCCAACTTAGAAATGGAGAGTTTTAAGAGTGTGTTGACATTTTTTTATTTTTTATACTTACTCGAAATTATTTTTGTGTGCTATTATTATTCTAGCTAAAACATTTACTACTAATATATTTTATATATATTAACTGATGTGTTAATATTTTATAATGACACGCGAAGACTTTTTTTGTGTATTCCTTGATAGATTTTTTCAAGGGAATATGTATTACATTTATATCTTTGTTGTAAGTTAAATATTTTGCGGAGTTTACAAGTGCATAAAGTTTAAATAACATTGCCTCTTATGTTTAATGTGCGTTTTATTTCAAGATCCTATTTTAATTTGAAGTTAATGTTTAGTCTTAACAATAATGGTGATTTATGTTATATTGATATTCACAATTTTATATGCATGATTAAATGACCTAAATTTGGGTTATTGAAGTTTTGGTGCAGACATAATTTTACACGGATATATGCAAAAAAAAAGTACAGATATATTATTTTTCTTATTTTAAATTATCCAGTTGAATATTTTTTAAAGACACAATGATTCATTGTTTTACATTTAAGTATAGATTGTTAATGATTGTTTTTCTCACTTTCATTATTCAGAACATTTTTATCTTTAATTGAAATTAACGTGCTTTGTACATTTCTAATACAATTTCCTGTGATTTTTTTACAAAACACACACACACATTTTCACTTCTTTAATTATAATCTGTTAGTTGTGTACAGCGATGCCCTACTTATTTTTATACACATATATTTACAGTTGGCAGACATTATTATTGAGGTTTAAGAATTTTATAATTTTATACGCGTGTCGCTGTATCCTTCTAGCTTTAACATTTTTAAATGCTTTCACAGATTATGCAAAATTTTTCGCCGTAATTTTTTAAATATTCATTTTACATTTTCCATTCATAATAAGTACAAACTTTCTAGATATCTTTTGGAGCCTTATTATGAAACAATCTTTTTTTTCTTGCATCTCACTTACAATATCATTTTGCCAAAAAAATAATTTTTATTTTATGGTACACATACTTTGTTATAAACCGCTCAGGTAAACTCATGGTATAACATTTATACTTACATACAGTTTGTGATCTTTTGGTAATTCAGTATATTATAGGTGTGTTCTTTTTCCTTTTCTTTATGAACTTTCAGTTTTATTTGTATCATGCTATGTACATTCATTTTCACTTTTGTTATTTAATCAGACATTTCAGTAAGTTTCAGAAATTATTTTTTCATTTACTTACACTGGATACTTTAATGTTGAGATAATGTTCATTAACACATCTCTCGTTTCTGAATTCACAACCACCCTTGTTGCTATTTTACATTTTTTTTTCGTACATCTGCACACACATGACATATAATTCTTTACAAAATTAAACTTTATTTTATCATATTTTGTATTATATTATTTTATCAGTTCATATCATTCATTATATTGAAGAGGCGTATTCCTCAAAGTTAAATTTAATTTTCGATTAATTTGATGTACTGCACTTCCGCATTTCTTTTCAATTCATGGTACGAATGGGTCTGAAATTGAAAATCCTTTTGTACATAATTTTTAAGTTTATAGATATATAGTGTGCGTTAGAAAAATTTTATTCAATATTTTGCTAGATATAAACATTTAAAAATGCGTAGTTCTATAATGTTTACATTCTTCTTTTTCAGTTTTCTCATTATCTTACATACATACACTGAACACTATCAGCCATATTATATTTATCATTTAAGAAACTTTATGTTTATTTTCAGCTTAATATAAATGGATATTTAGCATTTAATATTTTGCTAGTTTCTTTTTGGTTTACAGGCTAAACGAGATTATAAAAATAATTTTGACGGTTATTAAATATACTATCACTGCAGGACCAGTTGACTTAGTACACATTTCATCGTGCATTTTCTTCCCTCCTGTCAGTACAATACACAATTGTTTACTATCATTCACACAATTCAGCATTCATGTACCATCTTTATTACATATACATTTTTTTTTTAAATTTTAGATTCACTATTTTACATTAATTTTTTTTTTTTAAGTTTCGTATTAGTACTTCAACCATAACATTTTTGAGTGTTATAAACCCTTTCATTTGATTATTCACGGCCGGGGATGATTTTGTGAAAGTGTTTATCTTTTGCGCTTGGTTGTTACTTTGTGGTGCTGGTCGCCAAACTCTTGCCAAGTTCAAATGATATTTGTTTATCTCATCCTTTTTAATATTCTTTTAATTAAATTTAATGTATGGTACACAATATTTTTTTTTCTTTTACTATCTTTTATTAGAGATTTTGTCATCATTATCAGTTCAATCTCGGAAGTTATTATTTTGGTAAAGTAGTTTTACAGTACTTATTCGTATGTGAAATGTGAAATAATCTTTATGATTTTTTATACTGCTTTACCATATCCTATAACCATGTTGGTGACATACAACTGTGCCCTTTTTACTTTTTTTCTTTCACATTACCATTCAGGGCTACCATCAGAGTTACCATTCAGAGTTACCATTCAGAGCTACCATTCAGTGTTTTCCAGTGTTTGTACTTTACACGCGCACTGTTGTATATCTATATAGGAAATGTAACTTTCTGTTGTTCTTTTTTTTTTAATTCATTGCAATTGTCAAAAGCTACACACGTTTTCCTTTTCGTTCCTTTCGTGATACTTGCAAACTTTTATGTGGTGAGCATGCCATTTTGAGTAATTTCTGTCGAGATTATATTCGAGTTTTGCATATCACACACTACACACATTATACACAATTTCAATCAATGTTTTTATACCATGCAATGTGTTATTTTGACATTAACATAATATTCGTTATCACATAAACATAATCTCCTTTATTTAAATATCACAGATATCATATTTTAATTACATTTCTCATTTCAATTATTATTTTGCATCATATTTTTCTCATGGTTCCCTACATTTAATTTGTCTACAGTTGAAAAAAAAATGTGCATTAATAAATCATGCCGCTATGGCGAGTATATTATTTTTATAATATTAAGATTTAATAGGAATTTATTAAACTCCTGATAATGCACATTTGCTTTGATGAAATTACAAGGATTAAGGCGTAAATATTTCATTCTGTGGATATATACAAATATTTTAGACATTTTGATACCATTCCACTACATTGTATTATTTGCAAATTTCTAGATTTCATTTAAAAAAAAAAAAAAAAAAAAAAAAAAAAAAACTTTTCCCATGTCACTGGTCTCTCTTCAAGTCTCGCACTTTAAGATATTTCAATATAAGAAAAATCTTGTCGCTTTACGCATTCTAAATTAAATTTTAATTGCTGATGTTTGTTATCTTCTCAAGAAGTGACTAACACAGTTCATTTACTCTTGTATGCCTATTACATATTTACACGCAATTGCCACTTCATTTATGGCATACATTCAGTTTAATATTACTCCTCTTATTCAAGGCATATTTTTTATTTGTTAATATTAGTTCACAGTCTTTTTTAATCTTTTGGTTTTGAGAGTATTTTATTCACAGTCGTAAAGAAATTGCAACCTTGTTGGTGTTTATACCAGCTTTATCTTCAATTGAAGTCTAATTAATGGTTGCATTCTAACTGTACAAGCTTACCCTCTAAAAGCATTTCTCTTCACTTACACATTTCTCTACACATTTCTGTACATCCAGGAGAAACTTTACCATTATCATACTACTGCATTTCTTTATAACAAATGCTATATTTCACATAAACAGTTTTTACCTGTAACAGATTTTGATAATTTTTTCAGTTTTTTTTTTCTTAAAGAGTAAGAAAAAAAAAACACTTTATGAAACTTTGAAAACATTCAGCAAATTTATTGTATTTACTTTTTTAAAATAATTGATGTTTCTAACCACACTAGACATTTTATGTGTTGTCAAGTCTATATTATCATACTTATGCCATATGTACATACACATATTATTTTATTTACTAAATTTATTTTAGCATAACACATAAATTTGTGTGTTGAGATTTAATATTTCAACATAATATTATGGTTGGAACCTATCCAAAACTTTATGGCATGCCCAATTTTAGCTTGAGGACTTAAAAATCAAGCAAGATGAAAGATCTGGAACTATTATACTTTTTTACTCTGTGCACAGCGGAAATTCCAGATTGTGATCTCTAATGTAATAAAGAGATTTTATATAATATTTTCATCAACGAATATGTTGATAATGGTATACCATGTATTTTATATTAGAGAATTTTAATCTCAATATTTTTATTCATCAATGCATATACTTAAAATGTTTTTATGAGCTCATTTATCTATATTATACATATTTTAGTTGCAACTTTGTTTTTTTACTATGTATGTGCCAGTGTAATGTTAATATACTTCATGTAAATGTGTCCAGCCAAAACTTTAGTGGGTTATATTAGATTTTCTGGGAAAGGGGGAGAGATATGTGATGTTGAATATAACATATCATCACATAAAATTATTTATCTTCTTTATTTAAAATTAAATTCCCCATTTTAAAATTTAATTTCTCCTTTCATAATTATAAATTGAATAAAATCTTCCTTTCCTTTCTAAAAAGAATATATCTCTTTCTTCTTCTCTTGCGCTTTATTTTTCAGTTACTTAACTTTCCAAAGTTTAGCCAAAGCCGTTAATAAAATAAATCAAAAACAGATCTGTTTCTCATTCTGAAATCATTAACTGTTCGAGCATATTTTCCTTCGGTTAACGAATATATAAAAAAGATATTCTTTGGCCATATGTTCCAATTGTAGCAGTTATTTATACACTCAGTGTTGATTTTCAGTTTTATCGTCAATACAACTGCCTTTTCGGCGGCAAATATTATACTCTGTTTATATTAAAATCGGCGACCTGCATCTCCGTTGCTGCTTCTAAATGGATATTTCCCATCATTTAGCTTTGGCATTCATATTTGTACGTTGAAATATTAAAACGCCAATCAACGGTCCTTTTGGCTATTTTTTAATTCAAAGTTGCATTAAGTGATATATCTTTGGGGTTATAATGGTCCAGGGTACCAAGATTTTGGCTCGACACATTGGCAACAATTTCTGACAAATTAACCATTCCTTCTCTATACATCGTACTGTTAACAGCTAACTAAAAGGGTCCCTCTCTGGCATTTGCATATTTCATGTCCATATCAATAAACTCATCCTGTCTTCAAATTTGCAGAGTTATTATTTTGTACCGGTCTTTAATTATTCAAGGACTTGTGAACCTGGATTTCCAAAAAGGTGATTATCTTAAAAATAAAATACTTTTATGAAATGTTTCCGCCACAGATCATGGTCTACAGCATAAGCGTCCAGTAATTTTATTTTCAATAAAAAGAGTTTGCATTATAAAGATATAATTCCACAGAAAATGTTAAGAAAATAAAATATTAAACCGTGTTTTATTTCTAAAAAATCAAAGTCTTAAGTTGGTTTGAGATCAGAAAGAACGCAACTACTTTGAAAACCCTCTACTACTTACTCCCTTTAGGAAATTTAGTTCAGTGGTGATAAGGTTTGATTTTTAGTGAAAAAAATCTATTTACATTAAATTATTGGAAAAACTACTGTGAATAAATAAGGGCAAAATAACTTCTTTATAACCTTATAAAAGAATAGAACATCCTCTAGGCCCTTTTAAAGAACTTTGTTTTTCTTCTTTAGGTGCAAAGAAGGAAATTGAAAGGAAAAAGGAAAGGTCAAGTTAAAAAAAACAGCCAATAGGAAAGCACTAGGCATTATCTTCTTTTGCGATTGGCTGATGCATTCTGCTTTTTATAGACTTTCGAATGATCTGGAGCATGTCATATTTTTTATGAAGTTATTAAAAGCATTTAGTCAAAGTCTAGATTACGGTGGAATATTATTTTCTACACAAATTATCGACATCGTTTGGAGCAAATTGAGATTTTTCATGAAAAATAAAGCACAGTGGTTATTGAAACACTGTAAAAAAACGAACTAAAATACGGAAATACTACTGGCAATCGAGAGGCCAGTACTATTTCTGTATTTTGACGTAAGTTTTCCTCCGTAAATGCCAAAAAACGGACATTTTTCTGTAATTTACCGGGAAAATGTTCCGTTAAAATACGGAAATAGTACTGGCGTCTCGATTGCCAGTAATATTTCCGTATTTTAGTCCTTTTTTTACAGCGAATGATTTAAAATGTAAACATAATGCATTAGCTTTTCTTTGGATTATGGATAAACTTTTCAAAGTTGCTAGATATTTAAAGTGGTTTCTCCTAAAAGCACTACCAAACAGGAAAATTTTGAATCAGGAAATTTGCCACATAATGTCCTCTAAATCATACACTTTAATTTTATTAAAATTTAACAAGTAAAAACAACTTTTCCTAAAGAAGATTCAACCAGTGTTATCAAGTCGAAACACCTTGTTAATGCTTTCCGACACAAATGAAAATGTGTTTATGACTTCTTTTTGCCTGTCCGTCTGTCTATCTGTCTGTCTAAATTTTTGAGATAATGTATTCATCACTTTTAGAATCTGTTTTAAATCCTGTGAAAAAAAGTTTAAAAGAATTTATATCCCAAAATGACAAAACAGTTCAAAAATGAACTCATGTATTTAGTAATTTATAGATCCTTGATAAAAACGAAATATGTAAAGCTTCATTTTAATATATGTCATCCTAACATAGCTATGTTTAATTATATGTTTTCTAATTTTCCTGCTTCCTATTAAATATTACATATTAAGATTGGAGCATTTCTATTCAATACACACAGATATATAATTATCCCACGGGACGTGAAAATCTGATCATAGCAGCACTACATTCTAGGTATACCTCTAGCACCCAGTTCATTTATAAAACTTTCAAAAGTCCATGCATTAGTTCGTGTATTATGGCGTGCACATATTACAAAGACTTCATAAAACACATAAGCAGACAGAAATTAACAAAAAAAAATAGTAAAATAGCTTTCAGAACATATAAAAACGTATAAATTCATCAAAAATCAGAGGACGAAAATTTTACGAACTCTCTGCTTTCTTCACATAGAAATCCCATCGCCAAACTCGTTTCGTATTCTGGCAACCCAAACAATAACCATAAAACGACGGCTTATAAATATTATCTTGCATAGCCATTATTTACGTGCATATAAGCAGAATATATTTCTTAATATATTCTTTCCGAGGAACAAATTCTACCATAATTTAAGAATCAAACAAATGGATTTGGATTGTTTGAAAACAGAGTATATAATCCTTTCTACTTTTGTTTCAAGGAAAATATATATTTTAATATTCCATTTTAGTTCTATTTTACCAAATGCAGAGGACTTTTATTCGAGACAAACAAATAGCGAATAATTTTCAGATTATATATTTTTAAACAGTTCTCCAAACAAAAGTTTTATATAATATAATTCCGAAGTTTCAATAAAAATTTAAAATTTGAATATGAAGCATGAAAAATTTTAAGTTAAAAATACATAACCATATGAAATGATATTAAAAATAAATAACCATATGAAAACATTACTTTTAAATGAAACAATAATTTTTTATTGTTTTTCAAAATTACGTCTGTGCTTAAGTTATTCAGAATTTTAAAATTAATCAAAATACATATTAAAATATGAAATATTTTATTAATTAAAGTAACATATTGGAATTCATAAACCTGTTACAAAACATAACCTTTTAAAGTGATACAAAATATCTACATATGAGATAAAACGTGTTTTAATTCAGATAAAAACATATTGTAATCATTTCCCTATATTGGACTTGCCATATTGTCCAATAGGATATTTTTCAGCTGCGAGCTACGTCGCATAATTTATCGATGATAACAAAAGAGCTCAATGGAGGACCATGTTTATGATACATTTCCTCGAAAATTGCTTTATTTTATGGATGAAAGCTTTATCAGGTATCATATAATATGGAAAAACTAAAATACTAAAATTATACTTTTTAAAGTGATACAAAATATCTACATATGAGATAAAACGTGTTTTAATTCAGATAAAAACATATTGTAATCATTTCACTTTATTGAACTAGCCATATTGTCCAATAGGATATTTTTCAGCTGCGAGCTATGTCGGATAATTTATCAATGATAACAAAAGAGCTCAATGGAGGACCATGTTTATGATACATTTCCTCGAAAATTGCTTTATTTTATGGATGAAAGCTTTATGAGGTATCATATAATATGGAAAAACTAAAATACTAAAATTATACTTTTTAAAGGGATACAAAATATCTACATATGAGATAAAACGTGTTTTAATTCAGATAAAAACATATTGTAATCATTTCCCTTTATTGGACTAGCCATATTGTCCAATAAGATATTTTTCAGCTGCGAGCTACGTCGCATAATTTATCAATGATAACAAAAAAGCTCAATGGAGGACCATGTTTATGATACATTTCCTCGAAAATTGGTTTATCTTCACACTTCAGCTATGCTTCGCACTTCAGCTATTGAGCGAGTATAATTCTAAATGCCATAACTTATGTTCTAATGGAAATTTCAAGATAACAATTTTATCAAAATGTTCAGAAAACATAGAAGTTTAACATCTAAAAAAATCAATTTTTCGAAAATTTTAGAGCTTTAAGAGTCCTGAGACCCCTTAAGGAATTTTCTCACCAAGAAACAAATCTTCGGAAGTATCTTTGACTTCTATTCCCTTCGTTTGTTCGCTTAAAAGTTGGGTCTGGTCTGTCCTTGAAACGTAAATAGAGGATATGGAGGGGATAGGAGACAACGATCTCGAAAGATATTGGTGTGTTTATGTCACGTGAAACATTTCACTTTGGGGGGTAGAGTTACCGTCGAGGCAAATAATACGCTCCCGGTAAAATGATTTAATTTTGGTCGTCTAACAGGATCGGCCGATTTTATATTTGCAGTATATGCCAATGAATTTCTTTCGTAGATCAATTCGATATTCTGCCGACGTTAGCATTTGACCTATAACTAGAGGAATCGTCAGTTATTGTCGAGAAAATATCGCGTTAATCTCTCTATTTGATTACCGTTTATTTACCGACAATTCTTATAACAGTCCGAAATTTAGCCTATATCTCTTGCTGTTGGGGTAATAAATTAGATATTTCTGAAACGGCTCGAAGGGTTTGCACGAAACAAACAGTAAGGAATACAAGCGTACAAACGATTAGAGGATAAACGATCTAGAGCGGCTGATTACCCCGATTCGAAAAGACGCCAAGTTAACAATAGTCACAGTATGAATCACGGAAGAAACGAGTCGCATATAGTATGTTTTCGATGTGGCAAACTTGTTCACGTGAGTGGTAAAAGTACCATGGGGAGTAAAACACAACAAGGATAATGAAATTCTAACCCACAACGTACTCAAAACTGGCGAGAAACAAAATACCAAGATTGGAGCCAAAATACGCAAAGTACGATAGTTAATATAGCCACGTTAAATGTTAAAAAAAGGAAGAATCCTAGATATTCAAGGACGAAAACAAACATAATAATCGATATAGGGAGTGATATTTCAATCGCCAATTCAAGATATCATATGCAATAAACGCGCCAATGTTAACTAGCGACAATATATTTATATCCGGAATAGGTGGAAAAGAAATTAAGTCAACGTGTTTTTTCTTGCATAAAGCCTATGCAAACGATATAGAAAAACGGGATAAATTACACGTTATACATTAAGAAAATACTGACGAAAGTTTTCGTATGAATATGGAAATTTCTTCTCTTATTGTAAAAAATACCTTCAACTTAACAAAAAATTTAAAAGAATAATTTTCAAAATCTTTTTTAAAATTATAAAATCATTTATCGAAACCTTCACTAATCATGAAAATTATCAGTGTCATTATCACCAAAAATTCAAATTTGTGAAAAGTCTAAAAAATAATAACAACTGAATTGCAACTGAGTGATTAATTAACACTCTAATCCTGGAATATCGACCATTTATATTATCCAGTTCCCATTTGAATTTTTTAACCAGTTTTGGATATTTAACTAGTCACACACTAATATACTATGCACTACAAATAGCATAGTGTGCACATAGTATCCACTCTTACTCAGGTCACATAGCATAAACATGCACAAGTACTATAAAAGCATCGAAAAACTGCCATCGTATAATAGAGAATTCTCTATATAAACAATATAACTGCATTAAATTACACACTACGGAACTATTTCATATTTTATAAAGTACCCCATTCTCATGTTCAAAGCCAAACACGATTAGAACAAAGTGGAAAAAGTTTCTTCCCTTTGAAAGTTTTCTTCCTAATTATTTGTAGCTTTGGACATCACAAATTAACTTCTGTATAATCAGAAACGGACTAGTGAGTTTGTTTTGTTATTTTCGTCATGGTTTGAAACAAATTATTATGGTTTAATAAACATACACTACACATCCTCATGTATTTGGATTTTGGCTGGCTATGTATATATGTATGCATACTTATAAAAAAATATTATGTACAAAAGGTAACAATGCTTGTTCACAACCATCGACGAAAAAAATAAAAAAACTGAAGCCCAAAATGTTGGGTGAGGTGGAGGGGGAGTCAAATACATGCGAGAATTTTGTTATTTTGTTCACAACAACCTTTATCTTATGAAACATTAGACAAAGTGAGAACTTTCCTTATCATAAAAATCAGTATTTTTAATCTATAAATATGCAATACGTGCATTTATACATGTAAGTAGGTATGTTGGCACCAGTTGCTCAGCCTCGCGGGATTACATAAGTGCCTGAATACATTCAAGATTATTTCATTTTAATGTTCAGTTGATTATGTAAATTAAGGGTCTCAAGACTCGTGAAGCTTCAAAATTTTCGGAATTTTATTTTTTTCTTAGTTGTTAAACTTCTATTTTTTCTGAACATTTTGATATAATTCTTTCCTTGAAAATACCATTAGAACAGATGTTATGGTTTTTAGTATTATGCTGGCTCAACAGCTGAAGTAGCGTTTCCGAAACTTTTAAGTCATTTTTCTACAAATGACGTTTTTGGGGATAATGCGCAAGATATCTCAAAAACTACTGAATATTATTTGTGTTATAAGCGATTTTGATTACGTGACAAACACGTTTTTCACCCTTTCATGATTGGTTATTCTACTTTCGCGAGGAAATTCTGTTCAAAACGCCCACTTTGACACTATTTTCTGAAGGATCTATTGCGTTTTCGAAAAAATTGTTCAATTACATTGTTTCTGAATAACAACCCCAGCTAGTTTCATGCATTTCCGAACAAAAATAAATTAAAACATATGTCATAAAGTTGCCCTCTTGGATTTGAGAGCAGCCTTAAATGGAAAAATTTCACATTCGCTATTAAGAAGGAAACCTGTCTAAAATGGATTTTTCCCTGGTCTCTTGCGATTCCGTCTTAGTAAGCTTTACACTACAGCTCATATTCAAAATATTAGAATAATTACTTTTTTTTACAAGCTGAAAATATCGTTTGGCAAATTTAATGTCTTTTTATGCAAATATGCAAACGATATTTTCATTAAGAACTTATTATTGATTAAGCTTATTTATTATCTTAAAATTAATATCATTTTTGAAAAGATTAATTGAAAAAAAATTAATTTGAAAAGTCAAAATATTAGAATATTTATTCAAGTGGTTCAAAATATTAGAATATTTCACATTAATTCTCCTTTAATTATCACCAATTCGTAACTGGTGGCCTCATGTATTAAATTAAGACGATTTTACTTAAAATCAATATTCTCTTTGCAGTTTGTTTGCTTTTTCGTCTTAAAATGTGTCGTGTGAGTGATATTACTGAATCTATTAAACTTAGGATGGCTGATTTGTGTTGGCACGGTAAAAATCAATGTTATATAGCGAATTTTTTACACTGTTCGCAATCAAGCGTTAATAAAATACTAACACAATATTTAAAAAATGGAAATTTTCAAAATAATAGCCGAAATGGCGGCCAAAAACTAAAAACATCTGCTAGAGATGACAGGAAACTGAAGCTTATAGTTAAGAAAAAACCGATTTAAAAATGTGCGATTCTTGCACCGAAAATGGAAAGAAGAAGGAGTTGAAGTTTCTACATCAAGAACATTAAGACGTCTCCATAAATTTAAGTTTGAATCTCGTGTACCGAAAACAAAGCCTCTCAGGACTGCAAAACAAAAGCGTATAAGATTGAATTGGTGGAAATCAAGACGTTTATGGAGCGAAGAAGACTGGAAAAACATATTAGTTAGTGATGAAATTATGTTGTATAGATACAAAACATACTTTCATCACTAAATAATATATTTTTCCAATCTTCTTCGCTCCATAAACGTTTTGATTTACACCAAAATAATCTTATACGTTTTTGTTTTGCAGTCATGAGAGATTTTGTTTTCGGTAAACGAGATTCAAACTTAAATTTATGGTGGCGTCTAAATGTTCTCGATGTAGAAACTTCAACTCCCTCTTCTTATCATTTTCGGTGCAAGAATTGCACACTTTTAAAACGGTTTTTCTTAACTATACGCTACAGTTTCCTGTCAGCTCTAGCAGATGCGTTTGGTTTTCGGCACCCATTTTGGCAATTATTTTTAAATCTTCCATTTTTTGAATATTGTGTTAGTATTTTACTAACGCTTGATTGCGAAAAATGTAAATAATTCGCTATATAACATTGATTTTTCCGTGCCGATACAAATCAACAATACGAAATTTAATAGATTCAGGAATATCATTCACACGACCCATTTTAAGACGAAAAAGCAAACAAACTGTAAAAAGAACACCGATTTTAAATACAATTTTCTGAATTTAATCAATGATGCCACCAGTTATGAATTGGTGATAATTAAAGGAGAATTAAGGCGATATATTCTAATATTTTGAACCACTTGAATAAATATTCTAATATTTTGACTTTTCAAAATAATTTTTTTTTCAATTGATCTTTTCAGAAATGATATCAATTTTAAGATAATAAATAAGTTTAATCAACAATAAGTTCTTAACAAAAATATCGTTTGCATATTTGCACTAAAAGATGTTAAATTACCAAACAATAGTTCCAGTTTGTGAAAAAAAGTAATTATTCTAATATTTTGAATATGAGCTGTATATGCATTTTTTCTCAGTTTTTAAGATTCTCTGTATTTTGAACTTCGTATAATATTTATTATGAAGCTAATTTTAACTTTTGATGTCTAATAATAAAATGATTATTTTTTCGACATAAATAAACACTTCCTTTAAGTAAACGAAACAATTTATTCAGTAGCAGATAAAAGTGAGATAAGAAAAAAATGTAAAGACGTAATTTACGACTGCCTTTTCCAAATAAATCGAAGAAATAATGGCATTTTCTTTTTACAAATAACAAAAGCTTTTTTGGTAGTAATTAAATTAGTTACGATAAGCCGGATGCAATTTAATCTTTTTTACAGAATTAATTGTATTATCTTTTAAGCTGTCTTTTGGCTTGTGTTAGCTTGTGTAAAGTTAAATCAAATTCGGATTATAAAACTAAGAAAATCAAGAAAACAATACATATGTTTTTATTTAAGTGTGCTTCGTTTTAAATTTTTGCAGCCTTCATTAAACGGCAGTTCGTATATGCATTTAATGCTTTTTTTTTAAATCTAAGATGCAATTATTTCTGTACTTTAAATTCAGTATAATATTTATTAAGCAATTAATTTAAACATTAATTTTTAATGTATAAGATGCATATTTTTAAAGAATCTGGATAATTAGTAAAAATTGAATGCAAATACAAAACAGTATGCTTTCTTAACATCATGAATTTTCAAACAGGTGTTTTAGAAATGCATTATTAAATTTCATTCAATGTTTTTTTAAATATGAAACATTGTTAACGTTTAGTTTATATGAGTATAAAGTAATAGATATTTAAAAGTCATTAAAGATATGCATGCTTTCACTTTTAATGATTTTATTATATTATTAAATCTTTTTTTTTTTTTTTTTTTTAGTTACTTCTTATATAAATGGTGTACCTATAAAGAAAGATTTGCAACTTCCGAAAATTGTCTTAGTTATTTTTACAGGAACTTTTTCACATATTTACAATGTGTATATACTTCCAAATTTAATTTCTACATCACTCCTTTTATTTCAAACTAGTGGAGCTCCACCCTCCTCGTTGGTCGGTTTTTCCAATGCGAACCTCGAATTAAAAGATCTTGGGATTAGGATTAGGAATCATTCGCAAATACCAACATTTTTGTTTCAGTCTCATTCAGTGTCAACATTCGCCATCTTCGCTGGTCGGTTTTCCAATAAGAAACTTGAATTAAAGGAGCTTGCGATTAGGATTATGAATCATTCACAATACCAAGATTTTTGTTTCAGATCCGTTCTAATACTTAGCGGGTCCGTTTTTCCAGTGCGAACCTCAAATTAAATGAACGTGGGACTAGGATTATGAATCACTCTCAATTACCCAGATTTTTGTATGAGATCCAAAGATACATCTTTTTTTACAATCCGTTTATCCTTTATTTGTCACCCTTCTCTCCTATGTTTCTCAGCACAAATTATTCTATTCTTTCTTAATTTCTGTCAATTCTTTTACATTTGCTAAACGTATGAAGTCTAGTCATTCTTATTTTCGTGGCCATCATCATTGCATAAAATAGTTTACCCAACATGTTATATTATAATAACAACCAATGTATATAATATAATGCAATTAGTATTAATGCATGTAATATAATAATAAATGGGCATTTTGATAAGAATGCTAACATTGAATTTATTCCTGTAAACGTTGCTTTGTATGGCATTTTTCAAACTCATTATATCGTCCCAAAACTAACAAATGCAGATAACGTTTGGCCGAGGTGTATATCTTCGTACTCTTTAATTACCTGCGAAATTCCCTTACAATCTTGTAATGCAGCCTAACAACTCAAGTACGTGGATATCGGTAGGAATAACTGGAGTTTGGGGTACCTGAAAAGAGAATAAAGCAAGCAGGAATCAAATTTATTTTCTTAAACAACACAAAAATTCTGTTCAGTTTTCTTCTCCATGAATATCAATATTTTAAAATAGTAATTAAAGCCTTTGTGCAGGATATTATAAAGCAGTAAACCAACGTTTAAAATGCACAAACAATGCGTGAAAAGCAGCAAACAGCTGTTTTGAATCTACTAGCGAGATTCTTCTTCAGTGCAAAATAGGAAAAATGGAATAAACAACGTGCTAGAAAAAGCAAGGCTAAGCAAAATGATAGACAGAGACGCGCTGGCTTATATACCTTATGTGGGTAGCGAAGGCGCCAAAAGCAACCAATGAGAGAGAAGCAGTGGAAACGACTGGGTGGACAAATAGCGACATCTACCGGAGAAGGAGAGAAAAAGAAAACAAAAAAGGGGAAATTAAATTAATGATTTCCAAATACTTGGAAAATCAGCAGTACTAAATAAGTCATTGACTAAAGAGTGAGAATTTATATATAAAAATTAACCAAGGAATTTTGAGAATCATTTTGATATTAATTTATTTTTACTTCATTACCATAAACTGCTAACGTAATTGGTGTATAACGCATACCAATAATCATATATGAAAATCAATTGATTATCATTAATGACGAAAACGGAAATTTGAAATTTTGAATCACCAATTTCGATTTTTGCTTGAAAGTAGCCAATTGACCAGAAATATTTTTTTCTAATCTAATTATACGCTCTGTTGATTTTCATTTTTTACAAATTTTAACTTTTTTTTAAAGCGCTTCAACCACTGAAATAATCAGAATAAAAAAAGTTGTTTATCTAACGAAATCTTTAGTAATTTATTCTGCTATCTATTATCTATATGCTATCTATTATCTATATGCTATCTATTCTATTAACTCTTCACATGCGTCTAATATGAAAGTATGGGTTTTAATAAACTTCAAGACTTTATTTGAATATTTTACACATACATAAAGAACGCTTTATTTTAGGCATTAAACCCAATAAATGCAATAAACCCAACATGAGCGAAAAATTAGCCTGTGCCAGATGAAATAAAGCATCCTTTATATATGTGTAACTTTAATGAATTCAGCCGTAATTTATATGTGTGCTTAAATTTATTTGAATGCATTGTTGATTATTTTGCTTATAAAAATGTTTTTTTTTGTATTAGTGGGTATTCTTAAAAAAATGCATTAAATGTGCAAAATCTAATAGAGTTTTCAAAAGAAAAAAGACATTTTTACATGTTTTCTGTGACACAAGAATGCTGAGTTGAATTCCCTAGTTTATATGAAAGGAAATACCCCTATAATCAACTCTTGGCTTTAAATGGTTTCTTTCATAAAAATAAAGCTGGATACGAATATATTGACTCTTTCTTCTTTTTTGTTTCATTTATATTATTTATTCAAGAGTAAAATATTATACACGAATGTTTATTTTATTTTTTAATTCTCCTTTTCATTGAAAATAACAATGTAAATGATTTGATATTATTTTGTAAAATGAAAATTGCATGCTTCACTCTAAAAAAGCTCATTTCCTTGTTATATTAACTTTCTTACAACAGAATATTTTGATGATAACATGGAAAAAATATTCTCTTTTATCTAAATCAAAAAGTATATTTCTAATATATTCTATTTTTGACCAATTTCGAAACATCCTTGGTAATCCGGCATTTCAGTTTTTGAAAATTACATACATCTTCATATGTTTTCTTTTAATTGACTATTTATGATATAAATACATATTTTTCGAACTTCCTATGAAATAAAACTTATCAATCTTACAGCAATTAAATTTAATTTAATGAATTTAAAATTGTAAAAAATTAGCATATAAAATTATCTGAGTCTTCGTATAAATTTTAATTGATAATTTTAAATGAATATATGAAAATTGATGTTAATTATTTCCGGTAACAATGTCGAAAAAAAATCTCACTAATTAGATACTAAACTGTACTTTTGATAAAACCCAACTACACAATAAACGTAAATTATTTATTTTCTATCAAAATTAAAGTAGATAATAGGAATTAATAGTAAAAGGGATTTAATACTAGAATGTTACTTAAATTGGATAATAGGATTACAATTTTAAGATCTTACATAAAATTTTTAGCATAGTTAACTTTTGCTTAACATATGCAAAATGTATTTGTTTTGGATTATATGTTGTATTTTACTTTTATGTAAAATTAAGAAAACACATCCATTTTATGTATTTTAATACATATGGGAGCGTCCACTGTTACTCTTGTGACCATTCGTGCGGTTTTTTACAAATACTTGCAATTATTTTACTATAAAATATAATTAAGATAAAAAGAGATATAACCAGTGAAATACTATTGTGCTCCACCCATTTAATATATATCTAATTTGAAATAAAAAGCATTTTGCTTGTATATATAATAAATTAAAATTTTGTTACTCTTGTGACCAGAGTGTCACAAGAGTAACAAAATTTCGATTTAATATATAAACAAATAAAATGCTTTTAGTTGCCAATTAGATATATATTACGAGAGTGGGACACAATGATATTTAATTGGTTATATTAATTTTTATCTTAAATATATTTTATAATAAAATAATTGCAAGTATTAATGAAAAATTGCTCTGATTGTCACAAAAGTAACGAATGAACGTTCCCATATGTGTCCTCCATAGAGACTTCATATATATAGGGTAAATTGGGTGAAGATGCCGCAGTTTTTGCTTTATTTCTTTAATCGCCTGTTGTTTTTATATGTTATTCATCGATTTTTTGTTAGAATTTGTACTCTTATGTATGATTTACTTATTTCATTTTACAGATATTATAGAAAGCATCGAATTTTTTTTTTTTTTTTTGTAAACGTTTGCCTTTCGGCATCTTACCTCAATATTGGGCTAAGTTGGCCAACTATCTAGGGTTAAGATGCCCTCTGGAGTTTCCATGTAAACAATAATTTTTACATAATATTAGTAAATTTTAAAAATGTTAATGTAACAAGCGTTCGCCATTTTAAAAAAAATAATAATATTTCAAAACAAAAAGCTTATGTTCTACTTAAAATTTGAAATAATTATGACTCTTAAATGTGCCTATTTTTGAAACTTTATAACAAGTTTAAATACGGTAAAGCAACTTTGATAGTGCTTTAGAGTCCAGTTTTATCATGTTTTTCCCCATGTCCTCCCGTTCAGTTCAGCAATATCTGAGATCTTCCACAAACTACATATTTGTTTAAGAAGTAAAATTCCGTTGAATGCATTTGATATAGTCACATTTTTCCGAGGTTTTATTGCACTGTGCTAGACATTATTAACGTATCTTTATAAATACTCAGCCATTTTATACAAGCTGATTTTGAATTCTTCGGTTGACCTTATTTAATCACTTACGAAAACAGCCTTTAGCTTTCTTGACAGCAGCTTAGTCGGCCTTAAAATCCTCCCCCCTCATAGGGGAATGAATAATAACCCGGTTACTGGAGTTTGTTCCTGGTTTGTTTAATTACAATTTTATATTCCGTAATCTTTTTATAGCAGATCAAATTAGCGTGTTTTTACAGTTCTGCGGCGTCTGGATAAGGATTGGCGAGCGTAGCTTGTAGGGAGTAGAAACCCCTAGTTATTTAAAAGTATATTCTCTACTACCGATAATTACATTTATTAAAATAATTAATAACTACATTTAATATAAATTTTTAACAAAGTTTAAAATTAATAATTATTCAACATTTATAAGGCATATAAGGTTTATTTATAATCTGAAATGCGTATAATAACCTTCCAATTATGTTCATGTTGGATTTTAATATTTCTTTAGGTTATTTGAAACATATAGAAAATTTAATTTTTTAATCGATGATTTTTTTAATCAGTTGATTAAAATTGCGATTTATTCGCTGATTTTAATAATCTGATTAAAATCGTTCATACCTTAAATCATGCATAAGGGAAACTTGAAACAACCAGGCATATTACGGCAAAAGAGATAACCGGCATCTTACCCTAACGGAAAAAAAGCGACGTCTTAAACCTAATAATTTTCGTCCACTCACCCCAAAATATTGGACAAGACGCCGGTACTCTCCACTGACGTGAAGAAGTGGAAACCGACCGCCATTTCTGCTTTGCATAAAGCACAGGTACGAATACTCTCTAAAAAATCAGATTTATTTCTTTGGTGTTTAATCTATGGATTATATAGGCAAACAAATAAGTTACGTAAAAGATTTTGAGCACTCACCAGAAGTGTTAAAACAAAATAGGAACAAAAAAGTACCACTTAAAATTTTAAGAAATGAACTCAAACTGGATTTAAAATATTAGTAGGGAACCCACTACTGAGCGGCCAGCGGTGAGCTCTTGTCCACCACGTCATCCCACACCAAGTTATGCTAACGTTAATTATATTATTTTAGAAAAATGTTTATAGACATTTCCGGTTTTACTTATAAATATAAATAATCATACTTATACTTGTTTGGCTTACTTTTCGATGCTTAGTAAATATAATTAAAGATCTATATCTATGTTAAAGTAATCAAAGTTTTTAATCATTTAAAGGTTGCGTTCTTTAATTTCTGATCCATCATTTAGTTTTAAAAAATCTTTTTCATCCGCAATTTTTTATAATTTGTTTCAAAACGAGTAATATGCACTTAGAAATTGTTTGTTTAATATAAGTGTTACCTTTTTTATAAAAAGAACAAAATTCTTAATTTGAAGATCCACCATCTTCTTTAGCACCGTTTTAACTTAATATAGCAAGACATGTTTTACATTTGTATTCAATGTTCATGCGAAATGTTTGACAAGCGTTAGATATTTTGGACAGATTTGATATCCAATCTTTTGAACATTGAAAAAAACATATTAATAATAAAAATCAACGTGTAATTTTGATGGTAAATGCAGTTATATATTATGTGTACACGTTATTATTTGAAAACATTTATCTCTTTTATATTACCTTTAAAGAATATAATGTTAATACTATTATTGCGTTTGACATATTTATTAAGAATTGAATTATTTATTAAGAATATTGATATTATTCTGTAATTTCACAGTACATTTCGGTATTAAAAAATGATTTGTTTAAAAATATACGTTATTTCTAAAATATAATATATTTTTATTATTGTCATATTTATGTTTCCATTTAAAATATACAGACGGCAGCGCCAAGCAATTTTTCTCCCGAATTCATGATAAATATGTTACCAGTGTAAATAGAATATTCTGTTCTATGATGTCTTGTGTAATGTGACGCGTGTTTGTTTGTGGATGTCAGAATTAAATGTTAAGCATGTATTTTGGTGCTACGTCATCATTTATAGTTTGTGATAATTGTTAATTAATTAGTTATACAGACTGTTTATTGGCGACGATGGATGTAAAGGAAATATTCTTATCAGTAAAATTCTACGGAAAATAACTGAGCCGTTTAAAATGGCTAAGCTTTGGTTTTCAAGCTACTGCTTCTATTTCTAATCCTGCAATGATCTTATAATTATTCTTCACAGCTTTTACGGGGGTGTTAAGTGATAATTTACATTTACATTGTTCTCCTTTAATGCATTTAGTAAATAAAAATGTTTACTATTTTCAAAGAATCTGATGATATAATTGAATCGTTCACAACCTATGTAAAGCGGTTGGAACAAAATATCGCTTTACAAGGTATGAAAAAAGAAAAAAAAATTCCGGCTATTATATCTTGCATGGGACCGAAATTGTATAAATCTATTATATGATTTATGCGTCCCTAACGATTGTAAAGCTTTAAATTTGCTGAAATTGTTTATATTCTGCTTAAGTTCTAAAGCCCGGCCAACAACAAATTTACTGAGCGTATTAAATTTAGAAAATGTTTTCAGAATGAAAATGAATGAAAGCAAACAGAAGGGGCCCCAATGGGCTCACCAATCTCTGGACTATTGGCCGAACTTAAATTACGACCTCTGGAAAATCATATCATTTCTTCCTCTACCTCAAACCCGCATTATGGATTAGATATGTTGATGACATTCTGATTATTTGGAATCACGGAATCTCTACATTAACTGAGCTTTTGAATCATGCTAACAGTATAGATAACAATATAAAGTTTATTTATGAAATAGAAGAAAATTTTTCATTACTTTTTAAGATGTAGAACCCGGTTAAAAACATTTCAACAAAAAGCATCGATATGAAAGTCTATAGAAAACCTTGCAGGTCAAACAATACAATATTCTATGACAGTAATGTTCCATTCAACTACAAAACTGCTGCATATCGTTTTTATGTTAAAAGAGCTTTTCAGGTTTGTTCGGATGTTTACCTAAGTGATGAATTGATTAAAATTAAAGAGATTGCTTGTGAAAATGGGTTTTCGAATAAATTTATCAACAAATTAATTTATAAATACAATAATAGTAATAAAATATCTACAAGCGTTAGTAAACATAAAGAAAAACCTACTAAATTTTTCAGTATGGAATATATTCCACATCTTTTTGAGCGGATTAAGTATGCTTTGAAGAAATATAATGTAATTCTTATCGCTAAACCACCGACAAAGTTAGAGTATCTGGTACACAGAAAGATCGATCCTATAGATAATTATGATAAATCTAGTGTTTATATTGTCCCTTTTAAAGTTAATAACAGTTCAAAAACGTATACTTGTGTAGGAATGACAACTCGCAAATTATTTGAAAGGATTAAAGAGCATATAACAGATATAAAAAAGGGTAAACTATCCACAGCTCTATCCCGGTTAAGTCAAGTTGAAGATATTGATATCCTATTTAAAGAAGCCAAAATCATTGCACATGCATCACATTATAATATTTGTATAGTCAGAAAGTCGTTGGAAATTTTGGCAAGAGGCAAGCGTACCTGTAATGACGTTCTATCCTATAATATACCAAGAATCTGGTTTAAAATACTAGGTGTAACTGGTAAATTTGGTTTTGATTAACCATTTCCCTCCTCCCTGTCTCACCCTTCCCCCCTCTCTTTTTCAGGTAAGCTACTCCTCTATTTCCTTCCTTCCCACCCTCCTGTTTGTGGTTCGTTGGTTTTGCCCTTTGGTATTTAACCAAGTTGTCTTTCATCCAGCAGTGATTTCCCTGATGACGACTGATGGCTCAGTCGAAAGCGCTCGGATTTTAAACATCATATGACTCCAATGTTTTGACACCTTCATTGTTTTTTAAAATTGTTTTAACATTTGTATTTTAGCACCTATTAAGTAAAGATATATATTGTGAATTTGAAATTATATAACTTTCTTTTGCAATATTGAAAGATGTCTCATGTTACAATGAGGGAGAGTCCTGCACCTTTATTTCTAAAACGTCATATAATAACAAAGATAGATTTGATAGTATGAAGTGTTACAAATTTAGTGCATGATAAATGAAATGCGATACAGTCGAAAGTTAAAATAAAAGAATTTGAAATTAACAAGAAAGTAGCTTTAAGAAATTATACTGCAGAATCCAAGTGGAAAATTGCTCGAATTACATTATAGAGTTCAAGTTGTTTCGAATATTTGGAAAAGGTATGTTGATCAAATAACCAATGTAGATTTAGAGATTTCTTTATTTAATGATCCAAATTTTGAAGAAGGTGATACAGGAAATTTCACAAAGTGATTCCTCACCAATACAGCCTAGTATCACAGATCTGCAACCTGTTGACTCTCATGAACCTAATACTCCAAGTTCTACACGCACTGACTTTCATGATCCTATTCCTGAAGTTCTAAATCAACTGACTCTGATTCAATACTTCCAAAATCTTCTGTTTCCAATACTTCCATTGTTGATGCTACTGAACTTTTCAAAACTATTTCTTCTTCTCCTCCACCGGTACTTAGAAGATTCTGTAGGAACAGAAGAGCTCCTGAGTGCTATAAATATTAAGAAAGGGAAAGCTGTCATATTTATGTTTCCATTTAAAATGTACAGATGGCAGCACTAACCAATTCCTCTCCCGAATTTATGATAAATAAGTTACCAGTGTAAATAGAATATTCTGTTCTATGATGTCTTGTGTAATTTGACGTGTGATTGTTTGTGGTTGTCAGAATGAAATGTTAAACATGTATTTTGGAGCTACCTCGTCGTTTATAGTTTGTGATAATTATTAATTAATTAGTCACACAGACATTTTAATTATGCCAATTTAAAAATAAAAAACAATTTGTAATAGTTTTAATGCAGTTTACATTGCATAGAAATTCTGAAATAAGTTTTAATATAAATCTGAATGAAATAGTACACATGTGCGCAATGTTAAAAGATGAAATGAGATTTTGAAACTTCCACAAATAGGAATTTTGTTAACACATCGATATTTACATTTAAAAGGACATTTTATAATCCTCTTCGCTTAAAAAATGACATGATAATTATTAAACAACAACTGTTTATTTAAACTCTTCAAAAAAGGGAAGGAGGACAATGGAATAACCAGCTTACCTTTTAAACGTAAAAAGATTATTCTACAAATGTTAAAATGGATTATGGCACTAAAAAACACTCAATATCTGAAACAAATCCTAGGCACGATCATTATTTAATGCTATAAAATACAACAGGCTCCGAGAGTCACAATACTTCTATATTTCATTTAGCAAAATCAACTTCTTCCGAAACACTCACAACTAACAGCAAATTATCCTTCTACGTTTTAAACAGAACGCCTTCCGATAACCTCTCCTGTTGTTGACACCAAGTGGGAATTTCATGACCGCCACGATAATAGTTTTTTGAGATCTATTCCAAAACCGACTAATCTATCTAAACTCACAATATATAGTTACTGTGCAACCACAGAAATCTAAGTAATATAACATCGCAAAATAACCGTCGGAGCAGATATCAGAAATCCACGTACACTTAACGCAACTCACAGAAAGACAGAACAGATTTCAATTCATGCACAAATGCAAAAAAATCAGGATAGTACGGTATCACGCAAAATCGCAAAACCTCACTGGTACACTATAAACACAGATTATCAGTACGACAAATCAGACATATTGCATAGGTTTGCCATAGGTTATTTCCATTGGAATCTATACCTTAACAGATTACTAATTCCGTATTTATACTTGCTTTCTTAACGAGACTTCCTTTAAGGAGCTGTAATTATTTTCGATTTTTTTTAAATAAAAATTTAATAAAAGTTTATACATCTGAGAGTTTATTCTATAAGCTCTATATCACTTGTTTTTTGTTGAGACCAAGTGGGAATTTCATGACCGCCACGATAATCGTTTTTCGAGATCTATTCCAAATCCGATGAATCCATCTAAACTCACTATATATAGTCAGTATACAACCACAGTCATCTAAGTAACATATTGCAAAATGACTGTGGAAGCAGATGCCAGAAATCCATGTACGCTTAGCGCAACTCACAGAAAGACAGAACAGATTTCCTATTCATGCACAAATTCAAGAGATTCAGGATAGCACGGTCTCAAGCAAAATTACAAAAACTCACTCGTAGAATATAAACAGAGATTATAATTACGGGAAATCAGACATACTGCCACAGGCTATTTGTATTGGAATTAACCTTATGAACCTTATGAAACTTAACAGATTACTAATTCCGTAAATATATTTTCTTTGTTAAGGAGCTTGTAATTATTTTCGATTTTTTTAAATAAAAATTTATTAAAAGTTTTATACATCTAAAAGTTTATTCTATAATCTAAAAAATCTCTATATTACATTAAATGATAGATAAATAAAATATTATAGCCGTTTTTTTCTAATTTTCATAAGTAAATTATCTTTCATATAGCTAAAGTGCAATTATCGTATTATAGATTTACCAAAAAAAATTTAGACGTAATATTATGTCAATTTTATCGGTGTTAAATATCACATACCCTAAAGAAGTCTCCTTAACAATGCCATATATCTATAAAAGTATACATAAAAATATATTTAAAATTAAATTTTAAATAAAGTCAACAAAATTATTTTAAACGCAATATTTTCCTTAATAATTAAAAAAAAATCGACGAAAACCTAATATACTATTTCTTACTTTGTTACATATAAAATGAATTCTATAAATTATGTAAATATTTCATCACATATGAATACGATGTCCATATTATAAAGGAATTATTTTTAACAAAATATTTGACTTTTTCAAAAGGCAAATATGTTATATGAATCATTTTGATTATTTCCCATATAAATGAACAAAGTCAATTTATATTATCAAAACTATCATTTAGTAAGAAAATTAATTTTGAAATACATTGAAGAAACAACGTAATTTTCTAATTATTTTATTCAATGGTGTGCAGATGATAGAAAAGAAAGATCCGAATACGTTATTAAAAGTAATAATAATGTGAGTGGTTACAGTTCCCTAATTCGCTAAATCTCAATTAGATAATTTTATTGTCAGAAAAATACGTGAATGTATCAAATACTTCATTCATAGTTCTAAAAGCATGAATATTTCAGAGTTGTGTGTATAATGCGCCTTAATTCCCAATATAATTCATAAACAAACATGGTGTTAGAAATTATATTATTTACAGTTTATTATATTGAATCATTTAGAAGATTTAAGAGTAGAAACTATTTGAATTTTACAGAACATATACTGCAATAATTGTTATAGCTTATGTATAGCGATTGAATGTGTACACCATAAGAAATAAATTAATGAATTCAATTACCATGGAAGAAAACAATTAATGCCACAGAAAATCGTTTTTTTTTATTAATGGTCTGCAAAATGTTTTATTTTTCTCTTTTTTGTGTGTGAGCCTTTTTTCTCTAAATATAAAAATGCATTATTACTGTATAAACTCTGTTTTCTTTCTTTTTTTTATTCTGGGCTACTTATTTACTTGCTTATGATATTGTTACTTCGTTTCTACTAAAACGTAAAGCTAACAGAAAATTCGCTTTAATACACATTTATTTCAGCTTAGTACTAATATTGATTTCTACTCTGTAGTTATCTGACACTTCTTCATAGGATATTCCATTAAATTTTGCATTTTTATCATCGCAAAGTTTCAATAAATGAATTCAACCAATCTCATTATGTATGTTACATGTATTCCTGCTGTTTTTAATATGTTTTTGGAATCTATGTTACGTGTGTTGAGGGGAACTGTATTTTTGTCAATTTTTTAATGTCATTTTATTCATAATTTCACTGTTTTTTTTTTGTTGGACGTCGGTAATGTTTATTTAATGGCTATATATATATATATATATATATACAGGGTGATTCATAAATATCGAAACAATAGGCTATCTCCTTAAATATTGCCCTTAGGCACATACTTCCAATTGCAAAATTTCACAAAAAAAGGTGCAAAATTTGATGAGATAAGTTTCAACTCCATGGGGGGTCTATGTGTGAAAATACAAAAATTAAATTTTTATACGGGCCCCGTAGAGTAAAATTCCCAATTAGGAAATTTTTCCTTATCCGTTCCTGAATTAAATACAAAAAAATTCATCTCGATATCTTCGAAATTCGCGGAGATATCAAAATCCAAAATTCGTGACTTACACCATTTATCCATGCCTCTGAGCGACAAGTTTTTGACTCAGTCTGAATGCAACATAGGGATGATCCACAAATTGTACATTATTAAAAGTCGATATAAGACAGTGCCTCTCCTTTGGACATAAAATAGACAGCTTATAGATTCAACGTTAAACCTAATTTCAAAGTATGCTGGTGGTCTGCACGGGTCGAAATATCTAGGTTCGGTCCCAAACCGACCCATAGGAAAAAAAGTTCAAATCGTAGCCTGGCCCGGCCTGACTAAATTTCTATATAGTTTTTTACATCGATATGGTTAAAAGTTGTTTCGTATGGAGGAGTTCTGGCCAAAAATACTTATTATATTTTTTCATTTTTCATTTTTATAATTATTATTTTTAAAGAAGTGCCAAAAGCTGTGATTATTTGTTTTATTAAGGAATTTCTATTTATATGTAAATGATTCACTTCTGCTTTAATATCGTTAATCCATATTCCATGTGTTGGAGACAATGAAAAATGTTATAAAGTAAAATCTTTTAAGATGGAATCACATAGGAAATAAAAAAAGCGTTATATACAAGTTCCCTTCTTAGGAGTTGTAAATGTAGTCTATTTTTTCTCAGGTATTATTATATTCAATTTCTATGGATCAACAGATTTTTTCCGTTTAAGAAAGGATTCCATCATTGGCAGATTTTTTTCACTAGTTTTAAATGTACTTTAAATTTTTCGCCCTAAAATCTACTATCCTTTAAAACTATGAATTTTAATGTTTTATTGTAAAATAATAGCCATTTAAATATATATGTATTTCTTGTGAAAGTTTTTGGGCTGAGCCAAATTTTAGTTATTTTTGAACGGATTAGGTCAGTCAGAGATAATGATTTTAATACGGGTTGGTTCGAGACCGGGACTGAAAATTTCGCCCAGGGGAGACCTAGGAATAAGGAAACCAGTCTCGGTTCGGTATAACCAGTGGCCGAAAGGTTCTGCTCTCAAAGCTGGTAGACGGGAGGTACTGAGCTCGAACTCAATCGCACCCTTCGGCCCAATCGTTCGGAGTTTTCAGTGGTTTTCTTCGAACCTTGGATATCCTTGCGTAAATACGGGTTAGGTTTCTTTAGAAAGACCTCCACGGGAGGCACTCTTCCCTCCCCTTCGGTCCCATATACCTCGTGTAGATAATTGGCCGTCATAAGTCAAACCAACAACCGGTTCGGTTTGAAAAAATACGAACCCGGCCTGGCCGGAAAAAAGTCGCCAATCACGGGTCTAGCCCGGCCCCAGAATACTGACTGTTTTAACGGCCTCGCCGGGACAATAAAAAGCCTGAATTTGTGAGGGCTAAAATTATGAAAAACTCTTAATTGGCATGTTAGAAAAAGCATTGTTTCAAATTACACATTTAACATTTATTTATGGACATTTAAATAGTACAAAAAGGAGGTGGAAACGGCAAAAGTTAAACTAAATCGAAAGTTTAAGCTACAGAAAGAAGTTACTTTTTCATGTGCAATTTTTTAAAAAGCATTTAAACACTTTATTAGGAGACAATCTTTGTTTAAAACTTGAAATGCGTTTTCCTGCATGATGTTTTTTTTTCTTTTTTCTTTTTACCATTTCTCGTTTTTAAATTAGTATAAGTCAAGAATCATAAATAAAAAAGGCGCAAACTTGGAACATCTCATTTTTTTTTATTTTACATTAATTTTGTTTCGGCAAATTTGAAAAAAAATTTACTTTTGAAAATATGAAATTAAAAAAAAAATAAGTTACATAATTTTTTAAATAAATATTTTTAATATTTTTTTAATTAATATTTTAAAAAATCCTGAAACAAAACTAAAATTTTTCTTTCCTTTTTAATTAAATGAAAAAAAATTGAAGTCCGATTAATAATGTTTCGAGTTATAAAGATTTTAAATTAAATCCGCTTGAAAAAATACTAATCATTTAAATTTTTAAAAAAACTTTATGAGAAGTATTAGGATGTGATTTTGTTTGCAAATTATATGGTTAACCATCACAAAAAAATAAAAAAAATCAAAATTCTAACTCAACAAATATATTTTTTACATGTTTCCTAGAACTCTTAAATTAACGCTGTTTCTTGGATTGCACGCATTTCAATTTGTGTCTAATCCCCTAAAACCTGATGAATTATTTAAAAGGCCATAACTCTGCGAGTTTTTCAGATATGAAGATGCAATTTTTTGTGTTTAATTCAGGAATGGATAAGGAAAGTTTTCCTGATTGGAATTTTTACACTACAGGGGCTGTATAAAAATTTAATTATCGTATTTTTCAAATAGACACCCCATTGGAGTTGCAACTTATGTCATTAAATTTTGCATCTTTTTTAAAGAAACTTTGCAATTGACAGTATGGGTCTTGGGGCAATATTTAAGGAAATAGCCTATTGTTTCGATATTTATGAATCACCCTGTATATATATATATATATATATATATATATATATGTATAGGCATGTAGTTAACAAAAAATCGAATTGAGGATATAACACATTCTGCTACCAGCCTGAATGTTGAAATGTTAAACAGCAATTGTGTATTGCAAAGCGTTTTGTAAAGCTGATGCAATGTTAATAACGACTAAAACAGAAATTGAATTAGTATAATATTTCATAATAAGTATAATAGGGAGACAAAATTCTTTTCGTACAAAAATCAACATTTTAAAATAAATATTGCAGTTACCACTTTGCTTTCAATATTTATAACATAAGCAACATAATGACAGCGTCCGGTCCTTTTATTTACTTAAAAATTATATTTTAGATATAAAGATATAATTATGAGCAAAACATTAAGAAAATAGAAATAAATCTGAAACTGACTCCAATTTTTAAGTAAAAGTAATAGTGTTAGGCTGTTTGAGAGCAGAAAAAAGGCCACTTTTAAAACTCTCTAGCGCACATGTTAGGACATTTAATCCATTGGTGAGAATTTTTTAGCAAAATAAAAGCATTTAGTCCATGGCTAACGACGGATGATTTTCCTCGTTAATGATCAACGTGGTCTGGGTAAAATTGAGGGTGGTAAAAAAAGTGGGGCATAAAAGTTATTCCAGTGGTTTGAAATGCAAAACACAATGCTTTTGTATTTGCTGGACTATGGATAGATTTTTCAAAGATGCTAGTTATTTCAAACAGAACTTCCTGAAAGTACAAACAATAAAAATTTTAGCCAATCAGGAATTTTTCAATTTATTAACCTCTAAACTTCCCAAACAGTCATGTTAAAATTTAGCAAGTTATCAGTGAAAACGAATTTTTCTAAAGATGATCCAACCTGTATAATCAAATCGAAACTCGTTTTTGCGAATGTTTGAGATAATACGTATTGATTACTTTTAGATTATGCTTCCATTGGTATGAAAAAAAGGACGATTCAAAAATGAACGATTATATGCTTTCTAAAACAGATTAACTGAAACAAAAATATATAAGTTTAGTTATAATAAATGATATCCAAGCATAGTTACGTTTATTTATACGTTTGGTAATTTTTCTACTATCTCTATATATTGCATATGAAGTTTGGAGTTAATTCTATTAAATTATCACCGAGATATACTTATCCCACATGATGTGAAAATCACATCATAGCGGCCCCACAGAATAAGGTATATCTCTAGTAACAAGCAACGTTTATAAAACGTTTAAAAGAGAAACATTTAAAAGTCGATTTGTAAAATGATTAAAAGTTTATCCGTTGGTTCGTGAATTATGTATTTACAAAATTGGCGTAACTCGCGGAGAGGCAGACAGATAAACACTTATATGATTTAAAATAGTCAAGTCGTTTTGAGAACATCCCAAAATGTATAAGTTCAGAAATAATCAAAGAACGAAAATTTTATTAACTCAATACTTTTTTGTCATGAAAATATCATCACAAAACTCGTTACGTATTCTGGAATTTCAAACAATAACCATAAAACGACGGTTTATAAACATTGTCTTGCATCATCCTTATGTACGTATATTCGAGTATAAGCCGAACATATTCCTTAAGATCTTCTTCCCAAAAAATAAGTTCTATCATTATTTATGAATCAAAAGAATGCATTCGGATTAGTTTAAAACAAAGCATATAATCGTTTCTACATTCGTTTCAAGTAAAATTGATATGTAAATCACCATTTTACTTTTATTTTACCAAATGTAATAGAATGTTATTTGAGGCAGACAAATAACGAACAACTTTCGGCTTATACATTTATGAAATACTTCTTCTAACTCATATTTTATATAATAGAAATCTAAAGTTTTCATAAAAGTTTGAAATTACAATATTAAGTATCCAAAATTTAAAGTTAAAAATAAATTGTAATAAACATATTAAAACATTGCTTGTAAATAACTCAATAAATTTTTGATTCCTTCTTAAATATAGTTTGGTTAACTTGTTCAGAATTTTAGAATAAATAAAAGTACATTTAACAATATCTGATATTTTAACAATTAAAACAATATGTTGCAATACTTAAATGTATCACAAAACATTGCCTTTTAAAGAGACTAGAAATATTTACATATGACATAAAATGTGTTTTATTTTAGATAATACACATTACAGTCGTTTCCCTTAATTGAAATAGCTATATTGCCCAAAAGGAAATTTTTCACTTACACGGTGCATTGTTTTGGTTGTGTATCTATGACACATTTACATAGTAATAAAAATTAATAATTATTATAGTTCACATATGTGATTGTACGGGGTAAGGCAAATAAAAGTGGCCTGGACGAGTGCATACGATTAAACGTGCATGATTGATGCGCACACCACATAATCGAAACCGTTTCAGATCTTACAAGGAGAGGGCCAACCTTGTTAATCACAGGTTTTGATTATTTTAATATATGTTGTAGCGTAGACACCCCTTAGTGTCAGGTTCAACGGATTTTATCCAATGCTCCTTAGTTCTTGAAAAACCAGGGGGGTCTAATATTAGTAGACAACTTAAATACTTACTTCGCAGCAAAAATGACAGGTTAGTCGTAGCTCAGTTGGCATGGCGTTTGCCGGCTGATCGGAGGGCCCGGGTTCGATACCTGAATGCGCTACATTTGTTTTTCTCATTTTTTGTTTTATAAATATAGTTATAATTATAATTTAATAATTTCAATTAAACATTTTAACACTAAACATTAATTATAATGTTAACAAACTTAAATTTATCATTTCTTATTTGTAAACTATCATTTCTCATCCATTAAAGAGGTTTAAAAAGAAATTGGATCTATTATTGAATGATAAAAATTCCAAAATCGTGACAAATTCTGTTGTGGTGCCATCTAGTTATGATAAAAAAAGGGAATCTTCAAATAAAATAAAAGCAGAAAAAAGATAAAGGGGAAAGCAAAATAATTAAAAGCGCAAGCATACTTATTACAAATTAAAAAATCTTTAATATGCAAAAAATCGGTTGTAATTTAATTCTGATGCTAATTTTTAATATGATTATGCTTGTTACTTTAAAAACAGAATAATAGTATTATCTCATTGACTTCCTTTGTTAGAGCAATGCGTAAATGATGTTTCTTTAAAATCACGAATTGACACAATTGCTCAATATCATTGCAACGATAAAGAATATATGAAATACATTTTAAAAGTGATTTAAAAAATAATAATAACAGTTTTATGATGTTTTATTACAACTATTCAGTCAAGTAAAAAATTAAATTGGTTAAAATTATAATTGATATACAATAATAAAATTTTAATTGACAGTGAGATTATTAAGTTCTACTTACAAGTAAATTTATAAAACAAAAAATGAGAAAAACAAATGTAGCGCAATCAGGTATCGAACCTGGGCCCGCCAATCAGCCTGTTAACACCATACCAACTGAGCTACGACTGACCTATCATTGTTGTAGCAAAGTAAGTATTTAAGTTGTGCACTAATATCAGACGCCCCGGTTTCTCAAGAACTAAGGAGCATTGGATAAAATCCGTTGAACCTGACACTAAGGGGCCTCTACCCTACAACATATATTAAAATAATCAAAATCTGTGATTAACAAGGTTGGCCCTCTCCTTGTTAGTGCGGGCTGTGTCAGTATAAGTGTGTTCAGTTCAAATGTGATGATCAGGGTGGCTAGTTCTCAGGTAACTCCTGACACAGTTGTTAGCAGAGGTCAGTCTGGTCTCAGCTCTAGCTTGCCACCCAGATCACCTGATCTGTCAGTGTGCGATTACTTTTTGTGGGGGAACCCTGCAGTCTAAGGTATATCGTTACAACCCTCATAGTCTTCAAGAACTGCAGCAGAAGATTTCTGATGAGACTGCAGCAATTCCACAAGTCTAGCTTCGATCTACCTTCCGCAACTTGCTGATCAAAGCCCAAAAGTGCCCAGAGATGGATGATGCTCATTTTCAACATTTGCTATAGGCAGGTTAGCGACCAAGTATTTCCTTTCCTTTGCTGTGTTTCTTTGTAACCCGGAACTCTGTTCTCCGGACCACTTTTATTTGCTCCACCCTGTATTATTCATAGCATTATAATAATTTCGTATTATGATAATTAATTTATGTTTTTTAATTATATTTTTAAATAAATTTTAATAGTTCAATTAAGGCTTTTTTAAAAATAGTAAGCTGATAAAAAAAAGGAATTTTTTGTTTAATATAATAAAAATACTCCAGAATATTTCATTCTAACTAAATATTATAAAATAAAGAAAAATTATTTAATCTAACGAAAGTCATGAACGAAGCAACTGCTATACATAGAAATTCATCTAAATGCAAATTAAACAACTCATTGCATTGGCATTCTGACAGCTCGCAAAACCAGGCACATAAATACATATTAATGAAGGTTACTATTTTGTTAAACTACGAATTCGCAGCGATAGATTAAAGCATTTTATGCTTCTTCCATAAATTTTACTTTATGTCTTATAAATATGTTTATGAACTACGAAACAAAGAAAGAATACGAAAGATGCTATTACAAATACAAAATTAAACCCATCATATGATTTTAAGCAGTATTTATAGTTTTTAATAAACAAACACATTTTCCAATGAGAACAGATAATTCAAAACTACAAATTCAAGAATGAGTTAATGTAATTTATCATTTTGCACATTATATTTGAAGGGAGAGAAAGATATTGCAATGATGTTACTAATAATATTTAGAAAAGGTATTGAGCAAAAAGGAACTAATAGTACATATGTAAATTATTTATTCATTTTTCATAACATGAATTATTAAACAAATTGGGTGTTAGCGAAAATACCAAAAATTTCATTTTCTATTTTGATATTTAAAAAAAATTGTGTTTTCAAAGTAATGTTATAAAATTATTGTAATGGATAAAAGTCATTTTATTTTATTTTACCTTTGTTTATTTTAAGTAATTAAATAAAAAAGAGCATAATATAAATTATATTGTATAATATTTCTGTTTATTTTATATATAGAAAAGACAGATAACTTGACGTTAGGCAATTGATGTTAAATTTCGATTCGGTATATAATTAACAACAACAATAATTAACATTCCTAAAACTTTAATTATTCTGTTTTTGACTTCATTATATTTTGAATTTAGAAAGTCAGATGTATATTTACTTTGAATGTTAATATTTATACAATTATATATTTCTTAGCGGTTTCGGAAATCATTCTTAAATTTTGTAAACATAATTGACTTTGTAAATTTGTTATTTTTATTTACTAAGAATTTATTCATTCTTACTAACTCATAATGCAATCCATTTATCGAAAAAGGAAAAAAAAACTATTCGAATCCAGATTACTTCAATAGTCATACATGTAATTATCGTGCTTTTGCATTTTAAAATAAGTTCGTAAATTTGTCAAAAGCGTCATGGGAGTTTTTTGATCGGGATTAACCTTAAATAGTTTTAAAAAGTAATTTGCTGAAGCAAGAATACATGTGTTAATTTAAAAATCTTATGTAAATAATAATATTTTGCATAATTTCATTTTTTTTAATTTATTCAGAAGAAGAGTTATTTTTTCTTTTAATAAACTCGAGATCGATTTCCTTGAAGACCGTTTTCCTATGCTTAAGTAATAATTAATTTAATTACTCACTATAATTTCGCTTAATTATTAAAGCAATACATTTATAGATAATTTGTTATTATTTATTTATTTTCGTTTAGTATAGTATACAGATACTTGTAGATACTTCTAATATACATTTCTTTTTTATAGGTAAGTGAACGAATATATTTCAGCCGTTATTTCTTCACAGTAAGTATTACTATAATAATGATTAAAAATATTTTTACCGAGTTAAAAGATACTTTTATTCAGTTTGCTTTCCAATATATTAATCTTTATTTATATATATAGAAATATATATGTATATATATAATTTTTTAATCTGATTTATATATATATATATATATACAGGGTGTTTCTAAACTCATGGTACAAATTTTAAGAATAGGTAGAGCACACAGTAACATTCATTTATTGTATAGGAATGTATGGGAACAAGTGACGCATTAAGTTAAAAACACCGGGGGGGGGGCAATTAGGCTCCTTTTTTTAATTTTCAAAATTTCTCATTCATACCAGAAAATTTTTATGCTATCCTTTTCTTGACATTTCATGATTACTTAATAATAAAATTCTTCTTTGAAAATTTTTGGAATGAAATCGAAATTTTTTGAATTGAAAATAGAAATGGAAATAGAGTTTTTTTGAAATATAATTGGAGTTTTTGGTTGATTCCACTGGCGTTAGAAGGGAATAAGTGAGTGGTCGCCGTTCAATACCATGCATTGAAGTAGATGAAATCGACATTTTTAATTGTGCTATCGTTCGTCGTGGAAGACTTTCATATGCGGACAAAGCCGACATGCATTTCATGTATGGTCGTGCCAATGGCAACGCCAGAGCTGCCGTTTGAATGTATCAGGAGCAGTTTCCTCGCAGAAGAATGCCTGATAATAGAATGTTTTCAGCGCTTACAACGTCAACTTTGTGAAACAGGTTCTTTCCACGTCACCAGACAGGAAACTGGGCGAGAAAGAGCTGTACGCAGTGCAAGCTTGGAGGAAATTATTTTGAATTTTGTGAGTGAAAGGCCCGAATCAAGTACAAGAGCTGTTGCACAGAATTTAGGTGTGAGTCATCCAACCGTTTGGAGAGTGTTAAATGAAAATCGATTTCATCCCTTCCGTTTTCAACGTGTATAAAATATGAATCCGGAAGACTATCTTCTGCGGTTGAACTTTTGCCAGTGGGTTTTGCAGCAACGTGTATTGCAGCCAGACTTTACTGCTCATATTCTATTTTCAGCTGAGGCAGTATTTACACGCGAGGGTGTATTTAATGCTCACAATTTCCATCTTTGGTCAACTAATACTCCATATGCAACGCGGCCACATGCTTATCAACAACGATTTTCTGTGAATTTGTGGGAGGTTTTGTTAATAATTATTTGATTGGCCCATACCTACTACCAAAGAGGCTGGATGGTCGCTGTTACCTTATTTTCTTGCAACAGGTTTTACCAGAACTGCTGCAAGGTGTTCCGGTCGCTATTCGTAACCGGATGTGGTTTCATCATGATGGAACGCCCGCGCTCTTCGCCACTGATGCGCGCAGTTACCTGAATGTCACATTTGGAACGCGATGGTTTGGGCGTGGTGGACCAGTTAATTGCCCACCGCGATCTGCCGATTTATCGAGCCTTGGTTATTTTTTATGGGGACATCTGAAGAATCTTGTTTATGAGACTCCAGTTCACTCTGTCGAAAATCTAGTGTCTCGCATATCCGAAGCTGCTGCACGTGTGCGGGAAATGCCTGACATCTTTAGAAGTGTACGCCAATCGTTCCACCGACGCTGCGAAGCATGTATCACAGTTGGTGGACGCATTTTTGAACACTTATTGTAATATTATTGTATGCATTATTATTTACTTGTAAAGTACATGGTAAATAAACATTTTATCTTTTTTATTCATGTATTTCGTTTGATAAGTTTGCCAGTTTTGCGCTTTTTTTTTTTTACTTGAAAAATTTCGATTTCATACCAAAAATTTTCAAAGAAGAATTTTGTTGTTAAGTAATTATGAAATGTCAACAAAAGGATAACATAAAAATTTTCTGGTATGAATGAGAAATTTTGAAAATTATTAAAGGGGCCTAATTGCCCCCCTGGTGTTTTTACCTTAATGCGTCACTTGGTCCCATACATTCCTATACAATAAATAATTGTTACTGTGTGCTCTACCTACCCTTAAAGTTTGTACAATGAGTTTAGAAACACCCTGTATATATATATATATATATATATATATATATATATATATATATATACACTGGTTATCAAAAATTAAGGAAAAGTCACAAAATGCTAATTTTCAAATACGCGAACACTCAAAAGGAAATAATATAATTCGAGTAATTACTATCTCTACAACACAGCTAGCCCATATAACATCTCATTCATGTCACACATGGTCACAAGTGTCACAGTCAGTACGGTGAAGCAAAAAAATAGGAAATTCCATACATCTCATTATGAGTCTCAAATGATCACTATATGTGACTCCACTGAGAAGTCAATGTGAATGCTGCTTTGTGACGAGTCACCAGGTGGCTTTACAATGTTGTTAAAATGTGATTCTCATGTGACTGTCATTTTGAGACTCAATTTCATAGTCATCATGAACGTTACATTATGATAAGTCACCAAATAATATCATATTATAGTCACATGGAGACTTTTCCCAAAAGATCACAATTATGACTTCACAGTAGTCTCTCTGTCACCTGAAAGTCATCATGTGACTTTAATGTGACATTATTTGGTAACTTATCACAATGGAGCGTTCACGATGACTTTGAAATTGAGTCTACAAAAGACAGTCACATGAGAGTCACAATGTAACTACATTGTAAAGTCACATGGTGACTTGTCCCAAAGCAGCAGTCACAGTGACGTCTCAGTGGAGTCACATATAGTGATCATTTGAGACTCATAATGAGATGTATGGAATTTCCTATTTTTTTGCTTCACCGTAGTGACTGTGACATTTGTGACCATGTGTGACATGAATGAGATGTTATATGGACTAGCTGTGTTGTAGAGATAGCAATTACTTGAATTATATTATTTCCTTTTGAGTGTTCGCGTAATTGAGAATTAGCATTTTGTGACTTTTGCTTAATTTTTGATAACCAGTGTATATATATATATATATATATATATATTCGTATTCATACGGCAATTTTTCTTATGCATAATACAAAGACTGATTTTCCAATATTTTCATATGAGATGTCGCAGTTGAATATAGTAATTTCTGCTTCCTTTCTACTACTCTATTGAACCAGAAATCATTTTCTACTTAAATAGTGGATTATTGCCCTGATAAAGTTCTATTCTGATTTTGAATTTTTTAACCCTATTCCTTTTTTATAAATCAGTGCATTTAGAAACATTGTATATATATTTTTTCTTTCGTTTTCAAATTATTTCTTAATTTATATTGTGTTAATATTATTTTGTGATTTAATATTTATTTTATTTGCGAATATTTTATTTTACGTACATATATATATAAACGTGTGTGTACATCTGTGTGCATGTGTTTGTTTAACTTTATCATAACATAAATAAATTAAATTAAATTCAGCGAAGTATAAAATGTTTCAATTTTACTGCTCTCAATTTGACAGCACTAAAAAGAGAATATTATAAAAGAGGGTTAAAATTTTATCATGTGTATTTATGTTTTCTGTTATCGTTATACGTAAGTGAAGTCGAAATTCCTACATCTGTTCATGAGATGAAAATAACAAAAGTGAATGTGGAAATACATATACTTTCAATAGTTATTAAAAGCAGTGGTTATTTAACTTTGATCCATTTTAGAAGTTAATAGAGAAAAAATAGTTTTATATTTAAAATAAAATTATTTAAAGGATGTTTTCTTTTCATCCTAGTTCTACATGTTAATCCAATGTTCCTGTGAGACTCTCTTTCTTTATTCTAGAAATCTTCTGAATCACCAAAAAATGTCAGCTTGTAATAACTTTTTGTATTGTCATTATTTATCTGCTGACATGATTTCATCTCTAATTTCTTTTAAGGGAAAAATGGAATCATTGTTGGAGAAGAATGATATTATTTATGTAGAGTAGAAAGAAAAGTCTCTCTTAAAGCTTGTATAATTCTCATAAACATATATTTTTTAATACTTACATGAAATAGAATTTGCCCGTAAAGATTGTTATCCTCACAAGAAAAATATTGATTTTTTTTTTTTTTGCGAATTTCTTTCTTATATTTTAAACAATATTTGATGTTACAACAAAATTAACAAATAAATAATTCAGAACAACTTCAAACTATTTTTTTTAAACTATAAAATCATTTTTCCAACTATCAGTAATCATAAAAAGTTGTTGTTATTATGTACCTGATCAATTAATACTCCAGAACCAGAGTTTTCAATTTTAACATTTTCCTGTTCTTAATTGAATTTTTTAACCGGTTTTGGGTATTTAACCCCTTTCACAAACAAATATACACATGACCTAAAGTGCATAGCATAAGGTACACATGGTAAGTGGTACATAGGCTAGACAGAAACAAGTACTATAAAAGAATCGAAAAAGTGGCTTCAGATAATATTGCATTTTCTATATGAATACTGTAAAATTAATTAAGCCAATTCTACGGAATATTTCAGAATATACATAATGATTCATCATCAGATGCAAAGTCTTACGTGGATAGGTGTAAGTGCAAAAGGCTTTGTTCGCTACCTCCTAACCACTTGCAACTATGCACCTGAAGAATGATATTGTCTATCCGGATCTTCCGGATCTTCTATCCGGATATTGTCTATCCGGATGTCTATCTAGACGGATAAGAAGTTTCTTACTATTATTATTTTCATGGGGTTTATATACACAAAGCTGGATTTTAATAAACATGCACAGTTTCATATATATACATGTTGGAGGGATATATATGCATTTTTATCAAATGCATCATGTAGAAAGAGTAACAAAGCTTCTTCATAACTATCGACTATGCGAAAGCCAAACATGTTTGTGGTATTTCAGTGCAAGAAAGACTTCCGTTATTTTGTTGACAACAGACATTTTTTTTATGAAACACAGCATAAATGGGAGGGAACTTCCTTCTCCAAATAATAAAACAGTGTTTTCTATCTAAAAAAACAAAGTATGTATTTATACATACGAGGTTAAGTCAGACTTTTATGAGACAGGGGCAGACGATATACGCCATAAAAATATTATTAACTGGATATGTAAATCTGAGCTCTTTTATGTCCGCAGACCATAATTTGTGGCAGCAATTGCAATTTAGCTATTGTAGAGTAAATCTTGAAAGTAGAGAAAATGGAGTTTCCGCGAGAGCAGTATAGAGCTATGATTTTCTATGTTTTTAAAATAGGGTTAAACCAAAAAGAATTCCTTCAACGTATACAACTATCATATGGATATGAAGCTCCATCTAGAGATTTTGTATTCAGATGTTTTACAGAATTTTTAAGAGGTCGAATTTCTCTTTTCGTTGTCGAACACACAGGAAGAACGTTGTTCCGTTGAACAGGAAGAGCTGTAGTTATACGGCGTGTTAGATAACGTGTACATGCCAAATGATAGAGAAGGAACTTAACATTGGATCCAAAGCTATACATAAAATTATTCATGAAGAACTGCATATGAAAAAATTAGTTTGTCGTTAGATCCCCCATAATTCAACGGAACATCCGAAAGTGGGGCGTGTCAGAATCAGTAAAGAAACCTTAAAATTATTAATGATAGTGTCCACCGAATTATTTCTAAAATCATAACTGGTGTTGAGACGTACCTACCTTTTTGATGTTCCAACACGTCAAGAAAATAAAATATGGGTCTTTGAAGATGACGAGAAATCAACAATGGCGAGAAGACAACGAGCAATGAAAAAAGTAATGTATGTCGTGTTCTTCAGAAGAACAGCTCTGATCAAAGCCATTAAGGACAGAAGACAGTTACAGCTAACTGTCACCCACTAGGTGTCGCCCAGAAATTCTTCAAGAAGTGAATTTTAAGGGATTCTTTCTTCACCATGAAAATGCACCTTCTCATTCAGCAAGGATTACAGTCCAACACACCAAAATTATAGAACATCTAGCCTGTTCTCCTGCTATGCATGACTTTTGGGCTAATTTTTAATCTAAAACAACGTTTACGTAAGCATTGTTTTCATTTCGAAGTTGAGATTGATGGAACTATAAAAGAATATTTTTCCTCTATTCCTAGAAATGGCTGACTTGAGGCATTTTTTCATTGGAAAATTTACCAACAAAATAGCGTTGATCTTAAAGGAACTTTGCACTACTTTGAACACTCCTAAGAGTTGGTAAGTTTAACTTCTACCATTCAGTAGAATCTCAAAAATGTCAGTGTGACTCTCATTTAAGAGGCTATGTGCGTGCAAGTGTGTCAACACGCGCGTCAGTATTGCAAGTCTAGATATTTTCAATGATAATTTCATTTTAAAGTCCAGTTTATCAACTAAATTAAATGTTTCACATATATTTTTTAGGCTGTGCTTGATGTTTAGACGTAATTCCTGTTCTAAAATATGAAATATAACCTCAATTTTATAGTTTATATATACCAGAATAATTTTAAAACAATGTATTTCTTAGAATTCTTGATGGATTCCGAAAAAACAATATATAAATGTTATCATGCCAGAATATAAATGACTATATATAATGTATTTTAAACTAGTAAAATTTATGGTATTCATTTTTCTTTTTTTGCACAATTTTAAAGTTATAAAATCGGAGAGAAAATCTAAAACTATTGTTCATGAATAGATTTTAAAAGAAATATGTGAATCACAAGAAAGCATCTAGAAAAAAAATTACTAACATTTTAAATGACGGCTTAATACATGCATAACTCTGAATGCCATAAAATAGTTTTAAAAATATTATTTCTATAAATTTTAAACTATCTGCTACGAGTCTGTGATATTTAAGACATTATTGAGAAAATGAAAAAAGTTCTATCTAGCAGAACTTCAAACCGAATCAATTTAAGCATGATACTTCATGCTAACTTTAGTAATTTCTTAGCAGTAGAAAGATAAACTTAAATTCAATATCTTTAAGACTAATAAACAAAATATATGTATTTAAAATGTTTTTTAACTTAAAAAATTATATGAATTGCAACGTCTAATTGTACTCAAGCTAATTAATAAAAAAATCTTTATCAGAATACACCATAGTATCATTGTACAAAGTGGTTTGTCTTGTTTTGCCCTTTACAAATTTAGACAATTTATATAATCGAAGTAAAAAATTATTAAACGTTTTCTGTTGTAACGCACTGAATATTTATTGTAATTTTCTTAATCAAATACAATTTGCCTAATCAAAACAAGCATTCCGGAAATATCTTAATAAGGTAATTAGTCAATAATGCTTGGTTTTACAATACTTTCCTTGAATTGGCTTACACTTGTCTTCTAACTAAAAGAGCTTCACTCTTTAACAAAACTACACTAATTTTCTCAGCAGCAGACATATATATAAGGAGAACAAAATCAATTTAAAAATACATACATAACTACGTCTGGATTACTTAATAATTAACACAATTCGCATAACTACAGACATACATACATGGACTGTTTTAGCTGAATCGCCAATCAACGAAGCAACCCAGGTTCCTGCTGATTATTTTATCCTAATTAGACCGTGATTTTAACTGTTTTTTCGTTTACTGTGGCTCTTGCTGTTTTGTGACTCTGCTCGTTTACTGATGAGGGCTATGAAAATAGCCGAAACATTTATATATCTTTTTAATTATATTTTAATTTTTTTAAATAAAATTTTAATGTATGTATGTCTGTAGTTATGCAAATTGTGTTAAAAACAATTTACTTTGCTTACTTTTGCACTGAAATAAAAATGTATGTTGGTGTTAATTAAATTAGATTCTAAAACCTCGCTCTAATCTTATCTTTCCCGAAATTATTACTTTTTTTAGCAGATGTTTCTTTTTGTTTTGCGGAAAAATTAAATGAAATAGGATTTATAAAACAAGTGAAACAAGGAAACAAGATTACATATACTTACTAAAGCTCTTCAGCCCTCAGGTATTCAAATGTGAACCTCTATTCTTTTCCTCATAAAAACTAAACTGTTTGATGTTTTTTTTTTTTTTTACATTTTTAGTTTACTTCTATATAGCTTGAATTTTTTTGGCTTTGGAGCAAAACCATTAAATGGCTGTACTGATGTTTCTTTCCTCATAAAATCAATGTTATTTCCATCAGAGTTTGTAAATTGCCTTCAAGGCAATGTGGCTAGTAAAGTAGGAAATTTTCATGATTATTTAACTTAAATGCTTTATACGAGGATAAGTCAGTAAGTAGGTCACAAAAGCCAATTATAAAAAAGGAAACCAAGATACATACTTAAAAGGCATGATTATTTCTCTATAAAACAGTCATTTATATTGATACATTTGTCCCACCTCTTTATTAGTTTTCTAATACCTGCTGCATAAAAGTATTTGGACTGCACTCTTAGCCCTCTGTATATCTAACATTCAACGGCTGCATCAGTCGGCTATAAGCTAAACCATATGAATACCCTGTTGCAGTTGCGAATGCTATCTATTGTTGTTCACCTGGCAGTCCCAACCATTTCCTCAAACTTCTGCACTGTTTCTTCTGTTACAATCTCAACAGGACGACCACTTCGTTCTTCTTTAACAACTTCTTAACGCCCCTGCTCATCTTGTACAATTGTTGTCTATAAATTCGAAATTGACATGTTACAGTTGACAGTGCTTCCACATATTGGTATATTTGGAAATAATTTACCACTAATTTCAGACCTCTCATATCGGTTTGTGACCTACTTACTGACTTTCCCTCTAAATAAAAAAAATTGAGGATTTGAAGGTCATTCACTTATTTAAAGAACTTAAAATATTTTATTGAGTGAATTAGGTTTTTGATAATTAAATCAATATTTTAAGGGTGTCAGTTTTTTTTAATCTATATTTGCGAGTCTAAATGACCATATGAATACCTAAAGTATCAATGACCTAATCAATCTAATCTAATCAATGCACTAAGCATCGATTTCAGAAAAAGAGCTCCTTCAGTCTTTTTGTTTGTGCAAAAGCAATGAATGTATATTTGCGGTGTTGTTTTACACTGTAAAAAAAAAAAAAAAATACTACCAGTTTTCCTGTAGGAATCGGAAAAACAGTTGCCCTTATCGTACCGGGAAAATTTCCGACCCAGCTCGGAATAAATCCGTAAAATACCGTTTTATTGACTACTTCCTTTTTTTCGGATTTTATTCCGAGCTGGATCGGAAAATTTTCCGGCACGATAAGGGCAACTGTTTTTACAATTCCTATAGAAAAACTGGTCGTATTTTATTTATAGTGTACCTTCAGGTTTGAAGCGGTTGACAGTATAATTTTATGTGCATGTAAAACCAATCGAGATTGGTGTAACATTATAAAAACTGTGAAAATTAAACCTAGTTATGCCTGAAACGGAAATTATTCGTTATCTTTTCGAAATAAATACTCTGCATTTGTACCTGCTAAAAAGAGAACCTGCCTAAATTATATTTTTTGCTGGTCACATGGATTCCGTCTTAGTAGGTTTATCTCTCATTTTTTTTTAATCTCCCAAGTGTTAAGATTTTACGCATTTTGAATTTTTTTTTCAAACTGAGCGAAAAAATGCTCAATCCGGGACTTAAAACTACATCCTTGGTTTATATTGCCGATACTCTACTGTTTAAGCTGCCAGGACTGACAATCGGCGAGCACAATTTCGTTCAGATTCCACAGATAATTATACAGATTTTCAATGAGTTTGATTTTGTTGAAAATAATAATTTTGAATTTAGTATAATATTCATGAAGCTAATTTTAATTTTACATTTTAATCTCTAATAATAAAACAATAATTTTTTTCAACTAATAAAATGAAACAATTGATTCATTAGTAGACAAGGGTGAAATAACGAAATACTTAAAGACCTACTGCTATTGCCAAACAAATTGAAAAAAAAATGCATTTACTTTTAAACAGGAATCAAACCGTTTGTGGTATTAAATAAATTAGTTCCTAAATGCTGAATATAAACTGATCTTTTCTAACGAGTTAATTCTAATGTATTTTAAGCTTATCAGTGTTTTGGGAAAAACTTAAAAGAAACACGAACTAAACACTAAGCGAATATGATTGCTTTATAATTGTCTTAAGAATATGCATTAGTTTTTTAATATAATAAATATTTACATACTTTCCCATTCAAAGATTTAAATAAATTATTATTATTTTTAGATACTTCTTTTATTGAAATAACAAATTGAGTGAAATAACACCTCCTTACGTTTCAAAGAAACAAAATTACCCATATTTATTTAAATATATATATATATATATATATTAATGTAATTATGATTATTTATAAATTTTAGCATCTTTTATTTTAAGTAAATTCAAGTATGAATTTCACTTTTAAAAATTCTAATACTTTAATGATTTATGTATTTTAAATTCAATATAATAGTTATTATGAGATTAATTTCAACTTTAATTTTTAACCCATAACTATAAATTGCATATTTTTTAAGAATGTATACAATTAGTAAAACTTAGGAGAAAATACAAGATGTATGCTTTCTCAATACCCTGAATTTTTAAGGAGGTTCTTTACAATTGCAGTAATGTTTTTATTCATCATTAGTGTATCAATTTTTTTATATGATTGCTTTAAGTTAAAATAAGTGATAGTTTTTTAATATAATAAATATTTACATACTTCCACATTCAAAGATTTAAATAAATTATTATTTTTTTAGCTACATCTTTTATTTACTTTAATAGCTTTTAATTTCTTAAACTTTAAAAAATGTTTCATTAAAAATTTCTATATAGAGGGAAGAATTTAGAATATAGCAATTTAAATACCAAAATCATATCACATTTTATTTAGCTTAAAATTCCATTATAAGGTTGTTAAGTAGTGCAGTTTTCAAAAGTTACTTTTTTTTCTCCAGGAACATTTTTAAGAGTCTCAAAATTTGCATTCATCAGAATTATGACTATTTTGACCATAATCGTCTCTAAATTGGATATTGAATTACAATTGTATTATATAAGGTGGACTCCAAAGCAAAAGTGTGAATTATTTTAAAATAAAATACAAATTTCATATCTCATAGCCTACCTACCGTTTAAAATTCGACCTAAAAATTGAGTGAAATAACATTTTTTTTTACTTTTAAATACTGGAAGTAAAATGTATACCATACCGAATGCAGCTTTTCTTCGAGACTGTATTGGTACATGCACATGGTGCGTTTGTAGTGATGGTCTCGGGATTTTCCCCGTACTCTGACTTAAATCCCCTTGACGAAATTACTAATTAGACATTAACCAGTACGGATACATTCATTTCAGATGGTCAAACTATATTATATTATCTTACCATGTGTGCGACAATTCATTTATGAACAAACTTTTGTACTATGAAGATAACTGCCACGTGCATCGAGACAAAATTGTTACTTATTAGTTCTGATTATATTTTACACCATGCATAATGTTTGTCACCGGTATCGGCTACGTTAAACTGAGATTACGAATTATTTTCACACAATATCCCTTAAATTCAACTCTGACTTAAGGTTGAAGTGAATAATTTTATGTATACTTGTATATCCTTTGCTTTAAAATTTTGTATATTTTAGCACGAAGAATTATTAAAGATAAGAAATAAAGGATAATAAGACACCAGTTGTGCATTTGGTTTTCGTCTTTTTTTTCTTTTTTTTTTGGGGGGGGGATCATACAAGGCTGAAAAAAATAATAGTATGTACCAGGTTATTTATAAATATTTTCACAACCACAATTAATTTTGCTGTGAATAATCATTAGTAAATAAAGATGATTCGATAATCTTAATTTAGAATTATAAAGTAAAATCGTGATTATCAAAATTAACTTGATGAAAATCATACATACACTAGTGTAAATACATAAAACCGCAATTTAAACCACTTATTGTTCCCTAAAATTTTTGAAAAAGTATACCTAGAAATGTTTTAGAGTTATAAAGCAAAGTTTGATAAAAGCAAAATTCATGTGACATTCCACACCAGCAAACAGTTTGGAAGAATTTACATTAAGAAACTATTTAATATTAAATTCGCCAAATTTGTACTTATAGTATCGCATGGTAAATTTTCTTTCGCCATTTTTTTGTTGAGTCTAAATCACCTAATCGTCATTCTGATCACGAATAAAATGCTTTTCCAAGAAGTTCAGATTTAAATACACAGAATTCGAAATTTAATTATGTCTCTGAAATCTTTTGCAAAGCATTTGTGAAAAGTATTTTCCATGTTTACACTTTAGGTATTTCTATTGAAAGAATATTTTTTTTTATGAAAACAAATAAACTGTCGTCTTTAAAAAAATAAGCGTTTGTAAAATTTGTCTAAATTGATGTTTTCTGTTTCTTCTTTTTACGGTTGTGGGGAAAACTATAAAGGTAACTGATATTTGCATGAAAGTATATGAAACAGTACTTCGAAATTACTAAACATTTGATAAACTATTACTGAAATTTCGAAAACCGTAATTTCTTTTAACATCGAAAATTAAAAACATAAAGATTATACAACTTCACGTGTATTGCATTAAATAAATGCCAGAAAAAACTGTAGGGGCAAGTTTTTTATGACCTCCTAAACATAGAAATAAATAGCAAATTCGTAGGGGTTTTTTTTTCTACTTTTGTGAATGGATCTTTAGTCATAGATCCACAAAGTTCTTTAAGCGTGTTTTGGTATCATTATGTCAAGTATGATGAATGGAAGAAGAAACGTTGTCTTCCTTTTGAATTGTACTACAATGTTAAATGTTTCAGAAACTAGGATGCCCTGCGTATTTTCCTGGCAATATGTCCTGGATTCTTGATTGGTCGTCAAGCAGTTTAACTAAATTTGCTGTGAACATTATTTAGCTCTATTCAAAACGTGAACAGCGCTTTTGAAACTAATGGTTTCTTGGATTAATATGAGGTGTGTTTTGTTGGAGGTTTTCAGCCAACATCTCAACATAAATCTCCGGAGTCATTCTAACTTTAATGAAAGCCAAAAGTTAGCTCGTTTTGCATTAAACTGCAACTGCACTCATCCAAATGCACATTTATAATATATGTGTGTATTATTGGTTGTGGTTGCACTTCCCGGAGATGGTGAAAATATTCAAATGCGCATTTTTGAATAAAATGTTTGACGATCCCTAGTTTAGTATATTTTATAAGTATTTAATTACTTCGTCAGAATATTGGTAATGTAATTATTTCAGATATAAATTGTGCTTAAAATTTATCATAAATAAATAGATGCATATATACTAAGGCTTTATCCTGCTAGTACTACTGTACTGTTCTTCTCATGAGAGAAAAAACACCTATCTTTACATTAAAACGGTAAATATTTGCATCAACATAAAATCGTGGATTTTAAAAATCTTATTTGGAAAAAATCTTTTTTCGAAAAAATGAAAAAAAAAATCCTTAACATTTTAAACTTTGTTAAACACATTCGATAAAGCAAAAAGAAATAAAAAAATGTTAAGTTACAAAGGAACCTCCGATAGTAAAACGATAGTTATTGGATACTATTTAGATTTATTTGAAAACTTAAAAGATAATTTCATTTTAAAATGTTTCTTTGATATCAGTTTTTAATAAATTGCTTGAAACACATTCGTTAGTATAGAAGTATTTTATATAGGGTTAGTATAGAGGCTCATGAAGAAGTAGAGAATCTATGCGATAAATATGTTTAAAAAAAGTTCCAATAAACTTTGATTTGTTTCGGAAGTTTAGACAAAATTAAATAATTAGATAGCATGTTGAAATTCCAAGATTTATTAGCTGCTTTATTTAAGGATTTTTTAGCTACATCTCATAAATCTCAAAACATGTAGCCTTTTTTAAAACACAAAATCTAGTTGATATTTATTTTCATTCAAATTTTTGTTGTCTCTAAAATTTTTGATTTGGATCTGAAAATTGAAATAAGGCAAATATTGAAGAAAAAATCTCTTCTAACTGATCTAATTTCATGTGTTATATAAGTCGTCGTTTTTAATCTCATACTAAAATTACAAATCGACTAAATTTTTTTAATGATGAAATTTTTGTTCGCATGTTGAACTTAATTATTTTTACCAAAAATAAAACAAAAAAAAATAGAATGTTAGCTAACTAATTTGTAAATTTCAAGATCATATTTAAGTAATTATTTTTGTAACAATATATAAATGTAAAAAAGAAAAAATATCTAGTCATCCTATGCAAACGGCTTATAAATAGAAAACTACCAATAAATTATCGTATTCATAAGAATTATTATTTAACGACTTTTCATTATTACATTGTGGAGATCGTCGCAGCCGAGATTTAGGTCACGGTCCTTTGATTTATTTATGACTAAATCTAGCAAGATTACCAGTTCGCTAGGATCAGGTGTAGACCTTATTTCCTCCATCCGATAAGCTCTCCGATATCTTTTTTACTACAGGAACTTCTAGTCCTCGGACAGAAGTCACATGCCAACGAGGGAAAAAAAACATAGTTACATTAACACATAAAAACACATAATAAACTAGCCGATGGAGCACAATGCTCCTTTGCGACAGGTAGCAATGGGTTGATGCTGGAGATACAAGTTCATTGATGAAAGAAGAAAACTTGAGGATAGTATCATGATGCAGGACCACATCTTTCGGATTTCATATGCGCCGGAGATCTGCTTCTGCGCGACAAGGGGCGCAAACACTGCGAGGAGATCGACAAAGCCTCTACCCGACAACGATCGAGTCTCAGGTTAAGATATTTTTGAGCCAAGTATCTGGGAAGGGGTTGGATACCTAAGGTGACAGGACTCTGTGAATGTTCAGCAGAAATAGTTATTATCTGTAGACCCAAAAGCCCCACATTTGCAGAGGTCCGTACCAGAGCGTTTAAAATATTTTAAGTATGTCCTGAATGGACCATGACCGGAGAGGAAAGCTGATGTAAGAGGGGAGAAAGCTAAGAGATCATAGGAGACTTTGGGGATTATGGAATATGTGTACCTGACTTTACTTGAGGCGTCGAAGTATAGTTGTCAGTCAGAAAATATGTTCCTTTTAAGGAAGTTGCGAATATGGGATGGGGGAACAGGAAGAGCGAGATCTATGTATAGATATATGTGCCCTCCATGGCCACTGTGTGAGCCAGCTCATACCAAACCTGTATGGTAGGATTACACTACTGCGACATTTCTATTAGCTTTTTATTATCGACTCTCCATTGGGATAGTGCATGTCGGCTCCTTACAAGTTTATATTATAATGTGTGTTCTTATTAATGATCATATCGTTGTTAAGTGCGTTCGTAATTATATAAATACATAGCACCTATAGTCTTCTGGTCCGTCCGTCTGTCTGCATGTCCTTCTGTCCGCATATAACACTGCAAAACTACGCAACCGAACGGTTTAATATTTAATACATAGAATCCTTGAAGTATTTTGTAGAGTCTTTCAAAGGGTCTAGCCGGATAAGCATAGCGAAATGGCCCCCACGGCCGATGTTTGAAATAACATGTGTGGTAATAAGGCTCATCATGAGAATACAATATAGAGTGTTTTTAACCTCTGACCTTGAACTGTCCTTGAGATAACCGGGGAAGTATGCGCCGGCACTACTATTTTTCAAATACATTTTTCTCAAAAAGTAGAAAAGTTAAAAAGATGAAACCAACGCCAATTATTGAAGAATATATTAGTTCACATTATATTTTTTTTTTCACATTTTTACAAAAATTTTAACACAGAAAAATAAACAAAAATATTTAAAAATAAATTATTAATGTAGTAATTTTATATTTACACCAACCAAAAAATTACAGAATAAGCCTCAGAGTATGTACTTTTAAGAAAACAAATTTCGTTAAAATCGAAGATGCGCTTTTTGAGTTATGAAAAAGAATAATGTTAGCAACTTTCTAAAATATTTGTAACTTTCCCTGTTTGCATTTGCAGAAATACGTTACTATCAATACATTGGTCGATTCGTGACATTTTAACTCGGGCAGGATGCGCAATGCGCCAAAATCAGAGAATGTTTCCATACATACCACTTCCTTATAGGTTTGTTTCGTGTTTGTAAACATTCTGTTATTTTGGCGTACTGCGCATCCTTCTCTGATAATAGTATCAAGTCAATGGTGTAGTTCATTGTGCAGGTGAAGCTATAGGGGTTGTAAATATATAAGGTTATCAACTTTTGGGTAATTCCGGGCTCCCTCCCAAATTTCCGATATCATGCATTATCATTCCTCGAGTCCCCCTTCCCCCTAATAATATTGTTATCAGTGTTTAAAAACTCTTTTTATTTTTACAATTGTTTTCCTTTTTATATATATACGTTTGCAATGATATACAGGTATGGTTGTACATTTTTTATTTGAATATTTTACTTATTTAAACAAAGAGAAGAAATTCATAAGGCATCACTGTTATATAAGAAATAACTTTATACCAAATAACATTTTAAAGAAATATTTTTTAAGAGTTTTTAATAATAACTCTTTGTTACACAATGCATTGAACAGTAATATTGTCTTCTTGCACTTCGCCCTTTCACGGAGCTAAACAGAACTTCCTGTAAACAAAACACGCGGACAACATTCTTTCTCATCTTTTACTAGCAAAAATAAGAGGTATAACTTCGAATCTGGTTTCTCTAACAACGAATTATGTACGCATATGGCAGGAGAATATTAATGGCGAACGTTGGGTTATTCCCTATTTTGGAATGAAATATTTTATAATAATTCAATGTTTTTAAATATAACTTTGCATTTTCATAAAAAAAATAAAACAGACTTAAAAAAAAATTAAGATAACGGATAAAAGTAAATTTTGTTTTGATCAAAAATGATAACGATATATAACGATATCAAATGATAACCCCCTTCTCCTAGAGATATCCTGCGATGTCAAGTGCCAGACCCCCCCCCCCCACACACAAACACACACGCTCCCCCCTGAACTGATACGTTGTATATGTACACTGTTGAGCCCCATAGCTTTCTTCTATGTGAAAATCATCGTAGATAAATGTTAACATTTTCTTTGTCAATTCTTGATATTATTCTGCGAGAAGGATGCGCAGTACACCAAAATAACAAAATGTTTACAAACACGAAAGAAACCTATAGGGAAGTTGTATGTATGGAAAGATTCTCTTTTTTTGGCGCACTACGCATTCTGCCCGAGTGGAAATGTGACGAATCAACCAATGCATTGATAGTAGTGTATTTCAGCAACTGCAAACAGGGAAAGTTGCGAATATTTTAGCAAGTTGCTAACATTATTTTTTCTATAACTCAAAAAGCGCATCTTCGATTTTAACGAATTTTTTTTTCTTAAAAGTACATACTTTGAGGCTTATTTTGTAATTTTTTGGTTGGTGTAAATATAAAATTACTACATTAATAATTTTTTTTAATATTTTTGTTTATTTTTCTATGTTAAATTTTTTGCAAAAATGTGAAAAAAATATATAATGTGAACTAATATATTCTTCAATAATTGGCGTTGGGTTTCATTTTTTTAACTTTTGTACTTTTTGAAAAAAACGTATTCGAAAAATAGTAGCACCGGCGCATACTTCCCTGATTATCTCAAGGACAGTTCAAGGTCAGAGGCTAAAAACACTCTATATTGTATTCTCATGCTGAGCCTTATTACCACACATGTTATTTCAAACATCGGCCGTGGGGGGCATTTCGCCATGCTTATCCGGCTAGACATATGAAAATCGAATCAAAACATAAAAAGGTATTAATAAGAGTTTTCTTCGTTCTATTAAATATCATCATGCATAATTAATTCAACGATATCCCAAGATAGGTCATGTTTCTATACTGCTATTGAGTCTTATTAATTCCGTATAACTGAATTTAATGTATATAATAGTAAAAAATTTTGTATTCATGCATTTTGGCATAAGAGCACAGATATTGCATCAAGATCTGAATATTTATAAGACTAGTTACTAACAAAAGCCATGCTTTGTTTGGATTCGCGAAGCATTATTTAATAAGACAAATATTTGAAAGTAACAATATTTTTTATATTATTTTTGCATCTTTATTCAGCAAAAACGTTATTTTATGTTTTGGCGCATTTTAATTTTAGAAATGTAAATTCAGCCAAATAACTAAGAATTTCCTCGGATTTTTCTTGTGATATAACGAATTTAACAACTAATTTTATTTGTTTACAACTCTTTTGTTGCCACTTTACAAAGAAAAATATAATATAATTCTTTTAAAATGCGTAAGTATCGTCTGCGTAAATGATGTCACATAATAAGAATAAATTGTGTATTGGAACTCTTAACACTGAAAAATACTTTTATAATTGAATGTAAATAATTGAATTTTCATAAATTTTAATTCATTAAATATACGTGTTTATTTTTTTTATTTGCAAAAATGCGTCCGCAAGGAAAAAAATACATGTAAAATAAATTAATCAAAATTTTTCAGTTATTCTGTAAAAAAATAATATTGTGCAAATCTACAGATCATAATTCATTTTTAAGTTTAATTTCTAGTCAAAATATTGGATTCGCTTCGCACATCCTAATAATACGAACGCACCTCCTTTGCCAGGTTTTACGTACAGTTTTCGACTTCATTTATTTTGATACATGATATTTGAATAAATATCGCATTTGAATAAATATTAAATGAGCAATGTTTATTTTTATTATTTTTTATTTGTGTATTTTCGGCAGTGATTTAGTACATCAATCAAAGTATATCCACAATTTGAGAAAATGCAATATGCATAATTTAATCTAGTTGTAATATTGTAATAACAACTATTAACCTTACAAAATTAGTCTATATATATATATAAATCCTTCCCGGGAAACCAGAGCATAATAACATATTGGTTTTGGAATTCGACTCTTAAATCATAAAATGTTTAACTTGTAGAGCTATAATTACTAACGTGAGAAAAGACAGTCAGTGGTTTTGTTGACATGACACAGAATATTTACTTTATACCTAGTATAGTGCATCGTTAGAAAAATCATTTCAAGCCGAAAAAAAAACTTGTGTTTTACAAGAAGAAAAAAGTATTCGTGGTATTTAAAAATCCCCCGAAAGAGTTTTAAACATGATTTTTTTTTTTTTTTTTTTTTTTTTTTGCTATTTATCACAATGTTATTTCAAACGGCAATTAAAATTTAAAATTTAAGTAATTATTAAACAAAGAAATTAAGCGGTGTTGCAGCCAAGCGTAAAACTGTCAAATGACTTCCTTGTACTCCTATGAGACACTGTGCTCAGTTCTGTTTGCATACCTTTTGTTGGAGCGACGCTAAGAAATAAAATCTTATTCTCAAATTTTTCAGGCAAATTTTATAAAATTCGTATTAATTATAAACTCTCATTGTCAGGGAAGTTTACCAAGTTCAGTACAAAGATGAACAGCTATATTCATTGGTGTCTTAGCCAGTGGTGTAGTCGTAAAAAAAACGGAGGGTATACGCTCTAAGCAGAGGGTATACGCTCAAGGCAGAGCGTATACCCTAGAGTGTATATATTATAACTTTCTTGAGAAACAGAGGGTATACGGTGTTCCTTAAAAAAATTCAGAAGGTATACGGCGTATACCCCCGTATACACTCCACTACATCCCTGGTCTTAGCTAGTTTTATTCTATGCTAACTTGCTGACGAGATTTTTTCAATATGGTGTGGTGACTAGTCTTGAAACACTTGTCTAGCTGATATGTGGGCGTTTTACCAGGTTGTACACAAGATGAAGAAGATGCAGTGTGCCTGTTTTACAATAGAAAATATTCAGAAAATGGAAGAGGGGGGAGGGAGTGGATGTAATGCCTGATGTAGGTTCATATGGACTGTGGTGGACCCGAAACAATAGACACAATGTTTCAAAGATTTCAATGATTTATAGATGATGTTCTGATGCTTGGTTATTAAATAATTTGGTTATTCTTGTAAATCGTGATTTTTCTTGCATTTTTTAATGTTCCGTATAACTCTATTCCATATTAACCGACTGATTGCCATTAGCCGAAATGTGTAACTTTAAATATATATATACTGATATGTATTTTTGTCTTCCGCTTTAAACGCATTATAAATGTGTTAACCGATTAACCGCCAAAACTATAAAGTAAGAAATTTCAAATTTCTTGTTGAAAGTCGTTTGCCACCAAAAATTCAGAAAGATAATTTTCGCTTTATTAAAACGGCAAAATTTCTGCTTATAAACAAGGCTATTTTTTAAATACAAAAATAGTGGTGACAAAGTAATTAATTTAATCATGAGCAATTATATCGATCGTTGTGTCAACGCAACACAGCCGAATAATAGGTTAAGAAATAGTCAAAATTTGTTCTTTTCTAACTTTAAATGCATCTCAAATTCTTTATGCTAACTTACAAATGAAAAAGGAAATATTTATTCCATAATACCCGATCTTCATCTAATTGTTATTCGTTGCAAAATGAATTCCATTTAAATACTTTTGTAAATATATACGGTTTCGTGAAAGCTTTTCGATTTCTTGTACGTAAATGCTTCAGTCTTGAATCTTTGAAATTACACAAAAATTTTTAAGCTATATTTTCCATCTATAATTTTGGAATAAGCATGTGAAAAGTGATTTTTCATGGATGCCAGTTATATGAAATGAAAACATTTTTATTATTTTGTTTTGTTTATTCTTATATTATTTTATAATTTTATTTCAAATACTATCTGAGTGCGGTACGATTAATTATATGAATTAATATAAATCAACAACAGAAATGAATGTGGTTTTCACTGTCAAAATTATCATGCATAAAATATAACTTATCATTTGTTCCTTTCAATAATAATATATTATAAATACAATACTTATTTTAAAGGATCTGAATTTCCTTTTAAAATAAGGAAATCTTCTAAAAAAATCTATTTTGTGAAATATTGTTGCGAAAACCTGTAAAATAAAGATTGAGAAGAATTTTATTTCTCTCAATCCATTCAAATAAATGGAATTGTTATTTGTTGTAAAATAAATTTATTGCGAGCCTATCGTGCCTCTATTCGATTTCGCTGAAAGCTTTTCAATTTCTAAAGTTCCCAGTTTCAAAGATTTGTAATAGTAAATAAAAATCTAAACTGATTTTAAATCTAAGCTGTCATCTAATTTTTAAATAAAGTAGTGATAGTCAAATATGTATTAGGTTTTTTTACGGAATATTTTGATAATGCACTTTCACTGAATATTAAATGTCCAGAAACTATGAGTCTAAAACAAAGCAGTAAAGCTTTAAAAGATAAAAACTACACTGTAAAAAAACGAGAAATGTTTCTTAAGTTTAAAAAATATATAATTTAACCTTACAAACCAATATATTTTCCAGATTTAGAGAAGGATTTGTAAAAACGGAGTTTCTTTTGCTACCACTGTTTTGGGAAACGTTTCCGTATAGTTTTAATGGTGTACACTATGACGCAAAAGTTTAGACAATGACGTCATTCAGCTTTAAAATGTAGAATTATGACGTCAGAATTACAAAAACCTGTAAATATATTCAAAAACTGATTTAAAATGCTATGTACAAAAGACAGTCGTTTTATTTGCTATAATACTAATTTTTTTCATAAAAATTCAAATGTGCTTGTCGCAAAAGTTTAGACACTATTCTAAATTTCTTTGAATATTCGCTGGCATATGCAAATTTAGAATCGATGATGTCACAAATTTGGAGTACTTAAGTTCTGCAAACGATTGCGCTTCATAGTCGACATGCCGAGAGCTAAAGAAATTCAAGTGAATGAGGTTTCAAGGATTTGGCAGTTGAAAGGTGAAGGGAAGAGCGTTTCTGAAATTTCTGCTATTATTAATAGGTCAAAAAAATCTATTTATCGAGTTTTATCGAGTGGTTCCGAATATAAAGCAAAATGTCGGTCTGGGAGGCCACGTGTGACAAATGTACGAGAGGATCGCCTGATACAAAGACTAGCGAGTACTCAATAAATGAGCGTGCGTGGAGTTCAAAGCTCATCGGGACTCTCTGTATCAAAGGATACGATTCGTAGACGAATTTTGGAAAAAGGAACAATCGTTTATAGCAAAATGCAGAAGAAACCAGCTCTGAAACCATATCATAAGTTACAAAGACTTATGTGGGCTCGAAAGCATATGTCATATGGAGAGAAATGGCAGTCAGTCATATTTAGCGATGAAAAAAAGTGGAATCTGGATGGTCCAGATGGTTGTTTATCGTATTGGCATGACTTGCGGAAGGAACCTCGACGTTTTTTTAGTCGCAGACAAGGAGGGGGCTCGGTGATGGTTTGGGCAGCCTTTTGCTATAATGGACAAGTATCTCTGACCTTCACCAGTGGTCGTCAAACTTCACAGCATTATACACAGACATTAGAAGAAAACCTACTGCCATTTGCTGAGCTTCTAGGGGGTCCTCAGTGGGAATTTCAGCAAGACAATGCTTCAATTCACACTGCAAAACATTCAAAATCTTGGTTTAATTCCCATAATATAAGAGTTCTCGACTGGCCAGCATGTAGCCCAGATCTTAACCCTATAGAAAACCTTTGGAGCATCATGTGTCGCAAAGTTTATAGCAACGCTAGACAATACTCTTCTGAAAAGGAACTTAAGACATCTATTGAGAATGCATGGTACGATATCGATCCACAAACTATGCAAGATTTAGTTTCTTCCATGCAATCTCGTGTATATGACGTAATACATAAGCATGGATGCGCAACCAGGTTTTAAAAATTGTTTATTTCGATTTTATTTAATTTGTGTCTAAACTTTTGAGACAGCAGTTTATTTTTGTTACCATTTAATTTATTGCAATATGCACAATTCCACTTTTCTTTGTTATAAATATTGTTTATATGTACAGCACATTAATTTCAAGCAGTGATTTGAAAATTGAATAAATATTTTTCAAAGTATGTAAGAATTTCTTCATTGTCTAAACTTTTGCGTCATAGTGTATTACTCAGTTTTCTGAAACCGAAGTATCAGTTTTTTTAGGATACTATAAACTTTCAATCAAAACTTTTTAAGTTGCGTAGTTCAATTTATACTTGCATGAGTAAAACAGTAATATTTATTTTATTGTTAATTTTAAGGCTGTTAATCTATCATGTTTGTCTATAAAACATTTTTATTGCTCATGAAAATGTTTACTTAAGAGGGTCCGGGACACATTTTAAAATAACTTTTACTTATTGGGTTAAAATTTTGACATTTTTTGAGATGGTTAATCATATAAATTGTAAACAAACTCACATGATGAAACTTCTCATAATTTTTTCAAAAAAATTTTAAATTTATTAAAAAAGTGGTGTAATTTAAAATCGTTATAACTCGAAATATTATTTGTAGAATTAATTTTTTTTTCGTTTAAATAAACAGAAATATATAGAGTTACTCTAGGATAGATGGCCATAGTTCTTAAAGACTGAAACAAAAATTCTTAGAATGCAAATACAAGAAATATTTAAGCATATTTGAAATTCTTATACATATCCTCATCATATTTTGGACAATGAACAATTAAATATCAAGAGCAAAAAGTGGCAAACAAAATTAAAATTAAAATGCCAGATGGCTATCTCACCTTCAAGCCGGGGAGAGATGGCCATCCAATAAAAGAAAGAACAAGTTGGAAATTGCTCGTCAAACGTGGCAAATGAGGTGCGTTCGTACTATAACTAGTTTTATAATTATTTTTTGCACCCCATATTGTACTGAATGTATAATTTTTTGCACTTCATAAAGTGCATAGTCTGTAACATCATAAAAATGCACTTCCAATAATTTTTTCCCTATTCCCCGTAATGTAACGGAACACTTTTGACTGTCCTGTAATTAAACTATGCGTCCGATTTTCCTAAAATTTGAAATGGCTCATCAAAATTTTGCAACAATTATATCTTTAAAATTTCAGACCATTCGGAAGACTGTAACATCATTAAAATGCACCTGTAATAATTTTTCCCATTGGCCGTAATGTAAAGAAAAACCTTTGACTGTCCCTGTAATTAAACTATGCATCCGATTTTCCTAAAATTTGAAATGTCTCGACAAAATTTTGCAACAATTATATCTTTAAAATTTCAGACCATTCGGAAGGCTGTAACATCATTAAAATGCACTTGTAATAATTTTCCCCATTGGCCGTAATGTAAAGGAAAACTTTTGACTGTCCCTGTAATTAAACTATGCATCCGATTTTCATAAAATTTGAAATGGCTCGACAAAATTTCGCAACAATCATGTATTAAAAATTTCAGACCATTCGGTTGGGTAGTTTTTGCTCTGTTATATGCGGACAGACAGACGGACGGACAGACGGACGGACTGAACGACGACTATAGGTGCTACGTATTTATATAAAAACCTCGTATATGCGCTCGTATGTGCGTATATAAAACGTATTTATATACGCACCTAAAAAAAGAAGTTAAAATAGCAAAAAGTAACACATTTTATGCAGTTAATCATGAGAAACATATAGAAATTTTTAACAATGCAATTATAGTAAAGTGAGGACAGATGCCGCAGTTTTTCTTTTCTTCTTGTAAAATGTACAATAAAGCAAAAAACAGAAAACTAAGTACCAGAAATCATTGATCAAACCCTTTAGAATCTAATTTCTAGGTTAAACAAGTTAAAGCCCTCTTAATAAAGCAGGCATAATTATTTTCCCAAACGTCCTTTTTTAACATCATTTTTTAAGTGCTGGGTAAGATGCCGCATGTGGTGTGGGACAGATGCCGCATGGAGAAAAAAGCTGTGCTGTTTTTTTTTTTTTTCAAATAAATCACATTTTTATTTCCTCAAACTATTTAAAATGAAAATAAATAACAGTAAACTTACATAAATTATATATACATCACTAAATTGTGAAAAGTTTAACGAAATTGCAAAAGTGTAAGCTCGAAAAATAAAACTTAAGACAAAAAATGAAAATGAAACGAAAAACATTTGAATTTACGTGAATGGATAGCATAATTACTGGAAACAATAGACAGCATAATTACAAAAAAGATATAAATCGCTGGTTTACATCCAGGCGAACATTGCAGTTTGCTCTTAATGTAGGCAGTAGTTATGTTCTATTTAGGCCCTAGTCTATTTTTTTTGCCTTTCCTCTCATTCTTTAATTTGGTATTTCCATTCGCCCACAATCACATCACACTTCCAGTTGCAAAAGTAAAGTGAGCCTTTGTCATCCAACTATCGATTGAATTTGATGCACTGAACCCTGCTCGCTTTAGGCTTTGTTTCTCGATAAGACTCCAGACACATTCAGTACATTCTGAGTCATCAAATTCCAATCCAATACTACATACTGCCATCAAAATCTATAAAAGAACAATTTCGCCATTATCGGAAGATGACTCATATTTTAGTTTCTTCCTCAAGTAAGGTGTGTTCAAGTTGATATTTCCTTTCCGTTTTTTGAACATTTTACTTCCACCAAGCTGTCGTTCTTTGACGCTTTCTAGTTTGTTTTGCTTTTTATTTCATTCTTCTTTTTTATTGTTTATAAACTCTCTGCTTGTAATATTTGCATCCTTTTGATTTCTCTTACTTGGCTGTATGGGCCTTTTGACCATTGGGATAAGAGATATTTTGTTTAACAGTTTAAATGGTGAGACTTGTAAAGGGACTATGTTTTCCTTATTCACACATGGAGAACCAGCATTGTTGCTGAGAATATTTTGATAAGTAGCAGAATGCGCTAATATACCTTGATTTAAATGTTAGTTATACTTAAATCGCAGTGATGAATTTATTGAACTGAAAAACAAAAATATATTTTGCGGCATCTGTCCCTCAACCGCTGTGCGGCATCTGTCCCATAGTGGAGGGTAAGATGCCGCGCCGCCATTTTGGGTCATGTGAGCGACGCGTGAGAAAGGCAAGCACATGTCTGTATTCGACGATGATCTATTCTACAGTTAAAATTGGTTTTGGCATAAAATCTCTGCTTATTTGGCTTAAAATATGCAATAAAACTTTATTAGAATAATTTTAGCAACTTTCCACACAGGTTTGAAGCATAAAAACAGGCAGAAATATTTGAATACTAATAGTTAAGCAGTTGAAACGCATACAACACAACAGACAGCACTTAGGCACACAACGAAATTCTTAATTTGGCCTAGGAAGCGCTAGTGTCGCCAATACAATGTCTGCGGCATCTGTCCGATCGCGGCGTCTGTCCTCACTTTACTATATATCACAGAAAATCAGTGAATTAATTTTATAAATAAAATTTGAAGTATAATTTCAATCCTTCACTTTTCGTAAAATTGTACCACATTTTCGGCAAAATCTTGATAGTTTGTACACGGTTCATGGAAGCACTTCTGGCACCTTATGCATTGTATCCAGTCATTCTTTTGGGTTGTAGTATTATATTCTTCTTCACAACTAACACAGAAATCCTCGTCCAATTCTATTCCCTCGGACTCTGTAGAATCTAATAACTTCAAATGTATTTCATCTTCTTCGCTGCTGGAAATGTGTTTTTTTTCTTGCGTTTACTTTAGACTTTTTCACGGTTTCAAGTTTATTTATCAACTTTATCTGTTTCTGGGATGAACGGTTTCCGAAGTTTTTCAATGTTTTATGAAGCAAAAATACATCGTTAGGGTGTTATATTATTGCTATTTAAATATTTACATTAGTTAAAATTTAAATAATTATGTCAATTAATATAATTATAAAAATAAAAATAATAGGATTATTTTAAAAATGATTATATTTAGTTAAAAACCTCACTCTGTATAATTTTGAAATATTGATTATAGGTGTCTATCTCTCTTCGATTTGATGTGACCAGCTATCCTAAAATTGATGGACAGATTTCCAACGAATTTAAAGTGACACACCGCCATTCTACGTCTCTGTTTTAGTCTTAAAAGCAAAGATTGGATTATATACATGCCTTAAAAGTCCTTATAGTAAAAATAAATATAAGATACATACTGCAAAACGTTCATATACCTAAGTCGACAAAAATATTCAACCGCTAAATTAAATAAACATTAAAATTACACTTTCCTTTTATAATTGAAAAACACAGCTGCACGTCGCATTGAATGAACACGTTAAACTATTTCTTACTAACAAAGTTTATGCTACAATCTATGATATGGATTTTCACTTATTTAGATTGGCCACCTCCTCTATGGCCATCTATCATAAAATTACGCTAAGTTTTAATTTTGCTTCATCATTTTTAAAAATATTAAAAATATAAATACATAAATATATAAAAAATATATAAATAAAAGTAAAAATCTTTTTTAAAAAATGATGCAAAAATCATATTTTCAAGAGTAAATATTTTTTTCAGATTTGCTGAATCAAAATTAAAGTACAATAATTGAAAAAGACATGTTCCAAGTTTGAACCATTTATCTTCAACGGTTTTTGACTTATAAAAATTTAAATAAGAGAAATGTTCAAAAAACCCATTATGAGGAAAAACGCACTTTCACCAGAAGTCGTTTCCACGACAACCATTGCTTGAAAAGTTGATATTGAAAACAAAACAAAACGAAAAAAATAATATTTTCTGTTCTAATTAAGATAGGAACATGATTTAAATGTCATTTTAAGCAGAAAAAAGAAACAGAGAAAGTTTTAATTCGATAACATTTTTTTTAGAAAATTCAAAGATTTTTCTGTCCGGGCCCCTTAAGAATTCAAAGCATTCGAAACACCTATATACCAAGTTGAAAAAACTGATTTGTACATTATAAAAACTACTTGGAACCGTTTCCGAAATTCCTGCAAGCAGTCAGCTTTAGAATATTTACAATTTTTGTGTCCATCCTCATTTAAAAAATTTAGGGTTGTCACTTACTTTCTTAATTTCATGAGATTACCAAATGTGGTACCGCCTTAATTTTGAAAATTTCCAAGTCTAATCATTAGTTCTTTTGTTTTATATTACGAAAATATATTTATTTATACTTTTAAAAACAAATTAATGTTTCGTTTTTATTTAAAAATCTATCATGAAATAAACTTTCAAAATTTTCTAAACTTATTAAAAATGAAAACTGGGTCTAACATTTCAGTCCTCAAAATGAAATTTATAGGTGGAAAACATATTAACGACCTCTAATTGCGAGCTCATTGGAGAGATGGATAATTACGCCGTTACTCTCTCATGAGGGGTGGAAAAATACATAATGTTACCCATCACTGGTGTGTGAATTTTCTGACAGGGCGAGTGAATTTTTAGGTAGTCTTTGAAAACTGCAAACTTTACAGATATTCCGAAAACTATATTTTATTTTACTCTTTTGCTATATTTTGCAAGTTTCCAGATGACAGCGATTTAAACGTAATTTTTTTCATAACTACTTTCAACTGTACATTTCATTTTGCTGGCTGGAAAAATAAATCCTTGTAAGATTTTTAAATAATAACGAAACATTAATTTGTTTTTTAAAGTATAAATAAATACATTTCTGTAATATACAGGGTGAAAAGAAATAACTTGGACGAAGTTTCAAACCAAAAATCTGTAACTACCACAAAAGTTATAAAGTTATTGTCATAGGGTATTGATTCTAGAAAGCTACTCTACAGGTGAAAGTAAGTAACTTGTGATAACCATTATGGTTAACAAAAGATCTGCCATTTTTGTATTACATAAGCAAGGAATGAAACAATCTGAAATTGTTCGACGATTGAAAGTTCCTAAGCAGACGGTTTTCATACACAATCAAAAGTTTAAAGAACCCTGACATGATGGTGACGCGATGACAGACCAGGAAGAGGAAGAGAGCGCACAGTTAACACATCAAGAAACCAGGCAGTTATCAAAAAACGAGATCAACGAAATCCTAGGATTTCAATGTGAAAGGTTGCTATAGAGATGAAGATCAACAGGGAAACCGCATGTTTGATGGCAAGAGTAGAGCTTGGTCTTCATCCTTACAAAATGAAAGAAACTGAAAAGCTAACAGCAGAACACAAACGCACAAGACTTCAAAGATATAAAGAACTGTTAAAGCGGGCCGCAGGTGATCGATGGCAAACATTTGTCTTCACAGATGTGAAACTGTATTCGATTGAACAAGCTCACAATAGCCATAATGATAGAGTTTGGTCAGCAGAAGCACCTGAACCTTCTTGCATTGTTGAACGGCGTCAACGACCCGAATCTGTAATGGTTTGGGGGTGGGATATGTGCTAGTGGGAAAACACCACTTGTTTTTGTTGATCAGGGATTAAAGGGTGTTGGATCAAGATTAATCAACAAACATCTCGCAAACTCATTTTGGCAGGCGTTGTTTTACCTAGGTCACAAAAGCTCTTTGGAAACAAAATATGGACTTTCCAACAGGATTCCGTACCTGCACACAGAGCTAAAGGCACTCAAGATTGGTGCAAGACACATTTTCCTGATTTCATTGGAGCTCAAGAATGGCTACCGTATTCCCCAGATTTCAACAAAATGGATTATTCTGTTTGGGCCATCTTGGAGACAAGGGTGTATGTTAAACCTCATAAAACTTTGGCATCCCTAAAGAAATCCTTATGCAAGGAGTGGGATAAAATATCAGTACGTGAGTTGCGGCCCATAGACAAAAATTTTGTGGCACGTTTAAAGCTCAGAATTAAGGCTAAAGGTAGCCACTTTGAAAATTTGTAAATATATTAGACAAAATAATGTGTTGATATTTATTTTGAAGTTTGGTAGTAATATTTTCATTAGCATTAAAGTTATAATGTATCATGTGTGTCCAAGTTATTTCTTGTCACCCTGTAAAACAAAAGATTTAATGATTGTAAAGCACTAGAAATTCCCAACCCCTGCTCATGGTAATATTCTGGAATCGCTTCACCACTTCCTGTTGCCTATACCCACTGGTTATTTTACGACAACATGAAAATAATTTAAATTAAAACTATAATATTATATACAGTAATACCTGAATATTCGCGGATTTATCATTCGCGAGTTTTGATTATTCGCGAAATAAAAAATGCAGAACATTTCAAGATTCGCGAATACTTAATTTGGTTATTCACGAATTTTGTTTTATAAAGAATACTTTTTTACAAAGTAAAATCACTTTGTTTTATGAATTCTATGAACAACACAGTACTCCTATCTACTGTATAGACTACTCTATTACTGTATGGCTAAGTTGCGAGAATTTCAGCCCTTGTTTTGAGGGAAAATATAGATCAGTAATATTCTTTATTTTTTATGCAGATTTTTTTGCCAATTTTCTAAATTTTCTGAAATTCCAAGTTTTTATTGCAGGCGAAAAAATTTCTGCAGAAGTTGTCGGAGAAATTTTAAAACATTTGCAACAACGTGTTGAAAAGGCAATAGAATGCGATTCTTCACTGGTGAGGAGTCTTAAATATAAAACTGAAATCGAGGCCGCAACATTAAATTACATGGCAATTCATAAACAAAAGATCTGTCTGTCCAACTACATACATCACTAAATTTTTGCCGTCATCAACTAGAAAATAAATTTTCTACATTATATTTATAATTATTTAAATTTATTTAAAGCACGTACTTTTAATTTATAATGCTTAATAAATATACTTTTTGAATTTCATTTGCTCTTTTCCAATTAAAAATAATTATAAAAAATAACCCACTTTTATACACTGGAAGATAGTCTCAATATTCGCGATTTTGACATTCGCGAAGATTTCCAATAACATAACCCTCGCGAATGTTAAGGGACTACTGTACATATATACTCGTATATATATATATATATATCTTGCTGGCACAATTATAATTATTGACTATAAAAATATTTTTTTCTTGCTATATAGAAACGAAAATAATAGCTATACATTACCGATATCCATCCTTTTAACTATCCCCTTAATATTAAGGCAAATAAATTACATTACATTCTCGAGTAATTTTCTTAGCAAATAAATCACGTAAGTACATAAATTTTACGACACTCTGCTTCAGTTTATTCTCGTATTAAATAATAAACAACCAAATGTTCTTACAAATACTTTTCCTCGAGAATAAATATGTAAAAGTCTTCCTTGATTTAAATTGAATTTACAGAAAGTAAATTATCTTTGCGAACCATTATATTGTAAAAGATAATTTCGTCTCGAAATCAATTTTCCTCATCGTATCCATGGAAACATTATTGATGCTTGCGTTTCTATTTTCATTGCTTCGATGTTCAGTATCATTATAAAGCTTTTTGAACACAAAAGAGATGGTAATTATTAGAAGGATTTCCTCTTTACTCTTAATTGGGATTGCGGTAGACACTTGAATATACTTATATAAAATAAAATTTTTCAATTTCTCTAATTTTGTTTGAAAACCATGTTTAAAATCATGCAGATGGAAAAGTAGTGCAAATCAAAAAAGTATTAAAACATATTAATCTAGAATATTTTTTTCCTACGAAAGTAGGTTTATTATATTTCACATAAAAAGCACAAATAAATGAACAAAAATTACTTTCAGCTGCATACATATCATATACAATTATTTAAAATACATAAAAATAGCTTAAAATATATTAGAAAAACACAGAACGTTTTCAGTCATTAAAAGCCGTCATCAGTAGGATTTAAATATTGTTATTATTTCCTTTGTGCTTATTCGAGATAGTGTAGAAGAAATTGTAATTTAAATGTTGTACCGCAGATGAGATGCCAGATAAAGTTAACAAAAATAATTATATAAAATTAATTGAATGGCAACTGTATTATTAATTTATTAACAAAATTTTTATCTGAAAAAGTTTTTTCTTTTGAAAAATAATTTGTTGCCATATTTAGTTTCGATAATTATGTGTTTTTCGAAATTATTTCAAAATTGATTCATTCAAATGCTTTATACATAATTTCCAATTTATGCAAATTTACCAATAAGCTTCGTAATCTGACCTAGCAATGAAACTTGTGGGTAAATGCGCCATCTCTCCTAAGTAGCAGATGCGCAAACACTCCTATTTTGGTAGAAGAGATTGCGCGGCTTACGGGATTTTATTTAAATGTGGCCACTTCTAAAATGAATTGTTGGTGTTCGCATCCTTAGTCTAGGTTAGTAGCTTATAAGAAGTCGTTTAAGTTCAAAATATTTTGCACTGCGGACATTCTATAAAAATTCTGACGAACAGTTATGAAAATTGAAGTACTTACTTTGGAAGAACAAAACAAAATAGCAATGCTTTATCCAAAACGCTCGGAACAATCAATGTGCACATTCATGTAGACATTGCACTAATGCTGCTGTACAACACTTGGAGTCGCTGTTCGCACACTCTACTCCTTTCCCTCCAATCTCTTAGTGCGCGATATCTCCTTGCTTTATCTTACGCAAAGGTGTTCGTGTACCTTTCCGGCTATGAAGAATAATTTCTAAAATCTGGTTTTTAAATGTGCTATGCGTTTTCTGTTTCGTTTACACTCTCAGAAAAAATTGTAAATTTATGAGCGTTTGCCTTTCAATTTTCACGGGCAACAGCGTTATTTGATGAAAAACGGTCTGATCCATTAAATAAGCGGCCTTATCCCTTACATAAATAGAAAATTAAGGGCAATCCACATATTTTTACAGTTCTATCCCATCTGTTAGCAAAAATACGGGTTGGTAATTGGATATGGATTTTTTTACGAGGTGTGACTGGAATCTCTGCCGGCCTCTGCCCGTAATTTTACAGGAATATTTTTGTGTGTGCATTATTTCCCTTTTTAAAAACATTTAAGTTCCATAATGGTATTCTGGAAGTGTTGGAAAGCGTTTTATAATTTATACTTGATGCAAGGTTTTTCCTTCTAGTTTATATACATCTTGAAAATTTCAAATTAATCACAAAAAATATTTTTTTCATCATTTTTTAGTTAATAAAAAAATTGAGTATGCCTGTAAAATACGTTAAGTATTTTTAAATGGATATTTTTTCAAACAACTATATCTTTGGCAGAAACATTTATCAGTTTTTCACATTATTTTTTTAGAGATTGTTTTTAAATAATTTTATTTCATGCTTTTATTTAACTTCTGACTATTTTTTTTTTCCCGAACCATTCTTTCCAATGAAATGCGATATTACGGAAGAAATATATGAAAATAAAATTTAACAAATCTTGTCACAACAGAAAAAGAGTAAATTTTCTGAAAGATAAAAATATATATATATATATATACATATGTCTGGTAGTTTATGAAAGAAACGTTTTCTTTAAATCCTCATTTTTCTCTGAAGACATTTAGGAAAAAACTAATATAAATATGGCTCCGGAAATCTCGAATTATAAAAAAAAAAAACAAGTCTGCATTTTTTCGATCGGCAATTTGCTTAAAAAATGTTTTATTTATTATTTTTAACAACACAAAAAATGTTTCATTTTGTTGTTTGAAAGCTAAAATGAATTTCGACGTTTTAAACATTTATCTTTATTTTTCACATTTATGAGCAATATGATTAGCAATGACTCTTACATCACGATCAGTATAATTAAGCTTTTATTTTCAGTTAATAAAAAGAATTGCTGCGAAAAACACTTGAATGAATATTTATAAGATAATTAATTTAAACGTATAGAAATTATGATATTTTTCTTATAAAAATTAATTCAGATGTATTAAATGTTGTGTAAAAGCTTTAGATTCTAATAATATTTTATCTGTTAGAAAATAAATATTTTAAATTCATAAATGTTTTATAAAAATACCATTTTTTAAGTACTTGAAAAATTTATTATTTTTTTCAATTACAAAGTAATAAAGGGTAATGAGTTATAAAAATAATAATAATTAAAACATTATTAATGCAATAAAAATTTAAAAATATATATATTTTTGCTTTCTCCTAATGAAATGAAAGTCTGGGATTAATGAGCAACACAAGTTCTTTAAAAAAATAAAGAAAATTACAGAAGCCAGCAATATGTTTTCTTCGTCTACAAATAAAATTTCAGTTTAGCGCATAAATAATGAAACAATCTCCAATAAAAGAGCACAATATTTCATGCTAATCCTCATTTGTTTAAAGGTGAAATAAATTTTAATATTTTAAGTACTTATTGTATTTATTTTTTCGCATTTATCAATAATATGATTAATAAAGATTGAATAATGGTTTTCATTATGCTACGCATTCAGGGTCAGTCAGTATTATCCTGACTTCTAACTGTTCATTTTTAATTTGTCTCAAATTCCTGAAATTGTCTAATTTTAAAATGATTAATAACTCTGGAACTAGGCATAGAAATATTATGAAAATTTGTAATTATGTTAAATAAAAAAAACATAATACCTTTATCTCTTCAAATTTCGGTATTGCGCTTGAAATTTCAAAGTTATGTTTAACATGATGATATCCCCCTGTGGAAATTTAAAACAATGGTAGAACATTTTATTTCTAAACAATCGATATAAGAATATTTTTATCATTATTTTTGACAGACGTACGAAAGAGAAAGCCATTTTTTTTTTTATGTATTGTTTAGATAGTTATAATGAATTAAATTTAAGTTAGGATGTAATGCTTACTTTTTACATAAACTATATTATTAAAAACATTAAAACATTCATAACTAAAAATCTGTAAATTAAAAAAATATTAGCGACAGAATGTATCTATAGAAAATGTGTTATCTATGAATAAGTTTAAAAAATGGTTATAGAAAATAGCTTTAAAATGTTTAAAGGTAACAGTCTTAATGTTTTCTATTTAAAACTAGTCGTTATACTTAAGTACGTTTAATGATTTGCTACTACTACTACTACTAATAATAATAATAATAATAATAATAATAATGATTAATAATAAGTCTTAACTTTGTAAGCTATTATCCTCGCAAATATAAAAACATGTGATTATAATGTCAAAGGATTTTTAATTTAAAGTATCGTTTTATTTTTTCACCGTTGTATCTTTTTCAAGTTTATCTATTGGATAATGGATGTCTTGTAATTTCACAAATTACAAACCACTATAAAACTTGAATATATCTATAAATTTTCAGTGATGCACTCACGGTGTTATTAGTCCTGTTTCACTTTCTTTTATCTTTTACTATGATCTTTCAGTGCATTTTCTTTCTCGAAACTCAATAAGATGTTTTTATTATGGTATATTTTTTAGGTCTCAATCTGATTCCGTATATTTCATTGACAAGTATATATATATTTTTAAATATAAATTTTATATTTAAATGAAGTTTGACTTATATTACACAAGTTTTGAAGCTGGAAACTTTGTGATATTTTTTTTATTTTTCGGCGTTTTTAAAGATATCCTACCCCCAATATGTGTCTACTCTCAAATCGCTGTTTTTGAGAAAACTTTCGATTTTTTTATTACTTTAAAGTTCAAACATTTAGGACTCCAAAAATGCCTTACTTTTTGGTTCAGCAATAATTAAAAGCAAAGTTATAGCCCGAAATAGAAGTGACCGTTTAAATAGCCACAGAAAGGTAGACAATGCATTTTAATATACAAATATATAATATATAGTATATACACAAATATATAAACACCTACAAATATGGTTGATTTTAAAGTTATAAACTTTATACTTTTTTTTTTTTTTTTTTTGCAATATCAAAATCTTAATTTGCGTTACGTTTACGAGAAGCATCATTTCATTAAAAGTTTTGAAGATACTGAAATAAAATTTTGTCACAGGCTTCTGCTCATCTATTGCCATGTTATTAAGCAAAATATAGCTTGTAAATTTGTATATATTAATTTAAGAGCTATTTTTCCTGAAAAATACACATTTTTTTTTTAAAAAATCATGTTTTCTGTACAATATTTCGTATATGTTAGTAAATTTAAGAGGTATTGCAAATCTTTTGCTTCATAACACAGGTAAGTGGTTTTCTATTATATTGGTAAAAAAAAAAAAGTCCTTCCGGCCAGTGCCGGGAGGAAGAGGTAGCTTTCATATTCCTTATTTTAAAAAAGCCAACTTATATTATTCAAACACGCGAAGCTCAATTAAGTGGAAACCGAATGTAGAAGATTCAATACTAATTTTTATCAATAGTAAATCATTATGAATGAGAATTTCGCAAAATTAGTCAGCTTTATCCAAGCTGCTTTTAAAGTAACTTATATTTCGCTGCCAAATTCGGCGATTCCTTAGAGTGCCTGCCATTTTAAGACAACATGGTGGATGAGGCTAACCAGTGAACTTGGTCGAGACCTTAGTAATTGCCGTGCACATGCTCACTCACATTGGAATCGGTTGATACATACGAGTGCTGTCTCAGGCAAAAAATCAGATTTTTCAAAATGTCACCCACGCTAGAAATTGAAACTGCTATATCTGAGCCATTTTTTAAGATAAAGACAAACAAAAAATGCTCCTGAATCCTTATATCAAGGTCAAATACTTAAGAAAGAAACCTTTTTCAATTTCTAAATTTTTTGCACCTCACTTTAAATATATATATTTTTAATTTAATGGCCGCCATTTTGAAACAAGATGGCTGATGAAGCTGGCCAGCGAACTTGGTCGAGATATTGATGTATACTATCCACATGCCTTCTTCCATCGAAATAGGCGAATACGTGTGGTATCGCGAGATAAATACAAGATCGTTTCAAAGTGTTAGCCATGATAGAAATTCAAAGTGCTATAATTCAACCACTTTTTAAGATATAAACAAAAGAACAATTTTTCAGAAACAAAAACTGCTCCAGAATCTTTGTATCAAGGCCAAACACATAAAAAAAACTTTTTCATTTTCCAATTTTTTAATACCTCATTTTAAATTTTAAATTACATTTTTTTTAATGGCAACCCTTTTGAAACAAGATGGCGAATGAAGCTTGCCAACAAACTCGGTCAAAACATTGGTATGTACAATGTACATACCAAGTTACATTCAAATCGGTTCATAAATACGCCTGTTATCGCGTGACAAAAATCAGGGCGTTTGAAAATGTCAGCCACGCTAGAAATTCAAAATGCTATAACTCAGCCATTTTTTAAGATATAGACGAAACAAAAACTGCTCCTGAATCTTTTTATCGAGGTCAAACACATAAGAAAATATATTTTTTCAATTTTCAATTTTTTGGTACCACATTTCAAATTTAAATTTTTCTTAAAATTTTAAATGGCTGCTATTTTTAAACAAAATGGCGGATGAAGCTGGCCAACGAACTCGGTCAAGACATTGGTCTGTACTATGTATAAACGAAGTTACATCCAAATCGGTTCATAAATACACCTTTTATCGCGTGACAAAATTCAGGACGTTTCAAAATGTCAGCTCGCTAGAAATTCAAAATGTTATAAGTCAGCCATTTTGTAAGATATAGACGAAAAAAAAACTGCTACGGAGTCTTTGTATAAAGGTCAAATACATAAGAAAAAATATTTTTCCATTCTCAATTTTTGGTACCACATTTTAAATTTAATTTTTTTTTTAAATTTTAAATGTCCGCCATTTTGAAACAAAATGGCGAATGAAGCTGGCCAACGAACTCGGTCGAGACATTGGTATGTACTATGTACACACCGAATTACATCCAAATCGGTTAATAAATACGAGAGTTACAGTGTGACACAGGTCAGATATATATATATATATATATATATATATATATATATCAATTTTGAACGGAGGGTGGTTTCGGGGTCTGGGGGTCATGATCGATGAAAATATACCAAAATGTTTTGAAATCGCTTTCCTCCGAACGGCTGCAATAGGTAGCTTTTTGTAAAGAAAGCTACCTAAAAGAAACATATTGAATATATTTCGTTATAGAAGGTTTGGCATAAATCATTTCTTTACTAAAATTTGACTAATTTTGCTTAAATTTGAAAAGTTAATTAAAAATTTATATGAATTCATGCTTTTTATTCCCTCTTTTAACTAAAAACACACGTACTTGATAAAAATTTCGTATTTTTTAAAAAAAAGTGCCTCGAAGGTAAGCACATACCTTGATATAAATCATTTCAATGCTGATTAAAATTGATGCAAAAATATTTAACTAATGATTAATAAAAAAATTCTATCGATTGTAATGTTAGTTGAAAATACTAATAATATTGATTACTCTGTGCAGACAATTCATTGTCAGAAGAAAACATTTTGAATATGAACATTTTTACACTTGATTAAACTTATTCTTTTAATCCGAAAAGAAAATAGTCAAATCCCAATGGAATAAATTTCAATAGCAGAATGATCGTCGCGTTCGAGTTATTTGACAACTTAAAAAAATATTTCACTTTTGAAACTTTTCTTTGATTTCAGTTTTAATAAACAAACTTCGTTTAACGGAATAATTTTATTTTTGCACAAGTCTAACAATATGTACCATCATGCACCTAAACAAGACGCAAAGTACAAAATGTCGATTTACACGATAACTCTTAAAAATTTCTCTTTCAAACTTTACGTTTGAAATAAATGTTTCAAACAGCATGATTTAACACTTTTTACACCATTACATTCGAAATGTATATTCTTATTAAATTTTGAAAAAACATAGCGTACTAATTATATTATTTACATTGTTAGTTCATAAAGTATCAAATAATTATAAATAAATAAATAAATAACTTGATAGTTGTCTTTTGGTTTTCAAAGGTATTATATATATGTTTAAAGAACAGAAGTTACACTTAAATATTTTATTATTTTATTCATTGTGCTTTATGAATAAAATATTACATCCTGAGCTACTATTTTCTTGTAAGGAAGAATTATTTTTTTATATTTTATTCCTTCTTAATTTATAAATGTTAATTAATGTACTTTAAACTTCAGTACAAATCTAAGAAATTATCATATAAGAGTGTCGCTTTGACTACAATTATAAAAATGTTTATTTGAACAAATAAAATTTTACTTTTTTTACCGATAGGTGGCGCTAATAAAATACTGTGAAAAATCTCAAAACCTCCAACCAAGCGGTTACAGAGCTTTTTTCTCATGTAACCTACCCTCATAGGCCGCGTCCAGAGGAGCCACCGGTTAGTGACCGGTGAGATCGGTTAGTGACCGATGAGATCGGTTAGTCACCAAGGCGTTCAGTTGTGCTAACCGGGTCGCAACCAATGTCGTTCAGCGCAAGTAACCAAAGTGACCGGTGAGAGACCGAACTAGCCGAAAAAAATTCTTGGTTAGTTGGGTCACGTGATAGGTTACATGAAAGTTTATTTACATTTGCATCGGCAAATGGCAGCAATCAAAGCTCTGGAAAGAAATGTTGGTGTATTTATTTATTTATTTATTTTTTTTTTTTTTGTGATCAAGGATAAAAAAAAAAGTTAATCAATCAGATTTTCACGATGTTAAATAAGGATTATCAATAAATTTAGTATAATTTACAAGTCGTACGTAGATGTATAAATTAGATTAAGCTTCGTAATTTTACCTGAGATTAATTTTACGAAGCATGTTACAAATTAAAATCGTGTCATGAAAAATAAGTTTTATATCATATTTACAGACTCAGTAAGTTGTACAAATATTTTTCTGGTTCCTAGCATGTCTGTTTTTACTCATTTTATTGTGCGTGGTTCAGGAAAACATGGGATAATGAAAGATTTTAAAGATCTATCGGTTCTTTAAAAGCAGTACATTAATAAAGGGGGAAAACAACACACAAAACTTTATATAAGATAACATTTATTTCATCCTAATGATTGAAATTTCTTTATAAAACAATCAGAGAAATCGGATAGTAAATCTATAGCAATCATTTATTTAAAATACCAGTTAATTTTTTTAGCGACCACTTTTCATGTTAATGCATTATGTTGTGTTATTATGTTATGCTTATGTATTTAGAAGTGCAAAAGTAATAAGAATTACATCACGCAAGAGGAGAAACAGTAACGCATTTTTCAGTAAAACTATAGGAAACCAAAATATAATTTTGGAAGTGTTATATTTAATAAAAATATATAATTCATATGATTTCGACATGATAAAACAATAATAAAAGAATAATTATGGCAACGTAATACAAATGGCGCCAATAGTAAATAACACCAGTGAGTCCAGTAAGTCTGTCGACCGGTTAGAGACCGGTCACTTACCGTGACGTCATGTCAGCGGTGAGATCGGTCACTTTGGTGAGGTCTACTGGACTCCCCCATATTCAACACGTGTAGCCTTTTCACTTTGAAGCAGATCCAAGTAATTTTAAATTTTAAACCACGTAAACACTAGCACTGACTGCATGTATTAAATGCACACTCGTTTATATGTCGTTTTATATGGCTGTGAATTAAACAAAATAAATTTATGGCCCCGCAAGTGGCCGAGAGGTTCTGCTCTCGAAGCTGGTAGATGGGAGGTGTTGGGTTCGAACTCAATCGTGCCCGTCGGACTAATCGTTCGGAGATTTCGTGCTTTTCTTTGAACCATGGATTTTCAGGCGAAATAGGTTAGGTTCCCTTAGAAAGACCCCAACGAAGGGTACCCTTCCCCTGGGCCTATATCCCTCCAGTAGATAATTGGTGGCCAAAAATCAACCCAACCCAACCCAAAATAACTTTATAACTCCTTGTGACAAAATAAATGCTCTGTAACTGCTTGTGACAAAATAAATGCTCTCCATCTGCTTGTTCTGCGTGTTTGATGTATTTTTGTTTGTCGTGTTCCAATAATCATTTAAATTAAGAATTATTTCATTATTTTTTTTATTTTCTTAAACATGAATTTTTATTATGCGGTGAATTTTAGCTCAAAAGTTACATTCTTACGTCGGTTGATTTATATTGAAGGTTAAGGTGATTCAGCTAATTTTTGGACATCGTTAATTACGAGAAAATGCACGTTAAACCTTCAAGCACTAGTTGCGCATAGTTTTCTGTAGGAACAATACTTTATTGTCGATGATAATTACCAGTGATAATAATGTTATTTGTAATTAAATTATTCATAAATTATTTTTTGTTATATTTATTTGTTATTATTATTATAAATATTGTTTATAATAGTGTTATTTGTAATTAGGTATTTATAATCGCTATCTTGACATGCGCAAACATGTTTAATTTTCAAGCATTCATGCACTCTATAATTCAGCGTTTAAGAGAGATAATACCGTAAAAAAATTACGACATTAGACCACAGACTCAGATTTATTTTAAATTAATTTTTATTTTTATTTTTATTGTTTTTTTAGGGGGGTAGAGGGAGGTATGGTTCTTAGATATATATATATATATTTTTTTTTTTTTACATGAATGTGTAGATAAAAATATTTATTGTTCTTCTTGTCTATTAAATTAATTGAGACATGAAAATTAATAATTATATCTTTATGTTTTTAAACTCTCATACTTTTCAAGCATTAAATACTAGGACTTCCCTTTGAGGGATTAGTCTGAGCGATATTGCTGAGAACATAAATTTAATAATAACATGTGGAAGCAAAGACAGTGAGATGTTATCTTTAATTGTCCGTCCATATACTGCGATAAACTGAGATGATGAAAATAAACGAGTTGTAGAATTACAAAATCTTATATATAGATTAATATACACTGTTTAAAAAAATGGAAAAGCAAACCATGCAAGACAGACATGCATGGATATAAAATTGTAAGTACGCAATATCTTAAAATAAAATAGAAAATGAAACTCTAAATTATTTTTATTGTAATTGTAACTGTATAAAATTATGTCAAAAGCACAATCAGACGCTCCGGACCAATTTGAGTAACTTTAAATGACAAATAAATGATGTTTGAAAAGAATGGACTATACTTTATATAGTGTGTGCTCCCCCGGAAAAATTAATATTGTACAATATCTGTTTTCCACGCATGCAATGAGGTTGTGGATAAGAATTAAGGAATTCTCTCTTCTAAATCTGATGTAGTATCAAAGTACCGAACACATCAATAGTGGCATGCAATGCATCGTTAGAGTCTGTTTTAGATATGCTCGATCGGATTTAAATGATGAGTGCTTGCTGGCCACTACATTCGCTGAATTGTTTCGTTTCAAACATATCCTGCACAAGTTGAGCTGTATTTAGCATGTATTAAATAAAAGAAATCGGCAATGATTGCAGCATAAAGTATGATACAAAATCTGAATATATCGTCTGCATAACCTTTGAGCTGTCAAAGTGTCATTTGAAGTAATTTACAAATCCATACATATTTTTTCAGCAAATCATGGAAGCTAAAATACGCCCATATGAACCCGATTACGAAATTTCATCAGAGTGAGTTAATATATAAAAAAATCTACTAATGACAATTGAGAATATGACCTTATGATAAAATCTCTAGAAAAATGAATCAGAAAAAGTCCTTCCGGCCAGTGCCTGGAGGAAGCGGTAGCTTTCATATTCCTTATTTTAAAAAAGCCAACTTATATTATTCAAACACACGAAGCTCAATTTTGTGAAAACCGAATATAGGATATTCAATACTAATTTTTATCAATACTAAATCATCATGAATGAGAATTTGGCGAAATTAGTCAGCTTTATCCAAGCTGCTTTTATTTAAAGTAACTTATATTTGGCTGCCAAATTCGGCGATTTCTTAAAGTGCCTGTCATTTTAAGACAACATGGTGGATGAGGCTAACCAGTGAACTTGGTCGAGACCTTAGTAATTGCTGTGCACATGCTCACTCACATCGGAATCGATTGATATATACGAGTGCTGTCGCAGGCAAAAAAATTTTCAAAATGTCACCCACATTAGATATTGAAATGGCTATATCTGAGCCAATTTTTAAGATAAAGACAAACAAAAAATGCTCCTGAATCCTTATATCAAGGTCAAATACATAAGAAAGAAGCCTTTTTCAATTTCTAATTTTTTTGCACCTCACTTTAAATATAATTTTTTTTTTATTTAATGGCCGCCATTTTGAAACAAGATGACTGATGAAGCTGGCCAGCGAACTTGGTCGAGATATTGATGTATACTATCCACATGCTTTCTTACATTGAAATAGGCGAATACGTGTGTTATCGCGCGTGACAAATACAAGATCGTTTCAAAATGTTAGCCATGCTAGAAATTCAAAGTGCTATAATTCAACAATTTTTTAAGATATAAACAAAAGAACAAATTTTCAGAAACAAAAACTGCTCCGGAATCTTTGTATCAAGGCCAACACATAAAAAAAATTTCCAATTTTTTAATACCTCATTTTAAATTTTAAATTTATTTTTTCTTAAATGGCAACCCTTTTGAAACAAGATGGCGAATGAAGCTGTCCAGCGAACTCGGTCGAGACATTGGTATGTACTATGTACAGACCAAGTTACATCCAAATCGGTTCTTAAATACCCCTGTTATCACGTGACAAATTCAGGTCGTTTTAAAATGTCAGTCACGCTAGAAATTCAAAATGCTATAACTCAGCCATTTTTTAAGATATAGACGAAACAAAAACTGCTCCCGAATCTTTTTATCAGGGTCAAACACATAAGAAAAAAATATTTTTTCCATTTTCAATTTTTTGGTACCACATTTCAAATTTTAAATTTTTAAAACATTTTAAATGGCCGTCATTTTGAAACAAAATGGCGGATGTAGCTGGCCAACGAACTCGGTCGAGACATTGGTATGTACTATATACACACCGAATTACATCCAAATCGGTTCATAAATACGAGAGTTACAGTGTGACAAAGGTCATATATATATATATGTGTGTGACAAAGGTCATATATATATATATATATGTCAATTTTAAACGGACGGTGGTTTCGGGGTCTGGGGGTCATGATCGATGAAAATATACCAGAATTTTTTGAAATCGCTTTTCTCCGAACGGCTGTAATTGGTATCTTTTTGTAATGAAAGCTACTTAAAAAAAAATTCATGTCACATTTAAAACGGCACTTCCAGCTGTTAGTGGCCTTGGCGGGAGAAAATCATTGAGAAGGAACACTTTAACAAGTACTTTCGGGCAACCTATACTCTCTGCTTCATACAGGTCTTTATTTAATATTTACACAATTTATTTATTGCTAGGTGGATGTCTATCTGTTTTGTTGCATTTAAATTGCATGTTTTGTGGAGGAAATGCGGCATTATGAAATATTTAAAGTTTCTATACCTAATAATTCCAAATATTTAGTAATTGAGAACGCTTTCCGTTCCTTTCATCTTTTTAGATTTAAAGTTTTTTAGAAACCATTCACAGAGACAATTTTAAATTTTAAAACTAACCCGAAGCGAAATTTCAAGGTTTTGGGCTCAGCAGTAACACAGAAATAGAAAATTTTCGAACGGTTTTTGTTTCTGCAGTGTTTTATATAGCGACATTTTTAGAAACTGTTCTATTGCGAGAATTTACGTCATGTTAAATACAGCCATGTCAATTTTCATGTTTATATTCCTAACAATTCCATGTACTTTGTTACTTAGATCATCTTTAGATCTTTTTTTTCGCTTTGTTTAGTCTTTCAATTTTTTAGAATTCATTCTACAACGAGCATTTACATCATATAAATTACTGCCATGCCAAAGATCTAGTTTCTAACCCCAACAGTATCCCAGAAATTTCCGTATTCCAAATAAATCATAATTTAGAACCTTTTTAGAAAACTTTACGTTTATCTGTCAAATTGAATTTTCAAACCTTTTAGGAGCGCTCATAACGAGTATTTACATCTTAAAAGTAACCATCACACCGAATTTAAAGTTTCTAACCCAATCACTATCACAGAAATCGCAATTTTAGAATTTTTTTGCTCCTGCAGTGATGTAGGTTGTTGAACTGAGATAAAATATAGACTTTTCTTCGGAGCAGAAATGGCCACCAACATTTTTTTAAGTTGACTATGTAGTTTCAGACTTAACAACTCACAAACGCGCAAACATAATTAATATTATACACTTTATAATATTATATCGCTTTATAATATTAGCACAGATGTACAATTACAGAAGCCATTTATCTGTTACAAACTAAAGTTTCCGGCGTTGCCCAGAATTTCAAGAATGTTTGTTCTGAAAAATTAATTTCAAAATTTAACATACAACATAAAACAAACATTAAAAGAAGTAAGAAAAATCATGCGTACAACATAGTTTCTGAAACACTTTCCAACACTCCTGAAAGCCTTAACTAAACTTCGTTACTTATGGAAATAAGGTAAATAAGATAACTAAGTAAACATTTAAAAATCTGATTTCAGTAGTTACCACCCATAGCCAAATATGCATTCCAATTCTTTTGAACAGAGCTGTATTCGATCTGTATGTTGATATATATACTATATAGTGGGAAAATTTAGTTTAGCAAGAAAATGCATAACAGGTTGAAATTCATCTTTCAGCAATTTATACTAATAGATGGAAACATACCTGAATACTTTTGTACAGCCCTGTAGTTTACCTAGTACCTTTATTACATGCCACTATTTAGCTAAAATTTAATTCAAACCAAAACACGCTTAAAACTACTGAAAATACATTTCCATAAATTATCACCCATAGACGGCCACGTATCCAGCTCTTTGCGTGGCCCTGTATATCATTTTATCTATATTCTACATATATTTCTTAATACACTAAATTCAGTTCAGCGTAAAAATGCATAACTCCTTTAAAACCCACCTTTAAGCAATTTATGCTCATACTCAGTAACCTTTACGAATTCCTTTTTGTAGCCCTGTATGCCTATAGCATTTATACGCACTTTATAGTATGCATAAATATAGTGAACAAATAGGTAAGTGTGATCACAGATCGCACAGATGGTTTCGTTTAATATTCCTTTCAAAACACTTTATCCTTTTGAAAAATCTCTTAGTTCCACATTTCGCAACCAGGGGCGCACTCTATTCTAAACAAACCTCTATCCGAACGAAACTCCGTTTTATAGACTATCCGTAGATATATTAGTCGAGGGGATTGGGCCGATAGCACCCGAGATAAGAAGGCGCCCCTGGTGGTAAAAAGTGGGACTAAAATATGTAAGGCTATGGTGCATAATATGAAAGAATGGTCAAAGGGGTGTCGGCAAAAGTTTGAAAAGTGCTCCCCGGGTGAAAAGGGCGGAGGTGAGAAAAATTGCTTAAAATACCCAAGTCCCGAAGGAGTAAATAATAAAAGACTTTTTGAAAATTTTATGATTTGCCGTGTGGTCTAAGATATTCAGCTATACGTATGCAAAAATTCATGTCTCCAACTTAATTACGGGCTCTCTTGGAAAGAATTGCTTAAAATACATATGTGGTAGCTCAAAGGGTTAAACGTAAGACTTTTTCAAGATTTTTTGATTTGTCTCCTGGTATCAAATGTTCTGCTATAAGTATGCCCAATTTCAAATCTCCAATTTCTCAGTTAGAAAGAATTGCTTAAATTACCCATGTGGGAGTTTAAAGGGTTAAATGTACGATTTTTTCAAAATTTTATTACTTGTCGTATAATATGCGGTGTTCAGCTATAAGTATGCAAAATTTCACGCCTCCAACCTAAGTAGGGGCTCACTTAGGAAGAATTGCTTAAAATACACATGTGGGAGCTCAAAGGGTTAAATGTACGGCTTTATGGTTTGTCATTTGATGCGAGGTGTTCAACTATAAGTATGCAAAATTTCACGCCTCCAACCTAATTAGGTATTCACTTAGAAAGAATAGATTAAAGTACACATATGGGAGCCCGAAGGGTTAAAGGTACGAATTTTTCAAAATTTTATAGTTTGTCATTTGATGTGAGGTGTTCAGCTATAAGTATGCAAAATTTCACGCATCCAACATAATTATGGCTCACTTAGAAAGAATTGTTTAAAATACACATGTGGGAGCTCAAAGGGTTAAATGTACGACTTTTTCAAAATTTTATGATATGTAGTTAGATGTGATGTGATCAACTGTAAATATGCCAAATTTCACGCCTCCAACCTGATTAGTTACTCACTTAGAGAGAATTGTTTAAAGTACACATGAGAGAGCCCGAAGGGTTAAATGTACGACTTTTTCAAAATTATATAATTTGTCATTTGTTGAGAGGTGTTCAGCTATAAGTATGCAAAATTTCACGCCTCCAACCTAATTAGGGCTCACTTAGAAAGAATTGTTTAAAATATATATGTGGGAGCTCAAAGGGTTAAATGAACGACTTTTTCAAAATTTTATAATTTGTCATTTGATGTGAGGTGTTCAACTATAAGTATGTAAAATTTCACGCCTCCAACCTAATTAGGGCTCACATAGAAAGAATTGTTTAAAATACATATGTGGGAGCTCAAAGGGTTAAATGAACGACTTTTTCAAAATTTTATAGTTTGTCATTTGATGTGAGGTGTTCAGCTATAAGTATGCAAAATTTCACGCCTCCAACCCAATTAAGGCTCAATTGGAAAGAATTGTTTAAAATACACATGCGGAGCCCAAAGTATTAAATGTACGACTTTTTCAAAATTTTATGATTTGTCGTATGATATGTGGTGTTCAGCTATAAGTACGCAAAATTTCAAGTCTCCAACATGTATAGTTTCTGAGGACGGGCTTTGTGACAGACAGACAGACAGAACGAGGAGCGAGACGAATAGGGTTTTGTCAGATATACGAAACCTTAAAAAATAAAGAAAATAAGAAAAAATGAAGCTATAAAGCAAAATATTTTATTAAACATCATATAATTGTTTTTAATTTTCACACGCGAAATATAAAATATGCTTTTGGCGATTAAAAAATGCTATTGAAAGATTATCGCAAAATCTCAAATCAAAGTTTTCATGCCTTTTTTCATTTTAATGGAATAAAATCAGATTTCTTTTCCTGTTTCATGAAATTTAAAATTTTTTTGGTACTTCATTATTACTGCGTTTTTTTTTTGTTTGTTTGTTTGTTATTATTATTTACTCCATGTGTTCAAACCAGTTGTCTACGAAAACATCTTCCAGTGAAAGTGACGCACAACAAATATCTGTGACGTATGCAGATAAATTTTGCTTTTTTATCAGTTTTTTTTATATAATTTTTAAGCGGTTTCGAACTTATTTTTCATAGTAGGTGCATTCAGTAGGCGACCCTCATAGGTACCTTCTGGTGCAACCAGAAACGAAATCCGGAAAATATTTTTTGAGTTATGCTTGACGAAAGTTTTTATTGGGGCTTTTTTTTTTTAGTAGGACATGGCCTTAATATCAATCGTAGCTGTAATATTGCGTTGAGTATTAGCCTTCGCTTCGCTCAGACAATTACTAACACATTGTTACTTAAAACATTTCAGAAAGTTTGTAACTATTAACACTGTTTTCAGTTTATTATATAAAAATTTACTTAAAACCACTCCGTAAAAAAAATGTATAATTAATACACAAAGGCCTGTTAAAAGTAACTGTTTATTTTGCAAAATAAAATGTTTTATAAACGTGAAAATGATACTCCACTGTTAAACAGTACAAAAGTTGTAAAAAAAAAAAAAAAATGTATTTAAGAGAAAAAAAATGTTTTTAGTGTTATCACAATTAATTTTTTCTCTTAGTTTTATAATAGTTTTTACTGCAGTGCGTAATCTAAAATTAAATTTAAAGTAATATTAAGTTGCTGTATTTAACTTTATAAATATTAGCGATTTATTACATTTTGGTAAATTAATCTAATTTTGTTTGGATCTTATTTGTCTTTTCAACAAACTAAATTAAAAATATAAATATTTATATGTATATATTGTATATATATATATATATTGAGCTATTTAACAGCCTCTGCTTATTAACCAAGAGAAGACCCTCTAATTGCCTTCTAGGAGTACTTAAAGGAATCGACTGGGAGCGGAGACGTAATGTACAACCTGTACCTTCCATCGGTGCAGCCTGTTAGTACCCTTGCCTAATGCATGGGGAACGAACGCGGATGGGCTTCCTCCAACCCGCTTTGCCAGCGTGGAGGAATTTGGCCACCTACCCCCCTTATTTTACCATGAATTCACAAAATAAATCACGACCCTTAATTCCTGGCGGTCTGAATGTTCCTGGTTACGGCAGCGATCAGAAAGACATGAAGACAAAGGGTGCTAAGAATAACCGGGCTCGGCTAGGTTGCCATAAGTTGATGACCTTGGCTACGTATAAGGGACGATTCCTATCTTCGGAAAAACGTTTGCAGGAACTTGAAGAAGAATTAGAAAGAATCAACTGGGACACCCTAGGATTATGTTAAGTAAGAAGAAAAGGAGAAGAGAAGATAGATCTTGCCAGCGGACATGTATTATACTACAGAAGCACAGAAGATGGAAGAACAAGCGGTGTAGGATTTCTGATTCATAAAAGGTGGAAGAATCACATCGTAGAATATGATAGTGCATCAGATAGAGTTGCAAGGTCAGTAATACAGGTGTCCAGAAGATACAAGCTGCGAATTACCCAAGTTTATGCACCAACAGTAAACTATACTGATGGAGAAGTTGAGGATTTCTATGAAGAAGTAGTTTCAATGCATCAAAAAGGAAAATGCTACATAAATTTAATAATGGGAGACTGGAATGCTAGAATTGGGGAAAAAGAGAAAGGTGAGGAAATCATGGGTATGGAGTGCGAAATGAAAGAGGAAACAGATTGATTGAGTTTGCAGAATGTGAACAGTTGTATAGCATGAATTCATTTTTCAAGAAAAAGCCACAAAGAAAATGGACATGGCGTTGTGCAAATGGCTCAGCAAGTGAAATCGACTACATCTTAACAAACAAAAAGCATCTTATTCAGGATTGCCGTTCTCAATAATTCCAATGCATGAAGTGATCACAGGTTGGTTAGATGCAAACTGCTGTTGCAACACTCAAAGAAATCAATCGATATAATAAATCTCCAGAAACATAAAGAAGAATTCTATTTGAAACTTAAAAACCGTTTCCAAGTACTTCAATCAACTTTAGAAGAAGAGCAAGATGCTACAGTAGTGAACAAGAAACTAACCAATACTCTACAAGATATTGCAAAGAAGATAGCCGGCGATGCACAAGTAAAGCAGACAAAGAAAATAACAGAAGAAACAAGAAGATTGATGAAGAAAAGGAAGAAAATTTCAAATGAAGAAAAACGATCCTAAATCAAGAGTTGAATATGCTGAATTATGTAAAACGGTAAGAAAATGTGTTACAGAAGATATCCTAAAATTTAACACTGATCTTGTCAAGAAAATTCAAGATGACAACAAAAGTTTAAAATCAGCTAGGCGCAAACTTTGTGTTGGAAGAAAAGGTATTTTTGCACTAAAGAGGGCAGATGGAACAATCACCAAAATCAATAAAGAAATAGTACACATTGTCGAAAAATTCTATAACGATTTATATAAAAGTGAAGATCAAAAGGAAATCAAACTATATGATCCACGAGAAAACTTAACAGAAACCGAAGCCATAATCCCAGTGATGACAGACAAAATTTTACAAGCCATTAAATTTATGAAAAAAAGGTAAATGCCCCGGAGAAGATGGAATTACAATCGACCTTATCGAAGAAGCAGGAGAAGAAGTTGCAAAAATGCTATCCTTACTGTTTTCCAAATGTCTCAAGAAGTCAGATGTACCTGAAGATTGGAATAATGCTGTGATGGTGCTACTTTACAAGAAAGGAGAGAAGGAAAACATTAAAAACTACCGTCCGATCAGCTTACTATCAATGATTTATAAAATTTTCACCAAAGTTTTAACGACAAAACGTGAATCAGCTCTGGACTCAGCTCAACCTAGAGAACAAGCAGGATTCCGAAGTTGATTCAGCACAATGGATTATATCCAAACGGTAAATATTGAAAAACATAAGGAATGTAATTTACCTATTTGCCTTACCTTTATTGATTATGAAAAAGCATTTGATTCGGTCTACACATCAGCAGTAATAGAATCTCTGGAGGACATTGGTATAGACAAACCTTACATTAATATTATAAAGAAGATTTACAATAAAACAACAGCAATCACCCCCTTGGACAAAGGAAAAGCAAAGATGAAGCTAAGAAGAGGGGTAAGATAAGGAGACACCATTTCGCCTAAGCTTTTTACGGCTGCCTTAGAAAATATTTTCAAGAAGCGGGATTGGCAAAACAAAGGGATCAGAATAAATGGGGAATATTTAAGTCATCTCCGACTCGCTGACGACATTTTAATTTTCAGTAACAGTCCTGAAAAATTGAAAAATATGCTAAAAGTTTTGGCAGAAGGTAGCATTAATGTGGGATTAAAAATAAACTTGGAAAAGACTAAGGTGATGTTCAATTCATTTGCATCAAAAAAGAAAATCGTCTACAACAACACTGAAATTAAAGAAGTGCAAAGTTATGTGTACCTTGGGCAGGAAATATCATCGGATAATAGTATCATGAATGAAATCAATAGAAGAATAAGAAATGGATGGGGTGCTTTTGGGAAGAACAATATTATTCTGAAGAGTAGCATGCCCCTTTGTTTGAAAAGAAAGGTATTTAACCAATGTGTTTTGCCTGTGCTAACTTATGGAGCAGAAACATGGACGCTAACAAAACGGATGGTACAAAGATTACAGACAACACAGAGAAGTATAGAAAGATGTATGCTAGGTATAACTAGAAGAGACAGAAAAAGAATAGCCTGGATAAGAAGTCAGACGAAAGTTTTTGAGATCATTGAAAGAATTAAACGGCTAAAATGGAAATGGGCTTGGCACATTGCAAGAAGACAAGACAATAGATGAAGCACAAACACCCTACAGTTGTATACCAGAGATGTAAAACGGCCAAGAAGACGACCTCAAGTAAGACGGAGTGATGAAATCAGAAAAGTAGCCGGTGTAAATTGGATGACTAAAGCACTAGACAGAAAACATTGGAAAAATCTGGGGAGACCTACATCCAGCAGTGGATTGAAAACGGTTGATGATGATTATATATATATATATATTTCTACAAAATACTGTTAAAAGATGAATCGTGAGATTTAACTCCATTTTATCCTTAACTAACATGTCAACTGTGATAAATCTTTTGCTTATTCAATTCATAACATTTGCTTATTCCAAAATACTTTTCTTGTACAAATACAAGAAATACAATGCGAATTTTAAATATTTGAATTAAATTTTAAATAATAAAACCTTTTTAAATATTGGAGAAAAGATATAACAGTTATTTTTAGAAATATCATCGAAGAAAACCTAAAAAAGAGATGTAGAAGAGATTTATTATTCCGAAACCATAGAAGCGAAGCGAATCGTTATTTGCTGAAGAACAAATTCCCTTAAGCTTATTGGACTGTATACGATTTTGATGAAAGTTTTTCAATTTTTTATTCGTAAATGTTTCATTTTCTAAAATTTCTAAAATCCCAAGATTTTAAACGATGTTTTCCATATAACGTTTCAATTAAAATAATGATAGAAATATATTCGGACTGGTTATTGGAATGTGCTAAAAATTTATTTTGTTAAAATATCTTACTTGATTAGTTTAAGGGGGTATAACGAAAAAGTTAAAACTGCATAAGATGATAACTTTACTGGAATACACTAGTACTCTTAATAGTTTTTTTTTTAATTTCTAGGCACACCGTCTTTCTTTAATTTCGTCACACAGCCATATAGTCAGAATATTGGCCAAAAAATAAGTAGCTTGAGCCGTTCGAAATCAGCACGAGCGGAACGCGGTGACTGTGCAAAGTTTTCAGACTTTCCTTTGTACCAGAGCTACATTTCACTTCGCTTTCCCTTTAAAAATCTTCACTTTCCCTGGAAAAAATCCTCTTTTAACAATATAAGGAAAACTAATGCTTAACGAAATTCTATTCCATTCTTTTTTTGTCATGAATGCTGCCATCATAAATACGACAAAGATACAAAATTGTAACCAGTTTTGAAATTGATATATTTAGTTGAAGATATAAATACAAAGAAAAGAATCATTGTTTAAAAAATCTTTAGAATCTAGCCCTCCCCCCCCCCAAAAAAAAATAAATAAATAAATAAATAAATAAAAATAAACAACTACTGTGAAATTGCTGCGGCTAAAGAACATGAGATATTTCAAAACCTGATTATCCTTGTTTATGCAGGCCCCACCAGTGGCTGAGAGGTTATGCTCTCGAAGCTGGTAGACGGGAGGTACTGGGTTCGATCCCAATCGCGCCCGTCGGCCTAATCGTTCGGAGTTTTCGTGGTTTTCTTCGAACCTTGGATTTCCAAGCGTTAATACGGGTTAGGTTCCCTTAGAAAGACCCCCACGAAGGGCACTCCCCCCTGGGCCTATATCCCTCGTGCAGATAATTGGCCGTCATAAATACAACCAACCTTGTTTATGCTTATCCGAAACATTTTTTTTTCTTACGTGCATTGTTCTTTAAAGTAAAAAAGTAATAAATCAAAATGTTAGAACTAGAAAAATATACGTATATATATAATACTAGCATCAAGTTCGCGGATGTTTCAGAACTTAAGCGTCTAAAAAGACAAAAAATAAATAAATATAAGCACCCAAACATGTTAATTTTAGTTTCTAATGAAATATATATATGGGTTTTTTAAAAGGTCTTTTTAAAGTCAAAAGAATCCTTTTTTGTGAAAAACATAATTTTCATAATTGAAGTACTTATTTTATGTCGAATCGAGTAAAATCGAGAAAAATGAAAGCGGAAAATGTGAGTTAATGTTGAGTTTAAGCGCAAAAGGTGAGTTATTTTCCATTATTTCAATCTACGCAAATGATTAGATGCTAAAAAAAAAATTAAACAAATCAGACGTGTTTTCTTTTTAACACTGTCCTACACATTTAAAAAGAGTTCATGAATTCGATTTATCTGTCTGTCTGCCTGTGCTCTAACTCGCTTAAATATACTTGGATTGAAATGTAATTGATATATGTTATTAATATTTACGGTAGTATGCTCGGTATTGAAAGTGAAGTATGTAGAATTTACAGTCAGTTTACAGAGGCACGCAAAGAATTTCGTTATATTATGGCATATGCGTGAAAATCTTATCCAATATATTTAAATGATGTTAGACTATTTCAAACGTATTGAAATTGATATACGTCACTGAAGTATACTACAAGATTCTTACTGTAAAATATATCACTCATTTACAGGAAAATACAAAATTGTTCTGCTCTGCACTGTTGCAATTGTTCTGCACAAAATTGTACTGTCTATGAGCAATTATTGCTGGAAGTGAATTTTCAGTTGTGGAATGAGTTTTTAAATTTAACTAGAATTTTGCATATTAATTCGTGTGCATAATTTTCGCGGATCATATACGGTGATGCAGAAAAAATTTGAATACATTTCCGTTTATTGGGGGAATATGTTAAAAGGGAATTTTCATCTCTGTTATAAGTTGCCTTACTGAATTAAATGTTAAATTACGATGCATTACATGTTTAAATCTTTCTATTATATACAGAGTTTCACAAAAGATTTGAAAACTTTTCTGAGTATAGATGGTAACTGCTGAAATCAGGTTTTTAATTATGTTGTACGTTTTTGAAATTGTTCGTTTAGATCTCATATTTCACCTTATTAGACGTGGGAATTTTCTTACAGTATTTAGAATGTGTTGGAAAGTGTTTAATAATCAATTCTTGAAGTAGTATTTTTCATCCCTGTTTAATAATGACAGCCCTTCTCTAGAGCAAGATGGGAAATATAGTGTTAACGTATACTGTTAGAATTTCAAAGATTGTTGCACCATACTTCTAGGGTTAATGGTGCGAAAAAATGTAATTGGACAAAGTAATTTTTAATGTTTAATGGGTTTTTGTAAACATACGTGTAAGATTTCGATATTAAATTTTTCACACATAATTTTTATTTTAAATATATTTCTCTTATATAATATTTTTATATTTCATATAAATAAATGATAATTGTCTAAAAATCCTTTGAATGTGCTCCAAGTATGTAAAGCGTTAGTTTTTAACTTTTGGATGTAAAATATTACTTAGAACTAAAAAATAAATAAATTCCTTAGTTTTTGGCTATCACAGTTCGAAATTTCACGGTTGTGTTTATATATATATATATATATATTTTTTTTTTTTTTTCAAAATGCTTTGCTTCTCCATATAACATATATTATTTTATAAATGACCCCAATGAAATATCTTATTAAATCTTGCACAAACGTTCTTAATTAGTGTATAAAACATTTTTACTCCGAAAACAAGTTTTGATTTTTGGAGTTTTAAGAAAAAAATTAAATTTTAATAAAATAATCTTGAAATATATGAAATGAAAGCATATTAAAAATTGAACAAAATGACTTAAATTATAAAATTTCGTACAATTTTGCATGTTTTTCAAAGCTAAAAACTGTAAAAAAAAAAACGAGCAACTCTGAAACTTCACATTTTTCATGTTTTTTATAGAAATAATAAAAAGACGAACAAATCTGAAAATGTCATTGCATACTGCACAAATATTCTTTTATTGGTTGATTTGACATAGAATAACCTGATAGGCAAATCGTGTATGTGCATAAAATCTGCATATTCATAAATGTTGAAGAGATGTGATCGCTGAAATACGATTTCGAAAGCTCTTTTTTTTTAGAAACGTTTTTGAAAACTTATTTTGATGTTTCTTTTTTAATTTTCCTGTTCTTTATGGTCGCCTTATCTTATTTTGTTTTGGCCTTTTAAGATGAATATTTCGGAAACATTTGCCGAATGAGAAAGAAGGATGTTTGTTCTTTTTTATGCATCAAACTAAATTCTTTAGAAAGAATGCGTTTGGTTTAATAGCCACACAAAATATCTTTATGCTACACCTACAGTGTAATATTTTCAATAAGAAAACAGGACTTCATTTCCCAACATAATTTATAAATTTCGTATTTCATATATGCAGGCATACAATCATTTATAATTGCTTGGAGGAACAAAATTCGATTGAATGTTGTATAAAGCAATTATATTTCTCTAGCAAAGCAAAAAGAGACTGGTACAGTTATTTACGTGAAGCATGCATATTGTCCATGTCCTGAAAAACCACTGAAAAAATTGGAGCCCCTAATCTAATTGCGTAAATTGAGGAAGGAATTTTTGTGAAAGCAAACAGTAATAGTGGCTGAACTCTTAATAAGCAAACATATTATTCTGAATTCGATGAGAAAGTGGAAAATGATTTCTTATTAAAATCTCAGATAGGAAGCCTACAGGACATATGCAAGTAATTGTTGAACGTATTACATATTAAAAAGAGACTTTATCTATTAGTTTTAATTCAGTCATACTGATTGGTAAAGTTATCATACGATGCGAATTAAATTTTTCCAACTAAGCGATAAAAAGCCCAAGTCTGTACTCGATCTCAGAACATTTGATTGACATTGACAATGCTGTATAGTTTGAGCTACCTAGGTTGACAACCGGCGGACATAAATCTCTCAGATAGCCTTATTGGCAATAGCATTTGGTCTGCATGTAGACAGCTTGACAGAATAATCTGCAGATAATATGGAACTCCATTGAAACGGTGGATACGTAAATACACTATTATTTTTAACTTAATCACTCTGATTGGTAATGTTATCATACGAATTAATTTTTTTCAACTGAGTTAAAGAGACCAGATCTAGCAGAACATATGTAATGGTCAGTAAGGTTACCTGATTGAATCATGCCGCCGGTTATCTGCCTCGGCAGCTCAAACCTGTAGAACATTGACAATGTAATTCAAACGTTCTGGGTTGGAGTTCCGGATTTTGCATTTTATTCCTGAGTTTGAAAAATTGAATTCCTAAGAGAATCTTTTGTTTAATTTTCGAAAATTTACCGTAGGTAAGTACCCCAAAAAGTTTTTTTTTATTATTATTATTTATTTATTTATTTTTTATCTGTCCTCGAAAGCCAAAGAAAAAATTAGAGGCTCAAATCAAATCACGGAAATTGAGGAAAGACATTTTTCGAAAACAAAACAATGATAATGGCTGAATTCTTTCTGAGCAGATAGAATTTGCAGTACTTACTTGAGCACAAAGTGGAATATATTTTCTTACAATAATCCCAGATAGGAAGGCTACAAAACTTTTGCAGACAAATGTTGAACATATTACTCTTGAAGAAAAAAGACTTTTTTATCTATGAAAACTGAATTTAACACATTGCGGCGCAGTGGTATGTCTATGAAACCACTTAATTTTAATTCCCAAAACCCTCACTGGCACCAGTATTTTGGTAAAAAAAAAATTCGGTTTGTTAGTTGCTTGAATAGCTTTTTGGTATTTACAAAAAAGTTCGTTTTCAAATTCCGGTGTCAGTCATTAATTTCAGCACTTATGCAATGGAAATGCTCTGCGCCGCAAAGGGTTAACCAGGTAGAAAATATTCAATAACCGCTTCCGAGTTACTCATGATTCCAAAATACGTTCTTTGTCTTTAGAAGTCTCAGGGTTGAGTGGCCGATTATCTACTCGAGGGAAATAGTCCCTAAAGGGAGTGCCCTCCATGGGGCTCTGTCTAAGGGAACCTAACCCGTATTTACGCAAGGTTTCCCAGGGTTCGAAGAAAACCACGAAAACTCCGAATGGTTAGGTAGACGGGCGTAATTGGGTTCGAACCCGGCACCCCCGCCTACCAGCTTGAAGAGCAGAACCTCTCAGCCGTTGGTGAGGCATTAGAAGCCTCAGAAACCAATATATTGCCGAGATTTTAAGATGCATTTATAAAAAAAAGATCCTTTTGCTGCCAGTGGTTTTCGGAAACGTTTCCGAATAGCTTTTATTGCGTATTAATCAATTTTCTGAAACTGGGATATCTTTTATTAGGATGCTATTAATTCTCAATTGAAAATAAATTTTCAGCTGCGTCAATGAATTTTTACATCAAGAGTGGTAAAATAAAATTCATTATAATTATATTATTAATGTTAATGCTATTAACTTATCACGTTTGTCTATAAAACATGTTTGTTGAACAAGAAAAATTTTAGGTGAAAATTTGTAACATTTTTAAAACCTATATTCTATGTTGATAAAACGGTTAGCACACCACAAATACCACCCGGTAACGTATCCGAAAATAAGTGGGAGCAAAAGAAATACTGCTTTTATAACTGCTTCTTAAAGTCTCGAAAATATGTTAGTTGAAGTAATTTATTATAACAGCGAAAGATTTCGGAATCTTGTTTTTGTCTTTGTTTGCGTGATATTTTACAAGGTTAACACTTATATGCATAATGTAACTCAGGAGTTATATGACACTTTTGGCACTTTATGCAGGTCATTTGGTGAAATATTATGTGTTACTTACGTGTGATATCATGCACTTAAGTTTGATAGGTCTGTTTATGTTAAGATTTGTTATCACGGGGAGGTTATAACATCTTTTTTGATACTGCTCGCAATGTGCTCGACTGGCGTTTTTTCTCTGTATTTAAAAGGAAGTCATAATTAATTCTGCAAACTATTAAAATTATTATATCGCTGAATAGTTATTATTGTGCAGTGTAAATACTTTAAAGTAAGTATATAATTTCAAATTATCATTTTTTAGCAATTTTTGTCATGTAACCCAGGAGTGACAGTATGGCATTATGTCCAACTGCAACATAATAAATTTTTCCACTATATTACTACTGGATAATTAACAAAAATAGATTCAAATATATTTTTTTCCGAACAAAATAAAAAGCACGCAATAAAGGGTTAAGAAGCATTTATCTTCTTTTACAGTGTTCTTCTATAGAAATTATAATATACTGAGATTTCTAGAAAGATTACCGATCTCCGGAGTTAAAATAGGCAGGTTTTGAACATTTTAAACCATAAATATAAGTTTTTAGATCCAGATTCTGATGTAAATACAGAAGTGATCGAGCATTTTTTTTTTTTTTTTTTTTTTTTTTTTTTGTCGGGAAACAAAATTCCCAAATTAACGTCATTGTAGCACCTCTTGTCAAGTTGTGGAGACTTATTTAGTTAACTTTATTTGGAGACTGAAAACAGAGAGAAAAACTGCTTTCATACAATTTATCTGAAATACCATATACAGGTACCTACGACAGATTGGACTGTCAAAATTATAAAGAAGAGAAAAATCGGGGGTTTTTTTTTGTTGTTGTTAATTTAATTTTGTGTAAATTAGGATTAAAGTAGTATAAGTTTTTCCCATTCCTTCTTTAATCTATAAGAACTTATAAAGAAGTAACGTTTGTTTGTGTGTTTATAGGGGATAATCTCTGTAACTAACGAGCAGATTTCGAAAGTGATGGTGACAAATTGACGATGGGAATCCCTATTCAAACATATGCTGTTGTTATGTTGATGCCATTAGCCCCAAAGGCAGGAAGGATGCACGAAAAAACAGCGTTCTAAAAATGTGATACTCAAAGGCCTAGAAACTTAAACTTGAGCACGGTAGTTTACTAGTAAGATGCAAATGGTTCCTAAGAACAGTTTCTAAAAAATCCGTATTAAAAAAGGGGTGAAATGCATGAAAAGCAATCAAAAGACTTTCTAAATTACGATTTCAATGGAATTGTTAAAGATAGAAACTTGAAAGTTCGCATGGTAGTAATACGATGAAAATACCCTCAAATGTTAGTTTCTAAAAACTTTCACATTTAAGAGGGTGAAATGAGTGAAAAGTGTTCTAAAAATGTTCTAAATTATGATTTCTATGGAATCTCAGGAAATACCATACCGATTTCAAAAGTGATGGTTGCAAATTAATGGTAATAGTGTCTACCCCAACGTAGGCTATACTTTATGTTGATTCCACAAACGTCAGAGGGGTGTATCAGAAGAAAAAAACGTTCTAAAGTTGACATTTTTTTTATACTGAAGAGGCTAAAAACTTGAATTTTGACATGATAGTTATATATAAAATGTACACTCTAAATTAAAATGTCTGAAATTCAGACACTTAAGTGTCTGAAATGGAGTGTTCAATTTTCAGACATTTTAAAATGTCTGAATTTTTTCAGACACTTTTTGCGTCTGAATTTCAGACACTTCAAACGTCTGAATCGCATACATTTTTTTGTAAGCATCATACGTAGCCATGTTTGACCACGTTGAATCCTGGAAAAATATTTGGCTGTGGTCCTGCCCCCCCCCCCCCAATACAGCCTGATTTTTTTGGTGCTCTCAGTTTTGGTATACAATTTTCGTTACGTTGATAATTTAAATCTTTTACGACATTGTACTGATTATAATCAATATCTTGAACTTCAGGAGTAGAACAAGATTAAAAAACAAAAAATATTTATCTAAATATTAGATTTTTAAAAATTTATTTTGTTTTTAACCTTATTTTACTTTAAAAGTTCAAAATATTGATTATAATCAGTACAATTTCGAAACAGATTTAAAATATAAGCTTTAAAAATATTGCACATCAAATTTGGGGGCACTACAGTCGTAGGGGGACGGGGCACTTCCCAGTTTGCCCTTCCTTTAATCAAGAAGTACTTTTGCAAAAAACGCAACCCTGCATTATAGTTGTCTAAATTGAGATGTCCGGTATTCGGGAGTATCCGTTGTGGAGGTTAATGGACATTCTCGAATAACGAACACCTCTATTTAAAGAATACTTTTTTAATCAGCAGACATACATATTTGTATATTTTTACCTCAAAAAAGTAGACATCTCCAATTATCGGACAAATTCCGCGGTCCCGAAGTGTTCGCTATTAAGGGCTTTTAAGGTACATAGATAAATATATATATATATATTTTATAATCTTGTCCTACTCTAAAAGTTCAAAATATTTATTATACTCGGTTGAATGTGGAAAAAGATTTAAAATATCAGATGTACGAAAATTGCAAAAATCCCCCTCCCCCCCCCAAAAAAAATGAAAATATAAAAAATATATTGCCACATAGGCAATTTTGCATATACATCACTTGATAATCACAACAGCCATTTAACTATGAATAATGAAAATAAATAAATAAATATTCTACTTTAATAACATTGGGGAAAAAATGACTTTGGTATTTTGTTAAATATATTTGCGTTTTTAAACTTGTCCTACTCTAAAAGTTCAAAACTTTCATTATAATCAGTGCAAGATTTAAGATATCAGCTTTACAAAAATTCATGCAAAATCCCCCCCCCCCCCAAAAAAAAATGAAAATACTTATTTAAAAATTATGTTTTTAAAAAATTTATATTTCCACATGGGCAAGTTTTTATGTAGATCAGAGGGTACTCACAAAAGCTATTCAACTATCAATAAAAACAAATAAGTACATATTCTATATTAAAAACATGAGGAAAAAATAACTTATGATTTCCAAACTTCTTTCGTCTTAAATATATACAGTAACATCTGTCACTTTTGTATTTTTCGTATAAGTGCATATAAATAAAGTTACCACAATTTTAAATACGAAATCTAGTTAGAGGTTTTTACTTTTTCCCATTATAAATTTCAAATTACTTTTTTATTAAAAATAATAAAAAAATCAGTATTAGAGTTGATTGCAAATCAAATACATAGGGTGAACTTCCAGTAATTGACCACATGCCAGTAATTGACCAAAAACACATTTATGTGTTAAAAACAAGAATCAATGTGTTGATAAAGTATTTTTGAATGCTGAATAAAAATATCTAACATTCAATGAATTGCATAGGAAAAAATTAATTCTGCTATCTATATTCTGATTGAATGTAAAAAATTAAAGAAAATGCACCTTCTAACAATATCAAAAATGAATACATTCTGTAATAGTAGTGTTGTTTTGTGAGTTGTTTTATTAATCTTGCAGCATCAAGTTTAATTTAGTTCCATTGTTTCATCAAATGAGGTGTGTAGTTCATTTTTATTTGTTTTAAGTTAATCATTATGCATTTAATATTAAATTCATAAATTAAATGACGTTAAGGGGGGTGGTCAACTACTAGATGTGTGAATGTTGAAAGCATTCATTAATTGACCAAAGTGGTCAACTACTGACTTTTTGCTTGTTTGCATCCATCCTTTTGATACTTAAAAAAATACATAGATTTCTATTATGAAAGCAATATTCACCAATTTTTTAGTTAAAAAATGAGTTCTTTCAGTAGTTGACCAGGGTGGTTAATAACTAAATATGCTTGGTCAATTACTGATCAAGCAAGCACACATTTGTTATGTTAAGAGGGTCATAACACATTTATATAATAATAATGTAAGAAAAGTGTAATTAAAATGTAAATATAACAAAATTAGTATAGTGACCCTCTAAATATCGTTAGGGTTTGTCACACAAATCTTATAAAAAAAGTTTTACCACCATCAGCTCCAAACATAGTTTGTGATAGATTTCTATTACAATTGTTGTGAAAGTATGCTGTTAAAATTGCTATATAAAATGTTTTTTATGCTAATTTTATCCATGACAAAGTTCAACCCTAATTAACTGCAGTTGTATAATAATAAAACATAATAACAATACAGAATTTACATTAATATTACAGTAAGTTTTGAGGGACAAAAGTAGAGTGTTGATTGCCAAGTGCTTCAGAAATGTATGCATAACTGTAGCACAAATAGGACTACAACTAAAAAAAAAAAACTTTTCACTAAACGAAAATGGCATTTAGAATATTTAAACATAATTTAAAATTAATTATAAATAACATGACAGATTTTGTCATCCCACAAAAATATAAAGCAATAGGGAAAATCTTAAATATATTTTATGCATATATCAATTTTATAAATAGAGATTAATGATTATGTATCTCGGGCCACAAGTAATAAGATTACTGGGCCATATGTGGCCTGCAGGTTGAGCATGACTAAATTATTGGGAAAGTAAAGAAGAGAAACATAAGAAAGAAGACAGGAAGTAAGGCAAGTTAAAAAATTAAAGAAAACAAAACAAAAAAAAAAGTGAAAAAGCAGCAATAAAGACTTCTACATATAAGCAAAGTCTGATAAATGATTGGGTGTGAAAGGCATGTGAAGAAATCTAGATGGAAGAAGATATGATAGGAATAAAAGAAATCTGGTATGAGCCCTATCATTCTAAAATGTGCGTCTACGAGACACAGGCAACAATTTGCATTGGATGACAGAGAGACAAAGAAGTTGACTTCATGTGTGTCAGTTGTTTTGGTGAAACAGATGAGAATTAAGTTTCATTTTTGTGTTAACTTTAAATTAATGGATTTTTTTTATAAATAAATTTCGAAGTAGTAACTATTCTTTTCTTGTCTATATTTACATATAAATATCATGTTTTACTACTAATTTCAATCTTACAAAACATTGTGGAAATTCACTAATATGTTTTCTGTTCAGAAACAGTTTTAATTTTTTTACAAAAAATTTCTTGACTAGTTTTTTAAAATCAGATCATAATGTGCTCTATATAGAATGTACATCTATGTTTTCCATACAGAGTGACTGACTAGCCAAGTTCAGTGATGAATTTCCTTTACTTTTCTAGGTTTTCCATGCCAATAAAAACAATTGGTACTTTTCGATTAGCCAGGTGGCAACAATTTTTCAGGTGTCGAGATTGTGTGATGTTACATACCAAAAACCTTAATTGCCAAGGAGAGAGTAAAAGAGGATAAGCAAAAAAAAAAAAATCTTATAAGAGGTTCGAATAGTCCTTATAAAGAGCACAGCTACATATTTTGCTACTACTGCAATTTAAAAATCCTTGGCTTTATGATTGAAATTCATTTTCTAAAAAAATTCTCAGAAATTTCAAATTCGTCAGTTTTTTTAGACATTTGAAATTTCCCCGATTTTTTTCTGGCTGTCCAGGAGGCTAGACATCCAGTTTCTGTAGAATAAAACTTGGCAACATTCCCCATTTTTTCATATGATTAATTTTAAGAAGGTTTATCAGTTCAACTTCAGAGTGGTCAAATACTGACACAGTGATGGTCATTTTCTAGCATTAAGTGGTCAATTACTGGCAAAATCTCACTTGACAACTATTATATTTAATAAAATAAAATTGCAAAAAAGTAGACAAAAAATGTTTATTTATTATTGATCCTTATAAGTGATTGTTGCTTTAAAAAAAAGTTTCAAGAAATATCTCCTTAAATTTAGCACAGAAAAAAAAATTGTGAAGAAACTTTCACTAAATGGTCAATTACTGGGTAGTTCACCCTATGTATATTTTTACAGGCAGCTTCATATAATAGACCAGTCTCATTTACTTTATTTATCTTTTTTTAATCTGCGGTTTTATGCCAGGAAGTAAGAAAGCATTATAATGTAGGTCACCTTTCAAAGTTTTTTTTTTTCTTTATTTCCTTGTGGACGTCATTTACAGCGAGATAAAAATTATCCATTGAAACTAAGAACTGACATTGAATATATAATTCGTAATAAAAAAGAACGTCATAAGTTTAAAAATATATACTTCTAGAATTAGTGGGGTTTTTTGCGAACAGATTCAAAACTAATTAAATTTCATGCAGGATTTTGTTTAGTACAATAAATAAAATCATAAAATACACTAATTTTACTACTATAAAGAAACTTACTTGATTTGCTGCAAGAGGTAAGAAATATTCCTCGATTTGAAATTTTAAAAACTACCACAACCACAGTGAGGGAGAAATACTTTCATCAGTTTAAAAGGTAATCCCATAATACATCCGACTAGCCATATTTAAAGAATGAGATGTTTCATCCTAAAAACAGGACCCGCCAGACAAAAGTTTCTTTTTTTTTGCCAGCTTCGACAGGACGAAGATGAATAACACAATATTATTGATATAAATTGATACGAGTTAACACTAAGCCCATTGCACACGCTTTGTAGAATTTCCGGGTGTAATCTTCAACCGTCGTCTACTTCTGTTCTGTGTCTATCCCGCCCTTGTATCGACGACAGCTTCTAAGAGACATTTGATGTCGAGCACACACGTCAGATGTATGTATTCAATAAATAAATACTCCAAGTTAATACGAATTAAAATCACAGTACTTCACATTTCGCAAAAAACGAATTAAAATACACGCGAACATAAAATCAAACTTTGTTTGAATTACAACGTATACCACTTCGAACGAAGACATCTAAAACGCATGCGCAACTAGGAGTGCTAGTGCCCCCTGGTGGTTATTGCGTCGGAAGAATCAAAACGTCTTAAATTAAGACACGTTTAAAGCAATGAAGTGTCTTAAAATAAGACGTTTGCGGATATTTTAGACATTATTCTCAGTTCGTTTACACCATGGTCATAGTAAGACGCTTATGTATCTTAAATTAAGACATCTATAGTGTCTTAATTTTCAGATTAAGACACTTAAGTGTCTAAAATTCTTTTTCAGTCACATATGTGTCTAAATTTAAGACGCTTCTATTTGCAGTGTAACTGTTCTCTAAGAAAAGTTGAAAAAAGTATCGAAATTTTAAAGGGGTGAAAATGCGCTGAAAGTGTTTTAAAAAGCTTTTTAAACGACATCCATGGAATTGTTAAGAATAGAAACTTAAAATTTGGCATTGTAGATAGTCATAAAACGTAAATGCCGTCTAAGAACACTTTCTAAAAAATTCGAAATTTAAAGAGCGGAAAGCGTTGTAAAAAGGTTCTAAATTACTATTCTATGGAATCTCGGTAAATACCAAACCAAATTTTTATTGATGCCTCTACTGCTAAGGAGTTACAGGAGGAAAAAATGTTCTAAAATTGAAATTTTTGTGATACTGAAGGGGCTAAACTCTTGGAATTGAGCATGATAATTATTTATGAGATGTGAATGCTCTCTAAGAACAGTTTTAAGAAAAAGAAATTTAAAAGAGTGAAATGAGCGAAAAGCGTTCTAAAAATGTTCTAAATTACGATTTCTATCGAATTGTTAAAGAAATAAACTTGAAATTTGGCATATTAGTTTCTTATAAGATGTTAATGACCTTTAATAACAGTTACTAAAAATTTTGAAATTTCAAAGTGTGAAATGAGTGAAAAACGTTCTAAAAACTTTCTAAATAACGACTTAAAAATACCAAACCGATTTCAAAAGTAATGGTGACAATACCTGATACAAATAGACTATATTTTATGTCGGTGCCACTACCAAGAGAGAGGGGAGTGCAGGGTGAAAAACATTCTAAAATTACGAATTTCGTGATATTGAAAGGGCTAGAAAATTTAAACTTAGCATGGTAGTTATTCCTAAGATGTAAATGCTCTTTAGAACGGTTTCTAAAAAATTCGAAATTTAAGGATGTGAAATCAGCAAATAGCGTTCTAAAAGTTTTCTAAATATATATTTCTACTAAATTGTTACACATAAAAACTTTAAATTTCGTAAGGTAGTTGCTTATATGATGCAAATGCTCGCTAAGAATAGTTTATAAAAAAAATCAAAAATTAAAGATGTGAAATGAGCTAAAAGCATTCTAAATGTTTTCTAAATATAGATTTCTACTGAATTGTTAAACATAAAAACTTTAAATTTCGTATAGTAGTTACTTATATCATGTAAATACTCGCTAAGTGCAGTATCTAAATTATTCGAAATTTGAAAGGGTAAAATGAGCAAAAAGCATTCTAGAAACTTTTTAAATTACAATTTCAATAGTAAATTGGTAATTGGTAATTGTCAGGAAATACCAAACGGATTTCAAAAGTAATGTTGACAAATTGATAATGACAGTCCCCGCTCCAACATAGGCTATAGGGGAGACTAGGGAGGGTTGACCCACTTTTTACAAAAATATTTTTATTTTTTTTAATATTGATTGTAGAATAAAGTTTTATATATCATTTTATTCGTTATACGATCAGTTATCAAGATAAAATTGCTACATAAGTGTAATATGTAAGAAATTTGAAAAATGATCGATTTTAACCATGAGCAAATAATGGGTCAAGGCTCCTCACATATGGGAGAGTTGACCCACTATATGGGAGGATTGACCCACTTTGTTTTATATTGAAATATTTGTGAAGAAAAATAAAGTCTGTTTAAAAAAAAGGCAATAAAACGTTATGCTACATGCTTTAGTTATTATAAAAAAGGTTTTTGAAAATATGATGCTTAAACAAACCCGTTTTGACGCAATTGCAAATCAGAGGAGAAAAATTTTGTTTTAAGCAGAATTTCGTCTGAGCAGGTATAATTGTACAGCAGGGAAAATGAAATTTTAAAATTTAAGACAGTTTTCCTTTAGAGACAGATTCCGTTTTCATGGATTATTATGCCCGGAATTTATAGCCACCGTCCCACTCTTTTTTGTCTCATTTTCCTACTTTTTGTGACACTCGACTTGACAACTCCAATTGTCACATAGTTTGGCTTCATCTCACTGTATTCATGCTGGTGAAATTTGTCTACATACCTTCCAAAAGATTTTCGATGTTTCAATTCTATGTTCTTTTACCGTCGTATGTGTAATTAACTGATCATTATCTTCTTTATCCCTTTCAGTGGCAAAGCACTTTCAGTACTAAAATATTGAAATAAATGACTGGCACCGCAATTTACGAAGTCATTTATTTGGAAATAAGAAAAAGGGTATATTTCACATACATATTAAATGGAAAAAAATTTAGCAAATTTCTGGTGTCAATGTGGTGTTTGGAAATTAAAATTAAGTGTTGAAATGCAGTAAACCAACGTTTAAAATGCACAAATAATGCGTGAAAAAGCAGCAAACAGCTATTTCGAATCTACAGCGAGATTCTTCTTCAGTGCAACAGAGGGAAAAAAGGAACAGCGTGCTAGAAAAAGCAAGGCTGACCGAAATGATAGACAGAGACGCGCTGCCTTATATACCCTATGCGGGTAGCGAAAGCGCCAGAAACAACCAATGAGAGAGAAGCAGTGGAAACGACTGGGTGTACAAGTAGCGACATCTACCGGAAAAGGAGAGAAAATGAAACCAAAAAAGAGGAAATTAAATTAATGCTTTCCAAATACTTGGAAAAGTATTTGGAAGCATTAGCCCAGTACTTTTCCAAGTATTTGGAAAGCATTAATTTAATTTCCTCTTTTTTGGTTTCATTTTCTCTCCTTTTCCGGTAGATGTCGCTACTTGTCCACCCAGTCGTTTCCACTGCTTCTCTCTCATTGGTTGTTTCTGGCGCTTTCGCTACCCGCATAGGGTATATAAGGCAGCGCGTTTCTGTCTATCATTTTGCTGATCTTTGCTTTTTCTAGCACGCTGTTCCTTTTTTCCCTCTCTTGCACTGAAGAAGAATCTCGCTGTAGATTCGAAACAGCTGTTTGCTGCTTTTTCACGCATTATTTGTGCATTTTAAACGTTGGTTTACTGCATTTCAATATTCCTGCACAAAGGCTTTAATTGCTATTTTAATAAAATTAAGTGGTTTCAGAAGCATGCCACTGCCCCTGAAAATGTCAAGACTGCTGCTTTCATATTTTCTAGTCTTTTACACTGTTTCTATTTACCTATTTTAATAATATTTAAATGGAAAAAGTTCCTATTAACTTTCCCATTGATATCTCATTAATTTTTTTCTTACAGTGGATACTGTAGCGATTTTTCACAGCTTTCTTTAATCTAAACATTTTCTTTTCCATCACCCTAGTTTACCGTGGCTTTGCAGAATAAATTTTTATATATAACCATTAATCTTCTATTATGAATAGTGTATAATAAAAAGATTTCATCTGGTCAACCCTCCCTCACATTGACTGGATCAAGCCTCCCCACATAGCCTTTTTCTAAAGAATAGCACATTGTTATGTTAAGCCTAAGTTACTGTACAATCTTTATGCCTGGAATGAAAGCTCGATATTTCTGCATTACTTAAAACCTACTTACTTAAATTTCTATGACATATTTTATCTGAAAAAAGCTTACAAATTATTTCTAAAAAACTCAACTTTTAGGTTAAAATCCGTCACAAGTGATTTTTTCCACACCTATTTTGATTATCTGTATGAAACAAAGACTGTTGTTTGAGCATTCCGGTGGCTTTTGTTGACACCTAACTCTGAAATTCTTTTAAATATGAAAACTGATGTGTGGGTCAAGCCTCCCGTATGGTCAACCGTCCCTAGTCTCCCCTATTTTATGTTTGTACGATTACCTCAAGGGAGGTGTAGATATTTAGACTAGAAGCTTGGAATATGGCCTGATAGTTACTTTTACGATGTAAATGATTGATAGGAACTGTTTCAAAAAAATTCAAAGCTTCAAATGAAAACTAAAACTAGCGTTGAAGCGTCAAAATACATTTTAAAATATCATATATCAAGAATTAGTTTTAGTTCTCCTCATTAATTTAAGTTTCATTTTCGTTCAGTGCAAAGTAATAATATAATTCCTTTAAACTGTGACTTAATTAGTAATTTTTGAATTACCGGTAGCAGTATAATTTATTCTAATAATTATAGGTAAACAAATACCACTTTTTATATTTCAACTATTACGAGAGCAAAGTCGCGGGTGTTGCTAATAACAAATATAGAGCATTTTCAATTCATATGTCACAATACGCAAGCTGATTATTTAATTTAAGTTGGGAAAAGAGATTATTCTGGAAATACTTATGTTATTTTGTTGTTATGTTGGCTTTGTTTCGCTTTTTAAAAAAATGAAACGAATTTGGCATAGTTAGCAGATATTCTTGAAATAGCAACAAACTGTTTCCTTTAAGACTTAAATTCCGACATATGTATGCATCTGTTTGTAGGTATGTATGTTTGTATGTATGTATCCGAAAATTTCAGAATTTACGTTGTCATTCATATTTAATTTTTAAAAATATTTATTTAAAGAGACATTAAAAAAATATTAACAAAATAAATGTTAACTGACTACGATAAATATTTCTGTTTCTAAAAAACATTTGAGAGATTTTCGATTATAAACCAAATTATACTCATATGAATTTTCTGCACTAATACAGAAAATAAATATTGCTAGCTAAATCCCTTCTGAATTGCTAAATTACTTTATCATTACACAAATATTTTATCACACAGTTTCCTTAAGCAACAAATAAATAAAATCAAACATAGATGACGACATATAAATAGAGCTACCTAGATACATATTATCTTTGCAGAATATTTCTATGCAAAGAATCTTTTTTCGTGTTTAAAATAATTTCTTTATTTTTATCCGTAGGAACAAACATTATTTACATTAGAATTCCGTTTTTTCATTTTTTGCAATTCCCTCACCATTATTAAGACGATATAGTAATTTCTAAAAACATTTCAATGTTTGTCCTAATTTAAAGAATTCGTCTAATTTCTTCTAGGTGTATTATTTAATTTTTATGGCTTATGGAATTTTATGCTTAAACTATATATTTAAATTAATATATAGTTATTTGTTATTTCTTTTATATACAATCCGTAATTTTAATAAGGTAGTTTTCTTGAACAAGTAAAATAAAATTCAAAATGCATATTTTCTACAGGTCGAATAATCGATAGAAAAGTTTTTCCTAATTATAAGATAAATTTCCGATATTGCGATAATGTCTGTTAGAAGTGTGGTAATCTTAGAATTTTTGAAACTTAAACCCTTTACGTACTGAATTATGAATTCATGAAAATTTGGTCTTCTAAAGCATTTTTCGTGATTTTTTGAAACAACATTAGAAGATTTACATAATCATTTAAAAAAATTTAGAAGGATTTTAGAAGGATTAATTAAATCTGAATTTATAGGGATTTTGTGCAATATTTATAACTCCCACTCAAATCTTTTATTTTAAATATTTTTCATAGTATTTTGTAGAATTAGGAAATGTACAAGTATTATGTTCTTAGGATAGAAATATAAAAATATTTCCGAATTACCCCCCCCCCCCCCAACGTCACGAAAGCTGAAAAGATGCAAAGGCAACAGACATTCTCCTTTTTAAAATATTTTTGTTTTGTGCAACCAATAATGCTATTGGAACAAGATAAAGTAATGCATCTATAACGCATTCTAAACTGTATTACTACTTATCGATGTATTAAATTATATTAAGTTATTTTAATGGTACTTATAAGTACCGTCAGTAGATAAATGGTTAAAAGCTGACATTGTAGAACGCAATGCATTTGTTCTTCAAGGAGATGAAATCTATTTTTTAACTCATACACTGTAAAAAAAAGAACTTTTTTAACACATTCCAATGTAGATGGAAAAAGTTTATGACTTCCGTTTTTCTGTCGTAAATATAAATGGATCGCCATGAAATTGATATATGTTATTGATATTCACTGTGGCGTATTCAAAATTGAAAATGACGCATGTAGTAGTTACAGTTCCTTTACAGGGACATTCGAAAGAATTCAGTTAGATTAAGGCCTAAAGGGAAAAATCGTTTGAAGTGTTTTTTAATAACGTTTCACAATTACAATACCATTGAAATTTAGATATAATTCTGGAAGTACACAACAGGATGCTTCCTATAGTATATGGTATGGATAGCATTCATCGTTCATTTACAGGGATAATCAAAAGAACTCCATTACATTACGGTCTATGAGGAAAAAACTCTTGCAGTCTATTTTATCCATGTTACATATTGGAATTGATATATATATCTGAGATGAACTGCAAGATATTTACTGTAGAATATCTGCATAGCATTCAGCATTGATATACAGAGACACACAAAATAATTCGGTTACAGTACTCTCTACGAAAAAAAATAGCTGAAATTAGTACGTTTTCTGTCTGGTACTTGTTTTTAAATTAAACTTTTTTTGCATATTTCTTTGCGTGTATAAATGCTACAGATCATATACAGGGCTGCACAAAACCTCTGAAGTACATTTCCGTTTATTGATGGAAATTGCTGAAGGGGAATTTTCAACTGTGATATGCGTTTTCTAATTCAACTAAACTTTAGCATACTACGTATTATGTAATAAATCTATAGTACATATACAGGGCTGCAAAAAAATTGAGATTATTTTTGTTCTTTTGATTGAAATTGGTGAAATTAAGTTATCAAATGTGTTATGTGTTTTACAAATTGTTTATCTAGGCAACCTTTTTCACTTTATTAAACAGTGAAGTTTTATTATCGTACTCTAAATGTGTTGGAAAGTGTTTCACAATCTTTGCTTAAGATGTCAGATCACGTTCAGCAGCCAGAAAATGACCGTATTTAAAGCAGTACGAAAAACTCTGTAGTTTCTTAACCACTGAATGAAACGCAACATTTTTTTTCTTTATTTTCACACATTCTTATGGTTTGATAAAATATTCAAATACACATATATTTTGTAGAATTAATAATTTAACCCTTAAATGTCTGGTGTTGCTTTTCGGCAACATACCCAATTTAGGCTTATAAAATACTATTAGAATAATATTGAAGCTATAATGCGTAATGTTGCCAATAAAATACATTCTGAAAATATTAGTAAATCGATTTTCAACATGTAGATGGCAACACTTGTGCTGTTTACGAATAAAGATAGATCTATTTTTTCAATTGTTGCTACTTGTTCTTTTTGTTTTGTTTGGAAGCTTGCGAAATACTCTATTTTGTTCTGAAGTAAGCAGGTAAAATTTATTTCTTATTATAGTTCGTAAAATTCTTGTGTGTTTTATATTATAGAATTTTATCAAGAAAAATTATTTTTTCAATTAAAGACCAGTATTGCCGATTAGTAACAAACTGTTTTTTAGCCGTAAACCATACTTAAAACAAAATATGATTTTTTTAAGTATTTTTTCCATGATTTATTTAACAAATGAAAGCCGAAAAACATTATTACAATAATATTTGAGAAGTCAGGCATTTAAGGGTTAAATCCTAACGACAAAAATGGCTTTGGAAAAAGATGAATATTGAAATATGCATTTTGCGTGCACGATTTTACAAATTCTACTGCGGATATATGTTTAATGCTTTATATTTTGTTACTTATAATAGTACTATATTTTACACTGAACCTAAATTTGAAAATTTATATTCAAATTCTTTAGAATAATAAATGACTTTTTCTAATCACATTCACTAAATTGAACCAAAAAATGTATACTTATTTTTTCAATCCACAATTTTTCGTGACAAAAATCAAACTAAATTGAGGTTCAGCATAAACTAACACATGTAAATTAAAAATATACATAATTTCAAGGTTCTATGCTAATTAGTTTTTAAATGAGAGTGTCCGCAATACCAAAAAATCAATTTTTAGAAAAACGACTTCAAATTTGGCTTATAACATTACAGAAAATGCTTTTATGTAAAATATTTTTAGCCATAGCTTCCGTTCAAATTAGTATTTTTGTAAAATTCTTTTTGCTATGAATTTGTAACTTTTGAAAGTATCCATTCAGAGATTTGTGAAAAATATATTTTTTTAAACCGTCAACGTGAACTACCCCCTTAACGCATGATTTTACATTCTTGTTTAATATATGCAAACATAACATAACCAAGAACAATATAACATAATCAAGAACAAAAATCCACAATGGCATCTTCCGAATTACCCATTATTCCGAAAAGTGTTCTTTATCTTTAGAATTCTTAGAAAGGAATTTCAAGATTTAAGGAAGCACTTATAAAACAAAATTTCTTTTGCTGCCACCGATTGTCGTTAACGTTTTCGAGTAGTTTTTATAAAGATATAATCAATTTCATTAATCTGAAATATCGATTTTTTTTAATACAGAATATTGGTTTTCAGTCTGCTATCAATCCTCCAGTAAACATTTAATGTTCAACAAACATATTTTACAGACAAACGTGTTATATTTTCGTATTTGTCTTAAATACAGGTTTTGTTGAACATCATAATGTTTACTTACGAATTGTTAGTAGGAGAAAAATGTATATTCAGGGTTTTGAAAACTGACTAAGGGGGGGCCTCCGTGGCCGAGTGGTTAAGACATCACGCTGCTAATAGCTTTAGAGCGTAGGAGGTTTGTCGGGCTCGACTCCCGCGGGCTCCATTGCACTCTCTTTGTGGAGCTCCCGGATGTAAAAATTCTCTGTGTTGTAAATTTCATTGTGCTATCTTGTCCCTGAATATCGACGATGACTTATAAGCGGGCCTTGTTGTTAAGCACACAAGTCTGATGCATGTGTCCAATAAAACAAACAAACAAACAAACAGACTAAAGGCAGTTGGAAGTCGAATTCGTGAGAAAGTCGTATTTTGTATTTTTTTTTTACATTTTAAATCCTTTATTTTTCTATTTTTAATGGTATATTACTTTTTTTTACGGCAACAAGAAGTTAAAAATTTTTAAAGTATTTCAGTTTGTTTACATTATACATAAACTTTACAGATGTAAAAATTAAACTCAATTTTCTCAAAATGCTTCTTTTTGATTTTCGATGTACCTTTTTATAGAAACTGCTACATATTATTGTTTGCAATCTTGCTAGACTATTTCGCACATTTCCCTGATCAATCTAAAGTGAACATTCGTTACAAACATTTGCACACAATTTTTATAAAGATGTTTTTCTTTCCAAAAATGCAAGTTTTTTGTTATTAAAAAGTTGCTTTTATTCCAGATTTTTTTTTATTTAAATAATATATGTTTATAAATCTGACTTCACTTTATTAGAAATTAATCATATTATGTATATAAAGAATTTCAAGTGAATATCTTTGGTAGTAATCTATTCTTTTCTACTTAATCTAAACATTCATTTCAAATTCAATCTAGCATCTAGGTGGTTCAGTGGTATATTATTCTACAAATAATCAACATATTTTACGGCTCAAACAAACATTTAATAACGAAAACGAAACATAAAAATCTATAAAGTGACATTCGACACGTTGCATCTAAAGCATTCTAAGATCAACAAAAGATTAGTTCATTTCAGCTCAGAAGTAGACAGTTCAAACAGAGCATGTGCTGGCTAACTAGCTGTTTAGAGAATTAGCCGGAACTGGTAGTTTCTGAAAAAAGGTACACTAATTTAACATGGTAGATATAGGGACTTCTAACTGCTTATAATACAATGTAATAACTATTCGGAAACGTTTCTGAAAATCAGTGCTAGGAACAGAAACTTTGTTTTTATAAATGATTTTTTGAATCTCGAAAATAAATTGTTTGTTTAGATTTCTAAAGATAAAGAATGCTTTTCGGAATCATGGGCAACTCTGAAGTGGTTATTATGTATTTTCGTCCGTAATTATTTTATATTTTCCCAGATTAAGAAACATTTACGGTTCTATTATGTTAGCCTGCCACCAGTAATATATCACCAAGTATTGCTTCGTTTGTCATTATTTGAATTGAAACCTTTTCCGTGATTCATTTCCAGTGGTATTTTCCCAGATTAAAAACATTTGTCTTTTTACAGTGTAGTATTAATTTTGCTTATTGTTTAAAATTAACCCAAATAATTTATGTTGCAATTTACTCAGCAATAAATCACGTAAATAATTAAATTTTACACATTTCGAATATAATGTAGTGTGATATTCTATAATAAAGAGACACACGTTTATCCAAATGATAATTTCCAAAGACAAATATATAAAACTATTCCTTTTATTGTAATTGAATTTAGGGGAAATAGATATTTTTTGCCAACCATTATAGAGAAAAGACATCTCACGTCTCGAAATCATTTAGCAAATCGTATTAATTGAAACACTGACAATTGCGTTGTTCTTTTCGTTGCTTGGATCTTCTGAGTCATTATAAAGCAATTGCAATTTACTCAGCAATAAATCACATAAATAATTAAATTTTACACATTTCGAATATAATGTAGTGTGATATTCTATAATAAAGAGACACACGTTTATCCAAATGATAATTTCCAAAGACAAATATATAAAACTATTCCTTTTATTGTAATTGAATTTAGGGGAAATAGATATTTTTTGCCAACCATTATAGAGAAAGACATCTCACGTCTCGAAATCATTTAGCAAATCGTATTAATTGAAACACTGACAATTGCGTTGTTCTTTTCGTTGCTTGGATCTTCTGAGTCATTATAAAGCTTTTTAAACTCAATAAATTCGGTAATTTTTAAAAGGATTGATTTTACTTTCTTAATTGGAAATACACTAGCGTTTGAAACATTATTTTCTAATTTAGTATTAATTTTAAAGAAGCAAATACAAATAATAAATTATTATGTTAATGACATTTTGCATGAAATGCCTCGACTTACATAAAAAGACATTTCTGTGTTTACTTTATATAATTATTAGTCTTTGACAGGATTTTTAAAAAAAAAAACATATTTTTCATCAGTTAAAAACGGAAATTTTACAAATATTACAACAATAGAATTTTGTATTTTTCCTTAACAAAGGATTTATTTGCCGTCACACTTCTTTTTTTAATAAAAAGCTTAGAAATATATTGCAACCTTATATTTTTAAACATTTATTATCAGACGTTTACACTGGTGGACTCTTGCATAATAATCCGTATGTTTAGATTTTTTAAAACTGTGTCTTGAATTTTTTTCAACATCACAAAAGGCAGTAAATAAACATGTTCGTTTCTCAATACAATGCACAAAATAAATCAACTGTTATTACAGAAAAAAAGGTCAGCCAGGCAGAAATCTGAATTTGCTGGATAGAAATCTACATTTATTACAGATTACTGTAACTGTAAATTATTTTGCCTTGGAATAAGCAGTTTGCGGTTTTTTTCTTAAAAATTTACAGATTTTTTGCAGTACGAGAATACAATGCAATCTTCAATTCATGTGAGATTATAAATTAAAAACTTGCTATCTATTGCATTAGTAATGAAAGTGTTTTCATTCTTTAAATTTATTTGCGCAAATTATATTATAATTTCAAAAAAATTAATTACATTACATCCTCAAATAGTTTTAAATACAAATAAATCCCATAGAGATTAAAATTTCTCACATTTAAAGTTCAAATCTTAAAACTCTTCTGTGCATTTAAATTAAATTTAGCAAAACAACCTGATCCCAAAATATAAACTGCCTTCGTTTTGATATATATATATATCAAATTAGCATTGATTTCAATTGCTATGATTAAGCTTTTTGTACGAAATAATTCTGATAATTTTTCTCTAATTTAGCTCTCCAACAGCTGTGAGTCAAATATCTTTTTTAAGTAGATTCACCTATAAAAACTACAATATCCTTCAGCAGCTAAAAAAAAAGAATACACATTATTTAAAATTTTGCAGGAATTACCGTAGATTTTCTCTGAGGTGAAATTAATATGCAATTGCTTTGCGGTATTGAAAAATTTTTGTCAAATACGACAACATTAGCACATTGTCTTACAAATTAGGTTTGTGCTCCAAAAAATTATGAATTCCAATATTTATATTAAAGGCAGATTTTTTTATTCGGGGGGGGGGGGGATTCTTACATATTGTTAGATTATGCTCTTTCTTTCAAGAGCGTCAAATTTTATCGTTCTTCTCACATTCTACAAATTTGCCTTTTCAAAGCATTTTCATCGTTCGTCATTCTTTACACCAATTTTAAATGTGCTTTTTCAAAGCTCTTTCATTGTTCTTCATTCTTTATACCCACACTAAACTGTTTTTTCAAAGCATTTTCATCGTTCTTCATTTTATTCACCCGCACTAAACCACACTATATGATTTTTTCAAAGTATTTTCATCGTTCTTTATTCTTTATACCCACATTCAAGTACGTTTTCATCAAACTTCCATCGTTCTGCTTCGATCAAACACAGTGAAAAAGTTAATTTTTTTTTTTTTAATCTACGGAAATATAATGTGACCACAAACGGAAACACACAGTAACCCCTTCCGAGTTACCCACGATTCTGAAAATCGTTCTTCAGTTTTAGAAGAATCAGAAAACAATATATTTTCTGAGATTTAAAGAATCGGCCACGGATGCCACGGATTTTCGGAAAAACTTCCCTGTAGTTTTTTATAGTGTATTAACCAATGTTATCCAATCCGAATATAGCTTTTTATAATGCTAACAATTTTCAATTAAAAATTTTCAGTTGCGTAACAGAATTTATACAAGCAAGTATAAGAAAATAATATTAATTTTAATGTTAATGATAATGATAATGCTACTTCATTATCATGTTTCTCTGTAAAACATATTTGTTGAACATGAAAATATTTACTTGAAAATTGATAGCATTCAAGCAACAACAGAAACTTCTTTTTTATATATACTTCTTTAAATCGCGACAATATATTTGTTTATGATGTTTCTAATGATAAAGAGTGCTTTTGTGATTCGCCGGTAACTCGTAAGACATTATTGAATATTTTACCGGGTGTTTCAAAAATGACCGATGATTTTAAAATTCAATAACTTGCAAACGGTGACAGATATTAAAAAAATTCTTGCAGTAGTGTTATGTAAGATGTCGGTAGTTTTTATGATGCGATTCTGAGTTTTAGTTACAAATAGCATAGCTAGATGCTGCTGCAAGTAATAATCACTAAATACAGCCTCGATTTTTCAGCCTCTCTCTTTTTCCATGCGAAAAAAGGAAATTAAAATATATTGAATGGATCCCGAAGTACCAAAAATCAGGTCCGCACTAAGCACCTACTGCTCTCAGCCGCAACTATTGTTTGAAATTCAAACTCAAACAAAGAATCACAGAAAAAACTCCTGACATCATATATAACCTTCGTGCAAGAATTGTTTTAATATCTGTCACCGTTTGCAAGTTATTGAATTTTTAAAACATCGGTCATTTTTGGGACTCTAAAGTCTCAATCTTAAACTTTTCATTTAAAATATGACTCTAAAGTCTCAATCTTAAAAAGAAAATGAACTATCATGATTTTTCCCTTGACACTTCAAATTTTTTTTCATTTTTTAAGTTTCACTCTTTTAAATTTCAATGAATTACACAAATATATCACATTACATTCTCTAAAAATTCCTTAAGCAGATACCACACGAAATTATTTAAATTTATGTTGGTTGAGATTAGATTAATTCTTCAATCCTTCTGTAAATATTCGAATGTTCATCCACTTAGTTTTCTTCAAGAACAATTCTTTCTTCAAATATTTGCATGAATTTAAAGTAAATAAGCAGAACAAATATGATCTTTGCATGTCATTATCATGTAAAAGACATTTTTCGTCTCGAAATCATTTTCTTGGTCGTTTCCATGGAAACATTATTGATGATTGCGTTTCTATCTTCATTGCTTGAATTTCCAGGGTCATTAATAAGCTTTTTAAAACACAAAAGAAATTGTAATTAGGAAAAGGAAATGGCATTAGTAATTTAAATTTACAGTTTTTATTTACTTCCATTTCAATTAACTAATTTTTACGACATATAGGAACACAGTAAGTGATCATATTTGTAAGATTTTGTATTAAAAATATACAGGTTGACAAAGAATTAATTACAAAAAAATCCTTGTAACTTTCGAACCGATATCTTTATATGTAAAAAATTAAAGTAAAAAGTATACAGATTATTTACAAATGTAAAAGCAAATTTAATAATAACCCCCTTTACCTTTAATTGTTTAAAAGTTTTCAGGTTTATTTTAAATCAAAAGATCATTAATAAAATAAACAAAAATCTCTGAATTTAATTAAAACTTTTTAAATAAATATTTATACTCATATAAACTCATTTTTGTTGCATTTTTAATTAGTTTTCAGAGCTAAAGCAATATTTAGAATTTTATTGAAATTAATGAAACGGACTCCATTAAGATGAATTAAAGAACAATAAGGCTATTTTGTACTGAATTATAGATTTTGTTGTAATTCGCCAAAGTATTAAATTTACGAGTTAATTTTTTATAGGAATTACTGCAATAAAATTCCTGTAGTGAATTATAGTTTGGGTTCTAATTTTCCAATGTGTGAAATTTGGAGAAAATTTCTAGTAGGTATTATTGCAATAATTTTAATAACCTACTTCAGTCACGCGTATTTACTCACAAGGTAATGTATTCAAAGACGTTAATTTCAAAAACGTTTAAAAATCTAAAAAGATTTTGAAAAAAAGAAGATGTAAACAAAATTGAAATTTAAAGATATACCCAGTTAAACATCGACCTCAGCTATCCTATAAAATATTATATATCTAATAAAAATGAAATCACAAATATAAAAAAATGGAAAAAACAATAGCAAAATAGAAGTGCAATAATCATAAAACTATGAACAGCTTACGCATTTGTGAGGAGTTATGCCAGCTTAATTCATCGTAAAGGTATGCTATTTCGTTGAATATTGTCGGCAATATGCCTAAAATGACAATATGTAGTTCCTTATAACATATCCGAAAAGTCCAAACAATTGAAAGAAATGATGAGATCACCCCCAAACACACACACAAAAAAACCTATTATACATAACACATTTGTACAATATTGACATCAAACGAGAAAATTGTAAAGAACGCTATTATTGTCATAACTTTAGCTTGCGAGTGATTTTGGACGACTAGCGAAGGTTTTTAAACAGGAATTTTAATATCAGGAATTTTACTGCAGTAACGCCTACTAAAAATTTTCTCGAAATTTCACACATTGGCAAATTAGAACAGAAACTATAATTCACTTCAGTAATTTTATTGCAATGATGCCTACTAGAAGTTAACTGGTAAATTTGATACTTTGGCGAATTAGAACAAAAACTATAATTCAGTACAAAATAGACTCATTGTTCATTAATTCATCTTATTGGAGGCAGTTTCATTAAATTAAATAACTGGTGGCGTAGCAGATGCTTACGGATTAAAATTCACTAATGTTTGTGCTCATGAAATCATTAAGCAAGTTTTGTTTAAAAACTAAAGCATCAAAGACGTCAATGAGAATGGTGCATGCAGCAAGTTGCCGAAATCCAGTGTGATTCGAAGAGATTATTCTGTTATTTGCAGAAAGTTTCGGGTTATCTAAGTGGTGAACTAAACTAAATTGACAAAATATCTTGACGAATTCTTTGAAGGGGGTCTCAGGACTCTCAAACTTAAAAATTTCCGAAATTTTAATTTTTTTTCTGAACATTTTGATATAATTCTTTCCTTGAAATTCCCATTAGAACTGATGTTATGGTTTTAGAATTATACCCGCCCAATAGCTGAAGCGGCGTTTTCAAAACTTTGAAGTCATTTTTCCCCAAATGACGTTTTTGGGCATGACGCGCAGGATAAAAACATCTGAATATTTTTCAATGAAATTTTCAAAATATATGTTTCATGTTAGTCTGTATAAACGGAACCTTTTCATTGTTCAAACAAACAATTTTTAGGTGATTATATGGTTGAAATTTTGGAAAATTTCTTTTAAATAAATACATCCTTGTATTTAAAAATATAAAAATGCTTTAAATACAAATTTATTTAGGTTCAGGGTCATTATTGTAATCTGAGTATAACTAGGCACAAAAAATTTAATTCTAGTTGCAAAATTTATTTTGTAATCCAGCGCGTAAGCTGTCCTACTAATTTCTTCTCGACAAATGTCAGACAGTTTGGAGCCCACTATAAATACTAATTCTGCATATTTCAATTATTTAAATACGTGAAATGAAAGAACATACTCATATATTTCATCCCAAAAATTGTGTTTCAAAATCATATACATTTTAAGATACTAAACGTTGAAAATGGTCTTTTATTTTCAATTTTAAGAGTCATGAGACCCCTTAATATTTTGAGCAAAAAAAGACTTACGTAAATTTCCTTTTCTATTACGAAAAAGTGCTATGAATCAAAGTTGCCAGAACAGCCCTGTGATTTCACGAAAATGTATCTTCAATAGGGGGATATCAGGTCATTTTAATGTTAGATTAGTGATAAAAGTAATACCATTATGAAGCTATCGGTATTAAAGATGTGTATTCCGCATGAACTATTATGCGGCCGGTTTTAGTAATAAAATAATGTATTTTATCTGTTTTGCCTGTCAGAGTAGGTAAAATTGTATTACTCTTGATAATTTATAAGACTGTCGCACATAATGAAATGTTAATAAATTTTCCCCGAAACACTTTCACCAACGGATAAAAAACTAATTATGGTGATAAAGGTAACAATTGATACTCGTACATTACGTTGACAGCATTGTCCTCGAAACATAAATAATGCATATCAGACACTAAAGATTCAATTTAATGTACTTATTCTTGTAATAGTTTCCGTTCACTTCTAAAGTATTGAAAAAAAAATTAAACAATTATTTAAATTGTACTTTTAAATGATGTCTGTAAAATAAATATTCGAACAAATTCTAAAGGATATCTTCATTTTAAATTAAATGAAAGAAATTTCAATATGCACTTTAAAATACGATTTCATATAACTGATTTTTTTTCTACTTAATTTTCATCTTGCCTTATGCATTTAAGTCGAAACTATTCACCACGTTTGATACAAAAATTAATCTGATAAATTGTTTTGAAATAAATTCGTTTTCTCTATGGTTGAATTAACTCATTTTAGCCTTCGGATTATTTTATAATTTGGGGGAAAATGATTTATTTTCTCTTTAAAAGATAGCTAGAAAAAGTTTTATTTTTCTCTTAAAAACAAAACGAGTAAAAGGTCTAACTATTTTAACCCTTTATGTACTGAATTATGAAAGCCTGAAAATTTTATCTTCTAAAGCAGTTTTCATGAATTGGTTGAACTACATTAGAAGATTTACATAATCATTTAATATATTTTCGAAGGATTGAATTATTTAGAAGGATTAATTAAATCTGAATTTATAGGGATTTTGTGCAATATTTATAAACCGCATTCAAATGTCAAATCTTTTATTTTAAATATTTTTCTTAGTATTTTGTATAATTACGAAATGTACAATATAATGTTCTTACAATAGAAGTATAGAAATATTTCCAAATTGAAAAACCTCTCCCCCCCCCCCCCCAATGCCAAGAAAGCAGAAAAGATGCAAAGGCAAAATAAATCATCCTTTTAAAAATTGTTTTGTTTTGTGTAAACCATAATGCTTTTGGAACAAGATAAAGTAATGTATCTATAACTTATTATAAACTGTATTGCAACTAATCGATGTATTAAATGAATTTTATAATAAGTGTTATAACAATGTATTATAACAATATTTTAACATGTTTATAACAATATTTTAATGGTACTTATAAGTACCGTCAGCAGATAAAGGTTTAAATGTAGAATTCTGTATTTAAAAAATGCGAATCTAATTATTTCAAAATTAATTTCACTGTATGTTTCCAGAGTAAAAGAAAACCTTTGCATGCACTTTTTTTATTAAAACAATTATATTTGATACGGAATTTCGAAAACAAGGTAATGAATATATTGGTTTACAAGTAAGGACATGAGTTATAAAACTACCCTTATCCAGAAAATCAAATTTTGGGAAACCGCAAAAAACCTCTGACTGCGACCATTGTAAACCAAGACTTTACAATGTCAGAAATACAGGATAAAACTAGTTTTTTGCAGATCCTTGTGTTTTCCAGGTGCAGGTTTACCAATAAAATAGATTGATAGAGAAAACATGATTTTTCTTATTTCGGATATGGCAAGTTTTGGAACTCATGTCCTCAAATACTTATCGCTTAACCCCTTTAAGGGCGGTGGTTCACCTTTGGACCACTTGATTTTAATCCTTAAATACAACATTAACACCAGAACGATGAAATACAAATTTTTCTTTTATTAAATACACGAAGTGAATGTTTTACACATTTAAAAAAAAAATTTGATTGTAAATTCTGGTTTCAGACAATCATTTTAGTATTTTACGAGTAGAAGTACTTTGCCCTTGAAAGTGTTAAATAATAAGACACTTATCATCCATCAATAGGTCATCTGGATAATTAATTACCAGAAAAAAATACATTATTTTAATAAGGTATTCTATCATTTTCTTTATTGTGAGCAAAAACCAATGGAGAAATTTCCCGTTGTAAGAGAAACCCCAAAAAATTATTTATAACTATTGGGGTAACTGGATCCAGCATGGCCCAGTTACCCCATTCTTGAAACATTTATGGGGTAATTGGAACACCGGGCTTACATTTAAAACATGAAGTAAATATGTATAGATACCTAATAATATTAATGTAGTTATATGTCTAATCTGTAAAAAAAAAGATTGTTTAATAAAAGTACTTACAGTATTTTAATAAAAATCCGAGGAAGTTCAACCATATTGACGTTGTTTTTTAAAAAAGAAACGTAAATTTTTGACAACCTATCACAGCAAAATAAGAGTTATGATTGAGTTGATACACGTTGTTTTAGGAAGTAAAGATAAAGAGGCATTGCTCACAAAAGCTAAAACTTAAAAAACACCAACAGTTTTTAATAAAATAGCCTATGGCCCAGTTACCTCGTGGTTCCAGTTACCCCAACAAACCTTATATATGGAATAAGTTTAAAAGGGGAACACAAATTCAGAGAACCTCAAAATGTTAAAATATGCCAATATTTCCATAACTGGCTTTTTATAATGTTTCTTTCAAACTCATATGATGTTATATATTCACCTGCTGACGTCCATTATATTTCCAATATGACGTAATATTCACTTTTTTTTTAATTCGTCAAACCATTTATTTCATTTTCATTTTTCACGTGAAAATAATGCAATAGAAAAGTTATGACGTAATATTCTGTTTGTTTTTTTTTAATTCGTCAAACTATTTATTTCATTTTCATTTTTCACGTGGAAATCTTGCCATAGAAAAGTATTTGTTGTGGAAAGAGCTTTATTGTGAATTTTTAATTATTGGCAACTACTATAACGAAAAATGTTTTAATTAGATTGGAAATTGCTGTTAAATCGGTGGTTTTTTATTAATTAAAAATTAACTATAAATTATTTCGATCCCGTATTACTTTAATTTAGTCCGAGTGCTACACGACCAAAATAAAGTGTCCATTTACAGGGTTCACAAAAGAATTCCATTACGTTATTGTCTAACGGTGCTACGGTTGAGAAAACTGAAAATCGTAAGAAGAATATACCGATTGATGAGTATCTACTTTATATTAATACAATGCATTTCAGAGGGGGAGGCATCGCGTAAAATCGTAGGAATTCAAGATGGCGGCTGTTATTCAAAATGGCGTCATGTTCTGAATTTTCTTACTATCCATCACATAAATGCGTGTTTCAGGTCGATTTCGATGTTTTTAAAGTAAAAAATTCCGTTTTTAACACTTTCAGTCATAGTTGAATGGTTTATGAATTCAGTTTGTCAGTTTGTTTGTCTGTCTTTCCGCTTGCCATTCCATGCTCTATCTCGCTTAGATATCGCTACTCGCTTAAATTCACGCAGATTATCATGTAATTTATATATGTTATTGAAGTTTACAATAACGTGTTCCGAATAAAAATTTAAGTGTATAACTTTTATAGTCCATTTACAGGGTGCTACGGTTGAGAAAACTGCAAATCGTGAGAAGAATATACCGATTGGTGAGTATCTACTTTATATTAATACAATCCATGTAAGAGGGGGAGGCATCGCGTAAAGTCGTATGAAGTCAAGATGGCGGCTGTAATTCAAAATGGTGTCATTTTCTAGAATCCTTGCAATTTTCATACTATTCATCGTATAAAAGTGTGTTTGAAGTAAAATTCTATGCCTTTAAGGTTAAAAATGTCATTTGTAACACTTTCCAACATTGTTGAAAAGTATTTATGAATACTGTTTATGTGGCCGTCTGTTTGGTTGTGCTCTATTTCGCTTAAATATACCCGGATGTACATGTAATTTAAATATTTTATTTATATATATATATGTTATTTATATAAGTAATTTAAACATGTAGTATACAGCAAAATGTTCTATATTGAAAATGAAGTGTGTAGCATTTATAGTTTGTTTACAGCCGCACTCAAGAGAATTCCATTACATTATTATATATGGGAGAAAATCATTTTCAATGTGTTTTAATGATGTTAAACTCTTTGAAACATATTGAAATTGATATACATCAGTGAGGTGCAGTACAATATACTTGCTGTAAAATATAACGTGGATAGCATTTATCGTTCATTTACAGGGGTTCAAAAATGAAAATGGCTACAGTACTACAGTTTGTTTATAACCTATGTTCTTTTTACTTTCTTCTATCTTTACAAGATCAAAGTATTGGATTCCTGAAAATTTTCGACTTCCTGTTTTCGACGGATTTACACATTTTAGGGGTCAGAGATCACAAAAAACATGTTTATACAAAATGTATGTCTGTCCGTGTGTCGCCATTGTACCATCGAACAGTGTATGAAGTTATGCATAGAATTGAACCAATTTTTTTAGTATATTTTTGGCTGTGAAAGCAGATCCTCTTTCAATTTAAAAATATTTTGTGTCATTTTCATTATTTTACCATCGAAAAGTGTATAAAGTTAAGCAAAGAATTGAACCAATGTTTTTGGCTATGGCCAGCAGGTCCTCCTTCAATTTGGAAATATTCCGCCAGAAGGGGATGCTGTGATAGCAATTTTTGTATAATTTTCCCGATTTTACGTAGTTTTATTATCTATCGGCGGCTCGTGCAGCAACAGGAACTCAAGTCCTGCTAAGGCGGCTATTCGCAAACAGCTGATGTACAATATAAGGAAAACTTTTGATTCTAATAACTATCATGATCGAGTTTAATTCATTTTTACTCCGATTAATTAGCTGAAGCATAAATTTAAGATGAAAATAAAAGTTGATACAGTATTGAACTAATAATATTAAAATTTTAACATCTGTAACTGCTTTTTGAAATATTAAGATGTATGGGATAGAAGAAAGCTTCAGGATTGCAACATCCATCTAGTTTAATTATAGTATGCGTTTTCAAATTTTACTAGATATAAAAGAATTGCAAACTGTAATTATTACTAGTAAAGATTATTTTCTTAGGTAGAAGTGCAGCTTATAAATATACAATGTAATTATGATGATTAGTCGCCACCATTCAATGTGATCTAAAATTTTAACTTATATTGCATTTGCGATTCCTAATGTTGCGGTTCCTGACTGTACTTGCAGACTCTGACGCGCAGACAATAAATCTGTGAATTAAAATCACGCCATTTTGAATAATGATTGCCATCTTGAATTCCCACGACTGTACGCGATTCCTCCCACTCTTATATGGATTGTATTAACATGAAGCAGATACTCAATAATCGGTATATTTTTCTCACAATTTGCAGTTTTCTCAACCGTAGAACCTGGACTAATAGACAATAACGTAATGGAATTAGTTTGAGGGTCCTGTAAACGGACTATAAAAGTTATTCACTTCAATTTTTATTCGGAACATGTTATTGTAAACTTCAATAACATATATAAATTACATGACAATCTGGGTGAATTTAAGCGAGTTAGAGTATGGAATGGCAAGCAGACAGACAGACAAACAAACAGACAAACTGAATTCATAAGCTCACTCAACTACGACGTAAAGTGTTAAAAAAGAAATTTTTGTCGTTAAAAAATTCGAAATGAACCAGAAACGCACATTTATATGATGGATAGTAAGGAAATTTAGAAAATGACGCCATTTTGAATAACAGCCACATTCTTGAATTCCTACGACTTTACGCGATGCACACCCTCTTATATGGATTGTATTAATATATACTTGCCAATCGATATAGTCTTCTCACGATTTGCACTTTTCTCAATCGCAGCACTCAGACTAATACGCAATAACGTAATGGAATTCTTTTGAGGACCCTGTAAATGGACTAAAAAATCTATACACTTCAATTTTTATTCGGAACATGTTATTGTAAACTTCAATAACATATGTGAATCAACGGCAATCTGAGTGAAACTAAGCGAGTAGCGATATTTAAACGAGTTAGAGCATGGAATGGCAAGCAGACAGACAGACAAACAAACAGACAAATTGAATTCATAAACTTATTCAACTATGGCGAAGAATGTTAAAAACGAAATTTTTGACGTTAAAAACATCGAAATCGACCTGAAACACACATTTACATCATGGATAGTAAGAAAATTCAGAAAATGACGTCATTTTGAATAACAGCCGCTATCTTGAATTCCCACGTCGTTAAGCGATGCCTCCCCCTCTGAAATTCTTTGTATTAATATAAAGTAAATACTCACCAATCGGTTTATTCTTACCACGATTTGCATTTTTTTCAACCGTAGCACCCGGACTAATTGTCTCGGTTTAGTTTTAATACACATGTACGTAACATTTCACAACTCAGGCTTCCAAACTGTGGATTTGTATAGAATTACAGACAGACAGACAAATTTCCATTTATATATATATATTAGATATTTCATGCCTTTTGCACAGATGACAAACAAATGATAAACAAACAGATGTTTCTTAATCTAGAAAATACAATATAACCACGATTGCAAATATACAATTCCTACTTTCGAATTACCCACGATTCCGGAAAATGTCCCTTTTTTTAGAACTGCCAAAATCTAATGTATTTTCGCAATTTAAAGCGGCATTTATAAAAAAAAAATGATTTTGTTGCTGCTTTTGCTTTTCGAAGACTTCTCTGAGTAATATTTATTCTAAAGCAATCGGCGTTGCACGGAATTTTAAGAATGTTTGCTTTGAAAATTTAATTTCAAAATTAAACATACAGTATAAAATAAACAAATAAAGCCATCTTTAAATAATTTCTTGAATAAGAATGAGCTCTAGGGACCTAAAACTTTGTGTAAATTCTAATATATTATATGCATACACACACGTATATATGTGCAACAGATTTAAGGTGTCTTAGGACTCATAAAGCTTTAAAATTTTCTATTTTTTTATTTTTTTAGACGTTAAACTCCTATCTTTTTTAAACATTTTGATATAATTGTTTCCTTGAAATTCCTGTCAGAACAGAAATTATGGCTTTTAGAGTTATGCCCGATCAATAGCTGAAGTGGTGTTTCCGAAACTTTGAAGTCATGTCTCTCCAAATGACGTTTTTGGGCATAACGCGCACGATATCTCAAATACTGCTGAACATTTTTCCATGAAATTTTCAAAACATATGTTTCATGCAAGTTTGTATAAACTGAACCTAAATTTTCCTTTTTATTGTTAAAAAAAAATATTTTTGTAGGTGATTATACTGTTGAAATTTGCTAAATTTTGCATTAGCTAAATACAACTTTGTTTTAAAAATATAAAAATGTTTTAAATGCAAATTCATTTAGGTTCAGGGTAATTATTACAATCTGAAGTATAAGTAGGTGCCAAAATTTTCATTGTAGTTGCAAAATTTATTTTGTAATCCTGCGCGTAATCTACTATGCCGATTTTCTGCTAGTCAAATGTCTGACAGTTCGGAGCCTCCTGTAAACGCTAATTCTGCATCTTGAAATTTTTTAAATACATGAAATGAAAGAACATACTTATATCTTTCATGCGCATTAAAATTATGTCTTAAAATCAAATACATTTTAAGACATTAAATGTTGAAAATGATCTTTTTTTTTTTCCTTTTTTTCCAATTTTAAGAGTCCTGAGACCCCTTAAGAATGGCAAAAAGAAATTCAGACAACCTCAAAATGTCAAAATATGCCACTATTTCCATAATTGGGTTTTTATCGTGTTTCAATACGTTTCTTCAAACACAAATCATGTTATATATTCACCTACTGACGTCCATTATATTTCCAACATGTCGTAATATTCACTTTTTATTTAAATTTTTCAAACTATTTATTTCATTTTCATTTTTCACGTGGAAATCTTGCAATAAAAAAGTCATGGCGTAATATTCACTTTTTATTTAAATTCTTCAAACTATTTATTTCATTTTCATTTTTCACCTGGAAATCTTGCAAAAAAATGTCAGGACGTAATATTAACTTTTTTTTTTTAAATTTGTCAAACTATTTATTTCAGTTTCATTTTGCATGTGAAAATCTTGCAATCTTGCAACAGTATTTGTTACGGCAAGGCTTTTACTGTGGATTTTTAATTCTTGGCAACTACTACAACGAAAAATGTTTCAATTTGATAGGAAATTGCTGTTAAACTGGGTTTTTTTTATTATTAATTAAAAATGAACTATAAATTATTATGAAATATAAATTTAGTTGCCTCGGCCGTGTTTTAATACACATGTACGTAACACTTCACAATTCTGGTTTCCAAACTGTGGATTTGTATAGCATTACAGACAGACAGACAAATTTTCATTTTTATATGTATAGATTAATCAGTTTTCTTAACCTGGAGAATTGGTTTTTCGGGAGCTGTCAATTCTCAAGTAAACAGTTTCTTGTTCTACATACATTTCCTTCAGACAGACAGGTTACATTAACAGCATTAACATTAACATTAAAATGAAAATTACTTTTTTTTTTTTTTTTTTTTTTTTTTTTGCATGCATATATTCAATTAGTAGCTAAAAATATATAATTAAGAATTGATAGCATCCTAGAAACTGGTATTCCGGTATCAAACAATAGACTAAAAAAACTATCTAAAACGTTTCCGAAAATCACAGGCAGCAGAAGAAAGTATTGTTTTTATAAATGTTTCGTTAAACCTCAAAACTATACTGGTTTCTAAAGTTCCTAAAGATAAAGAACGGTTTTCGGATTTATGGGTATCTCAGAAGTGGTTATTGTATTGTTTCGTACTTGGTTGCATTATATTTCCCTATATTAAAAAGCACTGGCCTTTTTAACACTTTTCAACAAAATTGTAAAGTGTTTATGACTTCGGTTTGTCTGTCCGCTGTCCGCGCTCTGACTCTCGTAAATATATTCGTATTGTCCGGACATTTTTGGATGCTGTTGGCCTTTACCCTAGCACAATCCCTATTTCAAATGAAGTTTGTAGGATATTTAGTTTATTTACAGGGAAAATCAAAAGTTCTTTACATTACAGGCAATTTGAAAAAAATCTTTTCAAATGCATTTTAAAGGTGTTACACACTTTCAAACATAATAAAATTGAAATGCGTTTACTAAGTGCACTAAAATATGAATTCTGTAGAATATGCAGTGTAAAGAATATTTATTATTCATTTACAGGGCCACACAAAGAATTCCGTCACAGAATGGTAAGGGTTGGGGTGGAATTTCTTTGCGACATACATTAAATATGTTAAACTATTTCATATATAATGAAATTGATATACATTGCTGAGGCTTACTATAAGTTATTTCATGTATAATATGAAGTGCATAGCATTTACAGGGACACACAAATGATTTCGGATAGTATATCGTATCCGAAGTACTGTATATTAGCGATGATGGCAGGAAATGCATTTTTATATATGACATTCTCTTTAAAGTCTCACTATATTTATGCATACTATATGGTGTGTATAAATGCTTTGATATTCAGGGATACATAAAAGAATTCGTAAAGATTACTAAGTATGAGCGTAAATTGCTTAAAGGTGGTTTTTAAATGATTTATGCCTTTTTACTCTGAACTGCATTTAGTTTGCTAAGAAATGTTAGTAGAATGTAGATAAAATGATTTACCGACACACGCAAAGAATTGGATACATGGCATACATACTATAGATGATAATCTCTGGAAATGTGATTTTAGTAGTTTTAAGAGTGTTTTATTTTGAATGAAATTTTAGCGAAATAGTGGCGTGTAATAAACGTACTAGGTAAAATATAGGGCTGAACTAAAGCATTCAAGTATGTTTCCATCTAGTAGTATAAATTGCTGAAAGAGAAATTTCAACCTGTAATGCGCTTTCTTGCTAAACTAAATTTTCGACAGATTAAATACAGGGCTGGAGTACATATTTGGCTATGGACAGTAACTGCTGAAATCAGTTTTTCTAATGTTTTATCTGTTTTCTAAAATGTTTACTTATCTTGTTTGACATATTTCTCTAAATAAAGAAGTTTTGTTAAAGATTTCAGAAAGTGCTGGAAAGTGTTTCATAATATATGCTTGACTCATGATTTTTCTTTCTTGTTTTTTAATACAGTGTATGTGATAAACTATTTAACTTGTTCACCATCTTATTACATGTCAAATGATAGCTTAACAAAAGTCTTTGGGTTTATCAATATGAAGTGATTCAGAAATAAAATTACTTACTCGACTATTTTTTTTATCATATTTTGATCACACTATCATCACACTAAATAAATAAAAGTCACCAGACACTTTCATAAATCGACGTTTCATCGATTATCTAGAATTAAACAGAATGACAAAGTCTTTTGAAACTTAGAGGATATGAAAAACCTGCTTGACATCAAATTTTTCAACGAATGTCTGATCACAAGGACAATTAGGGGATCGTCAACAAATTAAATAAAAATAAAATACTTTCGACCATCCCATCAAATAAAATGTGCAAAATTATCTGCAGCTGTAGCACATGGTCAAGACAAAATTATCTGCTGCTGTAGCATATGATCATGTTGATCTTTCACAACATTTTTACTCATTTGTGCAAGAAAAGCACAGATATACATGGAGTAGAAAACGTTTCTTTAAAGAATCCAATAAGTTTTCACATGTTTTTTCTTCATAGCGCGCAGGATATTCAACGGAAATTAAGGCGGCTTATGGGAATTCTGACAAATTACAGTAGAAACAGCCTACTGTCTTTGCAATATACATATGTTAAATATGCGATAAAAACCGGGTATCTGTCTTATTTATATTTTAACTCCATATGTGCTAACGATAGTTAATTTGTTTTTTGCATCATTTTCTACTCAAGTATGAAGGGTAAATCATATAAAAAGTCCAGTCGAATAATCTTTAAAATTCTTTAAAATACCAGCGATATAGTGAGGTGGAGTTCGTTTTCTTTCTAAAAAGTAGTTTGATGATAAAGGATTTTCTATTCTTGATTTTTTTTTTATAGAAATCTTTACATGTACTTAAATATACGTATTCAATCTTTACAGAGACTGATCTTAAACCTAACTGGACAAATAACATATATATTTGTACATTTTGTAAAGTTTTCATGACTTTAATGTCCCCATGCCTATCATAGTATTTTTATTGGTTTATATGACTATATGCCAAGTGTAAAAATTTATATATAATGTTGTAACTTTCTCTTAATAATTACCTGTGGAGAACAGAAGGAAAAAACTTCATAGGTTGGCACCTGTACCCTGTCTGACTCTGTCTTGAATATAGTTTTCTTACACAAATACATAACATACATTACATACTAAACGCAAATGTTGTATAAGATGCATATAGCTATCTAGTAGAGCTATAAGCCATCTACAGTATTTAATTTTGCAGGGTGAACTCAAATGTTATTTTTTTATTAAAATGTTTGTTGTCTTCTAATGCCTCCATGATAAAAGAAAAAAGCATGATGTCACACGTGTTTCTCATAAATCCAGGGGAATTGAAGAATTTCTCTGGATATATATTATATCTGGATATATATTATTTTTCATATTATTTCTGTAGAATTTGGCAAAACATCTAATTACAAAAGTGGCAGATGACTATAGGCCATATAATCCCAGGTCGACAATTCAAAACATTTATTGCTTTACTTACATTTATTTTTTTCAGAGATGGTGACTTTTTTATTAATGATGGTGCATACATATTTTGGTCAATTGAGGCATTAGCATTAATTCTTTTTTCTTGGCTTCGAAAAATCCCTGGATTAAATTTATCGATTTATTTTCAATTTATCTTTTATATTTATTTCTAAAATTTTATCTTATTTTTTTTAATTTTTTATATTATTTTTAAATTTTATCGATTATTTTTATTTTATCGATTATAGGATGCTTCTAGAAAAATTCAATATAAAATTTAAAACTTTTTTTACCAATAGGATTAGACATGTCATTTTAGGACAATTTTTAGAAGAAAAGACAAATATTTGGAGTTTGGAACTCTTTCTATAAAGATTTAATAAAAATTGTTTAAATTGGAAGTTTTTTGAAATTATAGAATTGCATTTGTTTATTTATATACTTTTTATACGGCAACAAGTATGTACGGATGAAACAAAAACATATCATTAACTGAAAAAAATATATTAACGTTAGTGTTCAATATATTGGTCTTAAAAATTTTTAAGTTTTCAATTAATACATATTAAAGTACTTTATTAAAATTATCTGGAGCTAAAAGAATGGGATTTAAACTTAACAAGTTTCAGAGATACAATCCCAAAAATGTTGCAAAAACCTTAAAGATTCGTATATAAATAATGTGTCCTATTTAGATATTTTAAGACATGCCCACTAATCTTCTTTTATTTTGAAGAGAATTAAATAAACTAATTTTAGCCGAGAATTTTTTTTAATTTGTATGTGTCTTGTTTCTGTGTGGTATCCACTTGATTTTAATTTTATTTAATTTATTTAAAAAAAAATTCTGGATAAAACATCATTATCTGACTTTAAAAAGAACAGTTTGGCAGTTTTGGTAAGTGTATATTTTTGAAAAAAAAAGTCTACATGCACAAAAAATAAATTGTAATACATTTTGATGATATTTAAATATTTGAAAAGCATATTTAAAACACGATAAAAGTATTTTTTAGAAGTAGTTTAATTTCTTTTATAGCATTTTCATCAATCAATTTGGTTCGGTGACGCTATAAAATATTTGTTATATTCCTATTTACATCTTTTTTTCATCAACAGGAAAATTTTTTTCACATAATGATTGTGTCAGGATGTATAAAAGCTAAGCTTCAGCGAATTATTCTAAAGTACTTTTTTTGGCTAGTATATTGTGATGAAGAATTCTTCTAGCAAAAAGATTCTTGAAAATTAGTTCTGGAATTAATTAGAGCTAAAAAAAAAAGGAGTTTCAGCTAAGACTCAGATTGGCCGAAAAAGATTTGTATCATGATGAAAGAATGGCCGCCATATCTTGAGAAATGATATTAAAATAAACAAAATTTTCTATCTAACTTTAAACATACGATGTGAACAGCATGAAACATGTATATGTTAAACAGTCAGGCAATAAATATTTGACTATTTCATACGCATTGACCTTTATATGATAAATATCATCGCGTCTTTCTGTTAAACAAAAGAAACAGGACATTCCATCCTTTGGAGTTCTGCTCCATATTTTCAAAAAAGATTGCTATAACGATTGCAGTTTAGTGCAAGTTTAATGAACATGTCATATCGTTTCTATCTGTTAATATGTAGGCAACACATCAGTGTTGAATTCAGATACTTTTCTCCGGGAGGGATTTCTGTGGCCCCGGGGGGGACATTATAGAGTTCCGGGGGGGAAATTGCACTTTTTGACCATTGAAAACACAAAATCTCAAATCTTCCGGGAGGGACATCTCATTGCTCCGGGGGGGACATTCCCCCCCGGGCCACCCCCTGAAATCAACACTGCAACACATTATGCGCTTATCCGTTAATATCTTCAGATAATATTTTGTGGTATGGGTGCCTTAATTTATAAAAGTGCAACGTTTAATTTGGGATTTCTATTTTGAAAACTTCGTCAAAATATTTCTTTACTATTCAGATAAGCCACTTGAAGTTAATTTTTATAAAGTAAATAAATAAGAATAGCTTATCTTTTGTTTTTCTTTTGTATTTACATTGCATTGAGTAATGAAAAATGAACTTTTGAGTAATGCAATAAATGTAAAAAATATTTTCCATTTCTGGGATAGTATATTGCTAATAAGACTGTAGGAGTGGAATGTTACCGGTACAGGTAGCACAGTAGGTATAGTGTTGATATTTTTTGTCAAATGTCTTAGGTCCGTGTTACTCCTGTCAGTCCGGGTTTTTTATTTATTTATTTTTTACTCTGTTGAAACTAAATCAGTTACAATGTAGACAATACACTGAAAATTCTAATTTAACAAATTTTCTTTAATGGAATAAAGATTTTAACTGTCATACTATTTAAACGCTTCAAGGAATCTGAAGCAAATTTCCGTATAAGATATGAATCAATACACTTCAATAATGTAAGTAAATGGGATGGAATAAAAAGCTATAAAAAATTGCCTACTTTATCTTGAAGTCAAACAGAAAAAGTATGTTTTAAAAATACATATTTCATATTTCAAAGCAGAGCGCAACAAAATAATATTTTAGAAATCATAAAAAAAAGATGATGCAGAGAAAATTTTAAATAAACTCACAGTAACAAAATTTTATTTAGTTAGTTTAAGAAATAAATATTTTTTTCCTTATCTTATATGTTTCTGTAGAAATGAATATAAAAATTGTAATTTAACTGCATTTCGGAAACTATGTTTAATTAAAAGTATAAAAATAGAAACATTTTTCTAAAATATTTTTATACATAATTTTACTAAGCGTGTAATTATAAACATGAATCACAAAAGTATGTAGTTCTTTTTGTCATTAACAGTATTCATCAGAATTGAACTTTTAAAAAGGTTATTTACAAACATTAATTTCTAAAATGTTATAAAAATGTGAGTTTAATTACGTTGTAATATCTTGCTAAAAAATGCTTTCATAAGCAATTTTACTCATTCTAATAAAAATATACGTTTTATATTTTTTATTCTTAGTTTTCGTTTTTTAAATCTCATTTAAACATTGTTGAACTAGCATGATATTTAAGTTTTATTTATTGTTGTTCAATTTGATATTTTTAAACTAGAAGGAAAAGCATTTTTTCAGTTTTATTTACGGAATAATAAATAAAATTGAGTACGCCTAATAGATTATGTTTAATATCGGAAATGGATATTTCTCGAAACAAGTTTTTTTTTCTTTTTTTCTTTTTTTTCAGAAAAAAGTTTGAATTAATTTTTAACAAGTATACATCTTTAATTATTACCATTTTTTAGATACTGAATTTATTTAATGCTTTTATTGCACTCATTAAACAGTTTTGTAATTCACAATATTTTCCTTTATCATCGGTTCCTTTTCTATCGGGTATAAAATAATATTAAGGAAAAAAAAAGGACAAAATAGAAATTAAAAAAATAAAATTGTCATACAATAGGAGATAATTTACTCAAAGGAAAAATTTAATGCATACCTTTTTTCCTGAAACATTCTAAGCTTTTCAATTATCATTTTCTCATTGAAAAATTTAGGGTAAAAATAATATAAATGTTTCCCGATAAATTGAACAATATAAGAAATGGAATATATATCCATCCAAAATATTATCAGATAGAGATAATTATGCTTATTTATTCTTTTTTCCCAAAACTAGTTTTTACCCCCCCCCCTTTTTTTTTCTTTTTTTTTTTTTCTTTTTTGAATGAGCGGTACTCTAAAATTAAATTGGAATTACGATTAGGATACGTGAAGGAGTTTTGTCTTCAGTTGTTGAAAGAAAACAGCACAGAAAATATTTAAATGAAAATTTAAAACGTGGCTTTTTTTTAATTATAAAATACATTAATAGATGTTACAAGATATTACATTATTTTATAAAAGAGAATTCATATTAATTTAAGATTAAAGCAACAAATCAGCAACAAATTTTGCATTCCACAACTACTTACTAAATTTTACTGGACAAAAATATATTTCAAATTTATAAACGCTTTATACGAATATCGTTTGTTATGCCTTGTGAATTATATTATTTTTATTTTAAAAATATTGAAATATGCCAAATTTCGAAAAAATCAAATAAAAATATTAATATATATATGTTGATATATATTGATATATATATAACAATTAAATAAACATTATCGACCACTAACAAAAACTGTGAAATTATGAATAAAATGACATTAACAAATACAGTTTCCTCCAGCACAGTTAACATAGATTTCAAAAACATAGTAAAAAAACAGCAGAATTTGAATTACAGATATGGAATGATGGAAATTTGTAGAACTTAGAAAGAATCATCGGGTCCCAAATGCCTTAAGTTCCACAAATAAAATGTGTGGTTTCATCTACATATTAGCCATAGATTAGCTAAAGAATGTGAATGTGGAACTACCATACACAGAAAACCGAGATATAAACCACTGAACACCAATTAAGTTCAAAATGAAACAAGATTAAAAAGGATATAGGAAAAAACAAAAAAAAAACAAATTACCAAATTAAAATACATACTGTTATAGCATTAGGTATAACAAATACAATCATTATGCATTTTATTCTCATTTAAGATATTATACTATTAAAAATTAATATGATATTGTCCTACGTAGGCTAAAATTTAAATACAAGTTTATCGTTAACTTTATTAAATATTAATGAATATGAATAAATTTAGAATTGAAAATTATATATATATATATATATATATATATTTATATTTCACGAAATAGAAAAGTAAAATTAAACTATTTTCACATTTCTAATGGAAAAATATTTTACAATTAAATACTAATGGAAGTTTTTCAATAAAATTATATGCAATTTTAAAATAAAACAGATCAATAAAATAATAAGTAAGTAATTTATTGATAAATAAAACGCAAGAATTGGTTTTTAGTTTCGAAAAAAACTAAAAATAAATATATATATATTAGATATTTTAGTTTTTTCTTTTTTTTATCGTGTATGTGAGTGTGTGTAATTTGAAGACTCAAATGTATGGGGCTCTCTCTCTCCCCCCTTTTTTTCCTCGGCATTATTTGAAATATTTTTTTTTATTTGATGTTTAATTATAATAATTAATAATATAATTGATAAATAATTATTATTTGAAATTTGATAGCATTATTTTAAACGTAAACAACCAACGTTTAAACATTTTTTTTAATTTCCTACGTTCTATAAGCAGTAAATAATTTTTACAAGCAATTAAGAATTTTTAAGGTAACCTTGTGAAAGTTGATTTATTATTAAAAGTGTTTTATTCATTATATAAAATAGAACTTGAAGCTGAAATTGTAATTTAAATATTAGTACAATTATTTAGCTGGGAGATTTGATTTACTTAACTTATGTATGTGCATCATCATGGTTATATATTTGACTCAGATTTGCATCAATTTAATTTTCCTATTTAACAAGATAAGGTAGAAGTATATATATATATATATAACTGTATTCTTTTCACTAACAAAATGTCATCTTTGAAAATTCCCTTTCATTTCTTAATCCAATATATATTTTTTGTACAAATACTATGCGAATTTTAAAGATCAGAATCACATTTTGAAATAAGAAAATCTTTTAAAAGAAATAATAGCTATTTTGGGAAATATAGCTGCAGAAAGCTATAAAAAAGAATAGGAAAGAGTTTTATTCTATTGAAATCGTTGAAGCAGAAATAATTGTTATTCACTGAGGGAAAAATTTCGATAAGATTATTGTACAGTATTTGATTCAGATGAAAGTTTTTCAATTGCCTATTCTTAAATGTTTCTAAGATTTTTCAAATGACATTAATTTCTAAAAGATATTTTTCATCTAATGGACCAATTAAAGTAATGAAAAATTAAAATAAATTTACATTCTTCAATAAAATGTTTTTTTTTTTTTTTTTTGTAGAAATTTAGAAATTTCTTTAATGTAATTTCATTTATACTATAAAGTAAGAAGTAAGCAATATGTTTATATTTTTTATATGAATTATGTACTCTTTATAAGAAATAACTGTTATATTATTGTTTAATATATTTAGACGCTATGTCAATTAATATTCAAAAAGAAGTTTTTAATGTTAATTCAATTCTCTAACACAATTAATCCTATTTTTAACATATTTTGATCATCATAATGCAATAAACATTTATATGCCATGTAAATGCAGCATATCAGAGCGAATGAAAAGAAACTTGGGTTTCGTATCAAGATTTTCAAAGTTCTCATAAAGATATATATATATGTATATATATGTACTGTCAGTCTAGAAAACTCCACTTATGACATTCGTACTGAAAATCCCACATGAGCAAAATTGATACAGACAGGTTTAACCTGCGCTTTATAGAAAGGGAATTACAAGAAATGCTAACATTTTACCCGCAATGTGAATGAATGTTCGCACAGATCCCCTAGTCAAGGGTTAAAAAAAATAATATATTTGTTACAATATTAGATCTATCTCCACGATTTTCCATGTACCATTCTAAATTACTTATCTATATTCACTATATTCTTATTCTTAAATAATCTCTATCATTACTTCTGTTAAATTCCCATTAATGTAATGTCTCACTTGTTTAATTCACTTAATTATTACGCTTTTGGTATTCCTAAATTAAATGTTCCATTTCCAATCTTTTCGCATTTTAGAATGTTCATTGGTAGCAATTTTTATTTTTATTTCCAGTCGAGTTTTACCTTCATCCGGCGATTTATTCTGGGGTTCCTTTTTGCTTTATTGTGTTTTATTTACACCTGTTACCTAAAGCAATTAATTTATTTTATTCCTACGTAATTTGAAACCAAGTGGCAAAAATGTTTTTCGGAACTATCTGAGTTTATTTATTGCATATTAAGTGACAGAATGTTTTGAATTCTAAAAGTTTTATTTATGTTCTTATATTATTATTTATTATGAAAAGGTATACTAAAATTTATATTATTAGATTTTATTTACTGTTTATATTCTGTTACAGTAAATGTGTTAGAGAGATTTAAGATACTGGTTTATTCATTAAATTACAATTGTGTAGGATTAAACTAAGATGTTTAAAAAGACAAATACTAATACTTTAGTTGAACTAAGGGCTGATTGTGAAGACATTTATGACGAAGATAACAACGGTTATACAAGATGTTTCAGATAACTACAAAAATATAATTGGTCCTTTACTCAATCGCCAATACACATGCAGACTTTCAGATATTTTGAAATGTAAAGGTCCAAATAGGGACATAAGAAGAAAAGATATTAGAACAATACTTGTGGATGAAATTGACAAATGTAGGTGTATAACAGTAGGACATTTTGATATAAATAATGAAGATTCAATGACTGATTTTGATATTTTTGACCAAAAATTTGATAATAGTAATATTATAAATTGTTGTAAATGTTTAGTCAAATTTGTGGACAGAACATAATGTGTAGCGATTGTCACGAATTCTATAAATATCGTAGGAAGAAAAGTTAAATAATAATTTACCAGATTTGTTCTTATAAGTTGCTTTGATATTCTATTTAAAATATTATGTCGGGCTGCTCAAATTAGCTTAGAATCTCATGGGCCATGGTAAAAATAAATTGAGTAAAAATTCTGGTTATCCCAAGTCTAAATTGATATTATTGGTAAACACTAGAATGATTTATGTAAAATATGTTATTGAGATATATTTAAAGTGTTATTTTATTAATTATTTATCTATATTATTTAGTGATATTTTATTTATTTATTGATTATTATTATGAGTTATATTATTTTGAGTTGGTATAAAAAGTTGGTATTATTTTGGGTTTATGCAATAAAGGGTACTTATTAAACTGCTACTACAATAGGAATTGAGATAATGGTTGGTATCTATTTACTTAACACATAAATCCCAGTGTATGTACAAACCATGCACTTTTGGAATAAATTGTGTCGGTGGGTGATACTATTGGTGAAATGCTTGGTGAGATATTGCTTGATGATGCTATAAGACGATCAAATTACTTGCTTGATAAGATGATATGATTTTACTATGATGATAAATACTTGATATATAATGATTATAAATTGATGATATAAGTTGATGATATTTAGTGCATTTGCGAAAATAATTTATAAAGATGGAAGTATTCTTTTGAGTTGAATTGATTTCTTTGCTTACAAAAAATCTCTAGAGTTAATTTAAATCAATTGTTAATATTAATTTCCTAACAATAATGAGTTTGTTATTTAATATTAAAATTTTAAAGCTTAAAGAAAAATTATTTATTTTCAACATTACGGGTGAGCTTTGGGGAGACGTCCCATGAGAGTATCTGTTTGGAGATTTACTTATATTAACCTAGTTATGCGGGCATAAGTTGGTTGATTTATCTAGAGTTCTAATTAATGTTGAATCTAAAACTTAAACCAAAAAACTTAACTTACTTAAATTATTACTTAAATTAAAAACTTTACTTAGGATATTTGGAGTAATGACATGGGTAGATTTACTAAAATTATTACCTGTAATTAAAAGTTTAATAGGTTGTTTCATATAAAAAACTAAAATAAAAACATAATTAATAATATTTAAATCATTTAAATAGTTCTGAAAACCACTAAAATAAAACAAATTGCAATCTTTATCAACCTTTACAGTACTAAAAAAAAAAAAAAAAAAAAAAAAGAATGTTTTATAGTTTAATTTCCCGTATTCACATATATGCACTGTAAAAAAAATTCCGCAACGTTCCTGGGAAAAAATGGACAGCTGAGTTGCCCATTATTTCCAAGAAACATTTCTTGAAAATGACTGAAACTTTACTGTATATGTTAAAAACTTTCTACAGAAATGCAAGTAAGTTTCCTGCGAAATACCAGGAATATTTCTGTTGACAGCAAAACACTACTGACATTTCACAGCATGCGGGATCCACAGACGATTTTTACATTTCCAGTTGACAATTTTCGCTTTATTATCATTATTTGTTAGAATGAAAAAATATTTTGAAATTGACATCAAAATTATTATTTATAATTTACACGAAAAAATAAATTTTCAGTTAAAATTCAATAAAGTAAATATATATATGATATATTGTTTCTGAACTTTGCTTAAAATATAAAAATATATAAATGTACATAATAATTAGAAAAAAAATCTAGACATAAAATATTTTGGATTTTCGTTAGTAATTATGTTGGTTTACAAGTTAGATAAAATACATATAAATTTTCATGAAAAAAAAAAAAAAAACCTAAACGTAATTGTATATTTTTTCCGGAAAAAAAATCGAATTTGCAGCAATTCAAAGTGTCAAATATATATCAAATTTAAATCAAATTGTAATAAAGTGTTAAAATATAAAATTAATTAAAAAAGAAAAAAAAGTCAAGAGGTAGCATCGAACTCGGGCCGTACGGGTGGCGTGCGAGCCTTCTGCGTCCACACCACGACAGACACGTTGAGAGCTGCAAACTAATGGGTATTTGAAACGTATGCTAAACCTCGGCATCTAATTTCTGAAAATCTAAGGCCCATTTGAAGAAATCCTTTCACAAGAATAATTAGAGATAAGAACTCTAAAACATACTTTAAATTAATCAAAATCGGTGAGAATCATGTTTGAGGGTCCCCTGGTTAATGCAGATCCAAATAATAGGTGTATTTTTTTTTTTTTACACGGTCTGCTCGTTAAACATTCCACAGACAAGTACGAGAGATAATCTCTTAGCGATGTCACAGAGGTATTGTATTTTCATCTCAATTGTCTTGACAATAGAGACGTAAAGGATTATGTCGTCTATTGATTTATTTGCATTCCATATTGATTTTTTTTACATTCATTTAAGGAATTCGTTTTCGACACTCGCGCACGAGCAACGGATTATAGCAAAAAAAATAATAAATGGCGGCTGCAGCGTTTTGGTGTTTCCAACTTTAGTTCAGGAACGTTTCAGATAAGAAAACCAGAATTTCACAGGAAAGAGCTAAATTATTCTGAAAACCTGAGAAAAGGCAAAACGTTCCTGGATTTTACATGGAACGTTACCATTTTTTTACAGTGTGAGGGTAATTGCGTAAGCTGTAGAAAAGTTTTTCAGGATTAAATTCTGGCACGAGCAGAAAAATGAGATGGTTGCGAAACTTACTTATTCGAATTCCAAGACTTTAATGATAATTTTCGTCTGTTATTTTTTCTTCTTTCTTTCCACGAAAGTCAAAATTCATTTTATTTTGTAGTTATAGATTTGATTTTTTTTTCTTTTTATTATTTGAGGTAAATGTAATTTACAGATGCGGATTAAGAAACACTAGTGTATTCAACTATTTTTTAACCCCTTTGCAAAAGATTTCATTATTTTCGATGATGAGGATTTTTTTTCTTTTTATTATTTGAGATAAAAGCAAAAATGCAGGTGTTTGAAAAAATATTACAAAACTTTCTGATTCATTGATAGATATTAAATTTATACAACTTATAAAGAAATTTTTTTTATGTTTTCACTGAAGGATTAATATGATTGAAGATTAACATTATTGGATATTATTGATGCTAGTATGGAATGTTTACTGTGATATGATATTCATGTATTATGAATTTTTGAAATATATTGTTATTATTATTATTATTATTATTATTATTTATTATAAAATAAGTTTTTTTGAAGATATAAAATTAAAAATTAAGTTATAGAAAGTTAATATATTACAGTTTAAGATTGTTCAGGACGTAGATTTGTTATTTTTATTATGGATAGAATTGAATTAAGGTATTAACTAGGCATACGTTGAAGGATTGGTGATGGATAATTAGCTCCTAGAATGACCTATGAGAAAACTACACCTCGTACTGTCCATATTCGAGGGATTATTGTTCATTACTTGATTGGTATTAACAGAAGTTACCGAACAGTATAGTCTGTTTTGACTTCTAGAATGACCAATGGAGAGAAATTACACCTCATTCTGTCTATAATTGGAGGTCAATGGTCTTTACTCATTAATAAAGCTGCTTAAGTTAAAATTCTAGGAGGAAATGAAATAAAGAAAAGTTGCGAGTCCTTATGCTTTGATTATTGGTGAAATGATATTTTATCTGTAGAGTGATGACAGAACTAGTTTAGGATGGTCTGAATACTTAAATAAGATAAATAAAAAAATAACGGAATACTTTATTATTCGAATAGACCGATTATTTATTTCTTTATTGAAACATTAAAGGGCTAAACAACGTTCAATAAGACAGAAGCAAAAATATCTGTTTAGTTGTTATAGATTGATATTGTTATTATATATATTATTTATTCATATTTTTGTTGTTATTATTATCTATTTTTGTTATTATTATTATTGTTAGAATTTTTATTGCAACAAATATTGTGATTACAAAAATTGAGGAACCATAAACACTTATTCCACAATGTTTGACTTAAAAATTTCAGTATGGAATTAAATGTCACTTGAGAACTCTAACTCAGTGTAAGATGCTCATCAATTTTTATTGATTCTTGATATAAATTCAACAATGATGGAGTTACAAATTTCAGTATGGACTTAAATGTTACTTGAGAACTCTAACTCAGTAAATGATGCTGATCAATTGGTATTGATTATTGATATAAACGAGATGGTTTGAACAATGTTGTGTTACTGTTGCAATCTAATTAACTTATCTTAATATTGCTATATTATATTATTAACAGAAAGAAAAATTTTATGCTAAACAATATAAAGAATTGCTGTAACTTATTATTCTTGAAGGCTGTAAAAAATTTAATGCAGTTCTCACATAGCCGCGATTCTTTAATTTTTCTCCAAAAAAAAATTTTTTTGGCTAAAAAGAATTCAGAACTTTGAAACTTATAAATGACAACCAGGTGACGGTATTGAAATCCGAGTATCTGCTTTTCTTCCAATGAACTTATAAGACAGTAGGACATACTAGTTCATTCTTTTTTTGAGGAGAGGCATTTGTTACAATATTAGTTCTATCGCGATTTTCCCTGCACTATTCTAAATTACTTAACTATATTCACTAAATTCTTATTCTTAAATAATCTCTATCATTAATTCTGTTAAACTTCCTTTAATTTAATGTCCCTTTGTTTAATTCACTTAATTATTACGCTTTTGGTATTCTTAGATTAAATGTTCCATTTCCAATCTTTTCTCATTTTAGAATGTTCTTTGGTAGCCATTTTTATTTTTATTTCCAGCCGTGTATTGCCTTCTTCCCGCGCTTTATTCCGGGGTTCCATTTTGCTTTATTATCTATCCACCCGCTCTCTCAGTACTCTTTGCATGACGTGGTTTCTTGGCATCTTAATTGGTTTAGAGCGCTTACTACATCAAAATTGTATTCCTACGCTTGGAGAGTAAAAATCAGTTACGCACGATTCTCCAGCAGATTTGCTGAGTTTTTTGAATTGTAAACTGCCCCTTGTATGTATGTCTGAGAAAATGAAGTTCGTTCTAAAGATTTTTCCCCTTAAGATTTTACCCCGCTAGATCTAAAGCTTTTACTCTATTGATTTTTCCTTTTTGATGTAATCAAATGATTACTATTATCGATAGATATTTCTACATTTAAGTTATTAATGGAACTGTATCGTGAGGTGTGAGAACTGCTGCCCGATCTTATGGAATAAAATCCTGTGAACATTATTGCTTTTGTTACTTGTCTCATGGAGAAATCCCAATTTTCATTTTCCTCGTCTTTCATCATAAGCCACTCGACTGCCAATCATCTTTAATGAGGAATGATCATCGAATATAACGAGTAAGCTGTTCGATTAAAAAGGCTAAGCTGTTGTTCTAGCTTCCTTTATTTCATGTTCGTACATCTATGCGCCAACTCCATGCTGCATTGTTCTTCTTCAAATACTTCGCTCGGAGTTCGACGATATTATTTTCCAGACAACCGTCTGTATCGTATATGATAGCTGGATTCCATATTATAATAATATATATATATATATATATTTCGCTCTCTAATTTTTCCGTTGACCACCTTAATTTATGAGGATGGAATAACGCATTAGACAACTTTAATATATTTAAAAGCTTTAACCAGTAAAATAGCCTATTAATAAAATAAATCTGATGCAAAAATAAAGAATATGGATTGAAAATTAAAATTGGAAATTAAGAAATTTTATTTACAAAATCCTATTTAGAAGAACATACCATAGTTAAAATAAACAAAAGCTTTTGAGAAATGTCTTAAAAGCTCATACGGTTAATTCTCGTTAATCAATCATAATTTTATATTTAAAAGTAATTGTCGAAATATAATATTTTGTGTTCAATTTTACTAATCTCAATTTTACTAATTCTTTTATTAGATTCAACTGCATATATTTGCGGAGAAATAGCAACCTTCTATATAGAGCGGCATATGTACGGGAAACGTCTGTATATGATTCAGAAACGCGACTGTCTGATACACAATTATAAAATTGAACCACAATTCACCACCTTGCAGATGACCATTTTCGTATCCATTAGACAAGATCAGATAAAATCCTATGTTTCTACGCCTGAAAACCATCTTATATAGTTTGTTGTCAGATTTATCTATTTCAAGTCTTTACTAAGTATTTAAAAAAATCCATCAATTAAATGAAAATATTAAGGTGAACATACATGTATAAAATGCATTGTCACATTTAGGTTTTAACTACTGCGAATGGGTCAAAAGTAACGTAAATGCAACAATCGTATATTGATTGCATATGTTACACATAATGCTTAACTTTGTACAAAGCGAATTAGTTTTGAACCGTTTCAATCGATTCTTGCTTAATAAAATATATATGTGTTTAATAAACGCCAAATATATATTTAATCCGACAGAATTACGGTGAATTGTCAATTATATACATGTCAGATTACATGTCAATTAGATACAACGGCCTTATACTGTTAAAAAGTTTTGTGGCATTTTAGCAAGTGAAACATTTTTCCTACGTTATAAAATACGTAATACACTGTTAAAATTTTTATACTGCGTCGAACCCTCTTATAGTTTCACCTACTACAATTCCAAAACGCCAAAAGTTGGTTCAAACTAGAATGAAATTTTTAATAGTGTTAACCATATTTTACCTCTTAAGGTTGCAGCGACTACAATCCCAAAAGTTTGTTCAACTCGGTATGCAATAATTAACAGTGTATTGTGTATTCCATGATGCAAAAAAAAAAAAAAAAAAAAAAAAAAAAAAAAAAAAAAGTTTTACACCTTAAATTTAATTCTTCTATTTTTCATATATAAATTTTCTAAAAATTAGTACTAAACTCAGTCTAAACCTCACTTTTCAGTTTTTCGTAGATCCATATTTAAAAAATTACTTACCATTTCAAAAAAATTATTATGAACTTCAATATTTAAAATAGATGTTTGCCTTCCTTAAATCTCACGTTTTGCAGTATGCGCAATTGCTTTCGTTCAAATTTACATTTGAAACTTCTGCTTTATAATTCATATTTGCTTATACAAAAGTTAATTTTAAAACAAAATCTGCGAAAAATTTAGATTTAAAGCTCTGATTGATAAAAAAAAAATTAATTATGCATACATGAGCCAGACATATGCAGGTAAAATTTTCTCTAAGAATGAATATTTTCGTATATCATTGTTTGCACAATAATTGAGTATAGAAAACAGTATTATCTTTGGAGACCCTTATAATGATAAAACCTCTTTGTCTCAGAATCATTTCTTGTTCGTCACGTAGGAGTAAATATATAGGCAAAAATATTAGTAATGCTTGCATTTTATTTTGTTATTCTTATTTTCGTTATTAATCTTTTTAAAGCTAAAAATATATGGTAATTATTATATGGGTCTGTCTTAACATACATATTTTTTTTCATTCTTATCTTTATATACTTCTTTAGTTGCATTTATTTATATGCTTTTTCCTTAAAAAGCGTAAATACTTGTGTTGACAAAATTAATTAATTTTGGACAGTAATGGAATAGACAAAACAATATGATCTTTGCAGACCATTAGAATGCTAAAACATCTTTGTGTCAGTATAATTTCTTGTTTGTCACGTAGGAAAAATATTATTAAGTCTTGCATTTTGATTTTTGTTATTGTCGGCTTCATTATTTATCTTTTTATAGATAAAAATATGTGGTGATTGTTAAATAGATCTGTCTTCACATACAGAAAGCTTTACTTCTTATTTTTATATATTTCTTTTGTTTGATTTATTTAATGCATTTTCTTTAAAAACAGTAAATACTTGTGTTGACATAATTAATTATTTAACTATAGATTTATCAGTTTAATATTCACTGGCATAGAGTTCGTTAAGAAAAATATAGTCGTAATTTATTGTTTTCATACGAATTGAATGTGTAGAAATTTTATAATCTTTGCACACAATTTTATAGCTAAAGACTTGTGTCTCAAAATAATTTATTGCGTGTTTCCATAAAAGCAAATATTACTGATGATGGTATTTCTGTTTTTCTTCTAGACGAAGATTGTTATACAATCATTTGCATCTTATTTCTCTATCCCTGTGTAAGTACAAGATAAACTATAAAATCACTACTTGCTGTTTCCTATAAAATGAAAATAAAAGTGATGAATTTTCCATAATCCGAGCCATAGCCGAAATAATGCACTTTAGGAGAATGTTTTGAACAACATCAATTGAAGTCAATGAATAATCTGTAACTGTTAAGATAAACATTGAATGCTTATTAATGTGTGTTTAAAAAAACTAATTTACCTTTACATTGAAAATAACTCCTGCAACTCAACTCAAAACTAGAAATTTTAAAGATGAAACTCACCTAAGCACTTCTGTAATGTGGGCTGCCATAATTTTAACGGAACTTTTATTTGGAACAGTGTTTGTTACCCTCTTATATATGTACAAACGAATTAATAATGAACTAAGAATGTGCAGTTTTGATATTAAATCATGGTTAATATTTTAATACAAATAAAAGTTATGCAAATTTAAGAGTAAAAATTATATTATTTCGAAGAAAACAGTTTTGCGCTTTTTTCGTGAAATGTTAAAACTAGATATCCTCGATATGAGAGTGGTGACATAGGGTATAACATTTGCTTTGTTGGGACGATTCTAGATAAAAGCGAATTGCCAAGCATCATGGCAATTAGACATTACAGTAGACTCGCGGTTTTCCGGGATAATGTGGACTAAGCTCACCTTGGATAAGCGAAAAACTCGGTTAAAAGAGGATTTACATAAATGGTCACTAATTTAGGAGACAAAATATAAATTTAAAATCAAATTTATTAATTTTTATAGTATACTTACAGTCAGCGTGATGTACACTGCAAATGCTTTTAGAATAAAATCAGGAAATGGCATCGTTTATTTGAAAAAATTCTTGATAGTTTTTGTTTGTGGGATGATAAACTTTTTTTTTTTTTTTTTGCTGCGATATTACGCCATTATTTTAGTGTCATTAATTCTGTGGGTGTAGCTTCTTCTTGCTGCTCAATTTATTGAATAGCTTTTTCAATAGGACTTAAACTTTTAGAATGCGTATTTTCTTTCTGGTTAACACAGCTTTCATGCATCTCTGCTCGACACATCGCGATTTTCAACGATATCTGTAATCATGTCATCTGTAATTTCTTGCTGTTCATCTGCATTCATCCAATCAGCAATATCTTTTTCAGTAAGGGTTTCAGAAACAGGATGTGCTTGTGCTAAGCTCAATAAAGAATTGTCATCAGATGCTTCATTTTCATCATTTGATTGCTCTGCAGACAAAATTTTCCGCCATGATTTCTGTAGGGTCGTTGATTCAATTTCTTTCCATGTTTTGGAAATCCAATACACAGCATCGTTTTGTGCAATATCTTTCAGACGTTCTGTAACTGTTTGTTCTTCAAGATCTTCAAAGCTTGCCTAACAGCTTTTTTCTGTAATTCCTTTTCAAGTTCTTAAGAACACCTTGGTCTAATGGCTGTATCAGTGAAGTGACATTTAGACGTGAAAAATATGCTTTGATATCTCCACTTGCTAGTTTCACCTCATCCGGATAGTATGAGGCATTGTCTAAAAGCAGGAGTGCTTTTCTTTTCAACTTGCTTTTCTTTAAAAAAATTTCCGCTTTAGGGACAAATTGTTCATAAAACCCTTCCTTAAAATGTTCAGAACTCATCCACTCACTTTTCTGATTTCTGTAATATACAGAAACACTCTATACGTTGATGATTCTGAAGCCTTTTGTTTTCATTTTTTTAACTTTCCGATGACCGTGGGTTGCAATTTCAAGGTACCGGAGGCATTGAAACAACTTAAAACAGTTATCCTTTCTTTTCTTCTCTTATATCCGGGAGCTGATGACTCTTCTTTTGCAGCTGAGGTTTTTGGTGGTAGCATACGAAAATTTAATCCTGTTTATCACAATTAAACGATCTTTACACACATTGTTTTCCTTTACAAATGTATAACATTTTCTCCGAATTTTACAACTGCTGCAGAATCTGCAGATAGCATTTCACCAGTTATGTTGAGTTGGCGAATTCCGTATCGTTTTTTTCCATCGATCGAGCCATACAACACTTGCAATAAATGGTTCGTTATCATAAAATTTCTTATGAAAATCCAGAGCTTTCGACTTCCACACCGGTCCCGAATCTGGACTTTCTTTTTCCCGCAATTACGTGAACCACAGAAATAAAGCTTCAGAGGCTTTTTTTTTCAAACTCGCAGTGCTTCATTGTCTTTCTAGCTTTGTTACAGTTTGTTTTAACCGCAAAAAACTTTTCAATTTGAACTTCTCCAACGCCCATATCGAACACAACTCTTTTAATTTATTGTCCTTTATCCGACTTCTTCAAAACATCAATTTTTGTTTCTATCGAAACAACGTTTCTCTTCCTTTTTTTGTCTTTTGTATTCATTTTTCTAGTTAAATTTTTCAATAAAAAATACTTTGTTCTATGCACGAAATCGAACGAAACAAAATATGGCAATGCGACTGACTGTCTGTTGCAACGAGGAGCCTTCGAGAACACATGTTTCTCTTTGTTCTACTCACACGCGCATGCTCAGATATATCAAGATCTGTTTTGGTTGAAGAATAATTTTTTTTTTTCTATCTGGAATAGATAAATAACCAATCCAAATTCCTTGAATGAATGCATGCTCCCTCTCCCACCCCCACTTCTTTAATTGTGGGAAATATAAGAGATTTCTTGTTACACCTACATTTCTTCTTATTCCCCTTTCCATGTGAGACTGCTCTGCGTGACCTTGGAATTCCGTCAATTACTCAATATTGACGGTACCCTCTTGTTTAGTACAGATACTCTTCTGTATTCTGTACATTGTTAAATTGAAAGGGAGATAATCTACGAGTACACCACTGGTTGAGTTCAACCTTTAGGGTAAGAAATTGTCATTGTCATTGAATTGTAAGGTGAAGGTGAAAGAAAAGACATAAAATTCTGATTTTCTAGTCAAAATGAGAGAAAGGGATATTTTTATGTGACTTTGTTAAATTGTCTTACCCGCATAATCGAATTAGTCCAGGCGCGTATCTCTAAGTTCTGGAATAGAAAATACCTAGGTATTCCATATTTTGGGTAAACGCAAATGTCTAAGACCAATCTGAGAATCGTATGTCGCCATTCTCATATAGAGATACGTTAGTTTAATCTACAAATGTCATGGACAATGCAATTTGGTTTGAGTATGTTTTGCTCAGTACAAAACGATAAACTCTTAACATGTAAATTTAACGATTTTCAAATCTTAAGGGGACCGGGAAAGCAAAATTCAACCAAAAAATCAATTTTTACTTTTTTTATATGATTAAATAATTTAAACTTTTACCTTTCCAACGATGTGTCACACATGTTTATATATAAAAAAAATAAGTGTTGGAAATATTCATTCTTTCTAAGAGTACTTCACAGCTTAATGGCCATTTAAATCTTTAATTGACTTTTTCTCAAAACTTGGATTTTTCCTGTTTATGTTCCTTTTTTCAATATCTATTAAACTTAATTCTATCTTAAATCTATTTAATACTTATATTATGCTATATTGTATGTTTTAACACAGGGATTTAATGTTTTGTTGAAAATTACTTATTACAGTGAAATCTTACGAAAAATACTGATATAAAAATGACTTTAATTAATAATTAATAATTAACTTTGAGTTTCCCTTAGGAAGAAAACAGTCTGTTAAAATATGTAAATCCTGTTATTTTAACTACTCTTAAAAATCTAGACCTCTATATTTCGTCATTTTTGAGAAAAAAGGTACATAAAGTCGCGGAATTTAATATGTCGGTGATAGGGCTTTCCCGGTCCCCCTAAAATGATTATCATAATCTTTAACTTTACATTTACAGATGCACTGATGCACTTTTGTTTTACAATGATATCAATTTAGTAGTATTTTAATTCGTTGCGGTTTTTTTATTATTATTTTTTTTTAATTCTATATCACCTTTATTAAATGCAAATATATTAGCTATTTTTATTTCAAATGTTTTTTCCAAGAAAAAATATTCTTTTCCGTGGGAAATAATCTTTTACACGAAATCAAATCTAAATTTCATTACATTTTATGAAAATACTAAAGATTAAATTTTGTTTTTTGGAATTCTACCATCCGCCTGAGTTACGAATGTATCACGAAGAATAAACATTTAAATGTTTTCTTCTTGAATATTTAAAAATAAATCTATTTTCTGTGTTAGGTAAAATCAACTCTTCCTAAATCCGTAAAATTGATTTAGAAAATTGAATTCGCTATTTACATTTCTGCTGAAAACGTTATTCCTTAATGCATGTTATTTCAAACCAATTTTTTATACTTTATTCTCTTTTGACGTTAATGCTTCTGAATATTAAATCTGTTCCATAGAAAGATATTATTAATATTTTATAAATATCTTCATTTCGGTTCCCTTTTCTTATAAAATCTGATCAATTTTTTTCTTTCCTGATTACTTCAACTAACACAGGTAAAATTTCTATTAGTGGTTAATCTGTTGGCACACTCTGCACTTAAAAAAAATAAACGAATTTTTTTGTGTAAAAAAATAAGAGCCAAAAGAACTTCTTAAAATACACATCATAGAAATACCATAAAAATTACGTAAATGCCCTAGGTCTCTCGAAAGAGCGTAGTCTTTCTTCATTAGGCACAAAGGCGACCTGCCTCTACTTTGGAAGCAGGGGCAAGATATTTCTGCTTCCAAATTCAAAGCACGTCTGGTGAAAAAAGACTAACATCTCTCGAAAGCTCTAGCGCATTTATATTTTTTATGGTGTTTTAAGGAATTCTTTTGGCTCTTATTTTTTCATTACTGAAATCAGAAAGAAAAATCCATAGATTGTGAAACATTTCTAAGTACTAAAAGAAAAATAACACTATTAGTAATCCATTTGTGCCTGAATTTTTGTATTCTCAAATTTGTTGATAAAATCACTTTAAAATATTGTAAAATGAACTTTTAAAATACTAAATGGAAATACGTAAAAAAAAATTGTATTTATTTGGTAAAACGTACTAAATATAGGAATATTCATGTAAAATATGCTGGCCTGTTGTGGGGTTCTGTTCCGTCACAAATCGAGTTTTGTCATTTAAATGCACAGTTGAGTCTCTTGGCAGTATTGGTAAATAATTGACTCGGGACCTCACTCCTTTAACTACCAATATCTTTATTTGTGAGGTACAAGCTACAAAGGAGTCGCGGGTCCGCCGGAGTTCCCGAGATACCATGTATTTCTTGGCTCACATTCTTGATCTTCTAGTGGCACATCAGATATCTAAAAATTCTAAAAAAGTCTGAGCTCTTCAGCTGAGCACATGAGTTTTGATATGGAGTCTGGAATATTTTGCAGCAGAGGGAGAAAGTGTCAATTTGGGTGGAAACTTTATTTTAATTGCCTACGACTATTTTTAATGATGGGATTTCTAATATTATTCATCTCTTGCATCACCGAGAGGTAATTCTAATTTAAATGCTAAATATTATTTATGAAGCAATCATAATATGAAATGTCAACAAGACAAAAGCTAATTATGATTTATTGCTTATCAACTTTCTACTTTGACACTAATTAAACTAACATATTTACTTTGATATATTGATTTGAAATTAATCCTTTGTTGTTTATAATTTGATTCTTAAACTATCTAGCATAGCCTGAAAAAATCATTTTGTTTATGCTATATATATAATGATGCTTCCAAGATAATTTAATATGTTTTATGATGACTGTCTTATGTCAACAAAGAGTAATTTTCTTTTCCAACTCTGTTTCATAAATACCAATTCATAACTATCAATTAGTGTCAAAGATTTTTATGATGAAGAAAATCTTTTTATCCTTTCATGCATAATATTTGTAATAGTATAATATGAATAATTATATATTTTGTCTAAATTTATATAAAATAAGCTTTTAAATCGTATATTATATACTATAATAAGTATTTTTAGGAACTACTAAAAAATATATTTATTTCTTTACAGAGACTAATAACATTATAAGTTTTATAATAATAAACTAAGAATAAACGTATTTGAGACATAAAATAATTTGTTTCATAATCATCTTGAAAAGAACTTTACATAAATAACTGCCCGCCAAATAAAAAAGTCTAATAAACCCACTCGTGACTAGCAACGTATATTTTTTACGTTACAAACATGCATAAAAAATAGGCTTGAACATATAATTTCACAATTTAAAAAAATACTATTTCAAAGAATTCTAAAAGATAAGAGTATGACTTATTTATTTGGATCCTTGGTTGAAAAAACACAAGAAAACTTACTTACTTTTTACATTTCGCCATCTTGAAAAATGAAAAATCTATAAACTCCGAAAAAGCCTTCATTTACGCAAATAAATATCCATCTTATGCTGTCATCTCTCTGTAACAGATAAAGACATTTGTAGATAATCATTTTATGCAATTTTCATGTTAAAAAGAAGAAGAAAATTATGCAAATTTATTAAAATCCAAAGCGTCCGAAAATTGGGATGCCAGGAATTTTTAGTTTTTCATACAAGGAAATCTATCATAGTAGGCACCGTAACCGAAATATTTTGTGCGTCAATGTAAACGAACAATCATTGCGACTTATGCTATACCCCTGATAAAGTAAGCTGTGTGTATATTCATAATTGTCGACTTTATATTTTAAAAACCTGCCTAAACTTTATAAAAAATGATCGTCTCGACTTAAGGATGGTGTCATTCGATTAAAAATTAAAATATAAATAACAAACGGTATAGCACTTGATCTACTTAAAAAAATTATCCCTCTCCGTGAGGTAATATTCTCCCTTTTGCCCTCAAAAAACAGATAAATTCAATTTATTTTTGGAGAGACCAGATCTTCATTTCCAGTACAAAAACGACGTTTTTCCCAAATTTTTGTAAATGGCCATCAGTTGTTGTATTTTACTCAATTTTTCGCCTATTTTACCTGTACATTGTCTTTAAAATTTTTCCATGGGAAAAAATAAAGTAAATAAAATTGTCCGTTTCTCGGTACAATGTAAAAAAAAGTATGCTTTGTACAACAGAAAAAAGCATCTGACGTCAGTAAAACACTGTTCATTTCATGGGAAAAGTTTGTATTTATTAAGAATTTTCTAATACGTTAACAGATTTTTCTCATAATATAAACAGTTTACAGAGGTTTTTTGTTGCTGTTGTTGTTGTTGTTGTTCTCCGGAGAAAAATCTGTGTTTATTACAAAATCTTCGTAATTATTAAAATATTTTGCCGTGGGATAAGCAATTTAATATATTTTTTTTAATTTGTAGATTTTTTGCAGTGCATTTGTCCAGAACACAATACAATCTTTAATTCATCTAAAATAATATGAAAACGTACTATCTGTTGCATTATATAAAATAGAAGTTTTCATTGCTTAAAACCCTCCAAGTGTTTGGGGCGTAATATTCCGTTCACTAAGCTCCAGGTTTCACAGCAATACAACCAATATTTAAGATAATAGAATTCTATAGATTTAATGAATTTTAAATACATTGAAAAATGATTAATACTCTCAAGGATTACATTCATATTTGTAATTGAGTTTTTTTTTTTTTTTTATAATGTTGAAAGAATCATATTTTTTTTAGCATTTAAAACAAAATGCAAAGAAAACAACATTACAATTTTACCCTTTTGCAAGACGCTCGGAGGGTTAAAATCTCATCTTATAATTTGTGCAAATAAATTACATAACGAACTCAAATAATTTTCGCCACAAATAAATAACATAAACATTAAAAATTAACACATTTAAGATATAATTAGATCTCGTATTTCATAACGAACTGTTAAATATTTATAAAAAAACGTATAAAAGTTTAAAATAAATCTTTTAAATTCTTCTATGCATGTTAATTAAATTTAAAGAAACAACCTTATTATTTGCTGACAAATTATAAACGGATTTCGCTTTGATATGATTTTTTTAAACGTATCCATGGAAACATTACTGATGAAATCGAGTTTCTGTATTCATTGCGTTGATTTTGATTGTGATTATCATGCTTTTTAAACACAATTATTCTTACATTCATTGCCCAAAAAAGTTGACAGTCAAATTTCTTTTTCAAATAGACATACATTAGTTTACAAATAAAAAATTCATTATTTTGATAATGACAGTTTTCATTAGCAGTTAAAAAAGTAACCATTACACATTATTTAATTGTTTTCAGAAATTACGACAGTTTTTCGCTAATGTTAAATTATCTTTGTAGTTTTTTTTTTTTTTTTTTTTTTGCAGTAATAAAACAAAATGTCAAATATGATGGCATTGGCAGATTTATGAATGTCTTATATCTTTCAGAATGTTAATTGTGTAAATATAACGTGCTTTTTGTTTAAAATTATGAATTAGGTTTGAGCTTCAAATAAATGTTTCTAAATGAGGGTGATAGTTCTGATAGATAGTTAGATGATGCTTGTTTATTGATTTTTTTGTTTTACGAGCCTCAAATTTGATCGTTGTTCTCACTTTATACTAATTTTCAAATCCTTTTTTATCGTTCCTCATTCTTTAAACCAACATTCAACTACGAGATCTGCCTGATAACTATCCGACTTGAATTTTCCCGTGCACAGTATTGATTCTGAGGAGGTGCCACTGTGCACATTTGAAGGAGATTGGTTGATGCGCGTGCTGGAATTTTCTCCGTTTTCCAGTGCGCCAGTCGTTGCTTGCTGGCCACCGAATGAGGTTCTATCTTAGGTGTTCGTCAGATTTTGATTTCTCTAAAGTTGACTGAACGAGATGAGCAAAGGTACTGCATTAAATGTTGTCAAAGACTGGTGATTCTGAAAGTGAAACAATTCGTAAGATACATCAATGCTCCCGCTCATTCATAAAACATAATTCAGACTTTCTTGGCGAAACATGGAATTCCGGTCGTTCCCCAACTTGGACAGACAGACGGACTGAACGACGACTGTAGGTGCTACGTATGTATATAGTTACGAACGCGCCTAAAAAAGGAATTCCAGCATATTCCTCTTGAAACATAAAATACTTTCATTCGTTTAATATCACTCTTTTAAGTTTAAATCAATTACGCTAATGAATCACGTAACATTCTCCAATAATTCCCTAAGCAGATAAGACACAAAAATATGTAAATTTATATAGGTTGAGATCCGATTAATTCTTGAAATTTTCTGTAAATATTCGAATGTTCATACTCGTAGTTTTCTACAAAAGAAAAGACTACAATCACACGTGTTTGCATGCATACAAGGTGAATACTCAGAACAAATATGATCTTCGTAGGTCATTATAATGTAAAAGACAGTTTTCGACTCCAAATCGTTTTCTTGATCGTTTCCACGGAAACATTACTGACGTTTACTTTTCTATTTTTATTGCATGAATTTTCAACATCATTAATAAGCTTTTTAAATACAAAAGAGATAGTTATTATGAAAAGGACTTTCCTTCGGTTCTTTCTTGGACTGATATTAGTAATTTAAATTTACATTTTTCTATTTATTAATTTTTTTGATATATAAAAAAAAGTTAATGTTTATTTTGGTAAAATTTTGAATTAAAATTTTACCGGTTAGATTAATAATTATTTTAACGAATATCCTTGTAACTTTCAAAGCGATATCTTTGTATTTATAAAATTATTGTAAAAAGAATTACGATTCTTTACAAATATAAAAACAAGTTGAGTAATAACCTCCCTTTCTTTTATTTGTTTAAAAGTTTTCTTTTCTTTAAATCTATAGTTTGGCTTACAAATAAAGATCAATAATAAATTTGAAAATTAAGTCTCAATAAATTATTTTGTAGTTTTTAAATAAAGATTTATATTGATGTAAGTTACCATTTGTTGAATCTTTAATTCGTTGTTAGTGCTAAAGAAATATTTAAAATTGTATTGAAATTAATGAAGCTGCCTCCATTAAGATAAACTACTCAACAACAAGTCATTCTTTCAGGGAATTATAATTTTTGATGTAAGTCGGCCATCAAATTGTGTGAAATTTACAAGAAAAAATTTAGTGGGCATTATTGCAATAAATGCCCTTATGTGCATCTTGAAGAATCTTCGTTAGTCGTGCAAAAGTACTCGCAAAGTAATGCTAAGGCAATAACAGTGTTCTTTTAAAATTTCAACAGTGTTCTTTTAAAATTTCCCGTTTACATTTCAATACTCACTGGTGGACAAAACTTAAGGACCACTATTATTTTCAACAATTGCAGTTAGAAATAGACCCTTAGTAGCACGTGTAAATTTGCATGAATACGGGATGTACTCTCTTTTGTGAAACTTATGTAAATTTTGTACTTCCGCTTTTGTCGATCACGTGACAGCAGAAATAAGAGGTTTTAGGCAATCGGCGGGTGTTGTGTGTTGTCATTACATGTAAAAATAGAAGGAGGTGGAGGGAAGTTTAAACATTGACATTTTGAACACGTCTTTGAGGCATAATTTAGTATATATTATTCGTGGTAGAGTAATCGGAAAGTTCGAGGAAGGGCACAAAATCAGAGATGTTGCCCGCGAATTTAACATCGCGCACAGTACGCTGTTAAAAATGTGCAGCATTCTGGCAGGTTATTTGACCCTTTTTTCCGAAAACGGTTACACAACCGTGAATTTAACACTATTCTGACCATATTATTGGCCATTTTATGGTCAGAATATTGTTAAATTATGGTTATGAAACCGTTTTTTTTCAAAAAACGGTCGAATGACCTGCCAGAATGCTGCAAAAGTTTTAACAGTGTATTGTTTCGGAGCTAGGGGCGGCATTCCAAACGAGTGGAATATGCACAAAGCGTACGGGAAGAGGTCTTCCTATCGGTACGACGTCTCAAGAACACCGCTATATTGTTATTTCGGCAAAAAGGAACCGACGCAGCACAGCTGGCCAGTTAGCAAATGAAATTTGTGCTGCCACAGGAACTAAAATATCGCAGAAAATGTTGCAAGATTTTTGAAAAAGAGTAAACTATGCGCCCGCAGACCTGCTGTGTGTGTCTCACTCTCGAGACGCCAACGTAGCGCCCGTTTACAGTGGTGCTGTATGCATCGCAATTGGACTGATGGCGACTAGTCTACCGTGCTCTTCTCAGATGGTAGTATATTCAAACTATCGTCTAATACTAGACGTAAACAGATGTGGCGTATGGTTGGTAGTGCTTCCTGTCGCGAAAATATTCCAGAAAAAGATTGATATGCGACTTCCAGCATAATGGTTTGGGTAGGCATCACATCCAATGACCGCACGGATGTATATGTGCTGGGCCAAAGCTCCATTACCTTTAGACAGTACATTGAAGACGTTCTACTTCACACATGTTCGACTTTTTCGAGGTGCTGTCGGCGAGAAGTTTTGTTTTATGAATGATAACGCACCTCGTCATGGCACACAGTCTGTACAAGATTATGTTGAGCCGAAGATATCCAACGGATAGACTGGCCAGCACTTTCCCCTGACATGAATCCCATTGAAAATGAATGGGATACCTTGGGTAGGCGTATTGCTGCTCGACAATGTCCTCCCACAAACAAGGAAACTCTCATCCGTGCAGTGAAGGAGGAATCGAGCAACTTGCCTCAACAGCTACTGAATCATGTTGTTCTGAGTATGCCACGCCACGTTGAAAGTTTTCTCACCCATCCCTTATTGATACGGCACTGATAATTGCTAATTGTGAGTATTTTGCTTTCTTTGTACTGCCATGTTTTCCGACAATATTCATATTTCAGAAAAAGAACCACTGGTAATACCCTTTCAAGAAAAATGTTATAATATATCCTGTGTAACATTTTGCCAATACTATTGCTTGCTTCTTGACCCACAATTTCACATCGACTCTCATTTACGTGTACATTTCTTCTTGTTCCTCAAGTTTTGTCCACCAGTGTGTAATATATATATCTGTATATATTCAACATATACGAAATAAATAAACAAATTTATACATTTATTTATATATTCTGTGGGATAGCTAAGATTTATGACCAATCGTATATGATTTTACATTTCGATTTCATTTGCAGTTTTTTTTTCTTCTGACAATATTTTTCAATTTGGAACCAGTTCCGAAATTACCGCTCTGAACATTTTAGTTTGCAAGTGATTTCGTGTGACTAGCGGAGGTTCTTAAAGTCATTGTGAGCGTAGCATATGCTTACGGGAAAATGAACAAATTTTAGTGTTCATGAAAGCAGTAAGGAGGGGAAAAAAGCGTCGGATCTGTCAATGAGTTGCGTGTAAAAGTACATGCAGCGAGTTGCTGAAATCCAATATGATTCGAAGAGATTTATTTATTTATTTATTGCCTAAGTGGGACAGAATCACCAGACCTCAAGGGTCCGATGTAGACTCTATTTGCCCCACCAGGAGTGCTCCCCGACACGCGGGGATTCGTTAACAAAAAAAAAAAATAATAATAATAATATGTACAAAACAAGCTCCTCCCGCCGGAGCACAGGCTGCTCCCTCGCGACAAGGGGCGGGTGAGCAGAATGGGTGAGCGTGGAGTGTGCTGGATCACACAAAAAGTCCAGTTAATTGTGGAGGAGTAGCCACAAGGTTGTGGGTAAGTTGCAGCACCATGCAGGTCTATGAGGTGAGGTTTGTTAGTTCCATTTGGAAATTATAAATTCTATTTAATTTGCCTATAATAAGGGGTCTTGTTAGAATATTGGAAAGCCAATTTTTGGGAAGGATGCGGGGGCGTTTAATATGCCAGGCTTGGGTAAGTGTACAGTGATAGTAGCTATGTTCTGGAGAGCCGACCTCGCCACACTCGCAGAAGGGGGTGGCTGCCCGATAGAAACGTTTCAAGTATTCTTTGAATGGACCATGGCCAGAGAGGAATGCTGTAGTTGCTGGTGAGAGAAAGTACATTTCTCTTGACACTATACGTATGAGATCGTATGGGTATCTACCTTTGGTAGACGCATCCCAATAAATTTGCCACTCTGAGATGATTTTTTGATTCAACCTTCTGCGAATGTGTGAGGGGGGAAGGGGAAGGGTAAAATTTATTGATGTTCTAGCCGTTGCTTCTTTAGCCAACCTGTCAGCCCGCTCATTGCCCTCGATGCCAATGTGGGCCGATACGTGACCCAGGGCGACTTTGTGTATGAGAGAGAGTAACTTAATTTTTATGTCAAGGACTAAAGGGTTCTTAGTTCTATGCCCGAAGATTGACTGTAAGCCTGAAAGACTATCACTGTACAGCCTGGTGAAGGAAGGAGGTTGGGAAGAGATCCAATCTAGTGCCCGCAGAATCGCAAAAAGTTCTGCTTGGAATACAGAGTTATCATCTCCGATTCTACAGGCCCATTCATGGACCACCACATCGTTCCGCATGACGCAGAATGCTGACGCCACGCCCGATTCCGTGCGGGATTCATCAGTGTATACGATTGGGACTCTTGAGGGTACAAATGAATGTTTAGAAGGGTTGACTTGCAGATGTGATGTTTCTTTTGCAGGATGCAGGAACCAGCTGCTGACTTTCCTTTGTATGTCTGTTTGTGGAAAATGCGCGTCTTGCGTTTGTTTGTGATCGAGGTGAAGGATTCTGTTTTTGGTGTATTCATAATTTAGTGTTATTTTTATGGGAGGGATACCCGTAAGTACTGCGAGCGCGTCTGTGGAGATTGTTTTATACCCCCTCGCCATTCGTAGTAGGAACATCCTTTGCAGCGAGGGAAGTTTGTCCTTGACTCTATTGGTGAGGTTTCCTCCCCAGACGCCCACGCCGTAGAAGATGATCCGTTCCACAATTGTGTGGTACCACATTTTTAACATGTTGGGCTTAATGCCCCAAGATTTAGATGTTAATTTGCAACTATTATTGTGAAGTGTTGCTAAGCGTAATTTAAGTGCGTTGATGTGTTCCGTCCAGCTCCGATGTTTGTCTATTGTAATTCCTAATAATTTCATGTGTTTAACGTGTTTGACGCTGCGCCCGTTGATTCACATCAGGGGGTTGCGTTTGAGAACTATGGGTTTGTCAAATGTAAGTGCTTGAGATTTTCCTGGTGAGAGCTGGAGGTGTAGGTCGGTCGGCAGCTGTATGAAAACAGGGAATGCTTGACGTGCCGCAATTTCAAGATCTAGGCGCCGGCGACCAGAGAAGATAAAGCTGAAATCATCGGCAAAGGCGAAGAGCAAAAAGCCTAATTTATCGAGTTCTTTTAATATTACTTTTGCTATGAGCAACCAAAGAATTGGTCCAAGGCAGGACCCTTGTGGGCAGCCTTTTTCTAGTTGGTGCACTGATGTGCCAGTGCCCCAGTTAATTAATATGCTTCGGCGAGAGAGATATGAGCCGATGGTTCCAGCTATATTTCCCGGACAGTCGATTGCAATAAGCTGGAGTAAGATGTCCCGCCACTCCACATTATCAAATGCACCTTTGATGTCAAGGGAGACTAGGGAGGTGTAGAGTCCTGAGTCTTGACTGAGGGCAACGGAGGACATGATGTCGAACAAAGCTTTTTCACAAGATCTGCCCTCTCTGAACCCGTATTGCCTGTGGTGCAGGATATTGCGGGATTCCAAGTAATGTACTAATCGTGTTACTAGGAGTTTTTCTAGTAATTTGCCTAACGTTGGAAGAAGGCAGATTGGTCTATATGCATTGGGTTCAGAGGGAATCTTCCCTTGCTTCTGGAAGTAGACTACCTCTCCCTGTCTCAGAGTGAGCGGGAAGTAATTGTACGATAGGCAAAGATTTGCCCATCTTGTGAATATATTTGGAATAATTTTGAATGTTAACTTTAGGATGCGAAAATCAATACAGTCAGGGCCTGGAGCTTTTTTGTCATCGAACGTTTTGAATGCCTGTGATAGCTCTGCTTTTGTAAAAGGGAGGTCGTCTGGTGCATTAAATGTTAGGTTATCATTATTGTTGTTTGGGTATGCCGAAGGTCCGAAAAGTTCTTTTGTTAAGTACTCCATATTGTGCTGCTTGGACGCTCTAGACGAGGGCAGTTCAAGCTTAATTTCGTCTGGCCGAAAGAATTTACCCGTGAAGAATTTTTGTGCAGTGCCATTCGGATCGGTTTGATTGCTGCAGAATTTCCGCCATGCTTGATTCTTGGCATCAAGAACACTGCGTTTATATTTGGCTGCCAACAGTTTGTAGCGTGCTGCTAGTGCTCGGAAGTTGTCCGTGTCCTCTTGTGCTGGTCGAAGTGATTTCAACTCCCTTCTTAAGGCTGTTAGTTGGTTACGTTTTGTGCGGAGGTCTGCCGTCCAGAAGGAGAAATTAACAGACCTATGTGTGTTTTTGTATCTAAAGGATGCTTTAGCTGCCATCTGCATTGTATTTATGAGGACCTCTGTGAGGTGATTAAGTTTTGTTGTATCTGTGACATCCTTTAGGTGTTGGCTGAGGAGTGATTTGTGAGTTTTTATTATGTGTGTAAACTTGCGCAGGTTACCTCGTGTGGTATTAAACCTGCGTTGCATGGTGTAAAGTGGTGTAATTTCGAAACCAAAAGTAATGTATTTGTGGTCAGAGTCGCTATGAATATCCGAGACATGCCAATAACGAATTTTGCGATTGGCCAAAGGGTTGACCAGGGTGTGATCCGGGAAACCCCTGGCCACCACTCTGCCTGTGCTGTCTTCTTTGACAAATGTGTGTGTTGTGTTGTCGATATTTGATATGGCTAGATTGTTTTTAATCAGATATTCAATTAGGGGTTCTTCACGGGCATTTGACCGCGCATAACCCCATAGGTTTGATTGCGCATTAAAATCCCCGCCACAAATGAAATAATGCCTTTGTGTGATAAGGTGTTCCCACTCTTCGAGGGTATCCTCAAAATCTAAGCGTGGTGCAGCATAAGTCGAGCCAACTATCAGCTGACCCTCCTTGGCTGTGATGGTTATGAAGGCGCAGTGTTGACCTGTGAAAAGATGTGTGTAATTTATGTTTGTGTTCCTGACGACCACATGAGCCGTATTTGCTTTCGATGAGAAAATTGGCCAGGACGGCGGAATGTCCGGAACTTTGCCATTGTTACAGTAAGCATCCTGCAGCAGTGCAATATCCGCTCCAGATGTGATCATAAAATTCCTCAAGGATACATTTGCTGATTTACAGTGATTTAGGTTGATTTGTACAAATTTAATATAGCCAAAAGGGGGAGATGGTGGCAACTTAATAGAGGGATCCTGGGAAGAAGTCATCTGATATAATTGCTAAATAAATAGATTGCTATATAAATAGAGTACTTGGGGAAACTCCAAATGGAGAAATAATTATAAAGTGTTAGGTTTAGTTTTAAAAGGGCCTACCTCTTTGGCCTGCACGGTGATGAGTGTCGTGAGTATCTTCATGGGGCGGGAGTGGCCAGTGTCGGTAGACAGGTGTCCAGTCCCTGGCAGTCCATTGTGGGGGATGCTGAGAGTCCACTGTGTGTTGGAATTCCTGGATTGGTGGTTCGACTGGGTTGCTTTAAAGAAAGATGCTATTAAGGCGTTCTCTTTCGCTGGCATACGCTGCTTGGAAAACCGGGCAGATGGGATCCGAAGCTGCGTGCTTGGTGTTGAAGCGAGTCCCTTCAACATTATTATGCGCTAGGCAATTGACGCAGCCATGTGGCAAGTCACATGCCCTTGGTTCATGCGCATCCCCACAGTTAGAGTAGTATTCTCTGCTTCTACAACGTTTCCTGTCGTGATCAAACGCTTGGCAATTCGTGCATCTTTGCACCGATGTGTGAGGTCGCAGACGGCATGACTTAAGTCCAAGGGTAAGTCCATTTGATGCTATAATGGCCCTTCCTAAACCTCTGGGCATGACTATTATCCAGTTCTTTGTAGTTTGTGACTTCCTCGATTTGAATGAAGTGAGAAACAATAGCTCATCTTCTCTTGCCTGGAAGTTGGTTTGTATATTTTCCTTTATTTGTGTGTCTGTTATTTGTTCTGGTACATCTAGCAGGATCATCTTAAATGTGGGAATGGTTTTATGTAGAACTACTAGAGTTCTATTTAGAATCTGGTTCTTCTGTAATTCTCTTTTGAGGTATGAGGCATCAGCTTCGGATTTACACTTAATTTCCATTTGGTGTTGTCTTATAAATATTTTCTCTACTTTAGCTGCAGTGTGGCCATTATGCTTATGTATTTGTTGTTGTATTGTTTGGCCAGGCATCTTTGAGGTTCCTTTGACTATTAGTGTTCTTTTATAGGCTCTGTCATGCGATGGGTGGGTTTGGGCCGTGATACTGATTGGGCGAGCTGTATCTGGACCATGTACTAATGTTGGCTGAGTTACAGGCAGATCCGGCGATTCTCTTGGTGGTGGGAGGGGTATGATGGTTGGGCTATTGTGCGAGTTCTCTTCTAATACTGCTTTGAATTTTTCGCCGATATCTTCTAAAGAGGGTATAGAGCTTAGGCATTTATTAACATTGTTTTTTAACTCTACGATAGAGCATTCTTGTTTTGCTATGGTTTCCTCCTGTAACTTTTTCAGGTCTTGTTGTTTTTCTAGTTCTGCTGTCAATTCAGCGCATTTCGGCACCAGGGCCATGAATATCCTCTTTAGTATTTTCAGGTTATTTTGGATTGTATCGTCCTCACTGTCCTCAGAGCACTTAAGGCCCTTTATCACGATCTGTTTACCTTTATAAAGGAGATCTGTTATAGACATATCTTTCAGGGTCTGTTGTGTATTATCAGACTTTATTGAGTTGAGTCTGTCTGAACGTCGCATTCGGCCAGTCGTGAGAGGAAGCTTATCTCTATACTTGCCCATTTCTACTTGAAGTGAGGTGATAAAGTTAGGTTAGAAGTTGACTAATTTACTTGCTAATAAATTTTATTAACAAATTATATTAGTTTAGATGGATTATAAAGGTCTAGGCGTCACTAGGCCCCCGCCCTATGTTATTTGAAAGAAAGGGGCACAGAAAGAAATAGCAAAAGCAGGTGATTATTATCACCAAAAATGACGAAGTTAAAAAAATAAATTTAGCGTTTGGATAGGGGAAATTTTATAAATTGTAGAGAGGAAGAGAAAAAAAAAAAAAAAAAAAAAAAAAAGGAGGGAAATTTTGAATAATAACAAAAATAAAAGAGGGGATGATTTTGAATAATTCTGATCATGCGAATGAAATTTTGAATATCAGTGCTTATTACCTCGTTGCAGTCGGGATAGCATTTACATAATAATTTTTGTTTTGCAAAAGATTATTATTTACATTCACATATATATGATATATTTACAATATAAGTTAATTTAAATACAAACAAGTTGCTCTTATTTGCCAGAAGATGATACACTTGATAAGTTAGAGGGGCACTGTTAGACGTTATAATTAATATAAAACAAGGCTTGCACAGTTAATATGCGAGAAAATCCGAAATTGTGGTTTTTAAAGCGCTCTCTATCGGCGCAGTGTGGGAAAATAATTATATTAAAATATTAATATGAGATATGTGCATGAAGACCTATAGTTTGATACCATACTCGATAAACGTGTAAGAAAAAAAAAAGAAAAAAAAATTAAAAACTCCCCCCTGCCCCCCACTAAGGGTGGCTAAAAAGTAAATTTTTGTGGAAATGAAATGTGCGCATCAAAAACTACAAGTTAATACCAAACTTGATAATGCTGGGAAAGATTTTAATATTGCCCCCCCCCCCCAGATGCGCCCTGCACAAGTTTGCTAAATTTTGAAAAAGCCAACCCAGACTAGGGGTTATTACTTAAATTACCCTAGCAAACCTTTGTTTACCGACATATGGCAAAATCACAAGCTTAGGGGTACTTCTTCTAGGTAGAAAGCTGAAGAAAACTTAGCCCACTCCAACGTATTACAACCTCCATCCTTCCATTGTATAATTTACACAATTAAAAATAAATAAATAAATAAATAAAAATAAAAAAAAAAGAAAAAGAAAGAAAGAAAGAGCACTGCTAGAAGTTTTAATTAAAATAAAACAAGACTAGCACTGTTAATATGCGAGAAAAACCGAAAATGTGGTTTTAAAGCGCCCTCTATCGGCGCAGGGTGGGAAAATATTTTTATTAAAAAAATTGATATGAGATATGTGCATCAAGACCTTTAGTTTGATTCCATACTCGACAAAGGTGTAAGAAAAAAAAGAAAAAAAAATTAAATTTAAATAGCTCCCCCCCTGCCCCCCCCCAAGGGTGGCTAAAAAGTAAATTTTTGTGGAAATGAAATGTGTGTATCAAAACCTACAATTTGATACCAAACTTGATAATGTTGGGAAAGATTTTAATTTTGCCCCCCTCCACCCCCCTCCAATGCGCCCCTGCACAATTTACTAAATTTTGAAAAAGCCAACCCTGACTAGGGGTTATTACTTAAATTACCTTAGCAAATCTTTGTCTACCGACATATGGCAAAATCACATACTGAGGGGTACTCCTTTTAGGTATGAAGCTGAAGAAAACTTAGCCTACTCCATCGTATTGCATCCTCCCTTCTTTCCGTTACGTACTTCACTTCAAACATTAGCGACATTGAAAAGCGTGGCAACGATAGATCTAAGTTAAAATGTAGAATGCAATTAATTATGGATAATATAGAAAGTTGGCAACTTTAATTTAGCTAACTTGAGATTGGAATAAATATGAGAGGATAGATCTGCAAAGGACTCAACAAACGTGCTTGGCAACAGTATAAAACACCTCAACCCATGCGAGCATTAGGCGGGAATGCGATACAAAACGTGCGCCATTAACTCTATGGGGAATTATGACAGTTACCAAGATCAGAGACACAATTATAAAAAAAATTTATTTGAACACCTTAAGATTAAAATTTTTAAAAGCGAAAGGTGGCGGAGCACAGTAGAAGCTCTAAGGTACTCAAAAAACATGTATACATGTCATATATAGCAATTATTAATTGATTTTGAGCTTCATAAAAAAGGTAAACAAACCGTAGTTTGCCATAAACTTGCGTTATGTGCAATCGCCATTGGCCCAAACAACTATTTATAAAGGTGCGCTTCATAGTATTATAATTAAAAGTTAATGAAATGTCACTTACTAGTTGGTGTTCTAGAGGGTATGAAGTATCCATAATGATCAATGAAGCAAAGTTTAACACGGAATATACACTATAACTACATATATAAAAATCACTAACTTAGACAGTATGCTAACCCGATCACAACTACAACAAAATTGAAGTGGTCATAACTTTGTTAAAAAGTCACTCCGAAATGTCTGGTCACTTTTAGCAAGTCTGTTAATGATTGTATAATACATGAAAAATGTCTATGACCCTGGGAAAATTCCAGAGTAAATATAAATAATCACTGATAGAAGTTCAACCCAGTTGCAATGGCGGATCCAGGAGACATGGGTTGGAGATTAAGTAAAAAGAGTAAAACTTTAGAGGGTCATATCTCCTGAACCACTGGGTCGATTTTGATGATATAAATACAGGGATGCCAGTTAGTCACTTTTCTCACTTTTAGTCACTTATTTTAAATTTTGTCACTTTTAGTCACTTATTTAATAAAAAGTCACTTTTAGTCACTTTTTTTGACTAAAGAGGCCCCTATTGGCGCGATTTTTTTCTAATGCCAATGTCATATACACAACGGGTGCTTAATTGGCACCAAAGTGTCGTTATTTTGCTTGATATGGTAACCCGGATGTTGTTGATGTTTTTGCCAAATTGGCGTCGGAAAACAATCGTGTCAATATGCGTATATGACATCTGTGCCCTAAAGAGATTAAGTTTCTGAAAGTGAAGGAGCTGGTTTACTCACATTTCATTTTTATCTTTCAGCCTTGTCGATATCCCCAACATCAATAATTGTTCATATTCTCTCTCAATAAAAAAAGACCATGTGTAAATACAATCTAACTCTGTTAATACAAGCCTGGCTAATATAAGGGGGCAGTTAAACAAGCAATTTTTACATTAAGAAAAATTCATCATTTAAACTGTATTAAGATTTTCTTACTTATATATTTTTTTTATCTTGCTTATATTGCGTTTACCTACAAAAGTAAGATAACGGCTAATACTAGCGAAACCTTTTTCACTTCAGTTTGAGTTTCGGTGAAAAGTAGGGTAGAATTAATATAAAAAAAATCCCATCACGTGTCTGTGAGATTCACGGCACGGAATACTTCATTGTATCTCCATTTCACAATTCTGTTTTGAAATCTCGAATTAACTCCAAGTCATGAGTCCTGTGTTGATTGACTGCTGGATCAACCATTAATATAGGTAATTAACTTTTTTTTTTTTTTGCTTATATCTTCCTTGCTTATTTCTGTTTATTAACAAAGTTGATTTGATTATATAAAAAATAAAGGACAAGTCAAAACGATTGCCCTGATTATGAATGACATTAACTTTGTTTTAAAAAAAGAAAGCAAACAACAATTTAATAACATTATCAAATGAAGTTCATAGTATTGTTTGCATAGTTTATAAGCATTGAAGTAACTCCCCTTAGCCACACACACAACATCCAAATGGTAGTACATTTCGCATCAGATACCATGAAGTATGTTAGTTCCCAATCATTGATGTCCTGCATTTGAATCAAGTTATGGCATGTATCTCGCATATGAGCCTTTTCCCCAGTAAAAAAACAGTGCCAATAACTTTGCTTTTCACATCACACACACACAAAAAAAGAACTTTTGATGAGTCTGATCAAAGAATGTTACATGCAACAGTTATAAAGCATCTAGAATTAATCTAGAATGGTCTCTCCTGGACTATTCTTGAGTAGGCACAAAGAGACATGACAACATTTAATTTTCCACTAATGATGGCCAAGTGCATCGGTTGAAACAGTTCTAGAGTTTAATGGATTTTTAATATCTTTAAAAATATTTTTAATATTTATATATATGTATACACTTGTAAGCAATTTGTTACATTTTATTTGTGCTTTTTCTAAGAGTTGTAATTATTTACTCGGGATGGATTTAGCACTAGAATTTTAACTTTTCTTTATTTTTATCATTTTTTCTTAAACATTAGTTTCTTTTTGTATAGTTAGTTGCAACTATAATTTGAATTTGTTCCAGAAAATATTGCAAGGATGCTACCAGTCATCTTTTTTAATATTGCTATTTGCAATCAGTAGATTTCCTATTGTAAACGTTGTAAAAATAAAATGAAAATTGTTCTTTAGAAATAGAGGTAATAAAAAGTGAAAGGTAGCACCCCTGACATTTTGTTGTGACAACAGCTTACTTATTATAATTCAATTTTAAAAGTTTATTATGATAGCATCGTACTTTTTGTTTTACATGATTAAATAAAACTGAGGTTTGATCTTATCTGGCATTTTGGTAGGGGATTTTCATTTAAAAAACAAAAATGTGTCTTATTTACTGAATTTAACTTACAAATTGATAAAAAAAAAACTTTGTCTTGTACCATTCATGTCACTTTTTTTTTGGTTTTTTGAATTAGGCCCTTTTTTTTATACGCTTTAGTCACTTTTTCGGCGCGTTTTAGTCACTTTTTTGGCATGCTTTAGTCACTTTTTTGTCACTTTTTTTGGTCTTTTAGTCACTTTTCTCACTTTTTTGGAAGCATTATTACACTTGCATGCCTGAAATACCAAAATGATCAGAAAAAGTTCATATAAAAGAAACAACATAGTTTAGGGGTCCAGCTTACCTAGGGCTGCTAACTTACGACTCCATTTCCGGAGCTCTAAACCGATGCGACCAATCAAAAGCAACCTCCCCGCACAACCTTGATTCGAAGAGATTATTCTTTTATTTAAAGAAATTTCTATCTCTTGACTATAGAATTTCAGAAAATTTTCTGAATTTTTTTATGTTTTGAGTAAAAAAAGGCATAAATAACAATTTCTCTCTAGTACGAAAAAGTGCTGTGCTTCAGAAATGCCGGAAGAGACTTGTGATTTAACGAAAATACCGCTTCAGTAGGGGGGTTTCAGGTCAGTTTTATGTTAGATTGTTCCGATTGTTGTAAGGAAAAATGGACAAATCAAAGATGAAATTTTAGAGTTTTGGCGAGACCAGAAGGGTTTGAAATGAGAAAAATTGACTTGTTTAATCGCGGATTAAAAATCTTCAAATTAGTTTAGACTATTACTTTTGTACTTTTTTAAATTCTGTTTTCAGCAATAAACAATATCTGTTAAATTGTTAAAAAAAATAACAAATGTTTTAATATTTTTCGAAAATATTAATCTTCCAAAACTAGTTTTGTGACGATTTTGAAGCCCAAGACCGCATTTTTGAGTCATCATTTTTTCTTTAAAGAGCTTATTAGTTTACTCTTGATTACACATAAAAATCAAATAAAAAATATACAACATTAAAATTAATACTAAAAAATTCAAGATCCATAATAATTGATCATATTTTTTATTACTTTAATTTGTTTAAGCTATAATTTAGAAACAGTGTAATAAGAAGTACAAAGCAAAAATGATGACTCAAAAAACATGGAACGTAGATTTCAAAATACTGCAAAACATGGTTTACAAAATTGATTTGGTCGTACAATATTTTAATATGTTTCATCTTTAATTCAGAAACAGTGTAATAAGAAACACAAAGACGAAATGATGACTCAAAAATATGGAACATAGACTTCAAAATACTGGCAAAACACGTTTTACAAAATTGATATGGACGTACAAGAGTTTTTTTCAGCTATAATTCAGAAACAGCGTGATAAGAAGTACAAAGAAGAAATGATGACTCAAAAACGTAGAACATAGACTTCAAAATACTGGCAAAACATGTTTCATAAAATTGATTTCATCGTACGACACTTCAATTTGTTTCATCTATAATTCAGAAACAGCATAATAAAAAGTACAAAGAAGAAATGATGACTCAAAAACATGTAACATAAACTTCAAAATACTGGCAAGACATGTTTTACAAAATTGATTTGGTCGTGAAATATTTAATTTCTTTCAGCTATAATTCAGAAACAGCGTAATAAGAAGTAAAAAGAAAAAATGATGACTCAAAAACATGGAACATCGATACAAGACTTTACTTTGTTTCAGCTATAATTCAGAAACAGCGTAATAAAAAGTACAAAGAAGAAATTGTAACTCAAAAGCATGGAACATAGACTCCAAAATACTGACAAAACATGTTTTTACAAAATTTATTTGGTCGTACAATATTAAAACTTTTTTTATTCTGTTTCTTTTTACAATTACAGAAGTATTTTTTATTTGTGTAAAACATAAATAAATAAATTTTAATAAAAGTAATAGTTTAAATTAATTACAGTATTTCTAATCGATCAAATTAATCACAATCAAAGTTACAAAAATACTCTAATCACGATGAAACTTATAATAATATTCTAATAAGAATAAACTTAAGCGATTTTCGATATTGTATACCTTTCTGGCCCCCTTAATGGAATAAAAAAAAACACGCCAATTCGCGCATTATTTTTAAAAGTGTGAATAAAATAAAAAGTAATGTTTTTATGCAGTTATCGTTATTAAAGATCTGTATTCCGCTTGGGAATCAGCAGTTATTCAGTTTTAATAATAAAATGTATAACTTAAATGTTTTGCATACCTGCGTATGAAAAATTATTTTACTGTTTAACACAATTTATAGGACTCTAGAACCGTCACGAAAGCACTTTCTAAAATAAATCGTTACTTTTTAGAAATTGGATTAAGATATCTATCACTAACGGTTTAGCAATAAATTATAGAGTTACAGTAACAATGGACACTCGTACATAAAACTGACAACACTGTCGTCGAAAAATAAATAATGGATATGCGACAATGTATAATCTATTTAATGTACCCATTCGTGGAATAATTTCCGTTCTGTTCTAAAGCACTAAAATTGTGAAACAATTATATAAATTTGACATTTAAACGAACTCTGTAAAACAAGCATTCGAATAAATTGGAAAGTAATGTCTTCACTTTAAATTAAATGAATTAAATTTCAATATGCACTTTGAAATATGGCTTTTCTAAAATTGTTTTTCATTTTCTTTTCGCAGTTAATTTCCATCTTGCATTCTACATTTTATTGAAATTATTCACTACATTGGGTACAAAAATTAATCTGGTATCTTTTAAATTTGTTTTGAAATAAATTCGTTTTCTGTATAGTTGAAATCACTCATTTTTTCCTTCGGATTATTTTAACAATTCGAGAAAAATGGTTATTTTTATCTTTAAAACGTAACGAGAAAAAGTCTAACTATTTTAAAGGTGGAATTCTATATTAGAAAATGCAAATCTAATTATTTCAAAATTTTCTTCAGTGTATGTTTTCAAGGCGAAATAAAATCTTTGCGTGTATTTTTTTTCATTACGAGTATATTCGATAACTTAATTTTGAGATCGAGTTAATCGATATATGAGTTTACAAAAACACCGCCTAAAGAATAAAAGGCATATTATCCATAAATCTGTTGGATGAATGGTAATGAGGTAAAGTATATCTTTGTTTTGTAATATACTTTATATCAAACAGAAACCAATATATTTTCGAGATTTAAAAAGGCATTTAGTTTCTTTTGCTATCACTTTTTATCGGAAACGTTTCTGAGTAGTCAGTATAGTATATTAATAAGTTTTCTTAACCAGGAGTGTACATTTTTCGGATGATATCAATTCTTAAATAAACATTTTCATGTTCAACAAACATGCTTTACAGACAAACGCTACAAATTAACAGTATTAATAGTAACATTAAAATTAATACTATTTGGATACACTTGCTAGTATAAATTCAATGTCGCAGTTGAAATATTTAATTGAAAATCGATAACATCCTAAAACATATATTTCGGTTGGAAATGATAAATTGAAAATAAAGATAGGAGGATTGAAATTTTTGTCGATATATTAAGAAAGAATGGAACAAGTTAAACAGCACTAATGTAAAAATGTGTCTAAATAGCGTGCATACAGCTGTTTTGGAGCTTTCAAAGATCCATCATCAGTGCGAAATTTAAAAATTAAAGTTTAAAACATAGAAATATGAGAGCTTGAGGAGCGCACCTCAGGGCTCGTGGTCAGAGGCTTAATAGTTGAGAGTGTTGAAAAACAACCGCTTTGTCAATTGTTCTTGCGCACATGAGAGGAGACCAATGAAAAGTACTTAGCCATTCTGAAAGGTCCCAAGAAGAAAGGAGAAAAAGGGGGTTAGGGAAGAGAGCAAATTTTAGCCAAACTTTAGAAAAATTGAGGGTATTGGAAATATAATTAGACAAGCTGTTATAATTCTTTAAATAAATGATAACCTTCCCGAAAATCTAGATCGTAAATTGATGAGCATTTTTAAATTATTGAGCCTTCAGAAAATTTAAAATTACGATTATTAGACCAACAGTGCTTAGCAACAGCGGAGCGTTTTATGGCAAAATTTTTAACATTATTTTTATTGTCCCCCAAGCGGACATAAAAAGATCGGATCGTTTGACCTACGTACATTTTACCGCATTCAAAAGATATCCTGTAGATTTCCAATTGTGAAAAACTGTCCATCTTTTTTAATATAGATTTTTGAACTGGATTTTGCTAAAAGCAGTATAAACTACCTTAAGAGGATTCTTCATGCACTTGAAAACACACGCTCCGTAATGTTAATCCAATGGGCAGGCTATTTTCAAATTTCTCGTTTCAATTTGAATATTTTTAAACGATTTCATTTGCATGGGGTAGCTGAGCTCAATCTTTAATATGACTCATTTTTTACACTTTCGATTTTGGTTTCAGATTTTTTTTAAAAAAGGTACTTTCGAACCGGTTTCGAATGGATTTAATGTAGTCTAATTCTGCTTTGAGAAATTGTTGGAAGAACAAATATTTAAGGGACAACTAACGTAACTGTTAAAAGCAGCCAAGTTCTTATTAGGAGAAAGAGATGAAATATGACGTGGGGGCATTCCCAATTTCATTTCTTTCTACTTGTAATATGTTACTCTTTTTGTATTTTGTCAAGTTTCTTGAAAGTGGAGTCAAATTTTAGTGAAGACCTTTCATGTTATAAGCAAAAAATGTGCGAAAATATCTTGATTTTTCTTTGAAGTAATTGTCATATGTTCTTGAATATACGTATTCATTTCTTCCAGATATCAAACCATACTTACCTTACTACTGCCACATCTACAATGTCTCTACATTTTCGACATTTTTCTTATGACTTGAATATCTGTAAGAGTATTGTTAAATGTATGTTGGTTTATATGTCTATATTCCAAGTGTACAAATTTATAAAATTTTAAATTTTTAACACTTTCCAACATATTTGAAAAGTATATATGAATTCGGTGTGTCTGTCTGTAAGTTCTCTATCTGCCATAAATATACTAGGATTACTATGCAATTGATATGTGCTATTAAGGTTTACTCTGACATGCTCGGTATTGAAAATGAAGTGTTTATATATTATATTTCGATTAGAGGGAAACACGAAAAAATTCTCCTACATTACGGCCAAAGGGAAAAATTCGTTTGCAGTGAATTTTAATGATGTTGCACTACTTTAAACATAATGAAATCAATATATATCGCTGAAGTGCCTAGACGATGCTTTATATAGAAGTTGTTTTTATTTACAAAGACAAACAAAACAATTCAGTTGCAGTATTGAATATCAACAATAACTGCTGAGATTGCGCATCCAGTTCTCGTACGCGTTTTTAAATTTGACAATTTTGTTCATATTCCTTGGTGAGTATAAATTCTACATATAGTATACAGAGCTGCACAAAATATCTCGAGATGATTTCCGTTTGTTTACGGAAATATTTGATAGGTAATTTTGAGCTGTGCTATGCATTTCTTAACTGAACTGAATTTTAGCATACTCTGTAGTGTACATACGAATCTATAGTTTCTGAACAAACGAATTCGAATAATTGCCTGGTTATTGATAGTTAATTTCCGACATTTGGTTTTCAAAAGTGTTGAAACTTTGTTACAGTATTATGAATGTGTTGGAAAGTATTTCATAATCTACGCTGGATGCATGATTTTTTTATCTTATTTTTTAAAAATACTGCTGGAGAATAGAAGCGATAAACTTCATAAGTTCGCTGTTTTACAATGTCTGATTCTGACTCTCGAAAATATATGCGATACTGTTACACAAATGAACACAAACGTTGTACCAGACCCACATAGTCATGTACTACAGCTATAGCCGATTTAGAGTATTTATTTTACAGCTTGGTATTATATACAGTAGAACCTCTTTCATCCGAAACTCTTTTAACCGAAGTCCACTTTGAGAGCTTTTTTTTTTTGTATTACATTTTTATGGGCAAAATCCATTTTGAAAGTTTTTTTTAAAACTATCATATTCTTTGTGTGCAAGCGGACTTTTACGAATTTCGAGAGCATATAAATATTTTTGACCCCCTTTCTTAGAGTTCCCGTGAATTTAACTTGATCTTCCGTAAGCTGCAGAGTGAAACGAAGAAAACAAACAAATTAGTAGGTCTGAATCTTTGCATTTGTTTTGGCATGGCTGGAGCAGCAGGTGAACTAATAATATTAAAAAACTCCGTGACAGAGCTTCAAAGCAAAAGCAATCGAAACTGTAACAAACAAAATATTTTTTCATACTCTTGTGATACATGTAGTTAGAGCCCAGAGGGGTAAATATAAGACTTTTTCAAAATTTTATGATTTGTCGTTTAATGTGAGGTGTTCAGCTATAAGAATTCAAAATTTCCAGCATCCAAAGTTTCTGAGAACGGGCTCTGGGACAGACAGACAGAGGAGCGAGATGATGAGCGTCAGATGAATGAAACCCTAAAAAGGGGAAACAGAATATAATAAATATAGTATGCAATTTAGAAACAAAATTCTTAAAAGTATGAGAATTTTAATCATGAAAACAGTGATGAAAAGTAATTAGTATAAGAAATATACAATTATTTAAAGGTCTCATTATGTTATTCTGTTTTTATTTGATTAATTGTTAGTATAAATACTAGGATAGAAAGGCAATATATAGAAACTAGTATAATATAGATATGTAGTATAATATAGTATTGTATAATATAGATAAGTATAGATCGATATACTATTGTTTTTGAGTGATTTATTCTTTAACAATTTTTTTTTAACATGCGTAATATGTTATAAAAATTATTAATTTACATTAATTACCATCAGTGCTATTCAAAATTCTGCGTACAAAAGCTGAGGACAATTCTTTCCTCAGCCCAGCTCCGAGGGCTCTTAGTATGGAATAGAGTCATAGCTGGATAATGGGGAACAAGCAAATAATGCGAGAATATGAGAATCATGGATATTTTCGCTATGTCGTCTTAAGAATTATAATTTTATTTTTTACCATATTCTCCAATTACTGTAATTTGGTTCTATAAAATATACAAAATAAATAGAGGTTACGTGACAAACTGGAACATTTGTATGTAATTTTTAATTTTTGCTGTGTCCCAAGAAACTCAGCAGTTGTTTGAGGTTTTATTTGTACGATTTGAGATTCTTTCGTCAATAAATTAGTAAAAACTCTCGTTTTATTATCATTATTGTACGCCATTCAGTTATGTGATGCCCTATGGAGTTTTTGTCTTTCTTCTAATATAAAAAATACCCTTAATAGTTAAATAAGAAAGAAATGACGTTTTGCAATAAAAAACTTAATAAAATCCAATATACATATTGTGTATTGTTTCTATTCATGTAGGGAACCGTTATATTTTTATTTCAATAACCTATAGCCCATGTCAGCTCTCCTAATGTCGTATAAAAGTTATTACTTCATATTAATTTTAATCAGAGCCATTTAAAACTATATCTTATGTATTTCTTATGCCAATGAGTTTTCGAGTTATGCTTTAAAAACTTTCCGCATTGTAATTTATTTTGCAACGACTACAAATGAGTTTAATATTAAGAGTTGAAAATTCTAAATCTTCGTCATTCCTAAACTACTTGACCCCATGACTAGAACCATTTGACATCCTAAGATAAATTTCACCAAAATAGCCAAATATTATATTAAAATTTAGCGTTCGTATTATAAAATGGAAGTTTTTAGAATTTCAGTAAGAACATGACAGCTTAAGTTTATGTTTTTACATGAATTGGAAAGAAAAACATAATTTCCAATTGAATGGCTATATCAGTTTTTTTTTTCTGTCTCAATTTGAAGAATAAAATTTATAGAGTGTTCTATCTCTCTATCTTTTGATTTTTTTATTGGTTGACTATACTTTTTGGATTTCATCGTTTGGGAACGGTTAAACATTTTTTTTAATTCTACATTTTAAAGCATAATTAAAACAGAAGTAAGAAGCTTTAAAAAAATCTTTGTGAAACTTCATTGAGTATTAAAATTTTTGTAGCCATTATATAAAAAGTTATCTGAAACTGTAATCGTAATTTAAATATTAGTATAATTATTTAGCAGGTAGATTTAATTCACCCAACTTATGTATGTGTCTTAAAATACTTATATATTAGATTTTAAATTTGAATGAATATAGTTTCACTATTTAACAGAATATGACAAATATATAACAGTATTATTTTCATTAACATAAATGTCATCTTTAAAAAGTCGTTTTTCATTTCTTAATACAAAATGTATCTCTTGTACAAATACAATACGAATTTTAAAGATCTGAATCACATTTGAAATAAGAAAACCCTTTAAAACATAGATGAAAAAGAAATAATAGTTATTTTGGGAAATATAGCTGCAGAAAGCTATAAAAAAGAATGGAGAAGAGCTTTATTCTTTTGAAATCGTCGAAGCAGAAAGAATTGTTATTTACTGAGGAAAATTCTTGTTAAGGTTGTTGAACTGTATTTGATTCAGATGAAAGTTTTCAGTTGCTAATTCTTAAATGTTTTGAAGATTTGTTAAATCGCACGAATTTTTAAAAGATATTTTTCATCTAATTGGCTAATTAAAGTAATCACAGTTTAAGACAAATTTCCTTTATAATGTATTTTTTTAAGAAATTTAAAAATTTCTTTAAAAAATACGTTATAGAGGATTTTTTTTTTCATTTAAGAAATTTAAAAATTTCTTAAATGCCATTTCATTTGTACTAAATAGTAATCAGTCAAAGATATATTTATATTTTTCATATGTATTAATCTTTACACCAAATAACTTTTAATATATTTAGTCACAAGGTCATACAGTCTTCAAAATGCAGTTGACCAAAAACATGAGGGGTTGTATCCATATTTTCATTGATTAGTGCCAATTTAGCATACACAATATTGCACGTAGTACTGTACTTGGATACAACCCCTCATCTTTTGGGAACAACGGATTTTGAACTTATTCTATAAACGATTATTATCAGAGTTTTCAAGCTATGTTTTTGAGACTTTTAAGAAAGTTGCTCTATACATTTAGCTAACACATGATGCACATTATATTTTGATTACATCCGCGCATGCGCAGTGAAACATTATTTAGTAAACCTGCTCATCTTTCATCCAATTTTTACTAATTTTTAATTCTGATTACAGAGTATTCTGTACAATGTTGTTTTTCATAGTTTCTGAAAAGAACTTTTTTTTATATTAAGAACTCTGCAAATTATAAGCAAAAAACCTGGCAAAATTTGGGACTGATTTTATAAAAACCTTAATTTCTCTACGAGTATACATGCTATCCTCATAAAAATAAACACAGTATATTAAAATAAGCCACTTATTAAAAATCTCGAGTTTGAACGCTTTTGCTACATTAGTTTTTACAGGGTTGTCCAAAAGATATTCATTTTTTTCAATATGTTGACGGTCCCCTATGGGGTTTCGGGAAAAAAATCTTCGCTGAAATATATGACCTATACTATACTGTTTACACACCTGCAGTTTCAGGTTAATTCCTCGTGTATTTTTCTAGATATTTAACAAAACGTCAAAAATCGCAAGTGACCGGTCACCTTTGGCCATATAGTGTACATAATCAAATGATTATATTCGTCTCGATAAAAATGTCTAGTTCGTATCTATTGAAAAAAATCATTATTAAGCTTCAGTTACTATTATATTACTTATAATCTGAGATGATCCTTTTTTAACCAATCCTTTTATTCAGTCTGGAAATATATCATAGATTTTACCTACTTAATCGCAAAAACAGTCGCCAGCTGTCTCGACAGTGACGGATTCGGTGGCAGAAGATGGAACAACCCCATTCAATAGGAAGTGATCGGCGATCCAATAATTTAAGATCGTCACTGGCCGCGATAATATCTTTCAATCTTCCTTAATCGATAGTTTATATTTAATTCCCATTAACTGATTATTGTTGCAGCCCGCCGAAATGTGCATCCCGGTTTGAGATCTCTTTAATAAAGATTCGCATATAATTACTCTATATGGATTTTTAGAAAGACATTTATCTAGCAATAAGTTTCTTTTGGCTATTTTAATGAAGTAGCTATTTAAAAACTGCGTTAATTAATCACATTTTCAGTACGTGTATTTACTTTCATAATGCACTCTGCTTTAATTTTTGCTTTATAATTCGTATTTCATTATACAACAATTAACTTTAAAACTAAATCTGAGAAAAAATTAGATTCGAAACTCCATTCGATACAATTACTTCTTTTAAATTATTCATATATGAGCCAGACATCTACAGATGAACTTTTCTCTGAGAATGAATATCTTCATAAATCATTGTTTGCACATTAATTGAATGTGGAAACAGTATGACCTTTGTAGACCATTATGATAAAACCTCTTTGTATCAGAATAATTTCATATTTGTTGAGAATAAATGTTATTAATGCTTGCATTTCTAATTTTATTGTTCTCATTTTCATTATTTATCTTTTTAAAAATAAAAATGTAAGGTAATTATTAAATAGATATCTTTTAAGATACAGATTGCTTCCAGTCGTATTTTTAAATGTTGGATTTATTTATACGTCTTTTCTTTAAAAATTGTAAATACTTGTGTTGGCATAATGTAGAGAATTATATGTTTTGACGCCAAATGGGCGATAAAGGGATGGCAATGGGTCTATTGTTTACGTAGGGTTACTCCTCCTGGGCTTATCTCTGTCGCTCGCTCTGTTCGAGGGTGGTGAGTGATGAAAGAATATTTTTAAGAACTCCTGTTTCGTTTTAACTGTAAATAATATGTATTATAGTGTAGTACAGCTGTAAATATGTGTCTCCTAATAAATAGGAAGAGAAAAATTGATATCCCGTGGAATTAATTGAGTAAGTGCCAATTGATTTATTTTAAGATACTGTTAGTTAATTTAAGAAATCCACTGAACCAGAATCGGTCGCCACACTTGTGCAAAGGTCGCGAATATAAATTGATAACTACGCTACTGGCATTTCATTAAACGGGTAAATTATTTAAAATTTCTCGTAAATTTAAGATATATTGGAAGACATAATTCTTTGAATGAGTGAATATAAAGATGAATCAAAGTAAAGTTTTAAAACGAAACATAGCAAAACGCGGGTCAATTAGAACCACAGTAACGAAATTGATTAAAAAAATTGATAGTGCAATTAAAAAAGAAAGTGATTCCAAACCGGAAATAGTTGAGGATTCTTTAGTGGCATTACTTGAACATAAATTATCATTAGAAAAATTAGATGAGTCAATTGAATCGGAAATTGAAACCGATAATTTAGAAACTGAAATAGAAACTTCGATAGAATATAAGGAAGCTATTGTGACTTGCAAATCAAGAGCCAGTAGATATTTGAAAAATTTAAAGATAAATTCAACTATCGCGAGTGAACCAAAAGCAACTACGCTCTCCATATCAGACAGTCAATCAAAGTCGAATACGAAATTGCCGCGAATTTCTTTAAATAAATTTACAGGCGACATTTGCGAATTTCAAGAATTTTGGCCTCAGTTTAAAGTCGCTATTCACGAAAATGAAACTCTTCAGCAAATTTAAAAGTTTACTTACTTAAAATCTTTAATTTCTGATTCAGCAGCAGCCGCTATTAATGGGCTTCCATTAACAAGTGGAAATTATGTAACGGCAATAAATATATTAAAGGATCGTTTTAGGAAAAGAGATGTTTTGATTTCGGCACACACTAACATATTGTTAAGCTTAGAAGCAGTACGAAGATCAAATAACATACATTCTTTGAGAAAATCACACGATGAGATAGCGGTAGAAATACGAAGTCTAGAGTCCCTTGATGTGAAGTCAGACCATTATGGTTGCTTATTATTACCTAATATTTATAAATGTATACCGAATGATCTTTTATTACAATTTCACAGAGAACAGTGCGATAAAAAAGATGTTTGTGTAAATGATTTATTGTTGTTCCTGAAACGTGAAACAGAAGCGCGAGACAAGGCTATTAATGTTACTTCTATCAGTTTTGAGAATACTAAATACCATGAAAATAAATTAAAAAAAAATTCGCCCAAACACTTCCACCAAGGAAAAATAAAAAATCCTTCGGCATTCACATTAAATACAATTACTGAAAACCTTTGCCCCCTTTGCTCTCAAAAACACGACGCAAATTTGTGTAAGTTAAATTTGGAACAACGAAACGAATCTTTATTAAAACAAGCTAAATGTTTCAGATGTTATAAACGGTTCCACCGGAAACAGAATTGCAGAAATACTAATATTCATTGCGCAATTTTTTTTTCGAAAACTCATCAAAGTTCTCTTTGTAACAAGAAACAAAAAGAAAGATCATTGAATGAAAATAAAATTGGCCTCCTTTCGACTGAGCGTGAACCGGATGGGAAAGAAAAATTTTGGGAAAAGCTCTCATTACATTTGAAGAATTAGCAACAATTTTGACAGAAATAGAAGCCATAATAAACATGAGACCACTAACATATGAACTAACAAGTGATTTCGGCGAGCCAGAGCCACTTACCCCGGCTCATTTCCTTCCGCTAGGAAGAGAAAACATTAGTTTTCCTCTACATTTTGCCGATTAGAAAGTAAAATTTCTACTAAAGAAACTTTGTTAAGGAGAAAAAGATATCAAATTAAGTTGTTGAAACAGGTGTGCATTAAGTGGAAGGAACAATACTTATTGAATTTATGTTCAGTTCATGAATTTAAAGCTCCTGAAAGACACAAAAACTTAAAAATTGGTGATGTTGTTTTAGTAGATGGTACTGCTAAATCTAAACTGTTGTGGGACTTAGGGATAGTTAAGGAAGTCATTATTGGCCTCCTTTCGACTGAGCGTGAACAGGGGGGAAAGGAAAATAACAAGTATGACAAAATAACAGTTTCGTCAGTTTGTTGTAATTCAGATGAATATATTTATTTTCAAACGTTGAAAGGAGTTATGATTGGAAAGAACCAAAATATTAATGTTCGAATATTATTAGATAGCGCCTCGCAGCGATCATTTATCGGGAAGAATTTATCTAATCGTTTAAATTTAGAGGTAGCAAGGCAGGAATCATTAAAAATTCATACCTTTGATGGGACAAAACCTATTGTTGATAATCATAATAGTGTAAATATTTTTCTAAAGGACAATAATTCGGACAATATAATATGTCTGGAAGCATTAGAAACGGCGAAAATATGTTCCGATATAATACGGGCGCCAAGTTCTGGGTTATATAAAAAAATTAAAATTTGGGTATAGAGTTATCAGACGTTTCTAATAAATTAGATGATGGCGAGAATGAAATAGATTTATTGATTGGGAGCGATTACTATTGGTCAATTATGACAGGAAAATAAAAACGCATTTCACCAACTCTTGTTCTGAATGAAACTAAATTAGGTTGGGCACTGCACGGCAAATTCTCAGAAGAAGTTAAGGTAGATAATTTAGTGGGTGCAATGTACATATCTATTTGGGATAATAACAAGGATAATAAAATGTCAGTTCAGCTTGAAACTGTAGAAGGGTTGAGGATTCAAGAAGATAATACGAACAAAGATTTGTGTGATAAACAAATATTAGAAAAATTTGAAAATTCCGTTAAATTTAAGAACAACAGATATGAAGTTAAACTACCTATGAGATATGATAATTTTGATCTTCCTAATAATTATGAAATTGCCAGAAAGAGATTTGAAAGTTTAATTAAGCGATTTATGAATAATTCTGCATTGTTTAAAGAATATAAATATATCATTAATGAATATGAGGCTTTGGGAGTAGTAGAAATTGGTGAACCCAAGGAAATAAATTCGATCAATAATAATTTGGCATACTACTTAACCCATCACCCTGCTACTGATACGGACAAACAAACTTTAACAAATCCGATGAACTGGCGACATTGACCCGGTAGCTCAAATAATGCTGACCGACTTACGAGAGGACTCTCACTTCTGGACCTCGAGAGCGGCGTTAAGGCTGCTGATAAAGAAGTACAAAAATTTGAAAAAAATCATTAAAGACCAAGAACTTCGGGATTTTATATAATATAAAGGTTTGACATGGAAATTTATCATCGAGCATGCCCCATGGTGGAGAGGGTTTTACGAAAGGCTCGTAAAAAGTGTAAAAGAACCCCTAAGGAAAATTTTAGGAAGAACTCTCAGCACATTTGAAGAATTGGCAACAATCTTGACAGAAATAGAAGCCATAATAAATATGAGACCTCTAACAAGTGATTTCGGCGAGCCAGAGCTACTGTTACCGGCTCATTTCCCTCAACTACGAAGAGAAAACATTAGTTTTTCCTCTGCATTTTGCCGAATTAGAAAATAAAATTTCTACCAAAGAAACTTTGTTAAGGAGAAAATGATATCAAAGTAAGTTGTCGAAACAACTGTGGATTAAATGGAAGGAATTATACTTATTGAATTTGAATTCAATTTCATCAATTTAAAACTCCTGAGTTGGAAATATTAAAAAAAATTATAAAATTTTAAAAACTTTTTAACTTTAAAAGACCTTTAAAAGAAATAAACCTTTAAAAATAACCTTTAAAAGAAATTTTAAAAACTTAAAAATTGGAAATGGTACTGCTAAACCTAAATTGTTGTGGGACTTCGGAATAGTTTAGGAAATCATTCTTGGTAGAGATAAACTTATTCGTGCTTGCATAATAAAAACTGCTAAAGGACTGCTGAGAAAAGTACTACAACTTTTGTATCCTTTTGAACTAGATTGCTGAATGATAAGTGATTTCAGTATTTGATTTGAATTTATTTTTTTCTACTAGTGTTTGAATATCAAAATGTGTTTTTTTTATAAATTCATAGTTACAATTTTTTTTTGTGTGTGTGTGTGTGTTTTGCAATTTGTTGTTTATCTATTTAGTAAAAATGTTTCATTTTATGCATAATTGTACATTATTTCAAATTCAAAAGGTTATTGAATTAATAATGGTTTTTAATTTGTTTATATTATGTATATATATATTTAGTTAATCTTATTCAGGCAAAATATCTGGCCAGATATGTTCATGTAGCTACATGTTATAAGAGTGTATTTTTTTAAAAAATTGATAATGACTTCATTATTTTATGGTTAATATTTATACTTCAGCACGTGTAGATTGAAAATTTTCTATTTTTTCATTTGAGTTGTGAATTAAAGTTACGTTTATTATAAGAATTTGTTTATGTTGATTTATCATTATGTACTCTCATGAGTCCAGGTGGGAAGTGTGTGGAAAATTGTATGTTTTGACGTCAAATGGGCGATAAAGGGATGGCAATGGCTCTATTGTTTACGTAGGGTTACTCTTCCTGGGCTCATCTCTGTCGCTCGCTCTGTTCGAGGGTGGTTAGTGTTGAAAGAATGCTTTTAAGAACACCTGTTTCATTTTTACTGTAAATAATATGTATTATAATGTAGTATATCTGTAAATATGTGTCTTCCAATAAATAGAAAGAGAAAAATTGATATCCCGTGGAATTAATTGAGTAAGTGCCAATTGATTTATTTTAAGATAGTGTTAGTTAATTTAAGAAATCCACTGAACCAGAATCGGTCGCCACACATAATTAATTATTAAATGTTTTTAACATTCACTGATATAGAATTCTTTTAGAAAAATATACTCTAAATGAGTGTTTTCATAAGAATTGAATATGTAGAGAAATTATTGTCTTTACACACATTTATACAGCTAAAGACTTGTCTCAAAATAATTTCTTGCATGTCTACATAAAAACAAACATTATTGATGCTGACCTTTCTGTTTGAACATCGAAGAAATTATTGGATTATGTGTATCTTTTGTCTATCATCGTTTTACTTCAGTTGACATAATTTATTATTAAACTATAGATTTATGAGTTTAACATTAAGAAGAAAAGTCTTCTTCAAACACCATCAAAAAGTTTTGTTTTAATTATATTTTTCTGTGATTGGCTGTTGTCTTCTATTTTCCTATTGGCTGTTGATTTCCAATTTCCTATTGGCTGTTTCTTCAGCTTGTTTCCTTTACCTTATCTCTCATTTCAGTCTTGCTGCTGCTTTCATATCCGAAACACGTCTTCTTTGCGCCTGACGAAGAAAGACTCAGATCTTTCAAAAGGCCTAGCGCATTTAAAAAAAAAAATTGATGGTGTTTTAAGAAGATTTTTTGTTTTTATTCATTCAAACCAGTTTTAACTTATTTTCAGTGAGTTTAACATTCACTGACATAGTATTCTTTAACTAAAGATATAGTCTTAAATTACTGTTTGCATAGGAAATGAATATGTAGAAATATTATGAGGTTTGCGCACAATCACAATGCTAAAGACATGTTTCAAAATAATTTATTGTATCTTTCCATTAAAAGAAATACTATTGATGCTCGCATTTCTTTTTTAACAGACTTTTTACGAAAAAGTAGTAGTTTTTATTAGTAACTTTTTCTGCGACTACACTCGAAATCAAAAAGAGTGATTATTCACTCAGGAGGTGTAAATAGTCACTCTATCTCAGAGTCAAAATATGCCCAACCTCTTTAGAGTAACTATTCGCTCTGAGCAAAAGTGAAATTTTTGACTGTCTGAAAGAGTGAATAGTCAGTCCTGGGAAGTGAATATTCACTCTAAACACGGTTCGATAAATATTATGACCTTTGCGCACGATCACAATGCTAAAGACATGTTTAAAAATAATTTATTGTATGTTTCCATAAAAAGAAATATTATTGATGCTTGCCACTACTGGGAAGTGAATATTCACTCAAAACAGGGTTGGATAATAACTTTTTCGGAGGAGTGACTATTCACTCTTGCTAAAGAAGTGCAGTTTTTCACCCCTGGTCACTCTTTCATAGGCGTGAATGTTAATTTTTTATGTAGTCGATTTTATTTATTTATTTATTTATTTTTTTGCTTTTATGGTCATTTTAAAAGAATCACATCTTTTACAGCATGCAATGAAGATAGATACAAGTGTGGTAAAGATTGGAATGAAATACTTTATTAGCAGTATTTATTTAATCCATAGTTTGTAACACTAATTGAACTTTTAAGAAAAAGTCAGTTAAAGTTACATATGAATTTAAATTAGATTACTGACAGAAATAAACTAAAATATTTTATTCCAATCTTATCCTTTGTGTTTGCTTTTATTCCATGTACTATAAAGCTATTACTTTCAAAGTTTTATTAATAACTTTTTAATAGGTGGATGTTATATGTTTAATAATGTTTGATTTGATTTTAATTTTTGTTTTAAATATAAAACCGTACTTTTTCCTTAAATTATTGATATTTTTACTAAGTCCTATTGTTCTAAAATAGTTTTTTTTTCCACTTAAAAGCAATGTTTATGAACTCACATCTTTTTAAAATAAGTTCAAAGTATGATTCAAATATTAAGAATGTGTAATTTTTTTTGTACGCTGTGATTTGCTTTTGTTTTATTTAATATGAACATGGTATCTACATTTTAAGTTCTCTGGAATATGCATATATTTTTCTTTTAAACATATTCCTTAACTTAATCATGATTTCTAATTTTCGTCCGTTATTGCTGAAAAATGGACTTAATACAATACTTATTAATGAAACGACACGATAAGCCATATTTAGTTTAAATTTTTTATTCGCGTAGATATTGTATTTTGTGAATACGAGCAAAATAGATTTTATGTGCTTTATATGAAAAGATTGACCTCGGAAATAGAGAAAAAAAAGGAAATTTAAAAATAACTGCATTGAAATATTCTTATTGTTTGAAAAGCATATTAATGTAAATAAGTAGTTATTAATCTCTTTAAAAAATATTCAGTCATATATTATGTAACTAAATTTGAACTTTTTAAAAAATACATTAAAGCAGTCTTATCCATAAACTTCAAAACAGGCATAAAAAACATTTTATTTCAATGGTTAAATGTCATGTTTTATTATTTAGTGCCAAAAATTACGTGTATCAAAAACGTAGAAAATGCGTTTATAATAGAAAGAAAATTAATAAATAATGCAGAATGTCTATAATTATTTTTTTTATATTACTCAATCTCGAAATTTTAAAATCATAATGCGCAGAAAAATGCTTACATACAATTTTTAAAAATTAATTTACAGTAAAATCTCCCTAAAGCGACCACGTACCGTTCCAATGCAAATTGGTCGCTCCGAGAGCTGGTCTCTTAATGGAGGTCATGTTTAAATCTAGATTTTAATTGTTGAAAAATGGTAACAAGGTTACTAAAATTTATTTTTCACATTAGGAAAAAATATAAATTTTAAGTATAAAAATAAAAGTTAATTACATAAGTTAATTTCTCCAGACATTTAAAAAATGAATAGATTGAGCTTTGCTTTAATTTTACAGTTTTATCTTTTATAACTTTTATTTCCAAGTCCTTTCGAAGTTCAGTAAATAAATGCAATTTTTTTTGGACGGGAGCGAATAATGACGATTTCATTACTTGATCAATTTCTTTGAGAGTTTTCCGACAAAATAGGGCAGAGGAGTTTTATTGACCGTCATTCTTAATTTGTAATCAGAGTTAAATACATTGTCTAAAAAGTCACAAAGGGGTCTAAACGCTTAAAAGTTACCGGGATAAAAAAGTTCTAAACTTACATTAGAAGTTTGATGAATAATGCCCTCTCCGGAATTATTCTTTTAATAAAACCTTCTTCAAGCGACCAGGAAAAAAGAAATTTATTTCATTTTCTTCAAAGAAATCGGTCGCTCATGGAGGGAGTTCAATTGGGATGGTCTCTAAATGGAGATAAAATTAGTATTGAGCCTATGGGAATAAATTTCGTTCCATGAAGAAATGGTCGTTCAGGATGGTGTCCGCCTAATAAAGTTGGTCGCACAGGGAGGGTTCACTGTACCAGCCTTTTCGTAATATCATAAACATCAAATATCATATTTAACTCCGAAACAATAATAATGATGAGGAATATTGTAACTGTATATAATCAGAAATCAGTAATAAACCAAAAAAACTCATATAACGGCAAATTAATATTTTCATCTTGCTACGAATTGAAAAAATCCAGATATCTTCTGAGTCAGTCACACTTTCAAAGGAAAGAAAGGACACTTTTTTTGTTTAGATCGTTGGCAAAAGTATTATATTCTGCAACACAGCATTGAAAGAAAAGAATAACATATTTACACTCAAATTTTTTATTCACATTGCCCGAAATAATGAAGTTTTGATTATTTTTTTACAAACATTGTCTGTTTTTCAATTGTTAAAAGAATTATATTTCAAACCGCTACATGAAGAAATAATCACTTTTGAACACTCTACGACCAATCTTTTTCTATACAACATACACCTATTTAGCTCTTAATCTTAATATTCAACATATCTACACGGATAAAAGCGAAAAATAATTTAAGACACCTTCATTTTATGTATTCCAGAAAGAATAATTTTAATGATATCCTAATCTGTTAATCCTAAAATGGCGAACGAAAAAGTGATCATCTTTCTTTTAAGGGTGTCGTCGCCTTGCAGTTCTGATTGGTTAATAAGCAATGCATACGTAAGTCACTCTTTCATGAGTGAGAGAATTCCCTCCTTTCTAGAGAGGGGAAAATTCCACTCTTTAAGGAGTGTATTTTTTATAAAATTCACTCCAAAAAGAGTGAAAATGTCTGTCACTCTTTCAAAGAGTGAAGTTTTCACTCCTCCCAATTTTAGAGTGATGTGTAAGTTCCAAATAGACTATAAAAACACTAATTCCCGATTTCTATGAAATCAAAATAAAAGTAAGGAATTTTCTATTACACTGGGAAACACACATTTGATTGACTTAGATCTGGCACTTGTTTTTGGCTAAATATTGGTATCTAAATCCAAAAATGACACCAGTTTTTTTCTATCACGTCAAATTTTTAAGCTACAGGATACCCCCAAAACCATACTTAATGTGCGTACAAAGGAAAATAAAGAAAAAATTACCGAATATATTATTCATACAACGGGCTGTATATAGTTACTACGCACTACATTGTGTTCATACAAGTAGTAAAATCCTTTTACAAAATGAAAAAAGTACATATTAAGGTAAACATCCTGGCAGTGTTGCCAGTGGGCTACTTTTTTTAAAATTCTGATTTCTTGATTGGCACCACTTTTCTGAGATGGTGAAATTCCTCTTGTTTTTACCTTAATATGCCATTAAATAAGGGGAATTTTACTATTTCAAAAAAGTGGTGCCAATCAAAAAATCTGAATTAAAAAAAGTAGCCCACTGGCAACACTGTTTCCTGGAGTGTTCAATTTGCGGACAATCTCGCGTGATGCTCCAACAACAGTCAGCCATCATATGTTCATCCAATCTACCTTGATACAGTTCTTCCATGGGCTTCGAATCTTGATGGAATCGCTCACCTTGCTCATCACTGACTGCACCAAGATTTTCCGTGAAGTCATTAAGATGCCTATGCAGAAAATGAAGTTTGATGCTCATGTTGCAACCAAGCCTTTTGAAGCTCTCTAAAAATTGCTGGACAATTTCGGTGTAATTTTCTACTCGCGTATTTCCAAGAAAGTCTTTGACAATGTTTTGGAATGCCAGCTAAGCATTCTTTTGGAGTTCTGTCATTGTTCCGATGAAATGTTCATCTATAATGAGCTGACGAATCTGTGGGCCATCAAATACACTTTCTTTTATTTTTTCAAAAGACAGGTTAGGAAATTTAGAAATAAGATACGTGGAACAGTCTCCTTCAATTTACAAAGCTTTCAAGAACTGCTTCATTAGATCCAGTTTTTATGTGCAGGTGTGGAAATATGATGTTCTATCTGTCGGCAAGTGACTGGTGCAAAATGTTTGGATCTCCAGGTGTGTGGTGAGATCTTGGAGGCCAATTCGACTGGAACCAATGCTTCTCACATGCTCTGCTATCCCACAAGCACAAAAAACAGGAATACTTGGTATATGCACGTTCCTGGCCAAGAAGGAAGCACACCATTTTGAGGTCAACACAGATGATCCATTCGTGAATGTGATAGTGCAATATATCAATCTCTCTCTTTATGTCCTCCTATTCTTCGCTCAAATAAACTGAATGGCTTATTTGGGACTGCTCCAAATAAATTTCCGTTGTGCAGGAATACGCATTTCAAGCTCCTCTTTGAACCATCGATGAACAGTCGCCATTCAGTTGCGGTATAGGATGGAATTCCCAACTCCTCCGTTAAACCATGTACGCTATGGCAAAAAAGAATTCCACCGTTACTTCGAAAGTATTGAAGAAATTCACTTTCTCATGATTGAAAGTAGGATACATTAGCTCCCTGTTCAAGCAAAAATTTCTCGTGAAGCTTGATGCTAAGAGTTCTGAAGCTTTTTTCTTCCTATGACTCACTCCCGATTCAGCGTAGAGTGGTCACATTAACGTAAGCTCTAGAGGAAACACATGACGTGATAGAAGAAAACTAATTGCAGTTCTGAAATCAGCAACCTTTTTTGACTTAAAAACAGCTGAAAAATCGAAGTGAACAGAAATTGAGTTAAACATTGTTCCCCAGTGTTATCGGAGTCCATGCCAAATTAATCCATTGTAAAGTGTATGTTTCGAACAGCACCAATGTCAATCATGAAATAAGGAGTGATTCTTAAGATAAACATTGGATGCTTATAAAAATGTGTTTGTTAAAAGAACTAGTTTTAGTTTTATATTGATAATAACTCATACAACTTAACTCAAAACGAGAAATGGATAAATTTCAAATGTGAAACTCGTCTCAGCAAATACCACCAAGTTCTGTACAGTGGGCTGCCATTGTTTAAATGGAACTTTAATATTGGACAATTGCTGTGCGTATATGATGTTTATTACACTCTTATATATATATATTACAATAACTAGCAGATTTGAAGTTAAATCATGGTTAATATTATCATACAAGTAAAGCATTTATGCAATTTTAAGACCATAGTTTTTTTTTCGAAGAATAGTTTAAAATTTTTACAATTAAAAGCTTTTGTACTGTTGAAAATGCTTTAATTATGAAAATTCTGTATAATAAAAAGAAAACCAAACTCAATCTATTGCACTACACGATCCATTAATAATCCTGGCCTGCAGTAACAAACCTTATATTCTGAACCATAAGGTCGGAATTTCTTTACATCATATGCCGCTATCAGGTGATCTGCTTAAGGGGCTGCTAGTCACTCACTTTCCGAATTCTCCTCCGTAATGTAAAATAGACAATCTCAATAAATTAGACGGAGCAAAATTTCAACACTTCATGTAAAATTAAGCTTATATTTTAGAAATATTTTGGAAACTAAAAAAAGAGAGACGTTCTTTAAGATGAATATACAGAAAAAAGAAGTTAAAACTAATAATTTCCTGTGGAGATATTTTCAATATCTCCTATCCATATCCATCAAACACCTATTGACATGAAATTACCGAGGATAATTCGGAAGCTAAGTGTCTAGCAGCCTTAACGTGGAACCCTCAACGTTTACTTCCCAAGCAAGCTTGTCACTCGTTTTATCGATCCTCGAACAGATGAAAGTTTGATTGAACCTCGCATACAGAGGAACTGTGGACCTATAGCGTGGTACACGGACAATAAAATAGAACTCTGGACCTGTAGCGGATCTGCAGACGGACAATAAAATAAGTAAAACGCAAATAAATTTTGTTTGGACATTTTATTGGCTAGTATAAAACTATAAATTCCAACATGCAATTTTTAACAGTTTAGTAATGTTAATTTTTGTTGCAATTTAGTAATGTCACTATTGTAACATCACTATTGTATTCATTTTGTTGCGCTGTTAGTTTTTAACTTACTACGAGACATTCGTGAACTTTCTTTTTAAAAACTGATTTCTAATTTTTTTTACAACAGATTAATGCAAGAAAAAGAATATTATTTTCCATAGGAAATAATCTTCTACAAACAAATCAAATCTACATTTCATTAAATTTTATGAGAATGCTAAAGATTAAATTTCGTTTTCTGGAATTCTGCCATCCGTCCGGGTTACGAATGTCAGCATACACGTTTTAATTTATTCTTCTTGAATATTTTAAAAAGAAATCAGTTTTCTGTATTACATAAAGTAAAACTCTTCTTAAATCCGTAAAATCGTTTTAGAAAATTAAATTCCCTATTTACTTTTTTTTCCGAAAGCAATGTTCCTTAATACAAGTTATTTCGTCCAATTTTTCTTGTTTTTCTTAAATTTCTAACAAAATAAACTTTCATCTATTATGCAGCAATTCTTTCCAAACTCCGTGGATATCGTATGACAGTGCATCGTTGCAAGCTATATCTTTATTAGCAATTATTTCAATAGATTCCCTTGTAATGGCTTCCTGGTAATTATTTATACGAATGATAATCCCGGATATATTAAAATCTACTTTTATAGGATCAGTTTGAGCTAATCTCGATAACGCAATATGGGGTATATTTAATCTGAGATCTGCTTCATGTTATTTAATTCTATTTCGAAATTTTCTCATCCTCTTACCTACATAAAGAAAGTCTTTATTATCTTTTTTGAAAGTTATAATGCATACTCCTGATAGCTTGGATAGTATCAATTTTGGTATTTAAGGGTGTTCCCCCGTGTGACGACCTGTATTTTAAACATTTTTGGGGAATTTTTTTGGATGACAAATTAAACAATTGAACTTTGAACTTTTTATTATAAATTTATTGCTATTTCAAGAATATGCAAAACAAATTTCAAGCAAAACCTTTATTAGAACGGAAGTTAAACCACTCTGAAGACACCAGCCTCCAAAAAAAGTACGCTCACTTCCTCCAGGATTTCGGTTGATTGGCTTATCTCAAAGAAAAAAAACGGCGTTTTAATCTGTAAGCCTAAATAGAGCGAATAAACTAGAATCATTTTAAAATAATGAAAACTGGGTTTTTGGCAGACTTCAGAACTTTTTTTTTCAAATTTCATGATTTTCTTTTCGTTACGAAAAAATTGAAATTTTCGGATGATCATTGTTCACCCCGTGCGTCTACATGTGCTGAGTCTGCTCTGCAAATTTCAAGTGAATCGGTCAAACCTTTCTCGAGATATGATGGAGGAAAGTTTGATAAACAACGTTTTGATAAAAACGCGTTTAAAGTTTCAAGTACGGTTAAAAATGAGGAAAATCTCAACTTATCATCAATCTGCGATGCCTGGTCCTTAGAGCATTCCTTCCTCTTCCTCTTGGAGGTTGAAATAAATTCACTATCAAAACTATCGAGAAATATCATTCGTAGTAATAGTATTATTTCGAGAATAAAATATTTCGTTATATCCATAAGTGATTCTTGTTTAATTATTAATATTGAAGGTATTTTCATGTTTTATTTTTACAGCACCACTTCACAACATTAAATCACACATATTAATATATATATTTACATAACATCTATTCCAAGAAAAAACATTTCCCCGACCTAGAACAATTCAAGGTTGTTACTTATGAAGAAGTCTAGCATCACTGACATTTTTTTCGCGGGCTCACTCTCCACACGTACCGAGTCACATCATTGCTCGGCTTTTTTTTAGATTTCTACCCCATGCACAGGTCCGATTTCGTAACACTGCCCACCCATGAACATAGGGGTGTTCATCACAAATAGATATATAAAATTAATACAAATACAAAATATTTTAAAGGTTATAAATACTTCAAGAAATAACCATATATGATTAAACTTCAACTAAAATAAGAAAAAGAAAACAAGCTTAGCACATGAAATTAATTTTTAGAGTCACATTTAGTTCCAAGTTCCAGAAGATAAATCAGTTGGATGGGTCTTTTGAGAATACATTTCTCAGTTTTGACTTTATAGGCCCTCACCTTCCCGTCTCTTCCAGGAAATAATTTAATAATTTTTCCTAGACTCCAAAAATTTCTGGGTAATTTATCATCCTTGATTAGTACAATGTCATTTAATTTAACCCTCTAGTTCATACTGTTGCCAATTGGCAACAAATTAAATTTTCTCTCCTTATCGTTTATTTACCGTTGTCTCTTGATAACTTTATGCTTTATGTATTCATTTTGACCCTATACTTAGGCTTAATACATTAAAAATACCATAGGTGATAATAGTTGTTTATCATTTACAAATAAAAAGGAACTTTTGAAGTCTTCCATTTTCCTAGCCATTGATGGATTTCTAACACAAATAAAAAATATTTGAAATGCAAAATTTCGTTAAAAAAAATATTTTTCAAAAGAATGTGCTTTTAAAAGTGATTTTAAATAATTTTCTGTAAGGTTTCTTGCAACAAATATTGTATCCTTGCAAATATACGTTTGTTGCCATTTGGCAACACCATGAATTGAGTTCCGCTTTTATTTCCTTTTTTCAGTATTCTGTTTAATGAATTTGTTGATTGTCTCATCTTGCTTTTTGTCTATTTTTTCATCAAAAAATTTGTTCTGATACAGCCTCATCATGTTCAGCATATATTTTAAAGAAAAGATTCTAAAAAAATATTAACAGAAGAAATTTGGATTGGATTATCTGATGACAGTGACATTTCTTACAATGACAGGGATGGCGAACCACCTTTTGATCCAAACCTTCTGTTCAAAAACTGTTCAGACACTTGTGATGAGAATGATTGTGATTTACAAGCAGATAAATCAGCTAATGAAATTGACTCGAATTTTGATGCAAACGTTGGGATAGTGCATTCCATCTACATCAAAACAAAAGCAGCCAGGTAAACGTAAAAAAAGGTGAAAGCTTTAGTCAGATCCTTCTTTAAAAAGATTATTGGAGATGTTTCTCTGCGTGAAAGTGTTTTATAATTAAAAACACCATATAAATATTTTTTGTATTTTTCCACCCAGTACGTTTCGAGCGTATCTCTTAACAAACGAGCCTGTGTGATGTTTTAAAACATGTTCAAATGCCACTCAATATATGCTCGAAAGATATAAAAAAGTATCTAAGGATTTGTATCTTGAGTAGCGTGACAAACTTTAAAATCATAAGATTGTTTGGGAATCCTGTCATTGGTGTACCACCAGGTAGTCGCACTATGATCTTGAATACATTTGAAAGTATACGGTATACGACACTTTTCCCATCTGAACGATAATGCATTGTCTAATGGGAAATATAAGTTATTCAAATTGAGACCAATAGTCAGTACCCAGAATGGAAAATCTTATCCATTCCCATCAAACAATCTGCATGTGCTTATGAGAAAATAAGTGCGCCAAAGACTCGTCACCATATGAAGCAGTATATAAGCCCCCCCCCCCAAAAAAAAAAAAAAAAAAAAAACTCGCATAAATGTAGTTTTAAATTGTTATTTTTCGCAGGAGATATTTTGATATTTATTTGCCTACAATTTTGATAGTTATTGCGAAAAAAATACAACCAGTCTGTCAGGTAGACATGACTTGGAGGTTAGCGTTTGAATCAATGCTAGACTAACTCATCCAGTCGTTGAACCTGTAAGTCATGAACTGTATTTTGTCTATGTACTGTACATGTCTATTAAACATCAGTGAACATAACGACACTTTTTAAATCTAAGGTAATTTCGTGCCTTGGAATAATAAGAAAAAAAAAACAGAACCCCATGCTGCAAAATTTCACCCGACAATTAACATAATACGCTTAATGCATGGTGTTGCCAATTGGCAACCATTTAAAAAACCCCAAAATACGGAAAAATATAAGAGTGATAATTTTTTTAGTATTTTTCCTTTAATGTATGCCCATTAAAAGAAACAAATATATTTTTTAAATGAAAAATAAAAAATCATGCACTAGAGGTTTAAGTTGAGGAAAATTGGTTTTGTTCAAACTTAAATGAGCTGAGCTCAAATTTAACAAGTATCCCCCTTTCCATCTAGACCTAAACAAGCGCATTAATTTTTCACGATAGTTATAAGGCCTAATTAATTCTTTCCTGGAAGAGATATTCGAGTCAAGATGGAGCCTAACTGGGGGGAGGGAAGTTTTTCTTCTCCCTATCAAGAGGTGAGCAGGCGTTAATGGTAGGGGGTCTGGACCTTCTGGAGAGGCATATGTCAAAGGTCGAGAATTGACCATGCCTTCAATTTTACGTACGACAGTATTCAGTTCAACCACAGTTAGAGCTGATTTACCTATGGTTTTTCGCTTAATGTATTTTTTTATTTTCCTTATCATTCTCTCATAAAATCCCTCCCGACATGCTGCTCGTTCGATTATGAACTTCCACTTAATGTAATGGGAAGGAAAAAATTTTTGTACATCTGGATGAGTTATAATGGATCAAAGGTTGCTCAAGTTCTTTTCGGCTTGTTTGAATGTTTGAGCATTGTCAGAATATACTATAGATTGTATTCCTCGTCTTGAAATGAATCTGCGAAAGCCTAGTAAAAATGTTTTAGTTGATAATCTATCTACAAGTTCTAGGTGTACATTTCTTGTTACAGCACACGTAATCAGTAAGATATATTGTTTGTTACCAAGATGTTTGTTGCTGATAGCCCCCTAGTAAGCATATCTGCAGGATTATCCCTGCTAATTACATGCCTCCAAGAGCTAGGGTCGCTCATCCCCCAAATTTCTGTTATCCTATTGGCAACAAACGGCTTCCATTAGGATGCGGCTCCGTGTACCCAATGTAATACGATAGTTGAATCTGTCCAAAGTACTATTTTTTCGAGATTAGTGAAAATACCTTTAAGGATGTATATGTATCCTAGCAGCTATTAGAGCACCTAAAAGTTCAAGTCGTGGCAGCGTTATTTTTCTCAACGGAGCATCTCGGGCCTTAGACATTATAAAGCATGTCTTAAAAGCACCTTCGGATGTTTTAAACCGGAAGTAGGCTACCGCTCCATAGGATTTTAAGGAAGCGTCGGAAAATATGTGAAGTTGTACATTGTCCTGCAATTCACCCGAGTGATAATAATACCTGGGTATTTTTAATTGTTCTAGAAATTCTATTTCATGATACCTTGTTCTGTATTTAATTTTAAATTCTTCGTTAAATTCATCGTCCCAGTCTAACGCACTCTGCCATAATTCTTGTAAAAAGATCATAATTCTAATCAAAAATGGTGACATAAATCCAATAGAATCAAATATTTTGGCGGGAGTTTGGAGAACATGCCTTTTCGTGAATTCCAAGCTATCATTATTTGACACTAAAGATGCCAAATCTATGGCCAGAAAATCCTCTTTATTATTTCAGTTTAGCCCCAATACTTTAGATTCTGCACAATTTTCATTAATTTCTAAAACCGGGTTACCATTCCACGATTCTTTTAATTCTGGTGAATTAATAAGGAACATTCGCAATTGCATATTACCATCTTTAAATATAGAAACTGCAGTTGATGTTAGTTTCATGGCTTCTGCAACCGTGAATGCTCCATAAATTAAGTCATCCACGTATAAATATTTATTAATCATTTCATAAAAAACGGGATCTATCTCCTTATAATTACGAAAATGCTTTTAATTGTAGGAGCTAAAACATAAGGGGAGCTGGTGATGCCGAAACAGTGACGGTTAAAATGGTATAAAAGGCTGCGTTTATCTATGTCGCAGTCATCGAAATAAAAAAAAGTAAATAATTTCTATTTTTGATACCTGTATTTGTAGTAAGGCCCTAGCAATATCCCCCGTGAAAGCAATTTTAAACTGCCTAAAATTCAATATCACATCTATGAGATTAGGATTTAAGTGTTTCCCCGCGAAAAGACATTAATTTAGACTTTTTTCCTCATTTTTGTCGGCGGCTCGCGTCAAAAACTAACCTTGTTTTTGTGGTAGAAGAACTCGGCCTTGAAATCGCTGTATGAGGCATTACATGTTAAATAGAGCAATTATCATTGCATTTTTCAATAATTCCCTCACTTAATAGCTGTTTCATAATTTCATTATATCTCAAAACCAAAGATTTATCACTCTTTAATATTTTCGCCAAACCCGCAAAACGCTTTTTCGCAACCTTGTAATTATGAAAAAAATTTTGTTTATCTAATTCATTACACCATAACAAAGGGGTCATATATTTGTAATTTTTAAAAATGATTTCTTTCTGGTTTGATTAATGACCTCTAAGTTCCATCGTTCTTTTGATCATTAGAATCGATTAAATAGGACTCGATGTGCCATAAATTTCTAAGGTCATTTTCTGAAGGGAAACAAATTACATTTAAACAGGAAGTTGGGTGTTAATTATTACTATTAACTCGACCGACCAAGATTTTACCAAATATTGTTGGCTGCATAAATAATTGATGATTAATTTTTTCGACAAATTCTATTTTAGTAGCAAATAAATAGTCTGCCCATAGAAATATTTGAACAGGTTTCGAATGAATAAATGTGTCAGCCAAGACATGTTTATCTAAACGTAGTTTATCTATTAACTAATAATCAACAGAAATCATTATCTTAGTACCGCTAATAATTTCAGAGACCAGTGCTTTTACAGTTATTTTTTCATAAGGAGGAAGACAACTAATAATAGTTAAACTTCTTTTACTATGGCGTCGCGATTCGCGAATGTATAAACCAAAAGTGTTTCTTTAGTAACAGCTTTCAATTTCAACGCTGACGCTAAACTTTTTGTAATAAATGTTCTAGAGGATGCAAAATCATATAAAATTCTCGTGTTTAATTTATTTCCTGTTCCCTGCACTTATACACAGGCAGTTTGCAACAATGTAGCATTCTTTTCGGGTGAATTATTAGTTTTAATTACATATGAAAACACACGGCTTGACTTCCGTCATTTTTAGAAACTTCGCCTTTCACTGAGCCATCATCGGGACGCGTTTTTGCCACTTTTTAGTTGGACAAGATAAATAATTATGTTGATAGCTTTTACACAATTTACAGGGAGGTATTTTTACCTTACACAAGGATATTAAGTGGGATTTCAAGAAGCAACGACAGCATCTTCCATGTTTTCTTTAACTTATACCTTTTCTGTTCGTCATTAAACGTTCATATTAAGTTACATTTTAAGCTTAAATGATTCGAATTACAAAATACGCAAAAATTTTTTACAACAGCATTAAGCGCGATTGAAGTGGGAACATTAGGTTTTATTCTAGAATTCCTTTTTTCCCATCGTGTTACTTCCTGATTTTTTAAGTAAATCCCTGACACTGCATTAGCTGTCTCTCGCGACTGTATTTCAAACTTTATGAAATTCATCCATTCACGTCATCAGCTTTTTCCATAATATCTTTCCTCTCAAATTCCACTACTAAATTACGGGGTAACTGTTTTAAGATTATTGGTATCAATAAATACCCAAAATTATCTGATGCCACCCCGATGGTTTGCAAGTTTCGAATGCTCACCTCGCATTCGTCATATAAATCTCGTAACAGTTTTATGTCCGCGGTTGATTTTACTGGTTCTAGTTCTAACAACTTGTTTATAAACCCGCTTATCAAAATTTCTGTTTTCTCGTATCGATTTTGCAGTAAGTCTAAAGACTGCTGGTAATTAGTTTCGTTTAGGGCTAGACGGGAAATTGATTTAAGTGCTTCACCTGCCAAAAATGATTTTAAATAGTTGAATTTGTCAATTTAAGTTAAACTCTTTTCGAATCGATTGTACTTTTGAAACTATTCATAAATTCTAAAAAGGTATTTGGATCCACTTAAAGACTGGTATAGTTATTTTTGACAAATTTATTGTTGCCGGTCTAGCACTAACATAAGGAATTGTACTCGCATTAAATACAGAACTAGTATCAAGTTGATCAGAATCAGTTTTAAATTTCTTCAAATTCAATTTAATTTTAAATTTGGTTTCATTTATAACATCATAATCGATGCTCGTTTGTATATCATTTGTTCCATCATCAATTAATTCCTGAATTTATGATAGTCTGATTATTTACAAATTTTAATTCAGATTGCTTATCATTAATATTAGTTAAATATTCTGTAAGTTGATCGAAGTTACTTTTATTTTCAAAGTCAAGACTATTTCTATATAAGTTTCAATTTTTGTTATAAATTTCGTTACGAAAGTCTTCATGACTTTTCTTTTGCTTTTTAATTTGTCGACATCCATAATTTTGATGCATAGAACAAAATGGGTACAGCAACTTTTCTATCCGCGACGTAAAGTCGGATGATCCGTGGACATGTAATCCAATTTTTCAAAGACGGAGTTTTAATCCTATGCACTAGTACTCCATGATAATCGAAACACTAACATTAATAAATACGAAGACGTGAGTGGCACTCTTGATAAACACTGATAAATCCGATCTAAAAATTTTCCGGGGTTTTGTGGCACCATGAAATAAGTTCACTATCAAAACTATCGAGAAATATCATTCGTAGTAATAAATTATTTCGATAACAAAATATTTCGTTATATTCATAGGTGATTCTTGTTAAATGATTAATCTTGAAGGTCATTTCATGTTTTATTTTTATACTTGTTTACCACTTCAGAACATTAAAGCACAAATATTAATACATATATTTATATAACATCTATTCCGAGGAAAAACATTTTATTTCACAGACCGAGAACAATTCAAGGTTGTTACTTATGAAGAATTCTAGCATCAGTGATAGATTTTTCGCGGGCTCATTCCCCACACGTACCGAGTCACGTTATAGTTCGGCTATTTTTAGATTTCCACCGCACGCACAAATGCGAATTCGTAACAGAGGTTTTTAATGCGGATTCCTCTGCTCTTGCTTCCATTCTCGCATTTTTCGAAACGCCACTTGTGCGCCGTTCGGAGCGCACGACGCGCGCTTCATCACGGTTTGTACATAAGTATGCGCTTTGCAGCCATTGGGTTCATCCCATGATTGCCATTATTTTTAATACTCCTTGGAAACCTTTGCTGAATATAATAACAGCAAGTACGTTGCAGTATCAACTATTTTGTCGCCAGAGTGCAGATGTCTTTGAGCGAAAGTCCAAATCAAGGAATTTGGGTATTTGTTACTGATTTGAGTTTCCGCACCTAAACAACGGTTCAACTATTCATCTCTTGACAAACACGTGACTTCATAAACAGGTTTTATAACTTCTTGGATTTTTGGTAATAAAGGTGGCTTGACGTGACGGAATTGTCCGAGCTTCCGCCTTGCGACATTTACACCAGCTGTCTTCGCCTTCCGGACAATATTCATGCCTGAGGATTTTCATGTGATGAACTTTTATGGTAGAAAGTAGCCCAAATTTCTTTGTATATAGATAGATATATATAATATATAGTATATATAGGTATATACAGGATGGTCATAAAAAAACTTTGCCGATATATGGACCTCTAGCGCCTGGTCCGCCCAACCGATCGAGATTAAATTTGAGATATAGTTATTCAAAGGTATGAGCTCGGGATTCTATAAACGGCAAAAAAATGGCGCTCACAGTTACGGTTATAGGTACATAAACTGAAATTTTCGAATGGCAACGCCCATTTTTTCCCGTCGCAAAATGCTCAGAGCATGCGAAAACCTAAAAGAGCGTTGGAACGGTACGTGTATCACATCAAACAGGCGCGTTATGCATGCATAAAAATTGGCTCTGCGAACGGCCTAAAAGAACACGTTCGGGTGGCACCAAGGAAATTTGCATACGACAGAAGCAAGACACTAATCACAGAACGCCATTCGCCAGATATTCAAAGTAGAAAACGGATAAAAAGCGAGGTGGGAATGTTGGTTCTTCAGTTGGGAGCTCACACATGCCGATGAAATGACTCTGCCAGCGAAAGTTCGTGGTGAATTGGTAAAACTCTATTATCAAAATGGGATGAATGCCACGGAAGTCTTCCGTGTTTACTGTCGAAACCATAACCAAATATGTGGCCCATGTACCCCGCAAGCTCTGCGTGATTTAGTAGAGAAATTCGAAGAAACTGGCAGCACCAGTGATGACCGCGATCCGGCCGACCAACTGTTCCTGAGGACAGACACTGTTATGGATGTGCATGACATAGTGATTTCAGGACGGATGCAAGAGGTGCAGCTCGTGTATTGGATATACCGAAAACAACGGTTCTAAAGCCGACTGCGCTCTGTAATCCGATGTTTCCAAACCGGTACCTGCGCGTCCAGATGTTGGATGCGAGAGACCATCAATAACGTACGGACTTTGAAAATTAATTTCTTATCCGATAGGATGGTGATAACGATTGAACTCTTCGCTTATATGGACTCTATCAAATGTCAGATTGAAAAATTCCGTTACGCTTGATTGTTTTGTCCATAGTCTCCCGCTTGCAATACGTAATTACCTGTGAAGACACGCATGTGGAAAATATGTAATCCAAATAAAAGTTTTCTTTTCTCCGATCTGTGTAGCAATCAGTGATTGGTGTCTTGCCTCTGTCATAGGCAAATTTCATCCGTGCATCCCGATCGTCCTTTATATGCTCGTTCGCAGAGTTGATTTTGTGCGTGCATAATGCGTCCGTTTTTTGTGATACACATACGGTTCCAACGCCCTTTAGGGTGCTCGCATACGCTGAATATTTTGCGACGGGGAAAAAGGGCTTTGCCATTCGAAAATTTCGAGTCTCTGTACCTATAACCGTAACCGTGAGCGGAACTTTGTTGCGTTTCACTGAATTCCGAGCTCATACCTCTGAATAACTATATCTGAAATCTCATCTCGATCGGTTGATCGGACCAGGCGCTGGAGGTCCATATATCGGCAAAGTTTTTTTATCACCACTCTGTATATATAGGTAATATATAGAAGTAATTTTTATAGTAAAAACTATGTACAATAATCGGCTAAATTCTATTTTTGTGTTACTTTATTCTTTCTGCGGGGAAAAAAATCCGATATTGACCTGATTTTCCGATCGATGAACGGTAATATATAAAAGTAATTTTTATAATAAAAGCTATGAATAATAAGCTGATTCAGTTTTTTGGGTTACTTTGTTCTTTCCTATGTGGAAAAAACTCCCGATGTAGACCTACTTTTCCGACCAATGAATGGTAATCCATAAAAATATTTTTTTATAGCAAAAACTATGAATAATAAGCTGGTAAATTCAGTTTTTGGGTTACTTTGTTCTTTCCTATGTGAAAAAAAAATCCCGTTGTGGACCTACTTTCCCGGTAATGAACAGTAATCTCTCTTTAATGATAACAACAATGCGTTTGAAATGCTTTAAAACAAATGACATAGTGTCGTTTGCTTTTATTTCATAGGCATAATTTAAAATCTTTCATTTTACTTAAAATACTAAATTCAGAAAATTGTTACTCACTCGAAGCAAATAACGAATATTCAGCTACAGGTTATTTTTTTATAGTCTCGAATAGAACGTTCAATTTCAAACATCATTTTCAATTTGCAAGAAGTAAACAAATAATAACAACTGTAAAATATTAAAAAACTGTTTTTTTTTTTTTTTTTTTTTTTTGCTGTTGTTGTTGTTGTTGTTAAGTTATTCAAAGATTTAAAAGTTAGTAAATATTTTTCTAAATATTATGTGTTTCGATGTTTTTCATATAGAAGAAATTAGACTAAAACCGGCTATCTAATTATTAGCTGCCTCTTGAAGCCACTATTTCAAACATAGTTTAACCCTTAAAAACTTAGTGTAACTCATGAGTTACATGATCTGTTTTGCCATCTGGAGCTTTCTATTGCTCTTTTGGTGAAATATTATGTGTTACTTGCGTGTAATAACATGCATTTAAGGTCGTCGGTCTGTTTTAGTTCTGATTTGTTATCACAGCTTTTTTTATACTGCTTGCAAAGTGCTCGACTAGCTTTTTTCCCCTATCTTTATAAGGTATTAATTATTCATTCTTCAAACTATTAAAAGCATTATAAGAATTATTATATCGTTGAAAAGTTTGCTATTGTGAAGTGTAAACGCTTTAAAGTATGTATATAGTTTTTAATTGTCATATTTTGAGCAATTTTTGTTATGTAACTCAGGAGTGATATTGTGACATTATGTCCAGCAGAAACATAAATAAATTTTTTCACTATTTTTCTAGTGGATAATTAATAAAAAATGACTCAAATATAATTAAATAAAAATTATGCATTAAAAGGTTAATACAACTTTGCTTAAATACTCTGCACTCATCCTTATACAATCATATTATTGCATCACATTTTTACCCGACTGAAAAGAATGGTTATGTGTTTCACGCGTATCTGTGTATGTGGATTTCTTTATACCCTCGAAACATCCCAACGGCAGGATGGATTTTTATGAATGAGGTCTCTATCGATTCGTCTTAATTTTCCGATGGTTATAGGATAGGTTTTGTTTTTATAAATTCAAAATGGCGCCGTAAAATAAAAAATGGCGGTAGAGACAAAAAACAAATTTACACACCATATTGAGTGGCATATCATTGGATGGGTATTTCAAAATGAAGACGATGTTTCATTGACCATTTTGTAGTCAGAAGCTCCGTTTAAATATTACACAACCTGGAAATTGTGTACTTTGGATCGCTACCTTTACTGTAACTCTAACCTTCATAATAGACATCTATAGGCCTTATCAAAAGAGTGTTTGTAGATAGGAACTAATAATTAAACACAACTTAAAAGTCATCAATACAAGTAAATAAAAAAAAGTAAGTAATATAAAAAATAGTTTCATATTGATGAGAAATAATTAATTAGTTCGCTTTTTACGCAGTCGGGTTTTTTGATTTTTTAAATTTGATATCTTATTTAAATAAATGTTTGTTTTTTAAAGAAAAGCCAGATCATCCAGTATTATACCGCATTTGGAATAAGACCACGTGAATGAGTTATTCTTGAAGAAAATGAAAGAGTTATTTTAAATTTAAAAGCAACAAACATTTTATTTTATAATATTAGCTGAAAAACTAAACCAATTATATGTCTAATAATTTATTATTATAGACTAAAGTACAATTAGCTCCATTATAAGTTGAGGCATTTCAGAAATGAAATTAACCTCTTTGACAGTTTCAGAAAATCATATTTGCCTTTGTCTATGCAGTTTTGAGGCCTTTTTCGTCAAATACAGTTTGCGGACTTTTCAAGCATTTTTTCCGTAATCGGTTTTTAATCTCACATTAAACATCCGTTCTTAATCCCCCCCCAAAAAAAAAAAATATATGTAAAGAAAAACAACCCGTAAAAATGCTAGCAACGCTAGCAACAGTTTCAATTTGCTAAATAAATCCCTATTAATTATTTTACATGTAATGATATAAAAAATTTCAGTAATTTCAAATTTGTCCATACTTAAGAATTCGGAAAATAAGAAACCAATAAAAATATATGTAAAATTAACTTTTAAACACAAAAACTACACAATTGCTAGCATGTAAATATTGTACACTGATTTTTGTTGATGTATTTTTGCAACATATTTTTTATTTTAACATTTTATCGCATTAAATGTTCTAATATATGTTTTATTTTTTATAGGTAAGCGAATTAATACCTTTAAGAATTGTTTCATTGCTGTAAGTATGTATTTTCAATAAATAGTATTTTTGGCTGTTTTAGAAATAAATTCAAGAAAATCATAATGTATTCATTTGTATCTGCTTCCCTGCTTTTCGTTGGATTTTATTACTATATTAATAACAACTTTGCAGGGTGTTTACAAACTTTCAATACGAACACACGTGATTATATAGAGTAAAATAAATAATAATTGCCATAAAGTTTTGTATTGTAATCAAATTATTCTGTCAGTAATGAAATATGAGCCGTTCAAAGAGGAATGCGCAGTTAAGTTCTTAATATTATCAATTATGAAGATATTTTAAACGGACTTTTCTCTATATGTAATATCATGAAATTACGACACAATTTGGAAGTATAATGTAATTCGGTATGTAATATGTAGCTCGTCAGCTATATTCCAAAATATAAGACATCTATCTTGGATATCTTTGGAAGAGGTTAGCGAGTACAAAAAGATCTTTTCGTGATGTTATCACGTTTAATGAAAAGAAAATTTCTTTAAAATATCTACATATTTGCTAAAGTTATAAACGAATATCCAATATTGGCTTTTAGAAAATTGTTCTGTATGAAGTTGCTTCCAATACGAAAAGTGAAAAGATAACGATAAAAATAAATTCAGGAAAATTTTGGTATATTTTCACGGATCATGACCCTGAAAACTTAGTTAATTATTTCGACGGCCGATGATTAATAAGCCAAAATTTGCTATTAAAAAACAATTTTAAATAGAATATGCAATTGTAAAATAAGGTATCTATCAAGCGTAATTTAAAATATCACTTTACAAAAATAGCTACTTATTAGAGATAATTCTTTTATAAAATGCGTTAAAACATAAGAAATCATTACATTAATTTATGACTTTCTTTGCTTGACTTTAAAAATAAAAGCAATTCTATATTTCAAAATACGTCTGGATGAAATGTTCTTTGAGATGGGATAAGGTATCTGCTTTCAATGTATACATTCTCATGTTTGAAATTTTTTTACAGACAAATGAGGAAGTTCTAGGATATTTATATTAATTAGAAAAGAATACTTTTGGAAAGTCATACATTACGAATTATATAAATATTTTATAGCTCATTTAAGTCGTTTCCAATTAGTTTTATTATTATTATTTGTTCATTTGAAAACAGTTTTCGTTTATGTTATGACAGTTTGAAACGAAATATAAACAAAGAAATAATACGCTTAAAGACATTGTATAATACATAACTTTTTATCGTTTAATGCATTTGTTCAGAATAAGACTTCTTTCACTTAATTTTTAAGTTTAAACTTAAAATTGATCACAAATATAAATAGAAACATCTAACAAGAAATAAATTTAATCTATTTAAAAATGATTATCATTATTCATTTCAAAAAACCGCAAATTATAAAAATTATTTCATCGCAGTAAAAATAATTCTTGCATTTTTCAACTTAATAATGCAGTATTAAAATATCTGTAAGATGTATCAATCGTCCCAAAACTTGTTAAGCACAAAATTTATTGTTAATTTTAAAAGAAAACTAATTTAATTTTAACTACTTATGCAATTCAGATTCTTTTCTCTCCTTAAAATCTCTTTCACAATATAGTTTACGGATTATTATTGTTTCATAAAAACATTTATTTATGCAGTTAATTTATTATACAGTTAATTTTAAACAAAAAATTTTTTATCCAAAAATGATAGTTTACTTCAATTTATAAAAGTATCTCCTCTCTGCACTTGGACAAACTCATATAAATCCTATCTTCAAAAGAAAATCTGTAGGATTTAATTTATTCATTTGGAAATATTTAGACATTTTTCTTAAAATAAATATTTTCCTAAAAATTAGAAAGTATTTTATATATAAGTATTAAATTGTTAAAGAAAATAAAATGTTTTGATTTCGAAATGTGAAATTGCAATAATCTTAAATTTTTTAAGGTATCTGCTCAAAACACTTTTAAATGTAATTTATGTATCTTGCAAACATGACATTAAAGTAGTCGTATATTCGTACATTAAAGTAGCCAATTTCCAATTTTTATGTTTTATGGTAATAAAGTCATATTCCTTACATACAAAATATTTTCAAAAGAGTATTAATATTCCAACCAACGACAATTCTTAATGTTTTTTATATAATACATGTTTGAATATAGTGCATGTACATTGTTTATTATAAAACATAAATAGCAATAATGCGGTAATTTCTTGCATATTCCGCTCTATCTGGAAAAGAAACAACATTACCCAAATAACAAATTCATATTCAGTGCGAACAGAAGAGGAAAAAGTCAAGATCCAGTTTAATAACTGATATAAAATTGCAATTTCTTGCCTTTTTACCCGACTGCCAAGAAGGGTTATGTGTTTCACGCGTATCTAGGTATGTTGATTTCTTTATACCCTCGAAACATCCCAACGGCTGGATGAATTTTAATGAATGTGGTCTCTATCAATTCGTCTTAACCGTTCAACGGTTACAGGCTAGAATTTGTTTTTATAAATTCAAAATGGAGACCGTAAAATACAAAATGGCGGTAGAGACGAAAAAAAAAATTACGCACCATATTGAGTGGCATATCATTGGATAGGTCTTTCAAAATTAAGACGATGTTTCATTGACTATTTTACATTTAGAAGCTCCGTTTAAATATTACACAACCTGGAAGTTGTGTAGTAGGATCTCTAACTTTACTGCAACTCTAACCTTCATAGACATTTATAGGCCTCATCAAAACAGTGTTTATAGATAGGAACTAACAATTAAACACAACTTAAAAGTCATCAATACAAGTAAATAAAAAAAATAGGTAAGTAATATAAAAAATAGTATCACTTTGATGTGAAATAATTAATTAGTTAGCTTTTTACGCAGTCGGGTTTTTTGATTTTTTAAATTTAATTACCTTTTACACTACAGGATAATAATAAATAACTTTAAAATATAAAAAAATTCTCCTGATATAATCACGTTTTTTTATTGATCAAAATAACGTTATGTTTTTTATTTGAATATTAATTGAACGTAAACAAGTTGAAAATGCACTTTTTATATATAGCATTAATTTTAAATTGATAACCTTCATGAAAGAAAATATGAAAACATTTAGGTGAAAAAAAAATATACATTAATCTTTAGATTTGTCAAGAGGTGTAAATAAGGAGTTTTAACATCGTTTATTGAAGAAAATTACTTTAAATAATATAGAAATTTAATTAAAAATAATTGATATAGCACAAAGCAGGCACTGAAAAAAAAACTCTAAGTCATATTTTTTAAATATTAATATTATAAAATTATAAAGTAAATTACTGTGGAAATATTTTCCTACTTCAGTTGGCAATTTATAATTAGTTTGTGAAGTTTAATAAAAGATAATCTGTGTATGATATTATGAGAAATGTTTTGAGTTTATCTGTTATGTTTTAAAAATAATTGTAATGAGTAATTAGATACGATAGAGTAAAAATACTTAAGCATTTTTTAAAAAATAAGATTTTTCCGAAAAATATTTTGATTATGCTATTAGAAAGTAATATTAGAATTGAAAAAGTATAAACTGTTTTGACGTCGATATCACAGATTTCAATAATCTTCAAATTTGTATCATCATAAAATCATAAAATATTTTTAGAAGCAATTTTTATGTCTTGCAATCATAATAAATATATTCGTAAATTAAAATAAACGATTTCCTCTTCTAAAGTTTTATGATAATAAATTCATATTCTTTTGGGTACAAAATATTCTTAAAAGAATATGAATATTCCTACGAATGACTTTTCTTAATTTATTTTATATAATAAATGGTGGTTCATCTGTTGGTGCATTTTTTATTATGAGTGAAAGTCGAAATTCTTTATTGAACATGGAAGGTGGGTCTATGCCATTTATGTATGGAATACAATATCACACATGTGGCCACCGTGGCTCCTCCTTACATGCCATCATCCGAACATCTAACTTTTCCATGACTTTTCCCAGAATGAGCGGATCCATGGCCAAACATTCAGCCCGGATGTTACGTTTGAAGTCTTGGATTGTGCAGGGGGTATTGGTGTACACTTTACGTTTCAGAAAGCTCCCCAAAAAGTAATCCGTTGGGTTTAAATCGCACGATTTTGGCGGCCAATTTACATCAGAATTTCTTGAAATTACGCGATCTGGAAATTTCTCGTTCAATAAGTTGAATATTTGGCGGGCACTGTGTGTCGTTGCACAGTTGTTGTGTTTTCATCGAGTCCATAATTACAAACTGCATTCATTTGACATCATACATGCATTACATATGACAGCTGACAAAAATAACCTGTGAAATATTCATAGTTCAAAAACGAACCATCAGATGAACCACCCTTTACATCTTTGAATATAACTCATGTAAATTGTTATTATAAAACTAACTGATATGTTAAACATATAACATATGTTAAACAAACTAAGGTAATTTCTTGCATGTTTCGCTCTGTCTGGTGAAGGAACAACAGAACCCAAATAAGAAATTTCATATTCAGTGCGAACTGAAGGGAAAAAAAAAACAGGATCTAGTTTAATAACAGAGGTAAACTGCAATTTCTTAACATGTTTTGACCTTTTCGCTTTTTGATATAACAAAGAACTCCGAAAAGAAACCCTCCCCTGATAGAATTATTTTTTTATGAATCATAATAATTTTGTGATTTTTTTTATTTCGAAGATTAATTGAGCATAAACAGGTTTAATATGCACTTTTTATAGCATTAATTATAAATAATAACCTACTTGAAAGATAAAAACCCTTCGGCAAAAAATAAAAATAAAAAAAATCTTTCGATTTATCAAGCGATGTAAAAAAGGCATTGTAACATCGTTTCTCTTTGACTAATATGCATATTTAATTAATTGATATAATACAAAAGAAATATTTCAAAATAACTTAATATATTTTTTAAGGATGTTGATTATCATTCTTACCATAGTTATCATACTTATCAAGTAAGTCTCTTTGAAACTAAATTTATTGCTTTACTTGGAAATTTATATTAAATTTTTTAAATTTAATAAAAGATAACCAATGTATGATATTTTTAGGTAAACACGGACCACAAAAACGTTTAGAATTTACCTGTAAAGGTTAAGGAATTTTTAATGAATAATTAGATTCAATGGAGTAAAAATTTTAGCGATTTCCATTTTTTACACATTCCTCCAATAGCATCATGACATCAGACCACAAATGTCCATCGCACTTTTCCTTAATAAAAATAAATATTATACTACATAATTTAGAAAGATAGCAAAATATTTATGAAGCATCATTACATTATTATTTCTCATGGTTAAATTATCAATAATTTTCATTACATATTTCAGTATTAAATATAGAGAAGTATTTTATTGCTCGGAAACATAGAACTCTATTCAAATGTTCTTAAAATAACATTCTGTTTAAAATAAAATCAATCATTTTCATCGAAATAGTAAAAAAAATCATGATGATAAAATGAGTTAATTTAGCAAGTTTCTTTGAAAACAATTTATGCAAATGACAAATAGAATTTAGTATCCGATTTCCTTAGTAGTTTTGAAACAGATATAGATTAAAAATATATATTTATATTTATATGGCGGAAAAAACTTATTCCAATTCTTGTTTTAATAGTTTTTCATACTACATATCTAAATGTCAATTTATTCATTTTAAAATTAAAATATCGCATTTGAATGAATTCAGATGTCTATTTTAGTATCTTCATTTTGCTGTTAGTAAAGAAATGAACATTTTTTTTTAAACGAGAATAAACATTTTTTCTTTAAATTTATATAAGAAACTTAAAATATCTAGAAAGTTATTAATCAGAAATACGTTAGTAGGAAATTTTTGCATTGAATTAAATAATAGACATTTTCCCCAGTGGATTGGTACAAATATATTTTTTATACAATTACCTATATTAGATTTAATACGGATGATTAAATTTTTTACAGGACTCTACTTTCAACAAAGAGCACTGTATTTACAACCATAAATATTATCACTTTGTAATTTGTAGGCAGTGTGATATGATTATAGGAAAATTAACCCTTTATGTACTGAATTATGAATTCATGAAAAATTTATCTTCTAGAGCATTTTTCGTGAATTTTTTAAACTACATTAGAAGATTTACATAAACATTTAATAAATTTTAGAAGGATTTTAGAAGGATTGAAAGATTTGGAGGGATTCATTAAATTTGAATTTATAGGGATTTTGTGCAATATTTATAACCCCACTCAAATCTTTTATTTTAAATATTTTCTTAATATTTTGTAGAAGTAGGAAATGTACAAATATAATGTTCTTACAATAGAAATATAGAAAGATTTCTTAATAGAAAAATTCCTCCCCCCCCCCCCCACAGCGCCAAGAAAGCTGAAAATATGCAAAGGCAAAATAAATCATCCTTTTAGAAATATTTTTGCTTTGTGTAACAAATAATGCTTTTGGAACAAGATAAAGTAATGCATCTATAACTCATTCTAAACTGTATTACTACTAATCGATGTATTAAATTAATTTTAAAACAAGTTATTTATAAGTACCGTCAGTGGATAAAGGGTTGATTGTATTACTTTTAGTATAACGTCTCTAGAACTTATCGCCTAGTTACTCTTATAAATGACTACAAAATCAAAGTATTAAATGAAATTTCTAATAGCCAATTTATATTTACTATTATAAACTACAAAATTTTGAATATTTTACGAATATTACTGTTTATTGAACGTTCTTAATGACTTTTAAAATTCATTAAATAAAGATTTTCTCTTAAGATAGCTTTCAATATATTTTTCTTTAAATAATGAACTCTTACTAATGTTATCTCGGAAAGGCCATAATTACTTAAGCATTTACATCTTAAGCGCATATAATTATGCATGCTTTAGAAAATTTATCTTGTTTAAGTGCCAATTAACATGAGCATTAACGTTTACTAACTACATTCGTTAAGTAAATAGCATTAATCTCAAAACTTTTTATGAACTAACCTGAAAGCTAAAGAACACGGAATATTCATCAAGCCTGCAACTGCTAAAAAAAGAGTGATTTACAAAAAAAAAAAAAAAAAAAAAAAAAAAAAAAAAAAAAAACTATTAGCCAGTAAATAAAATTTAATTGAATCCTAAACGATGTGGAACATACTTAGTTGGAATCTTTCATGATTTTTCTTCTGCTGGTTTCCTTTCATAAAACCTTTTCTACGATATGGGTCAATATCTGAAAATTGGACAATTTGCGTCCACTGCCAATAATATTCCATTATTTATACTAAAACCAAAAACTCAAAAATATAATATGTTGTAACATTTGTTATAACAATTACCAATGATAAATGGACATATGATGATGTATAAATAATTAATTTTAAGTTTTAAACAAACGAAATCATCATTTCAGTCCCTGTCCCCAGGTACAAACATCCAATATTAAATGTATGTTGTAAAAATTTTTATAAATATTTTTAACTTTTGCTATTATAGATTTATACCTATATACAGTATGGAAAAATATAATACTCCTTTACTCATATAGATTGTATTGTAAAATACTGTAGTAAATATATGTGTCGTTGAGGTTGACAATCATCTCAGTCCCTCTAACCACACATTTAGGTTAACAGATACTAGGTGGCGCTGGCAGAATTATTTCCATTGCAACAGCAACTATAGTTCAACTATCCACCATGAATGAACGTAAGTTGTTCTTCTCATTGTTTCATTTTTAGAAATATTTAGTTTTTGTTCTGAAAAGGGATGAGTATTTTTTATAGCATCATTCATGTCCCCATATTTAATTTTTTATCGATAAAAAAGAGCTTATTGCAACTTTATTTATGTAACTTACAAATGTCACACGGAATATTTAATCATTTACATGTGTTCAAAATGATTCAATAAAATGGCTGTGCAGCTTTTAAGACAAAAACATCACCTCAATCCCCATCATCTCAGTCCCAATTATTAGACACTGATTATGGTGTTAACAGACACTTTCTTCCATAAAAGTTTATCCTACGCATAAAATATACATCCTTGAACTCAAAACACTACAGCATTCAAATGACAAAACATGTATCATAGTATATAATTGTATTTGGAAGTTGGTACATTAATTAAAAAAAAAATAAAAATTCTGGAGTGAAATTGTCCAGTTTTCAGATATTGACCCATTTAATGTTTACAGAATTGGAGAAAGTAAGTAAATATATCTGTTTTGTTTTGTACACTGTATAAAATTCTGTTGATTTTATAAAAATAATATCAGCTAGGATGCCAGAAGAAATCTGCAACAATTTATATTACGGGATAATCCTCGTCCATAAGATAATCCATCTACAAAATCTTTACGAAAACAATTCTATAGTCATTACGTAATTTCTGTTATTGTACAAATTTTACAATAAAAATAGCAATTAAAGGTAGTTATTGTAAAATGAATAGATTTTACTTGCATTTTTCTGTGTAAAAAAAAGAAAAAAAAAGATTTTATATTTTAATATAATGTGATTAATTGCCGAAACGTCAGTGAAGGCTTACTGTGGAGACACGAAAAGTTTTGATTTCCGTTTGTCTGTCTGTCTGTCTGTCTGTCTGTCCGTCTGTTCCGCGATAACTGCCGCAAAAAGCACCCGATCTGCTTGAAATTAATTGAGCATATTCGTGAGATAACCGGACGTAGCTGTATAGTTTTTGGTTAAATTTGGTTCATTCGTTCGGAAAATATGGAAGATTTTATTTTTCTTTATAATGCTTTTCTACGGCAAGTCAGACGATTTTCAAATTTCGATTTGTTGAAAGAAAATGGCACGTTTGATTAATGGATTTAAATGTCAAATTATGGATACTAAAATTCCAAATAAAGGTTTTAAATTATTCCTATTATATTGAAGTTTTATCAATATATCTATAAGATTTTTTTATTTACGTGTATAATGTTTTGAGGACATTTATACATGTATTCCAATAATATAAAGAATTTTTAAATTAATTTTCTTGTTTTACATGATACATATTTCTTTTTTTTCCTTTTCTTCGTTGCCTAGCGACTGTTATTAGTAGCCTATCATTGCGTCAAATATGAATGAAGTTAGTAAATTACGTTAATTTTGTTGCAGGTACTATTAAAAGGCTATCACAAAAAATATTTTATCGCGCCAAATCAATGCAATTTATGCAATTAACAGTGCGCACGATAATGAATTATTTTCCAGTAGATTTATAGATCTCCAGATATGCCTATTTTGGGGGGCTTTTAATATGTTATTGCTATCGCATGGATTAGGATGTTTAAACTAATGTTTAACCATGCTATAAGTGAAAAAAAAGTACGGTTAAAGGCATGTAAATCCTTTTTAACACTTTCCAACATGGATGAAAAGTATTTATGACTTCAGTTTTTCTATCTGTCGCCAGCCGTGTTTCTCTACGTGCTCTAACTCGCGTAAATATAGTCGGGATTACATGTAATTGATATACGTTATTGAGGTTTGCCAAAGTATGTTTGGTATTAAAAATGAAGAGTGTAGCATTCATAGCTTAATTACAGGGACACTCAAAACTATTCCGTTACATTATAGTCTTTGGGAAAAATCGTCTGCGGTGTATTTTAATAATGTTACACAATTTTAAACGTAATGAAATTTATATACTTTATTAAGGTGCACTAGAACCTGGTTACTATAAAATATGTTATGTGTAGCACTTACAGCATGCGTACAGGTAACTCAAAAATATTCATAATATTACAATCTTTGAAGAAAATCCTTTTGTGGCGTTTTTTAATGATGTTACTCTGTTACAAAATAATAAAATTGATATGTATTTTTGAAACATTTTTGTAGTATATGGGGTGCAAAGCATATGTTTTTTTCAGGGTCACACAAAAGTGGTCGATTAAAATGTGGTCTACGGGGGAAAAAAACTCTTCACAGCTTATTTTAACACATTAGCGACGGGAAACGAAAATTCTCGTTTTTATTCAGAATACATCATTGGCTAAGGGTGTGACTTCTACCTTACAGAAAAGACATTTATATTGTGTTGTCCATATTTTTTATAGATTGTAAGACATTATATATTACATCCGTACATTGAAAGATATTTACTGCTGCATAAACATGAAAAACATATCTCAGAAACCAATTTCCGAGACACTTTCAGAAGAGGGAGGAGCTTCTACTGTTTTTAAACCCAGATTTAATTAAATTGCCTGTCGTCAGTGTGTTAAATGTGTTGCACTAATTCAAACATTATGAAATTAAATTACATTACTGTGGTTGACTACAAGAAGCTTGAATATGATTTGGATCGTATTTATCGTTCATTTATAGGGTCACATAAAATATTTCGGATACAGTTCTGGTCTATTAGGGATGATTGCTGAAGAGCATTTTCGATTATGGTGTGCGTTTTAACGTTAAGTAAATTTGTGCTTAATAAGTAGTGCTTAAATATTGTATAGACCATGTACAGGGATACACAAATGAATTCGTAAGTATAAATGAAAATGAGCGCGAATTGCTTCAGTGTTTTTTTTTTTTTTTTGAGTTATGTATTTCCCAGCCCAATTACATTTAGTATACTAACAAATGTTTGCAGAATTTAAATAGAACCATATACAGGACTCCGCAGAAACTGGATATATGGTGCACACTATGCATACTAATCCCTGGAAATGTGATATGAGCAGTTTTAAGAGGGTTTTTTGTCTGCATTAAATTTAAATGTTATAGACGACGCGTAAAAATCTTCACGTAATACACAGGGCTGTAGAAAAGAATTCATGTACGTTTCCGTATATTGATAGAATTTACTAAAGGACATTAACACAATTAATTGATAATTACAAATGTAAATTAAATTACACTACGAAGGGGTTCAGGGGGGCAGAGCCCCCCTGAAGAAATCTACTTTATTATCTAAAAATTACCAGAATAAGTAGCTCATGAGATTTTCAGAATACCATTACATAACAAGGGGTTTAATTTAACGCTTCTAATGTCAGAAACCTGCGAAATATTTTTTCGTTTTATAAATGTTTATGTAATTTCAAAACTTTAAATTTCGTTTTTTGTAGAAAGATTAATATTACTCAAAGGATGCTAAACACAATGAATTGTAGAGCTGACGTTGAGGCTCCTGATCTGCAGATTTACTAGTTTAGCTATTAATGTTCAAATTAATTCTATTTACCTTCCTAGAAATAATTCTACTTAAATTCATATAAATCAAACCTTGTGAAAAAATTTATAATGTTTCGACGTATAATAAACAGAATACAAACTTAAACTAATCTTCAGCTTGTTACTATGGTGATCATAAAAATGGCTGTGAGATCAATTCAAGTATCTGTTTTCTGCTAACTTGTAGCAAATATACTGTTATCTAAAGGAGATTTGTTTATTATGTAAATAAATATTTATGAAAATGTATGTATGTATATATATATATATATATATATATATATATATATATATAATTACGCAAATCTCAAAATAAAATAGCTAGGAAGAAAAAGCTAAAATTATCGTAATGACACGATTTTTGTGCGATACACATTTAATTATTAAAAATTTAAGTTAAACTGAGAATATTTTAATTTTATGTATCCTAAAATCCTATCTATCCTAAATCTTGCATATTTTGTAACAGTGATAGAAGAAACATTTTACTTAGCATGCAATATCTGTATAAGAAAAAAAGTATGAAGGAAAACATAGTTTTAAAAAAATCCCTGCCGGCCCGGCCTACAGGCGGAGGTAGATTTCGAAGTTAAGTATACTAATTTCACAAACAAAAACCAAATCATGATTAGAGATAAACCCACTTTAACAATTTTATCTCGCCGCTTTTGACGAGTTTTTATTCCATTTTTATATAATAACTGGTTTTATTACAATCATGTTAGGGCGGTATTCAAATAAATACTTTTCCATGCTCAACAACTCGAAATTTTCTGGCATAACTCCAGATTCATTTTTAATAGGAAAAACATGAAACTTGTTGACGTGATTTTTGAAGAGATTTATAAGCGACCTGTGTTTTTAATTTTCGTTCAATTAATTAAAACTTGATATATAAACAATTATTTTCTCAGTAAGACAATATTTTTCATTTCTAACACAATCTCTTCGGGAAATTCCGTTCAAAATGCCCACTTTGACAACATTTTTTTGAAATATATTCTGCCTCTGACAAAAAATCGATCATTACGGTACATTATATAGTTTCTGAATAAGCGAATCTACCAATTGGATGCGTTTGAGAGCAAAAATTAATTTAAAAATGAGTCAGAAAATAAGCAGTTTGGATTTGAATACTCCCTTAATACGATGATTTTTCCAACTTAATCCGCTTCGGGAAATTCTGTTCAAAAGGTCCACTTTGACAGCATGTTTTAAAATATATTCTGCCTCTATCAAAAAATTGACCATTACAGTACATTATATAGTTTCTGAGTAAGAAAAGGTACCAATTGGAAGCCTTTGAGAGTAAAAATGGATTGTAAAATCAGTCAGAAAATAAGCAGTTTGGATTTGAATACACACTTACGATGATTTTTTCTTCAACCGCTATGTATTTTTAATTTGTTTTTGCTATAAGAATTGGTCCTATCCAAAACTTGTCTATATAGATGTTGTAAATAATATTAAGAAGATATATGATAAATTCATGGGGATTTTATATCTTTTGAATTGACGGAGTTGTGGATTTTTTTCTTCTTCAAACGACCTTTTTGTTTTCGTTTTTAATTTTTTTTGCGGTACGAATTGGACCTATCAAAAACTTGTGAATATAAAAGTTGTAGATAATGTTAAGGAGATTCATGATAAAATTAATTGGATTTGATATCTTGAGAATTGACGAAGTTATGAATATTTTTGTTCTTCAAACGCCCGTTTTGTTTTCGTTTTTAATTTTTAGCTCACAGGCTATCAAAGCCTGAGAGCTAATGTGCCCGCCCGTTCTGTATGTATGTATGTATGTATGTATGTATGTATGTACGTACGTACGTATGTATGTATGTATGTACGTAACGCGATGACTCTTGATAGAAACATCCGATTTGCTTCAAATTTTTTTCCTAGGTTCACTGTCATAAGGCGCTTCCCTGATTAGTTTTTGGAGTTCATTGGTTAAGGATAAAGGGGGAAAACGGGGTTAGTCCACACCCCACCCCCTTAATTCAGATAAATGGGTTTTTCATGCAGAATGATTCGATTTGCTCCGAATTTGATATACCGGTTTATTATGTTAAGGAACTTCCCTGATTAGTTTTGGGAGTTCATTGGTTAAGGATAAAGGGGGAAAAACGGGGTTAGTCCACCCCCCTTAATTCAGATAAATGTGTTTTTCATGCAGAATGATTCGATTTGCTCCGAATTTGGTATAGCGGTTTATTATGTTAAGGAACTTCCCTGATTAGTTTTGGGGGTTCATTGGTTAAGGGTAAAGGGGGAAAAACGGGGTTAGTCCACCCCCCTTAATTCAGATAAATGGGTTTTTCATGCAGAATCATTCAATTTGCTCCGAATTTGGTATACCGGTTTATTATGTTAAGGAACTTCCCTGATTAGTTTTGGGGGTTCATTGGTTAAGGATAAAGGGGGAAAAGGGGGGTTAGTCCACCCCCTTATTTCAGATAAATGGGTTTTTCATGCAGAATCATTCGATTTGCTCCGAATTTGGTATACCGGTTTATTATGTTAAGGAACTTCCCTGATTAGTTTTGGGAGTTCATTGGTTAAGGATAAAGGGGGGAAAACGGGGTTAGTCCACCCCCCCCCCCCCTTAATTCAGATAAATGGGTTTTCCATGAAGAATGATTCGATTTGCCCCGAATTTGGTATACCGTTTTATTATGTTAAGGAACTTCCCTGATTAGTTTTGGGAGTTCATTGGTTAAGGATAAAGGGGAAAAAACGGGGTTAGTCCACCCCCCTTAATTCAGATAAATGTGTTTTTCATGCAGAATGATTCGATTTGCTCCGAATTAGGTATACCGGTTTATTATGTTAAGGAACTTCCCTGATTAGTTTTGGGGGTTCATTGGTTAAGGATAAAGGAGGGAAAACGGGGTTAATCCACCCCCCTTAATTCAGATAAATGTGTTTTTCATGCAGAATGATTCGATTTGCTCCGAATTAGATATACCGGTTTATTATGTTAAGGAACTTCCCTGATTAGTTTTGGGGGTTCATTGGTTAAGGATACAGGGGGCAAAAACACGGTTAGTCCACCCACCTTAATTCAGATAAATGTGTTTTTCATGCAGAATGATTCGATTTGCTCCGAATTTTGTATACCGGTTTATTATGTTAAGGAACTTCCCTGATTAGTTTTGGGGTTCATTGGTTAAGGGTAAAGGGGGAAAAGGGAGGTTAGCCCGCCTCTCTTAATTTAGATAAATGGGTTTTTCATGCAGAATGATTCGATTTGCTCCGAAGTTGGTATACCGGTTTATTACGTTAAGGAACTTCCCTGATTCGTTTTGGCGATTAATTGGTTAAGGATAAAGGGGGGTTAGTCCACCCCCTTAATTTAGATAAATGTTTTTTTGCAAGATTATTCGATTTGCTCCAAATTTGGTATACCGGTTTATTATAATAAGGAGCTTCCCTGATTAGATTTGGAGGTTCACTGTTTAAGTATAAAGGGGGAAACGGGGGATAATTCCCCTTCACTTATATTTTGAGTGGCATTATTCTTTAAAATAAGAGTATAATATACAATTAGTGTGAATAATCTGTGAGCTCAATGCCATCAGTTTAGCTGGGCACTTTTATTTTTTTTATTTATTTATTTATTTTTTTTTTGCACTACGAATTGGTCCTATCAAAAACTTGTGAATATAAAAGTTGTAGATAATGATAAGGAAATGCATGATAAAATTAATGGGATTTGATATCTTGAGAATTGACGAAGTTATGATTTTTTTTCTCCCAGAAACCCTATTTTTGCGCCTCTTGAGCCCATTTTTAACTTTATTAAAAATCTGTGATACATAAATTTTTGGCCCTATTTTTAGAAGTAATAAAAACTTTAAACTGATTCGATATGTACAAAATTTAAGAAGTTATGGAGTTTTTTCGGTTTTCACAAAACCACTCCCCATTTCCATCCCCTTGGTCCGATTTTGCCCATTAACGAACTTGGCCGAGATTTTAATGCCCCTTTATTTTATGTATCAGTTTGGAAGAGATTGGTGCAGAATTGTGGAAGTTATCGTGTCCAGAAGAAAGTGGTATATATATATATATATATATATATATATAGATAGATAGATAGATAGATAGATAGATAGATAGATAGATAAAGTTTTTTACTGAGGGTGGTTTTTGGCTCTAGGGGTCATGATCGGTGTAGATCTGCAAAAATTTTTCAGAAATTCCAACATAGGAACGACGCCAATAGGTAGTATTTCATACGAAATCTACCTAAAAAAAAACACTGTTTATAAGCATTCCAAGTTTATCTTGAAAATCACATCTTATTTCATGACTGTTTTCATGTTTTTAAATTGAGATGTGTTTTACTATTACTTTCTTCTATCTTCAATCGAAATAAGTATTGTAATCGAAAATTTTTAACTTCTGGTTTTCAACGTATTTGCCCGTTTTAGGGGTCAGAGATCCCAAAAAACATGTTTATAGAAAATGTCTGTCTGACCGTGTGTCCGTCTGTCCGTGAGTCCATATGTCCGTGAGTCCATATGTCCTTCCATATGTTCGTGTGTTCGTATGTCGCCAATATACCATGAAAAAGTGTATGAAGTTATACATGGAATTGAACCAATTTTATTGTGTTAAAAAGGCCCTCCCTCAGTCTGAAGAATTCCAACAGAAGGGGGTCGCTGTAATAGCGATTTTTGTGCGATTTCCATTATTGTACCATCGAAAAGTGTATGAAGTTATGCATAGTATTGAACTAAAATTTTTGTGTATGTTTTCGGCTATGCCAAGCAGCTCCTTCTTGAGTTTGGGAATATTCCGCCTTACGGGAGCACTGTAATAGCGATTTTTGTATAATTTTCTTGATTTTTCGTAGTTCTATTGTACACCGGCGGCTCGTATAGCGACGGGAACTTCGCATCATTATAAGCTGGCTATTCGCGAACGGCTGATGTACGACAGAATAACGGAAAACTATTGATTTTAATTAAATCATGATCGAGATTTTATTCTGATTAATTGACTAAAGCGGAAATTTAAGATGAAGGTCAAATTTGGTACATTATTGAACTAATAATATTAAAATATTGACATTTGTAACTACATTTTGAAATATTAATGTGTATTAATAAAAGGTTTTGCGATTTGCACATCCAACTATATATTACACTCTAATCACACTTTGTTTTTTTACAGAAAATAAATCGTCTAAAGACTCATAAACATTTTTATTACAACACTATTTCTATATATTAATAGACTGATTTTGACAAAAGTCTCAGAATAGTAATTTATCTACCCACGCTAAAAAGATGACAAAATAGTTCCATTATGCTCCAGAACAAATCAGATATCTCATTAATCATGATATTCTCCCTCGTATTTCATTCATCACGATAACGCTTTATGTGTACGTCTTTTGAATTTGAAATAAAATATGGATTTTATCATGAAAATAATTTTCACAATTTTATTCTTATTAAAATATTAGAAAGGGAAATCATTCGTTAAACATAGATTGTGAAATGCTTCCTATCATTATTATTTCAAGAATATATGACAATTGCTGAATCTTTTGGTACGGTGAATTAAAATGTGTAAATAAAAAATTGGGAGGGTTTGTTGAAAAATCTCTCTATTCTAAAAAAAAGTAACTACCGCTGTCACCGCCGCCGCCGCCGCCGCCGGTTTTGAATTTTTTGTGACCGGACGTCTTTCTTCGCTAATATTAAGAAAAGTAATGCATACAAAAATATGAAAATCGGTAGTATTATACAGAAATGTTTGATAAACATGCTGATGCAGACAGTTTTCAAATCGAAGAATTATTTTAACAGATATTTAATGCTAAAGTTGTACAAAATTGTTCCACTAAAAAAGTTTTATCGGAGCAAAAACTATACATCGGAATTTAATAATTTTTAGATTATTTTATACGTTATAAATTCCCGGTGTGCAGAATTTATTTATTTTTTTAATTTGACTCATTTTTCGAGGTTTTATTTCTATTTTAAATTCAAATTTTCAGCATTTCGAGAGATATTTTTTACTTATTTTAGAAAATTGTACTAAGTTAACCTGTTGCCAACTGTATAAACAACGGAAACAATAACGTTTGCTTCAAATTAAAAATTTATTTACACGTGACTATTATAAATGGAAAAGATACTTTCAAATTAAAATTAAATAATTGCGTATAAAAAGCAGGAACTTATTGAAAATTACGTCATAAAAAGTATACACGTGAATTTTAAAAGAGAAAGGATATTGTAAAATAATAAATTCATTAACATGCGTTAGAAGTCTTAGATAGGAGAAATTACGTCATATTTACGTCACATTACAGTTATTACATAAAATGAACACAAAATAACATTGCAAAACAGTTTAAATTTAGAAATTGCGCTAGACATTTATTTGATATTTTAAGAGGATCTTTTCAAATATTTTTGTTAGGAAAGCTCAAATAATATTTCATTTCTAACAAAAGTATTTTCACGTGAATATTTAAAAGAGAAAGAATAGCTTGGTCAAAATTACGTCAGATTAAAAACGATTAATTTAAAATGTCTCATTTAAAAGAACTTTCTTTTCGCTTTGTTAAAATATACCAGGAGACAAAGACTCTGTTTACTTAATTTCTTTTATAAAAGCTTATTTTGAAATGTTGTTACACGTGTCTACGTCATCAAGTTATTTTTATTTCGACGTTTTATTTGTATTTTTATTAATGTTGTACTAATTTTTTTGTTCTTTCGTTATTTAGTGTGTCTAAAAAAATATTTAAACTTTGAAGTCGTGAATTTTTTATGAAAAATAATGCATTAACAAAAAAAGCATTACCAACAAAAGGCGGTATTTTTATTAAATTTATTTTTTATGGGAGATATACTTAAAGGTGTCCTTTACCTGATTCTGAAATAAAAATAGTGGGATTTTGGGTGTTTTTGGTAGTATTTCCTATTTTAAAATATTTTGAGTTGCATTTCATATCAAATCAAGCAGAGTCATTCCATGTCAGTTCCCCTAAGCCATTTAATCACTGTCACAAATTTCAATGAAATTGGGTTTGTTTATAGCTTATTTTAAGACGTAATCACCTTTAATTTTCTTGATCCTAAGTAAAATATTTTTTAAGATAAAAAATATCAAAATTTTGAAAAATTGTTAATTTTTTTAATGACAGTTCGATATTCAAAGACTGCATTTAAAAAAAAAAAAAAAAAAAAAAAAAAAAAAAGTCATTTCAATATAAAATCACTAAATAGGTTTCAAATAATGTATATGTGACAAATAATGTAGGCTGATTATTATTTCTTGTTTTTTATCATGTTTAAACACTAAGAGTGTCTTTTATCTTATGAATTTTTAAAATCAAGAATTTTGTTAAAAATAATGTGTTAATCAAAAATTTATTATTAAATTTTAAAATTATTTTATTATTATTATTAAAATTTATTATTATTACGTAAAAATATCTTTTAAATGGTTATAAAATAAAAATAGTGAACATATGAGAAAAAAATAGCAAAATTTTGGAAAAATGCCACGAGTTGCCATTAATGATTGTTCAATTTTCAAAGGCCTCATTTTATATATAAAATCATATTTCAATAACTAATAAAGAAATCTTCTTCGAATAATTTAAGCAAGGTAAATAAAGTATGTAGATTATGAAAAAAATATTGCTGTAATGTTAAAAAATATTTAAATGTGTCTAAAAAATTGTATAATCTTTGAAATCAAAAATATTTTACAAAAAATAATGAAATTATTAAAAAAAACTTTATCAATCACAGGCGGAGTTTCTATGACTAATTTTTTAATTTTAAATTGTACATAATACTACATTATAACTGGATCTGAAATAAAAATAGTGGGATTTTGGTTGGTTTTAGTAGTATTTAAATCATATTTAAAATTATCAATATTTTCAAATGTAAAACCTATCCAATGTATCATCCCTGGAAATATTTTTATTTATACATTTATTTTATTTTTCAAATTATCTTTTATGTTCGTTTCTTAAGGAAAAAATATACAATATTGTTTTTTAGTAAAACTTCTAGGGCGAAGAGCAATTATCCCTTTCCAAAAAAGAGAAAAATCACTAGCTCCTCACCGCCCAATAGAAATTTTCAAAATGACAGTCCTAATCTTTAAACTCATATTTGGCTGTTAATATTGAAAATTTAGCATTGAGCTGCTAATATTTAAAAAATATACCAAATTTCACTCTTTTGAAGAAAATTTTGACGTATTGTGCTTTAAATATATGCAAAAAATGCATAATCCATTATATTTATATCTTTCAAATAACTATATCTAAAAAAATATTTAAAACTTAATGAGTTGCACTTTTGTAACTTTATTCAGTTTCTAATGATATGTACCGTAATTTCGGGTGTATAGCCCGCAGATCAAACAATTCAGTTTGGACCCAGAAATTTTATTCAGTATTTGAAGACCAATATTTACTGTGATCTAAAAAGTTACATTTTATTTTTAAAAATTTCTGGGTCGAAACACGATTGTTTGATCCGCGGGCTATACACCGGAAATTACGGTAATTTGATTTATTTCATCACAATATTGCTGAAAGATGGATTTTCAACATATATATTTGTGTATATATATATCCCTGTTCTCAAACAAATTATTTAAAAATTATTCATTTATGTTTAATAAAGCCTATATATATTGTTTATACACTTATAGAAAATACATATAGTAAATTTTATGATATTATGTCAATAATGTCTAAAAGTAAAGAACTTATCTAATAGTATGTAACGAAAAATTTAACATGTGGTGTAATGACAACAAAATTTTATAATTGTTTTACTTAATTTGGATGAATGAAAAAAGCTTACATGTTTATATTTTATTGAAGTACAGGTGAAAATGTCACAAAGACATTCCTACCTCAACAACCACTGAGTATGTCGCATTCACACTACAGATGATTTTTTTTTCTTTTTGATCTTTCGGGTTTAATTTCAGATGGTAATGAATTAATTAGTTTTGTTAGAAGTGTCATTGAAGTCAGCATATTAGGCTCACTATTTTTTTTTATATAATTTGTTTTGATTGACTCGATGAACAACAATATTTAAAGGGACCATTTCATGACTTTTCAATTAAAAGCTGATTTATAAATTCATCATGTTGTTTAGTTATTATTATCGTCTTAAGATAATAAGTTGATATTAAAATTTTTAAATGCAGTTTATTTATTATTTGAACAGTTGAAAGTATTTTTCAGTAAGAGTGGGCTGTTGATTTTAAGTCGGCTGTTGAGCAATGTAGTGTTGGTAAAGGAACTGGTACTATTTAATTTAATTTTTATTGCTGTAAATAATATTTGTTATTTTATTATTGTATGTATTATATTTAAGCAAGAGTAGAAATACACGATATCGTAGTCATTTTAGTACATCTTAGCATGAAAAGTTTCAATATTTATCATTAAACATTCACATTTTATGAAAATTTTGTTAAAATTGCTCATATTTTCACTATTTTTATTTTATAACTATTGAAAAGATATTTTTACGTACAATTAAAAAAAGTAATAATAGCCTGCCTTCGGTTAATAATAAATTTTTGATTAACACATTATTTTTCACAAAATTCTTGGTTTTAAGAATTCACAACATTAAACACACTCTTAGCATTTAAACATGACAAACAACAATAAATAATAATCTACCTACATTATTTGTCACATATACATTATTTGAAACTTATTTAGTGATTTTATATTGAAATGACTTTTTTTATGCAGTCTTTGAATATAGATCTGTCATTAAAAACATTTTTTTAAAAATTTCAAAATTTAGATATTTTTTTTTATCTTAAAAAATATTTTACTTGTAATCACGTTTTATTTCCTTGATCCTGTCTTAAAATGAGCTATAAACATACCCAGTTTCATTGAAATTTGTGACAGTGAATTAAATGTCTTAGGCGAACTGACATGGAATGACTCTGCTTGATTTGATTTGAAATACGCCTCAAAATATTTTTAAATATGAAATACTACTAAAAACACCCAAAATCCCACTACTTTTATTTCAGAATCAGGTAAAGGACACCTTTAAGTATATCCCCCACAAAAAATAAATTTAATAAAAATACCGCCTTTTGTTAATAATGCTATTTTAGTTAATGCATTATTTTTCATAAAAAAATCACGACTTCAAAGATTAAACATTTTTTTAGACACACTTAAAATGTTATATAAGCGTAACAGTATTTTTTTTCATAAAATACGTACCCTATATATTATGCATAAATTATTTGAAGATGATTTGTGGAATAGATATTGAAATATGATCATATTTATATCATGCTACATTTGAAAATCGAGCAGTCAAGAATGCCAACTGATGGCAGTTTTTCAAAATTTTGACAATTTTTTTCTCAGAAACTATTTGACCAAGGAGTAAAAAAAAAATACTGGGAATCATATCTTAATAAAAGGAACAAACACACGCAGTTTCATCAAAATCTGTGATGGTGGGTTACATGCCTGCCTGAACTGACATGGAATGACCCCAAGACTAATTTAATATTTTTACTATAAAAAGCGCAATTTTACGAATATTTTCATGCGGTTTGTGGCAAATCGTTCAGAAAAATATTAGCTGTCAAATGAATTTTAAAACGAAAAATCGATTTTTTAAAGATTTTAAGGGTCGTATGTCCTCTAGGGATTAAATCAACAGAACATACATCAAGAAGAACATATAAAATACTATAAACTAGTCGGATGTGCCAATACCAAAACTTTCTTCTCTCACATGTATGTTGACATTTCAGAAAGTTGTTACGCATGTGAATCCTTCAGTAACTTTAATACTATACCAACTTTGATTTTCAACTTAAATTTCTGCTTCATTTTACTAATCTGAGTAAAAAAACAGTCAACCTCGATCATAGCGTTTAATAAAACAAATATTTTTCGTTATTATGTTCTACTACAGCTGCTTGCGAATCGCCGGCTTAGCAGAATGCGAAGTTCTCCTCGCTGCACGAGCCGTCGATGTACAACAGAACTACGAAAATGAGAAAATTACACAAAAATAGCTTTTATAGCGCCTCCTTCCAGTAGAATATTTCCAAATTTACTTGGAACCTGTTATTCTTAGCCGAAAACAATTGAAATTTGGTTCAATTTTATTCATAACTTAATATACTTATATACACTTTTCAATGGTACTTTTCGATGGAATATAATTAAAATGGTAAAAAAATCGCTATTATAGAGCTCCCTTTTGGAGGAATATTTCCAAATTGAAGGAGAACTTGCTTACCATGGCCAAAAAGCATATGCATCAAATTTGGTTCAATTATATGCATAACTTCACACACTTTGCAGTGTTACAAAGCGGACATACGGAACGGACGAAGGGACACACGAACATACGGAGGGGCAGAGAGACATTTTGTATAAACCTATTTTGGGGGGTCTCTGACCCCTACAACATGTAAATCCGTCCAAAACCGGAAGCCGAAAAAAAATTTCGATTACAATACTTTCTTAGTCAGAAAAAAGAAAGTCAAAATATAACTTTGTTAAAGATTTTCAAAACTTCAATTGAAAGAGTATTAAACTGCGAAATTATGCTTTTATTTTCCCTTCTCTCTCTCTCCCTATGTGTATATATATATATAAGTTATAAAGTTATAAAGTTGATAAGACGCTCTATAACTTTAATTCTATCGCTTCCTGAAACCATTCAATCAATATATATTTTGTCCTTATTCGTTAAATCAGTTTCTATATTTATCCCAAGTTAGCACTTCAAATAGCTAGAAATTCACAAGGGATATAAGACACTGTAATGCCGGCCTAGAATCTTAACGTGCTAAAGTGTTCTACATCTCGGCGTTCAACCATAATTTCTCGTCTCTTCAAATTCCAATTAAAATCTCAAGTAGCGTACTACACATGGCCATATTTATAACCTTTAAGTCTAGTAGAACATGGACACTTAACATATACTGAAGTTTAAGCCAATTATCCCAGATATATTCTCAATCATTTGTCTAACATAAAAAAATCCCTGCCGGCCCGGCCTACAGGCAGAGGTAGATTTCGAAGTTAAGTATACTAATTTCACCAACAAAAACTAAATCATGATTAGATATAAATCCATTTTAACAGTTTTATCTGTCTGCTTTTGACGAGTTTTTATTTCCTTTTTATAAAATAGCTGGTTTTATGAGAATCATGTTAAGGCGATATTAAAAAAAAAAATTCCATACTCAACAACTCGAAATTTTCTGGGACATTTTCAGATTAATTTTTAATAAAAAAAAAACATGAAACATGCTAAAGTGATTTTTTAAAAGATTTATAAGCGACCTGTGTTTTTATTTTTCTTTCAATTAATTAAAACTTGATTAATAAACAATTATTTTCTCAGTAGGGCAATATTTTTCGTTTCTAACACAATCGCTTCGGGAAATTCTGTTCAAAATGCCCACTTTGACATCATTTTTTGAAATATATTCTGCCTCTATCAAAAAATAGATCATTACTGTACATTATATAGTTTCTGAATAAGAGAATCTAGCAATTGGATGCGTTTGAGAGCAAAAATGAATTTAAAAAGGAGTAAGTAAATAGACAGTTTGGATTTGAATGCACCCTTAATAAGATGATTTTTTTCGTCAACCGCTATGTATTTTTTATTTGTTTCTGCTTTAAGAATTGGCCCTATCAAAAACTTGTCTATATAAATGTTGAAGACAATATTAAGAAGATATATGATAAATTCATGGAGATTTTATATCTTGTGAATTGACGGAGTTATGAAAATTTTTCTTCTTCAACCCCCCTTTTTTGTTTTCGTTTTTTTTTTTCTTGCAGTACGAATTGCTCCTATCAAAAACTTGTGAGTATAAAAGTTGTAGATATTATTAAGGAGATGTATAATAAAATTAATTGGATTTGATATATTGAGAACTGACGAAGTTAGGAATTTTTTTCTCAACAAAAACCCTATTTTTGCGCCCCTTGAGTCCATTTTTAATTTTATCAAAAATCTGTGATACATAAATTTTTGGTCCTATTTTTAGAAGTAATAAAAACTTTAAACTGATTTGATATGTACAAAAATTAAGAAGTTATGGGATTTTTTCAGTTTTCACAAAACCCCTCCCTATTTCCATCCCCTTTGTCCGCTTCTGCCCATTAACGAACTTGACTGAGATTTTATGTATCAGTTTGGAAGAGATTTGTGCAGAATTGCGGAAGTTATCGTGTCCAGAAGAAAGTGATAACACAATTGCTTCGGGAAATTCCGTTCAAAATGTCCACTTTGACATAATTTTTTGAAATATATTCTGCCTCTATCAAAAAATCGATCATTGCGGTACATTATATAGTTTCTGAATAAGTGAATATACCAATTAAATGCGTTTGAGAGCAAAAATGAATTTAAAAATGAGTCAGAATATAAGCAGTTTGGATTTGAATGCATCCTTAATGCAATGATTTTTCCAACACAATCCGCTTCGGGAAATTCGGTTCAAAATGCCCACTTTAACAGCATTTTTTTAAGTATATTCTGCCTCTATCAAAAAATCGACCATTACGGTACATTATATAGTTTCTGAGTAAGAAAACGTACCAATTGGAAGTCTTTGAGAGCAAAAATGAATTGTAAAATGAGTCAGAAAATACGCAGTTTGGATTTGAATACACCCTTACTTAGATGATTTTTTTCTTCAACCGTTATGTATTTTTAATTTGTTTTTGCTGTAAGAATTGGTCCTATCAAAAACTTGGCTATATAGATGTTGTAGACAATATTAAGAAGATATATGATAAATTCATGGGGATTTTATATCTTTTGAATTGACGGAGTTATGGATTTTTTACTTCTTCAAACCCCCTTTTTGTTTTCGTTTTTAATTTTTTTTTTTTTGCGGTACGAATTTGTCCTATCAAAAACTTGTGAATATGAAAGTTGTAGATAATATTAAGGAGATTTATAATAAAATTAATTGGAATTGATATCTTGAGAACTGACGAAGTTAGGAATTTTTTTCTCAACAAAAACCCTATTTTTTGCGCCCCTTGAGTCCATTTTTAATTTTATCAAAAATCTGCGATACATAAATTTTTGGTCCTATTTTTAGAAGTAATAAAAACTTTAAACTGATTTGATATGTACAAAAATTAAGAAGTTATGGGATTTTTTCAGTTTTCACAAAACCCCTCCCTATTTCCATCCCCTTTGTCCGCTTTTGCCCATTAACGAACTTGACTGAGATTTTATGTCCCTTGATTTTATGTATCAGTTTGGAAGAGCTTTGTGCAGAATTGCGGAAGTTATCGTGTCCAGAAGAAAGTGATAACACAATTGCTTCGGGAAATTCCGTTCAAAATGCCCACTTTGATATAATTTTTTGAAATATATTCTTCCTCTATCAAAAAATCGATCATTGCGGTACATTATATAGTTTCTGAATAAGCGAATATACCAATTAAATGCGTTTGAGAGCAAAAATGAATTTAAAAATGAGTCAGAAAATAAGCAGTTTGGATTTGAATGCATCCTTAATGCAATGATTTTTCCAACACAATCCGCTTCGGGAAATTCGGTTCAAAATGCCCACTTTAACAGCATTTTTTTAAGTATATTCTGCCTCTATCAAAAAATCGACCATTACGGTACATTATATAGTTTCTGAGTAAGAAAACGTACCAATTGGAAGCCTTTGAGAGCAAAAATGAATTGTAAAATGAGTCAGAAAATACGCAGTTTGGATTTGAATACACCCTTACTTAGATGATTTTTTTCTTCAACCGTTATGTATTTTTAATTTGTTTTTGCTGTAAGAATTGGTCCTATCCAAAACTTGGCTATATAGATGTTGTAGACAATATTAAGAAGATATATGATAAATTCATGGGGATTTTATATCTTTTGAATTGACGGAGTTATGGATTTTTTACTTCTTCAAACCCCCTTTTTGTTTTCGTTTTTATTTATTTTTTTTTGCGGTACGAATTTGTCTTATCAAAAACTTGTGAATATGAAAGTTGTAGATAATATTAATGAGATTTATAATAAAATTAATTAGAATTGATATCTTGAGAATTGACGAAGTTATGAATTTTTTTCTCCCAAAAACCCTATTTTTTGCGCCCCTTGAGCCCATTTTTAACTTTATCAAAAATCTGTGATACATAAAATTTTGGCCCTATTTTTAGAAGTAATAAAAGCTTTAAACTGATTTGATATGTACAAAAATTAAGAAGTTATGGGGGGTTTTCGGTTTTCACAAAACCCCTCCTATTCCCATCACCTTGGTCCGATTTTGTCCATTAACGAACTTGACCGAGATTTTATGCCCTTTGATTTTATGTATCAATTTGGAAGAGATTGGTGCAGAATTACGAAAGTTATCCAGAAGAAAGTGATATATATAGATAGATAGATACATACATAGATAGATAGATAGATAGATAGATAGATAGATAGATAGATAAAGTGTTTTACTGAGGGTTGTTTTGGGTTCTAGGAGTCATGATCTGTGTAGATCTGCAAACATTTTTCAGAAATTCCAACATAGGAACGATCCCAATAGGTAGTATTTCATACGAAATCTACCTAAAAAACCTATAAGGATATAATTTGCATTAAACTACTCTCTTCAAATGTGCTTCTCGTAGCAAACTATAAGACTTACAATCAGTCTTTTACTAGATGTTCTCGTCGTCAGGCCCGAATGTCGGAATTGCTGGGGAATAATCCCGGAGTACCGAATTGTATGACTGTGGTCACCGTTATAGGATGCTCCTGTACGCACAATAAAGAATTATACGCATGAATTGTGTGTTTTTTAAGTTAATATTACATCAGTCACGACTCCAATCAATAGTTTTAGCATATATATTGTTGTTTTAAACATGCTTGCTTATGCATATATTTACAAAAAATAATGTTACTTATAAAAATACATCAGCTAAGACAATGAGAACTCAATAAAATGTTAATCTTATCAATTGGTAAGATGTAAATTGGAATAACAAAACAATTGACTCAGTTTTTAAATCACTCTTCATCTTGTAACATTCATCAATTCATGCTATAACACCTAAATTACATCCTAATATTGATTAGCAAATAAGGTATACTTTTGTATTTTATTGTGACCATTGATCATAGTGCCGGCTGTTGCAAACCCATGATGTACGTCCCCAAGATGACAATTATTAAAAATTTCTCCAGTACGTGGAAAATTTAAATTTAGCAACCATTATATAGATTTTTTATTAAAACAAATTAATTTATCTTAACACATATAAACTGTTTCAAATAAAGGAGTTTTTACTTGAATTAACACATTACACTGTAAACTGAAATGTCTGAAATTCAGACACATAAGCGTCTTAAACGGAGTGTTCAATTTTCAGACATTTTAAAGTGTCTTAATTTTTAAGACGCTTGTATGCATCTGAATTTAAGACATTTCAAACGTCTGAATCGCATCCATCTTTGACCACCTTTCATTTCTATGCAAAAGCAGCATTTTTTTTTTATAAGCATTATACACTTTTTAAAAAATCTATTATAATATGGAAATTCTACCGCCAATCAAAACGCCAGTACAATTTACATCAATTTACGTATTTTAATAGGAATTTTCTTTCGTTGAAAATTTTAAATTTTTTTGGAAATTTCTGTATTAAAAAAAAAAAATCAAGCTTTTAAGGAAGGGTAAACCGACATATTTAACAGACTGGGGATTGCCAAAGTCCATTACATTTTACAGGATTTATTAACTCATATTACATGAGAATATTAAACTTACCCATGACAGGATGACCCGGCACCTGCTGTCTTCCAGACTGTCGCTTTATCCACTCGGCCACGATTTCGTTAGTTGGAAACTCAAATATTGCTACATATTATGCTGCACAATGAAACGGTAGTGGTAGATATTTTTCCAATCCAGTTAACGTTTTACACATTTTCCCTCCTAGAATTTTGAATATTTGTTTAATTTCATGCGTTAAAGACCAGCAAAAAGGTTTTTTTCTTCTAGCGAAAAAAAAATTTTAGACCACAAATATTATTGTTTTATACAAAAAAACTTTATTTTTGAAATATTAAGGATGAATTCTAATCTAAACTATTTATTTTCTGATTCATTTTTGCTCTCAATCGCATCAAACTGAGAAATTATCTTATTTAGAAACTACAGAAAGTGCCGTGCTTCTCAATTTTTTGATAAATGCACAAAATATTGTAAAAAATGCTGTCAAAGTTGGCGTTTTTAATCGAATTTCCCGAGGCGGGAGATCAGGGAATACAAAAAAAATGGTTATTCTGAGAAAATAATTGTTTAAAAATTAAATTCTAAATAATTGAAATCACATGGCCTCTTATACATCTCTTCAAAAATAACTTCAGCAAGTTTCATGTTTTTACTTTTAAAAAAGAGTCTGAAAATTTCAAGCTGTTGAGGGTGGAAAAATATTTTTTCGAATACACCCTTAAAATATTTAAATTGTTTTAAAAGTGCATATATTGTATATACACTGTTAAAACATTTAATTCGGGACCTGTGCCTTTCAGGGGTGAAAAAAAAAACAATTTTTCATTAAAAAAATACATTTCTTATTGCCCAAAGACAGCGTATAATTTTAACGGGAAGATATTGTATATACACTGTTAAAACATTTAATTCGGGACCTGTGCCTTTCAGGGGTGAAAAAAAAACAATTTTTCATTAAAAAAATACATTTCTTATTGCCCAAAGACAGCGTATAATTTTAACGGGAAGATATTGATATAGAGCTCTGTTTTCTTTCTTCTTTTTTTTCTTCTGATGGTTGAATATATGGCAAAATTTTTGAAATTGGACTGATTAATTCCTTCCTGCGCTGTATATTCTGAAACAAATTTCCCAGTTAAATATTGTGTATAATTTTTCTGCAAAAATATTGACATTTAGTTATAAAAATCCTTGTTTTACGCATATAACATTCATCATTAGAAATCCAGAGTAATTTTTTTTTTTTATTTTCAGAGTAATTTTTTTCACGGTGAAATCCGATTACTCCTGAACTCAATCTTTAGCTAAAAGGTTAGTGTATAAAATTTCGGAGCTATTGTAAATAATTCCAAAAAATTAAATAAGTACTTTGATTTTTTTAATTAAATAAATAATTAAATAAATACTTAAATATATACGATAAATAGATAATTAAATAAATACTTTAACACAAGATGGCGCCACATATATATCTTAAAGGTATATGATTATTTTCAAATCCAAAGAGATTCTTATGAAACAAGTTTGACGTTGAGAAATATAGAAATTTTAAGTCATTTTTGGTCATAAACGCATGAAATTGTAGGCGATGTTATTCAGAAACTATGTGATCGAAATTAATTTTCAATTTTTGATAAATAAATTACATATCGAATTATAAGCGATTAACAAAAATTTGAAGTTTGAATATAAATAAATAAATCATGTCTAATATCGTGTCTATATGGATTTGTCTTTGAAAGATTATATTTTACTTTTAAACGGAACCTTCTAAATACAGAAATATGCAAAAAATGAAAATTTTCCTGGAATTTACGAAAAGAAAAAATTACATTAAAATACCTAAATTTGCGTCTCGACTGGCAGTACAATTTCTATATTTTAAACGGATATTTTTTTACACTGCTACAAGGTTGAAACTGGGGGGGGGAGGTAGAAGGGGTGCCCCGGGTGGCAGAACGAGGGGGTGCCAAATGAAGATTTTGTTTGTCGATTTTTCGCACATTTGTGTAGCACAATATTGTTAAAATCATCCTGTCTGGGGTATGCAAAGCGTAGTAGAATCTAAAGATGATATGATATGGCATAAGAATCCTGTATAAAGCGGAATTTTATTCAATTCCGTTTTCAAGATTTTAATGAATCAAAATTTGACAAAGCAAATTACGTAGTTCAGTATTACATATTTTATGATTACATATTCTAAATTTTAAAATAAGTAGGCTATTAGAAAATTAGTAAAATTCTCTTTGTAAGTATACTTTGCGGAGGTGAGGGGGGGGGCTAAATCCATGTTTTCCCCGGGTGCAAAAAAGGCCAGTTTCAGTCCTGACAGTGTATAAAGCTTACAAAAAAGTGAAAAAACTGCTGCCTATGCATATTGCCGAACATGCAGGTTGATCAAAGACGGATGCGATTCAGACGTTTGAAATGTCTTAAATTCAGACATGAACACGTGTCTTAAAAATTTAGACACTTTAAAATGTCTGAAACTTGAACACTCCATTTTAAGTCACTTATGTGTATATATTTCAGACGTTTCGTTTACAGTATTTATACTATGATCATAGTAAGACACTTAAGTGTCTTAATTTCAGAAACCTATGATGTCTCAAATTTCATATTCAGACACTTAAGCGTCTGAATTACTTTTTCAGTCACATATGTGTTTGAATTTAAGACGCCTTTATTTGCAGTGTGGAATTTGTTTCTGTAATGTATGTTTTCGACATGCAACAATTTGTTTTCTATGTCAATTTAAAGAAAAACATTTTTTCAAAAGAATTCAAAAGACAGTCGCTACAATAAAAGGACAAACAAGATCAATTTTGATATGTATGTTGCTAAAAATAACGAAATATGAAACTGGTCAAAAGAATGTCCCTCTAACTTAACAATTCCAGAATCACTTTACTAAATTTTGAATACTTTTTTTTTTGCGATTCGCATTATTAACGTTTTATCTTGTATTAAAAATAAATTAAAAATTACCGAAAATATATTCATAAATTTTATTTCTTTACAGTATGTGCCACTTCAATTAATCATATTTAGCAATCAAAATACCATTAAATTAAGGCTTATTTCTGAATTTCTGCGTCATGAACGCGCAAAAAAAACGTCCTAATCAGACATGTGATTTCCGCGTTTTTGCACACCAGTATATTCTTAGAGAAAATGATATTTCATTTAATCGAAACATTTTTGCGATTTAAGAGAACAACATTTTCTCTAAGAATATACTGGTGTACAAAAATTCGGAAATCACATGCCTGCTAATGGTATAATATTCTTCTGAAATTTTCATATAATTAATATATATAATAAATTTTCATATATAATAAATTTTCATATTTGGGATATTTTGGAGACGACTAAAATAATTTCGTTTCATTAATTAATTCTTCATATTAATTGAATAAATTTTAGAAAAACTCGTTTTGTTTGTACACTGGACCATTAACAAAATACCCGAGATTAATGTTTGGAAATCATTTATATGCGTTGAGAATGGGGACTTGCCTTATATGGTTAGATTATTGGGTTTAGATTAAAGTGGTATAAATTCCCTAAATTTAGCGATGACGCTTTTAAAATTTTAAATCAGTTTTCAGTGAAAATACGTAAATGATTTTACAGATCCTACCCAGAAACAATAAATTTTAACTGTTTCTGTGTATAAATATTTAGATGAATTTTCATATCGTTTATTAATTAAAATTTGAAATTTAGAACAGACTATTCCCCTCTTTAAAATTCTTAATGTCCCTATCACAAAAAAGATTTTTTTCCTCGTATGAAAAACTTTTTAATGGTATCAGATGAATACATCAAATGATAGACAGTTGATTAGATTTAACATACAAATACGAGACATAAATGTGAGAACATAAACAATGCGAAAAAATTCTCTTTCTTTGATTTTAGTACAGCAAATTTCTCATATATTGAGCAGAAAATAGAAACACTTATATGGTTAATTTTGTTCGAGTTATCCTTCCTATGTTTTGAATCTACGAAAAAGACATACGACTTAAGCAAATAAATAAGAAAACTCACCACCCCACGTAATTTTAAAAATAGAAAAACGGTAGAAATTGCGTAAATAATGCCTGCAAGTAGTTCCCAGTAGGTTGTGGGTAGTGCAAATCATTAAAGAGAAATACAAAACATTTTTTAGAACATCACAAGCTTCATGTGAACGTAGATATAAAAGTTTTTAGTATGTTTATGTCTAAAAGTGCATAATGTTAGAATTTTTTTTTTGGATTGTGCCGTTCAACATGTGTAAGATTGACATGTAGGTGTTGTATCGAAGGAATGTACAGCGTAAACATTTGTAGGGCGGGGGGGGGGGGGCAGACGTATGTCAGAATGTTCAGAGAATGTTTCGATGCAAATTGAGTAATTACCTCTTTTTACATAAAAGATTATGACGCTATTGCATTGCCGCCAGATTACTAAAATTCTTTTATATTAAAATATAACTCAGAATGCTTTTATAAATGTTATACACTAAGCATCTCATCCTATGTGAATTCAATATATTTTATGAAACATTTTATTTAATGCAAATTTTTCTGCTTAATGTTCAAACATCAGATTGTGGTCTAAAAAAAATTATTCATAGTAATTTTCATTATATGAAACATCTTTTAACTGTAATACTTGTTTTTAGCATCTAATAAAATTTTAAACTAAGCAACACATTTAACGTTGCCCTAAATATATATCCAAAATTTGAAATTCCATTACAGTAATCCCTTCTACGCCTGCAAAGTTTATTATTAGAGATATCAGTCTTATGAAAAGTGACGCTGAGACTGGTTTCTATGGAAACAACAAAAAAGATTTGTTAGGTATAAAGACAGCTCTGCGACAGATAAAATCTTTCGTTAGTTCATGAATACATACTTGGTTATAATATAAATAACATTTATGGAGAAAATATTCGATTGAGAGCATGAAGGTATATTTTACAATGAGAATGCATTATGATAATACAAGAAAATGGGAATTTTTTATGAGAAGTGGGGAAATTTTCATTTTGATTGTAAATGTTTCGGTACAAGTAATTAATGTTAAAGTATGGAACATCATAAAAAAAAACATTTTTGGTGTTATAAGTTTTATCTCTTGTCTTTTAAATTTAAAAAAATCATCTCTGAAAACTTTTATGTAATTACTAAAGCAATAATAGTCACTACTTAAATATACTAATAAGCATGTATTTTCTTATTTTCAGAATTTGCGTTTTACCATTTTAATTTATTTTTTTAAATATAAACATGATAACCCACCATGTATCTTTGGCAATAAAACAAGACGGTCAATCGTGACAAATGGTGTGCGATCGTACTGTAACTAGTTTTATAGATATTCAGATCTTGGTGCAATAGTTGTTGCATTCTTATGCAAAAATGCATGAATACAAAATTTATTACGCTTATATATATTAAATTCAGCAATACGTATATAATATGACTCTATCTTAAATAGTACGTCATCACCATATAATATTTTTTAAACGGAAAAAAAGATATGGATTTAATAAAATTAAACGGAAAAAAAAGATACATATTAAATATAATATATATATCTGTTCCTGATAATTTAGAATTTACAGAGTATTGTATTTCTGCATCTACAAATAAAAAAAATAGTTTCAGATAAAATTTGCTTTTATAAATAATATATATTAAAAATTCAATTTTAATGATGGCTTTTTCCTAGTCTCTTAATCATATTAAATAAATTAATCTTAATAAAATGTTAAACAAACTGGTGTGATGCACATATAAATACAAAGCACATATAATAACCCATAAAATTAAGAAATGCTTAAAGACATTCAAAAGAACTTTGTCTTTTATTGACAGGCGTAAAAAAGACGTGCTACCACTTCGAATGCAGAAGAAATGCTGAAAGAAAATAGAATAAAAAAGAATAGATTCAAGAAAACAGCCAATACAAAAGCTGAATGCATAAGCCAAGGACAAAGAGAGCATTATCCAATCAGAAGAAAAGAAAACAGAAAGAAAAATATGAAGAAAATTGACGGAATCTGAAAAGGAAAAGGAAATTATAAGAAAATATATAACGTATATAATAAACAAATAAAAAGAAGAAAGAGAGAAAATTAATTAAATAAATTTATTAATAATAGTAATAAATGAAATAAATGCAAATAAAATAGAGATTAAAAATTAATTATATATACAAATATAAAAATTAAATAACAAAAGTATGGCTGAGCTGAACAAGCTTTTCCAACTGTAGAGAATCAGACTTTTCATTAATTGTAAAGTTTTTACAATTAAGGTAAATAGATAAATTTTCGAGAAAGTTCAATTTAGGGGTGCAATAGGCATCAAAGATATTTTTAGCATTTTCAAAATTTAAAGGCCAAAAATGTGTTTTAGAACGTAGTTTAATATTTTCTCAATCTAGCAAACCTTCTCTTTTCAAACTGATTGTTCTTATTGAATCTTCCTTTAGTTATAGTAAATTTACTCCTTCTCAAAAAGAAATGCTTCGTAACATCTCTACTGATAATATTTCTCCTAATATTTGAAACAGTAAGCCTAATCTCCCATGCCCACAATATGTTACTGTAAAAGAACTTAAGTCTAATGAAAATCTAATTATAACTAAATCCGATAGAGGTGGTCAGGTTGCTCTGATTTATCGACAAGATTATTCTGATTCTGATAAAGCTAATGCCCTTTTACATGAAAGTGCTTACATTTATAAAAATTCTTACGGATTCGCATATTCTCTGTGTGAGAAAAGCTATTAAGATTTCTGTTGTGATAAAAGATTATACTAAATATTGTGTGATTCTTTCTTCAGTCATCTGTGCTCGTTTTATGTTCACAAAATCAATGTTCCTCTGAAATCTGTTGATGCCAATATTGGTACTTCTATATAACCTCTTGCCAAGTTTTTAATTTCTACTTTTTTTCTCCTTTAAAATTACTAATACATATATCATAAAAATCTCTTATGATTTTGTCAGTACATTAAAAATTGCAAATCTCGCCAATAGTTCTATGTTATCATTTGATGTCAAATCTTCATTTATTAACCAATTGATGTCTAGCGTCCCATTTTTGGGACGTTTCGAATTGTAATAAATTTTTTAAATGATCTTCTTCTTTACAACATCAAATTTGTATGAAGTAATTGTCTATAAATATCTTAAATGAATTTGCTTAAATGAAGGCCTTTTTTCGGTGTTTATAGATTATTTATTTTTCAAGATAACGAAATGTAAAGAGTAAGTTTATTTGTACTTTTTGTATCATGTATCCAAATGTAAGTCATAATTTTAGCTTGAAAACTTCTTTGAAATATGTATTTTTTAAATTGCGAAATTATATGTTTAAGCCTATTTTTAAAGCATATTTGTAAAGTACAAAATATAGGGTGCAAGGCGCAAATGTGTGCATATTTCTATTAGACATTTAAGGGGCAGTTATTTATGTAAAGTCTTTTTCAAGACGATTTTGAAATAAATCGTTTTTTAGCCTCAAATACTATTATTCTTAATTTATTATTAATAGCACTTATAATGTTATTAGTCTCTGTAAAGAAATAAATATATATATTTTTAATAGTTCATAAAAATACTAAGTATAGTATATAATATGCAGTTTAAAAGTTCAATTTATATAAATTTAGACAAAACATGTAATGATGCATTTTTCCACATATGGATATTACCATATTTAGAATGTTTACATTTCATTAAATAAATACAAAAATAATTTAGCCAAAATAATAAATACAAAAATTATTATTACTTTTTTTTGTATTTTCCCAGTTCATTTTGCAACATTTTAAAGTGATTTTACTAACAAATTTGAAAAAACAAAAATACAGGCATAAATAGGCTAATGTTCCAATTGAAAGTGCTGTTATTTGTTTAAAAACTAAGCTACTCGAATTTCATTGTTCTGATACTGAAGTCAAATATTTTATTAACTTGTCTAAAGTTTGCAACTTTCAATAGTAAATTTTACAAACAATCTGACGGCTTGAGAATGTGATATCCTTTATCATCGATTCTCTGTGATGTTTGTGCGTGTTATTTTAAAGGAAAATTATTCAATTTGTTAAATTTTAAATGTTTAATATGATATGTGGACGATAATTTTGTCTTAGCCGATAATCCTTTTGATATTTCCATTATTCTGCAAACTGTCAATTTTACCAATTTTATATAGTAAACGCACCTTTTCTAAATCTGTCTAAACCAGGCTAATAATTTGTTAGTCCTGCCTTTCTATCATTCTATATGTTTCAAATAAGCTAAAATGTGGCAAGCATTCATGGGATTCCTGTAATAATTTTAATTTTTTAAGTACTGAAAATATCATTAATAGCAATAGCACCTGTACAATGGTGCTAACTTCTCCAGATTTAACTATGTATCCTAATAGCGATGTCACAGTTAATGAAAAATTTGACTTTTTTATGCTCTTTGTAGATTGAAAATATTTGTTCAGTTTAACCATTTGACTTTTTTATATTAAATTTTTATATCTGTATATAAAATTTATTTGTAACCTCCATTTTATTTGCATTTATTTTATTTATTACTATTATTATTATTATTAAAATTATAATTTATTTTATTTATTTATATTTATTTCCCCATTCTATATTTCTTTTTTATTCTTCTTTGTTTATTACATATATTATATTTTTACTTACAGTTTCTCTTTCCATTTCTAACTCTGTCTTTTATTTAAATTATCTATATATATCCCCTTCTGTATTTTGAAAGTGGTAGTACGTCTTCTTTGCGCTTGATGAAACATGACAAATTTCTTTTGGAAGGGCTTTTTTTATGGTGTTATTAAGAGTTTTTTTGTCTGTATTAAATTAATCTTTATAACGTTATTAATAATACAGAAACAGAAAAATTTATTATATTATTCAGGTATGCAAAAAAATACACAGCAAAGTTATTTTTTGGTGTTATTAAGAGTTTTTTTTCCTGTATTAAATTAATCTTTATAACGTTATTCATAATACAGAAACAGAAAAATATATTATATTATTCAGGTATGCAAAAAATACACAGCAAACGATTTTATTTTTATTTTGTGGTGTTATTAAGAGTTTTTTGCCTCTATTAAATTAATCTTTATAACGTTATTAATAATACAGAAACAGAAAATTTTATTATATTATTTAGGTATGCAAAAAATACACAGCAAAGATAAATATAAAGATCGTAATTCATTTTAATAATAAAATTTTAAGTAATAAAATAATTATATTATTTTTTAAAAGAAAAAAAAATATTTGACGTACTTGTTAATAAAAGTAATATTAACGAAAAAATACGTTGATTATGTTTCTTGTAATTTAAATTTTCTGTTGGAAAAATGCGAATCCTTGCTTCAGAATATATACAAAGAAGTAACAGTTTCTGAAAGTATAAAATTTGCTTTTATAACTAACAAATATCAAAATTCAATTTTAGTGAAGAATATTTTACGAGATATTTTATGTTATTAACTAAATTATTCTTTATTACATTATTTATAATACAAAATTATAATTATTTTTAACTTATTCTGTTATTCAATTTCGAGAAAAATAATCACCAAAGATGAATATGACAAATACAATGCATTTTAACATAATAAAATTTCAAGTAACAAATAAAATAATAATATTTTTCAAAGGAAAGAAAAAATGTGACGCACTTATTTAAAAAAAAAAAAAAGAGAAAGAAATCAACGGAAAATACAATTTATTCTATTTCATGTAATTTAGAATTCCCGGTGAAATATTAGAATTCTTTCTTTCGAAATTTTTATGGCGGAAAAAGAGAAAGATAAAAAAGAAGTTTCTATCGTTCAAGGAAATTTTAAACGTTATTTTTTATTCTCCTCAGAAATGTGTAAATGTTAATATTATGCGATGATTCTATTTTGAATTTTGAATTTTAAATGTCATAGTTTCTTTTACTGGGAGTAAAAATATGATATTAGTGAAAGACATTTTTTATTAATGAAAGAAATTTAAAGAATACCATAAAAAACATACAAACAGAATAGTTAAAATTCACCGGTATAATAATTAAATTATTATAACGTAAAAGCAATTAATGTTGAAAATTACATTATATAGTAAAACTATACATTTAATTCGATTTTCTTAAAAACAATATTCACGTCAATACGACGTCACAATGGGAATCACATTATGCAAAAGTTATTGATATAGGATAAATATTAGTAAATGCATGCTCAAAATACTTTCGATTTATTTTGTACGAATTGCTACACGAAAAATACGTATTAGAAAATTCGTATATACTCGCTAATTAAAATAAACAATTTACATTTAAAAAATAACATGAAAATATGCATGATGGTGCATTAAAAATGCTCGGTTCCCGTCTTGGACATTTTTCATTCTGTTCGTTTACGCTTTTTCTTTCTTTCTAACCGATGACCAGGCCCCTACCTGCCGGGTCGCCCCAACTCAACGGGTTTGATACCTGGTATCGGAGCGATGACCGCCGAATCGACGCGTAGCGGCAATAAATTGGACGAGAGCCTAGATCTTCACATCCTATCGGCTGTGCCTACTGCTTAGATGTGAACTTACACGGTATACAAATATCAACAACGTATTATTTATAAGTCTTTTTCTTTATGCACTAATATTTATATAAGTATGATACGCAAACACAGCATATATCAGTACATATATCAGTATTACATACACCGCATACTATTATCAACGCATTACTTACAAGCAATTCTCTTTTAGCGAGTGATATTTTTATTTGAAAATTAGGAAAAGTAATTTTACGTTGGACACTTTACTGTATATCATGTTAAGGAAATGATATCGTTAAAATGAATTTGAAGAGATATAATCACAGGATCGAGAATCATTAAATATAATCTATCACTATGTCTAAATTTATACGAATCCTGAAATTACGTTCTCTTCCGCATGAATTAATTCCATAATCGGTTTAAATATTAGATACAAATCTCCTTGTAAAAGGATTTTCATGATTTATTGAGTTGAAATTGTTATTTAGTATAAAATTTTATATTATAATTTTGTACCTTTTATTATAGTTGAAATACTTATTAATAAATATATGCATATTAATATTTTTTGTTCAAACAAACAGCGAAAAAATAAATAAAGCAATAGTTTTGTAAGAAAAGATTTTAATAAAATTCCATTAAATATAATCAGCAAAAAAAAATGAATGCTCACTTGAAGGCTAAAATGATACGAACACGTTAATGTAATTTTAAATGGTAGATTTTTAAAGTATTCATTGCACATCATTGTATTTTATAATGATAGAACAGTACTTTTTTTTGTTCCAAATAAGTTAATAAGTGGATAAAAGCTTTTAATGAAAATGCTCTTTAGAATATACATATTTACTAAATAAATAAAATAAAAACAATGCAAATTAAGCATTAGAAATGATAGATTTATTTCAATATTCATAGATATTGAGATGATTTAAAATATTTAATAACACATTTACGTGTGAACAGATGGTTCAGTATTTTTGTTTTGAAAATGAGAAAAAAGTATTTCTGTCTACATGTTAATCCGTTCCTTATAAAAGATGTATCGATTAAAATTTAAATTAAAGTTAAGTTAAACAATGTAACGACAAATTTATGAATTTTTTATTGCTGCTTAGACTTTTTAGCTCTTTAATACGCACATGCCTCTGGACATGCACGATACAAGAGTTGTATACTCTGTGAATGCAAATGTCGACGTTTACTTTGGATCCCCTTTTGTAAGGAACTACGGGTGAATTGTTGGATTGCTTTTCTGATTACGACAATCATTGTCATTCGTTTTCTCAGTAGAATCTATTCAAGGTCATAAGATATAAAAAGTTTATCACATGTTACATTATATCCTTTCAAGATTTGAACGAGATCACTGACAATCCTGAAACCTAGGTTTTGTTCCGGTATAGAACCAGGATGCTTTTCAAGATACGGCTGTAAATTGCAGACATAATTCGTTGTGTAGTGACAAAACACCCTCGTTTGTCCCACAATTCTCTTATGACCGCAGATTTTCTCAGTTTCGCATCTTCTTGGTCATGTTTTTCGCAAATCGAAGAACCCCCGATATCATTTTGAATTTCTTTAAGGTCATAGTTGACCTGAAAATATTCCGTCCCACTGTAGCATCCCAAAGACTCTTTGTCAACTCATTAAAAGATTTATATACCCCAGACACCAGTAACAAGCGAATAAATGTTTCCACGTCAACATTACACAAATTTTTCAAACTGTCACCGAACACCTCTTTTCCTTATACATTGACATTTTTTAGTATAATGTTCACTATTGCTGGAGGAAAAAACAAAATGGATGCAGATTATTCTTCTTCAATTCTAGATGAGGCGTATCTTGCTGTCCCTGGAGTCATTTTTACAACGTTTTCAGACGTACACCTAAAACATGAGGTTTTTGGTTCTGATTTTTTCCAAATTTTACCGCCTTTGCTAAGTAGATTCAGGTTAGAATTGTCGCCTGGTGAAATTCCTTATCTTCTTCGTCATCGGATGATAGTTCGTTTTCAGAAACGTGATAGTCGATTTCTGAAACAATTTCTTCTTCGTCCGACGATGATCGCATTAATCCATGGGCATATTAAATGGCACTTTCTTCATTAGTAAGGCCATACTTAGACATATCGACGTAAACTTTGAAGAGTTTATAACAAAATACTTTTTAAAAAATGACCTGTTTAAAGTACAACGTCCCTTTATGCACTCTATGCAAGCGGTAAGAAAAAGATTTGACAGGAAGCCCGTGACTGAAGCACAAGACTTGAAGAGCCACATATTGTGCATAGAACAGGGGAAAAATCATATACTGATAGGAGCGAGGTCACAAAAGTATCTGTCAATAAATTAAATATTATATTGAAAATTTCGGAACTCATATATCCTATGCACTGAAAATTCCACATGTGTAAAAAATGACTCGAACGATTTGTGTGTTACAATTTTTACTATAAAAAACTGGTATTTCAAACAAAAACTTACACATAACAGAATATTTACTAAAACTATAAAAACAAAGTCGCAAAATATTTTTGAAATTTTTCAAAAAATATAATAGATTTAAATTAAATAAATTTCATATAGTTTAAAAAAGTCCCGAACACCATAGGAAGGAAGGTTAATATATTACAACATACATTTATAATATTCTCATTTGACTTTGGTATTTATGCGCCTTTCCGTTGCTGTTACAATTTGATCCAATTTATTTTAAAGAAACATTATTTCGTTTATTCAAGAAGAATTTCTTCTGCAATCCTCGTTTTTGTTTTTTTAAGATTTAATAACGAAAATTAAAGATAATGTCACTTTTTTCTTATTGCAAGTATGCATAAAAGATATTTTAAGGGTAACTACAAGGATTTTTATAAAGAACTCCCTAAATTTATAATAACTATAATAAATATGAACATGATATAAGGCATATGGTTATCCTGTAACTCATAAATTTTGTATAATTTAAAATAGTATTTAAATTTTTGTAAAACAATGACGCTGCGTTATTTTAAACTGTAAAAAAGATCAACTTAACTTCAAAATTTCAAATTTTTAGATTTTAAATAATTAAATAAAATATGTTAATACTTATATACGTTTAATGCAATTTTACACATTAGTTAAACGATTCCTAAACTTTAAAGGAATGCTAAAGCCATCTACTGATGTAAATTTGAACTATTTTTAAAATTACTATACACAAATCTTATGAGTTGCCGGATAAACATTTAACTTGGTTCATCCTCATACTTTATGTTGGCGAAAAAATACCACTAATTAAAATTTTTCGAATTAGTGAGAAATAGTAAACCGGGCAATCTTTTCTCGGGTGAAAATGGAAAGTTCTATTAATAAAACAGAAAATAGATATTTTGGAAGTCGGTAAAGAAAATGATTAGCAAAATAATATTTGGGAAATGTATATTATTTTTCTCTTTTTTCACTATTCTGAAATATATTGAAAATATTTTTGTTCGATACGTGTGCAATAAATTTAACAGCTTCAGTACCACTTTTGGAAACTCTCAAAGTGTGTTAAAATAGTTTAATCTCTCTATTCTAAAAAAAAGTAACTACCGCTGTCACCGCTGCCGCCGCCGCCGCCGCCGGTTTTGAATTTTTTGTGACCGGAGGTCTTTCTTCGTTAATATTAAGAAAAATAATGCATACAAAAATATGAAAATCGGTAGTATTATACAAAAATGTTTGATAAAAACGCTGATGCAGACAGTTTTCAGATCGAAGAATTATTTTAAGAGATATTTAATGCTAAAGTTGGACAAAATCGTTCCACTAAAAAAGTTTTATAGGAGCAAAAACTGTTCATAGGAATTTATTCATTTTTAGATCATTTTATGCGTTAGAATTTGCCGGAGTGCAGATTGCATTATTTTTTTTATTTTGACTAATTTTTTGAGGTTTTATTTCTATTTTAAATTCAGATTTTCAGCATTTCTAGAGATATTTTTAACAGATTTTAGAAAGTGGTATTAATTTAAACTGTTGCCAACTGTATAAACAGCGGGAACAATAATGTTTGCTTCAAAAAAAAAAAAAAAAAAAAAAAAAAAAAATTATACGCGTAAATAAATTAAAAATTTATTTACACGTGACTATTATAAACAGAAAAAAACATTTGGAATTAGAATTAAATAATTATGTACAAAAAGCAGGAACTTATTAAAAATTACGTCATAAAAACTATAATTACACGTGAATTTCAAGAGAGAAAGGAATTTGTAAAACAATAAACTTATTAACATGCGTTAGAAATCTTAAATAGGAGAAATTACGTCATATTTACGTCACATTACAGTTATTACATAAAATGAACACAAAATAATATTGCAAAACGGTTTAAATTTAGAAATTGCGCTAGACATTTATTTGATATTTTAAGAGGATACTTTTCATTACGTCATAAAAACTATAATTACACGTGAATTTTAAGAGAGAAAGGAATTTGTAAAACAATAAACTTATTAACATGCGTTAGAAGTCTTAAATAGGAGAAATTACGTCATATTTACGTCACATTACAGTTATTACATAAAATGAACACAAAATAATATTGCAAAACGGTTTAAATTTAGAAATTGCGCTAGACATTTATTTGATATTTTAAGAGGATACTTTTCAACTATTTTTGTTAGGAAAGCGCAAATAATATTTCATTTCTAACACAAGTATTTTCACGTGAATATTAAAAAGAGAAAGAATAGTTGGTCAAAATTACGTCAGATTAAAAACGATTAATTTAAAATGTCTCATTTAAAAGAACTTTTCACTTTGTTAAAAAATACCAGGAGACAAAGATTCTGTTTACTTAATTCCTTTTATATTAGCTTATTTTGAAATGTTGTTACACGTGTCTACGTCATCAAGTTATTTTTATTTCGATGTTTTATTTGTATTTTAATTAATGTTGTACTAATTTAATTGTTTTTTTCGTTATTTAAAATAAAAATTATGTCAATTTGTATAATTTGGCGAGTGGTTTGGCGATTTATATAATTTGGCGAAATTGGTCGACGGGATAATCAAGTAGTACCGCAACGGATTTGGCGTTAAAATTCCCCAATCAAAGAGAAATGAATAGAAATCCGTTTATAGAGAGATCGCCACTGTTTTTTAAATTATAATTCAATCTTTCGAAATCTTTTTAAAGCCGATCAAATTAGCATGCATTTAGAGTCTACGGTGTCTGGACGGGGGTTGGCGAGCGTAGCTCGTAGGGGACCGAGCCCCCTAGTATTTAAAATAATTATAAATTTATGAGGATGAAATGAAATAAAAGTAGGCCTAGAGAATTTTTAAAAACAGCTTGATGAAAAATATAACTATATACAATTTTATATTCATAATAACAAAAGATCGAAAATATTTGCCAACATGCACGTGTAAAATTTATATAGTAAAATTGCATTACGCTTTTCAATTAATGATTTTCATTATATGTATTTTTATTCGTACTTTGATTTTAATGATACCTTGAAATATACATAATTTAATATCACAACTTAACAGAGTTATTAAAGAAAACAAAAAAGTACAAACTTATTGTTCATCGGGAATCGAAAATAACAGTTGAATGTTTAAATTCGACACAGTTATATGTGTTCAATGTGAGTTATAAGGGTTCAACTTTTTTCAGCATGTTCGGTATAATAATTTGAATTGCTGCCGGTATGCATGGCCTAAGTTCCTCAACGTCTGCTGGTAGCGGAGGAACAAACACCTGATCTTTGGTGAAACCTCATAAAAAAATTGCTCTGACAAAAGTGTGGGATGGTTTATCCTCGATCTTGCTCGTGTTTATGGAGGGGTTCACATTAAACACTTATAATTGTGTTGAATTTAATCTTTCAACTGTTATTTTTAATTTTCAATGAACAAAAAGGTTTTTTTTTTTTTTTAAGAAGTCAGGTACCCTTTAAAGTGCAGTGATGGAACAGTAGTGCAGCAATTGAGCGATTTTCACCGCTAAATTTTTATTGTATTCTTCGCCTTCAAAAATGTCAGAAATTCTGTCCTGAAGTTAAATGAAGAATACTAATAAAATTTTGTGGTGTCAATTGATTCTCTGCTTCTACTCTGTTCCATCACTGAAAGTGTCCAAAAATATCTTTTTAACTTATAATTAAATATGATTATTTAAGAACATTTAAAAAATACATCCCATACTGAAATTCGCATTAGAAGAGAAGTTATGTCTAAAACACTTCGAGTTTTTTCCAAATAATCAAGGGGTCATTTAGATTTTAATGTCAATTTTCTCAAAACAGTGATTTTGATCATTGAGCACACGATTTCTGTAAAAATGGTTACTTAGAATTTCACGAAATTTTTGGTTAATGTAGTAAATATATAGGGGCACAAAATGGCCCATTATTATGTTTTTCAAGTAATAATATTATACTGTTATTTTTTATTTTCAATGAACAAAAAGGTTGTACTTTTTTTTTTGTTTTCTTTTAAGGGATCGGGTACCCTTTAAAGTGTCCAAAAGTCGTTTTTTAACTTATAATTAAATATGATTATTTAAGAACATTTAAAAATACATCCCATACTAAAATTCGCATTAGAAGAGAAGTTATGTCTAAAACACTTCGAGCTTTTTCCAAATAATCAAGGGGTAATTTAGATTTTAATGTCAATTTTCTCAAAACAGTGATTTTGATCATTGAGCACACGATTTCTGTAAAAATGGTTACTTAGAATTTCACGAAATTTTTGGTTAATGTAGTAAATATATAGGGGCACAAAATGGCCCATTATTATGTTTTTCAAGTAATAATATTATACTGTTATTTTTTATTTTCAATGAACAAAAAGGTTGTACTTTTTTTTTTGTTTTCTTTTAAGGGATCGGGTACCCTTTAAAGTGTCCAAAAGTCGTTTTTTAACTTATAATTAAATATGATTATTTAAGAACATTTAAAAATACATCCCATACTAAAATTCGCATTAGAAGAGAAGTTATGTCTAAAACACTTCGAGCTTTTTCCAAATAATCAAGGGGTAATTTAGATTTTAATGTCAATTTTCTCAAAACAGTGATCTTGATCATTGCGCACACGATTTCTGTAAAAATGGTTACTTAGAATTGCACGAAATTTTTGGTTAATGTAGTAAATATATAGAGGCAAAAAATGGCCCATTATTATGTTTCTCAAGTAAGAAGTTTAGAATCCACAACTACTTTTGTATTTAAAAAAATATCGATATTTCGAGTTTCTTTTAAAAAAAGTTTTTTTCTTGGGATCTACAAGTTTTATTTTTTTTTTCATTGTATATCTTTTTGAAAACACATTATATCTGTACTCATTAAAAAAAAAATTTTAGTTTGTTTTAGCCATTCAAACGTAAAAAATCATACGCGCAATGCATGCAAGAATATTTTTTTCGTAACAATTGTATCATCTATAAAAATAAACGAAAAAACTTTATATATGTGTATACTTTTTTAACAACTTTAATTGATAAAATAAATCTTTCATAATATGTGTTTTAAGTTTTCTAATTAAAAGTCAATTAGTTATAGAGTGACGGTAATTCTCATAGAGGTCAATTTTTAATGTATTTTGTTAGTTCAGAGGTTACCTGACCCCTTACTAGCCTGTAAAGCTAGGATATTCATTTATGTACACTTTGTATATATACATTCAAGGTACTTTAGTTTTTACACTTTTCACTTCTGTTTTAAACATTCAGCACGCAGGTTACAATTTTTTGTTCAAAGCGAGCATGTGATTATTTTTTCAGGGCCGTAGATACACTATTACAGTCGAGCCCCGTTTTAACGAATGGCGATTTAACGAATTTTTCAATATAGCGAAATTTTTTATCGAAGAAAATGGAATAAAAATACTTCGATTTAACGAATTTATAATCCCGATTTAGCGAATGACTTTCGATGTCAAAAAAATGAAAAAGTGAAGAAATTGTGTTATATTTAATAAAAAGAAATTCACTGTCCGCTTATTGACAAGTTTCTGAATCTGTATCTCGTGAGGCAGAGATATCTACATGCAAAAGATGTACATTACCGAGAAGTTACTGATATCAATATTAGCGTATCGGGTGTAGAAGATGAAATAGAGATGAAACATGCAACAGTCAAAGAAGCAGTTAGCAGTTTGGATACTTTGAAACTGTATTTGATGACTCACGCTGTTGATAACATCGTTTGCACAGCTTCATAAAAAATCAATAAAGATGTTTGGAATACAAAATCGAAACAAAGCAAACAAACATCTATCATAGATAGCTTATAATTTATCTATAAAATTTGAATACATGTGATTTTTGTGTTCATTACAATGGTTGTGATTTATAGTAGTACATAAAAAAGGGATCAATTTTTACACAGTGTATTTTCTTAAAGCAACAAATATTTAACATCATAATTAAGGTAAGTGAGCATTGTTCTTTTTATTGATAGCCATTTTTCAACTTGTTCTGTTATATAAAAAAGTTCCTTTGATTATCCTGATTTAACGAATAGTCTCGATTTAACGAACAAAGTTGTTAGTCCCAAACGATTCGTTAAATCGGGTTTCGACTGTATAAATAAATATTTTTCGTGACAGTAATAAGAATGATGTTAGACTAGCAATTATACATATCAGTAAAACTGAATTTTGAATGCCGTTTGTGAGAACAACCCTTCGAAAAAGAATTATCTTTGATGTAACATATGCGACAGCGCCGCGCCCGCTGATCGATAATGTAATCAGGGTGTATACAATTCACTTTGTTATTTTTACCTCAGTCATATGTCAGTCTAACACGCGAGACAAATTTTTCCAATTTAGTAAAAAAAATGTCCATGCCGAGAGTCGAACTTAAGATATATGGCTTACATTACCAACGATCTACCTATCGGACGACTATCAATCTACTTGAACTGACAACCAGCGAACACATTTCACTCAGATAACTTTATTGACAATAATATGTGGTCTACGCTCTACCTATTGCGTTATTTAACACTTTTAAAGTTATCTGGATAAAGTGTGTCGGTCAATTTTTGGTCAATGTACTAGACGTGGAATGTTTTCACCCAGTTGAATAATGTAAAGTGAAAATAGTGTTTTACAAAATTTTCTTTTAGACAGTAAATATTTTAGGCGGCATTCTATTTAAACGCTTCAAAGAATCTCAAGTTACTTTCTGTGTGAAATATTATTCGAAATACTGTGATACATCAAAATATTGAAAGAATGTGCGATGGAATAAGGCTATAAAAAGGCTATAAATAAAGTCAAACAAAAAATAGTATATTTAAAAAATATATATTTAATACTATAGGGCAGAGCCTAACAAAATGATATTTTATAAACATAAAAAAATGTATGATACAGAGAAAAATGTAAATAAACTGACACTAACGAAAAATTATAGGTGGTTTAGGAAGTAGGAAGTGTTCAATTTAGCTTATGTATTTTTATAGCAATAAATATACAAATTGTAACTGAACTGCATTTTTTAAAATATTTGTAATTAAAAGTATGAAAATAGTTGACTAAAATCTTCTTATGCATAACTTAACTAAGCATGTAATTATAAATATGAGTCATAAATTTATATAGCATTTTAAAAACTATCTTACAGCATTTATCAGATTTCAACTTTTTAGGCAGATTACTTACAAACACTAATTTCTAAAATGTTAAAAAATGTGAGTTTAATTACTTGTAATTAGTTGCTAAATAATGCTTTCGTAAGCGATTTTACTCATCCGAATAAAATTATGCGTTTCATATTTTTTTAATTCTCATTTTCATTATTTAAATCTCCTTTAAACATTGTTAAACTGTATTCATATTTATATTCTTTTTTTCAGTTTGATATTTTTTAATTTTAAGGAAAAGCATTTGTTTCTATTTATTTACGGCATAATAAATAAAATTGAGTACGCCTGACAGAATGCGTGTAATATATCAAATGGATGTTTCCCGAAACAAATTAGATTTACTTTTAGTGTAAAACAATTTTTGTTTTAGATCTTTATTTATTACAGGTTTTTAGCCATCAAATTTATGTAATTCTTTCATTACACTCGTTAAACACTTTTTTAACCGACAAACTTTTTCTTTATCTTCGGTTGATTTTCTCTTGAACAACAACAACAAAAAAAAAAAAATAATAATATTAAGAAAAAAAGGACCAAATAAAAATTTAAAAATACAATTTTTATATAACGAGAGATATTTTACTCAAAGGAAAAAGAAGTAACAGATTTATTTTTTTTTTAAGCAAAGGAATTTTTAAAATTGTCACATTAGTTCGGAAAAATATAGGATAAAAATAATATAAATATTTTTCGAGAAATTGCACATCATAAAATGTATAATAAATTTGTTTATCTACACAGAAGTTTTCATATAATTGTACTTCTTTAAACTCTTTTCAAAAAATTAGTTTTTACTTTATTTTTTGAGCGTTACTATAAAATAAAATTGGAAAACATTAAAAATGTATATTTCCATTCCGGAATAATATAATTAATTCTTCTGCAATACGATCAGTACAATTGAAGAAGTTTTGTTCTCAGTTGTTGAAAAGAAACAGCATGGAAAACATTTTAGTAGAAAAAATAAAAAATGTACTTAATAAATTAATAATTAATGCCTTACTTTATAAAAGTGAATGCACATTCATTTAAGATTAAAGTAACCGCAACAAATTTTGAATTCTGGTAAATAATTACTATTTTTTAGGAGAAAAATACATTTTAAATATATGAATGTTTCATACAAATATCGTTTGTTAAAATGCCTGTAAAATTTAATAAATTTTTATTTTAAAACTATATCTCACCTAAATTATTTAAAAACAACGTTTAAACACACAATAAAATAAGTTGATTTGATCATACGTATACATTTCGTGAGTACTAGGACTTGCATCCTCAGTGTAAAAAACTTTAAAAACAATATCCCCCCAACTACATGAACGGTGAAAACCCAAATGTCAAAACAAAAGACCATCATGTTCTAATAGCCAATGAAATTAATGCGGAATTGAAGTGTCGTGACACAACAAATCCACCCAGAAAGTTGAGATGTATGGTGTACTAGATAAATCATTAACCAAGGAGTCTTTAAATTTATGGATATGAACAGCTTCAAAAAAGTCTAAATCCAGAGGAGTAATGCATTTCTTAATAATGGTAGCTGAGTCAAAATTAAAATTATGTCCCTCCCCCCAGCAATGAGAGGCGATAGAGGATTTCTGTAATTCTTTTTTCTTTACATAGTTTCTGTGTTCATTGACTCTGTAACGGAGTTTTCGTTTAGTTTGTCCAATGTAAAACAAACCACATTGGCATTGAATTTTGTAAACTCCCCAATAATTATGTGGAGGAATTTGATCCTTAAGTTGCGAAAAAGTTAATTTATTAACCGGTTTAAAAACCACATTAAAATCATAATGTCTCAAGATATTAGCCATCTTAAAGCTAATGCTATTATAAAATGGTAAAATGGTAAGGTTAGAAATGGAAACCGCAGTAACAGGAGAATCAAGATTATTAACACATTTATTAAGACTATGAGAAATTAAATTATTGATATAAGATAAACCAAAACCTCGATCAATAGCCAAAGATCTAATGTAATTTAATTCTGTAATAAGTGAATTATTATCTGAACGAATTAAGCGAGCTCTATTAATCAAATAAAGAAAAGTCGAAGCTTTTTGAGAAGGGGGTGACATGGATTGAAATGGGGGGGGGGGAGTGGGACAGCAAAAGGTTTACGGTAAACGCAAGTGTCAAAGGTGTTAAGCAGACGTGTAACCAACACATCCAGAAATGACAATCTATTATCTATTTCAACTTCATAAGTAAATTGAATGACTGAATCTTTGAGTTTAAAATTGTTAATATATTGTCAACAGAAAATAGAGAAAAGTCTAAGAGTGCAAAAGAATCATCTACATATCTACAGTAAAATGGGAAGTTGATAAGATTAAACATTTTAACCTCAAAGTAAAGCATATATAAATCTGCTAAAAAAGGACTAAGGGGATTACCCATTGCTAAACCATCTGTCATAGAATAATATTGATTAGAAATTTGAAATGAATTTTGTTTTAAACAAGTACTGAATAACTCAATAATGTGGTTGATTTCAAAATCTGTGTAATGAAATTCTTTTAATCTAGCAGTGAGACTTTGTAGTGCACCTTGAACTGGAACATGGGTGAACAGAGAAGTAACATCAAATGAAACCATGCGTAAAGAGGGGGAGGGGGTGAAGTTTTTAATCCGATTTTCAAAAGAACTAGAATTCTTAATAGTATAAATATTAGAACTTGAAAGGAATGAAAAGCGTTTCACTAAATATTTAGCAAGAGGATATGAAGCAGAGCCGATATTGGATACGATAGGCCGGAGGGGAACACCAATTTTATTAACTTTAGGCAGAGCGTAAAAGCGACTACAGTTAGCAATGTACAGAATTAATGACATTTTAATATTGTCATTAATACAGGGAGAGGTTTTTATAAGTTTTCTGGTATTTATTAGATCACTGTCAGAAGGATCCCGATTTAATTTAATGTATGGGCCGGATTGTAAAAGATTCTGCACTTTATCCAAATAAGCTGTTTTATCTTGTACCACTATTTGACCTCCCTTATCAGCTTTAGAGATAATAATGTCATCATTAGATTTTACAGAGTCAAATAGTGGTACAAGATGAAACAGCTTATTTGGATAAAGTGCAGAATCTTTTACAATCCGGTCCATACCTTAAATTAAATCGGGATCCTTCTGACAGTGATCTAATAAATACCAGAAAACTTATAAAAACCTCTTCCTGTATTAATGACAATATTAAAATGTCATTAATTCCGTCTATTGCTAACTGTAGTCGCTTTTACGCTCTGCCTAAAGTTCATAAAATTGATGTTCCCCTCCGGCATATCGTATCCGATATCGGCTCTGCTTCATACCATCTTGCTAAATATTTAGTTAAACGCTTTTCATTCCTTTCAAGTTCTAATATTTATACTATTAAGAATTCTAGTTCTTTTGTAAATCGGATTAAAAACTTCACCCCTCCCCCTTTTTACGCATCGTTTCATTTGATGTTACTTCTCTGTTCACCCATGTTCCAGTTCAAGGTGCACTACAAAGACTCACTGCTAGATTAAAAGAATTTCATTACACAGATTTTGAAATCAGCCACGTTATTGAGTTATTCAGTACTTGTTTAAAACAAAATCCATTTCAAATTTCTAATCAATATTATTCTATGACAGATAGTTTAGCAATGGGTAATCCCCTTAGTCCTTTTTTAGCAAATTTATATATGCATTACTTTGAGGTTAAAATGTTTAACCTTATCAACTTCCCATTTTACTGTAGATATGTAGATTATTCTTTTGCACTCTTAGACTTTTCTCTATTTTCTGTTGACAATATATTAACAATTTTAAACTCAATAGATTCAGTCATTTAATTTACTTATGAAGTTGAAATAGATAATAGATTGCCATTTCTGGATGTGTTGGTTACACGTCAGCTTAACACCTTTGACACTTGCGTTTACCGTAAACTTTTTGCTGTCACAATCCCGCCCCCATTTTAATTCATGTCACCCCATTCCCAAAAAGCTTCGGCTTTTCTTTATTTGATTAATAGAGCTCGCTTAATTTGTTCAGATAATAATTCACTTATTACAGAATTAAATTACATTAGATCTGTGGCTATTGATCGAGGTTTTGGTTTATCTTATATCAATAATTTAATTTCTCATAGTCTTAATAAATGTGTTAAAAATCTTGATTCTCCTGTTACTGCGGTTTCCATTTCTAACCTTACCATTTTACCGTTTTATAATAGCATTAGCTTTAAGATGGCTAATATCTTGAGACATTATGATTTTAATGTGGTTTTTAAACCGGTTAATAAATTAACTTTTTCGCAACTTAAGGATCAAATTCCTCCTCATAATTATAGGGGAGTTTACAACATTCAATGCCAATGTGGTTTGTCCTACATTGGACAAATTTTAATTTTGACTCAGCTACCATTATTAAGAAATGCATTACTCCTCTGGATTTATACTTTTTTGAGGCTGTTCATATCCATAAATTTAAAGACTCCTTGGTTAATGATTTATCTAGTACACCATACATCTCAACTTTCTGTGTGGATTTGTTGTCTCACGACACTTCACTTCCGCATTAATTTCATTGGCTGTTAGAACTTGATGGTCTTTTGGTATCTTGTTTTGACATTTAAGTTTTCACCGTTCATGTAGTTGGGGGGGATATTGTTTTTAAAGTTTTTTACACTGAGGATGTGAGTCCTAGTACTCACGAAACGTATACGTATGATCAAATCAACTTATTTTATTGTGTGTTTAAACGTTGTTTTTAAATAATTTATATTTCCACACAAGTTCTGTTTTTACTATATCTCAACTACTATCAAAGCTATCAAAAATTTATATATTATAAAAACACTCAATTGATATTTATAAACATAATTCATCAAATAGAAATGTAAAATTAAATACTTTAAATACTTTCTAATGGGAAAAAATGTTGTAGTTAATCGCTAATGTGAGTTTTTAAATAATGTACTAAATTAGTAATAAATAAAATAATATTTTAAAGCATGGAAAACGTTTTTGAAATATATCTATAGATATATCTATGTATATATGCGTGTGTGTGTGTGATGTGAAACCTCAGTAAGAGAATCAATGTAGGAACATATTGTACGGATAACTGAGTGTCTGTTTTAGAGAGAAGATGCACAATATAATTTGCAGGAGTACAAAAGGCCAGAGGATTACGAATTTTTATCTAGAGAGACTACATGAACAAGTAACTTTAAGCTTTAGCGATAAGCTTATTTTTTTTTAAACACAAATTGAAAAATTACATAATTTATAGTTGGATTGCTATTTTTATTTTCATTTGCTGCGCCATTTGAAGATTCAAATGTAATGGGGATGGGATATTCTCTCGCTCTCTGTCTTTTTTTTTTCTTACTCTAGTATACTTTTCGGATTGCATTACTGAAACACCAACAACCAACATTTAGACATTTTTAATTCCCACATTTCACAAACAGTAAAAAGTTTCTTATTTAAAAAGAAACCTTTGTGAAAGTTGATTTTCGGTTAAATTTTTGTAGTCATTATATAAAAAGTTATCTGAAACTGTAATCGTAATTTTAATGTTAGTAGAATTATTTAGCAGACATTTTATGACTTTAATTTTACATGATTATAATTTGCCTGTTTAACAAAATAAGATAAAAATAGGTATATAACTGTATATATAACTGTATATACATAATATGTATATAACTGTATATATAACTGTATATACATAATATGTATATAACTGTATATATAACTGTATATTGTTTTCATTAACAAAAATATCATCTTTAAAAAGTCATTTTTCATTTCTTAAGCTAAACTGTAACTCTGTACAAATACAATGAAACTTTTAAAGATATTAATCACATTTTGAAATAAGAAAATCTTTTAAAAGATAGATGAAAAAGAAATAATAGTTATTTTTGAAAATATAGCAGCAGAAAGCTATAAAAAAATGCAGAAGAGTTTTATTCTTTTGAAATCGTCGATGCAGAAACAATTGTTATTCGCTGAGAAATAAATTTCGTTGCGCGTATTGGGATGTATTTGATTCAAATGAAAGTTTTTCGATTGCTTATTCCTAAAGGTTTCAAAAGTTTATCAAATCACAGGGATTTTGAAACGGTATTTTTCGTCTAGGTCCAATTAAAGCAATGACAGTTTAAAATAAATTCAAATCCTTCTCTAAAATATAATTTTTTGTAGTATTTAAAAATTCCTTTGATGCAATTTTATTTATACTGAATTGTAACCAGTCAACGATATCGCTATATTTTTCATATAAATTACTCTTTATAACAAATAACTGTTATATAAAAGGTATTTACCAATATTCTATAGCCATACATACAATAAATACAATAAACTCAACAACTGAGGTGAAAAATTAGCCAGAGCCAGGAATCGAACCGGTGACCACAGCGTAGGAGGCTGTTGCTCTACCACTGAACCACTCATGTCGATACCTGGGTCTGAAATTTTTCACTAATAAACCATGTTATATAAATATTACAGTTATATTAGTAAGACCCAAGTATCGTCCAGAGTCGTTCAGTGGTAGAGGAACAGCATAGTATGCTATGGTCTTAGGTTCGATTCCTGGCTGTGGCTAATTTTTCACTCCAGTTGGGTTTATTGTATTTATTGTATGTATGTCTGTAGAATATTTGTACATACCTTTAATAGTTGAATGCAGGCGTTATTTATGTGTATGTGTGCTTTAATTGATATGTTATTTTTAAATACATTCAGACGCGAGGTCACTCAATATTAAAAAAAAAAAAAAAAAAAAAAAAAAAAAGTTTTTAATTTTAGTCCAAACATATTTTATCTTGTATTTAACGTATTTTTAATTATAAAGCATTAAACATTTGTATTCCATGTAAATGCGGTATTTATGAGAAAATGAAATGCAAAAAGGGTTTCATATTAAGATTTTCAAAGTTCCTATTAATATATATATATATATATATATAAACGCCTTGTATGGGAAATTCAACTATGACACTAGTACTGAAAACAATGAAAAGGAAAAAAAAAAGGTTTTAAACTGTCCCTTTTAGGAATTCCCTTGAACGGGAATTATGGCTAGTGTTTGAATTTTACCCACAATGTAACTGACTAAATCTAATTTTACCAATTAAACTACTTAATACTTACTAGAATTATGATCGCATATATCCTCTAGTGAAAGTTTTAAATAATAAGAGAGATAAAATCTGCGAATGTTATAAGTACTTTCATGTCATGTTTTGACCTTTTACGCAAGATAAAAATAATATAGAACTTCAAAATATAAAAAAAAGCTCTCCTACTAGAATTATGTTTTTTTCATGAATCAAAATAACTTTATGGTTTTTTATTGCGAAGATTAATTGAACGTAAATAAGTTTAACACGAAGTTTTTTATATAGGTAATTATAAATTCATAACCTACTTTAAAGAAAAAGAAAGAAATAGTTGGGCGAAAAAAATGAAAAATTAAAGTTTGGATTTATCAAGCGATGCAAATAAGGCACTTAAATGTTGCTTATATATTGGGAAATTAATTTATATAAAGCAGCTATTTAATTAAAAATGATATATATAACCCAAAAGAAGCGTGATTAAATCAGCTCAATGTAATATTTTTTTTAAACGTGTTGATTAATACCATATAATTCACAAGTAAATGTCTTTAGATATGGATTTAGTTTACAATTTATATTCAATTTTCAAAGCTTAACAAATAGTAAACATTGTATGAAATTATAAGAAATGTTTTGAGTTTACCTGTTAAGTTTAAAGAAATTGTAATGAGAAATTGTAGGATTAGAGTATTGCAGTACTTTTTTTATTGCATTTTTTACATATTCGTTCTAAATCGTCTGTCCGGGAATATTATGACATCAGATCGCAACTGTCCATCGCATTTTTTTTTTTTTAAACTATATTATACTACTGAAATTAGAACGGTTGGAAAATACTTATGAAACTTCATTACATCATTATTTCTCGGAATAATGTTAAAAATTAATTTTTATAACATTTGTCAGTATTAAAAAATCCCATCCGGTTCGGCCTACTGGCGCTGGTAGATTTTTAAGTTAAGTACTAATTTCACCAACAAAAATTAAGTCAAGATTAGAGATAATCTCGCTTTAACAATTTTATCTGGCCACTTTTGATGAGTTTTTAATTTCATATTTCGGTAAATCATGTTAATGCGATAATTTTCCTTTCTGGCGTTCTTTTTATTGAGACACACATGTGTTTAATAATGCAACCCTATACCACGTCTCTGAGGGTTGTCAAAAAATTTCATCACGCCAATGACACTTATTATAGCCTCAATGGCGGATTAACGCAGATGTGAATTTTTTCTTAGCCCCCCTCCCCCCAATTCCACCTCCAACAACAACAACACCTTTTTTTCTCTAAGAGTTGGTTCTATCAAAAACTTGACAATGACAATATAAAAGTTGTAGATAATATTAAGAAGATTTATAATAAATTTAAGCGGATATGATATCTTGTGATTTAACTAACAAGGGAACCACTTTTGGTGTTGCTCGCACCTAGCATCGAGACCTGGTGCGTTTTGTAGCCCTATACATAAAAGTTAGAGAACCGAAAAAATTTCTCTGTTAAAATAATATTTTATATACTTTTTTATACTTTTAATTTTTTATTATTACATATTTATTTGTTTATTTCACGCCAAAAGTGAGTTAAGTCGCCAAATATGGAGCTCAATTTTTCCGCCCGCTTTATCCAAAGAGAAAATGTACAGAACATATTACTAGAATTATATGCGATTTCTTTTTTATAATTGATAGCATAAGAAACAAATATTAGGTTTTTATTTATTTTTCTATGCAGACGATAAATACATAAGTAATAAATATAATTCTATAAAAGCTTCGAAGATCATTGAAAACAATTTTTTAGTGAAATACAAAATAAGCAAACTCTTTTCTTTTGAAATCGAATGAAATAAAGTTTCGACTGTTTAAAATGAAATGTTGCTGTATTAAATGGTCCTTCGGTAAAAGTAATCATAAAGTAAATTAATATTTTTGCACAATTTAGAAAAATTACTGCGGCGAAATATGTGGGACATTGCAATTTTTAGCTATTACAAATTCAGCTATGACATTTGGCTAGGGTTGCTGGAAAGCTCTACTTTTGAAAATAAACGCTAACCGTTTCCCCGTCAAAAATATGAATATAAAGTTGCAATTTTTCAAAATCAATTTTGTGCGTTTTTGAAGGAATTTTCAAACTTTTTTCAATATTTTATACTTATTATTAACTAATTTTTATTTTTAAATGCTTTTCTTTCAAAAAATTCAATGTTAATAGTCCGATAAGTGGTCTCAAAAATTGCATTTTCAGAAAGTTATGCTGCTGTATAATCAAGAAATATTATTTTAACAGAAAAATTTTATCGATTCTCAAACTTCATAATATAGGGCTTTAAAATGCACCAGGTCTCAATGCTAGGTCGAGCAACACCAAAAGTGGTTCCCTTGTAAGTTGTGAGTTTTTTTCTGCTTCCCCCTTGTTTTTGAGTTCCCCTTTTTTTCTGCTGTAAGTTCTGCTGTAACTTCTCAATATAAACGTTGTATAGTTGTAGATAATATTAACAAAATTTATAATACATTTAAGTTTATTTGATATCTTGTGATTTGACGAAGTTATGAATTATTTTCTTCTTAAAGCTCTATTTTTTACGCCCCTTGTTGCTTTTTTTAAAGATATCAAGAATCTGTCGCACAGACATTTTTGGTCCTTTTCCTAGAAGTAATAATAACTTTAAACTGATTCGATATATATTATAATTAAGAAAATATGGGGTGAGTGGTCCGTTTTCACAAAAACTCTCCCCATTTCCATCCCCTTCGTCCGATTTCCCCCATTAACGAACTTGAGAGAGATTTTCTGCACCTTGATTTTATGTATGAGTTTGCAAGTGATTTGTGCAGAATTATGGAAATTATCATATTCATAAAAAAGTGATATATATAGATAGATTGATAGATAAAGTTTCGAACAGGGGAGAGTTTTGGGTTTTAGGGTTCACAATAGGCGTAGACGTGCAAAACATTTTCAGAAATTCCAATGTAGGGTAACATGCAATAAGTACACTGTAAAAAAAAAAAAAAAAAAAAAAAAAAAAAAAAAAAAAGGACTAAAAAAACGGAAATTCTACAGGCAATCGAGACGCCAATACGTTTCCGTATTTTACAGGAAGTTTTTCCCCGTAGATTACAGAAAAATTTCCGTTTTTCTGGAATTTAAGCGGGAAATTTTCAGTTGAAATACGGAAATAGTACTGGCGTCTCGATTGCCAGTAGAATTTCTGTATTGTAGTCCTTTTTTACAGTGTAGTGTTTCTTACGAAATCTACCTAAAATAGAAAAGTATTTTATTGTTCATAAAATTATTTTCATGGCGTCAAAAATATGCAATAAAATTCTTTTGAAATAATTAGATTTACTATTTCGAATATTAAATTATTTTCAAAAGTTCTTTGAATAACCTTCCATTTAAAATAAGATCATTTTCCTCGAACACGTAGAAAAAAATCACGATGACAAAATAAGGTAATATTGCAAGTTCCTTTGAAAATAATTTCTTCAAATTCGAAACTAAATTTAGTCTCAGATTTACTCGGTAGTTTTGAAACAGATATAAATTGGAAAAAATACTATACTTTTACGGGGAAAAAGCTGATTCCAAATCTTTTAAAATTGTTTTTCAGATTATATTTTGAAATATCAATTTATTCATTGTAAAATGAAAATATTGTATTTCAATATATTCAGATATCCGTTTTAATATGTTCGTTTTGCCGTTAGCGAAGTTATGAACATTATTTTAAAACGAGAATAAATACTTTGCTTTAGATTTTTGTAAAAAAATTAAAACATCCGGAATGATTTTAATCCAAAATAGGTTAATGGGAAATTTCTGATAATTGCAACATAAATTTACTGATATTGTATTTTGCATTAACACTATTTATAACGGTGTCAATGACACCCTTTTAAAGTTTTGATTTATGTTTATTTTGCTTGTAGTTTTTTAATGTAAAAAGCATAAGAAAATAACTGCTTGCATTAAAAATGGTTTGTAATTGTTTCAATCTAAAAATTATAAATGGAAAACCATAAATCGAAATCTAAAGGTTTCATTTGACACCGGTACAAATAGTGTTAAATAGTAGGTGAAAAAAAATTGGTTACAATAAATTTTTTTATCCACTTCAATACACAATTTAAAGTTTTTTAATCCCATTTACTCACGTATTTAGTGCGCGAGTCAGTAACATCAATATTTTGTCCAGAAAAGATATCAAAAGAAAGATAGAGTTCAGTATTAACTCTAAAATAAAAAATCACAAGTGGTGTATACAAAATGTTGTAACATTAAAAACTAAACGAACATTAAAATAAAATTATAAAAAACACCGTTTTGGTCATCATCTATGACCATCTTGAGGAAAGAGTTCGAAAGAGCCGTCTTCAATTTGAAATATTCACTAGGAATCCAAACAGTAATTGCTTCTACCAATCATACCAATCTTCAACCGATCTTCATCAATTCAAATTCAAGACGGCTTGACTGTGTTCTTTAAAAAGTAATGTAACAGTTCTTCCCTGAAGATGGTCGTAGATAATGACCGAAGCGTTGATCGTTATAATTTTATTTTTGTTTCAGGCTTCAAGATTTTGTATACACCATTTAGTAAACTTCTGATTTATTTTTCACATTAATATTGATCTTTTGTATTGTATAAATGTCCAGTTATTTTATTATATGAAGAAACTCGTGTTTTACTGATTTCCAGTTTGTCACTAAAAAATGCACTGAGAAAATTTCTAGAAACTATTATTTGTATGCCATTAATGGTTACGAAGATTTAAGTTGACCTAGAATAATTCCAGGGTAACCCACAATTTCCGAAATCTTATATATATATATATATATATATATATATATATATATATATATATATATATAAATTTGAAAACCTTAGAGGAATGATCAGTCAAGAACTTTAAAAGGAAGGTTTTCAGAATTCTGTAACGTTTCTAAAAAGGAATTCTGTATAACCATTAATTTTATGAAATGTAAATATTTTCATTTATGTTATATTTATTTAAATGTTGTATTTGCATTTGCATTTACTGAAAGAAATGTAACAACCTTCTGTACTATTTTATTTCTTTAATTTAAAATGAAATGTGAATATAATATTTCTGTAATAAAACATTAAAATTAAACATTCACTATATCGGTCAGGTTAAGATTTAAGGTTAGATAGGGAGTTATTAAACTATTTTAACGTTGATTGATTGATAAATCAGTCAATCAGCAACAAAACAACAGAAACAATCAAATCAATAAACAAATCCAAAATTAAATTGATTTATAAAGGAATCATACAAAATGAATGATTTTTTTTTCTTTACTGATTGAAACATTGCGCCCAGGCCGAAACACGAACCAGGAACTTTCGCTTTAGGTGTGAACACTCTTCTAACTAACCTATCCTCGACAATAATGTCAGACATAATTCACCCAGACTCCATTTTGTAATTAACTTATGTTCTTTGAAGAGTGGCGCAGTTCAACAGAATAAATCGCTGTAATGAAACTCTGTATTAAATATGGATGCATACTATATACTGAAGTATTTTAAAACAAACTTATTAATAAAGAAATTATAAGAGTAAATTGTTTTGCAACTAATTGTAACTGTTGCTTGGCTGAAACTGGTACCAGGATATTTTGGCTTTATCTTGCAACTCTCTACCAACTAAGATATCCCATACAAGTTCGACAGACATAATTAACTCAAACAATAACTAGGCATTACTATCCGGTCTGCGATAAATGACAAAGCATCAGATTTAGCTTCTTTATTTAAAATAACTCTCTATTAAATATGGTTGCATAATGATATGTATTTTATCACAAACTGATTGATAAAGAAAGTATAAGAGTAAATTTTTTTGGAAACTAAGTGAAAATGTGTCTTGGATGAAACACGAAACAGGACCTTTTGGTTTTATCTGCTAACGCTCTACCAACTAACATATCCTGTACAAGTAGGACAGACACAATTAACTCAGACAACAATAGGCTTTAGTATCCGGTCTGCGATAAATTACAAAGCATCAGATTTAACTTCTTTAAAAGAATTCCTTATCAAATATAGTAGCATAATGAAAGAAATTATTTTAACACAAACTTATTGATAAAGAAATTATGCGAGTAAACTTTTTTGGGAACGAAGTGAACATGTTTCTTGTATGAAACTCGAACCAGGACATTTTGGCTTTATCTGCCAATGCTCTACCAAATAAAATATGCCGTAGATGTCCGACAGACACAATTAACACACACAAACTTTAGGCATTAGTATCCGGTCTGCGATAAAAGACGAAGCATCATATTAAACCTCTGTAATAGAACTCCATATTAAATATGGATGCATAATGATATTAAAGTATTTTAACACAAAATGATTGATAAAGCTTTTTGGCAACTAAGTGAAAATCTATCTTAGCTGAAACTTTAACCGGAACCTTTTGGCTTTATCTGTGAAAGCTCTACCAACTAAAATATCCTGGACAAGTACGACAGATACAATTAACCCAGACAACCTTTAGAATTAGCATCTGGTCTGCGATAAATGACGAAGCATCAGATTAAACTTTATGTAATGAAACTCTATATTGAACTATGGATAGGCAATGATATTGAATTATTTTGACACAAGCAAACCGACTGATAACGAAATCATAGAAAATGACATTTTTTTTTCTCAACTGGGTAAAAATGTGGTTTTCTCAACTGGGTAAAAAAGTTTTTGGCTTTAGTTGACAACACTACAACAACAAAATTATCACGGATGTCTAGGAGACACAGTTCACTCAGACAACCTTTATGATTGAACATACGGTATGCGATGAATGACACAGCACTATCGATTTCTATCAATAAAACTTCGTATTTTTTTGCTATCTTTATAGTACAAAATACTGATGTTATTGCCTTACACGACACAGAACATACGTGAGTCAATGTTATTACAAAACCTGAAATTTTCCATTGAAGGGTATCTAAAATTTAGGTATAATATATTTATCTAAATAATAGGTAGATATATAAGCTAGGGCTAATATACTTCCTAGATCAACATATAGCAAGTGTCAACATACTGGCTATATCAACATGTAGCTAGTATCAGTATACTAGTAGATCAATGTATAGCTAGTGTCAATATACTAGCAAGATCAAGATAATTACTCTTAATATAGTATCTAGAGCTTTAATGGCAAACTACAAGTGTTTGAATGGCTAAACAAGCTACAATATATAAATATTTTGATTAAATTTGGTACTGCTGCTGTTTAGAGTAACAGTTATCAACAGAAGTGGCATGAAATATCGGCAGAAAAGGCGCGTGGCGAAGTCATTTCTCACGCAAAATCACTTAACCACCTTGGACCTGATATATCCTATTGGATACACATCTTTAGAATTTTTTCCCCTATATAAATAAAGTAAAAAACAAAAAGAAAGAAAGAAAGAATTAGGTGTGAATAGAGCCTAATAGATAGCAGAATTAAACAAAATAGCAATTTGTTTCTTATAGCGCTTTTTTAGCGAGATACGTGTTATATAAAAATAGCTTGCAGCAAAAACGTACGAAATGCACAAAAACTAATTACTTTTCTATACATTAAGATAGCATTTATAGATCGCATTAGTAATAAAAAATTATTAAATGTATAATTATTCCATTTTTCCATTGTTTTTGCAATGCAAAATAATAATAATAATAATAATAATAATAATAATAATCCCAACAAATTGTCAGAAAATGTCCTTATTTAATGTCCATATATCATGAAATTTTATGTACAAAAAATATTTTTTTTTCGCTTTTTAATCTTTCTTAGTTAGCAGTTTCTTAATATAAATTCATAACTGAAGTAAAAAATATAAAAAAATAAACCCTGGGGTCTGAAGAGGCTATTAAGCATCCAACTAGAGAATAATGAATAAAATTTCAGCTTCGAGATTAGTTAAATCAGGTGCTCGTGTTAAATCCGTATGACAAAATTTAATTAATATATTCCGAAAAAAATTAATTGATAGAAAAGTTTCTCTTTTAATGAGAAATAATGAATGTACCCAAACATAATCTAGGCACTTGTTTTATTTAAAAACATATTTTTAGTTATAAAAATAAATAATCAATTCATATGCAAAAAAATATGTATTATGATCTACATTAATTATTGCATAAAAAGAATCAGCGCCATCAAAAATATTGCTATGCACTTCTACACCCATTCTTATACATTTTAGAAATATAGAAAGGTTTTATTTTTGACGGTGTCGACCGTTTCCCGTTATCGCTTGTATCCACAGAAATGAATTTTTATAAGTAATCCGAAAAAATTGCGGAATTTAATTTTATTCATAATTAGTACCTATTATATTTAGAAATGCTGTAACTCTTTACGGTGCCTAGCTAAATGTCCAGGGTACTTTTCTTATTTTTATATTATTAATGAATAAACGCTAAACATGTTTTTGTTTTGTAATTGCACGTAGATTAAAGGAAAAGTAAAAACTACATACTTCACCGAAAGGGACTGATAATAATAATAATAATAATAATAATAATAATAATAATAATAAAACGCAAATAAACGGTAAAAATCGGGTATTACCATTTGAAAACGGAAAGTTAGTGCTTTTTAATATGTGAATAGCCTCATAATTAAAATCACATACTAGACATTATTCGCAGCGTCTATTGGTATATACAGGGTACGCCGTAAATTAGTGCAAAAAAAATCAGAACAAACGAAGTAATATTCGAAAAAAAATTCGCTTTGGGCAGATATGATCAGAAGGGCTTTGGATTTTTTTCCATGTATATATAAAAAAAATCACGCCTGTCTGCCACGCTACAGGTCGCGAGTTCTGCTTCCGGCTGGGCAAGGTTCACTCAACCCTTCATCCCGACGGGGTCGATAAAATGCTTGCTTTAGTTCCCAAGCTTGCTTGGGAACTAAACACCGAGGGTCTCCCGTTGGGTTGACTACCTGCCGGGGCACATGCTGCATAGCACCTCGTGGCCCAGGGTCAGGTAAACAGAGTTGGGCACCGTAGGCCCTGATCCTTAATGGATCGTGCAGCCGCAAGTTTAGTTTAGTTTTATTTAAAAAAAAAACGAAAAGTAACCAAAAGAGGGCGCTCTCACGTCATACAGTGAAGTTTCATGAAAATAAAGCAAATACAAACACACAAGGATATAAATAACAGTAATATGATACCGTGCATTTATTTTGAAGTAAAATATATTCAACGTGACCACTACCACCAGGTATTTCGCAAGTGAGGCGCGTCAATACGCCTATTACAGCTGAGTATTGCATGTCGGCATCGATGACAACGACGGTTCGTCGAATGGCATCTTTATGTTCTACCAAAGTGTAAGCCCCGATATACACGAGACTTTAAGTATACCCACAACCAAAAATCTGCTGTGATTAATTTGGAGATCATGAGGGCCACTCAAACACTGTAAAAAATACGGACTAAAATACGGAAATACTACTGGCAATCTAGAAGCCAGTGATATTTCCTTATTTTAACGGAACTTTTTCCCGGTAAATTACAGAAAAATTCCCGTTAAATTTAAAAAAACAGAAATTTTTCTGCAATTTACCGGGAAAAAAATCCGTTAAAATACGGAAATAGTACTGGCGTCTTGATTGACAGTAGTATTTCCGTATTTTTTTACAGTGAACTTACAACCTCGACTTATCACTCTGTCTTCGGTGAAAGTGTCTAACAGCAACGTGGACGATCCTTTCAACTCCCCATTTCCATAAAATGTCGTACTGAATTTAGTATCCCATTCAGTGAAATATGGCTTTTTTGCGCCTTCAGTCCTTTCTTTGTGAGAAACTTTCGCAATGCAATAGTTGTAGGTTCACCATTCTTCTAAAAAATTTTAACCACCAACGCTCGATCTGGTAAAGATAGCAGGCTGCCGAGATCGAATGACGAATCCATTTCCAGCCAGTGTATCATTGCTAGCCTCATTTGCATAAAACATCTCAGACTGACGAGTGAGTACCCCCTTTCGGTTGCTTTAGGAATAATTTTTTTATATATACATGGAAAAAAAAATCCAATGTTCCCCTGATTATTTCCCCGCGAACTGAATTTTTTCCGAGCATTACTTCCTCTATCATGAATTTTTGAAGTTTGCACGAATTTATGGTGCACACTGTAAATCTTTTTAAAGCAGTTATCAAAGTGGAATTAATAGGAATAATTACTTTTCTTCTAAGACTACTTTTAATAAGCAACATTGTGTTTTCAATCTTAAAATATTATGGTTTAGTAAATTCTAAGCAATATGATAGTGTTCACATTTCTTTTAAAAAGGGCAGGGCGAATTTTCTTAAAAGGGCATTTTTTCCGGTAAAAGGTTGTTTATATCGAGTAAACAGGCACATTTTGTTGAGTGAAAGGACACTCTTATTGGATTATAATTTGGCAGTTTTTAGGAGTAGGAATTTCAACTTTAAACCTTTAATTAGTATTAAGTCCTAAATTTCCTGAGGGCATTTCGAAGAGAAGAAGGGGGAGGAAGCACACTCTGGATTCACTGGCTTATATTATCAAGGTATAATGAAATCGTGCTGTATTTTAAAGAATATCATAAAATAATCTGATTAAAATAACTCCATCTTTCGAATATTCCACTTATGGAAACATGTGCCGTTTTGGGACGATTTTGAAATGGAAAATGCATTATGATTTTAAAACACAATACAATATGCAGCTGCTGCACGTTTTTTCTTTTTTTTTTTTTTTTTTTTTTTTTTTTTTTTTTTTTTTTACATTGATTTAGAACTTACAAAACTTGAGTCAATCAGAGAAGCAGAACTTCTGTTTTCAAAAGTTAGGGAGGAGAGGGGAGGGAGCGGAGAGAGGAAAAAGTCAAATATATATTTGTTTATTGAGGGGGGGGGGGCTACTGGAAAACGGAGCAAAGTGCACCAGCAGTTTAAACGAAACGGGCAGGGCGCAATGATCTTGGAAAAACACCATATAGGAACACTAAGTATGACATGATTATATGAAAATATATTGTATTACTTTTAGTATAAAGTTTCTAAAATTGGTCCCCTAGGTCGCCTTAAAAATGACTACCAAATCAAGTATTAAATGAAATTTCTAATAATCAATTAATATTTAATTTTATAAACTACAATTTTTTTTTAATATTTTACAAATAAGACTGTTTATTGACTACTCTTAACGGCTTTTAAAATCCATTAAAAAAGGTTTTTAATGACGATGGCTTTCAATATAATATTTTAAATAACGCACTCTTACTAACTTATCTCAGAAAGACCATAATTACTTAAGCATTTATTTCTTAAGTACGGATAATTATGCATGTTATAGAAAATGTATCTGGTTTAAGTGCCAATTAACCTGAACATTAGCGTTTAATAACTACCTTCTTTTAAAATGTAGCATTAATCTCAAAACATTTTATAAACTAATCTGAAAATAAAGCAATTAGGCATGTTTAACAAGTCTGCAACTGTTTAAAAAAAAAAAACATATTTTACAGGAAATCCTGTTATTTAAAACGCCAGTACATTGTTAAAAATTTGCAGCAAATTTTCCAGTCATTTGACCCTTTTTATACAAAATTGTTACCTATCCGTAATTTTACGGTAATCTCACCATATTATCGCTCATATTATGGTCAGAATACAGTTAAATTATGGTTATGTGACCGTTTTCTTTTAAAACGGTCGAATCATTGGAAACTTTGCTGCAAATTTTTTACAGTGTACATAATATTCAATTGAATTCTAAATGTTTTAAAATATATTTAAGTATAATCTTTTATGATATTCCGAGTGCTAGGTTTGTTTGTTCAAACGTTATCTACAATTTATTTTTTACACAATTGGAGGAAGTATTCAGAAAAATATATCTATTTTTCTGTACACTTTACAAAATTCTGTGGATTTTACAAAATAAAAATCCACAGTAAAAATCTGAAACATTTTATTTTACAAAATAAAATGTGTAATTAATACGAACTTCCTGTTACTTTAAGAGGTTTTGCAAGTCAAATAAACAATCTTCAAATTTCTTTACGGAATCAAATTTGTATTTATTACAAAATTTCTGTTATTGTACCCATTTTTTCCAATAAATTAGTAGTTAAAGTTATTTTCCGTAAAATAAATAGTTTTTTAGTGAAGTAACTTACTTTCAGTGTTCCTCTGTAAAACATCATGTTTTTCTTTGTACTATTGCTTCTTAATGTCTAAATTGCCTAAGTGGATTTATAGTACAAGTAAAATAGGGTTAAAAAACTGGCCATTCACCAAAATTTGAGAAGATCTTCGTTTTGGTACTAGAAATGGAAATCCAATGAGTCTTCAAAAATAAAGTTATTTTACTATATTTTGAGGTGTAAAGGGGTATTTTTAACCCATGAAGGGGGGAAATTTCCAAACTTTTTAAATAGGTCAAGTGGGGTATCGTTTCTTAAGTATAAAACCTGCCTAACTTTGTAACAAATGATCGTATCGACTTTAGGATGGTGTCATTCTATTTAGAATTAAAAAGTACATAACAAAAGATACTCTATTTAACCTAAATATGAAATTTTGATTTTTTTTTTAGATTTTTTAGGGGATTTCAAGTATGTAATTTCTAAATCTACCAACTAAAGGTTTTAAAGACAATGTAGTATACAATTTTTTGTACAATGTGGTATGTTTTTAACGTACAACAAACATCTGTTTGTTACAATAAGCAAAGTAATAGTTTCCTTAGCATAAAATAATACGCAAAACTTAAGAAAATTTGACAAAAATTACCAGTATTGGTGTTGAATCTCCCAAATTTGATGATTAGCTGCTTCTTTTAGTGTTTTTTTAAAAAATACTTCCTAACATTAAACTTATAAACAAGCAGGAAGCAGGAATTCTGCTTGCGTCACCCCTGATGAGAGAGAAAAAAAAATATTATTACGAGGTGGAATCCGCCGAATTTCGACGAAAGAAAATGTTTAAGAAGGAACTGTTTCATTAATTTATAGTAAACCTACAAAATTAGTTACAGTAAAAAAAGCATCTTTTAATGATTTGTCTAACTCTCAAACAAATATTAATTTAACCTAAAGATCACTGATCATCTATAAAGACGGTCTAAATTTTTGTAAATGATTGCGTTTCATCAGTATGTGATTTAAATTGCAGTGTTTTCAAAAGTTTTAAATTTCCCCTCTTTTGCCCTCCCCCGACCCCCCCCCCCCCTCAAAAAAAAAAAAAAAAAAAAAAGGACACGGTTAAACAACTATATTTTGGGGGACTCATTGGATCTTCATTTCTAGTGTCAATACGATGTTCTTATCAAATTTTCCTGAATGCTCCTGAATGAATGAGTAAAAAAACTATTTTACCTGCATAAAATATCTGTATCCACTTTGCATTCATAAAACTTTCGCTAACATTTTAAAAATTGCTTGTTTCGACTTGCGGATGGTGTCATTTAAAAATAAATAATAAACGATACCCCACTTGACATACTTTAAAAAAAATAATTTTCACCCTCCCTGGGGTAAATTTCCCCCATTTTGAACCACAAAATCATTGTAAAACAACTTTATTTTGGAAGGGGGGGGGGGGGAGCTCATCGGATCTTTTTTCTAGTGCTAAAGCAAGGTTTTACCCAAATTTTCGTAGATGACCATCAGTTGTATTTTACGCAACTTTACGTCAATTTTACCTGTACTATTAATGTCTAAATGAATTCTATTTAGCTTACAAGAAATATTTCTACTTAACATCATATTAACCTTTAACTGATGTTACCGGTCTCTCAGACCGCGGCTTTTTTCAATTTTTATAGTTTAACTTGCAATTTTCAGTTTAACTACAAATACTATCGAAATTTTGTTCCATTTGGAACTTTAGTACTATTATCAACAGAGACTTTTGAATAGGGGAATTTTAATTATAACAGTCCTGTACAAAATGTTTAGTACGAAAACACCATCCTATGAGTTAATCGCGTCTTTAATTCATCTTTCGATCGAACGGTCTCACAGACCGCTTCACACTAGTTATGTGACAATTTCTGTGGCATCAGTAAAAGGTTAATCATACCTTGTCAAAAATATCGATACTGTTTAAATATATAATAAACGGAATACAAACTCAAGCGAATCTTCAGCTTATTACTACAGTGGCCATAATAATTATTGTGAGATGAACAATATCTCTGTTGTTTACTAACTTCAGCAAATATCCTGTTAAAAAACATTTGTTTATTATGTAAAAAAAATATATTTATGAAAGTATGCATATATATCAGTATAAATCTATAATAACGCAAATATCAAAATAAAATAACTAGAAGGAAATGGCTGAAGTTTTGATAGGGACACAATTTTTGTACTCTACACATTTAATTATTCAAAATTAAAAAAAAATACTTAGTGTATTTTTGTATTTTATATATACCTAAAATATACATTAACAATATATATTAGAAATTAGAAATTAATCTCTTCAATTTTATGCCCGTAATGCGACAAACATTTTACGTACAATATCTGTATGATAAAAAATGCATAAAGGTAAAATTAGTTTTAAAAAATCACTTTTATAAGCATTTAATTTTTATCATGAAAATCACGCCTAATAGCATGACTGCAATGCATGATTTTCCGTTAAAATCTGTTAATTCGACGTAATGAACCCGATTATGGAATTTTCAGCACTTCTTTTCGTATGGTAGAATAGTGAGAGTTAGACAATTTATTTTAAATGAATTATATTTTTTTTGCTCTATTTATTTTTTAAGATATGATAACAGGAAAGAAAAATAAAGCCTCATATTTTTATGAGTTTTAAATCGTTCTCTAAGTGTTCTCTAAATCGTTCTCTCTCATAGTTCAATTAACCCTTTAAGGACAGCACCTTTTTATACTTGACACAAAGGAAATAAAATTTTATTTTATGCATAGTAATATCTAATTGAAAAAAAAAAAGCAATATTACATTTTTTTTTTTTTTTTTTTTTTTTTTTTTTTTTTTTTAATGTGAGATATGATACGTTGAGAAAAGTACAGACCAACTACATTTTTGCGATATGACAATCCTTGAAATATTTACTATGAAGCGGTACATTACATTTACTACACATAGTTATAGTTTAACTGCTAAAGTAGCTGTATCTTGAATCGCTGAATTTTATTTTATCTATGAACATAATCCGAAATTTATCAATCAAAATTTTCAATACATTCCGTTCTATTTTATTCATATTTCTAATTTTTTACTACTCGAATCAATTAACAATTTTTTTTCATACAAATAAATGTCATATATACAATATGTAATAATACATTTGTTGAAAATAAATATTCACAATAAAAAAAATCAGAAACATAATGTTTCGAAAACGCAACGTCTGTCTTTAATGGGTAAATATGAAATATTAATTTATTAAACTAAATTTTTTTTAAAAAATATTTTAAACTCTTTATTTATATTTTTAATTTCTAATGTTTAAAATATTTCGGTGTTATGGTTTCATAGGTAGTTTATTTATTTGGTGAGCGTGGTTTGGTGCATAATTAAATCCATTGTTTTTGTAACTCTTATGCGATTGTAACCATGAAGAATATTTAGTGATTTATCATAAGTGCCAGGCAAACCGGAAAATGATTTCAAATCAATGCATTAATTTATATCTAAGTTCTAAAAGTATTAAAATGTTGCATTGTCATCGGCTGCGAACATAACTTTTTTAATCCTGAAAAATTTGTTGCAAATTTCCATCTTTATAATACAAAACCAATTAAATAAAATCAATTTAAATACAAGATAGTAAAAGTAGATTCTTCTTAAATATAGTAATTTTAATAGAAGCATAAAATGAAAAATATAGAGTTAGAACTCAAATTATTTTATAAATCTTCTAAATCGAACTATTTAATCGAAAAACGCTCAGCTAAATTGAATACAATCCCAATAAGCTTGCATTGAAATTCATTCTTCAGGCAATACATTTTTTCCGTTCTCACGAATTCAGAAGAATAAAGATTTTTCTTTAATTTTTTTTTTTCATAGCTTTATTTTGATATTTTTATTTCATAGCTTTTTTTTAATAAAATCAATTTAAATAAAAGATAGTAAAAATAGATTCTTCCTAAATATAGTAATTTTAATAGAAGCGTAAACTGAAAAATAGAGAGTAGAACTCAAATTATTTTATAAATCTTCTAAATCGAACTATTTAATCGAAAAACTCCTAGCTAAATTGAATACAATCACAATAAGATTGCAATGAAATTCATTCTTCAGTGAATACATTTTTCCAGATCTCACGAATTCAGTAGAATAAGATTTTTCGTTAATACGTTTTTTTTTTCTTTTAGAGCTTTACGAAAGTTTATTACGCAAAATAAATATTTATTTTTATCTGTCTTTTAAATTAGAATTTCTAATTTTAAAATACACATACTTTCAAATGCCTGTGATAATGATATAAGACATCAATTTTGCAAAAATAAAAATAAAAAATCTACTATTTTCGTTAGTAAAAGAATTTGTATTATACATGCGAGTTTTTCCTTAAATATTGAATAGATAAAACAGGTCTATGCAAAATTGTATTAAAAAAATTAATGCGTTAACTCACACGAGTCAAATACAGAGGTCAATTAAATTTCTAGTCATAAAATTACATAGTAGAAGACCACTTATCCGCACAGATTGGTTCCGAGAGTTTTTTCAAATTAGAGACTTTTTGCAAATTGCAGATTATGGGTATTTAATATTTGTTTACGCTTATTTTATTAACATTTTGGGCAAATTTAGATTGTTAATGCTAAAGAAATTACATATTTAAACTCAAGAAAGAAGTAAAAATGATTTTAAAAATATTTATTGGTTTTAGTATATTCGTTAAATATACCATCAATAGTTGTTTGTATTAAAACATGCGTTTTATGTTTATGTATTGTGCTTTGCAGTCTTCTGTAAATAGCTATACTTAATTACAAAAACCAAAATAAACCTCTTGTTTTTAGACATTTAAATATTCTTTATCAAATTTTGTAAATAAATGTATAATTATTAAATATGAATTTATTAACATTTATATATATTAACATTAATTAATAGCCCAGTGTTATAGGAAGAAAAAAAGACGAATTAGGAATTAATTAGGAGAAACCTGGAAATTGTTTTAATCCATTTTGTTTAGGTCTAGAATAAATATACTCAGTTTTCCCTCTCGTAGTAGGTAAGCGTTAGAAAATATGTACAGATTTATTGACGAAAAACAGGTTTTTTTAATTACCATAACAATATCTAAAAGAAAAAAACAGTAACTCTAGCAAAAAATTGTCAATATAAATGTTGTAGAGCTTACAATTCTGAATAAAATGAGTACCCACATTTAATATTTTTGTTGAATATTAAGCTCACAATTCTACTTCAAAGTTTAGCCTAAATCACTACTCAAGAGATTGAAGCCAGAACCGACCCGCTTGTCAGTCCATCCTGCTTTTAATTTTTATATACATGTGTTTATTATTATTATTATTACTGGGGCATTTACAGTGTTTTTGTAATAATTTTAGGTCATTATTTTGGATATTTTGAGAATTACGGTTTAACCTCTTGATTACGGGGCCAGTGGTAGGGGATTAAAAAAAGGCCGAATTCGGAATTAATTTGGGAAAAGCTAGAAATTGCTTTAATCCCTTCTACATATATCAGAAATTAAGGTTTGTTGGGGGTAACTGTAACCACGAGGTAACTGGGCCATAGGCTATTTTATAAAAAACTGTTGGTGTTTTTTAAGTTTTAGCTTTTGTGAGCAATGCCCTTTTATTTCTACTTCCTAAAACAACGTATATCAACTCAATCATGACTCCCACTTTGCTGTGATAGGTTGTAAAAAGTTTACGTTTCTTTTTTTAAAAACAAGGTCAATATGGTTGAACTTCCTCGGATTTTTATTAAAATACTGTAAGTACTTTTATTAAACAATCTTTTTTTTTAAAGCTTAAACATATAACTACATTAATATTATTAGGTATCTATACATATTTACTTCATGTTTTAAATGTAAGCCCGGTGTCCCAGTTACCCATAAATGTTTCAAGAATGGGGTAACTGGGACATGTATCCGGGGTAACTGGGCCATGCTGGATCCAGTTACCCCAATAATTATAAATAATTTTTTTGTGTTTCTCTTACTACGGGAAGTAAATTTCTCCATTGGTTTTTGCTCACAATAAAGAAAATGATAGAATACCTTATTAAAATAACGTAATGAAATTTTTAAAAAAAGCATATTGAGTGGTATCCAACCAAATTTCTTGACCCCTTGAGAGGCGGTGATGCCGTTACGGCATCACTTAATTTTAATTCCTAATTGCCACATTGGCACCTGAATTTTATAATTAAAATTTAACCTTTATTATGTACGCGAAAATATACTTTTAAATATTTTCAAATAGATTCTCTTGTAAATATTGGTGTCATTAAATTATGTCAACATTTTACGAATGCAAGTACCTTGCCCCTGAAAGCCAGATAGCCAGACCTTGAAATTGTACTATACATACGGGTCGCATTCTAAAGGCATAGCTGCCAATTTTTACGCTTTCTTGCTACCACTAAAATTAAATAGAGATTTTCGTTTTGTTTAATTATAAGATTTCGAGGATTAAATAAGACAACATTTACTATAATATTTTAGTGGTAAGAGGAAAGCGTAAAAGTTGGCAGCTATGCTATAGGGAATCTTTTATCGTCCCTACCACTATTTTTAAAATAATATCTTCATCGCACCTTTCTTTAAGGAACAATAAAATTTTCCCTATATAATGCGACCCCTGGATAAAGATAAAGTACTTAAGTACTTACGTAGCCTTTTGTTCAGAGATTTACCTTGTTATTTTTTCCTTAAATACCCATGTGACTTTTATACTTATTATCTATACAAAAATACATAAGTACTTACTTAAGTTTTATATTTTTGGTATAAATAAATCTAATATTTTCACTTTTAGTGTTTTTTTTAGGCACACTGACAGCAAAGGTTTCCCTTACAACGCTGTTTATTGACATATAATTTACATGATCCGCCTGCTTTAAATTTTTAGGTAGCTTTCTTTACAAAAAAGCTACCTATTGCAGCCGTTCGGAGGAAAGCGATTTCAAAAAATTTTGTTATATTTTCATCGATCATGACCCCCAGACCCCGAAACCACCCTCCGTTCAAAATTGATATATATATATATATATATATATATATATATATATATATATATATATATATATATATATATATATATATATATATATATATATATATATATATATATATATATATCTGACCTATGTCACACTGTAACTCCCGTAATTATGAACCGATTTCGATGTAATTCGGTGTGTACATAGTACATACCAATGTCTCGACCGAGTTCGTTGGCCAGCTTCATCCGCCATTTTGTTTCAAAATGGCGGCCATTTAAAAATTTTAAAAAATTTTAAAACTTGAAATGTGGTACCAAAAAATTAAAAATGGAAAAATATTTTTTTCTTATGTATTTGACCTTTATACAAAAATTCCGGAGCAGTTTTTGTTTCGTCTATATCTTTAAAAATGGCTGAGTTATAGCATTTTGAATTTCTAGCGTGGCTGACATTTTGAAACGTCCTGAATTTTGTCACGCGATAAAAGGCGTATTTATGAACCGATTTGGATGTAATTCAGTGTGTACATAGTACATACCAATCTCTCGACCGAGTTCGTTGGCCAGCTTCATCCGCCAATTTCTTTCAAAATGGCGGCCATTTAAAATTTTTTTAAAAATTTAAAATTTGAAATGTGGTACCAAAAAATTGAAAATGGAAAAATATTTTTTCTTATGTATTTGACCTTTATACAAAGATTTCGGAGCAGTTTTTGTTTCGTCTATATCTTAAAAAATGGCTGAGTTATAGCATTTTGAATTTCTAGCGTGGCTGACATTTTGAAACGTCCTAAATTTTGTCACGCGATAAAAGGCGTATTTATGAACCGATATGGATGTAACTTCGTTTATACATAGTACATACCAATGTCTCGACCGGGTTCGTTGGTTAGCTTCATCCGCCATCTTGTTTAAAAATGGTGGCCATTTAAATTTTTAAGAAAAATTTTAATTTGAAATGTGGTACCAAAAAATTAAAAATTGAAAAAATATTTTCTTCTTATGTGTTTGACCTTGATAAAAAGATTCGGGAGCAGTTTTTGTTTCGTCTATATCTTAAGAAATGGCTGAGTTATAGCACTTTGAATTTCTAGCGTGGCTGACATTTTGAAACGTCCTGATTTTTCTCACGTAATAACAGGCGTATTTATGAACCGACTTGGATGTACCTTGGTGTGTACATAGTACATACCAATGTCTCGACCGAGTTCGTTGGCCAGCTTCATCCGCCATTTTGTTTCAAAATGGCGGCCATTTAAAAATTTTAAAAAATTTTAAAACTTGAAATGTGGTACCAAAAAATTAAAAATGGAAAAATATTTTTTTCTTATGTATTTGACCTTTATACAAAAATTCCGGAGCAGTTTTTGTTTCGTCTATATCTTTAAAAATGGCTGAGTTATAGCATTTTGAATTTCTAGCGTGGCTGACATTTTGAAACGTCCTGAATTTTGTCACGCGATAAAAGGCGTATTTATGAACCGATTTGGATGTAATTCAGTGTGTACATAGTACATACCAATCTCTCGACCGAGTTCGTTGGCCAGCTTCATCCGCCAATTTCTTTCAAAATGGCGGCCATTTAAAATTTTTTTAAAAATTTAAAATTTGAAATGTGGTACCAAAAAATTGAAAATGGAAAAATATTTTTTCTTATGTATTTGACCTTTATACAAAGATTTCGGAGCAGTTTTTGTTTCGTCTATATCTTAAAAAATGGCTGAGTTATAGCATTTTGAATTTCTAGCGTGGCTGACATTTTGAAACGTCCTAAATTTTGTCACGCGATAAAAGGCGTATTTATGAACCGATATGGATGTAACTTCGTTTATACATAGTACATACCAATGTCTCGACCGGGTTCGTTGGTCAGCTTCATCCGCCATCTTGTTTAAAAATGGTGGCCATTTAAATTTTTAAGAAAAATTTTAATTTGAAATGTGGTACCAAAAAATTAAAAATTGAAAAAATATTTTCTTCTTATGTGTTTGACCTTGATAAAAAGATTCGGGAGCAGTTTTTGTTTCGTCTATATCTTAAGAAATGGCTGAGTTATAGCACTTTGAATTTCTAGCGTGGCTGACATTTTGAAACGTCCTGATTTTTCTCACGTAATAACAGGCGTATTTATGAACCGACTTGGATGTACCTTGGTGTGTACATAGTACATACATATATCTCGACCGAGTTCGTTGGCCGGCTTCATCCGCCATCTTGTTTCAAAATGGCGACCATTTAAAAAAATTAAAAAATAAAAAAAATTAAATGAGATACCAAAAAATTGGAAAGTGAAAAAGATTTTTTTGTATGTGTTTGACCTTAATACAAAGATTCCGGAACAGTTTTTCTTTCGTCTATATCTAAAAAAACTGGCTAAGTAATAGCATTTTGAATTTCTCTTGTGGCTGACATTTTAAAACGACCTGATTTTTGTCACGCGATAACAGGCGTAATTATGAACCTATTTGGATGTAACTTGGTCTGTACATAGTACATACCAATGTCTCGCCCGAGTTCGTAGGCCAGCTTCATTCGCCATCTTGTTTCAAAAGGGTTGCCATTTAAAAAAATTAAATTTAAAATTCAAAATGAGGTATTAAACAATTGGAAAATGAAAAAGATTTTTTTATGTGTTTAGCCTTGATACAAAGATTCCGGAGCAGTTTTTGTTTCTGAAAATTTGTTCTTTTGTTTATATCTTAAAAAATGGTTGATTTATAGCCCTTTGAATTTCTAGCATGGCTAACATTTTGAAACGATCTTGTATTTGTCACGCGATAACACACGTGTTCGCCTATTTCGATGTAAGAAGGCATGTGGATAGTACACATCAACACCTCGACCAAGTTCGCTGGCCAGATTCATCAGCCATCTTGTTTCAAAATGGGGACCATTAAAGTAAAAAATATATATATATTTAAAGTGAGGTGCAAAAAAATTAGAAATTGAAAAAGGTTTCTTTCTTAAGTATTTGACCTTGATATAAGGATTCAGGAGCATTTTTTGTTTGTCTTTACCTTAAAAAATGGCTCAGATATCGCAGTTTCAATTTCTATTGTGGGTGACATTTTGAAAAATCTGATTTTTTGCATGCGACAGCACTCCTATATATTAACGGATTCTGATGTGAGTGAGCATGTGCACAGCAATTACTAAGGTCTCGACCAAGTTCACTGCTTAGCCTCATCCACCATGTTGTCTTAAATTGACAGTCACTTTAAGAAATTGCCGAATTTGGCAGCCAAATATATGTTACTTTAAAGAAAAGCAGCTTGGATAAAGCTGACTAATTTCGCGAAATTCTCATTCATTATATTGATAAAAATTAGTATTGAATCTCCTATATTCGGTTTCCATTAAATTGAGCTTCGTGTGTTTGAATGATATAATTTGGCTTTTTTTAAATAAGGATTATGAAAGCTACCTCTTCCTCCCGGCACTGGCCGGAAGGACTTTTTTAAGTTGTTTACACTTTTAGGTAGCTTTCATTATAAAAAGCTACCTATTGCAGCCGTTCGAAGGAAAGCGATTTCAAAAGATTTTGGTATATTTTCATCGATCATGACCCCCAGACCCCGAAACCACCCTCCGTTCAAAATTGACATATATATATATATATATATATATATATATCTGACATTTGTCACACTGTAACTCTCGTATTTATGAACCGATTTGGATGTAATTCGGTGTGTACATAGTACATACCAATGTCTCGACCGAGTTCGTTGGCCAGCTTCATCCGCCATTTTGTTTCAAAATGGCGGCCATTTAAAAATTTAAAAAAAAAAATAAATTTGAAATGTGGTACCAAAAAATTGAAAATAGAAAAATATTTTTTTTATGTATTTAACCTTTATACAAAGATTCCGGAGCAGTTTTTGTTTCGTCTATATCTTAAAAAATGGCTGAGTTATAGCATTTTGAATTTCTAGTGTGGCTGACATTTTGAAACGTCCTAAAATTTGTCACGCGATAAAAGGCGTATTTATGAACCGATTTGGATGTAACTTCGTTTATACATAGTACATACTAATGTCTCGACCGAGTTCGTTGGCCAGCTTCATCCGCCATCTTGTTTAAAAATTGCGGCCATTTAAATTTTTAAGAAAAATTTAAATTTGGAATGTGGTACCAAAAAATTGAAAATTGAAAAAATATTTTTTTTCTTATGTGTTTGACCTTGATAAAAAGATTCGGGAGCAGTTTTTGTTTCGTCTATATCTTAAAAAATGGCTGAGTTATAGCATTTTGAATTTCTAGCGTGGCTGACATTTTGAAACGTCCTGTTATTTGTCACGTGATAACGGGCGTATTTATGAACCGATTTGGATGTACCTTGGTGTGTACATAGTACATACAAATATCTCGACCGAGTTCGTTGTCCAGCTTCATCCGCCATCTTGTTTCAAAATGGCGGCCATTTAAAACATTTAAAATTTAAAATGGGATACCAAAAATTTGGAAAATGAAAAAAAAAAATTGTATGTGTTTTACCTTAATACAAACATTCCGGAACAGTTTTTGCTTTGTCTATATCTAAAAAAATGGCTGACTTATAGCATTTTGAATTTCTATTGTGGCTGACATTTTAAAACGACCTGATTTTTGTCACTCGATAACAGGCGTATTTATGAACCGATTTGGATGTAACTTGGTCTGTAGATAGTACATACGAATGTCTCGACCGAGTTCGTTGGCCAGCTTCATTCGCCATCTTGTTTCAAAATGGTTGCCATTTAAAAAAAAATAAATTTAAAATTTAAAATAAGGTATTAAAAAATTGGAAAATGAAAAAGACTTTTTTTATGTGTTTGGCCTCGATACAGAGATTCTGGAGGAGTTTTTGTTTCTGAAAATTTGTTCTTTTGCTTATATCTTAAAAAATGGTTGAATTATAGCACTTTGAATTTCAGCTAACACTTTGAAACGATCTTGTATTTGTCACGCGATAACACAAGTATTCACCTATTTCGATGTAAGAAGGTATGTGGATAGTATACATCAATATCTCGACCAAGTTCGCTGGCCAGCTTCATCAGCCATCTTGTTTCAAAATGGCGGCCATAAAATTAAAAATAATTATACTTAAAGTCAGGTCCAAAAAATTAGAAATTGAAAAAGGTTTCTTTCTTAAGTATTTGACCTTGATATAAGGATTCAGAAGCATTCTTTGTTTGTCTTTATCTTAAAAAATGGCTCAGATATAGCAATTTCAATATCTAATGTGGGTGACATTTTGAAAAATCTGATTTTTTGCCTGCGACAGCACTCATATATATCAATCGATTCCGATGTGAGTGAGCATGTGCACAGCAATTACTAAGGTCTCGACCAATTACACTCGTTAGCCTCATCCACCATGTTGTCTTAAAATGCCAGGCACTTTAAGAAATCGCCGAATTTGGCAGCCAAATATAAGTTACTTTAAATAAAAGCAACTTGGATAAAGCTGACTAATTTCGCGAAATTCTCATTCATAATGATTTAGTATTGATAAAAATTAGTATTGAATCTCCTATATTCGGTTTCCACTAAATTGAGCTTCGTGTGTTTGAATAATATAAGTTAGCTTTTAGGTAGCTTTCATTACAAAAAGCTACCTATTGCAGCCGTTCGGAGGAAAGCGATTTCAAAAAATTTTGGTATATTTTCATCGATCATGACCCCCAGACCCTGAAACCACCCTCCGTTCAAAATTGATATATATATATATATATATATATATATATATCAATATATATATATATATATATATATATATATATATATCTGACATTTGTCATACTGTAACTCTCGTATTTATGAACCGATTTGGATGTAATTCGGTGTGTACATAGTACATACCAATGTCTCGACTGAGTTCGTTGGCCAGCTTCATCCGTCATTCTGTTTCAAAATGGCGGCCATTTAAAATTTTTTAAAAAATTTAAAATTTGAAATGTGGTACAAAAATTTTGAAAATGGAAAAATATTTTTTTCTTATGTATTTTAACTTTATACAAAGACTCCGGGGCAGTTTTTGTTTCGTCTATATCTTAAAAAATGGCTGAGATATAGCAATTTGAATTTCTAGCATGGCTGACATTTTGAAACGTCCTGAAATTTGTCACGCGATAAAAGGCGTATTTCAGAACCGATTTGGATGTAACTTCGTTTATACGTAGTACAAATCAATGTCTCGACCGAGTTCGTTTGCCAGCTTCATTCGCCATCTTGTTTAAAAATGGCGGCCATTTAAATTTTTAAGAAAAATTTAAATTTGAAATGTGGTACCAAAAAAAATGAAAATTGAAAAAATATTTTTTACTTATGTGTTTGACCTTGATAAAAAGATTCGGGAGCAGTTTTTGTTTTGTCTATATCTTAACAAATGGCTGAGTTATAGCATTTTGAATTTCTAGCGTGGCTGACATTTTGAAACGTCCTGATTTTTGTCACGTGATAACAGACGTATTTATGAACCGATTTGGATGTACCTAGGCGTGTACATAGTACATACAAATATTTTGACCGAGTTCGTTGGCAAGCTTCATCCGCCATCTAGTTTCAAACTGGCGGCCATTTAAAAAAATTTAAAAAATTTAAAATTTAAAATGAGATACCAAAAAATTAGAAAATGAAAAAGGCTTTTTTGTATGTGTTTTACCTTAATACAAAGATTCCGGAACAGGTTTTTTTTCGTCTATATCTAAAAAAAATGGCTGAGTTATAGCATTTTGAATTTCTATTGTGGCTGACATTTTAAAACGACTTGATTTTTGTCACGCGATAACAGGCGTATTTATGAACCGATTTGGATGTAACTTGGTCTGTCTCTGTACATAGTACATACCAATGTCTCGACTGAGTTCGTTGGCCAGCTTCATTAGCCATCTTGTTTCAAAAGGGTTGCCATTTAAAAAAAATTTAATTTAAGGTATTAAAAAATTGGAAAATGAAAAAGATTATTTTTATGTGTTTGGCCTTTATACAATGATTCTGGAGCAGTTTTTGTTTCTGAAAATTTGTTCTTTTGTTTATATCTTAAAAAATGGTTGAATTATAGCACTTTGAATTTCTAGCATGGCTAACACTTTGAAACGATCTTGTATTTGTCACGCGATAACACTCGTATTCGCCTATTTCGATGTAAGAAGGCATGTGGATAGTATACATCAATATCTCGACCAAGTTCGCTGGCCAGCTTCATCAGCCATCTTGTTTCAAAATGGCGGCCATCAAATTAAAAAAAATTATATTTAAAGTGGGGTGCAAAAAAATTAGAAATTGAAAAAGGTTTCTTTCTTAAGTATTTGACCTCGATATAAGGATTCAGGAGCATTTTTTGTTTGTCTTTATCTTAAAAAATGGCTCAGATATAGCAGTTTGAATTTCTAATGTGGGTGACATTTTGAAAAATCTGATTTTTTGCCTGCGACAGCACTCGTATATATCAACTGATTCAGATGTGAGTGAGCATGTGCACAGCAATTACTAAGGTCTCGACGAAGTTCACTGGTTAGCCTCATCCTCCATGTTGTCTTAAAATGGCAGGCACTTTAAGAAATCGCCGAATTTGGCAGCCAAATATAAGTTACCTTAAATAAAAAGCAGCTTGGATAAAGCTGAGTAATTTCGCGAAATTCTCATTCATAATAATTTAGTATTGATAAAAATTAGTATTGAATCTCCTATATTCGGTTTCCACTAAATTGAGCTTCGTGTGTTTGAATAATATATGTTGGCTTTTTTAAAATAAGGAATATGAAAGCTACCTCTTCCTCCCGGCACTGGCCGGAAGGACTTTTTTAAAATAAGGAATATGAAAGCTACCTCTTCCTCCCGGCACTGACCGGAAGGACTTTTTCAAACAGGACCTGATATCCGATATGAAAAAATATAAACCCGTGTGGAATATAGACCCCCCTGGTTCAGTTACCCCATTTTGGGGGGCAACTGGACCTATGAGGAAAGAAAGATGAAATATGGATATTTTTATATTTTTAAATATTAAAATGTAATTTTGAGCATTTCTGTCTGGGAACCTAACTGAACACATTTACAGAAGTTCGGACTTTAATTGAAATGAACATTAGATTTTTGATGCTGAATTGTCAGAAGCTCCAGAGTAACATTGTAAAATCATGTCCCAGTTGCCCCAACTAACCTTAACATACTAAGTTTTCCCTTAATACTACGCAAGCTTTTGACGTTACAACCAATTAATAACTTAAAGAGAGCATTTTTCATGATTTTTAGCACATTTCAAAAATGATTCATAAATGATGGGAAATATTGTTTATTATTTCCGATATTGCATTAGAAATATGGGTAGTATTTAATATGACGTATAAAGAGTGAATAACAGTGCGCGTATGTATTAAAATTAAGCAGGTTGAAAATAAAGTGCGAGGATTGGAGGAGGGTAGGGGGGGACCAAACAACAGGCCCGTAATCAAGAGGTTAAAATAACCACATTCATACAATCTAACTTATATTGCAAGTCACAGCTTAATAACTCCATGGCGGCTAGGGTGAAACACTAAATAGCACTTATTCATCTGAACAAAATACAATAAAAATCACTAAATGTGTACATCAAACATATTTCCCTAAGGCTTACTAAGTTATCAGTGTGTTTAAAAGTTATCAGTGGTTTAAGTAAACTTCCAATCTTAATACTACCGATTGAAACGAACTGAATCGTCACTGAAACGAAAGCCTCCAAATCTATTTTGCTCATAGCTTCATTTCCTGAAAAAAGGAACTGGAGCCTCAAACTCGCCTTCTAAAATTTAAGAGGGGACCCAAAATGGCTAAAAAAAATTAAGGATGCTAATTGCTTTTCTATGTATTTACATTGCTTTTTTTTTCTAGGCAGTTTTCCTAATGAAACAAAAAACACATGCTGTTTCTAGAAATCCATTAGAAAACTGAAAAATCTTAATCTGAATGTAATCAGTAGGCAAGTAGCGAATTATATGGTATCCATATATTGTATTACATGTATTTTTATACAAGGGACATTAAAAGAATGAAGCTGCTTAATGAAATGTTAATACTTCTGAATCAATTATGTAATAATGCCTCTGAGCGGTTGGAACATACTTTTCCGTTTCCCAAAAACAACTTTAATCTGTTGTACACAAAAATATTTTCAACAGAATTGTATTATAAGATATCTATCAAATAAAGGGATATGAAGTGTATTTTAGAAACAAACAGGGAAAGATGAAAATGTTTGAATTTTATGATTTAAATTTTATGGTAAAATTTTATGAAAATGCAGGAAAGCCCTCAAGACGCTCGGAGAATAACATCGAAGAGTTTTCGTGTATGTGGAATTTAGAAAACTTTTTCTCAAAGAAAGAGAGCCTTTAAATGATACTCTGCTTCTCTTAACTTTAGAGGTTAATAAGGATCTGCTTTTGTTAGTACTGCAATTGATTCTAAAAGTTTGGTCCAAAAATATGGGCACACGGTATTATCCCATATTAAAGGGTAAAGTTTCACATTTTATAGCAAACGACAAAGCACAGTACTTATTAATATAAATTCTCAAAGTATAAAAAATACTGGAATTCCAGTGCGTCCTTTTATATTATGCGAAACATAAAGAACAAAGGAAATGAAACCAACATAGCTTGCCAGTTAGCACGCAAAAACAACACCAACGCACTCACAAGTGAGACCTCTCAGATTCTGTTTCAGTGGACAACACGCCACAAAGCAACATGATTTGAATAAATGCACTATTATAGATAATAATCTATTTAATTTTTTTAGGGGCTCTTTTTACGAAATATGGATTATATACGCATTACATAACGTACTAAAATTTAATTCACACATTAAACACATACATTATTTATAATGCTTCCGAAAAATAATCGCCAAAAAACGACATTACATCGAATACTTTTACAGGATCCTATAAAAATTCATATAAGAATTACACGTGAATTACACACACCGTTTTAATAGGTAAACTTTTGTAATGAACTTTGTTCGTCATATACATATTTCAAGGAATAGAAATTATTTAACGGAAGAGATCACCTTAAAAACTTTTAAAAAGTCAAAAAAAATTTTATTCGTCTATTATGAATGAATAACATGTCACCGAACTTTATAAAAAAATTATGACGATACTCCAATTAGAACTGTTTTTATGATAAAATATGTGGAGCGATTCCTATCCAAATCAAGGTTAATTTGAACTTTAAAGTCATTTTTCTCGAAACAATCATTTTTCACATCGCAAGCATCATTTATCCAAAACTAAGTAACATAGAATCTGGTATTTGTATTATACTTGTATTTGTATTACCATATTGTGGTATATTGTATTTTATATAACTTTATAGCCGCTACCTATTTTTAACTAAGTACCTGTTATATATATATATATATATATATAAATAAATTTTTATTCAAATTTTATCATAGATTGAGCGTTTTATGGTTTAATTGCCTGAAAAAACTTTTCATCTGTAAACATCATTATTATTTTAGGTACAAGATAAAGTACAATATTTTTAGAATATACAGCGTGTCCACGTATAACCTGACCGACCTTTATTTTCGCAACCATTGGTCCTAGATGCATACTTCCAATTACAAAAATGGTCAAAATTAGGTGCAGAGCTAAGATTAAAAAAGTTTGAAGCGAAAAAACAATTTAACGAAGAATTACAGAATCTAAATTTTTATACGGTCCCCCGGACCTATAACTTACGCTTAGTAAAATTTATCTGTTACACTGACAAGTAAGGCAAAAAAAGTCCCGTTATTCTACGATTAAAATTGACCGAGTAATAGCTGTTTAAAGTTGGGGCATATTTTTTGCTGAAATTTAGGGGTCATTCACAAATTTAGTAGAAATATAATTTCGTCAGCTATATTAAAGAAATGGTTGGGAATAAAATTAGCATTGCAATATTAATTTGTAATCTTTAATTATTGTGATATATTACTGCAAAGTACTGAACATATAAGAGGATAAAAATAACAAAAATTTTGTTAAATAAAAGTATGAAAAACAACAGCCTCAATTCTTTACAAAAATGATACATATTTTAAAATGCTGTTAGATTACACCGTCTTTCAAATTTTGGGTTGTGCAATGTTTTTTAGCTTTTGAAAATTGATTCACGTGTATTTTTTAGCTCTGAATCCGAAAATGACATTCATTTTAAACCATCACGTCAGGATTTTTCTCAAATCGCAAATTTCAAAGTTAAAAAGCTCAAAGTTAAAATTGATCTCCCTTCCCCTCCCAGTCGCATCGGACCCCTGAGCTCTTTAGCTGTAAGAAACTCAGTATAAGCCACAAAATTGAATAAATTATTGAATTAAATAAAATTAAACTGAATAAAAAAGTCTTACATCTATTTTATAGTATTATATTTTTCGCTATTTTTTACCCTTGAAACTTACGATTTGCGAAAAACCCTGACATGATAGTTAAAAGTGAAGGTATTTTTTTTATTTAGCGTTAAAAAAAAACATAAAACTTAATTATAAAAGTTAAAAAACACAACCTTCGCAGGTTTATGTTATCTAATCTAAAACCATTTCTTAAACTTGTTGACGGTAATCTATCCGAATTTTTTATTGTGTTATCCTCGAATATGAGTATTTATAAGATGCTAAGCATCAAACATCATAATAATCGTTACATCATAATAACATTGTAATCGGATTTAAGTCATTATGTAAAATTTTAACTTCGATCGGGCATTTGAAAGTCAGTTAAAGTACGAGTACAAATTTTAAACTGAAAAGACGATCGTTGCAAGTTAAATAAAACCTTATGAAAATAACATAATTTTTGTTAAAAGAAATCATAGTCGCAAATTCTTACAAAGTACAACATATGTTAAAATACAATTATTTTAACTAATCTGAAACTTAACTAATAAAGTTAACTCAATCGTAATAGTGGTACGATTTCTTTCAAATCTCAGATACCTTGAAATAAGTTTAAGTACTTTATATACGACATCTGAAAGGACGGTCGAAATCATCTGTTTTGATATGCAAAAAAGTGGTATAAGTCATGCATTTCAAAGTTTTATAACTCGGTCAATTTTAATGTTAGATGAATGGGACGTTTTCTGTCTTACTTGTTAGTGGCACAGTAAATTTTTACTAAATATCACTTATAGGACCAGGGGACCATATAAAAATTTAAATTTCGTGATTTTTTAATAAATGTGTTTCTTGACCCAAATCGCTTTAAAAATAATTCTTTACATTATTTAAACCATTTTTGTAATTGGAAGTATGCATCTAGGACCAACGGTTGCGAAAATAAAGGTCGGGCAGGTTATACGTGGACACACTGTATATAGTACAGGTAATAGACAGACCGTATAGGGACTCTACAGAGCAAAATTCATGGTAGTTCTGGAAAAAAGGCTTAATATATGTTTTTGGGGTAGCTGAATCTGAATTTTTAATTTTCCACAAAAATTTTCCCCGGCAACCCCTCCCTCCAAATTTTGGTAAAATGCCCCCCTCCCCCCCCCCAAAAAAAAAGGTTTTTATTAAAAAATTATTTTTTTTATTGTTTTAGGGAAGAAGTACAAAGAAATTCAGAAAGTAGACAAAATTTGCAACAAATAAGATATATGACATTATGACGTAGAATGAATGGGGAGAGGGGACCTGCCTTGGAACATGCGCCACGGTGCTGCGTGGACTAAGTTGCGCAATTCCACTTAACAGCTCACATCGTTTACGTTCGCTCACCCGTCTCCCCTCTGAACTTTCCCTATGAGGTTTACTTTAAGTTTTTTGGGTCGCTTAATCCGAATTTTTAACTCCCCACCAAAATTCGCCCCCCTAACCCCCCCCCCCTCAAAAAAATTGCTTTTTAATTCAATTTTTTTTATTGTTTTATTGGAAAAGTATCTAGAAATTCAGAAAGTAGACAAAATTTGCAACCACAATTTTAATAGGTAAACTTTTGTAATGAACTTTGTTTATCATATACATAATTCAAGGAATAGAAATCATTTAAGGGAAGAAATCACCTCAAAAATTTTTAAAAAGTCAAAAAAATGTTATTTGTCTATTATGAATGAATAACATGTCACCGAACTTTATAAAAAAATTATGACGATACTCCAATTAGAACTGTTTTTATGATAAAATGTGTGGAGCGATTCCTATCCAAATCAAGGTTAATTTGAACTTTAAAGTCATTTTTCTCGAAACAATCATTTTTCACATCGCAAGCATCATATATCTAAAACTAAGTAACATTGAATCTGGTATTTGTATTATACTTGTATTTGTATTACCATATTGCAGTATATTGTATTTTATTTAACTTTATAGCCGCTACTTATTTTTAACTAAGTACCTGTTATATATAATATATACATTTATTTATTTATTAATTTTTATTCAGATTGTATCATAGATTGGGCGTTTTATGGTTTAATTGCCTGAAAAAACTTTCCATCTGTAAACGTCTTTATTATTTTCGGTACAAGATAAAGTACAATATTTTCAGAATATATATATAGTCCAGGCAATAGAGACAGACGGTATATGTACTCTACATAGCAAAATTCATGGTAGTTCTGGAAAAAGTATTAATATATGTTTTTGGGGTCGCTGAATCTGAATTTTTAACTTTCCACCAAAATTTTCCGGCAACCCAAACCTCTAAATTTTGCTAAAATACCCCCAAAAAAGTTTTTATTAAAAAATTATTTTTTTTACTGTTTTAGGGAAAAATTATCTAGAAATTCAGAAAGTAGACAAAATTTGCAACAAATAAGATATATGACATTATGATGTAGGATGAATGGGGAGGGGGGACCTGCCTCGGAACATGCGCCGCGGTGCTGCGTGGACTAAGTTGCGCAATTCCACATAATCACTCACATCGTTTACGTTCCCTTTGCCGTCTCCCCTCCGAACTTTCACCATAAGGTTTACTTTAAGTTTTTGGGTAGCTGAATCCGAATTTTTAACTTCCCACCAAAATTCGCCCCCCTTACCTCCCGCAAAAAATAGTTGTTTTTAAATTAATTTTTTTATTGTTTTAAGGGAAAAGTATCTAGAAATTCAGAAAGTAGACAAAATTTGAAACAAATAGTATATATGAGATTATGGCATAGGATGAACGGGGAGGAGGGAGGGGTGCCTCGGAAGATGCACCGCGGCGCTGGATGCACTAAGTTATGCAATTCCGCTTAATAGTCCTGGCAATAGGGGATTGTACCTGGCAAAATTAATGGTAGTTCTGGAAATCGATTCGCTTTATGTTTTTTGGGTAGTTGAATCCGAATTTTTAACTTCCCACCAAAATTTCCCCCGGCAACACCCCCCCCCCCAACCACCAAATTTTGATACCTCCACAAAAAATAGATTTTTTGAAACAGCGCAGCGGTGCATGTTCAAAGGCAGCCGCCACCCCCCGTTCATCCTACGTCATATTTTCATGTATCCCACTTGTTGCAAATTTTGTCTACTTTCTAATTTTCTAGATACTTTTCCCCTAAAGCGATAAAAAATTGAATTTAAAAACAACTATTTTGAGGTGTTGAGTGGAAAATGGGCTTTGGTAGAAAGTTAAATATTCGGATCAGCGACCCAAAAAACTTAAAGTAAAACTTATAGAAAAGTTTGGAGGGAAGACGGGAGAGCAAACGTAAACGATCTGAGTGGTTAAGTGGAATTGCACAACTTAGTTCACCCAGCACCCTGGCGCATGTCCCCCCCCCTCCCCATTCATCCCACGTCATAATATGTCATCTATTTCGTTTGTTGCAAATATTGTCTACTTTCTGAATCTCTAGATAATTTTTCCCTAAAACAATAAAAATATGATTTTTTAATAAAAAGCTTTTTTTTAGGGGGGGGGGTATGACGAATGGTGGTCTTGCACAGGTGGTTCATTTTGATGAGATTCCAAACATAATAGGAGGTTGAAAATCAACTGTTAATTATTTTTAAGAAAAAGCCAGGAAACTTGAATTAAGAGCAATCCAAAGTAGAAATCATCTGAATATCTTTAATTGTTCACCGGGATCGTTTGACACACAACCGAGTTAGGCGACTACCGCCGGTTGGAGAAGGGGGCAAAAAAGTTACATTTTTAATGCGTACAGAAAGAGCGACAAGAAGGTAGTGTTCGCAATTATATTTTCTCCAAATGATGGAGTATTGGCAAGGCTACACACACACTTTCGCCAATTACGTATGCTATATGGCGAGAATACCATGAGAGGAGAGATGCGGTCAGAGATTGTTAATTGTATTTGAATGGGGAATGTAAAAGAGTAATATGAAATATATACCGCCAATTGATTGCGTAGGAATTATTCCTCAGAAACCGCGAAGGAACATTCTATAGGGGTTGCAAAAGATCTCACGGGACTGAAACGCCAGCAGGCGAACATTAATAAAATAAAACAAATTAAAGATAGGATTCCAATAAATGAAATGATTAATAGATTACGTCTGTTCTAACGGTCACGAAATGTAGAAGTAATATGTCTGACTAGTTTCTGCATATCATCAAAGCTAAGGCAGAAGGATGAAAATTAGAATCCGGTTGCTAGGCGAGAAAAGGAAATTATTTCTTTTCTTTTAAATGCAGTGCGCTGCGGTTAAAATATTACAGATACAGAAAATGACTGCTTAATTTATGAAAGGAAAAAAGCGCTAGAAAATGAATTGAATCCAAATGCAGACAAATAATTAAATTTAAGAATTTAAAAGGTATCATTTTAAAGGGAAGAAAAGAGAAACTATTAATATTAATATGTGAAGTTAGGCGCCTTCACAGGGGGGGGGGGGGCATTTTACCAATTTTTTTTTTTTTTTGGGGGGGGGGGTTGCCGGGGGAAATTTTAGTGGGGAGTTACAAATTCGGATTCAGTGACCCAAAAAACATAAAGTATGTCGATTTCCAGAACGACCATTAATTTTACCAGGCAAAATCCCCTAGTGGCTGAACTAATATATATATATATATGTGTAATATTAAGTGTATTTATGGACAGTGTTGATTTCAGGGGGTGGCCCTGGGGGGGGGAATATTCCCCCCAGAGCAGTGAGATGTCCTCCCCCGGAATATTTGAAATTTTGTGTCTTCAATGGTCAAAAAGTGCAATTTCCTATAATGTTCCCCCCTCTATAATGTTCCCCCCTGAGCCACAGAAATCCCTCCCGGAGAACAGTGTCTGAATTCAACACTGTATATGTAATATATTTTTCATAATCCTGCGTGTAACACATGTATGTCAAATCACCTTTTTTGAAAATCCTTAATTAATATGTCTGAATTAGACTAAATTTTAATCATATTTTATTAAAAGTATTTAAGGAAATACATAAACAAATATTTATACAATGTACTCTAAAAAATTATTTAATTTGAAGAAATATTTAATGCTCCAAATATTTTTTTAGGCTGTGTTAAAATCAAACAATATCGAGCTTATGAAAGGGATCACGCCCCCCCCCCCCCCCGTAATGTCATATAATATCACATTATTTATTATACTTACGACACATAAAACTATAATGCATCGACATTGTTTTGTTCGCCCATATAAAATAACTAAATACGGGGCTCTTTTCTTTTAAATTAATCATTTTTCTGTGTTTTACTGGAAAGAACACGATTTTCTATATGTCTGCTCTTTTTCCTTTATGAAATATCCTCTGAAACATCTTTAAACTAAAAAAGAACGTATAAATATATTCATTAAAAAACAAATTCGCAAAGAGAACATTTGAAAATACAATCTATTTTTAAATTATCATATAAACGACATTGTATCCAGTAACCATGAATGTACTATCAGAGTTTATTCGTTTATGGATTAGGTCTTTTTGCGCCGGATTTGAAGATCAAATTTAAACAGACGTAAAATTTTCTTATTAAGAAACTGTTCTTTTTCAGAAAATGAGCTTTATCTACTTTTCTTTTAGGGAAAATGTTTTCCTAAAATATTTTTTTTAAAGATATACGAGAGTTTTATTTTAAACGTGAGTGCAAAGGATATACGTCCCAAACGATAATAATATTCGGTTTGTGATATTACACATACACGACACATTTCAGTATTTGTCCATTTTCTTAAATTCTGAATACTATTTTCATGACTTCTAATGTAGTTGAAACACAGAATATGAATTAAATACATGAGATCATATATTTTGCATTTTAGATGAGTATAACAGGGGTCGTACGCGTCCTGAAATTTCAGGGTCAAGAAATTCTTCTCTAGCAGTATCTTTTTTATAAAAAAGCTCTTCTTAAATAAGGCAAAATTTCGAGCGTTTAACCTAGATTTTTTCCTATAAAAAATACCGATATTTACCCTGTAAAATTCCCTCAAGCGTACGACCACTGGTATAATATTAAAAAACACGATAATTCTTTTTTTTATGAATGTATTTTTATAATATGTATTTTTTTTTTTTTAACCCTTTGAGGGGCAAGTGATTGTGTTCCTGTAATGTTGAATTCACACCGGAATATTTGAAAATTTTTATTTCAAAATAAGGGAATGCAATTTTACAACTTTTCCAACCAAAGTTTTAAAAATAAAACTTTGGTTAATATGTTTCCGGTGGAAATTTTGATTAAACTTAAGTGGGATAAAATATATCCCACCCCCCCACCGACCTCAAGAGGTTAAGGGGATTTGGTACCTTTTGAAGATTTTTTTGTAATTTAAGTCTTTTAAGGTACATTTTGGACATAATAATAAAGGACTCAATGGAGGAAAATGATTCTATTAAGAAATTGTTCGATTCTCTTGTCAAAATTTGAAAATTTTAAATTAAAAATAATTAAGTAAATTTTAAAATGTATCTTCTCGTATAATTTTGAACATTTCGAGATATTTTTAAAATTGTTCTTAAAAGAGTGCTGTACAATTTGAAGTATCGAATTTACCATAAATTAATTAGTTTGGGCGGGAAAAAAATGTCGAAATACGTGTAAAATTACAGAAAAAACTGAATTTATTTTACACTTTTATGTGTAAAGAAAGAAAAAAAATGTTTTACTTTGTTGTAAATCCGATACTTAGTTTTATCAAATAGACCATAAGAAGCAACCCCCAAAAAATTCAAATCAATTGAAAAATATACATAAAAGTTTTATCACTTTTAACATGCTAATTCATCGAAAAGTCAATTTTAAGTGAAGTGGGTGTAGCATTTAAAGGGACAGCGATGTGGAAAAAATCGCTTTTAACTTTATTTATGATACTCGGGTCTTTATGAAACTTCGTCAGAGTATACCATGGATAATAAAGAATAATTTAAGCAAAAATTAGAAAACTGATATTTTTGTTATTTTTCGCCGAATGAAGGGTACCCTGTCCCTTTAATTGTGTAAAGAACGGGTATGATTCTTTTACAGTATTATCTTTATTTATAAGCATTTGATCACAGTAAGATATTTTTTAATGTCTATATAATGTAAAAAAAAATAAAACTCTTTCTTAATCTATTAAAATATAGTATAATTATACGCTTGAAAACATACAATAACCTCTACTAAATTAAACGCTATTCCAAAAACAGTTCTTTATTTTTAGAAACCTGAGAAACAAATATATTTTCGAGATTAAAAAAAGTATTTATATAAACAAGGTTTTTTTTATTTTTTGCTGCCTCTGATTTTCTCTCTGATGAACTCTTCAGAGTAGCTTTACAGTAGTTCTTTTAGAACATTAATCAGTTTTCTAAATCCAGAATATAGGTTTTTGAGATTTCATCAAGTCTCATGTAAACATTTTCATGTTGAACAAACATGTTTTACAGACAAACATGATAATTTAACAGCGTTAACATTAGCATTAAAATTTGTATTATGTTGTTACTCTTGGGTAAATCCATTGTAAGAGAGTAACAGTCACACAGGAGAAAATGTCCTGACTTTATTTTTAAAATAATAATTACGTACCTATTTAAAAATGGCTACAATCAGCATAAGATATTAGAAGATAAATTAATATAGTTATTATGAACACATTATTTAACGTAAAAAATTATGATTTTAAAAATATGTATTTTGTAACAGACAATCATGAATTACCATGTATTTCGGATACCTTAACATTTATCTATATTACTTGTAAAATAACATACAATCCATACTAACAAGTTCAAAAAAGATTAAAAAAAAACATACAACTTTCACAAAATTTTATTGTTGCCACAATATACTTGGGAAAAATATAAAATCTTGCTTTAACAGACCAAAATCCAATATGTAAAAGTCAATCAAATCCTTTTGCATGCATAAATTCAGTTGCGCTGCTGAAAATGTTTAATTAAGTATTGATAGCATCCTAAAAACTGATATTCCAGTTTGAAAAAATTGATTACTGCATTATTAAACTACTCGAAAACGTCTTCGAAAATCGGTGGAGATAAAAGAGACTTTGTTTCTAAAAATGCTCCTTTAAAGTTCAAATGCATAGTGGTTTCCAAACATACATAACGCTTTTCGGAATGATGGGGAAAGGTTATTGTATAGATTTTTTCGTGGTTATATTATATATTAGCAGATTAAAAAACATTTATTGATTTTTTTTTTCAAGTGTGAATGTAAAGCATGTAGAAAAACAATTTATTTTTAAATAATTTTAATGAAACAGTTTTAGAGATTTTATTACAGTATTTATGACTTGTTTGTTATCAAAAGAAAATACAAGCACCTAGGCCTAAAACAGGTAAAATAAAACGTAAATAAACATTATACGATAAAAAAGGTAAATCTATTTTTGGTATTTACGAGTAAATGCTTTTAAATAATTTTAATGTCTAAACAAAATAAAAAGGAACTATATTAAAGCATGCGTAACTTTATTTTTTTTTTAATTCTTGCACTTTTTAATCCGTAGTTACTTAACTCTGTTCCCAAACAAAAGATTTTTAGTAAAGATAAAATTACATTCATCATTCTGAAACTAATGCAAACAGACAACTTTTATTTTCATTTAAAAACAACTTGGAACCATTTTCTTAATTTCTTTGGTAATTAGCAGGGCATTATTATATAAGTATGGTAGAAAGTTTTTTTTTCTTTCATTTACGCAACTCATTTGTCGAATTCTGAATTATTTGTTCTTTTTTCGTAAAGGAAACGTTCACATATTTAAAGAGTGATGCCGAGTTCACAAAGTTATGTTTGACAGAAACAAACAACGTTAGCATGAAGTTTCAAAGTTGCAAATATGTTTCCGATTGTTTGTTTAGGTAAGAGTATTCATGACCGAAAGGTTCATGTATTTATTTCTCAGAACTAGGGGATGTTAGTATTTGAAACCCAATGAAAAAGGCGTGAGTAAGTTAGATAAAATTGGGACTTACCCGTTCTTCAGGATACTTATCTATTTCGGTGTAAATCCACACTTTGTTTAATCCAATATGTGTTAGTTGTCATATTTTTAATCAACCACTCTTTATAACCTCCTTTGACAAAAGAAATTGTAGACTATTATATCAAATAAATAAGCAGTGGTAACACTTTAAGCTATTTAATTCACATTGTTTAAATTGTAAAAAAGAGAGAGCATTTTCATGCCTCTTCTCTGGAATGACTACATTTTCAGAATGAAAAAATATTTACATTATAAGATAATAAATCAGTAGTAATAATTGTAATAGCAATATAATAATAATAATAATAATAAATCAGTTTAATGTCTATGAGTCACTCAACAAGTCATTATCTTTATCAAAGTTTTCAAGGTTATTTCAAGGTTCATTTGAACAGATTTATGGCTGAGTTGAAACGACGCATTATTTATGTAACTGAGGAAAATTTTCTTTATCACAGCTAATTAGCTTGATTTATGTCCATCAGGGGGCTCTGCCCCCTACGAGCAATGCCCGCTAACCCCCGTTCAGACTCATCATCAAAATCCGTTAATTTGATCGACTTAAAAAAGATTACGGAATAATTATAAAACCAGTGGCGATATCCCTGTAAACGGGTTTTCGTTTATTCCTCTTTTAATAAAGGCTGATTTTAAGGCCAAATAAGCTGCTGTCAATTGCTGTTATAATGTTTGAGTAAATAAAGATTAGTTAAGCATCTTAAAATTACCTAATATAAAATAAACTGAGTCAACAGAGTCTTTGCTTTCAAGTATTTTTTAATAACGCTTTAAGAAAATGATTTTAAATCACACGTTTTAAATCTGACGTAATTTTCATCAAACTTTTCTTTTTGTAATATTCATCTAGAAATATTTTAATTGTTGGAAAGGAAATATTGTTATTTGCGCTGTATTTTTATAGTTTTTTTTTTTTTTAATAATCACGTGTGTACTTTTTATGACGTAATTTTTAATATTTTCCTGCTTTTAACACGTAATCATTTAATGCTAATTTCATAGGGTTTTTTTTGTTTATAATAGTCACGTGTAAATAATTTTTTATTTAAAGGAAATATTATTATTTGAGAAGTTTTTAGAATTTTGGCAACAATTAAAAATAATAACCTTTTCTAAAATCTCTCTATTAAAAAAAAAAAAAAGTATCTAATGCTGTCACTGCCGCCGGCGATTTTGAATTTTTTGTGACCGGAGGTCTTTCTTCGTTAATATTAAGAAAAATATTGCATACAAAAATATGAAAATCGGTGCTATTATAGAGAAATGTTTGATAAATACGCTGATGCAGACAGTTTTCAAATCGAAGACTTATTTTAAGAGATATTTAATGCTAAATATGGACAAAATCGTTGCATTAAAAAAAGTTTTATAGGAGCAAAAACTATACATGGCAATTTAATCATTTTTAGATCATTTTATAGGTTAGAATTTCGCGGAGTGCAGACTACATTTATTTTTTTCAATTTTACTCAATTTTTGATGATTTATTTCTATTTTAAACTCCAATTTTCAGCATTTCGAGAGATATTTTTTACATATTTTAGAAAATGTTATTATTTTAAACTGTTGCCAACTGTATAAACAGCGCAAACAATAATATTTGCTTCAAATAAAAAATTTATTTACACGTGACTATTATAAATATTAAAAACCTCTTCAAATTAAAATTAAATAATTGCGTATAAAAAGCAGGAACTTATTGAGAATTACGTTATAAAAAATATATTTATACGTGAATATTAAAAGAGAAAGGATATTGTAAAATATTAAATTCATTAACATCCGTTAGAAGCCTTTAATAGGAGAAATTACGTCACATTACACTTATTACGTAAAATGAACAAAAAATAATATTGCAAAACAGTTTAAATTTTATAATTGCGCGAGACATTTATTTGATATTTTGAGATGATCTTTTCAACTATTTTTGTTAGGACAGTGCAAATAATATTTAATTTCTAACAAAAGTATTTTCACGTGAATATTAAAAAGAGAAAGAAAAGTTTGGCGAAAATTACGTCAGATTAAAAAAGATGCATTTGAAATGTCTTATTTAAAAGAACTTTCTTTTCGCTTTGTTAAAAAAATACCGGCAGACAAAGACTGTTTACTTAATTATATTTATATCAGCTTATTTTGAAATTTTTAACAGATTTTATTTAATCAAAGACGAAAACAGCCATTGTATCTTTTAACAGCAGCTGATTGGGCTTTAAAATTCCCAAATCAAAGAGAAATGAATGGGGAGATCGCCACTGTTTTTTAAATTATAATTCAAGTTCCCGAAATCTTTTTAAAGCCGATCAAATTAGCCTGCTTTTAGAGTCAGCGGTGTCTGAACGGGGGTTGGCGTGAGTAGCTCGTAGGGGGGCAGAGCCTCCTAGTATGTAAAAATTATCTCCGGAAATGCTAAAAATCTGAATATAAAATGGAAATAATCCCTCAAAAAATTAGTCTAATTAAAAATATAAATGCAGTCTGCACACCGGGAACTTTAAATGTATAAAATGATCTAAAAATGATTAATTTCCTATGTATAGTTTTTGCTTCTATAAAACTTTTTTAATGGAACGATTTTGACCAAATTTAACATTAAATGTCTCTTAAAATAATTCTTCTATTTGAAAATTGTCTGCATCAGCGTGTTTATCAAACATTTCTCTGTAATATTACGGATTTTCATATTTTTGTATGCAGTAGTTTTCTTAATATTAACGAAGAAAGAGCCCCGGTCACAAATAATTCAAAACCAGCGGCGGCGCTGACAGCGTTAGTTACTTTTTTTAGAACAGAGAGATTACAGTAAATATTAAACAATTTGGAACAGAAAAAAATATTTATCTTGTTTCTCTTCTTATTACAACTATTAGCATCTAATGATGCATAGTTTAAATTTGTGATATAATCAACTAAGCGATTTCACCTTAAATAATTTATTACGTTCGTCATATTTATTTTACTGAGTTATTATGCATTTTTAAATATTTTTTTCGGATACATTTTATAGTACTTTTATAGTAATAAGTATTATAATTCTGAGATTAATCTACAGGAACGTTTTCACTCAGTGCATATAAAATTGCCAAGTTACAAAAATTTATTTATTTATTTAACCCTTCGAGCGTCTTAGAGTCTTTCCTTTAATTTTCATCAAAGTGCTTATAAAAATGATCGTAATTTTAATTTTCTTTCCCTATTTGTTTCTAAACCACACTTCATGCCCCGTTATTTAACATACATTTAAAAATACAATTCTGTTTTTTTAAAAAAAAAATTCCTACAACAGATTTAAGGTGTTTTGGGGAAACGGAAAAATACGGCCAAACCGCTCCGAGGGCATCATTCGTTTGCACGTGCTCATGAACAACTGAAATGGGATTCAAACTTTTCTCGTTCAGTATACGCCACACTGTTGAGTTTGAAACACATTAAACTGCTGGCCAATAGCTCGTGCACTGTAACTTTGATGTTCTTCGACAGGCTGTAAGATAGCTTCTTTAATTGGAACTGTCCGTGTCGATCGATTGCCTCTTCTATCATGACAAGTACTGATAACCGATCCAGTATTGCACAGTTGTTGATGAACACGTGTAAATATTTATGCTGTGGTTTGTGCCCGTTGAAGTAGTGTTCTGCATACATTTGCTCAGCCTTACGACTGCTTTCTCCTGCCGTACTATAATTTAGCGTATATCTGCATGCATATGGATGGATATCTGCGTATTCATTTAATGTATAACGACTCATTTTACTTCTGCAATGTCACCTTGTTGAATGATGAGAAGCTGGACCTGCCAGTGAGCTTTGTGCGTGCTCAGAAGTTATGGATACACAGCGCCCTCTACAACTTCATGAGTTCATTTGAGACCATATTTTCCTGTATGAGAGTTTCTTCTTTTGCAATTTTCTACCTCCGCACCGAATTTGAACGATCAATCCTGATACATCCTGTTGTACCGCCGAATAAGAAACTCACTTAAGAAAGAATCTTAACTAGAAATTAAAAGAACTTGGCTTTCGTTTTTTTTTTTTTTTCAGAATTTTATTGACGGCACATGGACACACACATAACAAGCACACATTAGTATTTACACGGCAAAAAAAGTTAATCTTTTCGGAGCGGGATCGCTAACACAATAATAAAACAAACACTCAAACTGTTCTTAATAATATATAGTCTCTGTATTCTACACAGACATATAGCAATACAATCTTTCACTAACTGATTTAAAAACCCTTTTTAACATAAATCAGTAAACCAAAATTTCAGTACTTCTATCAAAATGTTCTTCTTAACCTTTACTTTTTCAAAACAATAGTTTTTTTTCTCAGTTTAAAGTAATTTAAAAGAATAATATTAACAATATTAACATTAAGAACCAAAATGTAAATTCTAACTATTCTGTACAAAATACAATTACTAACTCAAAATCCAAGTTCTAATTCAAAATACAATTTCTAAATTTCAACTTATTAACTTTCTCATTTTTTTTTTTAATCAAGCCAAAATAAAAAAGCATTTATACTCTAATGTCTAAGAGATCCAAGAATAGTTATATTTTTAAATTCTCTTACTTCTTAATACTGACTCAACAGTCTTTCATAAAAACACTTAACTCTTCTTTTTAACATATGAAATCCTTTGATTTTTTTTCTTTATAAGTTTCATACAATGAACAATTTATTTAACTTTGTGTATATAAATCTCTTTTCAAATAAACACATATTCAAACACTATAAAACTAAATAACACAATATGCAATTCACTCTTAGCAAAACCAAACAAAATAAACAAACAAAACAAAACATCCCTAATCTCTAATCTCTGTCTAACTTTCTTACATCTCTGATAAACAAAATTGTTTTCCGAAAAACATGAAACAGATACTAGATTTCTCTTTTCGTTTTTCCTTTTTTTCGTACGGGAAGAATTCACCAACTTCCACGATCGGAACCCATTCCTTCGATTTCCCTCTTTTCGTCGCTCGCACTTCCCGCTCTTGAACCGGTGGTGTCGCCACAACAACGCTAGAAAAATCCTTCTCTTTAAGCAAATTAGAGATCTCAAGGGTGTTTTCGGGTAATTTGCTACACGATTTATCACGTACAGGAAATTTCTAATTCTTCCCTAGCTGTCTCTAGAATAGTTTCGTAAAGAGCCTGAACGTATTCTTCTTCATACTCCTCAGATTCCAGCACTAAGTGCGTTAACTGAATCCGAGTTTCGTTTCCCGTCCTGGCAAGTTCCAATTCATCCACTATCTTTTTTAAATTTTCCTTTTTTCCTTTACCCAGGAAAGCCATATCTAACCCCTTTTTTTCCAAACAAAATTTCTCTATAAAAAGGTACTTCTATACTCTAATACAACAACAAAAAAAATATATACTATATTAACAATAATCACAATCAATCATAAAAATTTCTTTCAATAACAAAACAATATGTAAATACTGACTCACTTCCATGACTAGTACTTGTTCAAATTTTGTCATTCCCGTTTTGAATTTTCCCAACAAAATCAGCAATTTTAAATAATTAAAAATCACTAAACATTAACTCCAAATTCAAAATTGTGACTTACCCCACTTGAAGGCTCAGACATTAAACGGTAATCCACACTTTCACTGACTTTTTTTCAGCCGGATGTCCCACCGAACATAAACTTTCTGACCCTAAGGTCCACTAAAACAATATATCCACAACGCGGAACGCCTGAACACTATCTTCGACCCAAAACGGGCCCGTTCACATTCACAATTTTCTTCTATCCAAACTGATCCACTGCTAAAACAATCACAGTTTTGTCTCAGGCCTTGGCTCCCTAATAATCACAGAATTCTCTTCTATATATTTTTTTCAATCTTCCGTAATCCTTTCATCACCAAACAGCGGGGTTGGGGTAACTCTGTTTCCTTTCCACAAGTCGAACAGCTGATCACAGACGTCCGCGAGACTTTCTGCTCCAGGGGTGGGGGAAAAAAACAACAATCTTCCTATTTTTCAGACACTGGGTAAATTCCTTCAGCACTCCTTTTCTTCCTAAACAGAAACCAGATAACACCAAGCTTTCTCTTCTTTCCTCCAGCAGGGGAGTGAAAAGCAACACCCTTCTATTCTCACAGCTGACCTTGCAAAAATCCGAAACTAGCTTTTTTCTTCACACACCGAAACCTGCTCCGTCCTCTTTCTCTTTTCCGGCTGGACAAGATTTCAGACTTCAGGGAAATTCCCCGGTTTTTCTTCTTCCAACAGGACACTTTCGACACTTTCCCTTATTTTTCTTTTCCAATAACAGGACGGCTCTCTGCTTCTTGAAAGAATGATCTTTGATCTTATCATTCCTTCCGTGGGTAACAAGTGCAGGCCTTGTGTGTGCGTGTGTGCCCAAACTTTTTCGAACAACTCGAATCCCGAATTCTGACACCAGCTGTACCGCCGAATAAGAAACTCACTTAAGAAAGAATCTTAACTAGAAATTAAAAGAACTTGGCGTTCGTTTTTTTTTTCAGAATTTTATTGACGGCACATGGACACACACATAACAAGCACACATTAGTATTTACACGGCAAAAAAGTTAATCTTTTCGGGGCGGGATCGCTCCTTCGGCAGAGCCGAGAAATCATGACCGTCTGGGGTCGTGTCACAGCAGAGACTCTCCACGGGGCCTCTTTTTCAGAGATCAGTTCATCTCCTAGATACCCCACGTGAGATCTTGCGTCATCTTAGTCAACAAGTTCAGTTTATACCATTTCTACGCAGCACTTTTTCTCAAGATATTTACATGATTAAAACGGTTTACACGTTCCATCTGGATTTTGGTGTAACAGTGACATGTGAAGTTATAGCAGGCATCTGGAGGTTCCAATTAACGATGTTTATTTCGTTATGGGCATCTGGTCTCTGAGACCTCACAGATAAAACGTCACACTGTATGCTGTTATTTCATAATTTTTAAACTGACTAGTATTTGCACAAAATGACTGTTGATTTTTATAAAATTGTTAATATAGCAGTGGTTCGTTTTAAAGTAAATATTTTGTGAAGTAAAAAAATTCGCCGATAATATCACGCATCCCAATTAGCATAGATTATTGGGCCATCATTGGAAGTTTGTAAAAACCGTTGGAAAATAGTAGGGTTGACAATAGTAGGTACAGAGTCCCTTTTATGTGGAACGTATATGAGTAAGATTCCGAACAGCTAACGATTAAACCACAATTAGGCATGTGTTGACAAATGGTTCGTTGTTAAGGTGGACATTTTTTACGGTGGACCAACGTGAGACGAAATTTAGCCAAAAATTAGAACACGTTTCGCCCAACAAGTTTATGCTACTTGGGATATGCGAAATTTCAAACGAAAACTTCTAGAACAGAGGGTGACACATTAACAGCTCATGCTAGGTTAAATTTTACGTATGTGTTACACCTCTTATAGTTATAGTTGAGTTCAGTTACGTCAGCGACAATCTTGGCTAACAAAGTTTTGATGTATTCCAGTTTGTGTAAGAATTGTCGATAAATGATCTTGCATGTTATTTTAAAAGTTTCTATTTCCTAAACAAAATCTATACTATCTGAAATGCTATCCAACTTAAAGATAACATGCTAAGACTTGTCACATTATAAGCCCTATATCGTTACATTTTAGCAGTTAAAACCCGGTTGTTCTACACTCACTTTTCACTTTTTTTTCTTCTAACGTAGTTTTACTTATTCACATAGTGAATAAAATCAGATTTGCTGTCTTCCACATAAAACGTTTTCACTTTAAACGTCAGTAATTTGGTGTTACATTATTTTACCTACCGATTATTTTCAAAATGTTAAAAAATTGTAAATCGCAAATAATATAATTCCAGTACATGCAATGCACGTAATTACACTTGATTAATTAAATCACACGAGTTCTAATTTTTTTAATCTTGGTGAAAAAGTGTTTAGGCTATTATTATGTTGTATCTATATTGACTATTATTATGTTTATATGGCTATTATTATGTTGTATTATTTATAATGTTAAAAAATTGTAAATCGCAAATAATATAATTCCAGTACATGCAATGCACGTAATTACACTTGATTAATTAAATCACACGAGTTCTAATTTTTTTAATCTTGGTGAAAAAGTGTTTAGGCTATTATTCCAACCAGGAAGCTTTTTTTCTGACGCTGCGAATGGTCTGCCAACTGATATATCCTACACCAGCGTTTCTTAAACTTTGGTATCTCGCGGACCCCCTTTGATGTGCTATGCATTTCGGGGACCCCCAACAAAATTTTCTTAATATAAGATAAAAATAAAATTATTTTAATGGTATAGACCTTATTTATTTTTCATTACAGATATTATGTGTTTTAGTTATTGAAAACATTAGTTGCATTAACAACAACAACAACAAAAATGGCACACATTTTAAGACAGTTAAAATATACATACTAATATTTCGTATGAGAAGGATGCTGCTGTTTTATTTTTCTACGAGATGTGCAATGTTTAGTTCAATGTTCGAAACACGTATTGGCCAGTCTGGTTCAACATTCAATCGATTGCCATATTTGTCTTTCATGTGTACAAGGCTGGAAGAAAGTCTTTTCACAGAAATATGTTGTACAGAAGGGAAGTAAATGCTTGATAACTTTATCTGCTACTCCTGCATACGTATTTCTCACTCACAACCGAAAATCAGGAAGGCTATACACTTGGAAAGCAATTTTCATGGAACCACCGCATGATAATTCGCAAGTTGTTCCTGCTCTAAGAATATTAAGGATTCCATTTCACTAATGTCTTGGAAATGAAATGGATCCTTCATCCACTCAATTTCTGGCTTTGAGAGAAAAAAATTAAGTCAGAAAGCTTTTTTCAAGTTTTTCAGGTGTACAATGAAATTTTCAACAATATCAGGGAAAATTGTATCGCCAGATTTCTAAGAAATCGAGGGAATGATTCAAAATTATTATGTTCAAGTCGATTTGCCCATAAAACAATTTTTTTATTGTTGCTTCTACTTTGTCCTATACTTTGAAAATATATACTGATGTTCCATGTAAGCTTAAATTCAGCTCATTCAGAAAACTAAAAATATCTGACAAATATCCCACTCGACAACATTGAAATGGACATACATTGCTTTGAGGCCTATAGCAACTATGGCTTTCCTCTCGAATACTCTTTTTGATACACAGAAACAACAATAAGACACAAATAATTATTTCTTTTTCCTTATATATTCATATAGCTACAAATGAACACTCACAATCACATCCATGTCTTAACTATGGATTCAAACCCGGGACCCCGGGGTGGCAGCAGCTGTCGCTAATGATCACGACACTGGGCGATAGCCACTTGACAAACCAGGAGAAATCATTGAAACATTCTTTAAAATGGTATTTGTTATCGAATAAAAAACAGTCTCACTTCATCACGCAGTGCAAAAATGCGATTTAAACTTTTCCTCGTGACATCCACTCAAATTCTGTAAGCAAAAGTAGCTTGTGCTCACTCCGACTTTCTTTGCATTGAATTTTAAAAAGTCAATAATTCAATAGATGAGACCTGATATAATTTACTACTGAAGCAACTTAGTTGAATGTAGACTGCAAATCTTCAGGCATTTTTTCGAGACCAATGGTTCACGGTGAATACAACAGTGTGTTCAATCTGCATACGGTGTTTTATCTTTAACGAAACTGATCAAGCCATTAATAGATCCAGTCATAGTTCGAGCCTCATCTGTACTTATTCCAACACATTTTGAGCAGTTTATTTCTTTTCTTGTATGAAGCCGTCTAAGCAGGTAAATAAAGCTCTACTTGTTGTTGTAGGGCAAGATGGAATGGATTTGAAAAGAAAAAAATCTTCATATACCTTATCCCCAAATTCATAACGAACGAAAGCTAACAAATTCAATTTATTGGAAACGTATAAACTCTCATCCACCTGTAATGCGAAATAAGGACTTATTTTTATATGTTCTATTAATTGACTCTCAATATTTTCACATAAGTCGGTGATTCTGTTTTTAAAAGTATCGTTTGATAGTGAAATTAAATTTAGATTCTTTGCTGTTTTTACTCCTATCATTGTTGTGACCTTTGCTTTAGCAGGAAAGAAAATATTCGTTAAAAATGTTTGGCTTGCACAGAGATGAATTCAGAGGGTAGAGCGAACGAGAGTGGTGGGGTTCCCTTCCCCAGCATTGAAATGTTTCCTCGAAAGATTTAGATTTAGATGTAAGTGTTCATCTTATGCTTATTAATAGCCCTAGATTAGACGTTATAGTTCTGCATTTATCCACTTCTATAGCTACAGAAATTCCTGCGTAAGAAAAAAGGTCTGAATTCAACACTGGGCTTGATGAACCCCGTCGGTAAGCTCGCGGACCCCCAGGGGTCCGCGGACCACAGTTTAAGAAACGCTGTCCTAGACAAATCTGGCGGATACACAATACACCCAGGGACCTTAATTATTATCACACCTAATCTGATATCTGAATTAGAGACACAGAATAAATCGCAGGTGATTGAAACTCGTGATTCTACTCATAAATCGCAGATAATAGAACTCCAGTAAAAGCTTGATACGCAATTACACTTGATTAACACTTTGAGGTCTAATCCTGAGTATGAATCGGGTTGCCAATATGGGTGAAGCAAACCAAGGCCGAGAGCCTCTCGGGGTCATCTTTTAACTGTCTCAACTATAAAAGTACTGACTATATACGTTCGGGGCCTTTTCCGATATTATCTACGATCCTTTTATTTTGAAAAAAAATATATAGATGGCAGCGCTAAACAGAAGTTAGTATATGAAAATATCTAGAATCAGAGCTTAACTCGAACTTATTATGAACATTGTGATGGTACTCTTTGTGCAAATCCGTGCTTTGAAATGTACCACACTAAAGCAAATTTTTCTAAATAATGTTTCTACACAAATAAAACCCATTTTCAGATATTTGTACAAAATTTGAGGAAATTTTTATTCAAGTCTATGTAAAATTTTACGTTAAAATTTGATGTTCTGTTATGCGGAACTTTTTTAAAAATATAAAACACTTTTTTCCAATAATATCCCATTAAATGTTAATTTTTAACACATTTAAACAGTTCCTTCATAATTAATGAAAACAGGTTGAAGTTTATAATAAAAGAAAATTATTAAAATACATATCTTCCAAGTTTTTTTTTAATCCTAAAAAGTACAAAATACTATCAGTGCAGAGGGAGATATGTGGTTGAAATACCTCAGATTTCAAAGTTTTACTTAAATCACATGAGTTGTAATTTTTTCTAAACTGGGAAAACATTATTCAAAATTATCACTTTTCTATCTTAGTGTTCTTTAAATTTTCAAAAAGTACGTAACTCGCTACCAGTGTTTTTGGTTTTTGTTTGTTTACTCTGACATCTGTTTTACGATTTATGTTACACTCTAATCACTCTTTATTTATTTACCGAAAATAAATCATCTAAAGTCTCACAAACTGTTTTATTATAACACCACTTCTATATATTAATAGACTGTTTTTGACAAAAATCTCGGAATAGTAATTTATCTTCCCACGTTACCAACATGATGAAATAGCTCCATTATGATCTAGAACAAATCTGATGCCTCATTAATCATGATATTTCCCTCCTGTTTCATTCATCTTTATAATGCTTTGTGTATGCCTATTTACTGATGAATTTGAAATAAAATTTGAAATTTATCATGAAAAGAATTTTTACTTTTTATACTTGCTAAAGTATGAGAAAGGAAAATCATATGTTACAAATAGATTACGAAATACTTTCCTATAGCCCGTTAGCCGGCAGCATAGACAATCACCTCATCGAGTTCATGGATGAAATTCTAGAATTAGTTAATCTTAATTCGCATATTAAAACGCAATCGGTCTGCCAAGTCATATCTTGGTGGAAAACACCTTAAAACTCGATTTTAGCGGCTGACTCTTAGGTTTACCATTGTGTTTTCCTGCTGGTGTAGGAAAACACAATGGTAAACTTACGAGTCAACCATTAAAATCAGGTTTTCAGGTGTTTTCCCACCAAGATAGGACTTCGCAGACCGACTGCATTTTAATATGCGAATTAAGATTTAACTAATCCTAGAATTTCATCCGTGAACTCGATGAGGTGATTGTCTGTGCTACCGGCTCTACAACGGTATTGTTACATGAATCCATGACAATTGTTATATCTTTTGATACGGTGAAATAAAGTGTGTAAATAACAAGTTGGGTGGCTGGTTGAAAAGGGTTATAAAAACAGAGATAAAGAAATGAAATTTTGGTGGCAAAATAATAATGCATGTTTACAATTTCCAAAGATATACAATAATTTTTAATATGACCGAGATTTTTATGTTCATACAGCTTCATAAACAGGTTAAAATACAGTATTAAGGGATTAAATCAACAGAAAGGATATTCATAACAAATACAGTTTGTCCACTCTCAACGATGTCGAATAGCTAATTCATAAACCGTTAGGCATAGAGATATAATTCCAATTGCAAAAATGACTTACATGGGATAAATAAGTACTTTAAGAGCGATTTGGATCAATAATAACATTTCTTAAAATATTACAAATTTTTAATTTTTATTCTGTCATCCGGTCTTATAAGTTATATTTAGTTAAAAATATCCTATTACACTAAGAAGTAAAACCAAAAAAAAAAAGTCCCATTATTGTGTGATTTGAACTGACTGAGTAATAGCTGTTTAAAGTTGGAGCATCTTTTTTGCTGCGAAATGGGGGTCATTCACAAATTTATTAGAAATATACATAACGATCAGATAAAAAAAAAAAATAATAATAGTTGAGAGTAAAACTAACATTACAATATAAATTTGAAATGTATTCCCATTCTGACATATTAAAGAAAAATATACAACTTGTACTAAAAATATAAGTTAAAAAATAGCAGAATTTTTGTCAAATGAAATGATGAACAGTCGCAATTCTTTACAAAATGATACATATTTTTAAATGCTATCAGATTATCTAATTTACAACATAATGAATAAAAATCAAAGTCAGCTAAAAACTTGTTCTAAGTGTCGCCCTTTGATTAGAACGCAGAAATGTACACGTAAAATAGATCCTTCTAGTACTTTGTACAGGATTCCTCGAAGCATGGCCCAACTCATGTGTGTCCAGATGCATAAAACTGGTACAAGTCATGAAATGGACGATATCCGCCAGACGTCACAGTTCCCCATCATGTGACTTACAGGAGATATTGGCAGATGTAATTGTAAAAATAACTGTACTTAGTATTCATGTTACTTATTTATTTACGCTTTCGATTCAACTTGTGTCGCCAAAAAATGTGATTTAACGCCAAAATGTATAAGCATGCGCTGTTCGCAATAATGTTGTTTCAATTGTATGAGAGCAGTTATGGACGAAATTTTTATATTCAAATGTAAATTATATAAACATGGCTTATACATTTAACTTTAAAAATTGCGGCTATATAAAAATGAAGTAAAAAATTTAAATTCCAACGGAAATGTTTGCTACACACAAGAAAACTTGGTTACGAAAGTTAAATGAAATTTGCGCCAACCGATGCTGACTAAAATATGCCAATTGGCTGCAAAACCGGATTACGGGACTTTTGCCTTTGGTATTCGCATAAAATTATGGAAATAAATACTTTCCTGTCTATAAACGAATTAATTGAACTGTTGTAACAGCTATACGCGGCACAATATTTTGGCACATGGTGAAATAATTTACTTTATGGTGGTTAAAAGAAAATTCACCATACTCTGTACTACGAAAACATGCCAGTTTGTTTTCCCCAATCATGTGACTTTTACAGCCTTGAACTGAGATCAGCGGATAATGTCCATTCAAAGTTTCATAACTCGGACAATTTTGGCGTTAGATGAACGGGACTTATTTTATCTTACTTGTTAGTTAGTGTAATGGAAAAAGTTTACCAGATATCACTTATAGGTACGGGGGACCGTATAAAAATTTAAATTTCGTAAACGTTTAAGAAATACTTTTATTGATCAAAAGTACTTTTTTTTTTTTTACCGATCTTAAAACATGTTTGTTATTGGAACAGTATGGCTATGACTAACGGTTTAGAAATTAGTAATCGGACCCCGTTGAGAGTGCACAACCTGCATAATACTATAAAAAATGTAACCTTGTTATGGATATGGAAAAATTGCAATTGTAAGAGTTTTAAACTATAAAATTATACTTTTATTTTCTACATATGTCTGCGTATATTGTTGTTTTAAGTCCGTTCGCATATATTTACAAAAAATAATCACTTATAAAAAGAAATATGCAAAGATCATGCAAACACAATAAATTGTTTATTCTTATCAACTGGTAAGATGGAAATGGAAATTGAAATAAGGAAAACACTTGAAACAGTTTTTACCTTACTGAATCGTACATTATCTATTAATATAACGCCAAAACTACATCCTAATATTCTTTTTTATTTTCGCCTTTTTTGTGAGACCTGATCGTAAGAGCAGGTTGTGGCAAACCCGCGACTTGAGCGTCCAAGATTTTACATAATTAATAAAAAATTCTCCGGCCCGTGAAAAATTTAGATTCAGTAATCTTTATATAGATTTTTTTAAATAAATCAATTTTGTCTTTACACATATAAACTATTTCAAATAAATTATTTTATATGAATTAACACAGTTGATTTTTTATATCTGCTACATGTTTTCGATATGTAAATATTTTGTTTTCTCTGTGAATTTAAAGAGCTGTATTCCTGCAAAATAATTCATAAAACAGTCACTATAATAAAAGGAGAAATAACATCTAGTACGGGTGTCCCAAAATGATTTAACTTGTTTAATTTGCGTATAATTTTATGTTCTAGTTTATTTACAAGCATCAGATTTGGCACATACAAACAAAAGTTCTCTAAGTTTTATTTAATACTCTGAATATGAGCTTCCCGAGTTACATGCAAATTATCCAGCCTATAGGATCTGACATGCATTTAGCAGCAGAGTCACATTCTGAATTTTTGTATCTAAGATTTTATCAACTTCACCTCTGGTGATTGTTTATCATAGCGAGTTTGAAACTTTCGTTGCACCGTTTTTAGTGATTTGGTCTCAGCTAGCCACACAACACACTTTGCATTATCTTGTATAGAAGCCATGATTTTAGACTAAGCAATGCCCCTAGTGATCTGCATATTAATATCGGACAGCCATAAAACATAACGATTGGTGCAATGCATCTGCAAAGGAAAAATCAGTTCAATCACTAAAGAGTAAGAACATTATGAAATCAGGGTAAACATTTTGGGTCGCACTGTAATATTTGTGAATTTTTGGCACGTTCAAGTAAGAGAGTTCGCCAGCCTTGTCCTAATATTATAATGTTCTTCTGAAATCGTCATATTCGATTATTTTGAAGACGGCTAAATTACTTTCGTTCCATTATATTCCAATTCTTCATATTAATGGAAAAAATTTTATAAATTTATTCCAGCTAGATAAAGTCATTTCACTTATACACTGGACAATTAACAGGGGATACGTGATTAATGCTTGAAAATGATTTATATGCGTCGAAAATTGGGTGTTTAATTATGCGGTTAGATTATAGCGTTTAAATTCTTCCTATTCCAGAAGTGACGGTTTTGAAATTTTAAATCCGTTTTCTAAACGGAAACATTTTTAAATGATTTTTAGAAAAAATATGTGACATATTTTACAAACTCTACCCTGAAACAATAAACTTTGTTTCTGGGTATTTTACAGTTTGTTGTTATTGTTGACTTTTTTCCGTGTGTGAATATTTAGTTGAATTTTCATAGCGTCTATTAAATAAAATATGAAATTTAGTTCTGACTTTGCCCTTTTAAAATTCGTAACGTTATACCTACACTTTAAACAAAATCTGTAATTCTACAGATGTAAAGTTACATGCTTACTAAACTTTCATCTGTAACTATACAAAAAAAGCTGCAAATCTACAAGACTGGTTTTTGTAAAGCTACAGAAATCTGTAACTTTACAAATGAATTTGCTAAAATTACAGTAATCTTACTAAAATTTTATCTGTAAGTCTGGTTGCAGTTACATGAAAAGTTCTAGGCATCCCAGTTTCCTAAAAAATTCTTAGTAACCTTACAGAATTTTTTATTTTCGACGCAAAAGTGTGTCTGTTACATGAATTTTTGTTGTTGCCGTTACATAAAAAGTTCTAGGAATCCTAATTTCCTAAAACAAATTAAGTAACTTTACAGATTTTTTTTTAACAGTGTAACACAAAAGAGAGAAATGTTTCTTCTCCAGAAAATGTTTTTAATGGTAGAGAATAAATGCAACAAATGTTAGACGTCTGACTAGTTTTGTTATACAAATGTGAGATACAAGTATGATAATAAAAGTCATGTGAAAAAATTCTTTTTTTTTCATTTTTGTACAGCAAATTTCTTTCATAAATAACAGCAAATATAAACATTTGTATGGTTAAAAATTTCATTCTAGTTGTTCTTTCTTTTTTTCGTAGCTACCTACAGTCTCGGAATAAATACGGAAACGCACAACCCCACGTTATTTTAAGCGCCGCTTGTGGTATAAGGGGAAAAGGGTAGCATTTAGCGTGAATAATGTTCACAAGTAGTTCCCAGCAGGTTGGGTCGTGCAAATCATTAGTCCTACAGAACATTTTCTAGAACATCACAAGCGTCATAAGAATGTAAATATTAACATCATCAGTACGTTTATGTAATTTTCTTTAGCTTGTGCAACCCAACATGTCTAAGATTGACATGTAGACGTTGCGTGAAACCAACGCACCACGTAAACGTTCATAGCATCTGAGCGCAGACATATATCAAAAGGTTCAGAGAATGTTTCGGTGCAAGTTCGTTAATTACCTCATTTTACGTCAAATATTAGGATGTTATTGCAATGACACCAAATTACTAAAATTCCTTTATATTAAAAGATACTTCAGAATGCTTTTATAAATGCTATACACTAAGTATCTCATCCTACGCGAATTTGATATATTTAAAGTAATATTTCACTTAATGCAAATTTTTCTGTTTATTATTCAGACATCAGATTGTAGTTTTAAAAAAAAAGAAAAAAAAAAAAGAAAAAAAACCTCATAGTTATTTGCGCTGTATGAAAAATCTTTTAACAGCAAACCATGACTTTAGTACTATCTAGTAAAAATTTTATATTAAGCAATACATATAAAGTTGGCCTAAATGTACATCCAAAATTTGAAATTCCATTACAGTAAACTCTTTTACGCGAGCAAAGTTTAATGTTAGAGATATCAGTTCAATGAAAAGTGATGCTACGTCTCGTTTCTATGTAAACAATGAAAAAAGATTTGTGAGGTATAAAAACAGCTTTGCGAGAGGTACAATCTTTCGTTAGTTCATGAAAATATATTTCGTTATAATATAAATAACGTTTATAGAGAAAATATTAGACAGAGAGCACAAAGATATATTCTACAAGGGGAATGCATTATGCTAATACAAGAAAATGTTCTTTATGAGAAGTGTGTAAAATTTATTTTATTTGTAAATGTTTCATCATGAATAATAATATAAAAAAAAAATTAAAAAAAACAGTATAAAGAAAACCTTTTTCTGGTTAGACGTGTTATCTTATAGAACGTTCATGTTTGTTAAAAATAAGTCTTCTCTTTTATATTTAATGAAATTACACCTTAAAATTTTTATGTAGTTAAGCAATAACAGTCACTAGTTAAATATATTAATAAGCATTTTTTACTGTCAGAAACTACCCTTTACAATTTTAATTTATTTTTTAAATATAAATATTATAACCCACAATGTATATTTATAACCAACAATGTAATTTACAAAGAAAAAAACAGAAGTAATAGTTGCAAAAATTATACAATTTGCTTTGATAAATAACGAATATAAATTCAATTTTAATGAAGATTATTATCCGATAAATTGTATCTTATTAACTAAATAATTTTTTATTACATTATTTATAAAACGCAATCACAGTTACTTTTAAATTATTCAGTTACGAGCAAAACAATCATCAAAGATATACAGTAAAGCCTCTTTTATCCGAAACTCTCGGTTAACCGAAATGCCTTTTTGAACTTTTTTTTCCCATTCCTTGTGTGCAAAATCCATTTTGAAAGCTTTTTTTCTTTTTTCTTTCTTTTTTTTTTTTTTTTTTTTTTTTTTTTTTACATTCCTTGTGCGCAAAATCCAATTTAAAAGCTTTTTTGTTGTTGTTAAGCTATCATATACCTTGTATGCAAGCGGTCCTTTCTGAACTGCGAGTACATATAAATATTTTCGATCCCCTTTTTTAGCGTTCCTTTGAATTTAACTTGAACTCCCGTAAGCTGCGAGGTGGAAAGAAGAAAACGAACAAATTAGCAATTCTGAAGTTTTTGAATGTTTTGCAAAAGGTTCGGCATGGCTGGAGTAGCAGAAAGACTCTGATAGTGGTGAACTAATAATATTTAAAAACTCCGTGATAGATCTTCAAAGCAAACGCAATCGAAACTGCGACAAACAAAATATTTTTTCAAATCGTTGTGATATATGTAAAAGGTACTTAAGTTCAAAATTAAAATTCGGGTAATTTATTCTTGCTTCTATTTTGCTATTGCTTTATTTTTTATTAAGCACTTGTTACCATAATAAGAAATATTGCATATATTCCTTCTTAATCTTAAAATTGAAGCACTATCGATTATCCTAAAATTTCGATTTTCCGAAAGATGGTCGGTCCCAATGACTTCGGATACTCGAGGTTCTACTGTATATCAAAAATGGAATTCGTTTTAACATAATAAAATTTCAGGCAATAAAATAATATTGTAATATTTTTAAAGGAAAAAAAAAGATGTGATATAACTATTTAAATAAATAATGTAGACTGGAAAATAAATTAATCATCTTTCTTGCAATTTAGAATTTCCGTGGTTAATATATGAATCCTTGCTTCAACAAATATAAAAAGAAATAATCGTTACAGAAAGTATCAAATTTATTTTTATAAATATCATATATAAAAATTCATTTTTCATGAAGAATATTTTCTGAGACATTTTATCTTATTAATTAAATTAAATTATTACTTATAACACATAATAAGAATTACTTTTCACCTATTATATTATTCAGTTACGTGAAAAATAATCATCAAAGACAAATATGAAAAAGGTAATTCATTAACTTAATAAAATTTGAAACAACAAAATAATATGATAATATATTTTAAAGGAAAGAAATGTAACGCACTTATTCAAAAAAATTTTCAACGGAAAATAAAATTTATTCTGTTTAATCTAATTTATAATTTCCGGTGAAATATTTGTGTTCTTTCTTTGGAAATTTTGCTGGCGGAAAAAAGAGAAATATAAAAAAGGAGGTTTTATAATTCAAGGAATTTTTAAACGTTATTTTTTATCCTCCAGGAAAATGCGTAAATGTTAATATTATGCAATGATTCTATTTTCAATTTGGAATTTAAAATATGATAGTTTATTTTTCTGTGAATAAAACATGCGGTTTTTAAAGAAAGGCATTTTCGATCAAAAAGTATTTAACGTGTATAGTAAAAGCATAAAATACAGAGTAGTTAAAATGGAAATTTAATAAAGTAATAAATAGTATTAATCATGTAATAAATAATAGTAATTTTAATCTGATAATTAATAGTCATAAATTATAAAAATAATTACTAATATTAAATAATAATAAAAAAATAAATAATAATAATAGTAATGTTTTTAATGTAATAAATATTAATATTAATATTAAATATTAAATTAAAAATAAAAATAGAAATACATGTAATAATAAATAATGTAATAAATTATTAAATAGTGTTATGTAGTGTGAAGAATTAAATCTAATTTCGTGTTAAAATAACATGAAAAAAAGCCTTTGTGGAAATAAGATATTTAAAATTTAAAGATAAACTACATACGAAAAACGTCACACAATCGGTGTCTTAAATCTTTTAAGGACTTTGGTATATTATATATACCACTTAAGTTTAATTCCTAACTTTATTTAACAAAGGACATTTTCACCATGTATCCTTATGAGTTTGAATTAAAAAGTATTTACTAAATTACGCTTTTTTTTTTTTTTTAAGGGCGCCTTAACCGTTTCAAGGGATGTGGTATATTACATATGCCACTTAAGTTTAATGCTCGACTGCCAATTCGCAAAAATAATTTTTTAATATTATTTTTATCTTATAATGTACGCGTAGAAAAGAATTCATTTGTTCATAATTTTAAGTGAAATTCAATTATTTCTACATTTTAGTAATATAATGGCTTTGCTCCTAAAGGCGTCTGTGTTTTTATATTTATTAAAAGATGTAAATAAGTAAAACTCATAAAAATAAGTTAAAAACATGCTTTAATAAATAAATGCTTTATAAAAACTTAAAGTTAAGTAAGACGCCGAAACTATGAACTGTCGTAAATATGTATTTATAAGAAAGCGCTAATCAAATAATAAAAAGGCATTACTTACAAGTATTTTTCTTTTATGCATTGATATTTATTTCATTATTAAATAGTAAAGTGAGGACAGACGCCACGGTGGGACAGATGCCGCAGAGCTTGGCATGGCGACACTAGCGCTTCCTATGTCAAATTAAGAAGTTCGCAGTGTTCCTCTGTGCTGTGTGCTGTGTTGTATGCGTTTCCACCGGTTAATTGTCAGCATTTACATATTTATGCCAGTTTTTATGGTTCGAACCTGCGTGATAAGTTGCTAAAATTATTCTAATGAAGATTTATTACATATTTTAAGGCAAATAAACAGAGATTTCATCCCAAAACCGATTGAAACTGTAAACTAGATCCTCGTAGAAAACAGCCATGTGTTTGCCTTACTCTCGCGTCGCTCACATGACACAAAATGGTGCCGAGGCATCTTACCAGCCATTATGGGACAGACGCCGCACCGATTTTGAGGGACAGATGCCGCAAAATATATTTTTATTTTTCGGTTCAGTAAATTCATCACTGCGATTTAAGTAGAACTTACATTTAAACGAACGTATATAAGCGCATTCTGCTACTTATCAAAATATTCTCAGGAAGAATGTTGGTTCGCTATTTTTGAATAAGGAAAACGTAGGCCATTTATAATTCTCACCATCTAAACTGTTAAGCAAAATATCTCCTACTCCAATGGTCAAAAGACATATACAGCCAAGTAAGAGAAAGCAAAAGGATGCAAATATTACAAGCACAGAGTTTATAAACAAGAAAAAAGAAGGAAATAAAAAGCAAAAGAAACTAGAAAGCGTCAAAAAAGTAAAATGTGTAAAAAAGGGAAGGGAAAATCAACATGAAAACTCCTTGCTTGAGGAAGAAACTAAAATATGAGTCATCTTCCGACAATGAGTAAATTGCTCCTCTTATGGATTCTGATGGTAAGTATTGGACCGGAATTTGATGACTGAATGTGCTGAGTGTCTGGAGTCTTAAACATGAAACAGAGTCTAAAGCGGGCAGAATTCAGTGCATCAAATTCAATCGATAGCTGCATGAAAAGGCTCACTTTAGTTTTGCAAAGGAAAATGTGGTGTGATTGTGGGCGAATGGAAATACAAAATCAAATAATTATAAGAAAGGCCAAAAATAAACAGACTAGGGCCTAAATAGAATAGAATTAATACATTAAGAGCAAACTGCAATGTACGCCTGGGTGCAAACCAGTGATTTATATCTTTTTTGTAATCATGCTGTCTATTGTTTCCAGTAATTATGCAATGCATTCATGTAAATTCAAATGTTTTTCTTTTCATTTACATTTTTTTTGTCTTAAATTTTATTTACAGAGCCCACACTTTTGCATGTTCGTTAAACATTTTCACAATTTAGTGATATATATAATTTTTTTAAGTTTACTGTTTTTTATTTTCATTTTAAGCACTTTTAGAAAATATAAATGTGATTTGTTTGAAAAAAATTAAACAGTCTAGATTTTTTCTCCATGCGGCATCTTACCCGGCACATAAAAAATGCTGTTAAAAAAGGACGTTTCGGAAAATATCTATGCCTACTTTATTAAGAAGGTTTAAACTTGTTTAACACAGAATTATATTCTAAATGGTTTGATTAATGATTTCTGGTAAATAGTTTGTTGTTTTTTGCTTTATTGTACATTTTAAAAGAAAAGAAAAACTGCGGCATCTGTCCTCACTTTACTATACTCAGATACAACATATATCAGTATTATATACAAATATTACCTACGCATTAGTTACGAGTATTTCTTTTTATGGAGTGATATTTTTTTTAAATTTAAACTTAGAGAAAGTAATTTTACTTTATGTACTTTATTGCATATTATGTTAAGGCAATGATATCGTTAAAATGGATTTGCAGTGATGTAATCACAGAAGCAGTAATCATAAAATCTAATCTATCATTATGTCTAAATTTATACGAATCCCGAATTTATTTTCTCTTCCGCATGAATTAATTTCATATTCGATTTGAATAATTAGATACGAATCTCCTTGCAAAAGGCTCATTCTTGATTTATGGAGTTGAATTAGTTATTTATTATAACATTATAAATTATAATTACGCGCAATTTATTATAGTTGGAGTAGTCATTAATGAAGCTATATATATATTTATTCAAACAAACAGAGAATAAATATAAAGCAATTGTTTTCTAAGTAAATATATTAACAACATTCCATTAACTATAACCAATAAATAAAAATGAATTCTTACTTGAATGCTAAAGTGATAAAAAATACGTTACTGTGATTTGCTTTTAAACGTATTACTGGCGCATCATTGTATTTTATAATGATAGCGGATTATTTTTTTGCTTCCAAATAAATAAGTGGATGAAAGTTTTTCTTTCTGAAAATAAGCTTTAGAATATACATACTTACTAAATAAATAGAATAAAAGCATTGTAAAATAAATCACTGAAACGATAAGATCACTTAAATATGCATGCTTTAAAACCATTTACAAAACATTAGTATGCGAATAGATGATATTAATGGCTCAGTATTTGAGCTTTGAAAAGGAGAAAAAGTATTTCTGCCAACACATTACCCCGTCTTTTATAAAAGATGCGTCCATTAAAATTAAAATTAATATTAATGTAAACAATGAAACGACAAACTTTGGAATTTTTTATTACTACTTAGGCTCTTAAAATCTTTTAAATACGCATTAGATACAAGAATTTTATATTACTTGTTCTTTCGTTTTTTAAACTTTTAGGAAACAAGCAAATAAACAAATAAAATCTTTGTTCAAAAGGTTCATGATTTTATAAAATTGTATAAAATCGCAGCCAAAAAATACAGGGGCCTTTTTACATTTTATCGCCTCTTGTGTGTCACGTCATCAGCACGGACCAACAAGTTTCACCAACTGTGAAACTGCCATACAAACAAGGTAGAGTTGAAAGTAGAGATCCTAGATTAGAGAGAGATTGGACATTTCGGCACCGGCAGATTTGACAAATCCGCCATTTAAGTTACACCTTACGTAGACGTTGTTATTACACGCTGAAAAAAATTTGGATTTTGAATGATACAGCGAGCGTTTTAAATATTGCACCAAGACGTGCTTAAGGGCACAGAAGACATAAGCATTTCGAAGTTTCAATTTCCACATAAAAAATAGCGCACCACAAACTCTATGTGTGTATATATAATTTTTAGTTTCTCTCGGAATGTATTTTTTTTTCTTTTTTGCGTATTTAGCTACACTTAGTATTAGAAAATGTATTAAAGCCAGAAAATTGAAACTTTTTAATTTCATACAACCAATCAGTTTCTCTAAAACTATCTAATTTATGAATGTAAATACTATAATACAGAATATATAAAAGGATCTATTTAAAATATATATTTACTTTTCTGAATATTTCAATAATTTTTTTTTATTGCTATTAAGTGATATATTTTTAACTTTCTTACAAAATTTAAAAGAGTTTCCTCTAGTACATTTTATTTATTTATTTACTTAGAAAAGTATACCTAGTAATTGATCTACAGTAATGAAAATTTAGACAGGAGAAGATAAAAAATAAATACCCACGCTACATAAGATTGCATTTGTAGCATTTCATGTGTTATGGATAAACTAAAATATGTTTATTTTAAAGAAAATGCCAAAAATATAGCAACCTCTTTCAAAAATTTCATCTGCTCTCCGATCAGACTTGAAATGGTATATAAATAAATATATTATTTTCTGCATTCTAAATAAATATATCATATCTGAATTTCAGCAAAGTAAAAAAATAAACAAAATAAATAAAAAATACACTTTCTGATAATTCTTACTCATTAAAATGGAAATGTGCTTGTATTTATGTTCTGACAGACTCTCAGAAGGCATATAAAATAAAATTTTCATAATTTTAATAGAACAAAAAGTGACAGATGCTGATGAAAATGCATTGCGCTGTACGGCGTTCCATCCACTTTGTAACGGAAATGGCGGACATTTCGTCAACGACCAATCTCTCTCTAATGTAGGATCTCTAGTTGAAAGCAGTCGCTGTTAAAAGAATGCCCCCGTCTTGCTTATTCGCAATACCTACTTGGTTCTGATCTCGAACCGTTCTGATTGGCTCGCTAGATTCAGATTATACTGATTTTTAATGTCTTGGAAGTGGTGATTGAGTGCATCATGCAACGCGTATTTTTGATGGACACAGCTTAATTGTAACACTGTTGATGTTTTATTGTAACGCAGTGTTGTTTGATGATGATTCCGAAAACCTTAAAATATACGTAAATATGTATATAAATAATTTACGCAGATTTATCTTTTATTTTTCAATTTCTACAAACTCAATAAAGCAAATTGTAGGCCTCGCGCGCTTTTAATAATGTTAATATTGTTATGTTTCTTAACTTTGAAATTAGTATTTTTTTATTATCGTGGATGAGCGCCTCGCGGGCATGTGAAAAGGAAATCAACGCCTGCATCAACCTGGTCGTGTAGCAATCTGAAAAACGCATGAAATTCATTAAAACCGCGACGCATGTATAAACAACAACAAAATAAATCACTGACGCATCAACCTCGCTGTGTAGCAATCTGAAAAATGCATTAAATTCGTTAAAACCGTAGTCACTATAACGAATCATAAAAAAATTTCATTATATGAATTCTTAATTTGTTTAAAATTATTTTTTATAATTTAATTACATATTGAAAATAACGACTCTCCAATTTTTCATTAAACTTATTTTTTATGCCTTAAATAAGTAATGAAAAATAAAAATCCCCATTTTTCAAAATTTTCCGTTTCTTGGATTATATCTGGTGTTCTGTAGTAACGGAGAGAAAAGACATACCATTTAGCTTCTAACGTACTCATGCCGAAATAGCCTACAATAAAATTTTAATTTACCGAACACCGCTTTCAAGACATATAAAGTATACATACATTATGGTCTGGATATCTGAATCTGGCGGAACAATCAGAACGTTTCGGGATCTGAACTAAATAGGTATTGTGAACATGCCCGCGGGCTTGTCTATTTCGTTAGCTGTGTATTAAATAAATCTCTAATGTAGGATCTCTAAGTGCATATTGCTTGCAGCGCCATCTATCGTTGTTATTTAGAATAAAAAACGGAATCGCATAAAAAAATACACCTAATATTTTATAGAACCCTTCAACAATATTTTTTTAACAGCTGCACCATTTGAAAGTTATTAAAATTTAAAAACAGGCCGTCCATTTCTGGACACCCGGTATATATATATTAAACACAGAAAGTGAAAATACAAAGTTAAGAAACTATAATCGTGCTATGGATTTATGAAAGGAGCTTCACAAGTACAATTTATAGTAAAGATATGTTATTTCGTCGAATATTTTCGGCATAAGACTTACAAATATCTATATTAGTCTTTTCTTAAAAAACCCTGTATGCCTGAAATAGATTATTCTATTCAAAATACTAATTAAAAATCAACAGTAATAGTCATATGAAAAAACTATAATAAATAACAAAAACATCTCACCAAAAAATAAAACCCTTCGCATCAATGCTGGTAATTTAGATTTTTTCCTTGATCGTGTACCTATTGCTTGCAGCGCCATCTATCGTTGTTATTTAGAAATAAAACCGGAAATCGCATTAAAAATCACACCTGACATCTTACAGAACCCTCCTACAATATATATATATTTTTTTAAACAGCTGTCACCATTTGCAAGTTATTGAAATTTAAAAACAGTCATTCCATTTTTGGACACCCGGTACATATATATTAAACACAGAAAGTGAGAATACAAAGTTTAGAAACTATGATCGTTTTATGGATTTATGAAAGGAACTTCACAAGTACAATGTATTGTAAAGATATGTTATTTCGCCGAATATTTTCGGCATAAGACCTACAAATAACTATATTAGTCTTTTCTCAAAAAGTCCTCTATAAATGAAATAGATTATTATATCCAAAATATTAATTAAAATTCAACAATAATATTCGTATACAAAAGCTTTAATACATAAAAAAAAAACCTCACCGAAAAATAAAATTGACAATGATGCAAAATGATGTAAAAAGTTTGGCCATGTGCCACAAAATTGCTAAGTTGAACCACGAGAGCCATAAAAAAAAAGAAAAAGGGTAAGCGATCCATTGATGCCATCTAGAATTTGATTGAATAATTATAATGAACAAAAAACTTAATAAAAAACAGGCGTGAGAAGAATAAAGATGAAAGTATATCACTAATAGGAATAAAATGGCATGAAACATACTAAAGATAATAAGGTAATAAAACAAAAAAGTTGTCAAAGAAAATCAGTAATTATTAAGTAATTAAAATTAGGAAAATCAGTAATCTTTAAAAAGATATAGAAAGATTAATGTAGATGTTAGTTTAATATTAAATAAAGATAAAAGATAAAGAAATAAAGAATAATAACACAGATGGGTATGTATATGTTAAAGTATTGTGAGTAGTTATAAGTATTTGTATATTTATTTAAGAGGATACAAATATAGCCAGGAGTAAGGTACCAATTTGTAGAATCATGTATTATACAGGGCGTGGCAGGTATTGGAGAACAAACCAACTACTGCTTTCAAACGGGAATATACACTAGAGATATTTTTAATGTTCTGTACAGGTGACCACATACACAATGCATGACATCATTCATTGAAGCCACTGCCAACCGCAATAACCGCTACTAAACGTTGTCAAAACTGACTGCAGGTAATGATCAGATGAGTGTTAAGAGCAATTGCCACTGCATACACAACGGCTGCCTTTAGGGCCGCAACATTGTTGTGGATGACTATTGGTGTCCCTCTCAACTACGCCACATACATAATAGGCCATTCAATTAATATCGCGGTAGCTGGGGGGCCAACAAGTTAAGGATGGCATCATCATGAATGCTTTGGCCATTCATTTTTGGTTTGTATGGACTGTATTGGATAGTGCAGAATCTTGTTAAAAACCTTAGGGCCTTCCATATGTTACAGAAGTAATTTAGTGTTTTAATATATTGGTATAATCAACGCCGTTGAGACTAGCACTTTGAAGAAAGACATATGTCGGCATCAGATCATCTTCGCTTCTCAGTATCCCCCAGAATCATCAGTGAGACTAGAAATTTTCTGTACATGTCTGTCAAAATCTCTTCAGGGATTTTATACAATCATTAATCTTTTTTCGGTTCACTTTCTTGACCTGGGCGAGGTTTTTATCACTCGAAAGAAGCAAGAGCATTCCTGGCTCCTTTTGATGTTTCAGCTTGTTAAGAAGGTGCTTGTCTCTGGTCAGGCGGTTATCCCTGGATTTCTCGGTCAAAAACTGTACTTTCCTCATCACGTACGCTCTTTAACGAAGGTCCTAATGAATCACATATCAGATTGTGACTTCACCAACTTGCATCTCCATAGCGAACGCCCTCATCAACTTCGTAGGATTGTTATCAACTTGACGGACGAATTCCGGTATCTTGGAGATTTCATATTAATGACAATGTTGTTTACTGCATGAAACGTTTGCCACATGAAACCTGGCAGCCATCAATTCTCTCATTACATTAAAGACGAATGGCCGGGCGAGTTTCAAGAATGTGGCAATATCTAAAGCGAAGTGTTTTTCAGCCAGTGAGCCAATGACAGCATGCCTCTTCATTTCTTCAGTTAGTCTAGGTTCAGACATGTTTACGTGTAACAGGAAAATATTTGTAACTATGATATACAGGGTGAAATTTCCTATAACGTGTCTTCTCAAATACCTGCCGCACCCTGTATATAATTGTGTAAGTGTATAAAAATCCTATTTTTTCGTATAAATGTTTTAATGTTTTTAGTAGTCTCAACCTCAACTTTCCGCAGTAGCATTTTGATTTTATTAAGGAAATTGGGTGGGAAATTTTTTTTATGGTTTTTTTTTTTTTTTTTTTTTTTTTTTTTGGATTCTATTTATTTTTTAAGAGCATTGTTAAACACTAAAATTATAGATTCATGTAAGTATACATCGCTACTGATATACTCAAAAAGTATTTATAAAATCCTCATATGCAGCTTTATTGGACCAGTGTTTGTGCTTTGAAAAGGAGAAAAAGTATGTTTGAAGTTTAGTGAAAGTAAGTTTGAAGTGTACAATTTATCAAGTCTATTACAAAAAATGGAACAATTAGAATTGTTCCATAGCTGATCACAGACGCAGTTATCTGCTAATAGAAAATTCATTATTTAGGTCTATGTATACTCGTACTTTGTTACGTGTATATTTCGTGTATATCGAATTGAGTTTGAATAATATTATTTGTTAATAATAATGCAATAATGATATTAATTTGTTAATATTAATTATAATAGTTAAATTACAGAAATCGATGTGATTTAAAATTGTTAATAAAACATTTAAATGCACATATTTGTTATTAATGGCACACTGCTTTTTTTTTTTTTTTTTTTTGGAAAGTGAGAGAAATTAACTCTATAGTCTATACTTTATCTAGTTTCCTAGAAACATGCCGTAAAATTATTTTACGTTATCTAGACACGGTAACAAATAGTTCCGTTTGAATCAAAAATTCATTATCACAGGTTTATGTATTCTTCTATGTTAATTAATTTTGTAGTCATTTGAGTATTATTTATAATAGTTAAGATAGTTAAATAATAGTTACCTTACTAATTTAAAAGTATTATGAGAGAAAGTAATCCTGCAATCTGAAGTATATTTCATAGAAAATATGCACCCATTAACATTGTTTTGAAACTAATTAGTCATGAAAACACGCTAAGTATCAGTCATATATTTACTGTTTCAGATTAATGAATTCTTCTGCGTAAATTAATTACATATTTAACTTAAATAATTATCTTTAAATATCCATGCAAAGTTCCGTTAATGCGTTATTGACTTAACATAGTACAACACTTACAGTTTTCAATCTCATATACATGAGTGAATGCAATTTTTTGTTGAAATTGTTTTCAGTTTATAAAAATTTATATGGAAATAAAATAAAATAAATGTTAATTTATACACTAAAATGATAAGCTCATATAATCATACATGGTTATTAGTTGGTATAAAGGTACAGATAAACCTATAAATGAAAATATTTCGTATTGCAAATTTTGATAAATGTTACAGTAGCAATTCAGTAGCCTACACTTTATCATGTCTACATATTATCATGCGTATATTTTATCATAAAAGATAATTCCGTTAAAATTATGTTGAAATTAACCAGTCGTAGAAACAGATACCAACTGAATTTCAATTTCATTATTGCAGATTTAAGTACTCTTCTTGAAGATCTTATTTTTCATTCAGTTTGAATAATTAGATACGAATTTTCCACAAATACTGTTGTAAACAAAGAACATAATCTTGCATTTTAGATTATGTTACGTAGTATAAACTATTATTGAAATGAAAAGAATTAAATTCCAATTTTTCAAATATTGGCGGTCTATAATACCCTTGACACTTCAAAAAATCCTAAAACTTAATCAAATTGTTGTATCAGAGTACACGTCGTGCCATAAGACTTCTCATCAAGTCAGATTTTTGAGGCAAAAGATAAAAGTTCAAAGAGATGTATGTATAACTAATAGTAGGGTCGGAAATGTTTTCCAGCTCGATTTTTGTGCCAAGTTTGATATTTTTTTTTATTTTTTAGCTTTTGACATGTAGATTCCAAATATCTTTGGTGCCATTTTTTTCTTACACATTTTTTAGGTGATTTTCAAGATGGCGTCCAAGATGGCTGCCATTTACAGACTTTTTTTATATTTGTGGGATATTATTCACCAGTATATCAAATTATGTGTTTTTTGGTCACAAAATGCAAATCTACAATCAAAATAGGAAAAATTCTGTTATTTATTATTTATTTATAAATTTACTACAAAATTACTAATATACTCCAGGCATAAAGTTTCACATGACTATCGTTTTGACATGCTACGACCTTCTCTTTGAAACAGTGCCACATTCTACAGAGATTATTTCCCTGCCAGAAAAATGCAACTCACTATGTGAGAAATTGTACAATTGTGAAGTTGAAGCTACAACTTTGTTTGAAGAGATCAAAGTAGTAGTTACAAAAAATTGTCTTCCACATATTACACAATACGGTGGTGATGTGGCAAAGTTCTTACTACAATATATGAACCAATTTGGATCTTTGCTACATTTCATCCGTGCCACTCGTCAAGAAGATTGGTCATTGCATCTCGCGTCATTAGAGGAACAAATCAAGTATTATTTTGCTCATTACTTATTTCATTATGCCCTCATTCCAGTATATATAGCACAGATGAAGGACCTTAAAATAACATATCCAGAAGCATGGAATGCTCTTGAATCTGGTTGTTTTGCAGTATCCAAATTCAATGTGTTGTTTACGAAACTATTTTCCGACCAGAACCTGGAACAGAAAATCAAAGAACTGAAGAGCATTGGTGGAGTTATTGGTTTAACTCAGAATGAAGACGCCCTCGAAAGATATTTCTTGTGTGCACCAGAAGTATTACGCATTGTTTCAAAATTCTTTGAAAAGTACTGTCCAAATGAAGTCTCTAAGCAGCTCAGGAAACACTATCAACTTCAGACTTTCATGTCGCTAAGAATTTTTTACATTGCAGCCATCGTCAAGGAGAGTATTCGGGATCATTGTGGAGGTAACCCTTTCCAAGATAATACCACACTAATGAATATTGCATCCTCTACGAATGTTCCAGAATCTGCGAAGGATGATATTCTGAATTGTGACCAAAAAGGCCAATTGGAATTCAAAGAATTTGTAAGAGATAGACCAATTCGAGAAGATAGGCAACATCTTGCTCGTTTTCTTGTTCTTATGGAATCAAGATCTCAAATGTCTACAAATCTAAAAGATGCAATTGGAAACTACGAGTTTTCTGTAATACCAAGATCATTATTTTCTTCTGATGGATATCTTCATATTCCATCTGACAAAAGTTCATTTACTGCAGAAATAGAGCAATATAATCGATCACGCATACTTGAATCATTAGAATCCTCGATTACTTCTCCGATAGAAAAAGTTTGTATTATAGATGAAATGACAATCGTACAATCATTAAAAAATACACCTGCCATGAAAACTTTTGAAAACTTCGAAAGTGCTTTTACGGAGATCATTATGAAAATGACAAGCGGATACACTGACAGGAGAATAATATTTGAGCAATACCTTGAGCATTCACTGAAGGAGCAAACTCGTAAGAAAAGATTAGGGGCGACAGAACTTATTAGTTTTACTATTACAGTACCAATATAACATTGGTTTCATTAAAGTTGTTTCTTTCATATGATGAAACAAAATCACAGCTGACTGAATATCTTGGGAATAAAATACTACAGGTTTTTGCTAATAGTGAGAAGAAAATTGTTGTCGTTTTTGGCAGTAAGGCATACAGTAAATACGCGAATGTTTTCGATTCAGAATTATGTGATCGTACACATGAAAAAGCAGACACCATTATACCTCTTTATGTACCATATATATTGAACCATCATGATAATTATGAGATCGGTGTATTTTTGCTGCTAGTGAGAAGAAAATTGTTGTCATTTTTGGCAGTAACCACGCGAATGTTTTCGAGTCAGAATTATGTGATCATACACATGAAAAATCAGACACCATTATACTTTTTTATGTACCATATATACTGAACCATCATGAGAATTATGAGATGGATGTATTTTCGCAAGATACTGACATTTTCATATTGCTGATTGACTTGGTTTCAAGTCATCTAGTAAACAGTGAAATTAATTTTGTTACTCGTCGAGGCAACAAACACAGAAAATTTAATATTAATGAAAGATGTCGAGCAATAGGTGCTCATAAAAGCAAAGTTTTACTAGGTTTACATTCATATACTGGAGGAGACTGGGGAGGAAAATTTGTAGGCATTTCAAAACAGAAGTGGATAAAAGTGTATATCAGTCTTCAGTGTGATGATGATATTATAACAGCTTTTCAAGAACTTGGGGAACCTAATGTTGATCCATTATCCAATCTGTCGTTGTTTGAAAAATTCACCAATTTGGCTTATGTGAAAAATAGTAAATTTTAAAGGATTTCAGAGTTACGATGGCACCTTTTCAAAACTAAAATTTTCGAGGGGGAGAAATTACCACATACCCTTGGAGCACTGAAACCACATATTCTAAGATCCAACTTAATTTGCAACATTGAAAAGGGCTACAGAAATCCTCGACCTTTAATACCTCCACTTATTGGCAATGGTTGGGAAAAAAATGGCGAGGAGTAATTTCTCCAGTCAAATGCCTGGAGTTACCTGCGCCCAAAAGAGTTATTGAATTTGTGAAATGTGAGTGTAAGAGAACATGTACAGTTGGGAAATGTTCTTGCTTAAAGAATTCTCTGGTTTGTACTGCTTTTTGCAAATACAATGACTGCAACAATTCAAAGGACTATCAATACCATCACAGCGATAGGAGTGATTCAGAAGAAGATACATAACATCCCAGAACTGTATATACATATAAATGATGTTTTTAATAATTTTGTTCAATATCGTCAATAATTTATGTTATTTCATTTAAATACTTTGGTTGTGCATAACCGATTAATAAAACGCTAGTATATCTAATGTCTTTCATATTTTTGTGCTTTATTTAAATCTTATCGCTTAAAACACTTGAAAATCTCAATTTACTCCTAATTTTATTATATATTTGTATTTTTTGACCCTGAAAACATATGATTTGACATACTAGTCAATAATATACCTCAAATATTAAATAAGTCAGCAATGGGAGCGATCTTGGACGCCATCTTGAAAATCACCCTCAAAAATGTGTATAAAAAATGGCACCTAAGATGTTTGGAATCTACATGTCAAAACCTTCAGAATACAACAAAAATATCAAACTTGGCACGTCAATCGAGCTGGAGCCATATTTTACGACATTTCAAACCCTACTATAAAGCCAGACTTCAAATATTCATAAACAATTAACAGATTACCTTTATGGAGTGCATTTTGAGCAATCAAACTCCTCAAAAAGCCGGATGGTAAAAGAAAAAAAAATCCCCGCCGGCTCGGTCTACAGCGGAGGTAGATTTCGAAGTTAAGCACTAATTTCACAAACAAAAACTAAGTCAAGATTAGAGATAAACCTAGTTTAACAATTTTATCTGGCCGCTTTTGACGAATTTTTAATTTCATTTTTCTGTAAGAGCTCGTTTTATAAAAATCATATTAAGTAGGTATTCAAACGAATCTTTTTCCCCGCTCAACAACTCGAAATTTTCCGACACATTTAAAAAAATAAAAACATGAAACTTGCTGACGTTATTTTTTTTAAGAGACGACCTGTGTTTTTATTTTCCGTTCAATTAAGTAAACTTGACTTACAATTATTTTCTCCATACGACCATTTTTTTTCGTTTCCAGCGCTATACCTTCGGGAAATTCGGTTCAAAATGTCACTTTGACAGCATTTTTTGAATATATTGCGCCTTTATCAAAAAATCGACAAATGCAGCACTTTATATAGTTTCTGAATAAGAGAACCTGCCAATTGGATGCGTTTGAGAGCGAAAATGAATTTAAAAATGAGTCGATTAAAAACGAGCCGTTTGGATTTTAGTACGCCATTAATACGATAATTTTTTCGTCAACCCCCTTTTTTTTTTTTTTTTTTTCTTTGCTGCACGAGTTGATCCAATCAAAAACTTGTCAATATGAAAGTTCTAGATAATACTGATAAAATGTATAATAAATTTAAACGGATTGCATATATTGTTTAATTTTTTTTCAGTAAGAGTTCCTATAAAAAACTTATAAATATAAAAGTGGTAGATAATATTAAAAAGATTTATAACAAGTTTAAGTGAGTTTGGTATCTTAAGAATTGACGGAGTTGTGAATTTTTTTCTCTCTAAAACCCTATTTTTGCGCCCGTTGAGCCCATTTTAAATTTTATCAAAAATCTGTGATACATAAATTATTAGCCCTTTTCCTAGAAGTAATAATAACTTTAAAATGATTTGATATGTATAAAAATTAAGAAGTTAGGGAATTTTTTCTCTTTTTTTCACAAAACCCATCCCTATTTCCCCCCCTCTTGGTCCAATTTTCACCATTAACGAACTTGACCGAGATTTTCTATCCCTTGATTTTATGTATCAGTTTGGAAGAGACTTGTGCAGAATTACGGAAATTATCGTGTCCATTGAAAGATGTTATATATATATATATAAAAGCAAGTTGTTTCGTTTAATGCTATTATTCGTGAATATTTAGAAATTCGTTTAAGGAACCAAGAAATTTGTAACGATAATATTTCCTTTCATATTCCAGAATTCTGGCTTTCTATTTTGAAAGATCTATGAATATTCCATTATATATATATATATATATATATATATATATATATATACAGAACTTCCTTCTTCGTTGTTTACTTTGGACAACAGATGTCGTCACGGAGCTTTTTGGGGGATTTAAAAAGCTTTCGTTGGACCCTTTACCAATTTGAATTAGATTTTTTAAGATGTAGCATAGAAAGTGTTTTCGTCGATTTATATTTTAGAAAATTTGCCTCCTGAAAAAAGTTTTAAAGTTTAAACCGAAACGTAGAGATTTATTTTATTCATATGTCTATTTTACATCTTTTAATTTGTGAATAAATAGTACGTTGGATAGCAATACCTATTTCATTATGTATTAGATATTACAATGTGAAGCCCATAATTAATTATTATATATATAACTAGATAACGTTTTTTACTGAGGTTGGTTGTTGGGTTCTAAGGGTCATGATCGGTGTAGATTTGCAAAAATGCTTCAGAAATTCCAACATAGGAGCGATTGCAATAGGTAGTATTTCATGCGAAATCTACCTAAAACTGTTCGACGATTTTTTCATAATTTCGTCTACCTTTCAAAAATTCATAGTGCAGTTTGGATTATGCGACTTGACGAAGCGCGTGTTTTTTCTTGCAAAAGGGGGGAAAATAAATCATAGAAGTTCTTAAGTAAATTCATATTTCAAATATTCATTAATAATAATAATGATAATGTCGTATCGGAGATCGGTTTATGTCATAGGGCTTGTCAAAGAGTCGGACATTTTGCGGCAAAAACAACTGATTTTTTTTTTTTCTTACGGAACTAGTTTCTTTGAAAGCTATAGGAATCTCTTACTAAACTTTAAGCTTACTAAAATTTTATCTGTACACTCTAAAGAAAAAATATGTAAATCTACAAAATAAGTTATTGTAAAGCTACAGAAATCTGCATGACTACTAAAATTTTATCGGTAACCCGTGATGATTACGTGATTTTTTTTGTTGTTGTTGTAGTTGCATAAAAAGTTCTAAGCATCTCAGTTTCGTAGAAAATTCTTAGTAACCTCATAGATTTTTTTACAGTGTAGCAACATAGACTGTGATATTTTGACAAGTCTTGTGCAGGCCGCACTCCAATAGGAATTTTTAAAAACTTTTATGAACCTTTGAAACATGAACGGACTCATGGGACACCAGATATAAAAGTCTCTGAATTTTTTTCTCTAGCACAATTCATGCATATATACATATATATGTTACATTATTAGATCTACCTCCGCGATTTCCCTGTTTTGTTCTAAATTACTACTCTATATTCACTAATTCCTTATTCTTAATAATCTCTATCGTTAAAACTGTTAAATTCTCCTTAATTTAATATCTAGATTGCCAAATTTACTTAAATATTACGCTTTTAGTATTCTTAAATTAAATGTTCCGTTTTCGATCTTTCTCTCATTTAGAATGTTCTTTTTAGTATCCATTTTTTTAGTAAGTATTTTCTTTTATTCTTTATTTCTTTTTAGTAAGTATTTTAATTCACAAAGTGTGCAATAAATATGACAGCTTCATACGTAGCTCTTTTGGAAACTCTAAAAATATGTTAACATAGTTTCACTTATATTGGGTTGAGGAAAAAGTAATTTCGTTTTTTCCTAATAGATGGCTTTAAAGTCGCATATCTCAAGTAATAGTTATTCAATTTAGCCCTACTATAGATCGTTTGAAGGGCAACAGTGTAAAAGATATAAAAGAAGATATAAAAGTAGCGCCATCTGTTTACTCAGTCAAAAGTTATTGCGCTCTGAAAATGGATATTCCAGAAGGTCCTTTTCGTCACATTCTGCTTTTTTACTTCTGAAAAGGGAAAAATGCAGCCCAGGCTCATAGTAGGAGAGCTGTTGAACATTTTTGAGTAGGTATTTGAGGCACCCTGAAAATTTGTGCAACACTTCTTTTGTAATGCCTGAATACAAAATCGAATGTCTGGCTGAAGGATCGTGGCCCAAAACCTATGCCAGACACGTGTCAAGTGCCATTTTTTGACACTACCCAAAAAAAAGTATTTGAGGTACGCTGAGATTGAAACAGAATAATATTTATACTTAGAAAAAAATATTTTGAAAATGACAGACACTTTAGTCGGCCCAAAAACTGTGTCAGACACGTGTCAAGTGCCATTTTTTGACTACCCAAAAAAGGTATTTGAGGCACGCTGAGATTGAGGCACAATAATATTTATGCTTAGAAAAAAATATTTTGAAAATGACAGACACTTTAGTCCGCACAAAAACTGTGCCAGACACGTGTCAAGTGCCATTTTTTGTCTGGCATAGGTTTTGGGCCCCGATCCTTCAGCCAGACATTCGATTTTGTATTCAGGCATTACAAAAGAAGTGTTGCACAAATTTTCAGGGTGCCTCAAATACCTCCCCTAAAATGTTTAACAGCTCTTGGACTATCATCGAAAATTGCGTGATCTTTATGGTGATGAGTGCTTAAGTGAGCGCCAGTGTCAGAATTGGTTTGCTCGTTTTCGTTCCAGAAATTTCGATGTTATAGGTGAACCTCACTCTGGCCAACCATTTGTTGAAAAAGTCGATGAAATTCTTTAAAATATCTAGATAGACCGACATATGTCATCTCTCGACAATGCTACGAAACTAAACACTGAACAAAAAACAGTTTTGAACCATTTACATAAGACAGGATACCAAAAAAAGCTCGATACTTGTGTTCCACATGAACTGCCAGTGAAAAATTTAAATGGACCTAGTTTCCATTTGTGTATCGTTGCTGAAACGAAACGGAGCCATTTTTGAAACGAATGATTACGGTGGATAGAAAGTGGATCACGAACGACAATAATGTGCGAAAAAGATCATTGCCGAATTGCGGAGAATCTTCACAAACGATGGCAAAACTCGGATTGACGCCAAGGAAGGTCATGCTGAATGTTTGGTAGGATTAGAAAGGAATTGTTACTCATAAGCTGCTTAAACCTGGCCAAACCATTAATTTGATTCTCTACTGTCAACAGATATTGCGATTGAAGCAGGCGATTGAAAAAACGGCCAGAATTGATCAATAGGTAAGGCGTTGTCTTCCATCCTGACAACGCTGAACCACACACATCTTTAGTGACTCGACCGAAATTGAGAGCGGTTGGCCGGGAAGTTTTGACGCACCCACCGTATAGCCCGAACCTTGCCTCTACTACTTGTTTCGGTTTTTGCAGAACTCTCTTAAGGGTGTAAAGATGATTTTAAAAAAAAATCCCTGCCGGCCCGGCCTACAGGCAGAGGTAGATTTCGAAGTTAAGTATACTAATTTCACCAACAAAAACAAAATCATTATTAAATATAAATCCACTTTAACAGTTTTATCTGTCTGCTTTTGACGAGTTTTTATTTCATTTTTATAAAATAGCTGGTTTTATCAGAATCATGTTAAGGCGATATTAAAAAAAAATATTTTTCCATACTCAACAACTCGAAATTTTCTGGCACATTTTCAGATTCATTTTTAATAAAAAAAAAAAAAAAAAAATATGAAACATGCTGACGTGATTTTTGAAAAGATTTATAAGCGACCTGTGTTTTTATTTTTCTTTCAATTAATTAAAACTTGATTAATAAACAATTATTTTCTCAGTAGGGCAATATTTTTCGTTTCTAACAATCGCTTCGGGAAATTCTGTTCAAAATGCCCACTTTGACATCATTTTTTGAAATATATTCTGCCTCTATCAAAAAATCGATCATTACTGTACATTATATAGTTTCTGAATAAGAGAATCTAGCAATTGGATGCGTTTGAGAGCAAAAATGAATTTAAAAATGAGTAAGAAAATAGACAGTTTGGATTTGAATGCACACTTAATAAGATGATTTTTTTCTTCAATCGCTATGTATTTTTAATTTGCTTTTGCTGTAAGAATCGGCCCTATCAAAAGCTTCTCTATATAAATGTTAAAGACAATATTAAGAAGATATATGATAAATTCATGCAGATTTTATATCTTGTGAATTGACGGAATTATTAAAATGTTTCTTCTTCAACCCCCCTTTTTTTGTTTTCGTTTTCATTTATTTTTTATTTTTTATTTATTTTTTTGCGGTACGAATTGATCCAATCAAAAACTTGTGAATATAAAAGTTGTAGATAATATCAAGGAGATGTATAATAAAATTATTGGATTTGATATCGTGAGAATTGACGAAGTAAGGAACTTTTTTCTCCCCAAAACCCCATTTTTGCGCCTTTTGAGCCTATTTTAAATTTTATCAAAAATCTGTGATGCATGCATTTTTGGCGCTATTTTTAGAAGTAATAAAAACTTTAAACTAATTTGATAAGTACAAAAATTAAGAAGTTGTGGGTTTTTTTCGGTTTTCACAAATCCCCTCCCTATTTCCATCCCCTTTGTCCGCTTTTGCCCATTAACGAACTTGAACGAGATTTTATGTCCCTTGATTTTATGTATCAGTTTGAAAGATATTTGTGCAGAATTGCGGAAGTTATCGTGTCCAGAAGAAAGTGATAACACAATTGTTTCGGGGAATTCCGTTCAAAATGCCCATTTTGACATCATTTTTTGAAATATATTCTGCCTCTATCAAAAAATCGATCACTACTGTACATTATATAGTTTCTGAATAAGAGAATCTAGCATTGGATGCGTTTGAGAGCAAAAAGGAATTTAAAAATGAGTAACAAAATAAGCAGTTTGGATTTGAGTGCATCCTTAATGCAATGATTTTTCCAACACAATCCGCTTCGGGAAATTCGGTTCAAAATGCCCACTTTAACAGCATTTTTAAAAATATATTCTGCCTCTATCAAAAAATCGACCATTTCGATACATTATATTGTTTCTGAGTAAGAAAACGTAACAATTGGAAGCCATTGAGAGCAAAAATGAATTGCAAAATGAGTCAGAAAATAAGCAGTTTGGATTTGAATGCACCCTTACTTAGATGATTTTTTTCTTCAACCGCTATGTATTTTAAATTTTTTTTTTTTTTTTTTTTTTTTTTTTTTTTTTTTGCTATAAGAATTGGTCTTATCCAAAACTTGTCTATACAGATGTTGTAGACAATATTAAGAAGATATATGATAAATTCATGGGGATTTTATATCTTTTGAATTGACGGAGTTATGGATTTTTTACTTCTTCAAACCCCCTTTTTGTTTTCGTTTTTAATTTTTTTTGCGGTACGAATTGATCCTATCAAAAACTTGTGAATATAAAAGTTGTAGATAATATTAAGAAGATTTATAATATAATTAATTTGAATTGATATCGTAAGAATTGGAAAGAAGTTATGAATTTTTTTCTCCCAAAAACCCTATTTTTGCGCCCCTTGAGCCCATTTTTAACTTTATCAAAAATCTGTGATACATAAAATTTTGGACCTATTTTTAGAAGTAATAAAAGCCTTAAACTGATTTGATATGTATAAAAATTAAGAAGTTATAAGGGGTTTTCGGTTTTCGCAAAACCCCTCCCTATTTCCATCCCCTTGGTCCGATTTTGCCCATTAACGAACTTGACTGAGATTTTATGCCCATTGATTTTATGTATCAGTTTAGAAGAGATTGGTGCAGAATTACGAAAGTTATCGTGTCCAGAAGAAAGTGATATATATAGATAGATAGATAGATACATAGATAGATAGATAGATAGATAGATAGATAAAGTTTTTTACTGAGGGTGGTTTTGGGTTCTAGGGGTCATGATCGGTGTAGATCTGCAAAAAATTTTCAGAAATTCCAACATGGGAACGATCCCAATAGGTAGTATTTCATACGAAATCTACCTAAAAGTAATGTGAAAATCACTTGGTTCAGTTTTTTGCCCATAAATCACAGAAGTTCTACAGTGATGGAATTATGGTTTTACCAGAAAAGTGGCAAAAGGTCATCAATCAAAACGGTACATATCTCATTAATTAGTGTTTGAAATTTATGCGAATAAATTCTCTTTGAAAAAATGAAAAAAAAACGAAATTATTTTTTCCTCAACCCAATATAATAATTGTAAAATAGAGATTGGGAAGAAATAATAGTAAGCCTTCGGAAATTTTTATAAACAATTTTATGTAAAATACAGCTATGTACTGTTTGATATTAGCAGAAGGCCGATAATAATTGTCGACATACAAGTGTAAAACTATCCGCTATTTAATTACAGAATTTCCTTATATGTATTCATATTCGTAAGTTGTTTTTAATGGTTACTTAAAAACATGCAATTCCATACCTTCCTACATTAGGATTCATATCATTCTCTCAAATTCACTTAAATGTATTTAACGGATAACACCTTTGATTATGAATTCGGTTTATCTCACTGTCAGTCTGACTGTCTGTCCGTGCTCTAACTGACGTAAATATAGTCCGATTGCTGTGAAATTCATCATGTTATAGGGAATGACTATGGCATGTTTGCTATTGAAAATAAAGTGTGCAGCATTTACTGTTTATTTACAGGGACACTCAAAGGAATTCCGTTACATTACGATCTATGGGGAAAAATCATTTGTGGTGTATTTTAATGATATTAGACCATTTTAAACTTACTAAAATTTATACATTATCACTGATGTGTTCTAAACGGTGCGTACTGTAGAATATAGTGTGTATAGAATTTATTGTTGATTTACAGGGCCACACAAAATAATTTGGCTACAGTAGAAATGGAACAATAACTAATCTATTGAAACCAATGAACAATAATTGTTGGAAATGCGTATTCAGTTGTGGCACGCGTTTTCAAATTTAACTATTTTAAAATATACATAAGTTGGTGTTTATATATTCTGTGCATCATATACAATGCTGTAAAAAATATCTCAAGTACATTTTCGTTTAGTCACGAAAATTGGTGATCGGAAATTGGAAACTGTGCTATTCGTTTAATTGAACTATCTTTTAGCATTACTATGTAGTATATATATAAATCTATAGATCATATACAGGGACAGAATACTGACTACACAGAAAAAATCGGATATTTTTCCGACTATTGGCGGTAATAGAAGAAATTGCGTTTTCAAAAATATTTTGCGTTTTCAGAAATATCTATGTATTTGCGACAAATCACGGGCCATTCCCGTTATACCTCTACAATTTTAATAAGGTTTTCTCCCCGAAATGCACCTATGGCCAAATAGGCAATCCACTGCATTATATCCTAAACTGTACCTTAACCTCATACTTTCAACCTAAGAAACGGATAATCAACATCTTTATCATCATGGTTTTGCTTTGTCTTAAAGAAGCTACTTCAGAAGATTATAGATTGTATTAGACTTATTGAGCCTAATCAATATATATTTTAAAATTTCTTGCTGCCAATATACTAGATGTTCTGATAGTTTCATTAATATGTAAATTTTCCATTACAACTTCCACAGACTATGAACTTATTCTCTTATGAAGAAAATAACTGTAAATAATCTGTACAATAGACATTGTAAAACTTTGCCTGAATATAAGGTGGAAGATGTCTAATGTGCGTCGCTGGGTGGGGCTAGTAGAGCTTTAGCCCGTGGGTAGGCCTCCTCACCTAGTTGAACCTTGTTTATTTATGTATCATCTTTCACTTTAACAAACTGTGAAGTTTTGTTACAGTAGTCTAATGTGATGGACAGTTTTTCATAATCAATGTTGAAAACATGTTTTCAAGTTCTTGAGGTTTTTTTTTTTTTTTTTTTTTTTTTTTTTTTTTTTTTTTTTTTTTTTTAAGAAATACGAAGTGCATATGAAACTTCCTTTATACTAAATCATTATCAGCTTATTAAAGTAAAAAATCCTATCTTCAGCGTAATTTAGCTGATATATTAAAAAATACCAGCTTGATGGGGTTTGGAAAAAAGCGGTTCTAAATGGTTAAGCTCATCATAGACTTGGATCCAGAAAAATGAGCAAAAGAATTAGTTTTATTGTACTAAAAGCTAGAGCAATACGTAGCAGTTTCATATAATACATGCATTTTTAGTGAAATGGCATCGGCCGAAATTAAAATATATATGCTTTCAATCACAAATATCGTTGCTGAAGCTAATTGTATAACTCAAAAATTATCCTGTCACCTTCGATTCAAATTTCTAGATAATAGAATTCGAATTTGTGTCTACAAAGTGTACTTTAAGCGAAAAAATATTCGGAATTTGGAAGCATTCAAAGTGGTGTTATCTCTTACATAATCCTACAACGAATGAAAGATGTCTAAGTTAAAATTAAAAGTTAAAGCTTCTAACTTCAAGCAAAGTTAAACAGTGATACATAATAAAACACATTGCATAAGTACTCTTAATGCAAAATATTAGTACTCTTATTATTCATTAACCCTTATTCATGATGTTTGATTATTGAATACTTTTAACATAAAATGTTATTTTTTTTTTTCAAATCTTCTGAATAAAATTTCCTGTTATGCAAATATTCGACATCGTCATTTTTAAACTCACTTTCTTCAAAAGGAATATTGAATTAAATAATTCCGAAATAAGCTCAAATAAATCAATTCTAACTATTTGTTTAACAATTTCTCTACATGAATTGCTTCGCAGTATTTTATCGTTATTAAAATATCAGCTGGATGTATTGTCTTGTGCATCCGGAGATTTTTAAAATAAATTACTCAGGTTGTTAAACTCGTGAATAATGTTTCATTTATGATTTATGCATATGTCTTGAATTATTTATAAAGTATTTCTGTATAATTTTCCCAAGTAAATTAATATGTAAGATTAATAATTTTGGCTATTATGTAAAATGCATTTTTCATTCTAATGATAAATTAAAATTTAATGCTGCCTATTCAATTCACAGTAGGTTAATCTATATTATAAAGCAATAAACGGTCAAGTGCGGGTATTACTCGCACTCAGAGGGTTCCGTATAATAAATATATTAATAATTAACTGTATTATTAAAAATCCTTACTAAAAGAAAAATAAGACTTTGAAAAAAACTATAACACGTAGGGTTTTGTATAGCTGTATATATGTTAGAAAAGTATGAATGGGTATACCGTAAAAGTTCAATGAGATATGAAGCCTGAATAATATCAAATATTCCTATTCTGTATAACTCTTATCCTAATTTTATCCTAATATGTTTATGATGAACTTAATTCGGCAATGACAATAAAAGTAGCGCATATTTAAACTTCATTTGGCATTTCATGAAACTAAATTCAGTGTAGTAATATTTTTTTTTCTTTTTATACTATAACTAACACAAAACTCTTGTTCAAAGTTAAAACTTGGCATTTTGCTAAGCGCGCTTCGAAAAGAGGTCTCAAAGTAGCAACGCCGCCTTGGTCCATGCCGCGTTTTTCCAGATATGTTTTCAATTAACTTTTAAAGACACGGGATGCGTATTGAGATATCCACACAATGCTAACTAGTCGCGAATCCCATAGTATTTATGCGATTAATTCTAATTAAATTAATCTGTTTTCAACAATTTGACGCTTATTGCTTTTATAGTGCTAATGGACATTTTATTGTACAAATGTATAATTAAAAGTTGTTATATAGGTTTTAAAAGCTGATGGTACATAGAGTACGCCTCCACTCTTATTATGTATGTCCAAACCACCCGTATCTTTAAGGGTTAATATCTCGGCTGATTACCGACGATTTTTTGAAAAATCATTATCAACAATGTCTTTATACTTCTCCTATGATAGGTACTTCCAGCGTTCCTCAACTACTTTGCTTTATCCCGCAAATTGAAATTTTTGTGCAACGGAAAAATGCGCTTTTCTCAAACTATATGACCTAGGGTAATTTTCGCTATAATTTTCCTTCAAGGTTTAAATTAACGACTACTATCTCTAATTTTTTCATAATTTTAGTTTCAGTAGATTCGGAAACATATTCAGTAGATTCGGGGGGCATATTTTTGTACTTCATTTTCGACAAATAAATAATAAATTCGTTTCTGAAAATATAATACCTAAAATTAAAAGACGTGTATTTTTGAGTTCAACGTTACGAAAGCTTTCACAGGATACCCCAAATTATATACAAAGAAAATATTTTTTTCCAAGTAACTTAATTAGCCCCTCTACATTTTCCCTAAATATATTTGTGAATGTTTAATAATCTGCAAATATGTGGGTCGATAGTCCTTATTACTTCCCCCAATTTGAACTTTCCACGTTCCATAGTTTACGGGTACAATGGCTGTGACAGACAGGCACAGGAGTGATCTTATAATGGTTCCGTTTTTACTTTTTAAGTACGGAACCCTAAGACATGACTGCGAGTTTGATAGGTGAGAGAAGCATGTCTGTCATCATATCCACGATGACAATGACCTGTGCTTTCCACTTTTTTGCTCATTTATTAAGTTTTAAATATTATACATTTTTGGTAGTATTCCAGTATAAGGGTCTTAACCATTTTTTTAAAACGTTTGGCACTATCCGGGTTTCAGAAAATGAGATTTGTTGCCAAATGATATAAACAGCTATGAAACGAACCCTGATAAATTTTACGCTTGTCTATATATGTATTCTTAGTGTGCAAGCATTTTATTTATACATATACTAGGACTTCCCTCAGAGGGATTAGTCTGAGCGATATTACTGAGAACATAGATTTAATAATAACATGTGGAAGCAAAGAAAATGAGATGTTATCATTAATTGTCCATATACTGCGAAAAAATGAAATGATGAAAATAAACGAATTGTAGAATTACAAAATCTTATATATAAATTCGTATACACTGTTTAAAAAATGAGAAATCAAACCATTCAAGACAGCCATGCATGGATATAAAATTGAAAGTACGCAATATATTAAAAGTGAAATAGAAAATGAAACACTAATTTACTTATATCGGAATTTTAACTGTACAAAATGATGTCAAGAGCATAATCAGACGCTCCGCACCAATTTGAGAAACATTAAATGACAAATATATGATGTTTAAAAAAAATGGACTATACTTTATATGGTGTGTGCTCCCCCGGAATAGTTAATATTGTACAATATCTGTTTTTCACGGATGCAATGAGGTTGTCGATAACATTTAAGGAATTCTCTTCTCAAAATCTAATATAGTATCAAAGTACCGAATACATCAAAAGTGGCATGCAATGCTTCGTTAGAGTGTGTTTTAGATATGCTCGATCGGATTTAAATGATGAGTGTATGCTGGCCACTACATACGCTGTATTGTTTTGTTTTCAAACATATTCTGTACAAGTTGAGCTGTATTTAGCATTTATTAAATAAAAGAAATCGGCAATGATTACAACATAAAGTATGACACAAGATCTGAATATATCGTCTGCATAACTTTTGAGCTGTCAAAGTGTCATTTGAAGTAATTTACAAATCCATACATATTTATTCAGCAAATCATGCAAGATAACATAAGCCAATATGAACCCGATTACAAAATTTCACCAGAATAAGTTAATATATAAAAAATCTACTAATAATAAATGAGAATATGACCTTATGATAAAATGTCTAGAAAAATGAATCGGATAAAAAATTCATATCACATTTAAAACGGCACTTCCCTCTGTTAGTGGCCTTGGCGAGAGAGAGAAAATCCTGGAGAAGGAACAAATTAACAAGTACTTTCGGGCAACCTACTCACTGTTTCATATAGGTCTTTATTCAATATTTACACAATTTATTTAATGCTAGGTGGGTATCTATCAGTTTTGTTGCATTTAAATCGCATGTTTTGCGGAGGAAATGCAGCATTATGAAATATTTAAAGTTGCTGTACCTAATAATTCCAAATTAATGGTAATTGAGATCGCTTTCCGTTAATTTCATCTTTTTAAATTTTAATTTTTTTAGAAACTATTCATAGAGACAATTTTATATTTTAAAACTAACCCGAAGCAAAATTTCAAGATTTTGGGCTCAGCAATAACAGAGAAATAGAAAATTTTTGAAAGTTTTTTGTTTCTGCACTGTTTTATATAGCGACATTTTTAGAAATTGTTCTATTGCGAGAATTTGCGTCATGATAAATACTGCCATGTCAATTTTCATGTTTATATTCCTAACAGTTCCATGTTCTTCGTTACTTAGATCATCTTTAGATCTTTTTCCGCTTTGTTTAGTCTTTCTATTTTTTAGAATTCGTTCTACAACGAGCATTTACATCTTATTAATTACTACCATGCCAAAGTTCTAGTTTCTAATCCCAACAGTATCCCAAAAAATTTCAGTACTCCAAATAAATCATAGTTTAGAACCTTTCTAGAAATTTTTATGTTTATCCGTCAAATTGAACCTTTTAGATAGCGTTCATTACCAGTATTTAAATCTTAAAAGTAACTACCGCACCAAATTTAAAGTTTCTAACCCAATCAATATCGCAGAAATCACAATTTTAGAACTTTTTTGCTCCTGCAGCTATGTAGGTTCTTGCACTGACATAAAATAGTCTTTTTTTCGTAGCAGAGATGACCACTAACATTTTTTTAAGTTGGCTATGTAGTTTCAGAGATAACACCTCACAAACGTACAAGCATTAATAATATTATATACTTTATAATATTATAACGCTTTATAATATTAGCATTAGATGTACAGATACAAAAGCCATTTATCTGTTACAAACTAAAGTGCCGGCGTTGCCAAGAATTTGAAGGATGTTTGTTCTAAAAAATCAATTTCAAAATTTAACATACAACGCAAAACAAACATTAAAAAAAGCAGTCGAAATGTTGTTGAATGAATCATATGAAAACGCTACATAAAAATGTATAAATGTATATAACAGACGCAAAAGAATACAGCTATACATGAACTTATTTCAATTTATAATTGGAGCAATAATGTTAAAATATGCCAATATTTCCCTAATCGGGTTTTTATCATGCTTCAATACATTTTTCACACTCATATGACGTTATACTATATCCACCATGCCCTTTATATTTCCAATATGACGTAATATTTTCCTCTTTCACGTGGAAATTTTGAAATAGAAAAGTTATGAAGTTATATTCACTTTCATTTAAATTCGTCAAACCATTTATTTCATTTTCATATTTCACGTGAATATCTTGCAATAGAAAATTTATGACATAATATTCACGTTTTTTTTTTTTTTTAATTCGGCAAACTATTTATTTCATTTTCATTTTTCACGTGGAAATCTTGCAGTAGAAAATTAATTGATATAGTAATAATTTTATTGTGTTTTTTAATTGTTGGCAACTGCTATAACGAAAAATGTTTAAATTTGATAAGAAATTGCTGTTAAATTGGTGGGTTTTTTTTAATTAAAAATTAACTATAAGTTATTTGGATTCCGGATTACTTTAGTTGTCTCGGTCATGTTTTAATACACATGTACGTATCTCTTCACAATTTTGGCTTCCAGAGTGTGGATTTTTATAGAATTACAAAAAGACAAATAGACAAGTTTTCATTTTTATATATCTCTCTATTCTATAAAAAGTAACTAACGCTGTCACCGCCGCCGCCGCCGGTTTTGAATTTTTTGTGACCGGAGGTCTTTCTTCGTTAACATTAAGAAAACTATTGCATACAAATATATGAAAATCGGCGGTATTATAGCGAAATGTTTGATCAACACACTAATGCATACAGTTTTCAAATAGAAGAATTATTTTAAGAGATATTTAATGCTAAAGTTGGACAAAATCGTTCCATTAAAAAGAATTTATTAGAGCAAAAGCTATACATGGGAATTTAATCATTTTTAGATCATTTTATTCAATAGAAGATCCCGGTTTGCAGATTTCATTATTTTTTTTAATTTGACTCATTTTTTGAGGTTTTATTTCTCTTTTAAATTCAAATATTCAGCATTTTGACAGATATTTTTTACATATTTTAGAAAATGGTATTAATTTAAACTGTTGCCAACTGTATAAGCAGCGCAAACAATAATGTTTGCTTCAAATAAAAAAATTATTTACACGTTACTATTATAAACAGAAAAAAACTTTCAAATTAGAATTAAATAATTAGGTATAAAAAGCAGGCACTTATTGGAAATTGCGCCATAAAAACTATATTTACATGTGAATTTTAAAAGAGAAAGGATATTGTAAAATAAATTCATTAACATGCGTTAGAAATCTGAAATAGAACAAATTACATCACATTACACTTACTATGCAAAATGAACAAAAAAAAGTATTGGAAAACAGTTTAAATTAAAAAATTGCGCGAGACAAAATATTAGAGGTTAAATATTAGATTTTTTCAAAATTTTATTATTTGTCGTTTGATATGAGGTGTTCAGCTATAAGTATGCAAATTTTTATGTCCCCAACTTAATTAGAGGCTGAGTTAGAAAAATTGCTTAAAATACACAAGTTAGAACCCAGAGGGTTAAATAATAGACTTTTTCAAAATTTTATTATTTGCCGTTTGATGTGAGGTGTTCAGCTATAAGTATGAAAAATGTCATAACTTAATTAGGGGCTGAGTTAGAAAAATTTCTTAAAATACACAAGTTAGAGCCCGGAGGGTTAAATGACTTTTTCAAAATTTTATTATTTGACGTTTGATCTGAGGTGTTCAGCTATATGTGTGCAAAATGTCATGTCTCCAACTTAATTAGGGGATGAGTTAGAAAAATTGCTTAAGATACACACGAGCCCAGAGGGTTAAATAATAGACTTTTTCAAAATTTTATTATTTGTCGTTTGATGTGAGGTGTTCAGCTATAAGTATGCAAAATGTCATGTCTCCAACTTAATTAGGGGCTGGTTAGAAAAATTGCTTAAAATACACAAGTTAGAGCCCAGAGAGTTAAATATTCGACCTTTTTCAAAATTGTATTATTTGTCGTTTGATGTGAGGTGTTCAACTATAAGTATGCAAAATTTGATGTCTCCAACTTAATTAGGGGCTGAGTTAGAAAAATTGCTTAAAATACAGAAGTTAGAGACTGGAGGGTTAAATATGACTTTTTCAAAATTTTTTGATTTATCGTGTTATCGCAAGTGTTCAGCTATAAGTATGCAAACTCTCAAGTCTCCAACTTAGTTAGGGGATGAGTTAGAAAAATTGCTTAAAATACATAAGTTGGAGCCCAGAGGTTTAAATATCAGACATTTTTCAAAATTTTATTATTTGTCGTTTGATGTGAGGATTTCAGCTGTAAGTATGCGAAATTTCATGTCTCCAACTTAATTAGGGGCTGAGTTAGAAAAATTGTTTAAAATACATAAGTTAGAGCCCAGAGGGTTAAATATTAGACTTTTTCAAAATTTTATTATTTGTCGTTTGATGTGAGGTGTTCAGCTATAAGTATGCAAAATGTCATGTCTCCAACTTAATTAGGGGCTGAGTTAGAAAAATTGCTTAAAATACAGAAGTTAGAGACCGGAGGGTTAAATATGACTTTTTTCAAAATTTTATTATTTATCGTGTTATCGTAAGTGTTCAGCTATAAGTATGCAAAATTTCATGTCTCCAACTTAATTAGGGGCTGAGTTAGAAAAATTGCTTTAAATAAACAAGTTAGAGCCCAAAGGGTTAAATATTAAGCCTTTTCAAAATTTTATTATTTGTCGTTTGATGTGAGATGTTCAGCTATAAGTATGCAAAATTTCATGTCTCCAACTTAATTAAATTAGGGGCTGAGTTAGAAAAATTGCTTAAAATACACAAGTTAGAGCCCAGAGGGTTAAATATTAGACTTTTTCAAAATTTTGTTATTTGCCATTTGATGCGTGGTGTTCAGCTATAAGTATGCAAATTTTCAAGTCTCCGACATATATAGTTTCTGAGAACGGTCTCTGTGACAGACGGACAAACAGACAGACAAAGGAGTGAGACAGGTAGGGTCTCGTTAGATGAACGAAACTCTAAAAACATGCTGCGGATGACTGTAACAACATCCTAAAATTACATTACCATCAGCGATCTACCAATCCCGAATTTAGTTTATATTCGTTTCATATATTCTTATTCTTTTGTGCGGCCCTGTAAAATAATTATCAATATTATATACAGTAAAACCTCTGAATAGCGGACACCCCGAGAATGCAGAATTTGTCATTTATTTAGAGGTGACCGCTACTGAGAGTAAAACATGTACAGTTATTTAAGAGTTGGTAATCGAAAAATTGTCCGCTAAATAGAGGTATCCGCTAATCGGGTGAGTATGCTATGGAGGTTTTACCAGTAAAACTTCTGAATAGCGAACACCTCGGGAGGGCAGAATTTGTCCTCTATTTGGAGGTGTCCGCTACTGAGAGTAAAAAATGTACAGTTATTTAAGGGTTGGTAATCGAAAAAATGCCCGCTAAATAGAGGTGTCCACTAATCGGGTGTGTCCGTTATGGAGGTTTTACTGCATAATAATATCATCCTTTACAAGAAAATTGCATGCTGTATGATAGACAGACAGACATCCCGAGAAAGATAACCTCCCGGATTAATAAACACTCATGTCTTTTGTTTTAATCATCCACAATTGTATGTCATACAACATGCCAGATTTTATACAACAGGCTAAAAACGGTCACCGTGGTACGGAATACTGTATTAATATTTGTTTGCCCACCAAAACTGGTTGCCACGAGTTGTTGCAAGGTTTCTGATCACGTGGTTGAAACTGATCTATTCAATATTACTGAGTGCGTATTTTTTTTTTTATTATTTGCTCCATGTGTTCAAACCAGTTGTCTACGAAAACATCAACCGGTGAAAGTGACGCACACCAAATTTCTGTGACGTATGCAGATAAATTGTGCTTTTTTAAGAGTTTTTTCTATATAATTTTTAAACGGTTTGGAACTTATTTTTCATAGTAGGTGCATTCAGTAGGCGACCCTCATTTGTACCTTCTGGTGCAATCAGAAACGAAATCCGACAAATATTTTTTGAGTTATGCTTGACGAAAGGTTTTTATTAGGGTTTTTTTTTAAGTAGGACATGGCGTTAATATCCATCGTAGTAGTAAAGTGTCCGGACAGTAATATTTCGCTGAGTATTAGCCTTCGCTTCGCTCAGACAATTATTATTGTTTTTATTACGCAATTTACTTCTTTTTGCTTATAAATCTAGATAAATGACTTCTTTAAATTAAAAAAAATGTATAAATATTGAAAAAAATTGCTTGTGTATATGAAAAAGCGAATAGGTTGCAAGAAAAAAATTGCCAAATTTACTTCTTTCGCCAAGGCCATTATGGCTATTTCACCAAGGCCCCTATACAGTAAAAATAAGTGCTTTTTATATTTCGAAACATAAAAGAATATTTTCTTAAATTCTGAATCCTGAAGAAGGATAGGTACAAAACCGGAAGTACGTGATTTTAATGTAATGTTTTATACATCTTTTAATCTGTTTTAATCATCTTTTAGGTAGTAAACCACATCATTTGTGTAATTTTATTTTGTATTATTAAGATGAATTTTAGCATTTTGAACTAGTTTATTGTATGTGATAATGAATTATTTGAAAGTACAAGCCCCGTTTATATATCATTGTATTAATACTTTGAAATATGTAAACTATAAAAACTTAAACAAACAGTTGACTTAATCATAATCATTCATTGCTTTTCGGACATTCATATGTAATTAGTTTTCCATTTACCAGAATTTATTAAGCGAACGTGGTTTATGTAAGGAAAATTAATTGAAAAAAGACGCAAGCACTTTTTTATTATTATTAAACATTACTTCTGCACTAAACGAATATTCTGACAAAAGTCTCACAACAATAATTTATCTTCCAGCTAACAAGTGATAAAACAGCTCCCTTATGATACTCGGTAAATCTGATACCTCATTAATCATGATAGTTTCACTTCTGTCTTATTCAGCTTCGTAGTCTTTGTATGTATATATTTGCTCACAAATTTATCACGCTGTGACTATTATATTATCTTTCTATTTTTATTCATTACTCCTTTCTGAATAAAAAGAGAAGAAATTTGTAAATTTTGATTTAACATTTATTTCTGCAAAAAGACATTTTTGGCAAAATATTTCATAACTGTTATAAAATATGATAGTAACAAAATAAATCAATGAAACTTTTCTTAGTCCTTTTTAAGTGTCTTCTTACTTTTTATATAGAAAGTTTATATAATGGGGTGATGAGATAACCCAAGACATATGATTTTTTTTCTCAAAAATATTGATTTTGTGATTTTTTGTAATAAAGTATTTTATAGATGCTATAGCATAGAAGATATATAACTGAACAGAATTTTGATGGCATAGTTTTTAGATAGGCTAAGAGATCTAATACCACTATCCCTTTTGATAGCAGATCAGCTAAGTTACAAATTACCAGAAGTTAATCTATACTAATATTATAAAGAAGTAAAAATTGTTTATTTGTAGGAGGTAAGCTCTGAAACTACTAAACCTATTCCAAAAGTAATGGATCAAAATGATGGTGTTAGTCCAACATAGAACATAGGCTATATCTTATGTCCGTGCCACTGGCCAAAAAGGGGTACAGGAGCAAAAAACGTTCTAAAAATGCGATGTTTGTGTTACTGAAGGGCCTAGAAACATGAAATTTGGAATGGTAGTTACTTATAAGATACTAATGATCTCTAACAACATTTCCTAAACAATTCGAAATTAAAAAGGGGTGAAAATGCGCGAAAAGCGTTCTAAAAAACGTTCTAAATGGCGATTTTTACGCAATTTCAGGAAGTACCAAACTGATTTAAATAACAATGGTGTCAAAGCGATGGTGACAACCCTTGCTCCAACATAGGCTACATTTTATGACGGTGCCACCACCCATAGACGGGGTACAGGAGCAAAAAAAAAAACGTTCGAAATTGCGATTTTTGTGTTACTGAAGGGACCAGATACATGGAGTTTGGCATGATAGTAACTTATTAGATATAAATGATATCTAAGTACATTTCTTAAAAAATTCGAAATTTAAAAGGGGTGAAAATGCGCAAAAAGCGTTCTTAGAAACGTTCTAAATGTCGATTTTTACGCAATCTCAAGAAGTGCCAAACCCATTTCCAAAAATAATGGTGTCAAAATGATGGTGACAACCATTGCTCCAACATAGGCTACATTTTATGTCGGTGCCACTATCCCCAAACGGTGTGCAGGAACAAAAAAACGTTCGAAAATGCGATTTTTGTGTTACTGAAAGGCCTAGAATCATGGAATTTGGAATGGTACTTACTTATAAGATATAAATGATCTCTAAGAACATTTCTCTTTAAAAAATTGAAATTTAAAAGGGGTGAAATTGCGCAAAAAGAGTTCTTAAAAACGTTCTAAATGGCGATTTCTACGCAATCTCAGAAAGTACCCAACCTATTTCAAAAGTAATGGTTGGAAATTGATAATGACAGCCCTTGCTCCAACATAGGCTCTAATTCATGTAGGTGTCACTACCACCTAGGGCTTTCACAAGAAAAAAAACGTTCTAAACTGCGAGTTTTGTGTTACTGAAGGGCCTAGAATCCTGAAATTAGGCAGGGCAGTTATTTATGAAATACAAATGATCTCTAAGAACATTTTCTAAAAAATCGAAATTTAAAAAAGGTGAAAATGCGCGAAAAGCGTTCTAAAAAACGTTCTAAATTGCGAATTTTACGCAATCTCAGAAAGTACCCAACCGATTTCAAAAGTAATGGTTGGAAATTGATGATGACAGCCCTTGCTCCAATATAGATCTATTTCATGTCGACGTCACTACCACCTTGTGGTTGCATTTTAAAAAAACGTTCTAAATTGTAATTTTTGTGATATTGAAGGGGCTAACAACTTGAAATTTGGCATGGTAATTACTTATGAGATGTAAATGCTCTCTGGGAAGAGTTCCTTAACAATTTGAAATATAAAAGGGGTGAAAATGAAGATAAAGCGTTCTAAAAACGTTCTAAATAGCGATTTCTACTCAATCTCAGGAAATATAAACCTATTTCAGAAGTAATGGTTTCAAATTGTTGGTGACAGTCCCCGCTCCAACATTGCCTATATTTTACGTTGTTATCACTACCACCTTGGGATTATAGGAGCAAAACATGTTCTAAATTGCGTTTTTTGTGTTACTGAGGGGGTCGAATAATTTAAATTTCGAATGCTAATTACTTCGAAGATGCAAATGCTTTCCAAGAATTGTCGAAAGAAAATTCCTAATTTAAAAGGATGAAGTGAGCAAAAAGCGTTCTATAAGCGTTCTAAATTACGATTTTTATGCAAACGCATGAAATACGAAACCGATTTCAAACATAACGGTTGCAAATTGATGGTGATAGAACTTTCTCAAACATAAGCTATATTTTATGTCGGTGTCACAACCACTAGAGGGTTGCAGGAGCAAAATACTTTCTTAATTGCGATTTCTGCGGTACTGAAGAGGTTAGAAACTTTAAATATAGCAGGGTAGTTACTTATAAAATATAAATGTTCTCTAAGAACAGTCGAAAATAAATTCGAAATTAAAAATGGGTGAAGCGAAGGGAAGGAGCGAAAAGCATTCTAAAAGAGTCCTAAATTACGATAGCTATGGAATCTCAGGAAATAATAAACAGATTACAGAAGTTATTGGTTGCGAATCAACAGTGATAGCCCCTGATCCTATACGGGCTATATTTTATGCCGGTGTCACTACCACCTGGTTGGCAGGACAACAAGAAAGCCTTTAAAAACATCTAAATTCCGTTTTCTATAGAATATTAGGATATGAACCGATGTCAAGGGTTAATGTTGGCAAATTAATGGTGAAAGTCTCTGTTTCAACATTTTTCGAGACATTCTATTTCTTCTCTGTTTCGGCATTTTATGTTAGTGCCACTAACACCAGAGAGATAGTAGACTGTTAGACAAGAAGTTTGGAATTTGACATGATGGTTAATTTTAAAATGTAAACGTGTTAAGATGGTTTCTAAAAAATTCAAAAACTTCAAATAAATACTGAAATGAGCATAAAAGTCTCAAAATACTTTCTAAATTATCATTTATTTGGAATTAGTTTTAGTTCTTCTTATTAATTAAAATCTCATTTCTGTCTATTGCTCTTTTATAATGAAGTTTAATCAAACTGTGGCATAATTTGTAATTTTTGAATTATTCCAAAAAGTGTTCTTCTAATAAAAAATAGTCATGCAATTATCACTTGACATATTTCAACTATTACGCGAGCAAAGCCGCCGGGTTTGCTAATTATTATATAGAAAGAGCATTTGTGGTTTGTTCAAGCCATCTCCTAAAGGAAGAAGTAGAAGCAATTAGGAAAATAGCAATAGAAAAAGCAATTCCATCCCGTTTTGTTTTAAAAAATCATAAACAAGTTTGAAGTGGAAGATTATGGAAAACGAAGCGCAGTTCTAGACAAAAGATTTAAATTGTGTAAAGTTAAATACATCCCAAAGCTTTTTGAAATTATCAGGTATACTCTTTTTAAATATGATGTAAAATTAATCGCAGCCTCTCCCCCACAGTTAAAAGATATGTTAAATGCGAAAGTTGATCCTATCCAAGCAATCGACAGATCCGGGGTATGCATTATAAGTTAAAAAAAATATGATAGAAATTTTCTTTACGTAGGTATCAGGATGAGAAAATTTCGAAATAGAATTAAAGAACATAAAGCAGATCTCAGAGTAAATAGACCCCTTATTGCGTTGTCGAGATCAGTGATGTAGTAGTAAAAAAAACAGAGGATATACGCTCTAAGCAGAGGGTATACACTGGCTGTTAAAATCTAACGTCCACCCAACCAATCAGGGATCTCTTTGCCTGCTGTGAACCCCACCAGAGTAAGATCGGCGAGCTCAGAGGTCAGAATAAGATGGCCAAACTACGCAGGAACTCCAAATGCTTGTTTGACTCGTTTTCCAATGTTTTGTGATCAACTCATAAAACTGCTACAGAAAGCAGTAATCTAGGCTTAACAGTTCAATGAAAAAGGGGGGGGGTGATATAAAGAAAAACTTACTAAGACAAAATTGAAAAAGACAGGGGAAATTTGCGTTTTAAGCAGATTTTTGTCATAACAGGTAGCGCAATTCTAATACAATGAAATCTGCTTAGACGGAATCGCATGGGACCAAACGAATTCCGTTTTAGACAGATTCCGGTCTTACAATAAAGGTGCAGATTCCCAAAATCTCGAAGGCCCCAGTGGCTTCTAAACCCAAAAAATCCAGTGACCACATTGTGAAACAAATGAATAAAAAAAAAATAGTGTTTATAAGGGGGGAGGGGGGGGGGAACTAAAAAAAACCCTCAGGAGGTCAAAGTGAAAAATTTTAAATTGGATGTATAACATGTATGTACATGGGTAATGATATTAAATGAGACGAAGGATTACTAGTTTTTGAATATTTAGCAACATGTAATGAGCTGACCGCCTATGAAAAAAAAAACATGTAATTTTTTTCTTTTTGATCTTAGTTCAGTTTATATATGTTTTTGCACTAAACATGTAACAATTTGTTCGCGTGACCTTAATTGATTTATGTACTTGAAACTATAGTATATAATTTATTTAATAAATATTTCAACATTTAAACAAAAATTCAATATTTTAATTTTTAATATTTGATATAAAAAGGTTAATTCTAAATTAGAATCTAAAGTGTGTAATATGACTGAATGAATTTATTATTGCTGTTGCGATTCATTACTATGAATTTTCAAATTAATAAACAATAGTGCCAATTTTGAGTAATATTTCAAATGAAAATATGACTATTTCGATAAGTGCAAAAGCTATTTTTTAAAAAAAATATATCAAAATTGGTGTTTTGAAGCAATTTTTCAGCACAGACAAAGCGAAAAAAAGGTCCCCATGAGACATTAATCACACATGACATAAACCAAAATGAAATTGCAATGCATTTATCGAACAATAAAAAACGACATTCCATTCCAAAGTACAATCTGCTAATTTCATGCTTTATGTTTAAGAATGAGTTTGCAAATGTCAGAAAATTTGTCACTATTAAACGAATTTTTTTAGGAAAGGGGGAGGGTATGTTTGGTTAAGTTGATTTTTGACGGCCGATTTATCTACTCGAGGGAGAGTGCCCTGTGTGGGAATCTTTCTAAGGGAGCCTAACCCGTATTTACGCTTGGAAATCCAAGGTTCGATGAAAACCTCGAAAACTCCGAACGATTAGGCCGACGGGCGCGATTGAGTTTGAACCCAGCATCCCCCGTCTACTAGCTTCGAGAGCAGAGCCTCTCGGCCACTGGTGGGGCGGGGGGTGAAGATTAAGTATAATCTACTTTTAAGTATACTGTTGTACAGGGCTTGCCTTCACCTTAAAGTTAAAATAAAACGGAATTTAGATCTCGTTAGGTGCAGGGCATAGTGCAAACCTTTTTAAGACCCAATTTATTTAATTCTTTATTATGTTTTTCATGTAGAAAAAAACGTTTTTTTGTCTCATCGGAGGTCCCTATAATTGCGGGGCCAGGCTGCATTACACCTGCCACATCCCTTTGCTGGTGTCCTTTTTTTTGTATTACAGAATATGTGAAAATATACTCATAACAGTATGTGTTTACCTAAAAGTGCGAATTACATGAAAAATTATTTTTATATATTAAATACTCGTAAGAATCGTTAAAACATTTGGTAGACATTTGGCTCTAGACTTCGGGTAACCTTTTTCAAAAAAGCAATGAACACATTAATTCCAAAATTTTTATGCCTCCTGAAAATTCTTCATAAAAGAATAATAAGCATCAAATACATATTAAAAATAAAGTAAAATATATATTGTGGCGAATTTTGAAAATCATTGAAATATTTTTGCGATTTATCTTCGCAATTTTTATGCTGTTCTAAAAAGATTTTTAATGTGTAAAGAAACAAAATAAACTTAATAAGCATTAAAATTTTCAATCGGGAAAAGAATAAATAAAGGAAAATTTTCAAAATCCATACGATACAATACAGTGTTCACTTATTCAAGATTAAAAAGATGACGTGGCATTAGCAGCAATAGTAAAAGGCAAGTTCTGGGATATTTACTCATTCTTAATTTAAAATGCCTTATCACATATGAACAGCTACTTTGAAATTTTCATTTAAGGATGTTCTCAAATCCAAATTTGTCTACTTTCTGACGCATTTTTTAATTCATTTTGTTCGCAAACGCATGAAATTGGCAGTTGCTCTTAGTCAAAAACTATGCAATCAAATAGTTTTTTTCCTTTTTTTAAAATCTATTTTTGATCATTTCCTAGCATGTCCAATTTCTATTTTTTCTATTTCATTACATTTTTCATTATTATTTAATTATTTATTTTTCAGCCTGAAACAAAATTTATTTTACCAATGACCATCTGTCTTCGTTCTCTGACTGACACCCAGAAATCCCAAATGACTGAAATGTTTTGCTCCATGTTTAACTTTTTGCCTTTTCAATTTCTAGTTATATTCATAGTATGATGAAATTATAAATATTAGTGTCTTTATTTGGAGAAACGCGCGAAAATATAATTTGATAAAATTACAACTTTATTAAAACGTGGTAACTTGACTTTGAGTTGTCATCTTTCACAATTTGTCCACCCGTCAAAGAAAAACAAACTGGCCCTGCCATTTTACTAAAATCGTTTTGAGCCCACTCAATATTTTTGAAAATTTGGAGTCACTGTTATGTGCGATTCATGTCTCATGGGGACCTTTTTTTCGCTTTGTCTGTGCTGAAAAATTGCTTCAAAACACCAATTTTGATATATATATATATTTAAAATAGCTTTTGCACTTATCGAAATAGTCATATTTTCATTTGAAATATTGCTCAAAATTCGCACTATTGTTTATTAATTTGAAAATTCATAGTAATGAATCGCAACAGCACTTTAGATTTTAATTTAGAATTAACCTTTTTTATATCAAATGTTAAAAATTAAAATATTGAATTTTTGTTTTAATGTTGAAATATTTATTAAATTATATACTATAGTTTCAAGTACATAAATCAATTAAGGTCACGCGAACAAATTGTTACATGTTTAGTGCAAAAACATATATAAACTGAACTAAGATCAAAAAGAAAAAAATTACATGTTTTTTTTTTCATAGGCGGTCAGCTCATTACATGTTGCTAAATATTCAAAAACTAGTAATCCTTCGTCTCATTTAATATCATTACCCATGTACATACATGTCATTTATCCAATTTCAAATTTTTCACTTTGAACTCCTGAGGGTTTTTTTTTTTTAGTTCCCCACCCCTCCTTATAAACACTATTTTTTTAATTCATTTGTTTCACAATGTGGTCACTGGATTTTTTGGGTTTAGAAGCCACTGGGGCCTTCGAGATTTTGGGAATCTGCACCTTTATTGTAAGACCGGAATCTGTTTAAAACGGAATTCGTTTGGTCCTATGTGATTCCATCTAAGCAGATTTCATTGCATTAGAATTGCGCTACCTGTTATGACAAAAACCTGCTTAAAACGAAAAATTCTCCTGTCTTTTTCAATTTTGTCTTAGTAAGTTTTTCTTTATATCACCCCCCCCCCCTTTCATTGAACTGATAAGCCTAGATTACTGCTTTCCCCACTGCTTTCTGTAGCAGTTTTATGAGTTGATCACAAAACATTGGAAAACGAGTCAAACAAGCATTTGGAGTTCCTGCGTAGTTTGGCCATCTTATTCTGACCTCTGAGCTTGCCGATCTTACTCTGGTGGGGTTCACAGCAGGCAAAGAGATCCCTGATTGGTTGGGTGGACGTTAGATTTTAACAGCCAGTGAGGGTATACGCTCAAGACAAAGGGTATACCTTAGAGTGTATATACAATAGCTTTTTTGAGAAACAGAGAGTATACGGTGTTCCTGAAAAAAATAGAAGGGATACGGCGTATACCCCCGTATACCCTCCACTACATCCTTGATCGAGATTAGCTCAAACTGAACCTATAAAAGTAGATTTCGCTCTGTCCAGGATTATCTTTCGTACAAATAATTACCAGGAAGCCATTGTAAGGGAATCTGTTGAAATAATTGCTGATAAAGATACAGCTTGAAACAATGCACTGCCATACGATATCCACGGAGTTTGAAAAGAATTGCTGCGTAATAGACGAAAGCTTGTTTTGTTAGAAATTTGAATACCTTTTTGGCATCTTAGCCACCATACCACCCTTAAATTACAATGATCTCTTCTAGACGATTCTCGAATAAGCGCAATTAAAAATTACAACATTTAAATAACCACTGAAGATGGCCGTGTGATGGCTGAAAACGTATTGGATTTAAAATGGTTTTTAATGTATTTTAAAGATATTCCTAATGTAATTTAAATATTTTTATATTATATGTATGCAACTGAAAACAATTTAAGTATATTATTTTGTGCTTTTTATATGAATTTTTATTATTTACTCAAAGTGAATTTTGCACTAGAATTTTAATTTTTATTTGTTGAAAAAAAATTAAATTTTTTAATTAATCAAACAAATGGTTTTTTCTCGAATCTCAACTTTAAGTTCCATTTAAATAACAAAATAGAAAATTACAGAATATTATTGTATAAATAAATATATAAAATAATAAACATGAGAATAATTTATAAAATAAGAAAAGAATAATTATATGTTTCAGTTGGCTAATTTATTTTCAGTTATAAAAGCATAACAGGGAAATTTTGCATCATTAAATGGAACTTTATTAGTGGAGCACAGCTACTTAATTTCGCACTGCATTATGAACAAAAACCTATTCTGAAATATTCAATCTTTAAATTTTAAATCTTTTGCTTTACTATATAATTTTTAAGATTACAGAAATGTATCTACTTTTAATTAAATAGACGACTTTAAAATTTCATTAGTGTCAAGAGAAAAACATGTTTATAGCAACGCTAAATTTTACCTAAACTCTCGGGGAAATTATACAGATGCTTTAGCTGATAAATAATTCAAAGTTTATGCATAAATTATAAAATGTACATTACTAATGACTTTTCGAAACATGGTCTCAGTAGAACATTTGCAGAAAGTGTAATTCGTTAAAATTGTCTCCATACACGCAATATAATCATTTTCATAAAGCAAATGTCTTTTTTTAATTGTCGTAATAAAATAGTTTGAAACAGATTCGATGAATATTTTTTTAGATGAGTAGTCTGAAATTAGAAATACATAAATACATATTAATGGCACTAGCTAGTATCAGTTATATGTTATGTGTACTAATTAGCAAGTTGTATTTAATCTACCCTATATATATATAAAATCCTAATGAAACGAATTTATGTAACGATTTTATGAAACGACTGATTAAACAACTGATTATGTTTAACTGACACTACTGTCTAAGTGCGATAATCCTATTGTATTTATTATTGTGTAATATTTGCTGAAAGCGCGTTTTCAATTGTGGTACACGTCTTAAATTTAGCTATTTCTTTTTTTTCGTATTACGTTTTGTGTACAAATGTTATAGATCATACACAGTGCATGTAAAAAGTTTCAGGACTCATGGCAGCACACAGACCATATCACACAGAGATTATACTTACATTTGATATTAAGCTTTTACGTAATCGCCTCTGAATTGAATACAAAGTTTAGAACGGGCACAGGTCCGTAAACGTCTTTTGGAACGCCTCCACTCCAACACTATTGAGTGCTGATGTCACAGTCACTTCAATGTCCTCGACCGATGCGTACCTCTGCCCCTTCATCTTCAATTTCAACTTGGGAAATAAAATTTAGTGGAGGGGGGTGGGGGGTAGATCGGCTGAGTAGGTAGGTGGTTGATGCACACAACCTGCCTTCTCGTCAAAAACATTACTGCGCAAGTACTCAATTCTAAGCCAGTGCGTTGTCGTGCAAGAGGCACTCTGCCCTCGGGATTGCTCTAACACTTTAAAGCAAAAGCTGAGTTCCCGAGGCGTTAATCACTCGTGCAAGAGGCACCATTTTCCATTGTCCAGTAAACCGCATTCGTGTCAAAAGCCTACGCAAGAGATCTTTGTAGAATGCATCAGTCACAGTGTGCGGACTGGTGTCACTAACGCTTGCACATGCTGAACATTTTTCTCATTTCGATTAGAACATGGGTGTCCTACTATCTCATCGTCTTCGGTCCACTCTTTTTCAGCTTGGAGCCTCGAATGCTTGCAAACGATTCATAGCATGGTCATCATAAGCAAATTTAACCTCTTCAGTTCTAAAAGCTAAAATAATAATAAAAATGCTTATTCATTGGGGTTTTTTTTTCAAACAAAATGACACCGTAAATGACAGAAAGAATATATTTTCTGAAATTAATCCTTTAGGCGGTTAGTAATTCAGGTTCAAAAATATGGATCTAAAACTACAAACCCCTTTAAAACATCAATTTAATAACTATTAACCTAAATTAACACAATCACAAATTTAAGAGCTTTAAGCTAGTAAATAATCTACAAATCCTTAAATTTTTTTTATTGAAAAAAATTTAAGTTAAATACTTATGAAATTTTCTCACTTTTTTGGGGCATTTTTAAGCATTTTGCAAACTCAGATGAAAATAACATCTATTTTATGTGGGAATCAGCTTAGAGGCTGCCATTTATTCGTTTCCTTTGAACGCAAAAGACATTCAGCTATTAAGAAGTGGTGTGAAAATGCAAAAAAAAAAATCGAACATTTTAGTTTTTATAAGGAAAAGAAAAGAGGTCCACGTGTGGGGACCCAGGGATCGAAGAGGTTAATCATTTTGTACGTTTGGCCGTTTTGTACGTGGCCTGATATACAAGACAAACTTTGATGATCGTTGGTCCATTTTTTTTTTTATGCCAATGATGGTCACACATTCTTTATGGAAATGAACGCTACCAAGTCGGAAATACACAGAAATGAATGCAATCACTTAATACGCTTGGCAGATGAAGGTCGTTGATCGGTCATCGGTTTTAACGAAATTATCTACGAGCTTTTTGAATGCACTACGTAATCAGGGCTGCACAAAAGAATTCGCATACATAGGGTCTGTGAAGGCGCCTACCTTCACATATTAATATTAAGACTTTTCCTCTTTCCCCCCTTTAAAATTACATTTTTTTAAATTCTTAAATTTAATTATCTGTCTGCAATCGGATTCAATCTGTTTTTAGCACTCTTTTCCCTTCATAAATTAAGCATTCAATTCTCAGTCTCTTTAATATTTTAACCACAGCGCACTACAGTTAAAAGAAAAGAAATCATTTCCTTTTCTCGCCTAATAACTGGATTCTAATTTTCATCCTTCTGCCTTAGTTTTGATGATATGCAGAAATTAGTCAGACATATTACTTCTACATTTTTAGCCGTTGGTCCAGATGTAAGATATTAGTCATTTCAGTTATTAACCCTGTCTTTATTTTGTTTTGTTTATTAACGGGCGCTTCGGCCGCTTCAATCCCATGAGAACTTTGGCAAACCTATCGAATGTCCTTTTGTGGTTTATGTGCTATAATTACTAAGTAATCATCTGGCGTTAAATAGTTCTTATTAATCTTCTACATTCCCCATTCAATTTCAATTATTGTACTTTGACCACATGTCTTCCTCTCTTTAATCTCGCCATATAGTATATATATTTGGCGAAATTGTGTATGTAAGCTTGCCAACACTCCAGATTTCGAGAAAGTTTTTTTTGAGTCAGACTATCTTCTGAACTCGCATGCTCTGAGCATAAGAATGTAGCGAGACTCTCTCTCCAACGCCCGGCTCCGGCCGAGGGCTCGCCTTGCAAAAAAAACTACCCGAACCTGGTGTCCGATTTGGTCAATAAAGAATTAGTTGTAACATTCGGCTTGTCTCTATCTGCAATATGGATTAATTCGTTCTGTTAATATTGTTTCACTTCGTTATCAACTCTTACAGCCATCGGAAAAATTCAACACAAATGTACAAAATCCAAAGCTTCGCTACAGACAATTGGTGCCGTTCAGGCGCAAGCGAGTTCCAGTTGGAGAGAGGAGAAATTTTTTTACGGTATAATAGACTATAATTTATCGATTTCCTAAAAGTATTTGGTGGAAACTTTCGATGCTCATCAATTGACTTGACTTTTCTGCATCCTGATGTTGTCGTGTACAGGAGTACACAATGCAAAAAAAAATGTTAAAATTTATCAACTAACATCATCAAGCCTGCAAAATTCTGAACTATGCTCATTGCGGTGAATTTCTGCACTCTCTCTCTCCTGAAATAACCACAGCTACAACAAATAAATTCCGATCAAAATAATGACTCGAGATTCTCTGCAAAGCGTTTCCCAACACAATGTTCACCGAGGTTTTTCTATATCGTCATGCCGTCAGCTTCCGTCACAACTAGCCGATAACCGCCATCCTTTCGACCGGCATAAAAAAAAAAAGACTTGCCGATACCGAAAATACGTGAGCGCCTTCGGAATGAGTCATAAATCCTCCATCGCCTGTTTTTGTTTTTCTTCTCCTCTTCTGTTTCTCCTACGCTGATTTACGCAGCTGGATCAGAGTTTCTAAGATATTCCAGACTATGTCTTGTATCGGCCGAATTTATTTTTTAAAAAAAGAAGAAACAGAACAGTAAAAATGATTTGTTCTTCTACATTAAAGAAATTTTTTTCTCCTTCCCCAGTAACTCTATGAAGAAAGCGTGTTCATGGATCTACATGTATTCTATTGCATTTCAAGGAACTTAAAAAAAATAATAAGAATGTTTAAGTTTCTTGTTCAAAGAAAGACAGTTAACATGCAGTTTCCTTAGAACAAAAAGTAAAATGATAAAATATAAGTAATGAATATTTAGGTGAACTCCACATTCAACTATACGCAGATATACCTAAACATATTTTTTAAGAAAAGAGTATTCCTGCTGCTGCATAAAAAAACCCACACATATGTTTTGATTTCAGTTATTATTTTCTTACATTATTATGTCTTTACTTATAACATTTCCTTGTTTGCTCAAGGTAAGTTTTATTTTGCTTTAAGTGTTTGAAGAGTTAACTTTTGAAGAGCCATTTTTCAAATATAGATCATATTGTGTGAGATTACCTTTCTAGACTTTGATAAATATAAAAAAAAAAATCAATCATTTTTTTAGATTATATTAAAGGTATGTGTTTAGTTTAAATTTTGTTACAAACACATTTATTGGTGTATAAAGAAAATTCTTTGTTGTGATGAAATTAACTTTTCTGCTGGCTAGATTTTTAACGATGACATTTTTTTTTTAAAGTTAGATACACTTTTCTAGGTTTTAAAAGGTATTGTGTTTTGGCATATAAGTTACATATTTGTTATTTACTCACTACTATTACATGTTATTATTTACTCACTAAAAAAAAAAAAAAAAGGTTGTTAAATTAGCTTTTTCATTCTAGTGTGCTTATGGTAAGTGTTGATTTATACTTTTATACTTTTATACTAACTACTGAATAATACAGAGTAGACAGTGCTTGTTTAAAAAAAAAAATTTCTACTTTTCTTTTTTGTGCAGTGGATATTAAAATGGTATAATAAGTCAGTTAATGTTGATTTAGTTATGAGGATTAATTACCATAAATAATAAAATATATAAAAAATCCTCATGACTGGATTATATTGCTCTTTTAATATATATCTATATATATTAGTTTTGATGGCTTCTTACTAAAAATTAAGCATTTATTTTTATTAGTAGCATGCTAAGATTTTGTATGTCTAGGGATGCACTTCATATCCAGTTCAGTTTCAAAGTTTTTTTTAATTTAGATAAAAGATTGTCCAAAATATTTTTTTTTCTTTCTTTTCACATTTCCGATTCTTATTTAATGCATTATATATATTTTTCGGTGTGACACAATGTTGCAATTCTGAGATGAGATGTTGTTTTTCTTATCTCCATTGGCCTAGGATTGCTGAACATGGTTGCTCTCGCTTAATTTCTTACATCATTAGCGCTGGTCGCATTTTCCCCCCCTTTTTAGATATTATGCGTCTGCAACTGATATGTGTCGCATTGCATTTTATATAAAAATGTTATCTATTATGATCACAGACAAAGTTTTTATTATTTTGGTTCGTGTACTTTTAAAACTCAGCAATCTTGTTCTAATCAGGCAGTCTGATGGTGAAAACCTTGTTAGATAAAAAAAGGGGCATTGTGTATATATAAAAAAAAAAGATAAATAAAATAACTAAAGGTAATTTTTTTTTCACAGAGCTTAATGTAATTTAGATACAAAAAATAAGGTAAAAAAATGAAAAGGCTTAAACTGGTACTGGACTGATATTATTTTTGATTTTTTTTCTTCTTACTTGTTGTGCTTAATATATTTCTTGTGGTAGCACTTCCTACAGGTAATTTCTTTTTATATTTAACATTTTATATGTTTTTTTATGTGTATATTATATGTTTTTTTATGCGTATATTATATGTTTTGTCAGTCATCCATATCAATAAGATATGAAAATTTTAATACTCTAGATTACTATAAATATTGGTCTTGCAACTTTTATACTTAAGGATAAGCACTAGTGACATATAAAAAAAAGAGAGAGGAATTAACCATTAATGGCAGTTAAATTTGCTCAGTATTTAATCTTTTTCAGTTGGTTGCTACTAATTTGAGAAAATTCCATTTGCTATCTATACAGTACAATGTTCTGTTTATATACATCTTTCAGATTCCAGTTTGCACGGATTTTATACACTTATTCACGTCTCATTAATTTATTTTTATAGCATATATTAGGCTTCTTAGTTTTAAAATATAGCGCGAGTCATCATATCTTAAATTTTTTTTTTCATAAAAAAAGTCTCTTTTTCCTTTTGATTTCTAGTTCTACTTTATAAAAATTTTTATAACATGAGTCGTAAACATTTTATGCATGTGTTAGATATCAGTATGCTTGTTACTGCATACACACACAATTTATACGCACACTACATTTTACATGTCATTATATTACTTGAGGTAAATTTTTTAATTATTGTTTCCTGTGTTGTGTAACTGCTTTTTTCATTGCGCTATGTTCCGGAAATAGCCTAATGATTAAAGGTATATGTTTCAGTTTTGGCTAAGTGGATCGGCCGTCCACTTTCTCAAAAGTGGAATATGTTACTTACATGATACAAATGTTCAATACCTCACATTAATTTACAAGGCGTTCGCGCTCTCTTTTATATTTTTTAAATGCATAATGACATATCTCTCATACTATTTGATACTCCGTACATGATTCCCCCCCCCCCCACTCTAGCTTACTATGGGCAGATAGTGAAGTTAGATGTTTCCCTTCATCATTTTTTTTTAAATCTCATGTACACACTTTTATGATTTCAAGTTTAACCTGGTACTACATACACACACATATTTACATTTGCATTTCATATGGTCTTGTTTTGTAATAATTTTATGACACTCACCTTGGTTAAACATGGTCATGATTCTGTGTGCTTGTACATTTTTTTTACATTCTTTCTCAACATTGTGTACATTTTTACAAATACATAGTTTTACACTATTTTAAAGTTTGTGTATTTTTGTTGCCTTGACATTTTTTTTTATTTTCGGATTGTTACGGATTTTTTTTTTTTACATAATGTACTTCAATGCAATATTTGCACATGCACCTTAAATTTACATGCATGAGTTAATTTCTAGCTAGTATTTTTTACACATTGGTTAATTTTGTTGTTTACGCGCGGCTGGTGACTCGTTGCTATTTTATTTATAACATAAGGTATTTTATTATGACTGACATGATATTTGATATCGTTTAAAATGTTGTTTTTTTTTAAATTTATTCAAATGCATAATGTGAGCTGTTATGTACACTTTATTTTTTTTTTAAAAAAAGGCTATTCACATATAGTCATTAAACTAATTCTTTGGCATTCTCTCACATTTTATTTTTTTAATTAGTGAGTTATAGTGTCACAGTTGTCTTGTGACGGATACATACACTCATATACCATAAAGTATAACGCTTGTTATTTTGCTATTCGTTTTTTTTCTCTTTTCCAACCCTTTACTTGGAACATGTTTGGCTTGGCATAACTGCTACAGTTTAGCGTAGAGTTATGCAATCTGTCGTGCACTCGTACATTTTATGCACGCTTCTTTTAACTTCATACAGAAATAACTCTCGCAAATACAACTTTTTTTTAATTTTAACCCTTTGTTAACCATTTATGCAACTTTTTTTTTCTTTTCACAAGTACTTCGTGTGTTGGATATTTATTTATGTTACACAAAATTTGTTCAGTTAGAATACAATTTTGGTCATTCATACACATACATTACACTAGTTCATGTGTTGATTTACATATTTTGTTCATTTGCTTTTACACATTGTACTTTGCTTACGATCTATTCGACAGTATTCCTTTCTTCTTTTTTTTTTTTCTCACAAGTAGTTCATTGAGTAATACACACTGGCTGGTTTAGAGTATAACCAGAGTTTTCACACATTACACGGAGTTCATTGCCTTTTTAACCCTTATTCATTATATTTTGGTGATTAACTCACTAATTATGTAATTGAATCTCACTCGTAGGTTAGTGTTTTGGGTTATCACACACATACTGTCTGTATATTTTGTTAGCAAATGCATAAAAAAACGTTAGTTCATTGAGACATTATTACAAGTAGTTCATGTGGAATTATAGAATTTGTTCATGTGTTTACTTACACGTTGTGTATGCTTGCGTACACACTTGTTCATATGTTTTATTTCAGGTAATTCATGAGTTTGGGGTTGCCTTTTTTTTCCCTCCCTGCACACATACATTTTTTTTCAGTTACTTTTCTATCTTTTAAACTTTACATCATGTTTTAATATTAAAAATATTTCATCAGTTTTTTTATATATTTTTAATTTTAACAAGGTTGTGTGTTTTTTTTTATTTTTTATGTGTTTGCATAAGGTCATAACATATCAATGACACATCACTTTGTCTATGTACAAAGATTTTAAAGTTACTAGGAATTATCCGTCACATGACATATTAAATTACACACACATTTCGAATTTGTTGCCTTTTAACATGTAACATTTTTTTTAACACTTTCATTAGATACTTCTTTCTTGAAGGTGGCAGATCGAGTAAGGTATCTTGTCACACTATATTAAATCGTATGCAATTTCTTAGTAGATGTTTTTATTATTTTTACCAGGTGTTAAATTTTAATAAATACACAAAAGGTCTATACATGAAAATTCAGCAAAACTAAAACCTTTACATATCCTTTTTTTTGTGCAAATTTCATTTACTGTGTTTGATTCTCACTGGTTATCGAGGGAAATTTCTTTTTTCTTTCACACTCATATGTCAGGATTTTAAGGATTTCTTTTTGGTAAACAACACTTCTTTTCTATATTTTGCAAGAGACAGTTTATCTTTTGCGGTAACACTCCTTTTCCTTTTTTGTTTATTTAACGTAAAGGTATGGATCCTGTCAATTTTACACTGATGCGTTTTGAGTAGAGATAGATATTTTTTTTTCAACGAATGCAACAATATCTTATGAAATTTACAGTAAAAACAAAAAAAAAAAAAAAAAAATTAAATTTAACCCTTTGGTAACAATTTTTTTTAAATACGGTACACTTTTTTCTCTTCAGTTACATTTTGCTGTTTGGTGCTTGGTGCATGTAGAGAATTTTTGTTCATAGTTAACACACACAGTAGTTCATAGTTTATCTTAGTTCATAGAAAAAAACCCTTACACGAGTTCATTGCTTTGTCAATTCTTTGCGTGCATCAGGGACTAATTGTCACTGTTTTTACAACTGATTTTCAAAACACTTAGGCATTTTACTTCATTAATACACTTCTTTTGTTCATTGTTATTTATTTACACTTGAGGTCAGTGTGACACATTTCTTCGGTTCATTGTTACAATTTTACACTTGAGGTCACAGTGATGCACTTCTTTGGTTCTTTGGAATTATTGCACACGTTTGCTCTTTGTTTGTTTGTTTTTTTTTTGGTTCTATAACAAAAGTTTCTTTTTTCACATTGAGGGAATTTATTTAAACTTTTTCCACGTTTATTTACACACATATTATTTTTGTAGTCAGCATTTAATTTTTTATGTCACACATGCTTTTCTTTTTTTTTCAAAAAAACAAAAAAAAGAATAAGCGCTTGTTGCATCTGTTAGGTATTTTACTGATGTTTATAATTTACAATGGTATTAAACTTAAAAGTTTGTCTTGTTCAACATTAGTGAATATTCTTTCAGTTTTTTTTCGTTTGTGCAATTTTACAGGCAGGTACTCTATACAAAGGTTTCTACAAAGGTTACATACAATGGTTAATCATAGGTACTGCGCGTGGGATTGCTCATTTTTAGGCAGCATTTTTTTTTAATGGTAGTTACACATTATAAATAACAGTTTTTTTTGTTAGTTTCGCATTATTGATATTTTTTTCCGTAAAAAAAAAGGTAGGAAATGTACACTTCTTTCACATTAACATGGCATATGATTGAAATCTGTTGACCTTTTAGTTAAGTGTTATTTTAATTTAATCGGTAACAAAAAAAAAGGGTTTCCTTTTTGGTAACTTTACAGGATTACACTTTACTTTTATTTTTTTTCATTCGGTACCTTCATTGGCTATTCAAGGTATTTCACGTGATAAGGTAGCTTTCTTATGCACGATTTTCCAATCACTCAGTACACAGGTGTGCATTATTTTTTTTTGGTTTTTGTTATGCTCATTGACACATGTGGTTTATTACTGGTATATACCAGTCGTAACACCAAACGGTGTTATTCATGACTACATTCACACACACACATACATACTTTTGTGTCACCTGTTGTATAATGCTTATTAAATTTCATTAAATTTAATGTAAATCTTTTTACCATTTTTTTTCAAGGGGTACTTTCTCTGGAAAGTTCTTACTACCTCTTGTTTATACCTCATAGGAGTGCAATATGTTTTAAAATACACTTTAGTTAAATTAGGTTCTCAGTAAAACACATTCAGTCTTTGGTTACTTGATAAAAGGATGTCAACTTTCAACTTTTAACAAATAATTTACCTCCATCTTCCTCTCCTTTTACTAGTTATATCACTTTTAAAAAAACTTGAAATGTCACAAATAGTGCTGAAAACGAACAATTTTTATATTTACTATTTTATGGAATTTTTGGTCTTTATATACAGTTCATGTCTCAAAATAATTTTATAAGTTGGAGTATGACCAACTGCTGTAGCAATTGTAAAAACTGCTCTTGCTTGAAGGGAATGTTCAAGCAATTTTATATATTAAAATCTTCTGGAAATAATTTAAAAAAAAAAAGATAACTGTGTGCACACGTTGAAAAAAAATAATAAGAAAACAGCTGTCCAGAAGTATTAACTGCAGTTCAAAAAAAATTTTCAATATAATTTATTTTGGCAAGTCTTTGGTACCAACTTGCTTTGTCATGCTTATAGGCATGCTTTTTATATGAGACATGATTTATTTGTTCCTTACATATTTAGTATTGCTGTATATGTTTATAAACTGTTGGTCACCGGGTTCCCTCTACAAAATATTACATTTTTACATATTTTCTTTATGTGTAATGTATTTGAGGGAAGACATGGGGTAACTTTTTTTTTCTCTCGCGGTTCACTTCGTTCTTTTTCGGCTGTTGGGGAGATATATGTGAAGGCGCCTACCTTCACATATTAATATTAAGACTTTTCCTCTTTCCCCCCTTTAAAATTACATTTTTTTAAATTCTTAAATTTAATTATCTGTCTGCAATCGGATTCAATCTGTTTTTAGCACTCTTTTCCCTTCATAAATTAAGCATTCAATTCTCAGTCTCTTTAATATTTTAACCACAGCGCACTACAGTTAAAAGAAAAGAAATCATTTCCTTTTCTCGCCTAATAACTGGATTCTAATTTTCATCCTTCTGCCTTAGTTTTGATGATATGCAGAAATTAGTCAGACATATTACTTCTACATTTTTAGCCGTTGGTCCAGATGTAAGATATTAGTCATTTCAGTTATTAACCCTGTCTTTATTTTGTTTTGTTTATTAACGGGCGCTTCGGCCGCTTCAATCCCATGAGAACTTTGGCAAACCTATCGAATGTCCTTTTGTGGTTTATGTGCTATAATTACTAAGTAATCATCTGGCGTTAAATAGTTCTTATTAATCTTCTACATTCCCCATTCAATTTCAATTATTGTACTTTGACCACATGTCTTCCTCTCTTTAATCTCGCCATATAGTATATATATTTGGCGAAATTGTGTATGTAAGCTTGCCAACACTCCAGATTTCGAGAAAGTTTTTTTTGAGTCAGACTATCTTCTGAACTCGCATGCTCTGAGCATAAGAATGTAGCGAGACTCTCTCTCCAACGCCCGGCTCCGGCCGAGGGCTCGCCTTGCAAAAAAAACTACCCGAACCTGGTGTCCGATTTGGTCAATAAAGAATTAGTTGTAACATTCGGCTTGTCTCTATCTGCAATATGGATTAATTCGTTCTGTTAATATTGTTTCACTTCGTTATCAACTCTTACAGCCATCGGAAAAATTCAACACAAATGTACAAAATCCAAAGCTTCGCTACAGGGTCAGGTGGGGTAATTATGACCAGGGGGTAATTATGACCGCCGTCATATCGGTGAAAAGTGTATATGGTAAAATTTTATTTCAAGCTTAGATATTAACCTCATAATGTATATTTCATCTTAGATATTCTTTATTACTAGTCTGAAGCCTTTTTGAGATCCGAATAGTAATTTGAAATTAAGTCTATAAAATTTTTCTTAAACGGATTTGTCACTTTGGAGTTCAAAGTGGTCACAATTACCCCAAACAAATATGTATTGACAAGTATAAAGACAAAATATAGTGGTCATAATTTCCCGTTGTAGTGGTCTTAATTACCCCCAAACTTATGTGATTGTGAGTGTTTGGTGGGGTAATTATAACCACCCTTTTAACTTTAAAAAAACAGCTATGAGAATTAAAACTTTTTAAAGGTGTTCGTAAAGGATCAAAGTTACTTTCTGTGTACTAAAAACACCACTTTTCCAAATAGAAATAAGCAAAACAAAAATAAATAATAACAATGTTGAAAATGTAAAAAGTGGTCAAAATTACCCCTCCTGACTGTATACGCTTATTGGCGGAACTTGCTGAAGGAGAATTTTCAACAGCATTATGCGTTTTCTACTGAACTAACTTTTTGGACAGTATTTAGCATATATACAAATCTATAGAAAATTACCAGGGGTACGCAGGAGAATTCGGATATTTTTCAAACTATAGATGATAATTTCTGAAATTGGGCTTTCTAAGATATTGTGCGCTTTTCATATTGCTGCATCATTATTCACCTTATTGAATGCTGAAGTTCGTTAAAATATTCTGAACGTGTTGGAAAATGCGATAATCTAAGCTTGACGCATTATTTTTCTTTCTTGTTTTAATTTCATACTTCTTATCAGCTTGCAATTTTTGCTGCAAGAATTATATTTTCAGGTTGTTTAATCTGAATTAAACAACAACACAAAAACTGCTTTGATTCATGGCAAAATAATAATTACTTTTTTAATATAATTTTGACTTTCTTTATTATTGTTATGTTGTAGAAAATATCTAAACGTTGCAGGAAAACACATTCTTGTTATTCGTATCTTTTTCTTTGAGAGAAATCTTTTTTTCTTAAGAAAAATCATTCGTATTTTAACAAAAACGAAGTCTTACATACTGCCTCTATTAATCCTTTCTTTTTTCTTAACTTTCCTCATTATTAAAAAATGCCAAAACAATTGATCACTTCTATGTTACTTAAATATTTGAAACGATAAACGTTAAAAAAAAATCCTTGTATTAAATGAAAAATCTAATCCTCACATTTTTTTTAAATGCATTTTTTTTGTCTTTTATCGTGTTTTCTTTTTCTTCCATTAAAGTTTTTTTTATAATTTCATGAAAAATACTACATTTTCCAGTATTTTACGTTCGGTTAGTCTCATAAATAATCATAAGAATTATTTTTATTCATGAAAAAATAATTGCTTGAGATAAATGCTATACTTTGTTAACTTTCTTATGATCATATTACATAAAATCTTAAAATTTGGGAAGAATAGATGCTTTTTATTTGCAACGTTTATTCCAGTATTTTAGTAAGTATTTTTTATCTTCAAAGATAAATCGTTTATATAAAAGGGGGATTTTCTTTTAGGATTACATTTTATTTCTTTTTTTTTTATAATTAACTTAGTTTTGTTTTATAAATTGCGCTAAATTTGGCAAAAAAACGCTCTTTTTCTGTTTTCTCTTCTATTGTAATATGCAAATTATAAAATTTTGATTGAAATCAAATAACCTTATCATAATTCATTTTTTATAAATCATTTTATTTGAAACATGAAAACCATATTGGATCATTATTTCTTAAAGATGAATTTCGTTTTTATTCATTTTTGTTCTCTATCAAAATAAAATAAATATGTTTCGTAAAATTTTAAATTATAATGTGCTTAATCTCAATGCATGTAATATTTAGATACTAAACGATAAAATCATATGCTTTCTCTTAGGTAGAAAACAACTGTTTTCAATAAAGATTTTAATCCAATAAATTATTTTTTAAAAATGTAAATTTAAAAATGACTGCAGCAAAAAATAATAACCCAATACCCAGAAGATTCTGATTCATTTTCTCTGATTTTTTTTTCTTACGGTATAAGATGTTTTCTTTCACTGCATTCTTTATAAATGTTTGAACAAATTGTTAAAACAAAAGTTAGAAAATATCAAAGTAAACTTAGAAAATTTAATCCTTTCTCACAGATTATGTTCAGACTTTTTTTAAGGATAGTATATTTAATAATTTTTTAAAAATGGAATTCATTTTCTGTCGTATCGTCTTATACCACTTAAAAATAAGGAAATATTTTCTGGAAATTTAAATCATAACAAATAGAATACATTTATTTTGCTAGTTATAAATCTCTTTAGCACTGATATTTTTACCGCATTGCGAAGAATTGAAATCTTATCAGAATGTGAAATACAAAAGAAACTCGACGCTAACTAATCAGGAAAAAAAAATAATAACTTTGATATCATTATTATAATCCCTTTGTATAAAAATATCTATTTTTGTGTTCTATATTTAATATTTTCTGAAAACAATTTATTTATAAGTTATAGATAGTTAGATAGATGTGGGATTTAGATCGATAAGAAAAGAAATTTACCTTACTAGGGATCGTACTTTAGTATGAAGGAAACACAAAAGTTTAATGGGACATGAAGTACAGCAAACAGGAGTTCAATATATAAACAGACGATTACTAAAAAAAGATAATGAACTTTGCCCTTTTCGATAAACAACGTACAAAAGTGTGAAATTCTCTTCTTTGCAGTTAAACTTTAAAAACTCTTAAGCTTTGCCTTCCTTCTTTTTTTCAACCGATCTCCGTCAAATTTCTTCTACTACTCACAATTCTATTCTCGTTCTATTCTCGTACTGATTCACGAATTTGTCACAGCCCGTGGACTGTTGCATTTCATCGAGTTGATACTTTTCGTTTAAAAATTGCTTTTAATTCCTACACAAACTCGGCCATCCTGACGATAATGTCGACCCCGTCAGTTATTACTCTTTTTCGTTGAATTTAGATACTTATAATGAATCATTAAAACAAACAATAAAACTGAATAAAAAGCATCTCACACGTTATGCAACGTTTAATGTTTGAAAAACATTCTTTGAGTGAATTCCAACCCCATAGTTTCATATATTCTGGAACGGATGATTTGCTTAACTCGTTGCCTGAAACTATTTATTTGACCACTGTTTCAATACTGCGATGCAATGTGACCAGGACAACCGCATTTAAAATATTTAATTTGTGACCTGTTTCTTTTGTTCAAGCTGCAGAATCCATTTCCTTTGTTTGGGTTCCTTAGAATGGGTTTAATTTCGTGATTCGATAATTTATTACCATTCATTACATTTTTGGTCTTTTATTCTCAAGGATGTATTAAAGGGTCAGGTAACCTTTGAAGCGTCCAAAAATCGTTTTTTTTTTTTTTTTTGATAGCTTATAATTAAATATGATTCTTTGGAAACATTTAAAATCAAACCCCGTACAAAAATTCGCATTAGAAGAGAAGTTATGTCTAAAATACTTTGAGCTTTTGCTATATGATCAACGGGTTTTTCAATCTTTAAAGCCAATTTTTTCAAAACAGCGATTTTGATCATTGCGCACACGATTTCTGAAAAACGGTTGCCTAGAATTTCACAAAATTTTTGGTGGATGTATTAAACGTACAGAAGCACAAAATGACCTATTATTATGTTTCTCAAGTGAGAAGTTTAGATTTCACGGCTACTTTTGTATAAAAAAAATCTCGATATTTCGAATTACTCTAAATTTTTTTTTCTCGAGATGTACAAGTTTTATTTTTTTTCATTGTAGGTTATTTTGAAAACACTTTATATCTATACTCATTAAAAAAATCTTGGCTTGTTTCAGCCATTGAAATGGGAAAAATCATGCGCGCAATGCATGCAAGAATAATTCTTTCGTAAAAATTGTATTATTTTTAAAAATAAATTAAAAAAAAATTATATGTGTATACCTTTTCTAACAACTTTGATTGATAAAATAAATCGTTCCTAAAATGTGTTTTCAATTTTATAATTAAAAGTTAATTAGTTAAAGAATGACTGCAATTCTTACAGAGCTCAATTTTCCATGTACTTTATTGGTTCAAAGGTTACCTGATCCCTTAATTTTTATTTATCGCCTTGGCATTTCATCTTACAGCCTCGTTGCTATCTAATTTATTTTCTATTACATCTATATCTTTAATTTTAGGTAGTTCGCCTACAAAATGCTCTCGCATTTCAATAGTAATTTAAACTTTATTTGATTAGTTACTATTAACTGTTTCAACGTTTAAAAATCATACATCTCGATAACTTTAATTCATTCTTTAAAATAATTCATTAATTCAAAATCAAAATCACACCATGTGGGTGAAGTTTCTTTTTTTGTGAGAAATCTCTTGCCTGAACTCTTCTTCTAATAATCTTAAAGCGTTTGAGAATTAGATATTTAACGTAATCATAATACTTTACCTTAGGGGTAGGTTCTCAGATTGAGTTTACGATTTGTAACAGAAGCAAACTGAAAAGGCAGTTTAACCAATCTTCTTTTGCAGTATTTTTCTAGCAATTTGATATTCAAATAACGAAAGATAAATAGTATCACTCAGACCATTAAAATGACTCATTAACTTTAAGAAATGGAGTTTCTTACGTGGAGATCATGTCAAAGAAGCGACGTTCGAATTTTGTAAATTTGCTTGGAGATACAGCTTTTTCAATTCAAATTCTCTTTCCGCTTGAAATTTTCATTTTTCTTTTGCATTCTTTTGTTTCTCTCAGCGCTTATAAATTCAAGACGTTCTATGATAAAATCTCCATCATAACAATCAGGTTTCTTAACTAACTTGAATAGATCTGCAATTTTCGAGTTCTCTGGGGAATTAATGCTACATCGTTACATAAAATAACCAAATCCACTTTCGTTGATTTATTTAATATCGATATTCTTTCTCTTGATTATTTTTTAACAAGTTAAAATTACATACTTCCGTTACTACTCTTGTAGAGCCGATTATGGAAGTTGAAACTGACGTTCCTTACTTTCCAAGAACATTCAAATTCTTAGCTTTCATTCAAGACATTTTTGTTTTACTTTCTGCCAAAACATTTTGCCACATTTTTCTCACATCTCGGTCGAATAATCAAAATTGTTGTGGAAACTAAATCGATAAGAAATTAACCTTATCACAACAAGGATCGAATTTGAATATGAAGACAAATACAAACATTTAATTGGACAATAAATACAGAAAATAAGAGTTCAATATACAAACAGATGTTTCTTTTTAAAAAAAATTTGCCTTCAGCGTATTCATTAAACAACATAGAAAATATAGCTCACTTATGCTTCTCTTCTTTTCAGTCAAACTTTGCAAACTCATAAGTTTTTCCTTCCTTCTTTTTTAAACTTATCGCCATCGTATTTCTACTACTACTCACTACCCTTCTCGAGGATGGATAGTGAACTCGTACTGATTATTGAATTTTTCTAAAATATTTCATTACAAGGGAACACTTTTGGTGCTGCTCGCACCTAGCAACGAGACCTGTTGCATTTTGTAGCCCTATACATAAAAGTTAGTGAGCCGATAAAATTTCTCTGTTAGAATATTATTTTATATATTTTTTATACTTTTAACTTTTTATTATTATATTTTTATTTGTTTATTTTACGCCAAAAGTGAGTTAAGTCGCCAAATATGGCGCTACAACTTTTCCGACCGCTTTATCCGGGGAATAAATGTACAGTACATATTAGACAGTAACATTTAATTATATCAGATTGCGTTTTTAAAAATATTTGATAGCCTAAGAAACAAATATTAGGTTTTTGTTTTTTTTCTATGCAGACGATAAATATATAAATAGTAAATGTAATTCTATAAAAGCTTCCAAGATCATTGAAAACTATTTTTTTTTAGTGAAATACAAAATAAGCAAACTGTTTCCTTTTGAAATCGAATGGAATAAAGTTTCGAATGATTAAAATGAAATGGTGCTGTATTAAATGGTCTTTTGGTAAAAGTAATCATAAAGTAAATTAATATTTTGCACAATTTAGAAAAATTACTGTGACTAATTAGGTCGGACATTACAAATTCTACTGAAATCAAAACCACTCCTCACACAAGACAAACAGCTATGACATTTGGATAAGGTTGCCAGAAAGCTTTACTTAAAAAAAAAAAAAAAAAAAAAAAAAAAAAAAAAAAAAAAAACGCCAATTGTTTCCCCGCCAAAAATGTGAATATCATGTTGTAATTTTTTTTAATCAAAATCGTGAGTTCTTGAAGGAATTTTTAAACTTTTTTCAATATTTTATTCTCATTATTAACTAATTTTTATTTTTAAATGCTTTTCTTTAAAAAACTTGAATGTTAATAGTCCGATAAGTGGTCTCGAAACTTGCATTTTCAGAAAGTTATGCTGCTGTAAAATCAACAAATATTATTTTAACAGAAAAATTGTATCGATTCTCAAACTTCATAATATAGGGCTTTGAAATGCACCAGGTCTCAATGCTAGAAGCGAGCAACATCAAAAGTGGTTCCCTTGTTAGGAATCTTTCTTACCTTATTAAACTGAGACATTTTGTTAAAATATTCTGGAAGTGTTGAAAAGGGTTTTATAATCTATGCTTGACGCATGACCTTTCTTTCTTTTTTTTAACCTTAGGATATTTTTGTAAATGAGGAATATGTATGACAAAAACGTATAAATTTCTAATAAGGGGCCGTCCACAATTGATGTCACGTTTGGAGGACGGGGCGGGGGGTGGGGGGTCCTGAAATTGTGACAATTTGTGACAAGGGGGGTGAGAGGGGTAAGAAGAAGTGCGACGTGACACACTTTGTTTAAAATAAAAGCATTAAAAATCTGCAGATTAAATTTTAAAGCTATTTTGAAATTAAAGTATTTTGTATTCGTAAAGTAAGAATAACATTTAAAGCAAAATATATTAAATTCCATTTCAAATTCCAAAATACAACTGTTTTTAATTTCTCTTTCATATTAATATTTTATCACTGTTGTATATTAATTATGTTTTTTTGCTGGAAACCTTAATCTTATTTCAAACAAAATAAGTACACGAATCATTTTTATTGCTATGCTCACAAATTTCATTAAAGCGCTTAGTTAAAAGCTTAGCTTAAAGCGCTTAGTTAAAGAGCCAAAAACGCTTTAAAAATAACCCTTTTACACATTTAACGTTTTTTTATTGCATTAAAAACGAAACTATTTAAATTAACACATAGTTTAACACTAAGCTCTGACCTTTGTTTAACCAGTAAGCCCTGTTTAATTTCAATTCAACAATTCACTGAGCCACAAAAAAATTATATTTAAACATAACAACAATGCCCAAAAAACAACAAAAAACCACGTCTTCTCAGCAAGAAACTTCCTCTTCAGCTGATGCCAGGAGTCACCGGATATAATTCAGGTTCCTAAAATAGACATAGATCGATGCACCAATTAGTTAGCTATAACAAAATATAATTTTTACAATTGTTGACGAAATTTTAATTTTTGCATTTTTGGCCAGGTTTTTGGGTCAAATACTCCACTGTGAGACGTCCAATTCCCGAATCCTTTAATACATGATTTTTAATTTTGTTGGGAATAAATTATATGTTTATTTTTGTTAATTATCCACTAGAAAAAACATTAAAAAAATTATTTATCCTTCTGTTGGACATAATGTCCTAATTTCACTCTAGAGTTACATAACAAATATTGCTCAAAAAAGATAATTTAAATTATATACTTGTATGATAAGTTTCTACGAACGTGTGTCCGAAGCTTAGAATGCTTTTTAATGAATGTTTTTATTCGTAATGCTAAAAGTCACTCTTATTCTGTATGATTAAAAAATATGAAAAATCAAGTTAACTCGTAATCATTTCAGAAAATCCTTTATTATTTAAGTATTTTTTTTTTTTTTAATTTCGACTCACCAATGCAAGTAATCAAAGTTTCCTGAGTTTTAATTAAGTGCTTTCGTAATTAATCTTTCGAACACGGCTGGATTATGCAACGAGAAATCAAAAGGTACTGTCCTTTAAAATTATTCTGTTCATTGAAACAAATCTGTACTATACAATCATTCTTAAAACTTTACAATACTAACTTTAAAATGTTTACGATGCACAATAACGATTATTCACCGATATAATCATTTTTATAATGCTTTTTTTAGTTTGCAGAATTAATAATTAGTATTACCTTATAGAGATAGGGAAAACGACAGTCGAGCACACTGTAAGCAGTATCAACAAAATATGTTAGAACCTCCCTGTGATAACAATGAGAACAAAACACTGACTTCAAGACCTTGAAAGCCTATTATCATACGCAAGTAACGCATAAAAGTTCAACAAAAGACAAATAGAAAGCGCCAAATGACAAAAAAAGATCATGTAACTCATGAATTACACTATGCATATAAGGATTAACAAAAGTCTAAAAATAGTAATTTATCTTACCGGGTTAACAATGTGATAAAACAGTGTCCTTTAGATATAGCACAAACGAGACACCTCATTAATCGTAATAGATTCCCTCCTGTTTCATTCAGTTTAATTCTTTCCATGAAGAAATCTATTCAAAAACTTGTTAAAATTCAAAGCTGTTATTATGAGTTTACTGTACTGTGACATTCTTATGACCTTTTCCTGCTTCATTATTAATAAAACGTAAACAAATGACTTTCAACATTTTTATTATTTTTTTTCTAACATTTACGTTTTATTCGTTTTTGATTAATAATAGCATTTTAAGCAAGCATCATATATTTACAGAAAATAAAACACCAAAAAAAACTCATAATCTTTTTTTATTATAACATTTCTTCTAGATATTTATAGATTGTCTTGGACAAAAATATCACAACAGTATTTTATCTTAACAGGATAACAATGTAATAAAGAAATGCGTTTCCTTTTTTTACACTAAGCAAGTCTCATATACGTCATTAATCATAAGAAATTCCCTTCTCTTTCATTCTTCATAATATTTTTTTCAGAAATGTATTTACTCCGAAATTCACACCAATCTCAAAATACTACAGATAGTTGTCGGATCCAAAAAACATTCTCCTATCTGATACATGTTAATACTTAAAAAAGCATAATTTTTTATTATTATGCATTTTAGAACAATAAATGAGTAGTTAATAGATCTGTTTTTTTTTTTTTTTTTTTTTTTTTTTTTTAAGCCAATAAATGTTTCAAAACCATGAGGGTGTGGGGGGAAGGGTCGTAATGAATCTAATCAACTGGTAGCATATCCAAAAACGTGAAATTTTTTGCTCGCTACAATCATGCAAATTAAATCTACGTAATTTTTTCTAACATTTACGTTTATTTCGTTTTTTCATTAATAATAGTATTTTGCTTCATTTATTTACAGAAAATAAATCGACGAAAAAACTCATAAAAGTTTTTATTATAGCATTTCTTCTAGATGTTTATAGATCACTTTTGGCAAAAACCTCACAACAGTAGTTTATCTTAACAGGCTAACAATGTGATAAAACAATGTGTTTCCTTTTTTATACTGAGCAAATCTCATATATCATTAATCATAATACATTCTCTTCTGTTTTATTATTCTTAATATTTTTTCAGAAATGTATTTGCTCAGAAATTCTCTCCGATCTCAAAATACTAACGATGTAAATATGTGCGTCTTTCCGTTTTTAGAGCCAGACAATACTTACAAGAAAATGTTATTACAAAATTCAAAGGATCGTAACTTAATAAGATATGGTAGTAAAATAATAATAATATACAGGGGGATCGGAAATTAACTGGCAAAATTTTAAAGTATGGTAGAGGGAATATAAACAAGCATTTTTCGTCTTAGAATGCGTATTCGAGAATTGCGCGTTTAAGCGCTGGTGACGAAGAAAAACTTGAAGGGTGCAACGCGAGAGAGCGTATAAGTGCCAATAGAGGGCGATAATACGCGTCATTCCAGGACACGCGTTCTATGACAAAAAAAAATATTCTTTTTTAGATTTCCTCTACCAACCTTTACAAATTTGCTAAATATTTTCGAGCACCCTCTGTTTTTGAAAATTTTTCTTAGACACAGAGCGATATATTTTTAAATAAAACATATAAAAAAAGGCGGGGGGCTTATAACAATTCAGTTTCGTATTTGAAAAAATATGCATCTCCTAGTGCAGAAATGCCGTATCTAAAATCTATACTTGATTTGGTACTTTTTGTAATTAAAAGTATATATACATCATCAGCGATTAAAGAGGTTATCTCCAACACATCAATCTTGAATAACGTAGTATATTCCATTGCATTAGAAACTAAATTTCATTCAATTGGAAACTTCGTGTGCGTATCTATATTATAAATAAAAGTTCGTCGTGCGTAAATCTGAAGTCATATTAACAGTGACAACACCTGACCAATAAAATTTGCTTTTACTGTAATTTTTTAACTTCTAAATGCCACACAATTCAATTTTTACACTATCGAATAGGGAAAAATCGCTCTTTCAAGTAGAATATTTTTCATAACTGTATCTCAATTTATCGATTTTTACAGTTTTTAAGATAATTTTCAAGAATAATTTTTTTTTAATGTATTTCTGTCACATGCAGCTGATTACGAAAGATAAACCCGTCTGCATTTAAAACAATTTAAATAGTTCAGCATTTGTTTCCAGCTAATATTGGCATTCAGCATTCGAACTACCATCATTGTACTCATCATTTCTTTTATTATTGTCTCTATATTATTATTTTATTTTTATGCCCAATGTCGGCATATCTGAGCCTTGGTCTGACTCTTAACAATTTCTTATTGGCCTTTGTTGATTTGGAGTATTGTTTTACCTCGCCAGTGAATTCTTGTATTTGTGAAATTTTTAATTTGTAGTACCATTTATGTTTGCTGTTCCGTGACGACTAAATAAAATTTATTCTTTTCCATTTACTTAATTTTCACCTTGTCCCCTGTCGTGTTTGCCAGTGGGTTCAGATCCGGCAAAATATTGTTTTTTCTTCTTTTTTTGAAGCACTTAACAAAGGTGTCCAAGAGGATCATCAATGACCCACAAACTCATCGTCGAAAATAGTTCTCTTTTCTTAATTAGTATTGTATTACCTCGGCAGTGAATTCTTGTATTAAGGAAATTTTGAATTTGTGTTATGTCTTATATCTGCGGTTCTGTGGCAGACTAGATAAAATTTATTCTTTTCCACTTACTTTATTTCCCTCGCCCCTGTCGTGCTTACCGGCGGTATTACTTCTGTCTGAGTCTTCTTCTACTTATATATATATATATTTTTTTTTTTTTTGTAAGACATTAATAAAGGTGTCCGGGAGGAACATCAAAGCACCACAGACTCATTGTTTAAAGTGTTCTTTTTTTGCCATCAAATACATGTAGTGTAAATTCGGCGCTTAAACTGCTAAAATTATCAGAATCAAAACGTATGCTGTAAGTAGCGAAATCTTTGGCGATCTCTGTGGCTATTAACTCTAGCACCCGACTAATACTACACTATATCTTTTAATAAATTTTAAAACTTTATTTGAATACATTATTGATATTTTTCATATAAAAATACTTTTTCGTTGCTGTTTTTGGGCAATCTAAAAATATATTAAATGTGAAAAATCTATTATCGTTTTCAATTTAAATAAACGGTGAAGTGCGAGTATTGCTCGTACAAAGAGAGTTCCGTTTAATAAATATATGAATTAGTAATTGTATTATTAACTAAAACTGTCGGTAAAAGACTTAGTAAAAACTATACAATGTAGTGCTGGGTATAATTGTATAGTATGCTAGAAAAATGTAAATGGATATACCATGAAAGTTCAAAAATATATGCAACCTAAATAATATCAAATGTAGCTATTCTGTGTCAATAATTCCAAATGTAGCTAACTCATTTTTTTTAATATTATCCTAAACTGTTTATGATGAATTTATTTCGGTACTGACAATGAAAGCAGTGCATATTTAAACTTCATTTGGTATTTCATAAAATTAAATTCAAGAACCTTTCTTTCTACAATGTAGCTAAAACAAAAGCTTTGTTCAAAGTTTAAATTTGACATTGTGTTAAGCGCGCATCGAAAGGAGGTCGCAAAGTTGCAATACCGCCTTGGTCCGTGCCACGTTTTCCCAGATAGCTTTTTAATTAACTTTTAAAGTCACTCGAAGCGATCCACTCAATGCAAGCTAGTCCCGAATCCCGTAGAATTTATGTAATTAATTCTAATTAAATTTGTCTGTTTTTAACAATTTGACGTTTATTGCTTTTATACTGCTACTGGACATTACATTACACATATATATCGTTAAACTTTGTTAACTGGACTTTAAATGCCGATGTTACATTGAGTACGCACCCCTGTCATTATGTATGCCCAAACTGTCCGATTTTTTTCGAAAATCATTATCAACTATGCTTTTATACTTATTCTACGATAGATACCTCCAGTGCTGTTCAACACTTTTTATGAATACCCGTAAATCAAAATCTGTGTGCAACAGAAAAATTCGATTTTCTCAAAAAGTATGTGACCTAGGGTAATCGCTTTAATTTTCCTGTAAAGTTTGAATTAACGTCTACTACCTCTAATTTTTTCATAATTTTAGTTTCAGTAGATTTAGAATTAGATGGGGGGGGGGGGGAGATATTTTTGCGCTACATTTTCGATAATATCGTTAAAAATATAATACTTAAAATTAAAAGTAATGTAATTTTGAGTTCAGCATTACGAAAGCTTTCACACGATAACCCTCGCGATATACAAAGAAAATAGTTTTTTTTTATTATTATTATTATTAAAGTAAATTATTTAGCACATCTACATTTTTACTAAGTATTTTATGAATCTTTAATAATCTGCATATATGTGGGTCAATAATCTTTATTATGGTAAAGTGCCCATATTTCGTCCCCCAGTCACTTTTAGGCCCTAAAATGTTGTAATTTTTAGTGAAAACCTACCAAATTTGGATTTTACATAGACTATAACTACCCACGCACACAGAAACATAGGCAAACATCGTACAGAAAAATTTTAACAATGCGAAAAATTGTTTTTTTCAAAAGTATCTGAAAAATGCAAAAGAAAAAAATGGTCCCAATTTCGTCCCCCAAAAAAATCCAATACGCCGAGGCTTAACTTATAAGTAAATCAAAATTTATTTCCGAATGAATAAGTAATTTAATTTACATTAAAGCAAGGTACAAAGAAATGTACTAATTATCAGTGGAAGAATAACATAACGAAAGGTTAGCCATCCAAACCCGAGGAAAATTTGAAAATATTGTCATGAAAAAGCATTCCTAATTTTGTTCCCGGGACGAAAATAAGAACTGCAAGGGGTACGGAATTGGGTCCACGCTACTTCCCAATATGGCGGAACTTCACTTCCCGTAAGATGAACTGAGCATTCCAAAACTCACTTTATGCTACTGTCAACATCTTAACTACGTAAAATACAGGCAATGAATAAGAAATAAATACTTATAGTACAGTAAATAATGTTCTACAAACGACGTATTAAGAACTCAGGTCTTCTAAAAATAGGAAATTCGGCGTCTTTAATTTATGTATGCCTCTTGGCGAACGAAACTTTCAATACTGACCCCTTTTACCTTCCGTCCCCTGTGCCTTGCGTCATAAGTGGCGCCACTTTCGCAGAAGCGTAGAAGTTAATGGAGACAAAATTTGGAAAGGTGACGAAATATTGGCACTTTATCCTACTTCCCTCAATTTGAACTTCTCACGTTCCATAGTTTAAGAGTAAAATGGCTGTGACAGAGAGATAGATAGACACAAGAGTGATCTTATAATGGTTCCTTTTTTACTTTTTAAGTACGGAATCCTAAAATATGGCTTATAACTGCACCTGTAACTCGGGAAGTCCGGATTGGATCCCTTAGTTTTTGTAAATATGATTCTTTCTCACTGGAAATCCACGCCATCTTCCTGTCTTGGAGAGGTCACCTTTGTATGATAACTGCAGCCGGAGCTAATATGCAACATGGACTATCACTATGCTAGTTTAAATCAGAATAATTGAAAACGTGGTTTCAAAAAGTGGGATTTAGAAGTTATATCAACTGTCAGCTACATTAATTGAAATCTCACAATATGTAATCATTTATATCATTTCCCTGACTTTATTGTATTTGAAATTACAAAACATTATTCAATTAAAATCTATGTGACACACAAATGTGTTTTATATTGAACTATCAAACATGCTAAGCCAAAAATTGAAAAAAAACACGAAAGATATTTTATTAAAATGTCATTTTCGTGATAGTCATTGCCCTGATATGTGGTTAGTAGTGTAATTGCTTAAATGCCAGATTAATAATGTTTTACAATGATAATTTTTATTTTATTAATAAATATTCACAAAACAGTTAGAAATAAATTAAAGCAAATCTAAAATGTTAAAAAATTTTTGAAGCATTTTCTATTTTAAAATTTCTCATTTAGAAATACAACATGTTTCACGAAAATCACCCCAAAAAGCACACCAAGTTCGCACTACACAGAAAATAGAAGGTTATTCTTATATCAATACCTAAGTAGTCTTCTTATTATAAAAATCCCATTTTTTGTAAAATTTCTCGCTTAGAATGCAAATATTTAAAATTTATAAAAATTAATTTGAGTTTAATTAAAAAGACGATATTAACGTTTGACTTGGCATCAAGGGAATATCATATTTACAGTAACAATCAACGCTAATGAATCTCTTAAGAAAGTTGTGCCGAAATGTGCCGAATAAGTAATTTAATACTTGTGTGTACATCACAAAATTGCACACTAGATATCAATTTTGAAAACGTAGTCTCTCGTAAACGTTGAGATAAGTATAGTAGTTGCTAAGAGCAGGGATGACATTCCCGACTTTTTGCATACCAATATATTCTTAGAGGAAATGTTATTTAACTTAATCAGAAAATTTTTGCGATTTAAGAGAACAACATTTTCTCTAAGATTATACTGGTGTGCAAAAAGTCGGAAATCTCATCCTTATAAGAGATATAGTAATTGAGATAAGTATAGTAATCTTTTTTAAATATCAGAAAACATAACTTTTAATATTTTCGTTAAGATAATGTTATAGTGTATATTTTTATCCCATAAATAAATGTCCCTGCAATACAAGTTTGAGAGTTCATATGAAATAATATTTTTAAAAAGTAGTTTGAATTCATCTGTTTAATCAGAACTAGTGACTATTTATTTCAGCGATTTTTTTCCAAATATATATAAAAATTATGATTTCGTAAAGTTTCCGTACAAAAGATTTCATTAAAGAGAATTATATCAGATATCAGGTTAAACATTTTTGAAATGACTTCGGTCGACTTTAATCATTTCTGATACAACAGAGTAGGCTGGATTTTAACGCTGGGCCTTCCGTTTTGAACCTCGAGACACTGCACACTAATAATTGATTACATCACCGAAATATTTATCTCTTATATTATACTCAGTCACATTTCTTTGGGGCTTTTTACCTACAGAATCGATCGCAAAATGTCTGAAAATAGCTTAAAATGGATTAAATACCTAGTTCTTCATCTGTTTTTTACGAAATTCTGTACAATAGCGACACGTGTGAGCGTGTATAACATATTCGTCAAATGGGAAACCAATATAAAGATCGTTTAGGAGTCACTGCGTTCAATCTCAATCTCTCTCTCTCTCTAAAACACACACACACAAACAAATCATGATTACAGTGCTTTCCTTACGCTATGTGTTTTAAAAAAACAAAACCTTTTTTTTTTTTTTAATTGTGCAATGTTAATAAGGAAACTAATATTATTTTATACTGATTGAGCACGAAATAAAAGTTCAAGAGGAAGATTATGGTAGCCAACTCTTTCTTAAAGTTGAGGTGACAAAGTCTGTTTACAAGGCCACCATCTGTTTTCTTGGTAGACATACTACTACACTGTGAAAAGAAACTATAATGTTACTAAGAATGTTCTAGGAAACTGGAATGCCTAGAACATTTATGAAACGACAACAACAAAAATTTTTTGTACCAGATACAGATTTGCACTGTAAATCAAAAAACCTGTGAGGTTACTAAGATTTTTTTTAAGAAACTGGGATACCTAGAACTTTTTATTTAATTGCAACCCTGGTTACAGATAAAATTTTAGTAAGATTTCTGTAATTTTGGTAGATTAACTTTAGATCTGTAAAGTTACATCTTTTTTTTTTTTTTTTTTTTTTTTTTTTTTTTTTTTTTTTTACAGTGCACCGTTTGATAACTTTACATATAGGCAAGAATGAAAGGAATTCTTTGAAAAACACAGTTGAAGATAGGTTTAAAGGGAGAGAGAAAGATCAAAGTCCACGCGGGTAAAGGAAGATAACGATGAATCTACTTTGTGATGATCATCGTTTTTTCACTTGATCTTTCGAATGTGACCTTATATACGTCAATGTTTGCTTGATTTGTTCAATGTTCTTGATTAATTCAATTCACTTTACTTAAAAAATAAGTTTTGTTTTTGTTAGATATTATTAAAATCATTAAATATAAATCAGTCGGAAAGTTTTAAGCGGGGTGAGCAGACTTTAAAATGATCAACACTTTGAAATAAGGTTGCAATGTATGTAAATGGGTTTTCCCCAAGCTGACTGAAATTGACTTCTTGAGAAAAAAAACCGCAAATCAAGCAAGCATTTTTAGAAGCTATGACGCACTTGGAATATTTAAAACCCCTCTCCTGTAAGCTTTTCTATTTCTTGTTCCTATTTCTCAAGAATCACTGAAGCAACTTCAGAAGATTTTAAGCGCTTTGGCGATAAGTAAAATATAATTTTATTATTTGGCAAAAAATTAAAAATTAAAAATTCAGTTATTGCACAATTTTGCAAAAAAGAATTCTGGATCTCTTTCGAATCGTTACTAAACAGCAACTAATTTTGTGAAAAAAATTGTGGTAGTTGCTATGAAAATGGAGCATAAATATCGGCTGTTTTTCATTATTTACATAACAATAGCCAACTCCTTATCCCTTTTAAGGGCAATAGTACGTATACCAATTAATTTTAATTTCAGATTAACAAATGGCACCGAGATTTCATGAATAAAATCTCCCTTTTTTAGTATACATGAATAGGGTAGGGTAGACCGGGGCACGTTTAAGCTGTTTTTTTTTTTTTGTTTTTTTTTTGATGAATTTTCTAATTTTTATGTTTTAACTTAGGAAATTTTAGACATTGCGGTTTTATATAGCAATTAATAAAGTCAAAATTTGTGTATTAAGTTGTTGCCCTAATTGTTTTTTCAACCAAAAAAAAGGTCCAAGTCTCTTGCGTAAACTTGCCACGGGAACGGGGTAAGTTTACACATCAAGTGGGGTACGTTTACGCATTATTATAAGTGATACCAAGGAGCAAGTGATATAAATATTTAATCAAATTGAAATGTTTTATTTATAACTTAAAACACTGTTTAAAACTAAAAAAAATTAAAGATAATTAATTAAAGAACATTTTATAGGCTAAACTGAAAACATAGGGTTTATTGCTAATTAAAAACAGAAGCTATTTAGTCATCTTCATCATCACTGTTACAGTTTTTACAAACAAAAAATAAAGTATTTGATTTTGCACACTTGTCATGGGAGTACCTTTTGCAACTAAGACATTGAAATCATAAGACGTTTACACAGTAAGAACATGCGTAAAGGTGTCCCGAAGTCGATGCGTAAATGTGCCCCGTTGCCATGTTTGGATTTATTTTTAACGTGCAACAAAAATTAATTACATTTGTGGTCATACAAATACAGTTCTCTAAAAATGATAAAATTATGCTAATGTTCATATATTTGTTTATCCTTAACTAAGTATAATTAATTCACAATAAGTTTGAATAAGTTCAACACAAAATTTACTCACCTTGACAGAAAACAGGTTATCCTTTCCGCATGCTAAATCGAAGCTCGACTGAAGCTCAAAAACGTGTGAGAATACCCACTAGGGAGCAGCATCAAACTGTCATGACTGGTGGCGCGCCAGTTATAACTCGTTTCGCAAAAAGTGCGCTGCGTAAGCGTGCCCCACGCGTAAATTTGCCCCGGTCTATCCTATATTAATTTTTTTCATATTAATTTTATCGTAAATTCTGGTTATTTTCAATAATTTCAATATTTTTTAAATGGAATTACTTTGTCTCTGAAAGGGTTAAATCTTCTAACATTGCCGTAATTTTTATAGCCATTTATTAAATGTTAAAAATATTTTCAATTCGAAGATAATTGTCAAGTCAGAAAAGCTTCTCTGATTTATAAGTTTCGAAGATTGAATCTAGATCGATCTCTTAAGTACCTCTCAATCTCTTATCAATATTATGCAAAATTACACAACAACTTCAAACTAATAAAACTCTAAAAATCCCCTTGCATTAATATTTGTAGCTAATTATTCAAACTGAATTTGAAATTAATTTGCAAAGAAGAATACACAAATTGAAATAACGAATTTGTGATTCAGATGAAATTATCCGTTTCAGTAACTCATTAATTTCGAAACACATTTTAAGAATATATCTTTTATGAACAATATAATAAAGTGTATATAATTGTTTTCTATCATTTTAAAAACACGAAATAACAACCAATACTATAAAATATATGTTAATTAAGCATGTTATTAATACTTTTAAAGCACTTCAGCTGATATACATATTCATATGAGCTTATTGTTTCAGTATTTATATTAAAATTCTTTTTATTTCATAGACAGGTATATCTAGAAGGATGAAACGCGTCTTATTTTTTCCCATTTGCACACAATGTAAATCGAAAGTGTCGGATGAATAAGCCAGAAAAGAAGATTACAATCATGAAATAGTCCTCCTATAATTGTTTTAAAAAATTGCACATTTTTATATTTTTATAAGTCTGTAGTAGAGAAAATTGGTCAATTAGAATTTTTTTTAACTCAATAAGATCATAATAATAATAAAGGATTCATTTCATTTATAGACTTTGACCATGCTAAAGTTATTTCCAAGCAAGTTATTCCGCGCAATGCTATTATTCGTGAATCTTTAGAAATTCGTCTAAGAAACCATGAAGTGTGTAATGATAATGTTTCCTTTCACATCCCTGAAATATGGCTTTCTATTTTGAAATGTCAATGAAATTTCCACTTTTTTCAGCAATTCTTTCATCGTTAGTTTCTTTGGTTAAAAGATGGCGCCACTGAACTGTTTATTTGAGATTAAGATGTTTCCGTTAGACTGATTTGTATTTTGAATTGATTTCAAAATGTAGCATGTAAAGAGTTTGTTGTCGATTTGTATTTTAGAAAATTTTTCTCCTGACGAAGGTTTTAAAGATTAAACCGAAACGTAGAGTTTTATGTTAAACTTATGAATAAATTGTACGTTGGATAGCAATACCTATTTGTTTTGTATCAATAAGATCATTACAAGTATATCTGCATACCTTTATATGTAGAATTTACTGCATTAATTTAAAGGCGGGGGGGGGGGGGATCTGAATTTTCCGTGTTCTTTAAAGTGCCATTTCATCATTAACACTGGATTCACAACGCCGGGGTCGCCAATGATCCCAGAAGGGAATTTTTGTGTGTAGATGTTAGTAGTAATATTCACTTACCCCAAGTGGTCGGTCTGTTTTTCATTGCAGTAATTGTGAAGCCTTTAAAACCAGTAGGACGTTAACCTTTACTTTCTCAGTCTTCCCGAAACAGGTAACAGAAGAAAAAAACGTGAAAAAACGTGGGTTCATTAGTGACCCCACCTTGTGATTATTGTCTTTCGATAACAGACTTGTGATACCAGAGTTAAAAATAGTACTATTCACAAACTTCTGATGTCTTTATTCATATCATAAATACTTTAACAAGTAACAGAAATATCATCATACATACATTTAAATACAATGTTTCGAAGACAGAGATCGTAGGAAGAGACAAATGTAGTTTTAAATTCTAGAAAAGTAAGGGGATTCACAAAGCATTTTTAAAGAATTTTCTATCATTTGCATTATATTACTAAGTTTTTCTCATAATGTTTTTTAAATAATTAAGGAATTCGCCCCAAGTATTGCTGCAAGCATAGATTTACTTTTGTATAAGGTCAACTGCATACGTATAATCGTCCGTAGTTTTTTTCTTGTAATATCTCAGAGATTTATATTTCTAGTATGATATATGACCCCTATTCCCAATGATCAATTTTAATTAAGCATAACTCAAAAATACAAATATGCAAGATTTTCTAATGGTTTTGTTGCATTAGAAGAAAAACGTTTCTAACTTACCAGTTTACTTGTGAGAGATCATTTGAAAATTTAAAAGTGTAACTTTTTTTAAATTAAGGACAGGACTAGTTCATTATTATAATATTATTCCATATTTGGTATTTACTTATTATACGGGTCAAGTAGATATACAGACAAAAATGGTTGTCAATCTCTAAATTTTGTTTATCTTTGTCAATTATGTACAAAATGAAGTAAAATAAAATAGTACAAAACAGTAATTTAGTATACATTTATTAAATATATAACATCAAATTAACGCCTTTTATCAATAAATGACATTAACGATGGTAGTTTTATTTTCAGCGGTTTGTCATACTCAACAGAATGAATATAATATACATATTATGTAATGTAAATATACTGCATCCCTTAATATAATATCTATTATACATATATGCTACATTATATTATATAGTTATACGTATAAATACTGTGCCGTGTCCTAAGAAGGCGGTAGCGATGGTCGAGGGTGTTAATTCTTCGAAGGCTTAGCAAATTATATTCTCTTAGAATATGATAACATAAAGTTTATTTTATAACACAGTAAAAAATATTCTGGAGTAATGATAAGTTGCTATGTACACAACAATGTAAAATTTGTTGAACAAAGTTTATGTATCAGAAATAGTGTCTATGAGAAGGTGACAGCTAGTCTATTAAGTCCACAGGCATTGCATCACTTGAACGGAAAGCGCTGGTCTTGTCTCCGAGATAAAGATCTCCTTTTTCCGCGACGGCACCCTGGTGCCCTGTCGCCGCTGATTCGAGTATCATTCCCCGGTATTAGGGATCGTAAAGTCCGGCCCTTTCGGCCTTCAAAATCTTCCACTCCAAAAGTCGCTCTTCCAACTCCAGCCAAAATCTAATCTCTCCTCCGCATCCTCTCGTATATATCTCTCAATTATCTTCCTCTCAAAACAATAGTGAGTTTCTCAGCCACTAACAGTCCGTTCTTTTTAAGAACCTCCCAGGGATCTTTACTGTTGTCTCCTGAGTGGACACCTTAGAAAACTCCTCTTTTTGCACGTGGATCCTGCGATCATATGCTCTCGTGAGAACGTATGTGAGTTCTCTTCCCACGCTCAAAGATCAAAAAAGTTCCGGCTGCTCCTTAGCATTAGCAAACTGTCACCGATTGTCAAATGTCCAAGAGCGATGGTGACTGAGTAGTTTCTTTCATCTTGCCGTGCGTCTTACTGGACTTTAACATATTTTTACTCTGTTTAGAAAAGCATTAGTTCTTTCTATATGGCGAATCTGATATAGTTCAGATCTTTACAATACTTTCGCCACTGGCTTTATAATGACAATAAAATGAAAATAAAGGTGGTAACTGTAATTTTTGGCGCCATTGTTGGTACAGTGAATATGACCTGTCCCGAACAATACGTAATTACCTCCTACCTTTTTAAGGCTTTTACAAATTACATTGACTTCTAATCTTCTAAATTCTTTGAACAAAAATTAAAGTGCATTATCATCCTTATTGAGAAATCCTACACAGAAGCTTCAGTTTAGCTAAATATTAGATTATACAAAATCATACAACTATTTCAAGTAAATAAATCATTACAGATCCTTTCATGTTTAGATTTGTAGCTAATTATCCAAATAGAATGTGAAATTAATTTATTTAAGAGAAGTCATAATCATGAAATAAGGATTTTGTAAGTCAGAAGGAAGTATCCGTTTACGTGAATAGTTAATTTCAAGACTATTTTAATGGATGAAGCTTTTATAAGAGCGACATTTCTAATTCCACTAGACTTCTGTTCTAGCGTCCTTCAGAGTCGTTCTGATTGGCTGGCCAGCTCCAGATGAAGCGGCCATACGCCCGAGCATCGTTTGCACATATTCGGATATTTGTTTTCAGCTATTTCGTTTCTGATGCTAGATAAGTTTGATTTGAATAAATTATTTTTCATTTTTAGATGATGAAACTGCTATTTTCTACTTGAAAGTATTCAAAAATACGTGTATAAAACAAAACTCCGTCATTTCCATACTAAAACCATTTTTTTTCCAAACCTTTTAAGATAGAGTCATAAAGACTGTTTCATAAATTTTGAATGTTATTTATATTAAAAATTATTAAAAAAATTATAATTTATAATAAAAACGCATTTTCATTTATAAAACGTTGCAGTTGCAGGGAGAATTTGCATATCTAAATCATGAAAAAATATAAAATCAGAAACTTTTTTCTTGTTTTTTTTTTTTTTTGGGGGGGGGGGGGGGAATACCTTCTAACTGTCCCCTGAATTTGAAACTGAATCCTCCTATACCTCCATGAAACATATTTAAAAATTCCATATTCAGTGCTAAAAAAAGAATACTTTTCAGAGTTATTTTTAGTATCAGGGTTACAAAAATAAATAAATAAAAAATAACCCTGGTTTTATATTTTTTTCATGGTTTAGATATGCAAATTCCCCTGCAATTGCAGTGTTTTATAAGTGACAAGCGTTTTTAATATAAATTATATATTTTATTTTATAATTTTTAATATAAGTAACATTTAAAAATTATGAAACAGTCTTAATATTTAAAGGTTTGAAAAAAAAAACAGTTTTAGTATGGAAATAATGGAGGTTTGTTTTATGCGGGTATTTTTGAATACTTTCAAGTAGAAAATAGCAGTTTCATCATCTAAAAATGGAAAATAATTTATTCAAATCAAACTTATGTAGCATCAGAAACGAAATAGCTGAAAACAAACATCCGAATATATGCAAACGGTGCTCCGACGTTTAGCCACTTCATCTGAGTCGGGCCAGCCAATCAGAACGGCTCTGAAGACGCTAGAGCAGGTTCTGAAGAACGTTAGAACAGAAGTCTAGTGGAAATAGAAATGTCGCTTTATGCGATGTATGATGAAATGTAAACTGCAAAATTACTTTCTCTCATTTTCGAAATACAAACACTTGAATTTAAAGCTTTTATCAATACTTTTTAACCTCAGCATTGTTCAAAGTATAAAGAAAAAATTACTGTTCCTACCACTGTTTCAAATCAATTATCTGCATAACGTATTTTTATTTCATATGTTAAAGTACTTTTACTGCTTAGATTATTGTCTTGGGTGTACGAGAAACCCTACATAGAAGCTTCAATTTCTCTTAATAATAGGTTATACAGAATCATACAACTATTTCAAGATAATAAAACATTACATATCCTTTCATATTTAGATTTGTAGCTAATTATTCAAACACAATGTGAAATTGATTTATTTAACGGGATACATGAGCTTGAAATAAGGATTTTATAACTCAGAAGGAAATATCCATTTACATGAATAGTCAAGTTCAAATCAATTTTAATAGATGAAGCTTTTGTAACAGACATGATAAAGTGTAAATTGTAAAATTACTTTCTCTCATTTTCGATATACTAATACTTGCATTTAAAAGTTTTATCAAGAGATTTAAATCACCTAAAACGGGAGATTTACGAATGAAATATCCGTTTACGAGAATAGTTAATTTCAAAACAATTTTAATGGATGACGTTTTTATAAGAGACACTGGAGTTTAGCCTTTGATCTCGGGAAAAGTTAATCATTTTCTCAAGTGGTGCAGAGGTGTTATTTTTTTATGCCAACAAACGTAACATGTTTGCTATAATTGGAAGAAGTGTAAGAAAATAGAGAGTGGTTGTGGATTTAGCCCTGCCCATTGAAATCAGAGGGGCTTCTGTCGACAAAATTTATATTCATTCTGGTTTTCTTTCTCAGGGTGTAAAATCAGTTTTTTTTAATGTCAGTAATACTCAGTATGGTTTATTCTGAGTGTCTGACCAGTGACGAGCGCTCCGAGAGAGTGTATTTTTGTTCATCGACATGATGACGATTTGGTGAGATGCATCTCTCCAAGTATTATTATGATATGAGATGATTTTCTGAAATTAAAGAATACAGCGATAACTCCCCACTCAGGATGATATGTCATTAAGAGGTATTTGAATTTTATGTACCTACACTCATGTCCAAAATTAAGGTCACAAACATAAAATCCGTGAAAACTGATGAACTATTGACTGCGTTGCCACGAAATTTGGCACAGATACTCAATTCTTTACCTTTGATTCATGATTTAACACTTTTTGATATACCCTGTTTCTTAATTCACAAATAAAATATTTTCCTTATTGTTATGTTGCTATATTCTTTCTCTCATTATCATATACCTCTGTGCCGAATTTCGTGGCAACACAGGGCATAGTTCATCAGTTTTCACAGATTTTATATTTGTGACCTTAATTTTGGACAGTGTATTTGTGTCCTAAAGTAATGTTTATACCTACTAAATATGTTAGGGATGGACTACTGTGATCCATTTTTACTTAACTGTATGAGAAATGCAATATGCTACTTAAATGTTAAAATTGAAAGATGTCATATAAAAAAAATGAAACTTAAACAAGTTAAAAAGAAAATTGAAAAGCCAGCAACAAAATGCTGAAGTTACTTGCAAGGAAGTGTGTACTTCCATTCTCTTTGTCTTTTATTAATAATTACCTCTAAATACTGCGTTTAATTTTTTTAATAATATAGTTTTAATTAATTTTCTTTTCGTAATTATTTCACCAACCAGATATGTGTGTAATTTATTTTACGTTAAATTAATTTTATTTATTTTTCAGATACTTTTTAGTTTTCTTTTTCCCGAAATTTTATTTTAGTTATTTCAATAAATATTTTATGTTAATTTTAAATGTAAATAACTATGACGGAAGGATTAGAAGTAATAGGAGTATCGAAAACTCACAACGCATTATTTTAATATATATAAAATTTAGCCACTTAATTTTTAACGTGAGCGCTTCTGTTATCAATTTCAAAGCTCGCTTTACCCTATTACTAGAACGGTATTTTATATAACGATCACTATTTATGATTACTATTATAAGTATTTTAATTTTACCACTACGGTTTGATGGTGGAGCTTGGACTGAACATTTCATGAATCCAGCTATAAAAGAATTGTTCTCATTTCTGTCCAGTAACTGTAAAATTACATTGTCTCATGTCGAAATACAGTAGAACGTCGATTCTCCGAAGCAATTGAGAACGACCATCTTTTGGAAAATCGAAATTTTCGGATAATAAAGAATGCTTCAATTTTGAGATTAAGGAGAAATATATGCAATATTCCTTATTATGGTAACAAGTTCTTAATAAAAATAAAGCAATAGCAAAATAGAAACAAGAATAATTTACATGAATTTTAATTTTGAAATTAAGTACCCTTTACATATATCACAAGGGTTTGAAAAAATATTTTGTTTGTCGCAGTTTCGGTTGCTTTCGTTTTGAAGTTCTATCCCGGTGTTTTTAAATACTATTAGTTCACCAGTATCACAGTCTTCCTGTTGCTCCAGCCATGCCAAACCTTTTGCGAGACATTCAAAAGCTAATTTGTTCGTTTGCTTCTTTCCACTCCGCATGTTACGGGAGCTCAAGTTAAATTCAAAGGAGCTCTTAAGAAAGAGGATCGAAAATATTTATATGTACTCGCAGTTCTGAAAGAACCGCTTGCACACAAGGAACGTGGTAGTAAAAAAAAAAAAAAAAGCTTTAAAAATGGAAAAATGGATTTCGGTTAACCGAGAGTTTCGGATAAAAGAAGTTCTACTGTACTCGCATGTGAAGGTTTTATCATTACTTTCAAACCTAAACAATGTACAAATTTTAAAGACAAGTTAATCCTTAGATTATTGTTCTGGGTGTTTTCTGTAGCTGGAACAATATTTTTTTTCATGTGTACTTCGACCCCTGTCTAAAAAAACTATGCATATTTATATGAGCTTTTCTGTTTAACTTAAGATTTATTTTAAGTATATTTAAAATTTTGATATATAGAAATACAATTTCAAGAAAAGATTACATTAATTACTGAGCTATTATTATGGAAAATTGCATAACTATTTGATGTCAATAAATCGTTAAAGACGCTTTTCTATGGATATTCGTAGTTAATTAATCAAATTCAATATGAATTTTATTTACGCAGAAGAACACACAAACCTCTAATATTGAATTAATTATTCAGATGGAATTATACGTTTCCGTGACTAATTATTTTAAAATAATTTTAATCGGTGCGCGCAATAGAAACGCAATTTCAACAAAAGATTACATTCATCTATTTCTTTGGAGTAGAGAATCATAATTACTGCGCTATTACTATGCAAAATTATGGAACTTTTGAAATATAGGGGCCTTGGCGTTTTTTAAAAAAGCTATTCGCAATTCGGGAAAGTAGAAAAGTGAGATTTGTTGACAAATGATATAAAAAGCTATGAAAATAAACGAAATGATGTAGTTTTATGTTTATACATATATATATATAAACATAAAACTTCATCATTTCGTTTATTTTATTTTTATTTTCGTTTATTATGTATGCATGTATGTATGCGTGTATATACATATTTTATTTATTTATGTATATTATTACTGTTTTACATGCACAATTTACTTCTGTTTGCATATTAACATAGATAAATGATTTCTTATATTATATAAATTAGATACATTTTGAGAAAAAAATGACTTATTCTTATGAAAGAGTGAATAGGTTGCCAGAAAATATGTTGTCAAATTTCTTTATCTCACCAGGGCTCCTATACTGAAAAAGTGCCCAAAATTTTATAACTACTTGAAGTCAATAAATCATTAAGCCAATATATCATTATTGCTATTACTATTTCTAAACAATTTTCTTCATGATATATTTCTATTCCCTATGTTAAAGAAATTTAACACTTAGATTATTGGTTGGAAATGCTGGTATTGGCGGAAACAATAAAGTACTTTGCTATAAGCTTCGAGCTCTGACTAAAAACTACACATATTTATATGATCTTACCGTTTCTGTGTTTAACTTAATATTCACGTTAGCTATGTTTAAAATTTGCATAGATAAAGATGCAATTTCAACCAGAATAGAACCAGATCGAATAGAAATAATTGAGAATAGGAACCATATATCAACTTAGATATGTAAATCTGTGAGATATTGCAGGAAAAGGAAAGGCGGAAGATTATACAAATACAGTTGACACTCTTTAAAATTTACCTGATGCTTGAAACAATATTAGAAGCAAATTCCAACATTATTTACAAAAACATTTTTAGAAGAATTTAGTAATGTATTGAAATTAATAGAAAACCTTTTTAACATGCTTTGCAAATTGCTTTATTTATTACGTTTGTGGGATTTAAAATTATACTTGCTTCTTCACATGATACATGTCTTCGTAATGCTTTGTTTAGATGTCTTTGTAATGATATTTTTTCACATTTGTCAACAAAAGTTTACAATAACATATTTATTTTAAACAGAAAATCATAAGTACTGCGTTTTCATTATGCGAAATTGTATAACTATTTGAAGCAAATAAAACATTAAAGGCACTTTTCCGCCGACATTTCCTGATAATTATTTAAATTCAATATTTGACATTTGACATTTGAAGTCCACAGAAGTGGAGAATACTTTGTGGCCTATAGCTACAATGGCTGTCGCCTCGAATGATCTTTATTATACATAGAAACAACAACAAGTCACAACAATTTTTATTTTCCATTACATATATTATATAATTACAATGGGACATTCACAATTACATCCATGTCTTACCCAGGGACTCAAACCCAGGCCCTCGGGGTTGCAGCTTCCTCCGCTTACTGACCACGCCACCGGGCGACTAAATTCAAATATGAAACTGATTTACTGAGAAAAATACATAAACCTGAAATATTGAATGTATGATTCAGATGGGACTATCTGTTTTCGTGACTAATTAATTTCAAAACAATTTTAATATATTCATCTTTTATAAGAGACAAGATAAAGTGTAGACTAAATAATTACTTTACCTCATTTTCAAAGAACAAAATACGTGCCGCAACCAAAGCAAACACTTGAATGGAAAGTTACTGATAAATTTAAGACACTTTAAAAATTATATACATTTACTTGAGTTTATCGTTTCAGTATTTTATCTAATATGAGATTTATTCAAATAATGGTTTTAATAGATTTTATAAACATTTATTTACCAAAACATATTTTCAATGACAGATTGTTTGGTTTTATTTAATTTAACTTTTAAAAAAATGGATAATATATTTCTTAATCATTTGTTGCATTATTAGAAAAAAATAATTCTACTTTAATTCAATCAAGTTTTCTTGATCTTTTTTAGCAAAAACTAACAGTTTCATATCATCATTTTTTAATTTTTTCAAAACAACTATCTTCATGATATATTTCTAGTTCATATGTTAAGGAAATTTATCCCTTAGATTATTGTTTGGGAATGCTGGTAGTAGCGGGAACGATAAAACATTTTCCTATATGCTTCGAGCAGTGACTAAAAGCTACACATATTTACATGATCTTACCATTTCTCTTTTTAAAATATCATTCATTTTAATAACATTTAAAATTTGTATATATAAAAACGTTTGAATAGAAACCATTGTGAATAGGGCTATATATATCAACTGAGATATGTAAATCTGTGAGGTACGGCAAATAAAAGAAACACGGGCGATTATACAAATGCAGTTGACCTTATATACGAGTTAATCGATGCGTGAAAAAATATTAGCAGCAAACTCTAACTTTATTTACAAAAGCAGTTATAGAAGTATTTAGTGATGTACTGAAGTAAATAGAAAATACTTTGACCATGCTTTGCGAATTGTTTTTTTTTTTTTTTTTTTTTTTTTTTTAAGTACTTTTGTAGGATCTAAAATTTAAATTGTTTCTTCACATGATATATGCCTGCGTAATGCTTTATTTAAATGTTTTTGTGATTATATTTTATCACATTTGTCAACAAATGTTTACAATACCATATTTATTTTATACTGCGTTTTTATTATGCAAAAATGTATATTTGAAGTCAATAAATCATTAAAGACAGTTTTCCGTCGACATTTGCTGATAATTGTCCAAATGCAAGACAAAGTTGATTTGCGGAGAAAAAATGCTTGAACATGAAATGTTAATTTTAATCAGATCGAACTATCTCTTTTCGTGACTAATTCATTTTAAAACAATTTAATGCATGCATCTTTTATAAGAGACAAGATAAAGTGTAGAATCTAGGCGTAAATCTGCTATACGAATTCCTAGCACTCCCATGAGGCACTGCTCTAAGTTCTGTCTGTATACATTGTTGTTAGAGTGACGCGGTGAAATAGAATCTTATTATCAATTTTTACAATTTTTTGTAGGTAATTTTAAATTCGTATTAATTATAAAATCTCATTTTCAGTGAAGTTAACCAAGTTCAGTATAAAGTTGAACAGTTTTGTATTTATTGCTGTGTTAGTCAATTTTCCTCTATGCTAACTTTTTGACAAGTGATCAGGTTATGTTTTATAAAATGATGTGTTTCGGGTAATATAGAATACCAACTAGACCTAGCTAGTAGATTCTAAACAGCTTTTTGCTGCTTTTCACGTATTACTTGTGCATTTTTAAACGTTGGTTTTCTGCTTTTTTTAATGTATTTTTTCTTCCACTTTAACCCTTTGCCTGTGACGCCCGATCTCAGTTCGGGCAACGAAAATGCGCAAACATTGGAATGCCTGATCTCAGCTCGGGCAAGAGAAAAATCGGTGTTTCAATTCCGTGAATTTAATTCGTCCAATGTCGCATGTAATTTACCATTTCCCGAATAGATGGCGATACTTTCCAGCGAAAGGTTCAGCAGTTTCGCTCCATTTGTTGGATTTTTGTAATTTTCCAGTTCAGAACAAGATTAAAGAGATTTTTTTTTCATTTATGGTACGTTTTTCTCAAATATATTCCACATGCAAGGGGTTAAACGCATTAAAAATGTGTTAAAAAATAGCCAATGTTCGTTCTTAACTAACTTTTAATGTATCTGAATTTTTTTTTCTGTTGACTTACAAATAAAATGTAAATGGTATGACATAATACCCGAACTTCATTTGTAACAAGTTAAAGTCAATAAACAATTAAATACCTTTTCACAGGGAGATTTACAATTAATTATTCAAACTAAGCGTGAAATGTATTTTTTTTTTGAAGAATGAATTGAAAATTTAATAATAAATGTTATGCGCGGATTAGTTGCTCAGCCGACGCGCCAGGTTGCAGCTACTCAGTACAATGTTGACCGTGCAACAAAAAGCACAGTGCGGTATTTGGTAAGTGGAGTCAAAGTCGATAGTCAGCGTACAGCGGCTTTTTCGGAGCTTTTTGTTGCACAGTCAACATCGTACTGAGCAGCTGCTGTCTGGTGCGTCGGCTGACCTTGACGACTGCGCAACTAATCCGCGCATAACACAGACACGCAAACGAATTCTGTTGAACTAAAACCAAACTTGCGTTCACCAGTTATCGTGTAGTGAAAGAATTACTCATTTAACGTAAAAGGTTTTCAATGTTATGATTTTTTTTTTAAATCTAGGCATTATTTTTCGATGACCCTGTACTATGACGTAAATTTAAAATACATATTAATATTTTATTGACACTTTATACTTTTTGCGTATACTTGTGAGTTTACGTTTTAAGCAATTTATCTCACATAGGTTTTATTTAGTGAACGATTTTAACTATTTTTATAAAGCATTTATTTACTAAAGCACAATTTCAAAAATATTATACTGCAATATATTTATTTACTTTTCCTGGAAGTGAAAATATTAAGGCTCCTTTGTTAACGATTTAAATACAAAAAAGAATTAATTACGTTCCAATTAAATTTCAATTAAATCAAATTTTAATTAATTATTAAGTTAATTAATTAATTATTATTATTTTTATTATTTCTTTTGAATGTAACGCGATTTAGAACATTAATAATTTATACTTCTAAAATGAAATACTTGTAACGAATTAGTAATTTTTTTTTTTTTTTTTTGTATCGATATTAATTTGAACTGTGTGCTTTTGCTGCATGTAACCCAAGTTTCATATAGTTTAATGTTTATATTATTTGTCATATTTTTTAATAGAATATTGTAATATATTTTATTTCTTATAACGCCTTTTAAATAAGGATTTTATTTATTTACTTATTTGTTTTATAGAAGTAAAAATAAATACGAATGTAAGTAATATAAAATTGTTGCATCTAATACCTTTGGAAAGCCACAGTAATTACGTAAATTTCCTAAAATAGCATTCGTTTAAATATTAATCGATACGCCTTGTAGGCTGAAGCACAAAATACTGTGCCATTAATAACAACTATTTGCATGTAAATGCGTTTTTAATGCTTTTAAAACACCACAACATCTGTACATATTTACGTGAGATTATCGTTTTAGTATTTAATTTAACATTGCTTCTATTTTATACTATTAAAAGAGCAGTTCTTGTATATTTATTTGTTTATTTATTGATTGATTCTCGAAAACGGTTGTAATGAGTTTTATAAAAAAAAAAAACGACTGATTATGTTTGTTGGGAGTCCGAAAATTGATCCGTAATAATGTTATATGCGGGAAAAATCGTTTTCATGTAAGATCCGCTGTTCGCACGGCTGAAAAACATTGAAAAAAGTATTAAAAATGTAAAATAATTTATTTATTTATACCTAAAGTATCACCAGATCACTAGGATCCGATGTATATTTTCATTAAATATTGAAAGTTTAATAAGCCATTTTTTACACATTTACATTATTTATTTTTAGATTATTTTATTCTAAAAAATAACACGTTGAAAATTATTACGAAAAATACTATGCTGTACACTTCTAATGAACATATTTGTAAAAAGCATAGAGGATTTTTTATATTTCTACGACAATATTTTCCCTATAAATGTGATAATGTAAAAATAACACATTTTCATCAGTCATTTTAATTACGCCAAAGAAAAATGAATATTGGTTCTATAAAATCCAGCATTTTCAGAAATTATTTTCGAATAACTTAATTTTCCACTTGATTAAATTGACAATTTTTTTTCTTAATATTTTCTTTTATGATCATAAAACGATTATTTTAACCTTGAAACTATTTTAAGAATATTATAAAAATAATTCTATTATAGGAACACTAAATCTAATTATTTAAAAAACATTTCATCATTCATTTTTGACATTGTGAAAAAGCTTTTAAATGGAATAAACTGTTTTAATCTGCTTTTTTGATTAATAACGTTTATAACAATTAAATTTAGCATGGTAATTTTTATTAACGGTTTGAAATTTTAAACAATTTAGTTTAATGGGTGTCTGAAAATATTTTTTTTTATTGTAATTCGAGTGTTTAGATTAAAGAAGGCAAAATTAGCTACATTAAAGTGATCCTATATATTAAAGTATCAGTATGTTAAAGTGAGACTAATAATTTCGATAATCATTTAATATCCATCTGATAAGGTTTTAATATTTACATAATAACTGCTATAAAAGTTATTAATGCGCTTTTATGTTCAACAACATAATTTCTCCATTGGGATTTTAAATTATAACAATAATAAAGCAGATCTGTATACTAGAGAAAAAACATTCATAATCACAATATGTTACGAATTGAATAAATAATACACAGGAATAAACACACTCATATAATGTGGACTCGCATTAATGCGTTTCCGCTTAAGGTTTGCGTACGGTTAATGAGAACAATTTTGTTTCTCCATCATCTTTTATTTGCAATTAATGTTAAGGACAACACTTAATACGTAATCATTCGATAATGAGCATAATATTTTAACAAATTGACCCAGAAGAATCGAATTCTTATATCAAATTCTGTACATTATTTCTCCAAAATAAACTTTGGGGTAACTTTGATTACTGTGATATCAAAAGACTGTCAGTGATAATGGCGAGCGGAAAAGAAGCATTCCAATACTAAACGCGTCAGTGGTTCAAAAGTTGCTAAAGGATGTTCACCAATATTACTAATCAAAATGTTATGTAAAATACAAAAATTTTCGAGAATGTATCAAAAAGTAATGCGGCAAAAAAATAAAAATATAAAATATATAAGATCAGATTTTATCTTTTATTTAACTCATTTATGCCTGGCGTCCCATTTTTGGTGGCGTCTCGAATTTTTATAATGTTCTTCTTTTTTATAACATGAAAATTGTATGAAATAATTATCTATTATTTCATACTGTCTTTATCTGTTAGCGAAATATGACAGCATAAGATGGATATTTTTTTGCCTAAAATGAATGACTTTTTCGCAGTTTACAGGTTTTTCATTTTTCAAGATGGCGAAATGTAGAAAATATTTTTTTTTTTTTTACCAAGGATTCAAATATATAAGATGTAATCCTAGCTTGCAGATTTCTTTGAAACACGTATTTTTTTTAATTGTGAATTTATACGCCCAAGCCTATTTTTATGCATTTTTGTAGCGTACAAATTATAGGGCGATAGACACGAGTGGGTATATATTTTTACTATCCATTTAAGGGGTAGTTATTTATGTAAAGTCCTTTTCAAGATGATTATGAAACAAATTGTTTTTAAGCCACAAATACAATTATTCTTAATTTATAATTACAAATACTTATAATGTTATTAGTCTCTGTAAAGAAAGGAACATATTTTTTTATTAATTCATAAAAATACTAATTATAGTGTATAATATGCAATTTAAAAGCTTCTTTTATATAAATTTAGACAAAACATATAATTAGGCATATTATATTATTACAAATGTTATGCATATTCCCATATTTAGTCGTTTACATTTTATAAAATAAATTTTTAAAAAAATAGCGTAATTTTTTTTAGTATTTTTCTAGTTCATTTTGCAAAATTTTAAAGTGGTTTTACGAACAAATTTGAGAAAATAAAAATTCAGGTACAAATGGGTTAATCATAGAAATATGTAGCTAATAAAGTAGCTATTTACTACATTAATACGTAAGAATGTTCATAAATTTGCTGAAACCAACACTCTTGCATTGTAATTTTCTATTTAGAGAGAAAAAGAAAAGCTTTTTGCCAATTTCTTATAATTTTGTATCCTTTGAAAAAACGAAAGCAATAAAGAATAATTCAAAAATATCTGATTTTATACGAATTACTCACTTAAAGAACTGAAACGTTTATATTGAAAATAAAAAATGTTTGTTTTTATCGTGTGTTGACAATTTATGTTACATAATAGAGTAAAAATATCAGAAAAGTCATCCAGAAACAATAATTACTCTTTTTTTCAATCGCATCACTTATCTGTTCTTTTTAGAATGCAAAGAAGTATTGATGTAATTTACAGCAAAATTCAGTTTTTATCACATCGAGACTGGATTTGAAAAATCATTTGAAATAAATAAATAATCATTGTGTTCAATAACAAATGAAATAAAATAAATAAAAAATATATATATAGATCAGATTTGTAAACTAATGTAAGAATACTAATTAAGCAAAAGGGGTATTTACTATATAAATCATAAATAATGATGTTATAAATTTATCGACAGACACATGCTTGTGTTGTAACTGAGAAATAAAAAAATCCTAGTTTTGTGAATTTCTCCCATATACGACTCTAATAACAAAAGAAAACAAAAGACAAAATATATATAAGAAAATTTTTCGTTTACACGAATTATTTTTGAAAGAAAAATCCAAACTCATTTTAAAAACATACTACATAAGGATAACAAAAAGTCTCTATTCTTGCAATGTTTTAACAATTTATCCAAGATAATAGAGAAATAAGAAATATTACAAGAGACAATTTTAGACAGTAATTATTTTTCCCAGAAACAAATCAGTTTCATTTTTCTTTCTTTTCTTTTCATTGTAGAAATTACATTAACTTAAACAACTACAAATTGTAATACTTGGAGCAATATTAGTATACCAAAAATAAAAATAAGATAAAAATAAAAATAAATGAAAGGAAAAGAAAAGACTATATTTTCAAAAAAAGAAAAAAAAAAGATAAAATATGAACGAGAAAACATTATATTTGTCAGTTAATGTAAGAAAACTAAGTAAAACTGTTATTTATTACAGACGTGATAAATATGAACGCATGTAAATTTATACACAAACATGCTTGCGTTGTAATTAAAATAGATAAAAGAATAGAAAATAAAGCATTATTTTTCCAATTTATTTCATGTTTCGTAGTCATCAAAAGAAGTTAATGTAGAGAAACTTTAAAAGTGAATTCTTGAATACAATATTAATATTTTAAACGTAAAAAACTCAACTTACTTAAAGAACACATGTAAAAGTCGCAAAAAAAATCTTATTATGTTTTGACATTTTACGCGTACTTGAAAAATGAAAATGAAAAACAAAACACTGTTTTATCAAATTCTTATGTAATTGACTCTACGAAATAAAACAATGGAAATACTGTGTAAGAACATTCTTATTTTATACGAGTTATTTTAAAAGAAAATTCGAACTCTACTTAAAAAACAAACATAAAATATCAAAATAAAATGTTCTCACCATATTTTGATATTTTATACAGTATAATATAGAGTTAAAAAATATTAAAAAAAACATCTTGAGACAGTAATTACTTTTTCATGACTTTTAATCTTTCTTTTTATTTCTTGTCTTTTCAATGTAAAAATTAAATGAACATAAACAACTACAAAGTGTAATTCGTGAAGCATAGATAATAAGTTTAACAAGCAATTTGAAATGAAAACAAAAGGTTTTATTTTCAATGCAATAAAAAAGAAAAAGTATGAAATAGCAAACTTTATATTTGTCAATTAATATACGAAAATTATTTAGATTAAACTGTTATTTAATACATGTATGGAGAATAAGAATGTACATAAATTTACCAATACATACATGTTTGTGTTGCAATTGAAATAGAAAATAGAAAATAACATAAAGCACTAATTTGTCAATTTACTTCGCATTTCGTTGTCAACAAAAGAAGATAATGTAGAGAAACCCTATACGAATATTCTTCTGTAATAATTGATAATGGATAATTGATAATAAGATAACATTTGCAAATTACAAAAAAAAAAAAAAAAAAAAAAAAAAAAAAAAAAAACATGTTTTGACATTTCATGCAAAATAATAGAGTATTAAAAATATTACAAAAGCCGTTTCAAACAATTACTTTTTTTTTCATGACAGAAATCATTTTCGTTTTTTTTTTTATTTTTTTATTCGAAGATTAATTTAATGTAAACGAATTAAAAATATAGTTCTTCTTTCATAAATATTAGATTTGATAAGGAGTTTGAAAAAAAAAATGACTGTATAATTAGTGGAAAAAAGATATAAAATTAAATATTAAACATGTTTATTAATGTAAGAAAAGTTATTTATCAACGTTTATCGATGAAGACAATTTAGTGTAATCTAGATGTGTAAAAAATATATAACAGACAGATACAAAATAAATAAACAATAAATAGCTAAAGATAAAAGGAATGTTCTTGAACTTGTTCCTTAATCTTTTATTTTTTATTCCTTTAATTTTTAGATTGGGAAATGTTTTTCTTTGCATTAAACTATAATAATTTGACTTAACAGTAAGAATAGATTAAGCACCTTTATACTGCTTAATGGTGTTGTCAAAATTACTTAAGATTTACTGATAGGTGAAATGGGTTAGCTCAAATGTTTTTAATTAAACTTATAATGAGTATCTTTTAAAAATGATTGAATGCGTTTCAATATTTTTGCGAAGTTTACAGAATTTTAGATGAAAGTAATAAAAAAATGCTTGTTTAAATATGAAAATGAAATTTGTCGCATAATGCTAGTAAACAGGTATTTTGTGAGTAAAAAAGATGTGATGCATTTAATAATGCTGTTGACCAGCTTTCTAGGTTTTTGGGGTCGCATGTGTTTTTTGTTTAATGAAGTTTTCCAGTTATTGGTTTTGATGGTGCAACTGACCATAGTTTTAAAAAATCCCTACCGACTCGGCCTATAGGAACAGGTAAATATCAAAGTTAAGTACAAATTTCACCAACAGAAACTGAATCAAAATTAGAGATGAACCCAGTTTAACAGTTTTATCTGGCCGTTTTTTATGGGTTTTTAATTTCAATTTTCTGTAAGAGCTGTTTTTATCTGAATCATGTTAATACGACAATTTTACTTTCAACCCCCCACGCCCTCCTGTTTTCTGTAGGTGTTGTTCTTTTCGAAATTTTGTCAATATAAAAATTGCATATAATATTAAGAAGATTTATAATAAATTTTAGCGGATTTGATATCTTGAGAATTGACGAAGTTATAATTTTTTTTTCTCCCTAAAACCCTGTGTTTTTCGCCCCTTGAGCCCATTTCCAATTTTATCAAAAATCTGAGATGCATAAATTATCGGCACTTTTTCTAGAAGTAATAACAACTTTAAACTGATTTCATATGATAAGAAGTTATGAGGTTTTTTTCGGTTTTAACAAAACCCCTCCCTATTTCCACCACTTGGTCCGTTTTGCAAATTAACGAACTTGACCGATATTTTCTTCCTCTTGATTTTATGTGCAGAATTATGGAAGTTATAGTGTCCATAAAAAAATATAGATAGATAGATAGATACATAGATAGATACTCGTAGATAGACATAGTTTTCAACTGAGGGTGGTTTTGGGTTCTATGGGTCATGATAGGCGTAGATCGGAAAAACATTTTCAGAAATTCCAACATAGGGGAGTATGTAATAAGTAGTATTTCTTACGAAATGTACCTAAAACGTTTCGTTATCAGCTATTTTTAACCCCGATTTACATAAATGAAACACACTTTTGAATTATATAAAAAGAACCTTGCAATCAGCGGTGCGATATCAGAAAAATCTGAGTCAAATCTGACTGATAAAGACTAATAAACTGGATAATCATTTTACTTCCATCGGATAATATTTTAATATATACATAATAAATGCAATAAAATTTATTAATGCGGTTTTATGTCAAAACAAAATTCTCCATTGTGATTTTTAATTACAAGAATCATATAGCAGACTTGTGTACTAGAAAAAAACATTCATAACCACAATATATTACACACTGAACAAATAATTCACAGGAATAAGCACACTCACATACAGTAAACTCTCATAATGCGTTTCCGCTTAAGGTATATATACGGTTAATGAGAACAATTTTGCTTCTCCATCACCTTTTATTTGCAATTAATGTTAAGGACAATACTCCATGCATAATCAATCGAGGATGCACAAAACTTTTTCACAAATTGATCAAGAAAAATTGAATTTGGTTTTCTATAATATTTCTCCTATAGAAACTTCGGTGTAACTTTGGTTATTGTTATATCAATAAACTGTCAGTGATAATGGTGAACAGAAAAAAACATTCCACCACCAAAAACATCAGTTGTTCAAAAATTGCTAAATCGCCGAGATTACTTATCAAAATGTTATGTAAAAGACAAAATTTTTGAGTATGTTCCAAAACTTTAAAAATAACGCGGTAAAAGGTCATTGGCTGAACTATCGCAAATAAAAGGGAAAAAATAATTGAAGTTAAATAATGTAAGTAAGGCAATTTCTTTGCCTATTTTATTTGACCTGAGTAAATTATTTTTTTGCGTTTACAAATAGTCATTAAGTTGCTTTTTTGAAAAATTATCATATTAAAGAATATTTTTTATCATAAAATTTGTAAGCTATTTAGTTTCTGCTAAAAACTGAAGTAAAATTATTATAACCCCATTTAAATGTTTACATTGTTTAATACGATTAATTACTGCGGACGAAAAAATTACTCCACCCTTGAAATTCCGCACTAATGAGAGTTTACTGTACTCCCAAACAAATCAGACATCAGAAAAAAAAGAAAGAAAGAAATTAGATTAAACACATGCCGTATAAATTTTTATTTTGATTTGTAACTATGAAATTACTCAAAACATTTAAACTATGTTCTCGGTGGAAAACATTTCTTACACTCTTTTTGCTCTCAATTTTGCTTTCAATAGTTTGTCCCTGTATAGTTTTGTAAATTGGAACTGTACTGCTCGGAAAATCGATCGTCTGAATAATCCATTGAATTGTCATTTACTTCACATGCAATATTCGGTAGTTCCACATTGCCACTTCAGTCACCTTAATTTTTGTTTTAAACAACGCAAATGGCACCTTTTAGTTATCTTCTCTACCTCTTCTCATCAGTTTGCAATAAAAAATAAGCAAAATTACAGTCGCATTCCACTCAAAAAGAAACAAAAAACACCGATGGAGGAATATTTTAATTTTATGTTTTCAATTTTCCCCAAAAACACAAGATATTTGGCTGCATGCTGTGAATATCAATCCGGCCGGACGCGCGCCGGGCCTTATATACCCGGAATGTGTATTTTTTTTACAATTGTCACCATTACCTTTTTAAAAGTAATCTTCAACGTATTTTAGCGCAGAATTGTCTCCGTCTAAATAAGGTGACGAGTATTATTTATATTTATTGGCGACAAAGTAGAAACCATATTGGCAAAAAAAATACCTCTGTTTTGCGCAGTAGCACACACCCGCTAATATTTAGATATATAAATCTGGCCTTTCATATTAAATCAATCTATAGAATAATGTAGGTAAATTTCTCACCTTTATGTTTCCACTGCAGCAATCCCTAGTTATACTGTATGGCCGATGTATTCGTGTTGGCTATTCTTTGATGAAATTCTTATTATACATTTCACTGTAGTGTGAAAAAAGGTTTGTCTTATATCAATTTCAAAACACATGATGAAAATTCACTAATGAGACTATTTTTTTTTGTTTTCTTGGCTGTATTATATTATATATATTAGCATACACAATTATGCTGCATCTTACTGCAGCTATTATAAATCTTACATGTTTCTTATTTTAAAGTTAGTATCATAATAATCAAAATGTCATAAAGTTTTTCCGTTCTTTTCAGTAATCACGTGAGTCTTTTGTATCATGCGTGGGAAGGAATAAACAGGTTTTATTTATGATTATTGCTGTTCACTTTTGATAAATATAATTTAGATATTTTAACAGTTCGATGATTATATAATTATTTGCAGTCTAATTTATTTTGATAAGAATTCGAAAATGTTATTTTCCTTGAAAATTATCGTTTCAATTTCCTGTTTTTGTTGTTTACTGCTGATCTGAGGATGGTTATATTTCCATCAAACCATTCATACCCTGGGTATGCGCACGTTCTCCCGGGTAAGGGGTCTTGTATCTTTTAAACACGACGAAATTTAACGGAAAAATTCAAAGTTTGAATTAGTCTATCTTCAAAACCTTTTTATTTATAAATATGAAATTTTGGATATTGATTAAGCAGATTGTGCTTTGTAATATGCTGTCATTAGAAATTTATTAGCCTTTTACAGAATTTATGTATTGTTGAAATCAAAATAGCTCTTTTTTTTACTTCATAAGTCATTGCGCGCATGATATCTTGAGAAAATATGCATGGATTGTCATGAAATTTGATAAAGATACTAAACATATATGTGTATTTAAAATTAACTACTCTTAGACCAAATTATTTCATTAACTATATAAAAAAATAGTTTTGTAAAAAAAAAAAATAAATAAATAAATAAATAAATAAATAAATAAAAAATAATTTTGTATTTTTAATGAACAAAAATAGTCATAACCAAAAATATTAGCATTGTAAATACTTAAAAGTAGTTCATTTGTGTTTAGTATCTTTACGAAATTTCATGACAATCCATGCATACTTCCTCAAGATATCATGCGCGCAATGACTTAAGGAGTAAAAAAAAGAGCTATTTTCAGTTCAACAATACACAAATTCTGTAAAAGGCTAATAAATTCCTAATGGCAGCATATTACAAAACACAATCTGTTTAATCAGTATCCAAAATTTCATGGTTATACATAGAAAGGTTTTGAAGATAGGCTAATTCAAACTTTTAAGTTTTTCATTAATTTTAGACGCGTTTAAAAGGTACAAGACCCCTTAAGGACAAGCAGACTTATGATCATTTTCATCCATACACTCTAACTGATAACGATAAAGTGGAGAGAAAATTTAGAAGGTTACAGAGTGAGTAATATTAGGATAAGTATGTAGTCTGGTTCAGATTATCTTGACATCCCATCCCTGACTGCAAGGTCTTTCTTATGTAATTCAAAAAATATTGGATGTAACAATAACTGTCAAGAAAACTTCTTAAAACTATGAAAAGCCTAGAAAGTTTCACTATCAATACCAAAGTCTTCATAAACAACTTGATTACACAAAACTCACATGTGACCACAAAAACCTAGAAAGCCAGTCGACAGCGTTATTGACCCCTTGCCTGTGGAATATATTTGAGAAGAACGTGCCAAAAATATATTTTTCTTCTCTGAATGGTTTGAATGAAATGGGAAGAACTGCAAAATTACAAAAATCCGACAAATTGCGCGAAACTGCCGAAATTTTCGCGAGAAAGTATCGCCATCTATTGGGAAAATCGTAAATTACATATTTTTCATTGGACAAACAAAGTTCGGTCTTCACGGAATTGAAGCACCGATTTTTCTCTTGTCCGAATTCAGGTCTGTCATTCCAAAATTGGCGCATTTGCGTTGCCCGAACTGAGTTCGGGCGAAGGCAAGGGATGCTCAGCATCTCTTTTACTTACAAAATACCTCTTTACAAGAAATCTGCGACAAAATATCATTTTAATAATTAAACAAGCGATTTTTTGTTACTTTCATCATAAATACTGTAAACTTCACAAAAAATATTGAAAACGTGTTCAGTATTGTTTTTTAAAAGCTACCCATTATAATTTATTTAAATCTTTTAACCTAACGCATTTCACAGAAGAGCAAAATTCAAATAATTTTGGTAACACCATTTAGCAGCGTACAGCTACTTAATCAATTCTTAATGTTGAGAAAAACTGTCAATTTAATGAAAAAATATTTTCCAATGTAATTTAATAAAATTAAAATATTAAGGAAAAGTCTCAAGCGCATTTCTTTTACCTTCAACTACTTATTGTTTATTTATTTGTTTATGTTGTATCTTTCTATTATATTTTTTTACATCTCTGCGTTACATTAAATGATCTTCAACAATGAAGATTGATAAATTGCCTTACGTTAATAAACAAGCTTAATATTATATTTATATTTTTTTTTCAGTGATTATATGCTCTTTTTTTTTTCAAAATGTTTATCAAATCTAATGTTCATGAAAGGAAAACTATATTTTTAAATCGTTTTCATTCCATTAATCTTTTAATTAAAAAAATGAAAATTATTTCAGTCATGAAAAATTAGTAATTTTCTCATGTTTGCTTTTGTAATATTTCTAATTCTCTATTGCATGGAATGTCAAAACAAGTTTTTTTTTTATATTTGCAAATTTTAACTCCGTTTTTTAAGTGAATTCAGTTTTTTTGTTTAAAATACTAATTATTATTTAAGTATTACAGTAGAATATTCTTATAGTGTTTCTCTACATTATCTTATTTTCTTTATTTCGTAACGTGAAATAAATTTGTAAAATAATACTTTATTTAATTTTTTTCTTCTACCTCAATTAACAACACAAATATACATATATTGGTAAATTTATGTACATTCTTTTTTTTATGCATGTATTAAATAAATATTTGACATAACTAATTTTCACACTTTAAATGACAAATACAATTTTTGATTTTTTTCTTCTTTTTAATCTCATTTTAAAAAATCATTTTCTTTTCTTTTCCAAATGCTTATTAAATCTATTATACATGCTTCAAGAATTACACATTGTAGTTGTTTACGCTCATTTAATTTTAATAAATGAAGATTTAAAAATCATGAAAAAGTAATAATTATCTCAAGATAGATTTTTATATTTTTATTTCTCTATATTTCTTGCATAAAATATCAGAACATGGCGAGAACAAACTCTTTTAATTTGGTATTTTTAAGGGTGTTTTTTAAGTAGCGTTCGGATTTTCTTTAATAATAATTCGTATAAAATAAGAATTTTTTTACATGGTTATTTCCATTGCTTTATTTCGCAATTAGATGGAAATAGGAAGAAATTGGTAAGATAGTGCTTTCATTTTTCAATTACATGTAAAATGTCAAAACATGATTAAAAAAAGGATTTTTTTATTTGCGACCTTTATATATGTTCTTTAATTGAGTTTAGATTTTCGTTTAAAATATTAATAAGTAATTAAAGTGCACTCTCTAATTATTAAATTGCAATTTAAAGTGCTATGTTTAATTTTATATTTAATTAAAGTGCAATTTTCTTATAGAGTTTACGTACATCATCTTTTTTTATGAACATGAAACATGAAATAAAGCCAAAATAAGGCTTTATTTTATATTCTATTATATATTTCAATTACAACGCAAGCATGTTTGTGTAAAAGTTTATGTACATTCTTATTTACTACGCGTGTGATAAATAACAGTTTTACTTAGCTAGTTTTCTTACATTAACTGACAAATATAACGTTTTATAATTCATATTTTATCTTTTACTTCATTGAAAATAATGTTTTTTCTTTTCCTTTGAAATAACTTTTTAAATAGACTACAATTGCTTCAAGAATTGCACTTTCTATTTGTTTACGTTCACTTAATTTTTACACTGAAAAGAAGAGAATGATAAAAAACTGATTTGTTTCTGCGAAACAATTACTGTCAGTATACTACTGAGTAATTACTGTCTCAAATTGCCTCTTGTAATATTTCTTATTTCTCTATTATCTGGAATAAATTATCAAATCATGGCGAGAACAGCGTCTTATAATTTGTTATCTTTATGTCCGTTAATTAAATGAGTTCGGATTTTTCTTTTAAAAACTATTCCTAGAAAACAAGCGTTATATATATGTTATATAATTTTTTTTTACTTTTACCATTCATTTAAATTATTCTAAATTGTCGGCCTATTCATTATTTCCTTTTTTTTAATACGCTCTATTATTTATTTCTAATTAAATTCCTATAATTTTAAAATGCGTATCTTAATAATAAATTTATTCCAAAACGTAATCTAAACTTTTAATCCCTTCATTAATTTTTATCGTCTGCCAAACTGTAAAGTTCTGAGCGCAGTTATTTATTTTTCGAATGTTTATCAAAACCATTTTTACATTTTTATTCTATTTCATCTCATTTTCCCGCCCGCGAGGCGTCAGCCTTTTCACATCGAAATCCTTCCAGTAGCCGCGTCGGGATTCTTTCCTGTGACGTTTCTTGATCGCTCTTCATTGGCTGAGTGTCGGATCCCAGTTTCAGTTCGAAGCTCGTTCGTGATTATGGTTGGGTTAGCCTGAAGTTTCCATTTCAATCGGAATTCCTCCGCGCAATCTAATAAATAGTTCGAGCATGAGCTTAGAGAAAGAGATTTTTGTGCTGTTTGATTGTTTACATAACCTGTTCCCCGGTGTCCTAAGCCATGTAGAATAATCATTTCGTGAATTAACATCTACTTCGCATGAGTAACTAGTTTATGCTCTAGTGGAATGCTCTGATTTCTCATCTTGTGGGAATTGTTTAGTGTTGTTATGTTCTGATGGAATAAACAGTTTCCTATGACTACGTTTCCATGTGTTTAATTGGGAAAACCACATATTTCTTCATACGCATTTTTTTCACCACTCACGCGGGCTAACCTGCCTTATTTTCATCATGAATAAATAAGAGTTTGATTGGACTCTACAATATTATCATTGCTCTACAGCTGCTAAATTTTCACAGAGTTGATACCTCCACTAGCGATGCTTGTGCTAAGTGGTATGATTGCTATACAACATCACCAGCGGCTGATTAATATGTGGTACTAATCCAGTAATATGTCGTAAAAAGCACGACGTGATATTTCAACTACACCCATTAAATTGTTTCGTAATATATATATATATATTATGCAGTGCGCCCACGTATAACCTGACCGACCTTTATTTTCACAACCGTTGGTCCTAGATGCATACTTCCAACTACAAAAATGTTTTAAACAAGGTAAAGAATTATTTTTACGAAATTAAAATTTTTGTACGGTCCCCCGGTCCCATAAGTGATATTTAGTAAATATTTACTCTGACACTAAAAAGTAAGACAAAAAAAAGTTTCATTCATCTAGCATTAAAAGTGACCGAGTTAAGAAACTTAGAAATGCATGACTTATACCCCTTTTTTGCGCTTTTAAAAACAGATGATTTCGGCCATTCTTTCAGGTGTCGTATATAAAGGTCGTACTACTTGTACTATTTATTTCAAGGTATCTGAACTTTGAAAGAAATCGTACAACTATTACGATTGTGTTAACTTTTATTAGTTAAGTTTCAGATTAGTTAAAATAATTGCATTTTAACATATGTTTTATTTTGTAAGGATTTGAGGCTATGATTTATTTTAACAAAAATTATGTTATTTTCATAAGGTTATATCTATATATAGCTTAACTTGCAACGATCGTCTTTCCAGTTTAAAACTTGTACTCGAACTTTAACTCACTTTCAAATGTCCGATCTAAGTTAACTTTTACATACTGACTTAAGGACAGTTGGAAGTCAAATTCGTGAAAAAATTCGTTTTTTTTTTATTTTGTTATATTTTGAATCTTTTTATTCTTCCCCTTTCGCATGGTATATTACTTTAATTTCTACGACAACAAGAAGTTAAAAAAAAATAAGTTATTCAGTTTGCTTACATCATACATAAACATTACATACGTAAACATTAAACACAATTATCTCAAAATGTTGTTTTAACTTCGATGTACCTTTTTATAGAAACTAATACATATTATTTTGTTTGCAACCTTACCAAAATATTACACACCTATTCCTGATTAATCTGAAGTGAACTTTTGTTACAAACATTTGTACCAAATTTTTATAAAAAAGATTTCTTTGAAAAAATGCAAGGTTTTTTGTTGATTAAAAGTGATTTTTATTTCAGATTTAAAAAAAAAATAACTAAATGATATACCATAAATACCACATACCAGAAATACCACATACCATAAATACCACATACCAGAAATATGGCTTTCAATTTTGAAAAGTCAATGAAAATTCCATTTTTTCAGCTAGTCTTTCTTCGTTTACATCTTTGATTAAAAGATGGCGCCACTGAACTCTTTATTTGGGAGTAAGAAGTTTCCGTTAGAATGTTTTGAATTTTGAATTGATTTCAAAATGTAGCATGTAAAGAGTTTGTTGTCGATTTATATTTTAGAAAATTTTTCTCCTGATGAAGGTTTTAAAGAATAAACCGAAACGTAGAGTTTTATGTTAAACTTGTGTATAAATTGTACGTTGGATAGCAACACCTATTTGTTTTGTATCGATATTACAACGTAAAGTCCTTTATTATTATTAAATGATATCTGTTTAAAAAGTTGATTTAACTTTATTAGAAATTTTTCATATTATGTACGTAAAAAAATAAAGTTAATATCTTTGGTAGTTTCTGAGAAAAAGTACATTAATTTAACGTGTATATATGGGGACTTCCAACTGCCCTTAAATCCGATGACAATGTAATATTATTATGATTTTCGACGCTTACCATCTTATACATACTTATATTAGAAGATAACACAAAAACAAATCGGATAGATTACCGTCAACAAGTTTAAGAAAGAGCTTTAGATTAGATAACATAAACCTGCCATTGTTGTGTTTTTTAACTTTTATAATTACGTTTTATGTATTTTTTAGCACTGAATAAAAAAATTGCTTTCGCTTTTAACCATCATGTCAGGATTTTTCGGAAATCGTAAATTTCAAGGTCAAAAAATAACGAAAAATCTGATATTGTAAAAGAGATGTAAGACTTTCTTTTATTCACTTTAATTTTCTTTAATTCAATAATTTATTCAATTTTTTGGCTTATACTGGTTTTTTTTACAGCTAAACAGCTCAGGGGTCCGATGAGGTTTTGGAGGGGAGGGGGATCACCATTAACTTTGAGCTTTTTAACAATGAAATTTGCGATTTGAAAAAAATCTTGACGTGATGATTTAAAATGAAGACATTTTCGTATTCAGCGCTAAAAAATATATACGAATCAATTTTTAAAAGCTAAAAAACATGTCACATCTCAAAATTTGAAAGGCAGTGTAATCTAACATCATTTTAAAATATGTATCATTTTGTAAAGAATTGAGGCTGTTGTTTTTCACCCTTTTATTTAACAAAAATTCTGTTATTTTTATCTTACTATTATAAAGCACTACTGATTATGTTAATATTTCAAATTACTTTATTAATTTTGTATGAGTTTGTGCACTGTGATTTTATGTATTGTACATGATATACATTTTTATTTTCAATACCAGTGATTAGACAAATATTATACTCTTCCTTGACTTGAACAACAACCCTTTTGTCATGATCATATCTAACTCTAAAACCACCTTGTCATTCTGAGAAAGGATATATTAGCATTATCTCTATTTCTAAATGGTCCCCATACTATGCATGATAACTTTGAACTCAAATTTCTCAGTGAATACTGCTCGTACAGATACGAAACTTTTTGTGTCTGCAATAATTTTTAATAGACAAAACGTCCCTAAATATAAGTATTGGGACGTGAAAGCTGTATAAAAATTTAGATTCTGTAATTCTTCACTAATATATATATATATATATATATGTATATATATGTATATATATATATATATATATATATATATATATATATATATATATATATATATATATATATATATATATATACACATGGAGAATATTTTCGCTGACACAATAAAAATACTACCTTGATACCAGAAATACGACACTTTCTCTTTAAAACACTTATATTGAAGAGTAATTATTTACACGATATATACAAAGAAGATACTATTTACAAAATGACAAATACATCTTCATTTCGTCATCATGTACACATCTATTTTGTCTTTTTACCTCTCTTTCTAACATTCTTTAGCATATCTCACTCGTTCACCTCTAAAACGCAATCGAACGTTCTTTCCTGTTCCACACCAACTCTCTTCATTTCCGTTCTGTGGCTGGATTTAAGCCACGCCTCCTCTATTCAGACGATATCTAGAGTATCTAGCTATATCAGAGTTACGAGCTGATGGCACTTCAAATGCTAAGCGCTGTAGGCACGCAGCTAATTGAAATCCCACAACTTCGGCCGTGCTGAGCAGGCATTCAGCCTCGGATGCATCCTTGTAGGCTGGAAGCAGCAGCTGGATCACCTGGAAAGATTTTTAAAAAAAGACAGCAGCATCCAAAGTTCTATTTTCAAAAAAGAAAGGCATTATTAGTAAAATCTCTCATCAAAATTTAAATTATTTCTTGAAAAAAATTCTTATTCTCTTTTTTTCTCTTTTACGTCTTTTCGTCGTTTTTTTTCTTACTCTTTTCATATGATTCGTCTTCTCTTTTCTTACGTCTTCCCGTTTACCTTTTCCTTACATCTTTTCGTCTTCTTTTTCCATACGTCTTTTCGTCTTCTTTTTTCTTACGTCTTTCCGTCTCATTTTTTTTTGCATTCCTTCGAGATTAATTTTTTCAAAATCGTTTTTAAGTGTCAGTCTGGTGGTGTGTAGTAGTCAGGGTAGTGTCATAATTGGTGAATTTCTTCTTTTTTTTTCTCGGTGTCAAGCTTCATCAGTCCACGGCTTCATGTATTCATCGCAAGCACTGGTAACCATTGGATCTTCATTAAATCCAACTTTCTTTACATCGTAGGTGTCATTACTTTTTACTTTTCTGACTTTGTAAGGACCTAAATATTTTGATTTTAACTTCAGACCTGTACTTTGTTGTGTGCATTTTATAGCAACCATATCATTAATTTTAAATTTGTTAGGCTTTTTTAGTCAGAGATTATAAGTTCTGCGGTTCTCTTCTTGGACTTTTAAAATTTGTCTTTTAGTGTCTTTTTCAATTCTTCACGATTATTAATAAAATCGGATTGTATTTCAGCATTCAAAAGACTAGTAATCTCAATGTTATTTTTTAGTTTCATCTTAATACCAAGCATCAGCTCGAAAGACGTTGTGATAATGCTTCTTTGAAAGGTCGAATTTATCACTTGTTGGACATCACTTACATGTGTGTAGCACTTCGTTGGATTATCTACAGATAATTTCAGCAGGACAGATATTATGACAGAATTTAAACGCTCGACTTGGCCGTCAGCTCTTGGTAACCCTGTGGTAATCGGGATGTGTTTAATATTTTCTCTGACGCAATAATCTTCAAAAGCTTTAGAAGTAAAGGCGTGACCTTTATCTGAAATTACGCGAAATGGACTTCCAAAGACAGTTTTCTGGATTTCTTATTTAGAAATTACTTCCGCAGTGTCGGTAGATTTTGTGGGATACAACCAAACAAATTTTGTGAATGCGCCAATGACCGAAAAAATATGTTTATAATTTTTATTCGTGCTCTCCAATGGACCTAAGTAACCAACATGATACGCATGTAACGGAGTTCCTTCGTTTTCTATCGGGTGTAGCAAACCTTCTTGTTTATCAGATTTTCGATTAATTAAAATAAAGAGAACACAATTTGATATCCATTTCTCGATTTGTTTTAACTTTGGGGATGTAGATATCATTCTTTAAAATTTTTCCGTTCGTGCGACTGTGTAATGACCTTTTTCGTGAGCGGCCTTAATTATAGTCATTTGCATTTCATCTGGGACAACTAATAAATCATTACCATTAACACATTTTAAAGAATATCATTTTTAACTAAATAATCATCATAAGATTTTACTTTTAGAATTCCTTTTATGATTTTAATATGCTCGTCAATTTCTTGAGCTTGGATATTTTTTAAAGTTAAGCTATCCTGGATTACCATACAAATAGTATATCTGCTTAATGTATCAACATGCCTCACACTAATACCGTGTCTATGCTCAATAGTATAATCGAAATCAGATAACATTATTGCCCATCTAGCTATTTTTGTACTCATTTCTTTCTTATCCATAGTCATTTTAAATGCATTACAGTCGGTTACAATTTTGAATGGAATACTTAGCACATACACTCTAAACTTTTTCAAGGCTTCAATTGCAGCTAAGACCTCTAATTCATAGCTAGTATAATTCCGTTCAGCTTCAGTTGTTTTTTTACTGGCGAAATAAACTGGATGAAATTGATTATCTACTGGAGATTGTTGCATTAATACAGCTCCATAGTCACCACATCGGATTTCGGTCACGCTTTTGGGATTGGAAATTGAAGGTTCTGGTAACAAAATGCGTTTGAGTTCATTAACCTCTTGACTTGGAAAGACGTGCTATGTACTTCGCCTTGGATTAACACAAGAAAGCCCGCGAGCAGTCATTTTGACTGCTACCAAATGAATACGAACCAGAAATTTTTTTTATAAAACTAATTTAAAAGATACAAAGAAAAAAACTAGATAAATGGATAAGTTAATAATTTTAAATAAAAATTCTGGTGCGAAATATATTTCTAAAATATGGACGAGATGGTCACGGGCTTCTGCCAATTAATTTCCAGCGCAAGAGGTTAAAAGCTTTCTGTTCTTCTGCATCAAATTTAAATTTTGAATATTTTCTTAACAGGTCATTTAACGGTTTAGCTACAACCGAATAATTTCTTATAAACTTTCGAAAGTATCTTGTTAATCCTACATATCTTTGAATATCTTTGGTACACTTTGGTTAGAGAAAATGTATTATTGCTTTTGTTTTCAATGGGGAGGGACATAATTTACCATTTATGATTCTATACCCCAAAAAATCAATTTCACGCTTCAAAAAATTGCATTTTTTAAGATTTAATTCCAACCCGTATTCCAATGCAGGTTCAAGAACAAGTTTTAATTTTTCTAGATCTTCATCCATATAAATGACTACTGTGTGACCTTTTAATAGGTTTCAAAATACATTATAAATATATTTTTAAAAAACCCTAGGGCTTTTGGTCAGCCCGAATGGACACTTTAAAAATTCGTACTGTCCTTCATGAGTGACAAAAGAGGTGTATATCTGGGAGTCTTCTTCAACCTCTACATGGAAAAAACCGTTTTTTAAATCTATGGTTGTAAATACTGTCATGCAACCAACCTTCTTTTTAACCTCTAACGTAAAGCGAAGTGAAGAGACCGTCTCCCCAACGGTAAGTGAATCGAAGTGAAGAGGGGAGACCAGCAGTTGTGGTAGTGTTCGTCGTATGTGTAGGATGCAAGAAGGCATCCGAGGTAATATTGGTTTGGTTTTGAGGAATAATATGGGTTGTTTTGGTGGAGCATTGTTATTTATAAATGGTAGTCAAAGTGTATATATCTTTAGACAAGTGTAAATATTTTGTAAATAGGATTCTGTGTTTTTTTTAATATCCAATTTCTGGTGCCATCCTCGGTTGTCATGACATCACAGCACGCTCTCTTACGAGAACCAGAGATATTTCTAGAAATTAGATAGTTCTACAAATTAAATAAAAATGTGTTTATTAGATTGCGGAGTTTGGATTGCGAAATAGAGGTGAGCGATTTATTTTACTTTTAATTGTGTGATAAGATACTGTTAATTTTGTTCTAAAATGTTTAAGAACGTCACTAAAGCGGATTTGCTTATTGTTCTGCAAGAAATCGGCGAAGAAGCTGATTTGGGTTTGAAAGTAGCTGAATTAAAAGATTTGTTATTGTTATCTATAGAATATTTAATAGATAAAGAATTTGTAACTGATTTTTTATCGAATACAGTTACAGAGCGGAAAAATGCAGAGGAAGAAAATAAATTTCGCTTGCAAGAACAAACGGGAAACGAAAATTTGTCCCATAATGAAGGGGAAAGCACATCAGTATCATTAGATAAACTTATAAAAGCAGTTCAATTTTTGGCTATTTCAGTGCCTAAGAAAAACGAAACATGGAATCTGTTCTTTGATTCTTTAGAAAGAGCATTTAAACATAAAAATGTTCCGAAGGAATATAAATCTGAAATCTTATTGAAATTAATAGGCGAGAAAGCAGGAAATGTTCTTGTATACATTGGTGATGAAGATTTGAAAGATTACGATAAAATTAAATCTTTAATTTTGAAAGAATATGAACCATCCCCATTCTCTTGTTTACAAAATTTTAGAAACGCTAAAAGATTACCTGGTGAAACACATAAACAGTTTGCTTCACGATTAAGATCCTGTTTTCTACATTATTGTAAAATTCGTAATGTTAAAATTTTTGATTCTCTTATTAACTTAATAATATCGGATGAAATTTTCGAAACATTGGATAGCGAGCTTGCAGTTAAACAGGGAGAAAGTTGGCTTTGCCTGATCAGTTATCAAGGGATTGTGATATTTATTTTACTGCAAAAGACAGATCTTTTGATGAAACAAAATTTGAGAAACGACCTACTTATCGTGAAATAAATATGTTCCGCCACAACTAAGGAAAAATCAAATTACATCTGAGAACAAATATTTCTCAAAATCACGTGATTGTTATATTTGCAATTCATCTTTTCACCTAGCTAGATTTTGCCCAAACCGTAGAAATAAATATGATAAACCTAATAAACAAAATGACGAGCAGGGTCAGGAAAAGTCTAAACCGCAGGGAGATACAAACAAATTGTACTCGAAAGATAATCCAGTAGTCACTAATGTTAATTCCATACATTTACAAACTAACGATCAATTAAATGAAATTAGTTTTTATCCTTTAAAAAAAATCATCCTTTATATTGAAGGAAAGCAAATTGAAGCGATCGAGGATTCAGGTACAGAGATCAATATTTTAAATACCTCATTAATTCCCGATTTGAAAATCGAAACTAAAGGAAGTGTTGTTTTAGAATCGGCCTTTAAGGGGAAACGTATCTAGAAATTCAGAACGTAGACAAAATTTGCAACAAATTAGATATATGACATTATGACTTACGATGAAGGGGAAGGCGGACCTGCTTCGGAACATGCGCACGGTGCTGCGTGGACTAAGTTGCGCAAATCTACTTAACCACTCACATGTTTACCTTCGCCCTCCCATCTTCCCTCCGAACTTTCCTTATAAGGTTTACGTTAATTTTTTTGGGTCACTGAATACGAATTTTTAGCTTACCCCCAAAATCCCCCCCCCGAATCCCCCCCAAAATAGTTGTTATTAACTTAAATTTCTTATTATTTTAGGGGAAAAGCATTACGAAATTCAGAAACTAGCCAAAATTTGAAACAAATAGGATAAATGACATTATGACGTAAGATAAACAGGGAGAAAGGGGGCTGCCTCGGAACTTTCCCCGCGCGCTTTTCTCAAAAACCAATTTTTTTCAAAAAATCGAACCTAATGGCTTCGTTTTACTGAAAATGCTTATTAAATTTATTATTTATGAACTAATTTATTATTAACACTATTAAAAAATTATTATTATACGTTTCGTTGAATCTTTAAATATTTCTTTTTCTAAATTTCTATAAATATCCATTAAAGTAAGATTTTATTAAATTGTCATTTTATATTTTTCTAGCATGTTTTTTTATAATACTAAATCTGTTTATTATCAGTATAATTAATAATATGTTTATAAATACTCACAATAATTTGTTTAAATATATATATATTTATAAAGTTAAAACTTTTATTATGTATTGAAAGTTTAATTAGTAAATTTTTACAAATTTCCACTTTAGATTTTTAGATTATTTTATGGCAAGAAATAAAACATTGAAAATTTTTGCAAGAGAATATATTATATAATTTTTAGTGAATATATTTGTGAAAGAATAGAAGGTTTTTATGTTTGCGTGGTAATATTTTTTTCTAAAAATATAATAATATAAAAATAGTACATATTTCGTCAATCATTTTCTTTACGCCAAAGAACAATGAACACCGATTCTGCAAAAGCCTGTTTTTTTCAGAAATGGTTTTCGAATAACTTAATTTTTCCCCTGATTAAATTGACACTTTTTTATACGAAATATTTTTATTATGATCATAAAACGATTATTTTCATCTTGAAACTGTTTTAAGAATATTATAAAACTTATTCTATATTAGAACACTAAATCTAATTATTTAAAAATCATTTCATCATACATTTCTGACGACACAAAAAGCTTTAAATAGAATAAATCTTTTTAATCTCCTTTTTTCATTGATAACGTTTATAACAATTTAATTCTTCATAATGTTCTTTAGAGACTCCTTGAAATTTTAAAATAATTTAATTTAATAGGTATTCGGAAATAGTGTTTTGTTGTAAGTCAAGTGTTTAGATAAAAGTAGTTAAAGTTAGCTATATTAAAATGATCCAAAGACTGATAATTTGAATAATGATTTTACTTCCATCTAATAAGGTTTTTATGTTTACATAATAAATGCACAAAAAGTTATTAATGCGTTTTTATGTTCAAAAACAAATTTCCCTATTAGGATTTTAATTCATAACAATAATACAGCAGATTTTTGTATTAGAAAAAAACATTCATAATCACAATACATTACGAAATGAACAAATAATTCACAGGAATAAACACACTCATATACAGTCCTCATACGGCTCTTGTTGATGCATCTCCACTAAACCCTTTCCAGCACAGAAAGATTCCGTTTGTAAAATGATGAAATGATTGACTGACACCGGAATACCGTTTGTAAGTTTGGAATTAAAATTCGGTGGTCCCGACGTGGAACGACTACTTCGTAAAGGGTTAAGGCGTATCTATGGTTAATGAGAACAATTTTGTTTTCCCATCATCTTTTATTTGCAATTATAGTTATAGTCAACGCTTAGTGCTAATCATTCGTTAATGCGCATACATTTTTTACAAATTGACCAAAAATAATCTAATTTGGTTATGTACATTATTTCTCCATAAGAAACTTTTATGTAACCTTAGTTATTGTGATAACAAAAAACTGCAAATAGTGACACTGGTTAACAAAAAAGAGGCATTCCAACACCAAAAACGTCAGTGGTTCAAAAAATATGTCATGTTCGCCGATATTACTAGTCAAAATGTTGTATAACAAAACAAATTTTCCAGTACGTCCCAAAACTTTAAAAATAATACGGTAAAAAGATCATTTCTTCAACTGTCGCAAAGAACAGTGAGAAATTAATTGACGTTAACCCAAGAACTACCGAAAATTTTACTCAAGTTTTATAAAAATTTGTACACCAGAATGGTTTAAAACTATTTGATTTGTTTATTTAATTTATTTTTGTCTGGTGTATGCATTTAGTTTTTTTTTAAGGAAATTTCTGGTCTTAACAAATATTTTGAATGTACCCGTCAGGTAGGTGGAGTGTTAAATAATGTAAGTGTGACTATTTTTTTGCGCATTTTGTCTGAGAATTTACGCTTTTGCATTAAAAACATGTCATTAACTTATTTTTCCTTTAAATTATCAAATTAAAGATTTTTTTAGCATGAAATTTGTAAGCTATGTAATTTTTGACGAAAACTGAAGCCAAATTATTCACCGTCATATATAACTCCATTTAAATATCTATGTCGTTTAATGTGGACGAAAAAAAAAATGCCATCCTTTAGAATTCCACTCTCCATACTCCCAAAAGAAACACACATCAAATAAGAAAAGAAAAGGAAGGAAAGAGAGAAATTAGATTTAACTCATACAGTATAAATATGTTATTTTGCTTTGTCACATGAAATTCCACGAAGCAATTAAAATATGTTCTCGATGGAAAACGTTACTTAGATTCAATTTGCTCCCTATTTAACTTTCAATAATTTGTCTCTGTATAGTTTTGTAAAACGGGCTGGACTGCTCGTTAAATCGATTATCTAAATAATCCTTTGCATTGTCATTTATTCCAAATGCTATATTCAGTAGTTCCACACTGCCATTGCAGTCCCCTTAATTTTTGTTTTATACTAGGGAGGCACCGCCCCCCCTGCTCGCTACGCTCACCAACCCCCGCGTAATCACTTAGCGATTCTATACGGTATCGTGATGCAATTCTATTTTCTAACCAACCCCAGATTATTGTTTGTGCTTAAAAATAATGTAAATTGTTCAATTAAGCTCTATTCATAAGCTAATATTAGCTTTTGTTGCATTGAAATATCTCAATTTGTTGATTTCCTGCAAGCAAGTAAACCCTATTGTATTTCAATGCGAGTATATGTAAATTTGGCAAAATATTGGAAATAGCGCCAAGTTGGCGTCATTTTTGGCGATTAATTTTGATCACCAAGTTTGGCGATATATCGCCAAGTTGGCGGCAAACTTGGCGACAGAGCCTGGTCCCCCCTTGGTAACCCTCCCTTATAACGTCATAAAGCTCTGACCAAATCAGATGCATTTCACGGTATCTACGCAGATTTTCATTGGCCCATTTCCAAAGCAATACTTTTTTTATATATAGAAGGACAACACAAATGTCATGATTTAGTTATCTTTTCTAACCATTCTCATCAGTTTACAATAAAAAATAAATAAAATTACCACTGCATTCCTGCCAGAAAGAAAAAAAGTCACTTGTGGGGAATATTTTAATTTTGTGTTTTCAATTCCCCCCCCCCCCCCCACACACACACACACACACAAAAAAAAAAAAAATAAATAAATAAAAATAAAAAATGGCTGCATGCTGTGAACATTGTGGACGGTGTAGCTCTGATTCAGATTATCCTGATATCCCATCTCTGACTTCAAGGTCTGTCTTATGTAATTCAAAATATATTGAAAGTTAATAAAGCTGTAAACAAAACTTCTTAAAATCATGAAAAGTCTAGAACGCTCCCCTATCAATGCCACAAATTTCATAACCGATTTCGCTAAACAAAACACAAAACATAAAAGTTGGAAAACTAGTCAACAGCGTTATTAAATGCTCAACCTCTCTCTCACAAAATACCTCCTTACTAGCAATCTTCTACAAAATATCATTTTAATAATTAAATAAGTGATTTTTTGTTAGTTTAATCTTATATTCTGTAAACTTCGCAAAAATATTGAAAACGTGTTCAATCTCTTTTAAAGGATACTCATTACAAGTTTAATTAAAAACTTTTACTAAGAGCAAAATTCAAATAATATTGGCAACACCATTAAGCAGTATACTGCTGCTTAGTCAATATTTAATACTAAGACAAATTGTCAATTTAATGAAAAAATATTTTCCAATGTCATTTAATAAAATTAATCGATTAAGGAAAATGTTCAAAGACATTTCTTTTACCTTCAGCTATTTATTGTTTATTTATTTATTTACTTTGTATCTGTCTCTTGTAGTTTTTTACATATCTTCATTACATTAAATGATTTTTATCAATGAACACTGATAAATCGCTTTTCTTACATTAATAAACATGCTTAATATTTTATTATTTTTTTTTTCATTAATTATATGGTCTTTTTTTCAAACTGCTTATCAAATCATGAAAGAAGAACTATAATTTTAGTTCTTTTTCATTCCATTAACCTTTGCATTAAAAGAAACGAAAATGATTTCAGTCATAAAAATTAATAATTGTTTCAAAATGGCTTTTGCAATATTTTTAATTCTCTATTATCTTACATGAAATGTCAAAACATGTTTTTCATTATTTGCGAATTTTTATCTGGGATTTTTAAGTGAGTTTAATATTTTATTTTATATCTTTTTTTTCGCGAAATATATAGTCATTTTTTTAACTGTTTATCAAATCTACTATTCATGAAAGAAGAACTATATTTTTAATTAATTTTCAATAATTATCTTTTCTTTAAAAAACCGAAAATTATTTCAGTTATGAAAAATTAATAATTGTTTCAAGATGGCTTTTGTAATTTTTTTAATCCTTTATTATCCTGCATAAAATGTCAAAACATGTTTTTTTTTTTTAAATCAACTGTGTTTTTTAATTGCGTTCAGCTTTTTGTTTAAAATATTAATTATTAATGAAGTCATACAGAAGAGTATTCTTATAAAGTTTCTCTGCATTATCTTCTTTTGTTGACTATTAAACTTGAAATAAATTGACGAAAAAATCCTTTATGTTATTTTTTGTTTTTAGTTTGAATTACAACACAAACATGTATGTATTGATAAATTTATGTACATACTTATTTTCCATACATGTATTAAATAAGAGTTTAATCCAAATAATTTTCTTACATTAATTGAAAAATAGAAAGTTTGATATTTCATACTATTTCTTTTTTATTTCATTGAAAATAAAGTCTTTTCTTTCATTTCAAATTGTTTATTAAATCTACTATTCAAATTTCAAGACTTACACTTTGTAGTTGTTTACCTTCATTTAATTTTTGCTCTGTAAATGCAAGAAATAAAAATAAATCTTAGTAGTCATGAAACGTAATTATTTTCTAAAGATGGCTTTTTTTATTATTATTCTGTATTATCTTGCATAAAATATCAAAACATGGCGAAAGTATACACTTTTAATTTGCTAGCTTTATGCCTGTTTTTTTAAGTAGATTTTGGATTTTCTTTAGAAATAACTCGTATAAAATAGGAAATTTCTTACATAGTCATTTCCATTGTTTTTCGTAATTAGAGTCAAACATGGAATAAATTGGCAAAACAGCGCTTTTTTTTTTAATTTTGTCTTTTATTTTTCAATTACATGTGAAACGTCAAAACATGATAAGAAAAGTTTTTTTTTCGACATTTGTATGTGTTATTTAAATGATTTCAGTTTATTTTTGTTTGTTTAAAATATTAATTAATATTTAAATTGTGATGTAATTTTCTTAGACAGTTACTGTAAATTAATTTCTTCTTTTCAAGACTACGAAACATGAGATAAATTGACAAAATAATGCTTTATGTTCTATTCTTTTATGTATTTCAATTACAATGCAAGCATGTGTTTGCATAAATTTATGTATATTCTTACTTACCACGTGTGTAATAAATAACAGTTTTACTTAGCTAGTTTTCTTACATTAACTAACAAATGCAACATTTTATAATTCATATTTTATCTTTTTCTTCATTGAAAATAATGTCTTTTCTTTCTCTTTGAAATAACTTTTTAACTATACTATCATTGCTTCAAGAATTACAATTTGTAGTTGTTTACGTTCATTTAATTTTTATACTGAAAAGGAAAGAAAGAAAAGGTAAACTGATTTGTTAATGGGAAAAGTAATTACTGTCTCAAACTGGCTTTTGTAATATTTTTTAATTCTCTATTATCTTGCGTAAATTGTCAAAACATGGCGAGGATAGATAATTTTAATTAGTTATCTTTACGTATGTTTTTTAAATGAGTTCAGATTTTTCTTTTAAAAATAATTCGTATAAAAAAAGAGTTTTCTTATATATATTTTTGCCCATTGTTTTCTTTTGTCAATAGAGGCGTATGTGGAAGAAATTAGCAAAACAAACTTTCTTTAATTTTCCCTTTTATTTTTCGCAATTACAACACAAGCATGCATGTGTCGGAAAATTTATAAACATTCTTATTTATCATTTATGTAGTAAATACCAGTTTTACTTAACTAGCTTTCTTACATTAATTCACATATCTAATGATTAATAATTAGTATTTTATATTATTTTATTTGTCATTTGAATGCAATGTCTTTTTATTTATTTATTTATTGCAAATGGTTTTTCAGATCTAGTCTCCATGATGTAAAAACAACATTTTGCAGTTTTTTACATCAATTAATCTTTACATTAAAAACAAGATAGAAATTGCACGTCAAATGTGGCAAATGTGTTGAGTTCGTACTATAACTAGTTATATATATATATATATATATATATGTGTGTGTGTGTGTGTGTGTGTATTTTGCACCGCATATTGTACTGAATGGATAGTTTAGCGTACACCATTTTCATTCTGATCGTAACTTCATTAAAATGCACTTGAAATATTTTTTTTCCCATTAGCCGTAATGTAAAGGAAAACTTTTGACTGTCCCTGTAATTAAACTATACATCCGGTTTTCACAAAATTTGAAATGACTTGACAAAATTTTACAGTAATTACATATTTAAAATTTCAGACCATTCGGTTGGGTAGTTTTTGCTCTGTTATATGAGGGCGGACGGACGGACAGACGGACCGAACGACGACTATAGGTGCTACGTATTTATATAATTACGAACGCATCTAAAAGGAAAAACTGATATGATTGAAGAAAAGTTAAAGATTGTTTCAATAGAGCTTTTCTGATAATTCTTATTTTCCATTATCTTTCATAAAATGTCAACACACGTCAAAAACAAACATTTTTCGTTTCGATATAAAAATTTTTGTTCTTTAAGTGAGTTTATTTTTCTTTAATAAACAATTCGTATAATATATATATATATATAATATAATGTAGAATTAATGCTTATTGATTTCATTTTTTCGAAGGACATATAAGAAATTGGTAAAAGAAAACTTTTTGTCATTCTCTCTCTCTTTTTGTTTTTGAATTCATTCCAATGCAAGCATGTATGTCTCGATAAACTTATGAACAGTCTTATGTATCAATGTAGTAAATAACTACTTTACTTAGCTAAATATTTCTTACATTAAATGAAAATTAAATCTAATCTTATATATTTTATCTTTTTATGTTTCTCGTTGTTAAACATAATGGTTTTGTTTTGTTGAAATTTTTTATTAAATTAATTCTATCTACATAAAATACATTTTATAGTTGTTTCTGTCATGTTAATCTTTAGATTAAAAAAAGGAGTAAGAAGAAGAAAAGTTATTTGGTTCAATAAAAAGTAATTATTGTCTCAAAATGGCTGTTGTATTTTTTTTTTTCAATACTCCATTATTACAGAGAGTCCATAATTAACGACCCTACATTAAATTTGTTTACAAACAGAACTATTGTTCATAAAGTTGTGAAATTTTGTGAAAAACATAATAAAGGGATGGGAATTTGTTTAAGCGAAAAAAATAGTTCAAAATTTCGCCACCAGAGGGCAATTTTTAATAAATTACGCATTTTGCATTACGATAGTTTACAAATTTTATTTAATAAATTAACCTGATTCTAAAGACAGCATTTTACGATAGCGTTTTTCAGAACACACTGCGGCCAACTGTAGAACATGCTATCTTAACATTCCAGATGGTACCTGAAAATGATGATTTTCATGCGGAACATGTTTGGTTATAACAAAATTTGTTAAACTATCGTAAATGTGTAATTCGTTAAAAAACGGCCTCCTAATTTTTTTGTTCGCTCAAACAAATTCCCATAACCTTTATTATGTCCTCCACAAAATTTCTCAACATTCTGAACAATAGTTTCGTCATCAGACAACTTTGAAATACGGTCATTTAACTATGGACACCCTGTAAATAAAATTTCTCAACTATCGTAATGCTTAATGTGTAATTTATTAAAAATCTCCCTGTAGAGGCTAAATCTTGGCATTTTTTTTAACTTAAACAAATTCCCATCCCTTTATCACGTCTTTCACAAAATTTCACAACTTTATGAACAGTAATTTTGTCTGTAAACAACTTTAAAGCAGGGTCGTTTAATTATGGACACCGTGTATAAAATGCCAGCAGTCGACAATAAAAGCTTATTCCATTTACTACGGTAGACCGGGGCTAGTTGGCCATAGGGGATTGTTGGCCCAGTCGCAATATTTTTTTAACTTTGCGTTAGATAACAAGGTCAGTCCAGCCAAGTATACGTTTCTTCGCTTTCCTCTTCCAACATAATCACCATTGAAGTCGGAGCGTCCGTTAAAGAATTATTGAGAATTTTCAAAATTTTGCAAAGGTGAGTAAATTTCCTCTCTTATAAATAATCGTTTTTTATTTGTTTGTAAATTACATTTTAGATTTTGATATATAATAATTCAGAAAAAGAATTGTTCGTAGTTATTGTAGGGCATGTTTTTTTTTTATTGAAATACTTTCAGAATAATTCGTTACAGTCATGAAAAACAAAAATGGCGATACGGGGTTAGTTGGCCCATTTGGCACGGGGCATGTTGGCCCGCAACGGATTAAGGGAAATGTGATTTTTTTTTCTTATACAACCTCCCTGCCCCCCCCCCCCCCCACACACACACTTTTTTGTTTTTAATTTCTTTTTGCTGTAAGAATTGCTCCTATCAAAAGCTTGTCCATATAAAAATTGTGGATAATATTAAGAGGATTTATGATAAACTTAAGTGAAATTGATATCTTGTGAATTGACGAAATTTTTTATTTTAATTTAGGAGGCTATATTGTGTTTTCGTTCGAAAGAAATAAAAATTAAGATTTGGTAAAATTTTGATCATTTCTTAAACTTTTACACTATCAGAACATTAAAAGGTGACGTGGGCCAACTTACCCCGCAATCGGGGCAGGTTGGCCCAAGCGACTTGGTGTCAATTTGAGCTTCTAAACTAATACTTATAGTTAATATTTTCAAACTTTACTATTGTTACTTCTTGCTGAAAGTACACTGATAGTGTTAACATAAAAAGAAATTTAAAATGTTGAATCGTAATTTTTTAAAAATTATTAGAAGAAAAAGCGGGCCAACTAGCCCCGGTCTACCCTATCTGTTGTTTAAACGAGGTGCGTTTTTCCTGTAGCAAATAAATCATTGAGGAAAAATTATCACCATTCTTGAAAACTTTTCTAATTATTGTAATGTAAAAAAATGGAAAAAGAAGCCTTTTTATTCGCCATACTTTACATTTTAATTAAAATATTTTATAATTTGCCATGTTTTCACGTGTATTCAATGTCAGTTGAGACGTAACGCCATGACATAACACCAGAAGAATCCACCGCCCCCTGAATATTAGGCCTGAGCGTTGACACAAAAATGGCGGCTTTTATGGGCAGAATTTTTTCATAGTTTCTACCTTTTCTTGAAATTGAATACCAATGATTTCGAAAAGTTTTCTCTGCCTTATTTTCCTGAGATTCAATAATTCAAAGAAGCTTTTACAAAACACTGCTTTAAAAATTCAGGGAGCCATATAAATGCTTAAAAAAGTCCGATTGCGACAGTCGCCATTTTTTTTTTTTTTTTTTTTTTTTTTTTTTTTTTTTTTTTTTTTTTGTCAGCGTTTAGGCCTAGTATTCAGGAGGTGCTGAAAAAATACGGTCAGATTCTACATGTTACGTTACATGTCTACTTCTACTATTAAAATGGATAGTTTTCATTAGTGTTGTAGATACAATGCGCATATTAGGCATTCTATTTTCAAACAGTTTTTATAAATAAAATAATAAAAATTCTTGATTTAGCAAAACTTTTTTTCCAATTTTCTTTTCCAAAACCAGTTCTAAAAGATGTGAAATTGCCATTTGCCAAGGATGCAGATCATTAGGAAGCTGGGTCGCGTGTTGAATTAAATGCCGATGCATTCTATATTAAAATGTTCCAGTGTTTATAATTCCATTAAACACAAAATGTATATATGAAAAAATTTATACAGTTGGAATGTCACATTCACATTGTAACTATATAGAAATAAAATTAAAGAAAACTTGCTAAAAAGGTGCATTTAATGTCAAAAATATATAAAAAAAAATATGTCACAAATATAAAAAAAATATGTCACAAATATAAAAAAAAATATGTCACAAATATAAAAGATGCTATTAATAGTTTTTAAAAACTTAAAAACTTTCCGAAATTTGTCGCCGAGCGCTTTCGATAACAGACCTTGATTGTCATCAGGGTAGCTTTTCACGGCAAGGAAAAACTGCCCTGATGATGATCAAGGTCTGATCGGAAGGGCTCGGCTCAAAATTTTGGAAGCTTTTAAGTTTTTTAAAACTATTTTATTGTGTAACAATATCTTTTATATTTGTGACATCTTTTTTTATAGGTATATATAAATATTTTACAGACATACATACAATAAATACAATAAATCCAACTGGAGTGAAAATAAGCCAGAGCCAGGAATCGAACCCGGGACCACTGCATTCCAGGCAGTCGCTCTAACCACTGAGCTACTCCGGCCGATACCTGAGTCTGCAATTTCTCACTAATAAACCAAGTTGGGGAAGTCATCAGCCATCTATACGACAGCCTTGGATGACCGGACAACGATGAATAGATTTTACTATTACATCGATCTACGATAATTATAATAAAACACTCATACTACAATACATATTAAATCACACATACACACATAAATAACGCCTGCATTCAACAGTTAAAGGTATATATAAATATTTTACAGACATATATACAATAAATACAATAAACCCAACTGGAGTGAAAAATTAGCCAGAGCCAGGAATCGAACCCGGGACCACTGCATTCCAGGCAGTCGCTCTAACCACTGAGTTACTCCGGCCGATACCTGAGTCTGAAATTTCTCACTAATAAACCAAGTTGGGGAAGTCACCAGCCATCTATACGACAGCCTTGGATGACCGGACAACGATGAATAGATTTTACTATTACGTCGATCTACGATAATTATAATAAAACACTCATACTACAATACATATTAAAACACACATACACACATAAATAATGCCTGCATTCAACATTTAAAGGTATATATAAATATTTTACCGACATACATACAATAAATACAATAAACTCAACTGGAGTGAAAAATTAGCCAGAGCCAGGAATCGAACCCGGGACCACTGCATTCCAGTCAATCGCTCTAACCACTGAGCTACTCCGGCCGATACCTGAGTCTGAAATTTCTCACTAATAAACCAAGTTGGGGAAGTCACCAGCCATCTATACGACAGCCTTGGATGACCGGACAACGATGAATAGATTTTACTATTACGTCGATCTACGATAATTATAATAAAACACTCATACTACAATACATATTAAAACACACATACACACATAAATAATGCCTGCATTCAACATTTAAAGGTATATATAAATATTTTACCGACATACATACAATAAATACAATAAACTCAACTGGAGTGAAAAATTAGCCAGAGCCAGGAATCGAACCCGGGACCACTGCATTCCAGTCAATCGCTCTAACCACTGAGCTACTCCGGCCGATACCTGAGTCTGAAATTTCTCACTAATAAACCAAGTTGGGGAAGTCACCAGCCACCTATACGACAGCCTTGGATGACCGGACAACGATGAATGTGACATTAAATGCCCCTTTTTAGCAAGATTCCTTTAATTTTATTTCAGTTTATAATCCCTTTACAAAAACAATTTTAAAAACTCTTGATTTACTTTTAGCTTTAATATTTGAAAGAACATTCCAGTAATTCGTTTTTTTTTCTTTTGTAAATACCATCAGGATCTTTTCTTTGTCATAGAATTACGATTGTTTTTTCTATCTTGTGTTTCACTTTGCAACTTCGCATTTTATTCATATCTGTGCAGATTTTCTTTAACTTTCAGAATTACCTTTTTTAATAGATTCGCTATGTATTGTATAAAAGCCGTTGCCGCAGTGGTTAGCACGTCGGGGTGCTACGCTACAGGTCAAGAGTTCGACTCGCGGCTAGGAGAAGTTCACTCAATTTTTCATCCCTTCAGGGTCGATAAAAAGAGTTCCAACCTAGCTTCTGAACTAAACACCTAAGGTCATGCGCTAGGCTGACCACCTGACCGGGACATAGCACCGTGGAGCCCCAGGATCAAGTAAACAGGGTTGGGCACTGCACGTCCTGATCCTTCATGGATCTTATAGCCAGAAGTTCAGTTTTAGTTTTTTATCTATTGTATAATAATATTTTCATTAACTGATGTGAATCTTAAAATAACATTTTTTCCTCTATAAATCCTCACAAAAAATAAATTAATTATTTAAAAATCATGCATTTCATTATAAAGAAACCTAAACGTAATCGCATTCACAAAACACTTCATTAATTTATTTTCAAGTACTCATATTTAATTAGAATTTTAGTCGTCGTAAAAACATAAGCAATTACGATTTATTGATGGAAAATAGATTATTAAAATACTCATAAACATTTTTATACAACACTGCTTTGACACATTGATAGATTGTTTTTGGCAAAAATCATACTATGATAATTCATGTTTCTAGACTACTACGATGATAATAATTGATCCCTTATGCTTTTGCCTCATTAATCATTTATGGTTTCTTTCCTCTTTCATGCATAAGGATAATTTTATATGTGTGTTTTAACTAGCGATGGAAATTATATAACTTATTTATTTTTATCTAATCAAAATTGTTATATATTTCAAAAACAAAATTATTCAATGCCAATACCAACATACATGTCAATGTGCAATGACAAAGCAAGAAGAACATCTAATTGAGCTCGATGATGAATGACTATTTATATTACAAAGGAAAAACATATCTGTGCGTAGCGCATACGTCATTTTGCGAATGGTAACATTTTGAAATTCAAATTTAAATTTCTGTTTTGCAATTTTCACTATTGCAAATTTTTGAACTTCTAAACATCGCACATTTTCACTTTTTACACAGTTGTATAGAGAAAAAAAATTTACTTTTGAATGCAATTTGTTTGAAAGCGGTATCTCAATTAATTTTTGGGATATTAATTTTTTGTAGTTTTGTCTTTTTTGTAATTGTGGCAACTGAAGTACTCCATTTCTATTAAAAGTAAAGAAAAATAGTCAAGTAGATTACTGTATCTTTTTTTTTTCGCCATTTTCTCATAAAAACTGAAAAGAAAAATGAAATTGATATACGTGCTATGTCAGGGATATCGTCTGTTATAAACCCGGTGAATTTTGTTTTTATTTTTTATCTTATTTTTTATCAATTAAATGATTTTTAGTTGATTACAAACTTACTTTACACACGTTAATACATTTTCTTTTTATTTGTGTCACTTATTTTCTCCTGTTTTACTTAATTCGTATCAAATAGACGAAAGAATGCAATTTTATTAATCCGTGTGTAATAACATTTTCCGAATTTTGAAAAAATATAAATGAAAGATTTCCGTTAAAAAATGTGGCTATTAGGCAATTCCACCGTAAGTGACGCAACATTTTATAATCGAATTTTGTTTTCAAATCTATGTAAAAAATTTACTAATAAAGCTAGAATAAATTTTTACAATTTAAAATACTTCTTATCAAGGTCTTAATACCCAAATACCTGCAGATTATTTCAATCTTTCTTTGAGTTCCATAAATTACAATTAAAAATTCCGCAACTGACGTAACATAAAATAGACAAATATTTTTTCTACCTTCATTGAAGTGTAAAAATTATCAAAACTATCCAGTTAAAAAGTGATTTAATGTTCTCCAAAACACTAAGTAATGCTAAATTATATTAGTAACACGTTTAATTAATTTCTGAATAATAAAAAAGAAAAGAATGGCATTTACACGTGTAACTGACGTAACTTTTATTGTGTAACTGACGTAAAATTATGATTTTACAAAGACAATAATGTTACTTAACTTAGTTTGTAAATAGTAATTTACAATGCCTTTTTATTAGGATTTTTCTATAGAATATAAAAATATCAAGTTTTTCAATCATAGCATTAAATTAAACATATTATAAATTTGATTCATCCCCCACCCCCCAAAAAAATCATGATTTTCTGTGGAATTGCCCTATTATAAACAAACAAATGAAGGCATAGGAATAATTAGATACCTGATTTGTTTCTTGAATTACGACATTATGCTTTATGCTGAGTTTGTGTATTATTCACGATAATGACGTCATATGCGCACTTTTCTATAGATGTTGTTTAAGAATCGATCGTAAAACTGAAATGCTTTAGCGGGTGCAAATGACGTCATCTTATATATTAAAAAGCGTGTATTCTTAAAACTGAAATATGTTTTGTAGAAGTGCGTCATTTTCAAACATTTTTTTAAAAAATTGTATGATTCAAATTTTGTTGTATAGGGTTTAGAGGCGCAAAATCCCATTAGTGACATGCTGCGCCAAAATATTTTTATTGGAAAATGATGTACTGCCTTTGAAAATATGCATTTTCCCTCATAAGTTTCCATATTTTTTTTCTTCTGCATGTGCACTGATACTTAGTTTGAGACAATAGGAAAAATGCTTAATAAGTGAATATGACGTCATATTTAAAAGAAAATGATCACTTTCATAGATAAAACTAAACATTTTAACACAAATGCGTCTAAAAAGCATAAACTACTGTAATTTTTACACTCCGGTTTTAGGATTAGAATCTGTTATGAATGCGACTATTCACATGCAAAGATATTGCTGACAATCCTGACTTCAAGTTTTGAGTTAAAATGATTTTGAAATGATCAAATTAAAATACCATTTTTTTTTATGGTGAATACAATAATGAGAGGTGAGTATGTAAATTTTGAGAAGGTGAAAGTGATGTCGTGTGTAGGTTTCACGGAGAAAAAATTCTATGATCGCGTCATACTGGAATACATTTTGATGTTTTTCATTCCGAAATATTAAGCATAAGAGCCTAAATTGATAACTTCATCATAATAACTTATCTTTATTATATTTTACTTTTACTGATTACATATACAATTAAAGTTTAATTTTAATAATGTGCACAACGGAGGTTTATAGAAAGAATAATTTGTTGAATTTAGGTTAAAATAGCATTTGTTTGAGAGTTAGACTAGCCAGTATAAGATGCATTTTTTATTGTAACTAATTTTGTAGGCTTATTATAATATAATTAAACAGTTTCTTCTTAACCATTTTCTTTCGTCGAAATTCGTCGGGTTCCACTTTGTGTGCGTTAATGAATGGATGCCAAGGTTTACTGATTGTTACTGCCAACACTTCCGTATAGTAATAATTCATTTATTTAAACTCAGAACACTGCGATTAAGCACATTATTGTTTGGAAGTATTTGTATACAATATTTGTAATATTTGGCGCCTATGCCCATAATCCTTAAGAATGATGCGTAGGTAATTTAGATCTATTTTGTCAGATACCTCAAAAAATGTGATTAATATCTTTCTTTTGTATGATTTGTAGGCACAAAATACAATTGACCTCAAAAATAACATATGTCCATATATTTTTTTTAATTCTTGTAATGTTAGTTTAAAGGTGACCATAATTAAACTGACAGTAGTGGGCGTGCTCTGCAACACTATCTAAATGCGCGAATAGAGTTAAATTGTGTAGCGTGGTTAAAGAAGATGGATAAAACAGCGCTGTATATTCCCCTACAGTTGACTTTTGGAACTTTTATTTTCGTATTTAATCCACCGCCTACCAAATGGGTATAATGGATCCGAAATGTATACATCAAATTATTTTTCTCAGAAAACAAAAACGTAAAACTCTTTAAATATGTGACTTTTTTAAATATTTACCGAAAAAAAATCGCATATTTACAAAATTCACATTTTTACAGAATTTTCTGTCTTTTTTTCATGTGAAAAATCCTTTTGAATGTACTGTCGGTTGTATTTGACCCATCTTGTAGGTGTAGGGTTAATCATACTACAAAATTTGGCTCCATCCTCTCCAGTTGGTCTTGCTGCAGAACACGCTAAATACTATCAGTTTAATCATGGCCACCTTGCATATTAAAGATAATTTGTCTACAATATTTTATAAAATTCAAAAGCGATATACTTTTAAAAAATCCTGTAAAAATATGGAAGGTGTATTGGCAATCTAATTGCCAGTACCGTTTTTATACTTTTACATGATTTGTTTGCTTATCAGTTGCTTGGAAATCATTCCCGGGTATCAACTGGCAGTACAATTTCTATATTTTTACACAGCGTTTTTACAGTGAACAATTTACCATTCATGCCTTGTTGATGCATGAACTCTAGTGCGGTTCTCAAAAATATATTTTTCGTGCTAAACAAGGCGAAACTTTCTGACATTTTGACGGATCCATTTGTCATGACAGAAGCATAATACTCTCATGCATGGTTATTCAAGTGAATTTTAATCGAACAGCTTTTTTTCTTTCTCATTTTACAATAAATGAATCATATCTTGAGTTATAAGCTATTATTGCCTCATAGCTGCAGTTTATTATTCTTTTCCAGTGTGGAAAAAGCTGAATAAAATGCTGCGGCGTGTAGAAATCCGATTCAAAGCGTTAACTTTGACCCCATTTACTGAAAGTTCTTCTGCTTGAACAAAAAAAGGAAAAAAAACTGTTCAATTACAACGAAACAGCACCGAAAACTGGCGATATGAGACAATTAAAATAATAAATCTTTGTAAAAAATCACCATAAAATAAAAAGAATACATAGGACGCGTTTCGATCTAAAAAATATTAACAGCTCGTCATCAGCTACAGTAAACACGTGTCCGTAAAAGGACAAGGTCAAAAATGAACTGAAAGATAGAGAATTGAGCTTGCAAAGAATGCGACAGATGGCGCTAACTCATAGAAGCACATGCAGAAGACGAAAGTGTTGCCAAAATGATAGAAGAGAAATTGATAGGTAAAAATGGAAATAAAAGAAATAAACAGGATTAAAATAAAATAAAAGAAGTAAATTAAAACTATAAATATAAATAATAAAAAATAAAGAAATATAAAAGAATAAAACAAGAAAAAAACAAAAGATCCTTTTTTCTTTTTCCCTTTTTTTAACAAAATAAAAAGAAAAGAAACAAGATAAGAGGGAAAAGAATTATAAAAGTAATTTCCACGCTGGAGAGAGGAAATGAGATGATGAGAGATCGTTGACAAGATTATGAGAATTTTTAGAAATAAAATATGCTTCATGAAAATACAAGTGAGAGGGAGAGGCAGGTAAAGAAATAATCTCCATGGTCAAAATTATTTCTTCCCCTGCCTCTCCCTCTCACTTGGATTTTCATGAAGCACATTTTATTTATAAAAAATTCTGACAATCTTGCCAATGATCTCTCATCATCTCCTTTCCTCTCTTCAGCGTAATTACTTTTGTAATTCTTTTCCCTCTTCTCTTGTTTCTTTTCTTTTTATTTTGTTAAAAAAGGGATCTTTTGGATTTTGCTTGCTTTATTCTTTTATATTTATTTATTTATTATTATTATTTATATTTTTTAATTTACATTTTTTATTTTATTTTACTTTTGTTTATTTCTTTTATTTACATTTTTCCTTATCAATTTCTCTTCTATCATTTTGGCAACACTTTCGTCTTCTTCATGGGCTCCTTTCAGGTAGCGCCATCTGTGGTATTCTTTGCAAGCTCTATTCTCTACCTTTCAGTTCATTTTTGACTTTGTCCCCTTACGACCACGTGTTTACTGTAGCTGATGACGAGCTGTTAATATTTTTAGCTCGAAACGCGTCCTATGTATTTTTTTTTATTTTATGGTGATTTTTTTACAAAGATTTATTATTTTAATAGTTTAATTACAGATTTCCTGAATAAGAGCACGGCCAAATTTCGTGCACTTTCAATGACAAATTAATTCAGAAATGCGTTAGAATGTAGGCAGTTCGAATTCTTTTAACCTTAAGACACTTGTATATAACGGAATAAATGTATTTCAGTAAAAACAGCATACACTTTCAGTTTTTAACTGAGGTATTTTAAGGTTTATTGAAATATTTTGTGTTATGATATGAAATTTAAAAAAGGAAATTATTTATTCATTACTTTGCGGCATTAAATATCAAGGTTTTAATAATACATTCCTCTAGATATCCCATACCACAAATCATAAACAGTATTATTAAATCAACGTCAAATTATAAATTATTTAAAATAAATCATAAATTAGAAAAATATCTTCTCGTTTGCTATACAAACATTAAAATTATAGAACATTATTTATGCAAATAGACATAATAAAGTTTCTCTTTAACATTAATGAAAATAATATGTTTACAGTAACGATCAACATTACCGGATCCTTTGAGAATATTATTCTGTTTCCATTTATAAATTATTCAAAACATGCATTTAAATGGCAGACATAATGTATGTATTACACATTTTAAATTATCCATTGCTTTGTAAAAGCATAACGTAAATTGAACATTTATAATATTTATAATTAGTTAATAATATGTTTGCCCATTTACTTTTTACGATGTATATCATTTAAGATATTTATTATACACTTGTACAAAATGGAATAAACATATTGTAGAGAAAATAAACTGTATGTTGTAGTTGAATTTTTTTGCATTTCGGTATATAATTAAAAAGTATAATTATCTGTTTCAGTTAGCAAATGCATATTTAATTTTTTTTAAAGTTTTAACCTAATGTTTTGAATGATTAAATACTATGGTGTTATATAAATATCCATTCATCAATTTTATACCCTGCAAACAATGATTTTTTTTTTTTTCAAAACGTAAATTCTTTCAATTTAAATCATTATTTTTAATAAGTCCTTCCACTTTTCATATACAGTTAAAGATTTTTACCTACTATTCATTATAAAAAACAGTATTAAATTCCTACTTAACATTAAGAGATTCCCTAACTGTACATTATTATACATTTATTTGGATTACGTCGCATACGGCAGCATTGTAATTTTTTGTATCGTAGTATTCAATTAGAAAAAATAAGATTATGTGCTACAATTTAAACATGTAACTTTTATTATAAAACATAAAAAATTTATTTTGCAACATTAAATACTAGAGCTCTAAAAGGCATTTTTCTATTAATAATATGCTACACAAACAATTATTTTTTTTTTTCAAATAAAGAGCAAAACATAAATTCCATCAATTTAATGTTTTTTTTTCTGCTGTATAAACTATAGTAATTTATCTACAATTAATTAAATAGACAGAATTGAATTTTTATTTAAAGTTAACGGAAAATTCATGTTTATATTAACGAATCACTTCAGAAATGCAGGACTTTTAATTCAAGACTAATGATTAAATCCTAAAATATGTATTAGTTATGACTTAATGAGTGATTCAAAATGATGATTGTAAAACAGAAATTTTTGAGACGTCTTTTCTTCGATTATATAAAACTATATATTTGTCTACTATTAATTAAACAGATAGAACTGAATTTTTTAAAAACTTTATAGAAGCATACATGTTTATATTAACGAATCGAGAAAATTATAGAGAAATTCAAGACTTTAATTTATGACTTAAAATTAAATCCTACAATATGTATTAGTCATGATTTAATGAGTGCTGCAAAATGATGACTTCAAAACATAAATTCCTACAATTTAAATTATAATTTTTTAATAATTCATTTTTATACTGCCTAAAGCTATAGTTATTTAATTACAATTAATTAAATAGGCAAAATTAAGTTTCTATTTAACTTTAAAGAAATATGCATTTTTATAACAATGAATCTTTTAAGAAAGTTATAGAGAAATACAAGACTTTAATTCTAGACTTAGGATAAAATCCAAAATTATACTTTAATCGTGAGTGCTGCAAAATGATGCCTGCGCAACATAAATTCCTACAATTTAAATTTCAACATTTGACAAGTCTTTTCTTATACTGTATTAAACTACTCTGTGTTGTATAACTACGAATCTTTTAGAAAGTTATAGAGAAATGCACGATTTTAATTCTAGATTTAGGATAAAGTCCGAAACTATGCTTTACTTGTGAGTGCAAAATGACGATTGAGCAACATAAATTCCTTCAACTTAAATTTTAACATTTGACATATCTTTTCTTATACTGTATAAAACTATTCTGTATAACTACGAATCTCATAAGAAAGTTATAGAGAAATGCAAGACTTTAATACTAGATTTAGGATAAAGTCCGAAATTAATCTTTAATCGTGAGTGCTGCAAAATGACGACTGCGCAACATAAATTCCTTCAACTTAAATTTTAATATTTGACAAATATTTTCTTACACTGTATAAAACTACTCTGTATAACTACGAACCTTTTAAGAAAGTTATAGAGAAATGCAAAACTTATTTTAGACTTAGGATAAAATCCAAAATTATGCTTTACTTGGTGTGCTGCAAAATGATGACTGCGCAACATAAATTCCTACAACTTAAATTTTAACATTAACAAATATTTTTGTACACTGTATAAAACTACTTTGTAAAAAAAGCAAATGTTTCATAATCTTCGACAATATAATACAACCGCGTGCGAAATAATACAATAACTTCTTTCGAGTAATTCACAATTGTGAAAAGTGTTCTTTATCATTAGAAACGTCAAAAACCAATATATTTTCGAGACTTAAAGAAGCATTTATAAAAACAAAGTTTCTTTTGCTGCCACTGATTTTCAGAAATGTGTTCGAGTACTTTTTATAGTGCATTAATAAGTTTCTCGAACCGGAATATAGGTTTCTAGTATGCAATCATTTCTCAATTAAGGGGACCGTGGACCTATATTTTAGCAAATATCGACCCCAAAATCCACATTTCTTTTTGTGTGTATTATTTATTCTCCAATTTGTACTACTGAAACGTATCTTTTTTGGCAGCTTCTCCGCATGGCCAGAGGGCGCTAAGAGCGTGGTTGCTTGCGCACGGAATAATTTTTGATAACTTTAACACGTAGTTATGAGCTAGCCAAGGTACATACCGGGTCACACCCGTTGACCAAAAAAATTGAATACACTCAACCGTGGTGTTAGTTATATTTAAATATGTGAAACTCCTATTGTCACGTATCGTCCTATTGTCTACGTGTATGTATATGTTCGTGGCGTAACAAATAAAAGTCATTTGTGACTACAAGAAATATCTTCATTTCTGTGAAAGTGCGTCATTCCATTACACTACGTCAATCGTGGAAAACCTCACAGATGAGATTATTTTACGCAAAGTTGCAAAAGTTTTAACACAAGCTTGTTCACAAGCAATTTCTTGGCCTTTTAATATACTTTACATCTGTTTTTCACTATAGTGCTGTACTGTGTATGAATGTAAAATTCGATTTCATTAAGGCAGTTAAATTTGATTTTTAACTTATTATAAAGAAGAATTTTGATGAAAATCGATATGGAATTCAGAAAAGTATGTCTAAAAATTTAACTATTCCTGGTATTAAAAAATCGATACACAGATTTCTTTCTAACAAAGTTAGTTTTACGTAATTAAAATCCCAAATCGAGGAAATATCTAAAAAACAATTTTAAGAAAAATTTTAAAAATTTTAAACAATTTTTAAACGATTTTAAAAAGCAATTTTAAGATGCAAGGAGCATTTTCAAATTTCGTTTTAAAATTTAAAATTCTTTAAAAGATCTTAAAATAAGACAGGATTTTTTTTAAGGTGCTCTATATACTTATGGTGAAATGTATATTTGCACAAAATTTGAAATCTCTATTATGAAAATTAAAAGAAATTTTTTTAAACGTCCATCGTCCCCTTAAACATGTTCAGCTGCTTAACTGAATTTACATATTAGACCGGGAGGCTACAGCACAGACAATCACCTCATCGAGCTCACTGCTGAAATTCCAGAATCAGTTAAAATTCGATTCGCATATTAAAACGCAATCGGTCTGCCAAGTCATATCTTTGTGGGAAAAACCTGAAAACCCGATTTTAGCGGTTGACTCAGAGGTTTACCATTGTGTTTTCCTGCCCCCAGTCCTCCATGTTTTCATACTTTTGGGTGCAGGTAAGCACAATGATAAACCTACGAGCCAACCGCTAAAATCGGATTTTCAGGTGTTTTCCAACGAGGTATGACCTGGCAGACCAATTGCGTTTTAATATGCGAATCGAGTTTTAACTAATTCTGAAATTTCAGCCGTGAACTCGATGAGGTGATTGTCCGTGCTGTCGCCTCCCGGTTTATATGCAAGAGTAACAAAATAATAGTAATTTTAATATCAATGTCAATGATGTTAACTTATCATGTGTCTTTTTTTTGTTGTTGTTGTTGTTGTTGTTGTTTGTTTTTGTTTTGTTTTTTGTAAAAAAATGTTTGTTAAACATGAAATTGCTTACTTGAAAATTGATAGCATCCAAAAGAATTATTTTCTAGATAAAACTGATTAATTCCCTATATATAAAGACAACTTAGAAACGTTTCCGAAAAAACGATTTTTGCAAGAAAAAGACTTTGCTTTTACAAGTGCGTCTTTAAATTTCAAAAATATAAAATTTTCTGATCTTTCTAAAGGTAAAAAATAGCTTTTCGGAATCGGGGTAACTCTTAAGTGATTATTGTATATTTTCGTTTGCGGTAATATTACATTTTCCTGTAATAAGAAGCATCTGTCTTTCTTTCCGCTGTACAGTAGCTTATCTACTATTCATTAAATAGACAGAATTTAGTTTTTATTGAGCATTAAGAGAAATACATGGTTATATAAACTAATCCCTTGAGAAAGTGCTAGAGAAATGGAAGAATTTAACCCGAGACTTATGATTAAAAAATAAAATATGCATTACTCATTACTGTTATCTACGAGAATTGCATTTTATTTAAAATGTTTATTTATACACAATATGCTACATTTTGATAAATTAAATGGTTTTTATTCTCGCACCTTAATATATCTGCAGCGTTTCAGATAAAATTTGATAAATATATAGTTTGAATTTATTAAATTAACCCTATTTTCTAATTATTTGATTTTAAAAAATGATTCTTGAAGATTGGTTTAACAAGCTTAATTTTGAGGATTTTGTTAATGGAGATTTAAAATTCTTTTTCTTATAAATATTCACAAAATAATTAATCTTGAACAGTGAAAGTAATGTAGTTTGCGTTATGAAATAAAAGAAAGATAATATACTTTACTATTTACGCTTATTTCAAACTAAACATTAAAATACTTTTAAAGCTAACAATATTTTATTAAATGTTTTTACGAAAACTTTCATTTCAATTTCACAAAAACTTTAAATTAATTTTACTCTCAGAACTTTACTACAAGTAAAATAAAGTACTATATATGAAATATACCATTATGACTAGTGAAATAAGAAAACAAATTAATCATTTTCTTTAGGAATTTCAATCAACTTCATACAGGGTGCGTAGGAAAATCCCTTTAACCTAAAAATACTTGCGAACGGGGAGAGCTACAGCTATGCAAGTGAGGTAACGGCATAGTAGAGCGACTGCACCCGACCTGATTCAAACGACAGCAGCGCCTCTAGTGGCGAAATTTTGAAGATAGCCATTGCAAATCGAAAACGCAAAGAGATACAGCAAAATTCCCAATTAGAAAGTTTTAAAGCATGAATTAATTAGTACGATACGACATTTGGTCACACGGATAAGATAAATCATCGCCTGTATACCTGAAAATATCCGAAATCGATGAGTGACTATTCTACTTTTCATATTCACATTTCGTAAATGTAGCAGTGCGCAATTGCAAATTGTGACGTTGACACTGTAATGTCTGTAAAAATTTAATTTTCAATTTTCAATGGCAACATCTTTTTTTTTTTTGAGAAAATCGTGAAATGATGAATGACACTAGGATTTACAAACAATTTGCTTCTAAATTTCAGAAATATTATAAAAGAAAAATTAAAATTACATTTTTGGTACCATTGGGGCATTTGGGGATTAAAATTAAGTGGAATAAAAATATACCACCGCCCTTCAAGGGGATATAAAACTGCAAGTTTCACGCGAAAAGTATGTCGCCTTTAACAAAGGTAATTTGTAGATAACCAGCTATATCATAGGATCACAAGCTTATCTAGACCACCGTCCCCTTTACAAGAAAAAAAATTCCAACATTCCCTCTTCCATAATAGTTAATTATACCAAATATTAAAATATCGTTGCATGTTATCTATACCTGTTTTACCTGTCTATCGATCTGTTAGGAATCACAAAGTAGAAATTAATTAAAATGTCTATCAAATGTAGCAATGAATTTTTAATTAAAAATTTAAAAATAAGCACAAAATCAATAAGAATTAAAAAAATCTAATGCAATGACAAAGTGATGTGTAGTCTGTTCCTTTTCTTAAACTGTATATCAGCTATTGCACTGAACCCAAGATTAGCCAATTCCGATGAAGGAAAAGCAATTAAAAATTTCTGTACTCTTGCCCTAAGTCCAGGGTAGAGAGCTGCTCTACTTTTTGAAGCCACAATTGTCAGTATTCATTTCTGAATTCTAATTTTAGTTCTTTTTGTTGCCAAATCTACCTAATTTTAACTTCCACGATTTTCGTATTTATAACTATTTTTAATTTGAATCATAGCGATTTTTGATATTCATGAAAGAATTGCGGCTACAAAGCTTTAGCCCGCTATAATAACATTTTGTTTTCGATGAGTTTTTGCGTTGATTTTTTGTGTAAAAGAAATTCAATTTGGGATCCCCCAACTTTAGGTTCATTTGTATAGATTTTCATTTAATATAGATATATTTAAGGTTTTTTATCACGTGTCCGTGCAATAGAGTAGTGGGGAGGGAGGTCAGCTAGAGGTAGGCCACGGCCGCCTCCTTGACTATCTTAACGCCCTCCACTTCCCTCTGGACATGCTACCACCCATCTGGAAGGTACCAGCGCCCACTGGAGGGTGGGAGGGGGGCAGTACAGCCTCCGTTGAGAACCTATGAGCTAAATCATTATTCAAATTCATTTTTGGTCAAAACTGGAAAACGCGGTCTTCTTCAAATTGGCTCATTTTAGCTGTCGGCTTTTGGAGTAAAATTACGTACATTTTCTCAACCACAAAGGAATTTGTGTAGCAAATTAAGATTTTGGTATATTACTGGATAACAATTTCAGTTAACTTTATTCACATGCTTTTTGTTTCCTACTTTTTACAACATACAATGCAAATACGACAATTTTAAACAATATTTTTGACGACATCCTGTATGTTCGACGTCAAACTCCGCATGAGCTCCGATTGCGTTGAATTAGCAACACAGTTCAAAGAAAGAAATTTTTTCGATATACTTGAATCAAGAATATAGATTCTAAAAAAATTTTCACTTTTTTACACATTTGCATTGTATGCAAAGGACACTTTGCAAGATTTTTTGTGAGAATTATAGATAAATAAATAAATAAATATATATTTCACTTATTTATAAGTATTTTTTTATTCACCCACCTCATTTGATGTGGTTTTATCTATTTTTTAATAATTAATATTAACTATTGGATCAGAAATATTTCTTGTTAAACATGTATCAAACTTTTCAATCGCAATCCTCCGAAATTCCCTCATTATCAGATTAAGTATAATTATGGAACTGTTCCAAGTCAATAAATCATTCAAGACGCGTTTTCATGGATATTTGTAGCTAATTATTAAAACCGAATTTGAAATTAATTGAAGCAGAGTACATAAATCCATGATTCGGATAAATTTATGACTTAGGCGACACTATCTGTATTTTCGTGATTAGTTACTTCAAAACAATTTTAATGGATTCATATTACATAGCGAATGGTATAAAGTGCACATTGTAAAATTACTTTCTCTAATTTTCTAATTATAATTAGCATTTCATCAATATAAAATGTACTTAATGGATTATTAATACTTTAACATTGCTTCAATACTAATAGTTTTTAAAGTCAGATCGCTGTTTCAGCGTTTTTTATTTAACAGTAGTTTTATCGAAAGAGTGATTTAATTTTTTTTTTTTTTAACTTGATTTACTAAAGCACATTTTCATTTATTATTTATTTACAAAAACACATTAAATTTTTTTATTTATTTGCATTTTTTTATGAAAACATTAATTATTTTCTTCAAAGTCTTTTCTTTTTTGAATTGTGAGTAAAACAAAATTACATTTTACTAAGCAAAATTTTCTTTTTCCATCCTTTGTCCCGAAATTAAAAAAATTCGCGATATTATTACTTTGAATGTTAGGAGAAAATTTGATGTATTATTGTTTTAAAACTGCAATATAAAGTACTTGTACTAGTAGATATTTGTAAAGTATCTTTTTAACACGTTGATTTCAAAAGACAAAATGGCCTTTTTCGCAAACATTTACAAGTAGGATGAAACAGCACCAAAAAAATGGCGATAAACCGTAACTAAATAATAAAATTTTCTACAAATCACCATAAAAATGAAAAACACATGGGAAGTTTTTCGAGCTGGAAAGTTTAACAGCCCATCATCACTCGAAGTAAACACATGTCCGTAAGAGGACAAGGTCACAAATGAACTGAAAAGTAGAGAGTAGAGCTTACAAAGAAGAGGATAGGTGGTTCTAGATGAAACACAAACTCCAATCACAGAGAAGCACATGCCGAAGAGGAAAGTGTTGCCAAAAGGATAGAAAAAAAATAAATAAACAAAAAAAATAAAATAACAGAGGTAAATTAAGAAATAAAGCAAAAAAAAAGATTGTTTAACAAAATAGAGTGAAACGAGACAAGAGAAGAGGGGAAAGAATTACAAAAATAATTTCCCAGCTGAAGAAAGAAAACGAGATGATCACTGACAAACTTATCAGAATTTTTTAAAATAAAATATTGCTTTATGAAAATCAAAATGAGTAGGAGAGACAGGGGAAGAAATAATTATTGCCGTGGAGAAATTGAAACATTGTCTGGAAGCCCAACAGTGAGAGGCAATAAAAGATTTAGAGATTTCTTGATTCGATATGTTCCTCTCATGTTCGCTTAATCCGAATTTTAAAGCTCTATTAGTTTGACTAATATAATCTAAACTGTAAGAGCAAGAAATAAAATAAACACAGTGGGAATAGGATATTTCAGAGAAGAGAATTTAATTTTATTCATAGGTTTGAAAATAACTTTGAAATTGAAATGAGAAAGGATTTTAGAAAATTTCGAACACAGAGAAAAACAAAATGATTTTTTTTTTTTTTTTTTTGCTAAAAACGAATAACTGCTAAATGTTGCATTCATAACAGTACATCAAATGTGTGCATTTTTACCGCTGAAAGAAAATAGCTTAAGTCCGCGCTGGTCAAAAAGTCGAAATTTTGGGTAAAATTTCACATTTTTTCAAAAAAGAAAAAAAAGACTCCTATAGAACTGATTATGATTAAAAATGTTATTTGAACCTTTATTATTAAAGATTTAAAATATTGAAACGATAAAATGATATCGTTATTCTGTATAACTGGAGCAAAATTGGCAATTTTCGGTAAAAAAAAACAATCGTTGCCACTCCATTACAGCATACAGCAAATCGTGGTTTTCAATGCAGCTTTTCGCAAGTTGCTTTCACAACTATCACAGGAATTCCTTTTGTTTATATTTTATTCCAGCGCACACAACATGGAACCATATTTGTCAATCTGAACACGTATTTTTTAGAACTTGATGTTCCAATTGCTTTTGGTGCTTCCTTTTTTTCGCGTTTTTTTTTTCTTCTTCTTCTTCATTTCAAATTTTACTTTATATGGCGAAGATGTTAACACAGTTGGTTTTTGACTCCCTGTTGTTGTTTTTTTTCTACTTAACTGTTCTTGGCAAGGGAGATAAGATTTCTAATGATTCTTTGGCTTTTTGGGGGGGTTTTGTTTGCAAACAAAATTTATTGCATAAACATATAAAAGATATTTTTCTGTTTGTATAGGCCTAAATTGTATAAAGAAATTGTTCGAAATATACAAAAAAATTAAATTAAAATATTCAAAAAAATTGGATGGAGAGAGTAATCCATTATAAAATATTAAAATATAAAAAAATAATGCCCAAAGCGCACAGCCCTCGAAATTCATTAATCTGTAAAAAAAAATTGTAAAGTTACTAAAGTTTTTCTAGGAAACTGGGATTCCTAGAAATTTTTATGCAACGGCAACAACAAAAATTCCTGTAACACCGTCTGTTACAGGAATTTTTCTTGTTGCCGTTACATAAAAAGTCCTAGGAATCCCAGTTTCCTAGAAAAACTTTAGTACTTTAGTAACTTTACAGATTTTTTTTTACAGTGTACTTACTTTTCAAAGTTTTAATCAAATCTGGTCCAATTTAAGCAAGTCAAATTGGTCCAATTAAGGCAACTGCGCAATTTTTAAAAACAGATAATTTCAAGGATAAGAACAGAAACAAAAGCAAACAAATCCGCGTGAAAAATATGCTCAATAAACATATGAATTTAGATATGTATATGAAAATATAACAACTTGCTTTAGTTTTAAAGTATTTTCTTACATTTGACAGGGAAAAAATAGATCAAAACAGCTAATTTTGATTATTTTTTAAATTGTCTGAAAACAGCATGTTTTCAGACAGCGGGACCTTCTTCTAATCATAAATGACGTCATTCTGATGAGTAGGATTTCAGCGGTAGATGGTGTCTCTTTCAGTAATTAACGGCAGGATTGCAGCGGCCCATTTAAAGCGGCGCCGCGAACCAAATATTGCTAATCTCCTCTATAAATCCAAACGGAAATTTCCTTATCTCGTATCCGACGAATTTTCTCCCTAGTCGCCTGAATGTTCATGATCTATAATTTTAAGTTTACAATTTTTAAAAGATTTACTCACAGTACAAAATATTTCTTGATTTTATTATTTTATTTAATTTCTGTTTGTGTAGTAAAAGTGAAAATAAACAGGTTTCCTAAAATTTAGAAAGGGATTGAAATACATTTATGAGGTAACTATTTAAATAATATTCATCATTTGTGAATACGTTTTTACTTTAAGGGTGAAATACTTTAATGACTTTCAAAAATGTAATTCAATTTGAATTTATTCAAAAGAAAAGGTATGTTTTTTGAACAAGCAACGTTTCAGAAAAACTCGACATATATCTATCTCACAAAATCAATTTTGAAAAGAATATATGAAAATACACGTATTCGCTCACTCTCTGAAAAATTGATTAAATTATTTAGATATTTCTCCAATAAAACAACTACGCATTTCTCTTCTTAATTTATAGACCCCATAATCAATTGCGATTTTGTTAGTTATATTTATTTTAGATTCTCAGAGACTTATAATCGATCTAGTTCGCTATTGGTGGAAACGAAAATAGCATTCCAAATGCGATAATTTGCCAGAAAAATTTATCGAGTTAAATTTTCTATTTGGATAATCATATCATCATCACATCTGTCGAAGCATATGCTCCATTATGCAAAATTAAATGCTAAAACAGTCAAATCATTATTATTATTATTGTCAGCTATTAAATTGTGAATACTATTGTCATTTATTATTATTATTATTATTATTATTTATTTATTTATTTATTTGGATTAATTGACTATAAGATAAAAATTATCCTTCAAAGACATAAAAAAGACTTTTCTTTAAAAAGAGTTCATTCAAAATGTCGAAATAAAACAAGTACCTATACTTTTAAAAGAAAGATGTTTGTGTGTCTGCGTGTGCATGTGCCTGATGGTTAGGAAATTCTATCGCACGTAGGAGTCTGCAAATGCGAATCCGGATGGACGAAGCACATGGTCCAAATGCACACGAGCCTCAAATTTTAGTTTTTTTAATTAGATTGTTTGTCCAAAATACTATATATTGTCCTCGTTTCAATAAAGTTTATTCAGAATTCGCTCAGCGATTTTAGGCTATTTTTTTATTAAAGTCACCATTTGGGCAAAAATGTGGACTTCGTTTTTTATCAGATGATATCTGTTTAAAACCTTAGCTATCTTCCCATCCTAGTACGGGGAAAACACTAAGGAATCGGTTAAAAACTAAATTTTTAAAAATGTTAACATTTTAAATTTATGAAGTTTTTCAAAAGAGATTATCAGGAACGTGATTTTTTTAGTATTTCAACGAAAATCAAAAAACAGATTTCCCCACGTCAAGTTTACTAGAACAACCCTTTTATCGCTATGATGACGAACATCCTGGAAATGAAAGAACACAAAAGAAAAAAACAAAAGTCCATTTATCTCCGTCAACAAAGCCTTTTTTTACGAACTTTTTTATTTTTAACAATTGCACAATTTAATAAAATATGTGTTTTTAAGGAAATTATTTACTTTTACGATTGTTGATTTAACGATTTATTGGGCATAACCTAAATTTTCAGGTTTGATTTGGTTTGTTTTTCGTGGTTGTTTTTGTTGGTGGTGATGGTGTAGTGTTCGATAAATATTCTGCATGAGCTAGGCCTAGGCCGAAGGTCGCACACGAAGCGGCCCTCAGGCCTATTTCGAGCCAATTTTCTTTAATTAGATACGAATCGAAATCTACCCCAGTCTAAGCCTTTCTCGGTTCGGACCAAGCGGGAGCAACGCCGGCGGTTCTGCTAGTTATAATGTAAAGAAAAAGTATATGAGAAAATAAATATATTAAAAACTATTAAGGAAGAACTTGCCAACTATACTCAAGTCAGCTTTTAAGTTTAAATTAATAAAAATATAGCTTTTAATAAATCTTGTAACGTTTAAAAAATAATCTAAACTATAATATAACCCACACGAAAATATGCAAAGCTTTCCTTCAGGGATGTAAACAACGAATAACATCATTATGTAATTAATAAAAATGCGATTGTACTTTTTGCTTGTTGTTTTATTGTATTTGATGGGAAATATTAAATCAAATTAATGAAAAGAAATTTACAAATTAAAAAATAAATAAGCATAAAAGTATTTATTTTTTATTTCATTTCATTTTATTTCTTTTAAAGAGTATCAAAAGAAAATAATCTTAGGAAATGTTTTTTTTTTTAATAATTAATTTTTTTTTTTACATTTTAAACAGGTTTAACATAAAAAATGGTTATTTAAAAAATACTCATCTTTTGAGAAATAATTTTGTTTTAAGAGTTTTAAGAGATAATTTATGTCGAAAATGTATTTAAATTATTTTTTCTTTTATTTCTTTAAAGAGTATCAAAATACAATAATCTTAGAAAATATTTTTTCAACATCTTGAACCGATTTCAAATAAAAGACGATTATTTAAATAATACTCACCTTTTGAGAAATAATTCCGTTTTAAGAGTGATAATTTACGCCGAAAACGTATTTAAATTTGAACTTACCTTGTGAAAAAAACATTTACTTTTTCAAAATAATAAAAAGCTTGAAAAAGAAATTACATTGCATATCAGTACTTAAATCTACGACGATGTTTCAAAATATACATTCGTTCATATTATATCGATTGCATTAAATTGTTTAAATATTTCTCTTATAAAATAACTACGTGTTTCTCCTTTTAATTTATAGATACATTCTTGAATGGGGATTTCATTTAATAAAGTAACTATATTTCGGATTCTCAGGAACTAATAACAATCCTTTTCTCTACTGATGGAATAGAAATTAGCTTTATGATATAATAATTAATCATGAAATAGTTCTAAGTAAAATAGTTTTGCTATAAATGGTATAATCTAAATCTATAACTAAGGCATAATCTAAATCTATAACTGAATCTTTTTATACAAAATATATTCGATTGTTTTCATATTTCGTGCTTCTCTTTTCATTTTATAAATTTATTCAACGAATGGGGTTTTCTTTTAATAAAGTAGATAGGATCAGGAGGGTAATTATGACCACTTTGTTTATTTTCCACTTTGTTATTATTATTTTTTTTTACTTTTTTCTATTTGAAAAAGTGATGTTTTTAGTTCATAGGAAGTAACTTTGACCCTCTAAGAACACCTTATAAAAGCTTAAATTGTCATAGGTGTTTTTTGTTTAGTTAAAAAGATTGTTATAATTACTCCATCAAAAACTCACGATCACAAAAGTTTTGGGTAATTAAGCCCACTAGTAGGGAATTTATGAACACTATATTTTCTCTTTATATTTGCCTATACACATTTGTTTGGGGTAATTGGGACCACTTTGAACTCCAAAGTGACAAATCCGTTTATCCAAAACTTTGATAGATTTATTTCAAATTGCTATTCGGATCCCAAAAAGGCTTCAGACTAATGGTAAAGAATATCTGAAATGAAATATACATTATGAGGTACATGCCTAACATATCTAAGCTTGAAACAAATTTTTACCATACACAGTTTTCTCCAATATGGCGGTGATTACAATTATCCCCAGGTCATAATTACCCATCCTGACCCTATTGTTCCGATTAACAGAAATTAACAATCCGTTAATTTATCGGTGGAACAGTAATAAGCATTTTAATATAATAATAAGTCTGAAGTCTGAACATAGTTCTAAGTAAATTAGTTTTGTTATGAATGCTATAATCTAAATCTATAACTCCATCATTTTGTGAAAAATATATTCGAGTGCAAAATACACAATCCACTTTAAAAGCTCACTTTTTACTTAAAAGGTGACAGAAATAGTAAAATAGATGTTTTAAGTTAAAAAATATACATTTTGTTTAAAAACATATCAGTACTTTCGGCCTGCATTTCTCGTGTCCATCATCATAGAATATTTTTTATAATTAATTGTTGCTCATTTATAAAAATACACCACTTTGTTTGAAATAGGAGAGCCAATAAATATTAGAGTAGTTGAAAGTAGAAATAGTAGTCCCTTGGATTGAACTTAAGTAAATAAAAAAAATATATTAACTGCAGTTCCATTTATTTTATTAAATCGCTTTGTTCTTCTACGTTACTTCCATTTTTAAATGCGTCGCTGGACAGTAGAAGTAGCAGAGTTTCAGATTAAATTTGTGTAGAGGAAAATATTTAACTGCCGTACCATTAATTTTAATACGTCACTTTGCTCAAGTCTTCAGAATTTATTTTCAGGATATTTAATCATACACTGTCAAAAAGACTTCCGTTAAAATACGGAAATTGTACTGGCAATCAACCCGCCAGTACAATTTCCGTATTTTAAGGGTATTTTTTTTTGTAAATTTTGTAAAAAAAATCGGAATTTACGGGGAAAATTCCGTTAAAATACTGAAATAGTTCTGGCATCTCGATTGCCAATACAATTTCCGTATTTTAACGGATTTTTTTTTTCAGTGTATATTGAGAATATTGTATAATAGGGCGTCGTTACATACTTTATTGCCTTTACACAGGATGTCCATGGATTCTCTGATAATGGATGCGTAGTTATTAGATGTAGGGTATATAATTTTAGCATGATCAAAATCTATTGTGATATTCTGATTAAAACTTAAATGTGACATAGCTGTGGATTGATGACAAAATTTTATATCTGCTTTATGCTCTTTAATTCTTTCTTTGAGTTTTCTTTTTGTCATTCCTATTTATCCCAATATTCAGTTGCTACTAGTTCTAAAAAGTACACCAGCAAATTCATCTATATTTTTGCATAATATTCATGTATATTTTTAACTTGTAATATCTATTTTATTGTTTACATCGCTTTTTAAATAAAACGCTGAACTTTTAAAGTTCATATTGTGTATTTTGTGATTAAATCAAGGAGAAATATTGCATTTCACCTTATAATTTTATATATATTCGACTGTTTTAGGGATGACTAGGGCGCCTATTTTTGTGCATAGAGGATTGGAAATTTGATTCCGGATAGAGGGCCATAGGTCCTAACGTATTTGTGACTCAAGTTTTTTATTTTATGATTAGATTTATTGTTATCTGTGTTTTTAACCCTTTTTTTTATTTTTTATGAAGGTATTTTTTCCCTTAAGAAAGGAATCCAATTTCAATCGTTTAACCTAGTATATTATTTTTTTTTCTCCTTTATTCAGAATTCGTACAGCGATTTTTTGACTTTACGCTCTTTAATGCACTTTATTTTTTATAAAATGATTTCGGTATATAATCTTTCTCACCCATAGCTAAATTTTATATCTTCGAATGAATAAATAATCAGAATAGTTTTAAAAACATATAGAAAATCATTAGTATGGTGATTTTTCGAGAAATTTTAAAAGTAATTACCCAAAGTACGAAATGTTCCAGAACACGAAAGACCCCTGAAGATTTTTCGTTCTGTCTGACGGACAAAACCAGTTACTATGGTAACAAACATGGAGTTTTTATAATCGGTTTTTATGTTATATTTGAGAAATATTTAGTTATATTTAAGGTACTTACGGGAAATGCCGAGTGTGGCTATACATACTTCATAAATTTGTCTTTTACACTTTTGTCAGTCAATAAATGAATAATCTATTGAAAAATTTCCCAACAAAAAGCATTAAGGCAACAAGAAAAAGAAGACTTCAGCAATAGTTTCATTAATCTTGCAATGAAATGGTATTCATTATATTCAATGTGCGAGGTAAATTTCTATGCAATTTAAGTGTAACTTATGTTGCTGATTATTTTTTAAATGTTGCAAGGCACTAAAATTCAAGATTTTTATTAATCCTTTACTTTCATGCTATTGGCAACTTTCCTCGATTTCTTTACCTTTTTTGTATACTCTGTACTACAGTGAACAAAAATGCTATTTTTTCTTATCCAGCATATTGCATTTGCAAATCCTGAAGTTCCCTTTAACGCTTATGCTATTCTCTGACACCTATGATTCCTGCAGAAAAAATCCAGATGGCTCTACAACGGGTAATTTACATGTTGAGATATCAACAATATGGATATGTCCCTTCAGAATACCGGTAAATTGTTCTCGCTTGAACTAAAATGTTTCTAAACCTACAATAAAGCTATTTAAATTTTATTTTGTTCATTAATTTTTTTTAACTTCTTGCCGTAATGCACAATTAAAACAAAAGTATAAAAACACTTTATTTGTTTTGTTTTCGATTATAGTAGGCAGTTATAATTATAAAAAGAATAAAATTATTATACATAAAACAATTTTTTTTCGCATTCTTTGGATTCCTTTTTGTGGAAAATTGCAAATTTAATATTGGGTATTAATCAGTTTTAAAGTATTCAACAAACAGTTAATTAGTTTATTTTCTGATATATTACGTTTCTATACATTAATATGAGTTTTATTTTGACATTTTGAATGAGTTCCCTTTAAAAAAAAAATCTCTTATTTTAATCTTTTTGAAGGAGTGTATCTTTTTTTTTCCCCTCTATCGAATTAATCTAAATAATTTCCTTTTTTTCCCTCCATTCAATTAATCTAAATAATTTCTTTTCTATCCTCTATTGAATTAATCTAAATATTTTTAATCAATCTTTAACTGCTTGAATACTAAGCTACATCTTTCGCAGTACATGATAATTCAAAGCATAATTCGAAAAAACAGAAAATAGAGCCGGATCAAATCTTCTGGGAAAATATTATATTATATCCGAAAGCTATTTTCAGTTCCATCAGTATCAAAACAGATTATTATGTTTCTGAGAATCGGAAATAAATGTTCGTCACTAAACAAAATCTTGATTTACTGTAGAATTTATAGATTAACAGAATAAATGCGTAGTTATTTTATAGGAGGACCATCTAAATAATTTCATCAAGTTTATGTAGAATAAACGAATTTGTATGAAATATATTTGGAAAAGTAAGTTTATACATTATAATTTTTTCGAAAGGATGCTTATTTTTGAAAAATGATTTATTTTATTATTATTTTATTATTATTTTTTTATTTTTTTGCAATTCTAGTTTAATTACATTTTTAGGTACATCATAAAATATTGTGAATATTTATTTGCTCCATCAATGTTAGGAGGAACTACAATGTCGTTTAATACGCGATCCCGTTTAATACGTGATTCCATTTAATATGTGATCCCGCGTCATACGCGGATTTTTTTTTTTTTTTTTTTTGGTCCTTTGAACATCGCTCCTAAAACTAATAAAAAAGTATTACGTTTAACACGATCGGTTATTATGTGATCCTGCTTAATGTGCAATAGAATGTCGGTCGCTTGAGGCAAAAAATCTCTCTTAAGAAGAGCATTCATAGATGAAGAAGCGAATTTATTTTCTCTTCTCCAGTGTTGAAAATTTAACAGGTTTTTTAATTCAGATGCCTACCACTATTTCCGAATAGTGAAATTCCCTTATTTAATGACAAAACCATTCAAGTGAATATTACTATGCATAAATAGCGGTAGATATTTGAATATAAATTCCATTAGATTAGCAACACTGCTAAATTAATAAGGCCATTATTACCAATCGGGTATAGTAACCGATATTTGAACTAAAAAAAAACACTAAATTATCAACGCTGAAACTCTTTTTCGATCCCGCTTCCTAATATTCTTTGTCTCTCGCTTCGTCTATGTTTTTATTGAAGGAGGGCGGTATAGGCGAATTTTTGTCGATTGTTGTTACTTATTATTTTTTCTTTGCGCTGTGTGTGCTATAGCTTCCTTTTTTACTTTTCTGTACAATGCAAGAAATAAAATCTTCCTAGTATGGTGTGCTTTTTTAATCGCACTTGAAGAGATGGAGAAACGTCCTTTCATTTTCAATTTTACAATGAAGAGCCAAAACATTATGAAACATGCCCACTTTTTGCAATGAACTCGCCTGGATGACGTGGAGGGCAAGTAATCAGGTGGAGATGGTATTTAACTGCTGCTAGGGCGTCTGAAGAATTATTTTTGCGCTTACTTCTCCTTGTGATGGGAAAGACTGTTGAACGAAGCGACTTTGATAGAGGGCAGAATTCAATAGCCAGACGGCTCAGAGTAAGTATCCACGAAACTAAACGACTTGTGTGTTGTTCGTGACATATCGTTGTTAGTACTTATGAAAAGTGGATGAATTACGGTGAAACTATTAGTAGACGCCAAGGCGTTGGACGTCCACGGGTTATCAAAGAAAAAGGACGTCGGAGATTCGCCCGCTTGATAAAGCAAAATCCAAGCCAATGACTGGATCAACTCACATCCCAATACAATACAGGTCATAGTGGAATTGGTTCGAAGCACACAGTTCAAATGAAACTGTTGAATATGACACCACGCAGCAAACGTCCCACTCATGTGCCTCTGTTGACCAAGCATCATCGCCAACTACTCCTACACTACGCCCAGGAACATTATAACTGGGTCATGGATCATTGGCAGAGAGTTACCTGATTGGTAGAATCTCGATTCATCCTTCAACACATCGATGGACCTGTCAGGGTACGCCATCTTCCAGGCGAGTTGTTACTCCCCTTATACAGAAGGTCATACACAAGCCTGTTGTAATGATATTATGCTTTGGGGGACGTTTTCATGGGCGTCTCTGGGACCTGTGGTTGTGGTAGAACTGACCAAGAAGGCCGCGGAATATCTGAACATCACTACGAACTAGTTACACCCTTACATTTTATCTGACTTCCCAAATGGAGATGGAGTCTTCGAGCAAGACAATGCTCCATGATTCACAGGTTTCGATTTGTGCTGGAGTGGTACCAGGAACATAATACTGAATTCCAGTTAAGCTCCTGGTTACCTAACTTAGCGGATCTCAATTAGATAGAACAAATTTGGGGTGTCATCGAACGATAGCTCGGAGCTGAAAAACAATTATGACGGAATATGCCGAATTTGCGTGGCCGCTGTTTGAACATCTGCTACATTCTGTCTTCGGCTATCTACCAAAGAATTGTGGTATCCATACCAAGGTGGGTTGGAACTGTTTTGCGAGCCAAATGTGGACCAACGCGTTATTAGATAGGTGGTCATAATGTTTTAGCTCATGAGTGTATTTCTTCAATACTTTTTTCTAATCCCATCTTACTCCTGTTTTATTCATGGTCGGTGAATTATTTTCACCATAAGTTTCTTGGAATTACGAATACACGACTATACGTTATCTCTGATCGTGTTATCGAGTTTTAGCAAAAGTTCTATTAGTATAGAGAATAATCATAAAATCAAAAGAAAGGCATTATGTGTGTCATATAAATTGAACAGCATATAAAAATATGGTTTTAATGACCATGGAATATAAAAAAAAAGCATTCGCAAAATACCTAAATATTTCGGAATCAATGCTATGTATCTTGTTAAAAAAATCGAGACACAATCGAGAACATTCCAGCTGCTTATTTTTCCAAGACAATGAAGGTAAAATACAAGAAATACAATAACCTAAGAATGATATTGTTTGATTGGTATACTCGAGTTATAGCCAGAAGTGACAAAAAAAATGGTTGACGGATTGCAAAGACTCGCAACAGAAAATTTGAAAAGAGAAGTGGGTGGTTGTATCGATTTAAAAATCGATATGGAATCGTATATAAACATGTTTTGCGGGAAGTGGCAGCAGTGAACACTGAAAATATAGTTTCGTAAAACAGCGTGCACTCACAAGTTGCCGAAGTACAAATTGGTTGTGTTATCTTCAATGTGTTCAAATTTGAACAAAATACTCAATTAATGCCTGATAAAACCCTAGCTGTGAAAAGGGACAAATGCAATGAGGGAAGATTAGTGAAGATCGAGTGCTTGTTAGAAGAAATGCAGATGACACGAAAAAAATTAAGCTCCTCGTGATTTTTTAACCACGAAATCCCCATTGTTTAAAAAAATGAAAATTTTTTTTGCAAATGTGTAAACCAGAAACAGACTTGCATGAGTGGGTTCATCTTTTCAAGTCTTAGATGAGCAACTTTTACATATAAATGCAGGCAAAATCTGGTAATTTAATTTTAGAAGTGGAGAACTTCCCAACCTGCCTGACGAACACCCCAGGTTTTAAAAACATCAAGTTTTTGACAGTAGGTTCTAGGTGTGTTGTATCCAAGCAGATGAGTCAGTGAGCAATTAAAGCTATAAAAAAAGCAACCAACATTGTCTATTTTACTGGTTAAATGTGGAATGATAAGAAAAAATGAACAACTGGCATCTGTCAGTTTACTAAGTATAGAATAATGCTTCAGTATATATTGGGAAACCATCAAACTAAAACCAAATGGAAACTATTTTAGGGGAGCCGGTTTTATATGAAACAAAAGTGAAGCTCAACGAAAGGAATTCGATTGTTACATCCTGTCTCAATATTGAATTGCTGTGAGTCAATGCATTTCGAATAATCAGGTTTTCCTCGAAAAGTAACTGACATTGGTAAAGGAATCAATACAAGTGCCTTTAGAAGCTTGGAAGACACTATGAAAGACGCAAAAAAAATCTTATGTTTCATCACTCCAAGAAAAGAGCAGGTGAGGGTAAGGACTACGACGAACCCTTACCCGCCTACCTTTTTATTCCGATATTGTCTGTTGTTCCGAATGTCTTCAATGTTTTCCTGAGCTACTTCATAAAAGTTATTATAGTTTAGAGATGATTATATATTTTTTAATGATTTTTTAAATGTTTGTTATATCATTGCTATGTTTTATAATGGATGTTATCGCAATTGTGATGCACGTGGGTCGCAATAGATGGCATTTTGCGAAAGTCAAATGCTGAAAAAAGACCGGGGCAAAATAAAAAGATTGAAACTCGTGAAAACTGAATATATGAGACTGCGTTTGTAAAGCTAATTGTTTACTACTTTTTTTTTTTTTTTTTTTTTTTTTACTTTTTGCATACTATCAATATTTATGCAATACACTGGCCTCCAAAAGTTAAGGTATAGGGACTGGATGCTTCGATTGCACACGTTTTGTCGAATATCTACAAAAATTATTGGCGAATTATTCTTGAATTTCTTGGATGAAAATAAGATGTTTGATTTCATATTTTTTGGTGAATATTTAGTCGGGAGGACAATTAGGGGGCTACTAATAAATTTAATAATAAAATAATATTTGCGATTACCTATGTTACAGAAAATGTTGGAAATGGTTTGTCACTGTGTTAAATGACTATTTGGGTCTTGTTCAACGTTTGTGTGCATTTGTGTAAGCATAGCACTCATATTCGTGACGATGTTATTGTGTCTGTGAAAAATTCAAAAGTTTTTTGCTTATAGCATACAGAGTTTTCAACCAAATTTAACACAACTTTCCGAAAACTTGCCAAAGAATAGTAGCAACAGTATACTGCAATTAAAACATGAATATATTGAATATTTGATGACATATGGTCATTTTTATGAGATAATTTTTAACTGCGCATGCGCGGAAGACTTCAAAATTTTTATTTCTTAAATTGGTAGTAAGTATTTTGGGGCAACTTCTATAAAACGTCCAGTCAAATATTGCGAAAACTTAGAAAGATGTAAGAGCTGATTGAAAAGTTGTGGAAAATCCCTTATAATAAAGCTATTTTTAGGAAGCAACTCACTAAATCGACCCTACCATTGTGAATTTTCTCGATATTAGACTGGGCTTTTTATATACGTTGCCCCAAAATACTGACTACCAAATTATGAAATAAGGATTTTGAAATCTTCCGCGCATGCGCAGTTAAAATTTATCTCATAAAAATGCCTATATCTCATCAGATATTCAATATATTCATGTTTTAATTGCAGTATATTGTTGCTACTATTCTTTGGCAAGTGTTCGGGAAGTTGTGTTAAATTTGGTTGAAAACTCTGTATGCTATAAGCAAAAAACTTTTGAATTTTTCACAGACACAATAACATCTTCACGAATATGAGTGCTATGCTTACACAAATGCACACAAACGTTGAACAAGACCGAAATAGTCATTTAACACAGTGACAAACCATTTCTAGCATTTTCAGTTACATAGATGATCGCAAATATTATTTTATTATTAAATTTATTATTAGCCCCCTAATTGTCCTCCCGACTAAATCTTCACCGAGAAATATGAAATCAAACATGTTCTTTTCATCTCAGACGTTCAAGAAAAATTCGCCAATAATTTTGGTAGATATTCGACAAAACGTGTGCAATCGAAAGCATCCAGTCCCTGTACCTTAACTTTTGGAGGCCAGTGTATTTATACAAATTTTTACTCAAATATTTACAACGATAATTTTTTCTTCTTATATAAAAAAGTTGAGGACTGGTTATAAGGGTACCCAATATCACAACTATTAAATATTATTTCAATAACTTGGCTGTGCTGCAAAAATTTAACATTTTTTGGTTTGTGTTAAAAATACTAGAGTAGCGGGAAAACAATTTTTCTCCTTTTACATTTGGATATAACGTGTTGATACAATAAAGTCATATTTGAATCCATATTTATTTTAAATTATTATTCCACTTGGTCCTAGAAAAGCAAACAAAAAGTTAAACTTGAATATAGTTCGATTATAATCTAACTATGCATAAAAGGCACAATTTTCGTCCGTAAACAAATAAACGAAAGCTCTAAATTTCATTTAGTCGTTCAGTGTAAATAATCTCAGTTGCTGCAATACTATGCAAATCACGTTTAATACCCGACCCCACTTAAGACGGGACTTTTGTCAATTCCCTCAAAATGCGTCTTTATGGGGTTTGGTTGTAATATCAATTTTAATTATATATATATATATATATATATATATATAAAATCTAACAATATCTAAATCATACAAATCAGTGAAAATTAGTGACTCGATCTAAAATAAAATAAAAAATACTTTTGAGCAACATCTAATCATTCGAATGAAATGAATGCTAAAATCTAAATCTGTAACTGTTAACTGAACTTAAAAAAAAAAAAAAAATTACCTCTTTAGCATTTAAGTACGAGTCTGTAGGTTTCAACGAATATGGTAAAGACAGCATAATTAAAATCGAGATAAAATTAAACTCGATCGAATTTTCTGACAAATTATTATGTACGAAAGCTGTTTTCCAGTTCCATTACCAGCGGAATAGATTGTTATTAGATTCAGAGAATCGGAAAGAAACGTGCGGTATTAAAGGAAATTCAGATTCACTGTAAAATCTATAGATAAAAAAGAGAAACGTAGTTATTTTTTCGGAGAACTATTTAGATAATTTAACTCACTTATGGCTAGCATCCCGAAACTAGAATTTTGAGATTTTTCGGAAATAAATTAATATATAGAACAGAGTGGGGTGATTATTGGTCACTTTTCATAAAGACCCATATAACTCAGTAACTTAATTGAACTGAAACAAAACTTGTATAATAATCACTTATAAACAGATTAAGTTAAATAATGTTATAAAAAGTGATGAAATATCTTTATTAATATTGACGATCGTTTCGTCGCACAAATTATATGAAAATTAATATACGTTCTCAAACAGCTAACTTAATTTTAATTTACCTTTATGTTTGCAATGTTTTTCATTATGCATCATGTCTCGTGACATTGTTTACTATGTTTACTCTTTTTAAATTATGTGAAAATATTTTCTATCGTGGATGATTTTGAAAATGTCGCCGTTTGTGCGACGAAGCGATCGTCAATCTTAATAAAGATATTTTTTCACTTTTTATAGCATTATTTAACTTAAACTGAAACAAAACTTTTATGCTCACAGAGAGCGAATCTAACCCCTAATAATCTTAATTAGTTTTATTGATTAAAAATTATATATAATATTAATAAAATTAAAAAATGTCTGACTAATAATCACTCATGCAATGGGGTGATTATTGGTCAGGGGTGTGTGAATATGGGTCCTTTTTGGGATCAAATACCAACATTTTAAACACTCAAAAAACACTTAAAAATTGTAATAAAGGATTGAATAAAACGTTCTTGGAATAAATTTAGAACGTATATTGCTTGTAAATGTAAACAGAGTTATGAAAATTTAAAAAAAAAAAGAACATTACTAAAAAGAACATTACTTTAATTGCATAAAAATACGGAAGTTCAAATATATTTCACAAAATAATACATTTATTTTCAAAAGCCTTTTTCTTATTTAAGGTATGCAGCTCGCCTTTCAACTTTTCTTCCACGTATGATATACCATATCACAGAAATTGAGATGAATAAAATATTTCTGTTGTCATCCAATCATTTTCATTGCATATGTTGCTCCAAGTATCACATCGGTGCTTTGGTAAAATATTGTCCTTGGATAAAGACTTGTAAAAGATTGTAATCAACATAGAAATGGTGATTATAATTTACCGGAGAACATTATTAAAGGTGGTTTTATATTTCCGTTTGTTTAAACACGCGCCACAAAAGTCATACTTTGTCTCCCGCTGCCTGCTGTTGTTCTTGAGGCTCTTTATCTTTTTTCTCCAACAATATTTACTCTCAATCAATCTGTTATAATGCAGTTTCATCGAGGTTAAATTATGATCCGGCTTATAAGACAAATCATGTTGATGAAGTGCATCTTCTAATACATCATAAAACTCATAAATTAGAAATAGTTATTCTATGGTTGACAGGCTTTCACGACTGTAGCCTTCTTTACCAATGACAGGTCGTGGTAATCCATAAATAACCTAATCCAGTCCTCTCCTAGTGGCTTCAGTTTAACTATACAATATTTTCTAAGATAAGATCCAGTCTCACTGGAACAACTGGAATCCCTATAGGCTATATATCTATAAACTTTTTAAATTTCCTTACGACTTTGGCCAAATCCCTATTCTGTCATCAATCTTAAGCATACTGCTAATTTATTTTCTTTTTCTGGAGATAAGTTAAGAAGATTTTCAGATTTATGATTTAAAATATGTCCTTTTCTTTCCTCTGTATGTAGAATTGTAAAGTGGAGAATGAAACTCCTGCATAATATGCAGCTGCCCGAATACTAACATTATTTTCCTTCATGTGTAGACAGGGTTCCTCTGACTTTCGGTGATGTTTCACATAATTTTTTTTAGTCACATATGTCTTTGGCATTCTGTTATTATATTTTTACCTATAAATCAAATTTAGCATAAATTTCGAAATTGTTTTAAAAACATTGATGAGAAAATCATGGTCAGGCCTAAGTGTTTATTTGAACATGTGTTTTTTTTTTTTTTTTTTATGATTTCAACAATCAAACAAAAATAAGCTGTAACAGGTGTTCATTATCTAAATATACAAGTTAAATTTTCAAACTCACCCCAATATCTCTTGGAGAAATTGTTAAAAAAAAGGTTAAGATGTTTTAAATGTGAGTTGCTGAAAAAATCAAAACAATGTGTTTTACTCTTAAAGTGTTGCCATATAAATACAAAGAAACTTTTTCTTGCAGGTTCTGACATCCAAAACTCACAAATATCAAACATTTCTGCACTATTTGTAAGTTTATAAGTAATTGTTAAGCTGAAATTACATGACCAAGAATCACCCGGTGTTTAGTGGGTGATGTTTAGCCTTCTATTTCCATAATTTGTATACTCACACAGTATTCATATGCATACATACATATTCTATGCATATTTCTCTTTCTATATAACCCTTCTAGATCATCGTATAACTAAATTTCACATTACAATAACTTTATGAGAAAAAAGCATAATTTTGAAATCTCTTATTTGCTGCTCAAATTTTATCCTCCTGAGACCCAAGCAAAATATAATGCATATATTTTTTTAATATGAGTTTTTTTCAACAAATAGGCATAAAAATGATGTTTTTGAAGAAATTAATAAATTTCTATTTTTTAATTTTGTTTTACAGCACATCCATCTAAATTGTTGTTCAGGCCATCACTCGCTTTAAAATAATTTTAAAAATGCTAAAAGTATGGGAAAGAATAGAATTTATTACAAAGAACATAAGGCAAGTAATAACATCTGCTATTAAAATTGCAAAAAAAAATAGTTTAAACAAATTAAAATAGCATAAAAACGAAACTTACCAGCAGAACGTAGAATTCCAACTTGACTCATTTATTACGCCATTTTGTAACAAAGTAGTTACCATTGCCAAAATCCAAAAAATCCCTGCCGGCCCGGCCTACAGGCAGAGGTAGATTTCGAAGTCAAATATACTAATTTCACAAACAAAAACTAAATCATGATTATAGATAAATCCACTTTAACAATTTTATCTGGCCGCTCTTGACGATTTTTTATTTCATTTTCATATAATAGCTGGTTTTATCAGAATCATGTTAGGGCGGTATTCAAAAAAATACTTTTCCATGCTCAACAACTCGAAATTTTCTGGCATAATTAAAGATTCATTTTTAATTTTAAAAAAATATGAAACTTGCTGACGTGATTTTTGAAGAGATTTATAAGCGACCTGTGTTTTTATTTTTTGTTCAATTAATTAAAACTTGATATATAAACAATTATTTTCTCAGAAGGACAATATTTTTCGTTTCTAACACAATCGCTTCGGGAAATTCCGTTCAAAATGCCCACTTTGACATCATTTTTTGAAATATATTCTGCCTCTATCTAAAAATCGATTATTACGGTACATTATATAGTTTTTGAATAAGCGAATCTACCAATTAAATGCGTTTGAGAGCAAAAATGAATTTAAAAACCAGTCAGAAAATAAGCAGTTTGGATTTAAGCGCATCCTTAATACAATGATTTTTCCAACACAATCCGCTTCGGTAAATTCGGTTCAAAATGCCCTTTTTAACAGCATTTAAAAAAATATATTCTGCCCCTATCAGAAAATCGACCATTCAGTACATTATATAGTTTCTGAGTAAGAAAACGTACCAATTGGAAGCCTTTGAGAGCAAAAATGAATTGTAATATGAGTCAGAAAATAAGCAGTTTTGATTTGAATACACCCTTACTAAGATCATTTTTTACTTCAACCGGTATGTATTTTTAATTTGTTTTTGCTCTAAGAATTGGTCCTATCCAAAACTTGTCTATATAGATGTTGTAGACAATATTAAGAAGATATATGATAAATTCATGGGGATTTTATATCTTTTGAATTGACGGAGTTATGGATTTTTTTCTTCTTCAAACCCCCTTTTTGTTTTCGTTTTTAATTTTTTTTGCGGTACGAATTGGTCCTATCAAAACCTTGTGAGTATAAAAGTTGTAGATAATGTTAAGAAGATTCATGATAAAATTAATTGGATTTGATATCTTGAGAATTGACGAAGTTATGGATTTTTTTCATCTTCAAACGCCCTTATTGTTTTCGTTTTTAATTTTTTTTGCGGTACGAATTGCTCCTATCAAAAACTTGTGAATATAAAAGTTTTAGATAATGTTAAGGAGATTTATAATAAAATTAATTGAATTTGATATCTTGAGAATTGACGAAGTTATGAATTTTTTTCTCCCAAAAACCCTATTTTTGCGCCCCTTGAGCCCATTTTTAACTTTATCAAAAATCTGTGATACATAAATTTTTGGCCCTATTTTTAGAAGTAATAAAAACTTTAAACTGATTTGATATGTACAAAAATTAAGAAGTTATGGGGGGTTTTCTGTTTTCACAAAACCCCTCCCTATTTCCCTCCCCTTGGTCCGATTTTGCCCATTAACGAACTTGACCGAGATTTTATGCCCATTGATTTTATGTATCAGTTTGGAAGAGATTGGTGCAGAATTACGAAAGTTATCGTGTCCAGAAGAAAGTGATATATATAGATAGATAGATAGATAGATAGATAGATAGATAGATAGACAGATAGATATATATATATATAAAGTTTTTTACTGAGGGTGGTTTTGGGTTCTAGGGGTCATGATCGGTGTAGATCTGCAAAAATTTTTCAGAAATTCCAACATAGGAACGATCCCAATAGGTAGTATTTCATACGAAATCTACCTAAAAGCTGAATGTTGATTTTTGATGCATATGTTAGCATGCCAAACTGGTTTTAGATTGCTACAATGAAATTTAACGCAATAGAAGGAGAAAGCAAAACATCTATTAAAATGGATGCCAGGTATCAGGAGCAAATTCAGTTTTTTTGAACCAAAAAGGTGTTTGTGATATATTGAATAATCATGAACGTTTCTTTTCATCCAGTATTTTTTTTCTTTTGATTCATTCATTAGTATTATTGAAAATTTAATTCACCAATAATTCCCCCACGGTACGAGTGACTAATAATCACCCCACGTTACGAGTGACCAAGAATCACCCCGGTATGCCCTACAATATTCTTTTTTTAGATAGATATCTTTTTTCCATTTTTTAATGTTTATTTTCCACAATTTACAAACAGTATATTTAGATTAGTAGCAATAATAATTATTGTATTATATATATAGTAGTTATAACTAAACAAAATACTAAGATAAAGAAAAAAAACAAATGGGGTTAGTAAAATCTATAAAGAATGCATAGCTGCCAACATTTATGCTTTTTTTTTACCACTAAAATTTAATAGTAAATTTTCCGATTACATAACACAAAAAATTCTGTTAAATTTTAGTGGTATAATAAAAGCGTAGATGTTGCCAGCTATGAGAAAAATTAAATATTTAAATATACTCTAAAAATAAGTTTTCGAATATTAACGTACACCTTAATTATTTTCAATATGTTCCATGTTTTTATTTTACTATTATTTTTATTTTACAAAGGTAAATAAAATTTAATTATATTTTTCGAAGAAATTATAAATTTTCTCTTTGAAAGTGAAAACTATAAATATATCTTATCCTTGGGGAAAATGTTCAACTGTTTTAGCTTTTAGTTTTCTAAAGCGAGACAGCATACTTCGAAGATTATGATGCAAATAGCATAATTCCAAAAGTGAGAAAAATAAACTCAATCTAGTTTTTCTCAGAAATTTTCATCTCCCAATGTCATTTTCATTTCAATAGTGGAATAAGTTGTTATTAGTTTCCGAGAATCAGAAATAAATGTGTATTTTATTTTTTTATATATATATATCCGATTCACTGTAGTATCCATAGTAGTTATTTTATTGAAAAAATATATAAAAAATTTTATCAAATTTGCATAGGATGGAATGAATGCGTATTTTTCAAGTATTTTCGTAAAAATAAGTTATCCAAATACATCTCCAATAAAATAACTACGATGGATTCTACAGTGAATTGGGAATTTGTTTAATGATGTAGATTTGTTTCCGATTCTCAAATTACATTTTCGCAAAAATTATAAAATTTAACTTTTCAGATGAAAACTATAAATATATCTATCTTTTGGGGAAATATTCGGCTGCTTTAGCATTTAGTTTCCTAAACCGAGTGAGTATATTTTGAAATACGTAACGAAAATAGCATAATTCAGAAAATGAGAAAAATAAACTGTATTTAGTTTTTCTCAGCTATTTTTACCTTCTACTATCATTTGCTGTTCCGTCATCTGAGGAACAAATTGATATTAGTTTCTGATAATCGGAAATAAATCTTCTTTATTAAAGAAAGTTTTAAATTCAGTGTAGAATCTATAGTGGTTTTTTTATTGAAGAAATGCATGGATAATTAAATATTTATTTATTCTTTTTTCTATTTGTTTATTTCTTTTTACTTCCTTTACTCTTTTCTATTCTGTTAATTTTTCTATCATTTTCACAACACTTTTCTCTTCTGCATGTACTCCTCTGTGATTGGCGTTTACCTTTCAGCTAGCGCCAGCTGTCGCATTCCTTGTAAGCTCTCCTATCTGACCTTACTGTTCATTCGTGAATTTTTCCCTTTACGGACATATGTTTACATTGGCTGGCGACGGGCTGTTAAAATTTCCAGTCCGAAACACGTCCTTTGTGTACTTTTGTTTTATGGTGATTATTACAAAGTTTAATTATTTTTGAAGTGATGGAAATTTTTTCCAAATGGATAAATCATATTTAAGGCTGGAGTAGCACAGTTGATGTTCATTCCAACAGGGGCGAAAATTGTCTAGACCAGGGATCGAACCTGGATATCTCTCTCAGCCGTATCCAACAAATAATAGTGAATTGTGTCATCCAGGTATTGGCTGTATAGCTTAATGAGTAAAGCATTGACTCGGCAAGCAAAGATATCCAGGTTCGATTCCTGGTCTGGACATTTTTCGCTCTGTTGGAGTGAATATCAACTCTGCTACTCTAGCCTTGAATATATTTGATTGTGAGTTGCCACCAGATTTCCGGTGCTGTTTTATCCAAATATATGGATAATTTAACAACATTTGTAACGGATGAACAAATTGTCGCATTTTAAATCATTCTCATAATAATAGTTTTTCTAGATATTTCTTGAATAAAGTAACTGTTATTTCTACAGTGCATCGGGATTTTGTTTTGTAGAGTAGATTTATTTCCGGCTTTCCAATTATATTTTCAGGGAAATTAGTAAAATTTATTTTATCAGATAAATTATTTCAATTTTAACTTTTTAAATGAAAACTATAAGATATATCTCTCTTAGCATTTAGCTTTTTAAAACATACTATGTGTATTTCGAAGGACGTGGTTAAAATTACACAATTCGAAGTGTGAGAAAATGTAACTCGATTGAGTTTTTCTGAGCTATTTTTGATGACAAAATACAGTCCTCCCCGTTTAAACAAATATTGACAGTTCCAGAAAAATAATATTCGATTAAGCGGGGTATTTGATTAAACGAGGAGTCATAACTGTAATATTTAATGCGTAATAAAAAGCCAAAATAACCATCTACGGTATATTTACTTAACAGCATAATAAATCGTTAATAGAATAACATAAACTAAAATAAATACTAATACTAATATAAAGTAAATAGGTATTAATTTAATGTCAGTACATACATTTAAATGATTTACATCATACTTAATGCAGATCGTTTGAATTTGGTCAAAACTTTGCTATTTCTAATTTACGTTACTTATACTGCCCTAAAAAATCGTATAAAGTGGTTTATTTAAGTGGAATTTTAAAGGAGTAAATATCGAGTTATTTTTCGAATGAGTGCAAAATATCACAACTACCATCTCGAGTCTCGAAGTGACGGCGCATTGCCATTCAAGCCTGGTTAACAGCAAGAAGTTATGGTGGGGAAATTGTTTGACCGGTCCATTATACGCTTGCTGGCCTAAATCATTGCAGGAAGAACTGAAAATTTGTTTTCAGCGTAAAGGAACCAAAAATGACAAAAGGTGGAAGGAAATTTCCGCTGAAACGTGCTTTCCGTGCCTATTTTCAAACATCGGTCACACAGTTGTTATTCAATTAAACGGGACTTTCGTAAAAAGTATTCGGTTTAATAACATAGAGATAATAACATAGAACCAATAGGAATAAATTTGGTTCCAGAGGATTCTATTCGAAAAAGCGGGATATTCGATTATCCATTACCCGATTAAGTGGGGAGGACTGTATTTGTATATTCCAATGACATTTTCTGCTTCGTCAACAGCGTAACAGATTGTTATTAATTTCTGAGAATCAGAAATAAATGTACTTTATTAAATAATACTCCAATCCATTGTAGAATTTATAGTTGTTTTTTATTGCTGATATATCTAGGTAATTTTATCAAATTCGGTTAACAGGAACAAATGCATACACCGACTGTCCCAAAAATGACTGATGGATTTTAAAATTCAATAACTTGCAAACGGTGACAGATATTTAAAAAATTCTTGCATGAGTGTTATGTGAGATGTCAGGAGTTTTCATGTTGCGATTGTCAGTTTAAGTTAAAATAGCATTTATATATGGCTCTGCAAGCAATAGCCGCTAAATCCGAACTAGATTTTTCGGCTTCTCTCTTCTTCCATGCGAAAAAAGGAGATTAAAATGCATTGAATGGATCACGGAGTACCAAAAATCGGGTCTGGACTGAGCACCTATTGCTCATAGCGCCATCTATTGTTTGAAATTGAAACTAAAATCAGCACTGTTAAAAATAATTTACTTAAAAATGAGAACTTCCATGTACTCGTATTTTTTTAAGTACAATCTCTCTATTCTAAAAAAAAGTAACTACCGCTGTCACCGCCGCTACCAAAAATAATGGATACAAAAATATGAATATCGGTGGTTTTATACAGAAATGTTTGATAAACACGCTGATGCAGACAGTTTTCAAATCGAAGAATTATTTTAAGAGTTATTTAATGCTAAAGTTGGACAAAATCGTTCCACTAAAAAAGTTTTATAGCAGCAAAAACTATACATGGCAGTGTAATCATTTTTAGATCATTTTATGCGTTAGAATTTGCCGGAGTGCAGATTGCATTTTTTTTTTTTTTTTTTTTTTTTTTTGACTCATTTTTTCAGGTTTTATTTCTATTTTAAATTCAAATTTTCAGCATTTCTAGAGATATTTTTTACAGATTTCAGAAAATTGTACTAATTTAAACTGTTGCCAACTGTATAAAAAGCGCAAGCAATAATGTTTGCTTCAAATTAAAAATTTATTTACACGTGACTATTATAAACAGGAAAAAAACTTTCAAATTAGAATTAAATAATTACGTATAAAAAGCAGGAACTTATTAAAAATTATGTCATAAAAAGCATACACGTGAATTTTAAAAGAGAAAGAATATTGTAAAATAATAAATTCATTAACATGCGTTAGAAGTCTTAGGAGAAATTAAGCCATATTTACGTCACATTATAGTTATTATATAAAATGAACACAAAATAATATTGCAAAAAAGTTTAAATTTAGAAATTGCGCTAGACATTTATTTGATATTTTGAGAATTAATTTAAAATGTCTCATTTAAAAGAACTTTCTTTTCGCTTTGTTAAAAAATACCAGGAGACAAAGACTCTCTTTACTTAATTCCTTTTATATTAGCTTATTTTGAAATGTTGTTACACGTGTATACGTCATCAAGTTATTTTTATTTCGACGTTTTATTTGTGTTTTTATTAATGTTGTACGAATTTATTTGTTCTTTCGTTATTTAAAATAAAAATTATATCAATTTGTATAATTTGGCGAGTGGTTTGGCGATTTATATAATTTGGCGAAATGGGTCGACAGGATAATCAAGTAGTACCGCAGCGGATTTGGCGTTAAAATTCCCCAATCAAAGAGAAATGAATAGAAATGCGTTTATAGGGAGATCGCCACTGTTTTTTAAATAATAATTCAATCTTTCGAAATCTTTTTAAAGCCGATCAAATTAGCGTGCATTTAGAGTCTGCGGTGTCTGGACGGGGGTTGGCGAGCGTAGCTCGTAGGGGGCCGAGCCCCCTAGTTGTTTCAAAAAGAAGTACATTGTTAAAAAATAATCTACTTAAAAATGAGCATTTCTATGTACTCATATTTTTTAAGTATAATTGCTTCAAAATGGAGCATTAATCTACTTAAAAATGAAAATTTCTTTGTACTCGATTTTTTAAGTACTATTAATTCAGAAACGAGTACATGATATTTTGAAGTTGTGTATACTTATACTTGATTTATAAATGTATGCAGAAATGAATAAATATATTTTGTATTTTAAAGTCTTAATATTCATGTTTAAATCCTATGTGCTCAAAAATATGAGTTTTCTGATAAACCCTTTTCTTATACCGAATTGACAGTGGGGATTTCCAAGCTTTTATTAAAAGATATGTCTATCTTTGTTATAATTTTTAATTTATAATACACACTTTTCAAATTTATTTACAATTTCATTAGAAATGTTAAAGAAGAAAATTTAGTTTAAAAATTGTTTTATTAGAAATTAGAATATTTAAGAAAGCGAAAATTCATCTCTGCTGTTAGCGATTTTCCGTTGCTGATTAATAAAAGATGTCATTCGGAAGCAGCCGGTAACTGCTCTTATAGCACAGTCAGTACGATGCTGATCTTCCACCTCGAGGACTCGGGTTCAAATCAAGGGGCGGCTCATACACGAAAATTCAAGAATTAAAGTAGTAAATTCGTTGTTCTTTACTCAAAAAATTGTCGTTCTTCGCAATTAAAAATGGTGATTTGTCAGTTCTCTGTAATTTCGCTTTCGTTTTCTTATAGTGTATGTGCGTTTCTATATATACTTATTTTCGAGTCCCTGTATGTACTCAAAAAAATGAGTATATGCGTTTTTCAAATTTAAGAGTTAAGTACTCGGAGCTATTTTAAGATCTGGAAGTGCTCAATAATTAGTACAATTTACTTATTTTTAAGAATAGTGTTTTAACAATAAAGAATCGCTGCAAAAAAAAAAAAAAAAAAAAAAAAAAAAAAAAAAAAAAAAAATCCTGACATCATACACTGCAAATAGAGGCGTCTTAAATTCAAACAGATATGTGACTGAAAAAGCAATTAAGACACTTAAACGTCTGAAAATAAAATTTCAGACGTGATAGATGTCTAAATTTAAGACACATAAACGTCTTATTATGATCATGGCATAAATGAACTGAAAAAAATGTTAGAATTATGATTATATGTCTGAATTTAAGACACTTGCAATTTTAGACATTTCAGGAATTCAGCCATTTGAACCACTCACCAAGTAAAATGAACTGAAGTGAGTAGATTTGTTTGTTGTTGCAAGCATGAACGGTGCGCGAGAAGAACGCGACCGGATTTGATTATTGCTGATTTGGCGGGCAACGGCTTTTACTCAACGGATTGGCGAATTTGAATTAAAGTATCTCAGTACAGTTAATTTGTCTGAAGTGTTAAAATTGCTTTTAAATTTATCAACATTTGATAAATTATTTGAAAGTGTGACGATATATTTTTCCTCAATCCGAAATCTCTATAATGACGTTTGTTATTCACATAATAAATGGAATCGTCAGTCGTCGTTATAACCTTATAACGCGTGTAAAGTTTCTGCTTTATTTCCAAAACATTACACTGAAAGAAGATTTGAACTTTGAATTCTCTTACTTGTAAATCGAAGATGAGTCAGAAAGTGAGTGTATCATCATTAATGAAGAGAAAGTAGTGACGCAGCATTTACTTTCTTTTGTGAAATAGTATGCACATCTACACATACATCCGTTGGTGTGTTAGTCGTTAGAGAAATTTTTTTTTTAGCATAGTGATCCGATGTCTGTATTTTATATCTTTGTGTCTTCATTTTATACATACTAGACGAAAATTTATATTCGGTTTATTGGAATAGTTTGTCAGTACGTGCTTATAAATGGAGATCGAAAAAAAAATCATTTGGGAATTATATTTTTCATGGAAATATAAAATTTTCAAAAATTTCTACGATAATTTTTATTCAAGACTCACCAAATATTCAAAAGAATAGCATGATATTTATAAAAATACAGTGCTAAAATAATATGAATACGCATATATTTTTAAAATGGCGTTCAGTATCGTAAAATAATATGTCCTTCAAACTGGATTAGCTGTTACAGTTTTGGATATTTACGCCAAGGTAAGGTATTCCACAGGTTTGGAATGATAATTCACAGAACGTTCTTACATATATATTATTATTTATTTACTATTTAAATTATTCTTATTAGACTAATTTGCATTTGTAATATTTTTGTCTTTTTTTTATCAAATAAATATATTTTGTGTGAAAAGATTTGTTTGCTTATTTCTGATGCTTTTCAATGAGTGCATATAATTTTCAGTATTAATAAATATATTTAATTCTCATCTAGATCTTTACTTTATAAATTAAAGTTTCATGTATAGTAAATAATCTATTTATTGATTGAATAATAACGTGAAAAATACAACAGTTTCAATTAGATTTGGTAAGATGTAAAGAAGTTTTGAAATTATGGAATTAATGTTTCCTGCATGCTATTAAAAAAGAATATTTATAATTTTGTTAATGATTGTTAAATAGCTCATATCATCTGAGCAACATATTAAAAAATTGTTCAGTATAAGTTTAAAAAGAAGCTAATTTTTATATAACTTTGCACAAGTAAGTTCTTTCCTTGCGAATTCCTTTATTTTATATTAGTGATATAATTTTACATACAAATTTTCATTTTTAGTGACAAGAGTGCCATTTATTTATCTTACAGAGTATATTATTGAAGTGATTTTTTTTATATTAACAAATTTAAATTTATCTTTGAGAAACCATGAACTTTTTATTTTTTGTTTTATATGGGGGATATAGAGTATGAAAAGAAATCTCGAAAGTATAAGGGTTTGTGTTATCGTGTATTTCGGAGTATTTGTAAACTTGCAGTTTTTCCTATTGGAAATAAATCACTCTTATTGTATTCAACTGTACGCCGATACTATATATATAGGGTAGATGTGCCAGTAATGGACACCCTTAAGGAATTTCTTTAAAAATTATTTTTTTTATTAATAGTTATAATTATTATATTTCAGTTTTTTCAATATTATATTAATCTATCAACAATATTTAACCATTCTTATAGCCTCATTTCCCCATATGAATAGAAATTTAATTTTAATTAACAGAAATATATCAAAACACCCAAAAGCCCAGTAATGGACACCCTCTGGCCCAGTAGTGGACACCCTCTGTTCCAGTAATGGACACCCCATAAAAAGTAATAAATATAATTGTTTTTATGACTGTATTTAGAACCAGAATTTAATGAATACATACTAATGAAACAAAATAGTTATTTTAAATAAATTTAACAATTAGGATACCAGTAATTAATAAAATATTTGTGATAATCATTTACTGTTTGCATTAATTATTGTAATTATCAGAAGATCGATGTTTTAATTATTTTAGATGGATAATTTAAAATACTAAATATCAGACAATTACAGCTATCAAATTATTGAAACAGTGGTGGATTTAAAAGGTAATAATAATAATAAAAAAAAGTTTTGGAATATTAATGTTTAGTTTTGTGCCACTATTTTTAATAATCTTCCAGAGATTACTTGATATATCATTTATAATAATTAATATTACAAATATGAAAGAAATGATATTGTGAGTTGAATATTTTAAATACTAAATAAAATAATTCCAAAATAAAACTGTAGAACTGATGTTTGAGGCCACTGATCTGCAGATTTACTAGTTTCATGAATATTACCTATAACTTTCATTAATAGTATTGCTTTTTTTTTTTTTAACAAGGAAACATTTAAGACAGAAAATGGATTTTTAATAGCTTCTGTAACTTAATTGTTTTTATTTAAACGGAGAGGGATTAAGCCCTATGAGCCCCTCTCTGACTGCACTCTTAAACTGTATTTTTCTACTTCCTGGCTGGTTTGATTGCCAGATTATAAAATATGTGAGGTATATATATATATATATATATATATATATATATATATATATATATATATATATATATATGTACTACATAAAAAAAAAAAAAAAAAAATATTGAAATTTTACTAATCACATAAAATAACTTAAAAGCAGTTATTTATAAAAGTTTTGGTGTTATTACATTTTGGTAAGTATAATTTAAAAATTAAATTTGATTATTTAGGTTTGTAGTTAAGCCAAAATATTTTATGCACTATAAACATTACTGAAATTGCATTTGTAGCAATGTCTACATGGGGTGTCCATTACTGGAAAATGACTAATTAACCATCCCAGTAATGGACACCCCCTCTTAAAACCTTAAAAATAAATGAAATTTAGTAAATGGCCGTTAGTATATAATATTCTAAGTTTCCTATTGCTACTCAAACAAAAACATTCAAATTTTGCAAGAAAATAAATAATATATAAATTAATTAAACGAAGCCAACTCTTAGCCTCTTCGTTAAGATTTTCACAGAAAAACAGTGAAACTTTGAAACATTATTTTCTGCTTCTTGATTGGTTTGATTAAAAGTGTAAACAATAACCCAGTTTTATAAAACATGCAAAGGGGTATTATAAAAAAAATAATTAAAGCTAAATATTTATTAGTTATTTTTTTATGAACCAAAAACATCAAGGGGTGTCCATTACTGGAAGGGTGTCCATTACTGGCACATCTACCCTATATTTAATAATCCTTATGAAAATTTATTTCAAGATGGAATATACCTAGTATGTATTTCCTGCGTTACATCTCAACACCATACTTAAATTTTTAAAACATGAAGTGATCTTGAAAGTAATTATAAACAAATTATAAAAATCGGCGTAATTAATTAAATATGTGCGGAAAATATTAAAAAAATCAATTTAAATAACATCATGCAAAAAATTAAAAAAAAAAAAAAGAAGATGGGTATAAGAATTCTCGCCCATGACAGTAGGAGATATTTTTCATTTTTGTAATAAAATTTAAGACCTAAATAAACATGTTGTGAAAACGCACTTCTAATGCAAGATTTCAAACAAGTATTGCCAATAATTCTGACTGATTGATAAAGTGTAACTATGCTGATATTTAATATATTTTGAAAAAGTAACATGGTTTGAAGATTAATTATTCTTATAATTATTTTTGCTCCGAGTATGTATATATTTTCATATTATTATAACATTTTTTAATACTAATTATTTTTATTGTGATGTTTATGGGAAGAAAAATGTTTTTAGAAGTGTTTTTCAACCCTCAAAGAATTTTTTTTAAGCATATCTGGGTGCTAAAAAGAATCCATGAAAATAATAATAAAACAGAAACTCATTAAAAAAAAAAAAAAAAATCTGGATTTTAAGTTTTATTTATTTATTTATTTTTTTTTTTTTTGGTGTGTGTGTGTGCCTGTGTTCGTTAATGACAACGTTAATATCAACACACGTTATCTTTTAAATTTAGTTTGTAGAATATTATTGAATAGTATCAACAACTGGACCTAGAATTTATTTGGAACATATTTCTTATAGTCACAAAAAAGGTAAATACTTTTTACCCTTTAGAATGTGCATATAAATGAATATACAGCAAAACCTCTGAATAGCGGACACCTCGAGAGCACGGAATTAGCCCGCTATTTGGTGGTGTCTACTTTAAAGAGGTGAAGACGTACAGATTTAAAGGTGTTGGGGATAAGAAAAAAAAAAAAAAAAAAAAAAGAAGTGTTCGCTATTCAGCAATTTCTGTTATGGAGGTTTTACTTTAAATACACACAGTAAAACCTGCGTAACGGACATTCCTGAATAGGGGATACGTCTGTTTAGCGAATCATAGGGCTTCTGCTTAAAACATGGGCTAAGGGTACCTGCTCCTTTTTGTTTTTTATTGGGGGGGGGGGGGGGGGGTGTTGATACAATTTTCGTAAATCTGCAATTTTGAATACCTTTCGAAATTACGCTGATTATAATGAATATTTTGAACGGTTAGAGTAATATAGTATGATTTAAGAAGGTTTTCGCTACACAGAGATTTCTGGTATTCGGGAATGTTCATTAGCGGACACTTCCGAGTTCCGAATTCTGGTCACTTCTATTTAACGAACCATAACGTTGGGTTGGATTTTTTGCAGACGCAGGATTTTATTAAAGCATTAGCAAATCGGGCGATGCCCCCTTCCCTTTGTATTTTGGTGGCCCCAAATTTGGTATTCTATTTTTGTAAAACTGATATTTTGAATGTCTTTCAACATTATGCTGATTAATGTGCTGTTGTCAAATGTTTCAATATTTCTTGCTAATGATAAATAATATAATAACAACAACAACAAAAAAATAAGAGTTTCATACTTTTTTTTTTTTTTTTTTTTTTTTTTTTTTTTTTTTTTTTTTTTTTAATGTTGAAAAAAATTGAACAACAAATCAGGGATAAGATTCTTTCTGAAGGAGTGAATCATTTTTTTTTTTATAAATGGGAATAATTGGTTACCATAAAGCAGAGCTGATTGCAGCATGGACAAACTGGGCTGTTTCTTTGTGCCTTTAGCTTTACGTGCTCCTACATTTGGTATGAAATTTCTATAAAGCTGATATTTTAAATTTGTTTTGATCTTATACTTATTTTAATAAATATTTTGTACTTTTAGAAAATGATTAGGTTAAGAAAAAGAAATATTTATCCAAATATGTATTTGTATTTAATGACATTGAATAGGCTTAACTTTTTTTTGTAACAGTATATGAAAGGCGCGGGCGGGGGGGAGGGGGGAGACGAATGAATACTAGATCTTTGGACTAGAATTAATTTAAAGTTCTCACTGAAAGTAATAAACGTTTTTTATGCGCGCATATATGATATCACATAAATACATTTTTAGGTGATTGTATATATATATATGTATATATATATATATATAATATCCTGTTCCAAAACTACAAAATACTGATTACAATCGTCATAAGTTCAAAAGTGATTTAAAATATCAGCTTTATGAAAATTTTGTACCCAATTTGGGGTACCCTAAAATAAGGGGGCAGATGCTTCAAAGTTTTCCTGCGCTGCGATCAGCTCTGCTTTATGGAACAAATTATTCCCATTTATAAAAAATGTTTCAATGTGGTCAAATATGGCTGCGTATGTGGCTTAGAAAGAAAAGTGGTCAAAGATGGCTTCATATTGGTTGTTGGGGGGGGGGAGGAAACCGGCTCTCAAAGATGGCCGCAATTAAGACATTTGAAATGTCTGAAATTCAGATGCAAGAAGTGTCTAAAAATTTTCAGACATTTTAAAATGTCTGAAAAACGAACACTCTTGTTTCAGACACTTAAGTGTCTGAAATTCAGACACAAGAAGTGTCTGATAATTTTCAGACATTTTAAAACGTCTGAAAATTGAACACTGCGTTTCAGACACTTAAGTGTCTGAATTTCAGACATTTCAGTTTAGAGTGTACATAATTTTCCTGTGAGAATTTTTTTTTTAATATCTGTAACCGTTTGCAAGTTATTGAACTTTAAAATGGATCAGTCATTTTTGGAACACCCGGTATTTTAAATTATTCTGGTAAAAATGAGTTATCTAGATATTTCTTCAATAAAATAACTAGCATACATCGCACAGTGAATCGGGATTATATTTTATAAAATATATTTATTTCTAATTCTCAAATTACATTTTCAGAGGAATTATTATAAATTTTAATTCTTGAAATTAAATCTATAAATATGTCTTTCTTTCGAGAAAATAATCTGCTTCTTTAGCATTTAGCTTTATAAAACCCCGTCTGAGTATTTCGAAGGACGTTGAAACTTGCAAAATTCAAAAAGTGAGAAAATTAAACTCGATCGAGTTTTTCTGAGAAAATGTTATCTACCAAAGTCATTTTCTGTTCCGTCAAGAGTGTTAACATGGTTATATAATACATGGTTATACTAATACATGGTTATTAGTTTCTGAGGATCGGAAATAAATGAGCTTTATTAAATAAAATCGCGATTTAATGTGAAATCTACGGAGGTGTCCAATAGCTGATTCCTAAACCTTTCGTAATAGACGTATAGTTCCAGTTACAAAAATGTTTTAAATGAGGTATAAAATAATAATAATAAGTCGTCTTCATCAATAAATACATTTCTTAAAAAGTTACAAATTTAAATTTTTTCATTATCCTTTGATCCTATAAGTTATATTTAGTAAATATTTCCTATTACTCTCATAAGTAAGACACTAAAATTGACCGAGTTATGAAACTTTGAATTGCATGACTTATGGAAATTTTCTGCATCTGAATACAGATGAGTTGGGTCATACTTCGAAATGCCGTACACAAAGTGCTTATACTATTAGAAGGATTTATTCCGCATATACACTGTAAAAAAAATCTGTAAAGTTACTAAAGTTTTTCTAGGAAACTGGGATTCCTAGAACTTTTTATGTAACGGCAACAACAAAAATTCATGTAACAGACACTTTTTTGCGCCGAAAATAAAAAATATCTGTAAGATTACTAAGAATTCTTTAGGAGACTGGTATGCCTTGAACTTTTCATGTAACTGCAACCAGTGTTACAGATAAAATTTTATTAAGATTACTGTAATTTTAGCAGATTCATTTGTAAAGTTACAGATTTCTGTAGCTTTACAAAAACTAGTTTTGTAGACTTGCAGGTTTTTTTTTTTTTTTTTTTTTTTTTTTTTGTACAGTTACAGATGAAAGTTTAGTAAGCATGTAACTTTACATCTGTAGAACTACAGATTTTTTTTTTTTTACAGTGTACTTTTCTGCTTTGCAGTCGATGGGAGTCATTTCGAGCAAGTTTTAAGATAACGTTAATGTTTAAAATAGATCATCGAATAGCATTTAAGAAATGTATCATTTTGTAAAGAATTACGATCATTGCTTTTCATCATTTCATTTAACAAAAATTCTATTATTTTTTAACTTGTATTTTTAGTACAAGTTGTACATATTTTTTAACAAGTCAGAATAAAAATAGATTTCAAATTTATACTATAATATTAATTTTATTCTCAACTATTTTTTTTATATCTGACAATTATTTATATTTGTACTAAATTTGTGAATGACCCCTATTTTGCAGCAAAAAGATTAAACTTCAAACAAATATTACTCGTTGAGTTTTAATCATAGAAGAATGGAACTTTTTTGTCTTACTTCTTAGTGTAATAGGATATTTTTACCTTAATATACCTTGCAGGACAGGTGGGCCGTATAAAATTTTAATTTCGTAATTTTTTAAGAAATGTTTTTATTGGCTGAAATCGCTTTTTAAATAGTACTTATTTACCTTAACTAAACACTTATGTAATTGGAACTATGTGCCTATGACTAACGGTTTAGGAATTAGCCAGTGGACATCATTGAGAGTGGACTGTATTAGTACTTAGTACTTAGACCCCTGTATAGTACTTAGCTTATTGAAGCAGTAGCTGGATAATTTAATGAAATTTGCATAGAGTGAACGAATACGTGCATTTTAAAGTATTCTCGTACAAATTAGTTAGCTATATATTTCTTCAAGAAAATAACTAGTATACATGCTACAGTGAATCGGGTTTACGTCTTATATAGTAGATTTATTTCTTATCTCTAGTTACAGTTTCAAAGGAATTCTAAATTTTAATTCTTGAAATTAAAACTATAAACAGGGCTTAATTTGCGCCGGAGCCCACCGGAGCTCAGCTCCTGTACTTCTCTGTTTTTAGTAAATATTTAAATATTTTTCGGAATTCACCGGAGCTCATAAATACAAGGCTCCGGAGCCCAGTGCAGTAGCCCTTTTTTGTATCATAAACACAGGCCATTTTAAGGTTCCGCTTTGCATATTTACGAAAAGTCACTTTCATTTGTAAGTAGATATAATTGCCATGTATTGTTATTCTGATATGAAGCAATCAAGAAGTGTTTCCCATTTTTCTATAAAAACATCGAATCTTTCCGATAATGGTGTCAAATTTTTAATTTAATCTGATTTTCAGGGGCTCACCACAAAAGATTGTTAAGCGGAAGTAATAGATTATAGTTTAAGAAGTGCACCTTTTATAGGAAATTGAAAAACGCTGTTTCATTCTTCAGCATATAAATATTAATTTCTGTAAATTTTATTCATTTTTTCATAAAAATGCATAGCTGGCAAACTATTCTTTTTTGTGTTAACACTATTTCCGAGTCATACTCCTTACCATATTTAATCCCAGAATTCAACAAATAATTAACATTAAAGTTAGGCAAAGATTTCTATTCGGAATTAGTGATAACTAAAAAGTGGAATAGTTGACAGCTAAGTATATGCTGATAGATATATTTAAAATTTTTATTTTGCTAAAAAAAAAGAAAAGCTTTAAATTTTGCAAATGTATGAAATATAAATATGCAGATTAGAGTGACGAGGAGGTGGGGGGGGGGGGTAGGCTATGGTTGTTAGTACTGCAGAATATTAGGGCTCCGGTACTTTTTTTGTTATAAATTAAGCCCTGACTATAAATATATCTTTCTTTGGGAAAAATGTTCTGCTTCTTTAGTATTTACCTTTATAAAACCCTGTCTGTGTTTTTCGAAGAACGTGATATGAAATTGCATGGTTCAAAGAGTGAGAAAATTAAACTCGGTCGAGTTTTTCTGAGAAATTTTTATAGACTAGAGTCATTTTCTGTTCCGTCAAGAGAGTAACAGATGGTTATTAGTTTCTGACGATCGGGAAAAATGTACTTTATTAAATAAAATCGCGATTCAATGTGAAATCTATAGTGGTTAGTTTATAGGAGAAATAGCTGGAAAATTTTACCAAATTTACATAGAAAGAACAAATGCGTATATTTTAAAGTATTCTAATAAAAACAAGTTATCTAGTCATTTCTTCAATAAAATAACTAGAATACATCGCTCAGTGAATCCGGATTATATTTTATAGAGTACATTTATTTCTAATTCTCTAATTACATTTTCAGAGAAATTATAAATTCTAATTCTTGATATTAAAACTATAATTAATGGGGAAAATATTCAGCTTAGTTAGAATTTAGCTTTATAAAACCTTGTCTGTGTATTTCGAAGGGCGTAAAAGAAATTGCATAATTCAAAGAGTGAGAAATTGAACTCAATCGAATTTTTCTGAGAACTTTTTATCTACCAAAATCCTTTTCTGTTCCGTAAAGAGCATAACTGGTGGCTATTAGTTTCTGAGGATCGGAAATAAATGTACTTTATTTTTAAAAAATCGCGATTTAATGTAAAATTTGTTGTAGTTAGTTTATAGAAAACGTAGTTGGATAATTTTATCAAATTTGCATAGGAGACACAAATGCATATATTTTAAAGTATTCCAGTAAAGATGAATTGTCTAGACATTTCAATACAATAACTAGTGTACATCCTATAGTGAATCGAGATTGTGTTTTATAGAGTATATTTATTTTTAATTCTCTAATTGCATTTTCAGAAAAATTGTAAATTATAATTCTTGAAATTAAAACTATAAATATATATATATATATATTAGGCAAAATATCTTTAGCATTTAGCTTGGACGTGGTAAAATTGCATAATTCAAAGAGTGAGAAAATTAAAATCAATCGAGTTGTTCTGAGAAATTTTTATCTACCAAAGTCATTTTCTGTTCCCTCAAGAGCGTAATAGATGGTTATTAATTTCTGAGAATTGGAAATAAAAGTACTATATTAAATAAAATCTCGATTCACTGCGGAATCTATAGTACTTAGTTTATTGAAGAAATAACGGAATTGTTAAATTAAATTTGTATAGGATGAAAGAATGCGCACATTTTAAAGTATTTTTGTAAAAATAAGCTATACTGCAAAAGAAAGAAAAATTGTTGATTTTAGGGTATAATACTGGTGCGAAAATTTATAACCATTAAAAAAGCAGTAATATACCGTCGTATAAATGAATTAAACATTATATTACTATGGAATATCCCTTTGATTATTGAATAAAATGCACTTTACTACCAGAAATAAAGACGATTTCTCTTAAAATACCAGTTATATTGAAACCCATTTATAGGATATTTACATGAAGAGATCACACACATTAATATTAATACATCTTCATTTTAAATTTATCGTAGTTCGAACATCTACGTCTTCTTTACTTCATTTTTGCGTCCACTACCTCATTCCAGCACAAACACTCGAATTCTAAAGTTCTTCGAGTCACTTCAGTTTATCTCTCTAGCAGCGTGTCTGTCGCCTACAGTCATTTGTTGCGCGCATGCGTTGCCGCTGTCAGCATCACTAGAGTGCTTTACTGCAGAGTTGTGCTATCGATTCCTGGCGGCGCTTTTGTAAGCTGGCGCTGTAAGGATTTGGAAAATGGGATCCCACATTACTGCTTAACGGTATATTACATGCTAATTTTGCGATTTATTACTGTTAATTTTACGGTGCTAAACTGGCATCCTTGCTCCCAGTATTATGCTGTAAAATCAACATTTCTTTTTTTTGTTACAGTGTATCTCGATATATTTTTCAATGAAATAATTACTATACATCCTACAGTGAATTAGGATATTGTTTTATAAAGTAGATTCATTTCCGATTCTCTAATTACATTTTCAGCAAAATTATAAATTTTAACTCATAAAATGAATTTAAAAATCTAGTTAATGCATCTTCAAATAACATGATGAAAGTAACGTAATTCAATAAGGAAATTAAATTGATGAAGTTCTTTATGATATTTTATCTCGCTATGCAATTTTCTATTCCACCAACAGTGGAACAGATTGTTATTACTTTCTGAGAATCAAAAATAAATGTACGTTATTAAAGAAAATCTCGGTTCACTGTAAAAACTGTAGTAATAATCTTATTGAGGAAATATGTATGTAGTTTAATCAAATTCGCATTGGGTGAAAGAATGCGTATTTTCTAAAGTATTCCTGTAAACATAAGTTATCTAAATATTTCTTTAACCCCTTAGAACCTAAGCCGGCCCATAACGGCCCTGCAACTTAACGCCTAGCTCGGCCGTTCTGGGCCGTTTGCGAAGAATTTAGGGGTGGAGGGTAATAGAAAGAGATGCGTTTCACTCCGTCCGTACGGATGTGTCTCTATTGTCGCCGACTGTTTTGTTCGGATGACATTGATGGAATATACACATGTGGTTATATTTACCTCTTTTAGCACTTAAAAGGATTCTTCTGAGGGGAGCTTTTCTTTTTCTAAAGGTTTTAACTTCAAGAGCATGATATCATGTTTTCTGAAGTTTATTATTTATCAGAGCTAATAATAATTACATTGTATTCAAAATGAATAAAAGTATGAGAAAGGTGAAAGGCAGTTAGAAAGAGTAGCAATATTGTTTGGATCAGGTGATAGAGAAAATAAAAGTAATGGATTGTTAAAGAAGCAAAATGGAAATTTCACTATTTTTTTACAATAAAAGCACCCCCCCCCCCCCCCCGATTTACAAATTCCCGCCAAGAGAAGTATCTAAATTCAAAACTGGCCACCATTTTTTTTTTCTTTACAATCACGGGCGCATTTAATATTCGGGTAGTCCCTAAAAAAAGGGGGGGGGGGCTTTACATAAAAAAAAAGAAACAGGGCTTTACATTTGCAAGGGATTAATTGCGATTGAAATGATTTGCAGTGGGAATTTTTTTTAAATATATTTATCGATGAATTAATTACATCTTTATTTCCGAGCGATTATTGGCTCAGGATGATTATTGTCAGCGCTGTCGCATTAAGGAGTTGGTTTAAAACGCCCACTTTGAAAGTATTTTGCTTTTAATAATAATAAAAAAAATTCATTTTTTTTGTTTCAAATACTCATAAATATTATTGTTATTTTAAATGTTTGTATATAAATTTAGATAACTTGTAATCGTTCAAAAGAGATTGCATTTTTTTTTTTTTTTTTTTTTTTTTTTTTTTTTTTTTTTTTTTTTAACAAATGATTTAGCTATCTGTTTCAATGTAAAAAAAAAAATTACCGAATCGGACGCAATATAGAGGTTGATGCTGCATTTGTGCATTATATTTCTTATTTAATATAATGTTTTATTTGCAGATTTTTTTCTAAAATTGTACCTAGCTACCTTTTGAAACATATTTGGATCAGGTGATAGAGATTTAGAAAATAAATACAATGGATGGTTAAAAAAGCAAAATAGAAAACACACTATTTTTACAATAACAGTCCCCCCCCCCCCCCCCCTCTCCGATTTGCAAATTCCCGCCAAGAGAAAAATATCTAAATTCAAAACTGGTCACCAATTTTTTACTATCACGGGCGCATTTAAAATTCTGGCTGTCCTTTAAAAAAGAAAAAAAAAGAAAAAAAAAGCTTCTCATTTGCAAGCGATTAATTGCAATTGAACAGATTTGCATCATTTATCCATGAATTAGTTACATTTTTATTTATTTCCGAGCGATTATTGTCTCAGGATAATTATTTCAACGCTGTCGCATTGAGGAATTGGTTTAAAACGCCAACTTAAAAAGTATTTTGCTTTAACCGAAAAAAAAAAACATTTTTTTTTTCAAAAATACTCATAAATATTATTGTTATTACTATTATTACTGTAAATGTTTGTATATAAATTTAGATATAGCTTGTAATCTTTAAAAATAGATTACATTTTTTTTTTAAATTTAACAAATGATTTAGCTATCTGTTTTGATGTAAAAAAATTAACGAATCGCATGCAATATAGAGGCTGATGCTGCATTTGTGTATTATACTTCTTACATAATATAATGTTTTTTTCTGATTTTTTTTTCTTTTGTAAAATTGTACCTGGCTACTTTTTTAAACATATTTGTATCTCTGAATGTGCGAAATATCTACTAGTATAGAGTATAGTATTAGAGTATATTAGTACTAGAGTATACTAGTTTAGATGCTAGCAAATCAAATGTTTCCATTTTTTTTTTTTTTTTTTTTTTTTTTTGTAAATGCAAGCATTTTTTATAAAATTATGTCAAATTTGGCGCTTTAAGCCAATCTTTAAGATATCAAAATCCGCGAAAGACCTGCGCTATGAAGAACATTCTAATATAACTACTTATTATTCATTTTTATCCAGAACCTTTATTAAAAGTTGAAAAACGCTTTTCGATTCCAATTCAGCCCGTTAGTTATGCTTGCAGTTTTTATGCTTTTATGTCTAACAATGATTTCGCGTATGTGTGAGTGGAGAAAAACATTTTCTTTTTTTTAGAGCAGATTTAAAATAAATTTCGAATATAGTAAAAGCATATGAAAACGGAAACAACATTTTTCGTCTTAAGAGAATTTTACTTTTAGGAAGGTATAAGTTTAAGATATACCTTCAGGATATCCTTGAAATTTTCCCATTTATGACATGATTCCGTTATATACAAATTCCGTTTAAAGAAGCTTTACTGTAGCATGACGATGAGATGACCATCAGCGATGACCTTTAGCGAGATCCGAACAGATACTTGCTGAAGTAGAAACCAATAGTTCACCACTAACAAATTAGTTACAGTTAGAAACTTCATTCATTACCAAAACTAAACTGAAATAATAATCCATGGATTATTATTTCAGTTTAGTTTTGGTAATGAATGCCAATTGAAAGAAAATCTAAAATATTTCAGATAAACTCCGAGTTCTTTGAGTTATCTTTTCATTTATTAGAGACTAAGTCTTGATAATTAGTAGGAATTTTATTGTCTGAGCGAAGCGAAGGCTAATACTCAGCGAAATATTACTGTCCGGACACTTTACTACTACGATGGATATTAACGCCATGTCCTACTAAAAAAAAGCCTAATAAAAACCTTTCGTCAAGCATAACTCAAAAAATATTTGTCGGATTTCGTTTCTGATTGAACCAGAAGGTACCTATGAGGGTCGCCTACTGAATGCACCTACTATGAAAAATAAGTTCCAAACCGTTTAAAAATTATATAGAAAAAACTCTTTAAAAAGCACAATTTATCTGCATACGTCACAGAAATTTGGTGTGCGTCACTTTCACCGATTGATGTTTTCGTAGACAACTGGTTTGAACACATGGAGCAAAAAAAAAAAAAAAATACCCACGCAGTAATATTGAATAGATCAGTTTCAACCACGTGATCACAAACCTTGCAACAACCCGTGGCAACCAGTTTTGGTGGACAAACAAATAATAATACAGTATTCCGTACCACGGTGACCGTTTTTAGCCTGTTGTATAAAATCTGGCATGTTGTATGACATACAATTGTGGATGATTAAACAAAAGACATGAGTGTTTATTGATCCGGGATGTTATCTTTCTCTAGATGTCTGCCTGTCTATCATACAGCGTGCAATTTTGTTGTAAAGGATGATATTATTATGCAGTAAAACCTCCATAATGGACACACCCGATTGATGGACACCTCTACTTAGCGGGCATTTTTTTGATTACCAACCCTTAAATAACTGTACATGTTTTACTCTTAGTAGCGGTCACCTCTAAATAGAGGACAAATTCTGCATTCTCGGGGTGTCCGCTATTCAGAGGTTTTACTGTATATAATATTGATAATTATTTTACAGGGCCGCACAAAAGAATAAGAATATATGAAACGAATATAAACTAAATTCGAGATTGGTAGATCGCTGATGGTGATGTAATTTTAGGATGTTGTTACAATCATCCGCAGCATGTTTTTAGAGTTTCGTTCATCTAACGAAACCCTACCTGTCTCACTCCTTTGTCTGTCTGTTTGTCCGTCTGTCACAGAGCCCGTTCTCAGAAACTATATATGTCGGAGACTTGAAAATTTGCATACTTATAGCTGAACACCACACATCAAACGGCAAATAATAAAATTTTGAAAAAGTCTAATATTTAACCCTCTGGGCTCTAACTTGTGTATTTTAAGCAATTTTTCTAACTCAGTCCCTAATTTAATTAAGTTGGAGACATGAAATTTTGAATACTTATAGCTGAACATCTCACATCAAACGACAAATAATAAAATTTTGAAAAATGCTTAATGTTTAACCCTTTGGGCTCTAACTTGTATATTTAAAGCAATTTTTCTAACTCAGCCCCTAATTAAGTTGGAGACATGAAAGTTTGCATACTTATAGCTGAATACCCCACATCAAACAGCAAATAATAAAATTTTGAAAAGTCTAATATTTAACCCTCTGTACTCTAACTTGTGTATTTAAAGCAATTTTTCTAACTCAGCCCCTAATTATGTTGGAAACATAAAAATTTGCATACTTATAGCTGAACACCTCACATCAAACGACAAATAATAAAATTTCGAAAAAATCTAATATTTTGCTTCTAATATTTTGTCTCGCGCAATTTTTAAATTTAAACTGTTTTGCAATACTATTTTTTGTTCATTTTGCATAATAAGTGTAATGTGACGTAATTTGTTCTATTTCAGATTTCTAACGCATGTTAATGAATTTATTTTACAATATCCTTTCTCTTTTAAAATTCACATGTAAATATAGTTTTTATGGCGTAATTTCCAATAAGTGCCTGCTTTTTATACCTAATTATTTAATTCTAATTTGAAGGTTTTTTTCTGTTAATAATAGTAACGTGTAAATAATTTTTTTATTTGAAGCAAACATTATTGTTTGCGCTGTTTATACAGTTGGCAACAGTTTAAATTAATACCATTTTCTAAAATATGTAAAAAATATCGGTCAAAATGCTGAATATTTGAATTTAAAATAGAAATAAAACCTCAAAATTGAGTCAAATAAAAAAAATTAATGAAATCTGCAGACCGGGATCTTCTATTGAATAAAATGATCTAAAAAGGATTAAATTCCCATGTATAGCTTTTGCTCTTATAATTTTTTTTAATGGAACGATTTTGTCCCCCTTTAGCATTAAATTTCTCTTAAAATAATTCTTCGATTTGAAAACTGTATGCATTAGTGTGTTGATCAAACATTTCGCTATAATACCCTCGATTTTCATATATTTGTATGCAATAGTTTTCTTAATATTAACGAAGAAAGACCTCCGGACACAAAAAATTCAAAACCGGCAGCGGCGGCGGTGACAGCGTTAGTTACTTTTTATAGAATAGCTAGATATATAAAAATGAAAACTTGTCTATCTGTCTGTTTGTAATTCTATAAAAAATCCACAATTTAGAAGCCAAAATTGTGAAGAGATACGTACATGTGTATTAAAACATGGCCGAGACAACTAAAGTAATCCGGAATCGAAATAACTTACAGTTAATTTTTAATTAATAAAAAACCACCAATTTAACAGCAATTTCTTATCAAATTTAAACATTTTTCGTTATAGCAGTTGCCAACAATTAAAAAACACATTAAAATTATTACTACAACACTTAATTTTTCTACTGCAAGATTTCCACGTGAAAAATGAAAATGAAATAAATAGTTTGCCGAATTTAAAAAAAAGGTGAAAATTACGTCATAACTTTTCTATTGCAAGATATTCACGTGAAATATGAAAATGAAATAAATGGTTTGACGAATTTAAATGAAAGTGAATATAACTTCATAACTTTTCTATTTCAAGGTTTCCACGTAAAAGAGGAAAATATTACGTCATATTGGAAATATAAAGGGCATGGTGGATATAGTATAACGTCATATGAGTGTGAAAAATGTATTGAAGCATGATAAAAACCCGATTAGGGAAATATTGGCGTATTTTAACATTATTGGTCCAATTATAAATTGAAATAAGCTCATTTATAGCTGTATTGTTTTGCGTCTGTTATATACATTTATACATTTTTATATAGCGTTTTCATATGATTCATTCATAAAACATTTCGACTGCTTTTTTTAATGTTTGTTTTGTGTTGTATGTTAAATTTTGAAATTGATTTTTCAGAACAAACATCCTTCAAATTCTGGGCAACGCCGGCACTTTAGTTTGTAACAGATAAATGGCTTTTGTATCTGTACATGCAATTCTAATATTATAAAGCGTTATAATATTATAAAGTGTATAATGTTATTAATGCTTGTAAGTTTGTGAGGTGTTATCTCTGAAACTACATAGCCAACTTAAAAAAATGTTGGTGGCCATCTCTGCTCCGAAAAAAAGACTATTTTATGTCAGTGCAAGAACCTACATCGCTGCAGGAGCAAAAAAGTTCTAAAATTGTGATTTCTGCTATATTGATTGCGTTAGAAACTTTAAATTTGGTGTGGTAGTTACTTTTAAGATGTAAATACTCGTAATGAACGCTCTCTAAAAGGTTCAATTTGACGGATAAACATCAAAATTTCTAGAACTCAAAAGTTCTAAACTATGATTTATTTGGAATACTGAAATTTTTGGGATACTGTTGGGGTTAGAAACTAGAACTTTGGCATGGTAGTAATTAATAAGATGTAAATGCTCGTTGTAGAACGAATTCTAAAAAATAGAAAGACTAAACAAAGCGGAAAAAGATCTAAAGATGATCTAAGTAACGAAGAACATGGAACTGTTCGGAATATAAACATGAAAATTGACATGGCTGTATTTATCCTGACATAAATTCTCGCAATAGAACAATTTCTAAAAATGTAAATTTTACTTAGAATTACAAAACAGTGCAGAAACAAAAAGCTTTCAAAATTTTTCTATTTTTCTGTTACTGCTGAGCCCAAAATCTAGAAATTTTGCTTCGGGTTAGTTTTAAAATATACAATTGTCTCTATGAATGGTTTCTAAAAAATTTAAAATTTAAAAAGATGAAATTAACGGAAAGCGATCTCAATTACCATTAATTTGGAATTATTAGGTACAGCAACTTTAAATATTTCATAATGCTGCATTTCCTCCGCAAAACATGCGATTTAAATGCAACAAAACTGATAGATACCCACCTAGCATTAAATAAATTGTGTAAATATTGAATAAAGACCTGTATGAAACAGTGAGTAGGTTGCCCGAAAGTACTTGTTAAAGTGTTCCTTCTCTAGGCTTTTCTCTCTCTCGCCAAGGCCACTAACAGAGGGAAGTGCCGTTTTAAATGTGATATGAATTTTTTATCCGATTCATTTTCTAGACATTTTATCATAAGGTCATATTCTCAATTATCATTAGTAGATTTTTTATATATTAACTTATTCTGGTGAAATTTTGTAAACGGGTTCATATTGGCGTATGTTAGCTTGCATGATTTGCTGAATAAATATGTATGGATTTGTAAATTACTTCAAATGACACTTTGACAGCTCAAAAGTTATGCAGACGATATATTCAGATTTTGTGTCATACTTTATGTTGTAATCATTGCCGATTTCTTTTATTTAATACATGCTAAATACAGCACAACTTGTGCAGAATATGTTTGAAAACAAAACAATACAGCGTATGTAGTGGCCAGCATACACTCATCATTTAAATCCGATCGAGCATATCTAAAACACACTCTAACGAAGCATTGCATGCCACTTTTGATGTATTCGGTACTTTGATACTATATTAGATTTTGAGAAGAGAATTCCTTAAATGTTATTGACAACCTCATTGCATCCGTGGAAAACAGATATTGTACAATATTAACTATTCCGGGGGAGCACACACCATATCAAGTATAGTCCATTCTTTTTAAACATCATATATTTGTCATTTAAAGTTACTCAAATTGGTGCGGAGCGTCTGATTATGCTCTTGACATCATTTTATACAGTTAAAATTCCGATATAAGTAAATTAGTGTTTCATTTTCTATTTTACTTTTAATATATTGCATACTTTCAATTTTATATCCATGCATGGCTGTCTTGAATGGTTTGATTTCCCATTTTTTTAAACAGTGTATACGAATTTATATATAAGATTTTGTAATTCTACAATTCGTTTATTTTCATCATTTCAATTTTTCGCAGTATATGGACAATTAAAGATAACATGTTATTTTCTTTGCTTCCTCATGTTATTATTAAATCTATTTTCTCAGTAATATCGCTCAGACTAATCCCTCTGAGGGAAGTCCTAGTTATTTATTATTACTGTTCATTTTTATATTAAAAATATACTGAGATGTTCCAATGTATTACATTATTTTGATTACCTAGTACGATAAAACCTCTAGAAACGGAACCGTTTAAGGACAGGAAATAGCTTTTGTTTGGAATTCAACAAGGGTCTTCCATTGGAACTCGAATGTTTTTCTGTTTCAGACAGAATTCCGTTATAGACAGGTTTCATATTAACAGGCTTTTGCGAATTATTGATCCATAAAATGAGTTTAGGTAAATTTTAAAACAACATAGTCACCTGAATTTATTATTGCTGCTAAAGGCAACATTTTTATATTCAGGTGCTTTTATTCAGAAACTATGAAAGCGAACAGCTTTTTCCATTTTTCGATAGAAGCACATATTCTTTTTAAAATACTGTCGAAACTGACGTTTTCAACCAAAATCCCCGATGGGAAGCAAAAGAAATGTCGTCATGTGACAAAAACTGATTATAATTCAAGATGCAATGCATTTATCGGAAAAAAAAGGAGAAATATGAATCATTCAATAGCCATGACTGAAATTTCGTGATTTTACTTTAAAAAATAAATTCATAAACATCACAGAAAATTTCGTAATTTTGAGAAGGGAAGAACATGTTTTTAGAATCACCTTAAAAGTACTTACTCTTAAATTCTACCGTGAGAGGTTTAGGAGAGGGCCTTTAATTTTTATTTGTTTTAATTTCAGAATTTTAAACCCTTAAATTGAGTATGAGCCCTCTCTAATGTAAGCAAATTAAAAATTTTTTCATCTTATACTCTAATGGATGGAACCGACCTATTTACATCATAATAAAAAGAATGAGGTACAAATTTGCTGAATTATTCTGGTATATTCATTTTATTGCCCATATAGAATGTTTGCCGAATTTTGCTTTCCAATTATATGTTTACAAGGATATGCGTTTTTCTGCATCATTCTTGTTGGTCCCACCAGTGGCTGAGAGGTTCTGTTCTCAAAGCTGGTAGACGAGAGGTGCTGGGTTCGAGCCCATTCGCGCTTGTCGGCCTAATCGTTTGGCGTTTTCCGTGGTTTTCTTCGAACCTTGGTTAACCTTGCGTAAATACGAATACCTTAGAAATACCCCCACGGAAGGTACTCCCCATCGGACCTATATCCCTCGTGTAGATAATCGGCCGTCATAAATAACACCTAACACACATCTGTGTCATTCTTGCTATTTTTCGTTGTTCTGTGATTATTACCATTTTTATTATATGAATACATAATTTTCCGCGTGAGGAGGATCGTGCGAAAATCTTTTTGCACACAGGCGAATGTCAGAGAACAATATTAGAAGCCTTTCTTCCAAGTCTTATAGTTTATAAACATACGTTTTCGATAAAATAAATAGAGTAAGAATACAGTGTAAATATTTCTTACTATAGGTGGATAAGGATAAATAATTTTTTTATTATAATTAAGATTCCAAACAAATAAACAGATCACTGCTGTCCTTTCTTAGTTGTTTCCGACAGCAAAGAGCGAAAATATCTGGGGACGGGGGAGAAGAGTAAACATACATCAAGTTGACATTTCAACCACTCCTCTCCCATTTACAACTATAGGAAACTCAAATGGACGGGTTCATTTTCCAAAACTATTGCTTTTAAACGTCAGGATTTAAACGTAGTGTTGTTTTCGCCTTGGTAGGTTTTAAAGAGTTAATAAAATAACTACTATAGATTCTACACTGAAACAGGATTTTTTATTAAAATATACTTCCAACTCTCTAATGATATTTTCAGAGAAATTACACGTTTTATCTCTTAAAATTAATTTATAAAACTTTTCAGTGTATTTCAAATAACATGATGACGCATAATTCAGAAAGCGAGAAAATTAAAGCCAATTGAATTTTTTTGCGATATTTTTTATCTCCCAATGCCATTTTCTGTTTTATCAATAGCAGAATAGATTGTTATTTGTTTCTCAGAACCATAAATAAATGTACTTTATTAAAGAAAATCCCGATTCATTGTAGACTCTATAGTTGTTATTTTATTGAAAACATATCTAGATTATTTAATCAAATTTGAATAGGGTAAACGAATGCATACATTTTGAAGTAATCTTCTAAAAATAATTTATTTAGATATGTCTTCAATAAAATAATTACTATACATTCTACAGTGAATTGGATTTTTTTTTATAAAGTATACTTATTTCCGATTCTCTAATTAAATTTCCAGAGGAAATGAAAATGAAAATTTTAATTTTTAAACTGAAAACTATAAGTATGTCTGTCTTTGGGGGAAATATTCGGCGGCTTTAGCATTTAGCTTTATAAAACTTAGTATGTGTATCCCGAAGGATGTGGTGAAATTTCTATAGTTTAGAGAGAGAGATATAAAGTATACTTATTTCCGATTCTCTAATTAAATTTCCAGAGGAAATGAAAATGAAAATTTTAATTTTTAAACTGAAAACTATAAGTATGTCTGTCTTTGGGGGAAATATTCGGCGGCTTTAGCATTTAGCTTTATAAAACTTAGTATGTGTATCCCGAAGGATGTGGTGAAATTTCTATAGTTTAGAGAGAGAGAAATTTAAACTCGATCGTGTTTGCCTGACAAATTTTTATCTCCCAATTAATGTCCCAAATAAATGTCATTTTCTGTTCTGTCAATGGCTGAACAGCTAATTATTAATTTCTGGGGATGATTAAAAATAAATATATCTTGTTAAAGAAAATCCCGATTCATTACAGATTCTATATTAGTTATTTTATTGAAGAAATATCCATATAGTTTAATCAAATTTGCATAGGGTGAAATAATGCTTATATTTTAATGTATTCCCATAAAGATAAGTTATCTAAATATTTCTTCATTAAAATAACTACTATCGATTCTACAGTGAATAAGGATAAATTACATTTATTTTCGACTCTCTAATGGCATGTTTAAAGAAATTATAAACTTTAGCATTTAAATATGTCGAAGGAGGCGATGAAAGTAACATAATTCATAAAGTGAGTAACTTAAACTCGACTGAGTTTTTCTGCGATAGACTTTTCTCACTATGCCATTTTCTGTTCCGCTATAGAATCAGAAATAAATGTACTTTACTAAAGATAATCCCCATTTTTTTTTTTAGAATCTATAGTTGTTTTATTTAAGAAATATCTAAATTATTCAATAAAATTTGGTTAGGATGAACGAATGCGCATATTTTAATGTATTCTCGTACAAGCTATCTAAAATAAAATAACTACTACGCTATAAAAAAAAAAATCTGTAGTTTTACAGAAAAAAACTGTTTTAAAGAAAAACAGTTTCTTCTGTAAACAAATGTGGCTTTTTTTTTTTTTTTTTTTTTTTTGCTGTGTATTCATCCTGCAGCGAATCGGGATTTTGTTTTGTAAAGTAGATTTATTTCCTATAATTTTAATTACATTTACAGAGAAATTACAAATTTTTATTCTTAAAGAGAAAACTCTAAACGTATCTCTCTTTGGAAAAATTATTTGGCTGCTTTAGCATTTATCTTTTAAAAACTTACTATGTGTATTTCGAAGGACGTGATTTATACTTTATAATTCAGAGAGTGAGAAAATTAACTCGATCCAGTTTTTCTGTGAAATTTTTATCGACCAAATTTATTTTCTGTTCCGTCAACAGCAGAATAGATTTTTATTGGTGTCTGAGGATCTTAATAAATTAACTTTATTAAAGAAAATCCCGATTCACTGCAGAATCTAAATTTGTTACTTTAATAAGAAATATTTAGATAGTTTAATCAGATTTGCGTAGGATGAACGAATGCGTATATTTTAAAGTATTCTCGCAAAAATTAATTACCTAGATATTTCTTCAATAAAATAACTACTTAAAATTTTACTGTAAATCGACATTTTGTTTAATAAAGTAAAGTTATTTCCGATTGTCTAATTGCATTTTCAGATAAATTACAAATTAGAACTTTTAAAATGAATTTATAAACCTAATATGTGTATTTGGAAGAACATGGTGAAGATAGCGTAATTAAGAATGTGAGAAAATTGAGTTATTCTTAGGTATTTTTTATGTCCCTGTACCTTTTTCTATTCCACCAATAGTGAAACAGATTGGTTTCTGAGAATTAGAAATAAATTTACTTTAATGAAGAAAATCCTGATTCACTGTAGAATCTGTAGCTGTTATTTTATTGTTGAAATGTCTAGATATTTTTATTTAAATTTGCATAGGCTGAACGTGAATGAATACGTGTAATTAACATATTCTCGTAAAAATAAATTAGCTAGTCACTTTTAGAATAAAATAATTACTATATATCCTACGGAGAATCAGGATTTTGTTTTATAAAGTAGATTTATTTCCAATTATCTAATAACATTTTCTGAAAAATTCCAAATTTTAATTCTTAAATTGAAATCTTTAAATATATCTCTCTCGGCTTCTTTAGCATTTGCATTTATTAATCTAATTATCTGTGTATTTAGATGGGCGTGATTAAATTTGAGCATTGAAAGAGTTGGGAAATTTAACTCGATCAAGTTCGAGGGTTTTTTTTTTTTCTTTTTTTTTTTTTTTGGTCAAATTTTCATTTCACAAAGTCATTTTTTGTATTTTCAGTAGGGAAATAGACTGTTACTAGTATCTGAATGTAGGAAATAAATTAACTTTCTTAAAGAAAATCCCGAATTACTATGTATAATAGATTAGTTATCTTATTTAAAAGTGTCTAGATAGTCTAATAAAATTTGCATAGGATGAAAGAATCCGTATATTTTAAAGTATTCTCAAAAAAATATTTTACTTAAATATTTTGCGATAAAAGAACTACTATACATTCGACAGAGAATAGGAATTTTACTTAATAAAATATATTTATTTGCTATTTTCTGGTCATATATTCACAAAAATAAAATATTATTTTTTAAAATGAGATTTACAAACCGACTCTCTGTATTTCTTAGGACGTGGGGAAAATAGCGTAATTGAGAAAATAAGAAAATTGAACTTGATTGAGTTTTCTGAGATATTTTTATCTTCCTATGCCATTTTCTGCTCTGCCAAGAGCGAACAGATTGTCATTAGTTTCTGAGAATCACAAATAAATGTACTTTATTAAAGAAAATCCCGATTCTCTGTAGAATCAATATTTGTTACTCTATTGAAGAAATATCAAGATAATTTAATAAAATTTTGCATAGGATGCATACATAAAGTATTCTCTTAAAGATAAGTTATATAAAAATTTCTTTAACAAAATAATTACTATAGATTGAAGTGAAAAGAAAATTTCTTTAATAAAATAACTACTATAGGTTGAAGTGAAACGGAATTTTTTTTAATGAACTATATATTTTCCGATTCCCAAGTTTTATTTTCAGAGATGTTATAAATTCTAACACATAAAATGAATTTTTAAAACTAATTTGTGTGCCTTGAGGAACGTGATGAAAATAGCGTATTTAAAAGAGTGAGAAAATTAAATTTGATCTAGTCTTTCTGAGAAATTTTTATCTCCTAATGTCATTTTCAGTTCTGTCAAGAGGATAGAATAAAGAATTTCCTGAGGATGAAAAAATGCTTAGAATTTAAAATATTGCCGTAAAGATCAGTTATATAAATATTTCTTTAATAAATTAACTACTATGATAGTGCACTGAAACGAAAATTTGTTTAATAAAGTATATTTTTTTCCGATTCTCTAATTTTATTTTCAGAGAAGTTATAAATTCTAACACTTAAAATGAGTTTTTAAAACTAGTCTATGTATCTTGAAGTAACGTGATAAAATAACATATTTAAAAAAGGGAGAAAATTAAATTCGATCTCGTCTTTCTGAGAAATTTCTATCTCCTAATGTCATTTTCAGATCTGTCAAGAGCGGAACAGATTGTTATTAATGTCTGAGGATCGAAAATAAATTTATTTTATTACAGAAATTTCAATTTACTGTGTAATCTATAGTTGTTAGTTTATTAAAGAAATAGCTGGCTAGAATAAAGAATTTACAGAGGATGAAAAAATGCTTAGAATTTAAAGTACACCTGTAAATAGATAAGTTATATAAATATTTCTTTAATAAAATAACTACTATAGATAGAGCAGTGAAACGGAAATTTGTTTAATGAAGTATATTTTTTTCTGATTCTCTAATTTTACTTTCAGGGAAGTTAAAAATTCTAACACTTAAAATGAATTTTTAAATCTGGTCTCTGTACCTTGAAGTGACGTGATGAAAATAACATATTTAAAAGAGTGAGAAAATTAAATTCGATCAAGATTTCTGAGAAATTTTTATCTTCTAATGTCATTTTCAGTTCTGTCAAGAGCGGAACAGATTGTTATTAGCTTCTGGGGATCTAAAATAAATGTATTGTATTACAGAAAATCTCGATTCACTGTGTAATCTATAGTTGTTAGTTTATTAAAGAAATAGCTGGATAGAATAAAGAATTTACTGAGGATGAACAAATGCTTAGGATTTAAAGTGCCCCCTGTAAAGATAAGTTATCTAAATATTTCTTCCTCAAAATAACTACTATATATTCCACAGTGATTCAGGATTTTATTTATTAAATTGCATTTATTTCCGTCTCTTTAATGGCATTTTCAGGGAAAAAATAGATTTTAACATATTTAGGAGGCGACAAAAATAATATAATTCAGAAAGTGAGAAATTTAATCTTTCTGAGAATTTTTTATCTCCTAATGTCCTTTTCTGTTGTATCAAGAGCGGAACAGATTGTTATTAGTTTTTCAGTATCGGTAATAAATGTATTGTATTAAAGAAAATCTCGATTTCACTGTGTAATCTATAGTTGTTAGTTTATTAAAGACATTGCTGGATAGAATAAAGAATTTACAGGGGACGAACAAATGCTTAGAAATTAAAGTATTCCTGTAAATAGATAAGTTATATAAATATTTCTTTAATAAAATAACTACTACAGATAGTGTAGTGAAACGGAAATTTGTTTAATGAAGTATATTTTTTTCCGATTCTCTAATTTTGACTTTCAGGGAAGTTAAAAATTCTAACTCTTAAAATAAATTTTTAACACTAGTCTGTGTACCTTGAAGTGACGTGATGAAAATAACATATTTAAAAAAATGAGAAAATTAAATTCGATCTAGTCTTTCTGAGAAATTTTTATCTCCTAATATCATTTTCAGTTCTATCAAGAGCGGAACATATTATTATTAGTTTCTGGGGATCTAAAATAAATGTATTGTATTAAAGAAAATCTCGATTCACGGTGTAATCTATAGTTGCTAGTTTATTAAAGAGATAGCTGGATAGAATAAAGAATTTACTGCGGATGAACAAATGCTTAGGATTTAAAGTACCCCCTGTAAAGATAAGTTATCTAAATATTTCTTCCGCAAAATAACTACTATATATTCCACAGTGATTCAGGATTTTATTTATTAAATTGCATTTATTTCCGTCTCTATAATGGCATTTTGAAAGAAATAATAAATTTTAACATATTTAGGAGGCGATAAAAATAACATAATTCAGAAAGTGAGAAATTTAATCTTTCTGAGAATTTTTTATCTCCTAATGTCCTTTTCTGTTGTGTCAAGATCGGAACAGATTGTTATTAGTTTTTGAGTATCGGTAATAAATGTATTGTATTAAAGAAAATCTCGATTTCACTGTGTAATCTATAGTTGTTAGTTTATTAATGAAATAGCTGGATAGAATAAAGAATTTAGTGAGGATGAACAAATGCTTAGAATTTAAAGTATTACCGTAAAGATAAATTATCTAAATATTTCTTCCACAAAATAAGTACGATAGATTCTACAGTTAATCGGGATTTTATTTATTAAATTGCATTTATTTCCCCCTCTATAATGGCATTTTCAGAGAAATAATAAATTTTAACGTATTTTGGAGTCGATAAAAATAATATAATTCAGAAAGTGAGAAATTTAAGTCTTTCTGAGAAATTTTTATCTCGTAATGTCATTTTCTGTTGTGTCAAGATCGGAACAGATTGTTATTAGTTTTTGTGTATCGGTAATAAATGTACTGCATTAAAGAAAATCTCGATTCATTGTGTAATCTAAAGTAGTTAGTTTGTTGAAGAAATAGCTGAATAATTTAGTCTAATTTTCATAGGATAGACGGATTCGTGCATTTTAAAGTATTCTCGTAAGTTTCTGGATCATTCATATATGTAGACTATATCTGTTAAATGTTTTGTTTGTTTTTTTAAAGGTGCTTATTTTGAAAAAATACTTTTATTTTCAGAGTTAGCTTAAATTAAACTACATTTTTAGATACAGTAAAGGCTTTAATTCTTAAAAGATAAAATTTTTCGCAAAAAAATAGTGTAATTTTATATAACTGTTTGAAGGAACTAGAAATTTTGAAATGACGAATATTGGTTGAAGTTTGATCGTGGGTTACAAAGCCTTTAAAGAATTTAAACAATTGTTTCTTTTTCCATTTATTTTTATCTGTTTCGTGAAATTAAAAAAAAATAAGTTGTAAAATAGAATAACAAAAATTTCAAGACTATAATCAAAACCAAAGGTGCTATTTTGTAATTCTTTATTATTATTATTATTATTATTATTATTATTGAATATTAAAGCAGTGAATTATCACTTTGCTAACAAGACGTATACTGACATAGTGAAAAATGTCCAAGCCGGGAATCGAACCCGGGCCCCTGCAATACCGCTCCAGTGCTCTACCACTAAGCCACGAGGACGGATGCCCAGCTTGGCATCTCTCACATGTTGCAGCCTTACTGACATATATGTGTGAGAGATGCCAAGCTGGGCATCCGTCCTCGTGGCTTAGCGGTAGAGCACTGGAGCGCTATTCCAGGGGCCCGGGTTCGATTCCCGGCTTGGACATTGTTCACTATGTCAGTTTACGTCTTGTTAGCAAAGTGATAATTCACTTCTTTAATATTCAATAATTCCAAGCGTATTTTCACTGCTGAAAAGTAGTTGAATAATTAATTAAAACTGTATATTCACCGATGATGGGTTTATTTGCGTCTCATGTTTCGCCGCATGATAGTGTGCTCATGAAGACCTTTCCATCTAGTAGCTGCGGTTGCAGCCTTACTGACATATATGTGTGAGAGATGCCAAGCTGGGCATCCGTCCTCGTGGCTTAGCGGTAGAGCACTGGAGCGCTATTCCCGGGGCCCGGGTTCGATTCCCGGCTTGGGCATTTTTCACTATGTCAGTTTACGTCTTGTTAGCAAAGTGATAATTCACTCCTTAATATTCAATAATTTCAAGCGTATTTTCACTGCTGAAAAGTAGTTGAATAATTAATTAAAATTATTATTATTATTATTAAACGCACGAAATTAGCAGGTGTTGTTATTCAGAAACTATGTAATCGAAATACGTTTTCCATTTTTTGGTAAACGCAAAAGCTTTTTCAGAAAATATTGTCAAAGCTGGGATTTTGAACGGAATTTCCGGAACTACACCGCGAGGAAGGAGGAACAGTGGTCGCCACGTGACCACAAATGCTTATACCTCCGATATGTTAAATATATTTATCAAAATATGAAAAACCCATATCTATTCCAAATCGCTTCACTAGTCTGGCCTGCCAATTTTATGCCCGTACATCAAAGAATGAATTAGAAAATATGTCAGAAAGTTTCGCGTTGTTAAGCAGTGTATTTGTGAACCACCTCAACAAAAAATACGCCTAAATTTACGATAAAATTAATCTTGCAAACTAGTTTTGCAATGATTTTTGTTTCTAGATTTTCCATATTTCTGTTTTGTCATTTCTTCTTTATATTGCTTATTACATTGTCCCTCGATTATATCTGAAACAAACAAAAAAGAAAGTTTTTATTTAAAAAATTATAATAAAAATTCAAAACCCATAATAATTGATCATATTTTTTGTTATAACTTTAAAAAAAAGTTTTTTTTTTTTTTAGCATTTGTAGTTTGTACATTATTTTACTTCCCTTATTTAGAAAATAAAAAAACATGTAAATCAGTTAACTTGTTCAAAATTAATCGTGGCAAAAGTAACGTTTCGGAATAATTGTGTTTAAAGTTTTGCCCTTCGTATTCCCGCCGGTTTGCGACGCAACGTTTACGTCTCGTAAGACCATAATTTTAGTAACTTTTCAATTAGATAAATTGCACGATGATCTAAAAAGTTCAAACGTAATAAAAATAATAAAATCAAAAAACGCACTTTCCCATCATTTCAAAATGTAATTCTGTTCAATTGGAAATGTCGGAAAAAACTTCTATTTAATGTACTTTCAAGTTCTACTCTACATAGCTGAAGAAAAAAAAACCCAAGAAATATTTAATCTTGCGAATAATTTTTTTAGAATTTCTGGATCAGGACATTTAGGCGACAATTGAAAAATGTCGAGCGGCACACTGTCGCGATAAAGAAATCTCCATTCAAATTTAGATATAGATTACCTTACAGTCAGAATTTAAAAATATAGTTTTTTTCCTTCTTTTTGATGGAGTTTTCTTTATTTTTCTTATCTTGAAAGAAGTCGGGAATTTTTGGCAAATGTGGAAGTAAGTATTTGAAAATGTACAAATCTTATTAAATACGTGAATGAGTAACCGAATATATTTGGTAAGAATGTAAAATAATATACACTTATTTATAATATGATGATTTTCAAGATTGCCTAAAAATCTAATTAATCATTAATTTTTTAATTTAATTATCATGATTAAACCTTATAATGAAAAAATTATGCCTATGATATTTTTCTCAATTGTAAAATTCAATATACAGTCGGTTTAAAAAAAAAAAAAGAAATATCATTGGGGAAAAAAAAATTGCAACCAAAATCGAAATTTTTTTACCGCATATTATTTATAATTGAACTTCTAATTAACCTTTCATTTTCATTACATTTCTTAATATTACTCATTTCATTATTAAATGATCAAGAATCCAATTACATTAAATGATATTGCAATGTATTACAGTCACATTAATCACAAATATACTTGTCTAGCAAAACTTAAAACAAAACTCGAAAACATCTTATAAAATAGCATTCATAAAAAAAATATTTTCTTTATTTTTGCTTATAATTAAACTTTTAATTAAACCAATATTTTCGTTAAAATTCTTAATATTACACATTTTATTATTGAATAATCAAATATCCTAACACATTAAATCAAATTGCAATGTATTAAAGTCACAGTAATCACAAATATATTTTTTAGCAAAACAAAAGACAGAATTTAAAAACAACTTAGAAAATATGATTTATAAAAAATATTTAACTTATATTATTTATAATTGAACTTTTAATTAAACCTTCATTTGGATGTTTTTATATATATTTATCGTTTCATTATTCAATCAAAGATACAAATGCATTAAATGATATTGCAATGTATTGCAGTCACATTCATCACAAATATATTTTTTTAGCAAAACATAACACAAAACTCAAAAAACAATTTATAAAATATCATTCACAAAAACATATTTACCTAATATTACTTATATCTAAACTTTTAATTAAACCTAGATTTGCGTTAAAATTCTTAATATTACTCTTTTCATTATTAAGTAATCAAATATCCTAACACATTAAATCAAACTGCAAATGTATTGCGGTCACACTAATCACAAATATATTTTTTTAGCAAAACGTACGACAAAACTTAAAAATAACTTATAAAATATCATAACATTTATCTTACATTATTTATTATTGAAAATTTAAATAATATAAGATATTGCTATGGTATTGCAATGCATTGCAGTCACATTAATAACAAATATATATTTTTAAGAAAACACAACACAAAACCAAGAAAAAACTTATAAAATACCATTCGTAAAACATATTTATCTTATATTACTTATAGTTAAATTTTTAATTAAACCTTCATTTGCATTAAAATTCTTAATGTAACTCGTTTCATTATTGAAAGATCAAAGATCCAAACACATTAAATTGAATTGTAATGTATTGTAGTCACATTAATAACAGATAAGAGTAATCGATCTAAAATTCTACATATATTTGAATTCATTAAATGAATGTTTGGTGAACAAAATATAATTTTCATTTATGACGTTGGATTAATGAAAAATACAGTTGCATTAAAATACGTTCAGCACTGATTTATTGTAAAGATCAGAAAATAATCAAGCGAAAACATTTTAGTAGTATAATAATTGAAAATTTTAATAATATATGCATTTAACTGTACAATTTTAGTTATGATAAAATTGGAATGAATGAAAAGTATGTTTTGAATAAACGTATGCTTTTATTACGAAGGAAGCATATTTTGAAAGAATCGACAAACATAATTGAAATTTATTTTAGCGTGCGCACTTCTTTTAATTTATTTTTTTGGTGTGGGGGGGGGGGGTAAATCTATTAATAAGATGTCTTGTCGGGGTATGTTATCCACAGAAATTTCGAATAATACGTCAAGATTGTGTGGTGTGTAGTTGTGTATAATTCAAAAACTATTAGTATAAAATATTTTCTACGTATGTTCCATGCCAATAAATCGAATCACTCACAGGGATAGCAAGAAATAAATGCACGAGTAAAAAGAAAAAAAAAATTATTTACCTGACTTTACCTACTACCTGAAAAACACATTCAAAATATGGTATTTTAAAGTTATTTAGCTCTGCTAGAAAATGCCGAATGACGACTCTGATTACAAATGTTGTTGAAAATGTTAAAAATTAATCAAGACTCAAATTCGATGTAAGTAGAAAACTCAGAGAAGACTAGATAAAGACATATCTGTTACATTTTAAATACAAGGTGTCTACACTGTAAAAGAACAACAAAAAAAAAACTTTTTGATTTTACAGGAGAACCCTGTCACGCAGAACGCCATTAAAAAAGTCCTTCCGGCCAGTGCCGGGAGGAAGAGGTAACTTTCATATTCCTTATTTTAAAAAAGGCAACTTATATTATTCAAACACACGAAGCTCAATTTAGTGGAAACCGAAAATAGGAGATTCAATACTAATTTTTATCAACACCAAATTATTATGAATGAGAATTTCGCAAAATTACCCAGCTTTATCCAAGCTGCTTTTATTTAAAGTAACTTATATTTGGCCGCCAAATTCGGCGATTTCTTAAAGTGCCTGCCATTTTAAGACAACATGGTGGATGAGGCTAACCAGTGAACTTGGTCGAGACCTTAGTAATTGCTGTGCACATGCTCACTCACATCGGAATCGATTGATATATACGAGTGCTGTCGCAGGCAAAAAATCAGATTTTTCGAAATGTCACCCACATTAGATATTGAAATTGCTATATCTGAGCCATTTTTTAAGATAAAGACAAACAAAAAATGCTCCTGAATCCTTATATCAAGGTCAAATACTTAAGAAAGAAACCTTCTTCAATTTCTAATTTTTTTTGCACCCCACTTTAAATATAATTTTTTTTAATTTAATGGCCGCCATTTTGAAACAAGATGGCTGATGAAGCTAGCCAGCGAACTTGGTCGAGATATTTATGTATACTATCCACATGCCTTCTTACATCGAAATAGGCGAATACGTGTGTTATCGCGTGACAAATACAAGATCGTTTCAAAATGTTAGCCATGCTAGAAATTCAAAGTGCTATAATTCAACCATTTTTTAAGATATAAACAAAAGAACAAATTTTCAGAAACAAAAACTGCTCCGGAATCTTTGTATCAAGGCCAAACACATAAAAAAAAATCTTTTTCATTTTACAATTTTTTAATACCTTATTTTAAATTTCAAATTTATTTTTTTAATGGCAACCCTTTTGAAACAAGATGGCGAATGAAGCTGGCCAACGAACTCGGTCGAGACATTGGCATGTACTATGTACAGACCAAGTTACATCCAAATCGGTTCATAAATACGCCTGTTATCGCGTGACAAAAATCAGGTCGTTTTAAAATGTCAGCCACAATAGAAATTCAAAATGCTATAACTCAGCCATTTTTCTAGATGTAGACGAAACAAAAACTGTTCCGGAATCTTTGTATTAAGGTCAAACACATACGAAAAAATCTTTTTCATTTTCCAATTTTTTGGTATCTCATTTTAAATTTAAAATTTTTTTAAATTATTTAAATGACTGCCATTTTTAAACAAAATGGCGGATGAAGCTGGCCAACGAACTCGGTCGAGACAATGGTATGTACTATGTATAAACGAAGTTATATCCAAATCGGTTCATAAATACGCCTTTTATCGCGTGACAAAATTCAGGACGTTCCAAAATGTCAGCCACGCTAGAAATTCAAAATGCTATAATTCAGCCATTTTTTAAGATATAGACGAAACAAAAACTGCTCCGGAATCTTTGTATAAAGGTCAAATATATAAGAAAAAAATATTTTTCCATTTTCAATTTTTTGGTACCACATTTCAAATTTTTAAATTTTAAAAAAATTTTAAATGGCCGCCATTTTGAAACAAAAAGGCGGATGAAGCTGGCCAACGAACTCGGTCGAGACATTGGTATGTACTATGTACACACCGAATTACATCCAAATCGGTTCATATATACGAGAGTTACAGTGTGACAAAGGTCAGATATATATGTCAATTTTGAACGGAGGGTGGTTTCGGGGTCTGGGGGTCATGATCGATGAAAATATGCCAACATTTTTTGAAATCGCTTTCCTCCGAACGGCTGTAATAGGTAGCTTTTTGTAATGAAAGCTACCTAAAACTGTTTATTTAACAAAAAAAAAAGCACGTGTCTCCATTTTAATCGACGCATTTGACAGCAATAAACCTATTAATTAAATAATAATTAATATTTCAGCTTGTAATTACTAAGATAGGACTTAGAAATGGGTATCAATGAAATCAGCGAGAAATTTCACACCGGGATGCCAAAAAATTTAATCAAAAATTTTAATATTTAAAGAATTAAAATTTCGTATTAAAATATGCTACTATGGAAAACCGCAGCGTCGTTATGTCTGATAGCTGCTTTCCCGCGGAAATGAAATCTTTTTTCCTTGTCTTTCCAATTAAAGAAATTAAATTTTTCTCGATCGATTTTTAGTGGATATTTTAACTTATACACATCGCAGAAATGTGAACTTTATACCAAATGAAAGTAGATTTTTTTCCGCGTCTATCTATTCCCTTTACAAATTTCTCGGACCAGTATTTTCTGATATGAGATTTCGCTTTAAAATGTCCACTTCATTTTTCGGCTTAATTTCCTCCGTGGTAACCGTGCACAGTGCGTCTGATTCGACTGATTTTACTGGCAACCCTTAGCAGAAACTCCGAAGATTTGGAGAATGTCCGTTTGAACCTGCGTTAAAAAGGTGGATTGGTTAATTTTAGAAGTTAATTAGACCGTAATTCGGTTAATTACCGACTTTTTCATTTTTTTATTATTTGTTGATTGATGTGAGGTGTTCAGCTATAATTACCCAAAATTTCAAGTCTCTAACATGTATAGTTTCTGAGAACAGGCTCAGTGACGGACAGACAGACAGACAAAGGAGTGAGACGAATAGGGTATCGTCAGATGAACGAAACCCTAAAAATGAAACCATTTATTTTACTTCAAAATCTGTTCAAATAACAGAAACTTCATAATAAATACAGATTTTATTTCGGATGAAATCTGCAAAATGTTAATTTTACGGTCAAAATCTGTTAAAGTTACGAACGTTCGTAAGAAGTACTACCCAGTAAATAAAGATTTTATTTTTAAAATAAACAGTTTTCACTGGTGTCTTTATAAAATTATATATTGGTGGTCAAAATAAATCTAGCCGTCTGTAAACTGTTTATTTTACGGGCAAAATCTATTTAAAGTTACAGAAAGTTTGTAAGAAGTACGTAATAGATACAGTCTTCCCGTTTAAACGAATATTAACGGTTCCAGAAGTAATATTCGATTAAGCGGGTAATTTGATTAAACGGGGAATCATAACTGTAATATTTAATGCGTAATAAAAAGGCAAAATAACCATCTACGGTATATTTAATTAGCAGCATAATAAATCGTTAATAGAATAACATAAACTAAAATAAATACAAATGCTAATATAAAGTAAATAGGTATTACTTTAATGTCAGTACATACATTTATATGGTTTACATCACACTTAATGCAGCTCGGTTGAATTTGGTCAAAATTTTGCTACTTCTAATTTGCGCTACTTATACTGCCTTAAAAAATCGTTCTAAGTGGTTTGTTTAAGTGGAATTTTAAAGGAGTAAATATCGAGTTATTTTTCGAATGAGTGCAAAATATCACAACTACCATCTCGAATCTCCAAGTGACGGCGCATTGCCATTAAAGCTTGGTTAACGGCAAGAAATGATGGTCGGGAAGTCATTTGACCTGTCCATTATACACCTGCCTGCCGAAGTCATTGCAGAAAGAACTGTTAATTTGTTTTCAGCGTAAAGGAACCGAAAATGACAAAAGGTGGAAGGAAATTGAAGCTGAAAGCTGGTTTCCGCGCCTATTTTTAAACATCGGTTACACAATTATTATTCGATTAAGCGGGGACGTTCGTAAGAGGTATTTGGTTTAAACGGTGGAAAATAACATAGAACCAATAGGAATAAATTCGGTTCCGGAGGATTCTATTCGAATAAGCGGGGTGTTCGATTATCCGTGACCCGATTAAGTGGAGAGGACTGTACAGATTTTTTTTTTTGTTTCACAAAATAAACAGTTTTGTACAGGCGTCCTAGTTTAGCAGATTTTTCTGTAAAACCGACATATTTTGTATTGTTTACTCAGAAACAAACCATTTATTTACTCTCTTTTGTCCTCTGTAGAAAATATGTAGTTAAAGCTTTACGAAATAAATCTAGAAGTCTGTTAACTTTTTATTTTACGGAAAAAATCTGTTAAAGTTACCGGGAGTTCGTAAGAAGTCCGTAATAAATACAGATTTTTTTCTTAAAATAAACAGTTTTTTATTTGCGTCCTGACTCACAGTCTTTTTTATCAACAGATCAATCAACAGATTTTTGCATTGTGTACTGGGAAACAAACCATTTATTTACTTCCTGTCCTTACTTACTTTGCTGTGGAGAAAATGCGTATATAATGCTTTGCAAAATAAATCTAGCAGCCCGAAAATCATGAAAGGTTTCATCTAAATATTTTTCAGAACGTTTAAGATTCAATTACATTTTAAATATCGACATCCTGGCGGACAGTTTTTTTTTTTTTGTTTTGTTTTGTTTTCCGTAAAGTCAACAGATTTTTTTTTTTTTTTTTTTTTTTTTTTTTAACTATGTATCTGGTCTATTACTTTTTGCAGATGCCCTGAGGGCAGGATTCTTCGAGTCACTGTTAGTCAGCAAACTTCCGAATATCCTTTGCTAACGTGGCCCCCACCAGTGGCCGAGAGGTTCTGCTCTCGAAGCTGAAAGATGGGAGATGCTGGGTTCAAACCCAATCGCGCCCGTCGGCCTAATCGTTCGGTGTTTTCGTGGTTTTCTTCAAACCTTGGATTTCCAAGCGTAAATACGGGTTAGGTTCCCTTAGAATGACACCCAAGGAGGGCACTCCCCCCCCCCCCACACACACACACACAGGCCCTATATCCCTCGTGTTAATAACTGGCCGTCAAAAGCAACCCAACCCTTGCTAATGTGAAACCTATGGGAATTTAAATATTTAAAAAATTTCCTCGGGAAATTAATATTTTTAACTTCATTTTTCTGTGTTCTCTTCTTAAAGGATGTCTCTTAGTTGTTTCTTAGTTGCAAAAATATTTCTAAAATATGTATTTAATTTTGTTTGAAGTGTTAAAATCTTAAATATGTGAATTATCACATTGCTAACAAGGCGTAAACCAACTTAGTGAAAAATGTCCAAGCCGAGAATCGAACCCGGGCACCTGGAATAGATCTCCAGTGCTCTACCATTAAACCACAAGGATTCCCGGCTTCGACATTTTTCACTAAGTTGGTTTACGCCTTGTTAGCAATGTGATAATTCACATATTTAATATTCAATAATTTCAAGCGTAATTTTACTGCTGAAAAGTAGTTGAAAAATTAATTAAAAAAGTGTTAAAATCTTGCTCGCCGTTCGTCGCTTTTAAAACATAAAATATCAAATTAATCATAGATTTTAGAAATATTTTGAAAAGTATGGAAAAAATAAACATCTTTTAAGAAGAGTATAAAGAAGAAAGATAAAAAGAATTTTCTGAGGATATATTTTAAATATATGAAAGCATTCTAGGCTGATAGGTTAACATTAACGAGGATTAGCATTAGCGAGGGAAATTTGGAAGTTGGCCCTTAAGGGGACAAGGGACCTTAAAAACCATTAAAATTAAATTTTTTATTTTTTGTAAATTTCACTTTAAATATTACTCAAGGGTACATTATATGCGTTATGGCATGCATTTATCACAAAAAAAAAAAAAATTAATTTTATTTTTGAGAAAAAGATGGAATTTTACGCGTCGTCTTAGAAATCTTCGAAATGCCCCCTGCGCGTTCCATATCGGTGAAAATCCACAATATTTTTTTATAGAAGTTTATTTTATATATATAAATAAAACTGTGCATCGGATTTTATGTATTTAAATATAAAAGTAAAAAAATATTGAAATTTTTTTTTTTTAAATATCAAAAAAATTTCAAAAAATTTTGATTTTTTTTTTTCTTTTTTTAAAACCTTTATATTCAAATACATAAAATTCGATGCACAGTTTTATTTATATATATAAACCAAACTTCTATAAAAAATATTGGGGATTTTCATTGATATGGAACGCGAAGGGGGCATTTCGAAGATTTCTAAGACGACGCGTAAAATTCCATTTTTTTTTCTCAAAAAAATTTTTTTTTTTGTGATAAATTCATGACATAATGCATATAATGTACCCTTGAGTAATATTTAAAGTGAAATTTACAAAAAATAAAAAATTGATTTTTAAGGTCCCTCGTCCCCTTAATGCATTCTGCTCCCAGGACACATACGGATCACTAATGATACCTAGGTGCCTAGGGCGTTGGTGGAATTCTTGTGACGCTATTATAACTCTATAGATATTTTTAATCACCGTCAAATGTAAAGATCAGTAAAAGATATTCTATTCAAAAATACTATTGTTCTAAAATATTCAATCAGTACTGAGTTTTGAATTGTGATACGTTATTATTGGTACCGTCTAAAAACTAGAATGCCCACAGTTGAAAAACATTTGAAAATATCTAACCACAGAATTTTGTTATTTACGGAGAGAACAGAAGAAAGAAACTTCGACGAGATCAAATGTTAATTTTATTATGATTCGAATGATTTTCCTACAGGAAAAATCCGTTGATCAGTTGTTAATTGAACTATGTATCTAATATGAGGTATTAAAATTTAAGATTTTTTTTCATCCTTTTGTTTTAGTCCAAAAAATAATAATGAACAAATAGTTAAAGATTGAAACTCAAATGGCAACTATATATATATATTTTTTTTTTTTTTTTTTTTTTGCAATACAACAAAATATATTAAAATGGAATCTGTATGTAGCAAAACGCAGGATTAGGCAAAAACATACTATTGTCACAGTGAAAAAAATAAAATACGATTGAAAGGACGAAATAGCAACTTAAAACGGGACCCACTTTAAAATGGAATATCTTCGCATAACCATTTATTCCACTTTAGCAGGTTTTACTGTTTGATATTGTAACTAGCATCTATAATTTCAAATCCAATATTAAGTTAAAAGATTTAAAAAAAAAAAAAAAAAAAAAAAAACGCGTTATGAAAGAATTACTTTGTAGTATTATCATAAACCTTTTCTTAATAAATAAGTAATATTCTATTCTTAATTTTTTTTATGTATAAGCATCTTATCACCTTTACCTAGTATTAAAATTCCTTAATTAATTTATTTATTTGTTTTTTAATTGCAGCGTGAAGTCAAAGCCAGTGAAGAAATACCAGAAATACCCGCCGTGAGTGAATCGGAATCATTGGTGGATCTTCATCAATCCGATGCAGATTCCAAAGATGAAGATGACATCGTACATGTGATACAAAAGACAGAACCCGTTGTTTCTATAGGAAAGCAAATTGTACAAAAAACAGAGCCCGTTGTTTCTATAGGAAAGCAAATTGTTCAAAAAACAGAGCCCGTTGTTTCTATAGTAAAGCAAATTGTTAATGGGAAAGACACGGTGGACGAAGTTAAGAAGCCCAAGAAAAAACCTAAAATTCGGACGGAGGTAAGCTGCTTTTGATTTGATTATCTCAAACCGACTGTTTAATGGGATTTTTCGCTTTATTTTTTTTTTCTCTTTTGTATAATTTGAAAATACTTCCTTCCGCTTTGTTACAATCGTTCTTACGGGGCCTGATTGTGACTCGAACAGATTCTTAAGAAGCAGGCAGTAGAACAAAGTTAGGCTGAAAAATGTTTTGTCAGTCTGTGGTTATATCAGAGTTCGAACGCCTCAGGTAATTTAAACACCAGTTTTTTCATAAAGTAATATTTGCTTTATTTAATAAAGAAATTGTGCTTTTAAATGTGGCTGGCATTGCGTTAAGAAAAATCTAGCATTCAAATCCCCTGAATCTCTTGAGGCGTTCGAACCCTGTATATACTGTTTTTTACGATACAATACGTAGTACCAGCATAAAAGTATTGAATGTAATTAACCCCTTGGAAAGCGGTGCGATATTATATATACCATTTAAATTTAACTCCCACAGTGGCACCAGAATTTCCGTATACAATTTTACTTTTATAACGTACGTGAAGAAATGCTTTTACACATTTTCAAATAAATTTGTTCGTCAATCCAGGTCTCATTGAATCATTTCACCCATTTTAGCAGTAGATAGCACCTTTACCCTGAAAGGGTTAAATAAAATTGATGAGAGCATTATAAATACATATAAAAAAATCTATATTATTTAAAAAATGGAATGAAAAACAAGGGAAAATCGCTATAAAGATTCTTACAATAATGAATACGAATGCATTATGTCTTTTAAAATTATCTTTGCTCTATTATGCGTGAGGAAAACCTGGCTAAGTATGAGTAAGCTACATTGTTTATACATATTTGTGATTTTTTTCTTTTATTAAATAAAATGATTTAAAAGATACTGGTATATTTTATTACAACAATAAAAAAAAAATAATGAGTTGTCCAAAATATTACTACTAAAAAGCGTAAATCATCCACCAAATGTAAATCATTAATCAGAGTAAAATCATTCTTTTTCCATAAGCAGGGACGTAGCTACATGGGGGGGTGCGACACCCCCCCCCCCCCCACTTTCGGTAAACTCGTATACATTCGGTAATTTCACTTTTGTTCAAGCATTACATGATTTGGCTCTGATTTTTTTCTTTTTTTTTTTAAGAATTTTTAAAAACATATTACAAATTACAAAATCTATTACAAAACAGAAAAAGCATACTTAAGATTATTAAATATTTTGTAATTAGAAACTTCCTTTCTCATTGCATTATGTAAGTTTTTTTTTCGCTCGGAGTCGATTACAATTTCACTTTTTAGCTATTTTAAGGGCGTAAGAAGCGGAGGGAAGGGGGCGGGGGGTCCATGATACAGTATCCCTTGGAAGAAGAAATATACCTTCTTCCTATTTCTATGCAGTATCCCTGTAAGCTAGGAGATTGGGGCCATAGACTTCTAATATATTCAATTCTTCCTCTAAGATTGGGGCAGAGAATATCTTGGCTTCATTCAAGAAAGGAACCTGGAGAAAAAGGCCTTGAGGGTAAATGGTACACGTACACTCCTTGACCAATGCAAATGAAATTAGAAGGCCAGATTTTTTGTTCGTTAAAATTCGTTTTGCTGGACTCTGAAAGCTATGGGGGGTGGATATTTCGCAGTTTTTTCGGGGGACAGGATGTCGCCAGATGTTTACTATTCTGTTGTCTGTTTTTCAAAGCAAAAAATAAGAGAGAACCGGGAATTTTTTCTTATCAAAGAACGGTGTAATAACATTACATCAGCTACTAGGGATGTACCGAATAGTGATTTTAACCGAATACCAAATATTCGGCCTGGAGGCGAACTGGATACCGAATATTCGGCTAGCCGAATTAACTGTTAGACCGAATACCAAATATTCGGCCAGCCGAAAAGTAACTATTCGGCTAAACACCAAATATTCGGCTGGTCGAACATTTTAAAATTTTATTAATTAAAAAAGTTTCATATTTCATTATGCATAAAGTGCATAACTTCACAATAACATTTCAAGTGCATAACTTGTTTTTTTTTTTCTAAAACAAACAACTCAGCAAAAAATAACATTTGTACCGAATAGTCGGCATACAGGCGAGCCGGATACCGAATATTCGGCTAGTTGGGTTAACTGTTAGGCTGAATACCGAATATTCGGCCAACTGAATAGTAACTATTCGGCCAAATACCAAGTATTCGGCTGGTCGAATACTTTTATATTTCAAAGATTAAAGGCATTAAAATGTTAAATTTTAAAACAATATTACATAATATTTAATGCAGAAACTTACATATTGATACACAAGAACTTTTTACAAGTAAACTTTATGCATGAAAAAAATATGCTTTGAGTTACTTAAGAAGAGAATTTTAGCATTTTATTAATTAAAAAAGTTTTATATTTCATGGCTTCTTCTTGTGAATTAAACCAAGTGAATATGTATATTTTTTAATTCTAAAACAAACAATTCAGCAAAAATAATTTTTGTACCGAATATTCGGTCTACAGGCGAGCCGGATACCGAATATTCGCCTAGTAGAATTAACTGTTAGGCCGAATACCGAATATTCGGCCAGCCGAGTAGTAACTATTCGGCCAAATACCAAGTATTCGGCTGGTCTAATACTTTCATATTTCAAAGATTAAAGGCATTAAAATGTTAAATTTTAAAACAATTTTACATAGTATTTAATGCAAAAACTTACATATTGATACACAAGAACTTTTAAAAGTAAACTTTATGCACGAAAAAAATCTGCTTTGAGTTATTTAAGAAGAGAATTTTAACATTTTATTAATTAAAAAAGTTTTATATTTCATAGCTTGTTCTTGTGAATTAAACCTTGTGAATATATATATATTTTCTAATTCTAAAACAAACAATTCAGCAAAAATAATTTTTGTTCCGAGTATTCGGCCTACAGGCGAGCCGGATACCGAATATTCGGCTAGTCGAATTAACTGTTATGCCGAATACCGAATACTCGGCCAGCCGAGTAGTAACTATTCGACCAAATACCAAGTATTCGGCTGGTCGAATACTTTTATATTTTAAAGATTAAAGGCATTAAAATGTTAAATTTTAAAACAATTTTAGGTAATATTTAATGCAGAAACTTACATATTGACACACAAGAACTTTTAAAAGTAAACTTTATGCATGAAAAAAATCAGCTTTGAGTTATTTAAGAAGAGAATTTTAAAATTTTATTAATTAAAAAAGTTTTATACTTCATGGCTTCTTCTGGGAATTAAGCCAAGTGATTACTTTTTTTTAATTCTAAAACAAACAACTCAGCAAAAATAAGTTTTTTAACGAATATTCGGCTGTCCGAATTAACTGTTAGGCCGAATACCGAATATTCGCCAGCCGAGTAGTAACTATTCGCCAAATGCCAAATATTCGACTGGTCGAATACTTTTATATTTCAAAGATTAAAGGCATTAAAATATTAAATTTTAAAACAATTTTACATAATATTTAATGCAGAAACTTACATATTGATAAACAAGAACTTTTTACAGGTAAACTTTATATATGAAATAAATCTGCTTTGAGTTATTTAAAAAGAGAATTTTAAAATTTTATTAAATAAAAAATTTTATGTTTCAAGGATTTTCTGGTGCATTAAACCAAGTGAATAATTTTTTTTTCATTATAAAACAAACAACTCAGCAAAAATAACTTTTCTACTGACTTTGATTTCGCAAGGAAGTTTTTAAATGCATCTTTTATCAGTGTTTCGAATGGTCGATTATTTTCATAGATTGTAAACATACACATTGTTCCTAAAAAATTGTAACAAACTTTCAATAGAGATAATGTGGTCAAGACAAAAAAAATTTAAACAAGAAACAACACATAACTCCATTTATTCCATCAAAATTACAATATATTCGGTCAAAAATTCTGGGTGTGCAACTACAAGCCGAAACTGAATTTTCGTTCACAACTTTATCAGTAAATGAAGTTATTATAGCAAGATTTGTTTCATATTAATTTAGTTTGTACTAAATGTTATGATATCATTGAAAATGACTGAATTTTGGCCGTTGGCACAGTATAAATACTATAAATTGCATTTTGAATAAAGGAATGTTTGCCTTATAGTTGTTTAAATATAAAAAGTGGCAATTTCCAGCACTTCTCATCATGATATTATATTTCACAGAAATCAAAGCAAGTCTGTTAAAAATATAGCTATGATATCTTCGTTAGGGTTAACAAATGAAAATCCAAGTTTGGCCTCGAATGAGATGAGATACACTTTATTTATAACTGAATCAGTGGATTGCGATTATGGTTTTCTGAACAAAAATTGTCTTTCTTGATGTGTATTATCAACCCTGAATTTTTTTCTGTTTGATTAGAAACACCCTTTTTGTGATAAAGCAAGAAACAGATTATTTACTAGAAAAGGTTCAGGAACTTGCATTTTTACATTGTTAATTTCTATGAAAATCCCCATTAATGGTTAATTTTCTTAAGTAATACTTTACAAAAAGCAAATAATGTAAAAACATTTCTTTTGCTTAAATATGATTCTGTTTCTAATTATTATGAATATCTTTATAAGTTGGCAGTTGGAAGTAGAGATTGTGTAAGATTTTTAAAAATGTTTTTGAAGTTTTTTTAAGTGTTCGGTAACATGGCCGAAGAGGCTGAATACAGAATAGATACCGAATATGCGGTACATCCCTATTAGCTACTATATATAATGGTATGTTGTATCTTCGAAGAACTAAAAGCTTCTTAGAAAAAATATTTAAAAAAGAATGCGGGAAAAAAATCCTTAAGGCAACTCAAATCAAAAGAGCTACTTTTTGAGATATTTCTGAATTCATTTTTTTCGGAAATTTGAAAGTGCTGTTATTCAGAAACTATGCAGTCGAAAGACGTTTTCCATTTTTTAGTAAACGCAAAAGATATTTTAGAAAATATTGTCAAAGTTGGCGTTTTAAATTCCAGACGCGGCAGCTCGAGAAAGACAAAAACTTGTCATGTGACCACAATCGCTTATAACTCGATAAGTAATTTGATCAAAAAATGTAAATCTAGTTTCCATTGTATTCTGCTTCAACAGTCAGGCCTGCTAATATGCTTAAAAATGAGGCAGAAAATGTGTCAGAAAATTTTGCGTTGTTGAGTAGGAAGCTCGAGAACCGCTTTAAAGAAAAATAATAATAAGATAGAGAACTGTAAAATATTGGATTTTTTCCTTTGTAACTTAATATAAGCCGACGACGATATGTTTTGAGATCTGGATCTATTCTTATCACGGAGTAGTGGAGGGTATACGGAGATATATGCCGTATACCCTCACTCTGGATTTTTTTAAGAAGCTCCGCATACACCCTGCTTCTCAAATAAATCATTAGCGTTAACTGTATCCATGAATGTTCATGACTTTAGCGTAGGGATGCACAACCTGTGACCCGCGGGCCAAAAGTGGTCCGCGATGGGTTTACAAGTGGCCGGCGAATTTCGTCAATTTACAAATGACAAAAATTGCAATTTTTGACAATAGATTGCCGGAACAAATCGCGAATTTCGTCAATTTGCCGCGGAAAACGCATATTTCGCCAGTCAGCTAACAATTGCGAATTTCATTAATCGTCTAGCCGATACCATTTGTATCAATAAAGGAAATTCCAGAGTTGCTAATTTCGTCAGTCGCTAATCAAAAATACCTTGATTTTCGTCAGTCGCGTGCGTGATCGAGCATGGGAAAATCGTGAGTTTAGTGAGTTTATTGCGAGAAAAAGTCGTTAATTTTGCCAATTTGCCGAGGGAAAATTACAAATTTCGTTAGTCAATTACGAATTGCGATTGTCGTTGACTTGAGTGCGAAAAAATCGAGTTTCAGTTTCGTCAATCGGGCGCGGAAAAATCGCGAGTTTCTTCGATCGGGTGCGGTAAAATCAAGAATTTCGTCGATCAGGCACGAAAAAATCGTGAGTTTCACCAATCGGGTGCGGAAAAATCGCGCGTTTCGTCAGTTTATTGCAATTTTGCCAATTTGCCGTGGGAAATTACAAATTTTGTCAGTTATTTAAGATATGCGAATTTCGCTGATCGGGCGCGGAAAAATCGCAAGGTTTGTCGATCGGGCGTGGAAAAATTGGGAATTTCGTTGATTGGCTGCTGAAAAGTCCTGAGTTTCGTCAGTTTGTCGAGAGAAAAAGCCGCGAATTTTGCCAATTTGCCATGGATTTTAGCCAGTTAAGAATCGCGAATTTCGTTGACCGAAAAAATTGCTAGTTCTGTCTATCGAGCGTGGAAACATCGTGAATTTTGTTGATTAGGTGCGAAAAAATTGCAAATTTCGTCGATCGGATACGGTAAAATCGCGCGTTTCGGTAGTTTATCGCGAGAAAAAGTTGTTAATTCCGACAATTCACCACGGGAAAAAATTGAAAATTTTGTCAGTCAGTTAACAATCGCGAATTTTGTTGACTGGGCGCGGAAAAAGCGCTAATTCCAATGTTAAGGTGTGGAAAAATCGCGAATTTTGTCGATCAAGCGCGCGAAGATCTAAAATTTTGTTGATCGGCTGCAGAAAAATTGAGAGTTTCGTCAATTTAACTTCGTTCATAAAGTTCACATTTTCTTCGGCACTAGCCACTTTCATGCCTATGTTTGTTTTTTAGCTCTTTTAATAAAGCAAAATTTAATGCCACCGAATAAAGTCAAGGAATATTTTCATGCCTTGAAAATAATCTTTGCTATATCGCTGTTATATATGCAAACATAAACTGTTGATATATCCTTGCCAACTGAAATTGGATATGATATGTTGACTGGGTAGGGGAACCTAAAGGGGTAAAACTGCCACTCCTCTGAAACCATGTTTTTTATAGGCCACAGATCTCCCCGAAACAGAATTATCTCTGTGTTACTGATGTGGCCCTCGACAACCCAGGCATTTTTGTAAATGGCCCTTCTCTTAAAAAGGTTGTGCACCCCTACAGCGTATACCCTTTGTTTTTTTACGATTGCAACACTGGTTCTTGTCATTCAGCTCGAAAATATATTTTTTATTTATGTTTTTGAACTTGTTTCAAAATCATCAGTTGTATTGATATATATAAAGACAAGTGCACTGATGATAAGCATTAATCTTTCTTCTAATTGGCCTTTTGAGACACACATTTACTTTCTGCTGCAAAAACTGAAAGCAGTATTTTTCTTTGTTTTCAGAAATGAAGGGATCTCAAAGTTAATTTAAAAAAATCCTTTGACTTGAATTAGGCTAATTAATGTAACAGAATCAACGCAACAGCTCATTAAAAAATGCAAGCAAAGTAATTTTGCAGAAAATAAAATAATTTTCCACACTGTCTATACCCTCTCTCCCCTTCTCCTTCTCCATCGAAAAAAAAAAAAAAAAAAAACCTTTTAGTGTTCAAAACTCTTTTTTTTTTTTTTTTTTTTTTTTTTTTTTGCAAATTAAAATGATGATATTTAATTTTTTTATGCTTATGCTCAATTGCTCAACATCATATTTGACTATTTCAATTCTGATAATTTTCTATGTTACGAGTTCCAGTTTAAAAATTCAACAGAAAAAATATCATGCAAATAAAATGTAGCTTTGATTAGCCACATTTTGTGGTTTTTAAAAACTATTTAAAGATGTTCTGAAATCGTAACTTGCATCCTTTTTTACACTTTCGTGAAGAAATTTTCATTTTTAAATGCACGAAATTTGCAGATATTCTTTCTTAATCGTAAACGAATAGCGTTTCTCTTTTTTCCTACAAAGGTAACTGATCTTTCAGAAAATGGTGCCAAAGTTGACGTTAGGAACAGATTTTTTCGAAACGTGACAATCGGAAAAAGATCATTATGAGGTAGCAATTGATTATAACTTAATATGAGAAATCAGATCATTTATCAGAAAATTAAAAAATGCTATTTGATTTCAAAGCACTTCATGCCTCATGCCTGCTGATTACATGCTTCTGGATATAAAAAATGTCTACTTAAATGTGTCAGAAAATTTAACATTCTTGAGAGGAGTAAAAATATTTTTTAAGAACAGGTGTTTGTTTTTTTCATAAACGTGGCATTTAATACGAAGTTAAAAAACTGTTTAGTTATTTCAAATCTGAACCCGTCTCCGTGTATGGTGTATTTGATAATTTTGATCACATCGATGAATATATATGTATATATATATATATATATGTCTATAACAATAATACAAAACATATTTCAATTTTAAGACTTACAACACACGCTTTTATTTTATGTAAAATGACGTCATTCGCATCCGCTTAAGAATTTCACATACGATCCGATCTTAAACATCTACAGTAAAATATGCATAGGACGTCAGCATCGCGAAATAATACACAAATGATGCAAAATGATGCCATCTTTAAAGGAACTCGACACACACACACACACACACACACAAAAAAAAAAAAAAAAAAAAAAAAAAAAAAGGCTGTCTAATGACTCATAGGCCTTCATTTGTTTGTAACATTAATATAGACACTTAAAATTAAATATAGTTTATAATAGCTCCGTGTTTTAACAGAAATCATTCGTTTATATTTTTTCAAAATAGCACGTATTTTAATTAAATTTTCTTTCGGCTGCTATGAAAAAATGGCAACAAAAATATATGAGTAATATTTTACAACTATTTTTCCTTTACTTTCTACAAAAATGGAGTACATCCGTTGCCAGTATTAAGCAAATGACTCCAAAAACTACAAAAAAAATTAATATTTCAAAAATAAATGGAGATAAAGTTTTAAAACAAATTGCATTTAAAAGTACTTTTTCCCCCAATACGACGGTATAAAAATCGAAAAAGTGTGATGCTTAGAAGTTTAAAAAACTGCTATTGAGTATTTAATCCTACTGCTGTGTTTTACAGCTGGCTTCTGTGAGGTAACGTTATTTTTTGAAGATGTCACAAAATAAGATGGGAGAAAGAAATAGCATACCGTACCGGGGCTAATAAGAATAGGAGCATTTGGATTTTACTTTTTTATTTTCTTTTTATTTCTTTCTCTTTTTTCTATAAATATTTATCCAAGTAAAAACGTTCTGTAAAACAGTTCCAAGTAAAAAAATTCTTCTGTCCGGCTTTATGCAATATTGTCTACTAAATGTTTCCGTCGTCCTCTGTAGTTTGTTTTGGTCCTTTGATCTGCTTTGGGGAACAGACAGCTGAAAATTTCTCATTGAAGTAATCTGCAACAATTATCCTTATTCTAATTACCACAGAGAAAACAAAAACTACTAATTAACCAATTCTCTTATATTTTTTTATTTAATTTTTATTAATTTTCTTATTTTATCTTACAATTTTACTTGGATAAATATTTATGAAAAAAAGAGAAAGAAGTAAAAGAAAACAAAAAATGAAATCCAAATCCTCCTATTCTTATATTGTGCATTTGTCTGTCACATATAATCAAAATTATCAAATACACCATACACAGATTCAGATTTGAAATAACTAAACAGTTTTCTAACTTCGAATTAAATGCCACGTTTATTTAAGAAAAAAACAAAAAAACACTTGTTCTTAAAAAATATTTTTACTCCTCTCTAGAATGTTAAATTTTCTGACACATTTTTTTTTTTTTTTTTTTTTTTTTTTTTTTTTTTTTTTTTAAATCCAGAAGCATGAAATCAGCAGGCACGAGGTATGAAGTGCTTTGAAATCAAATAGCCTTTTTAAATTTTTTGATAAATTTATTACATATAAAGTTATAATCAATTGCTACCTCATAATGATCTTTTGCCGATTGTCACGTTTTAAAAAAATCTGTTACAAACGTCAACTTTGGCACCATTTTGGCAAAACATAAATTAGGCCTGACCAGGCCTAATTTATGTTTTCTGTACCAAGCCGGGACAGGTTTCATTCTTCCAAGTCTTCACGGGCCAAAATTTTCAGTCCCGGTTTTCACCTAACCCGTAAAAAAAATATTTTCTCAACGTGGCCTGGTAGCAAATGCAGCTAAATTAAAATATATTAAACGTGTGAAAAAGAACCTGCCCTTGACGGAATCATGTTTTTAACTGAAAAATGTGTTGATCCATGCATAATTTATATAATAATATGCGAGAAAAGAATATGTAATACATTTACACCTATTAAGAAGGGAACTTGTATATAATGCATTTTTTTACTTTAGTGTGAAATTCCGTCTTAGAAGATTTTACTGTACAGCATTTTTTAGATTTTTAAGTCTCCAACACATGGAATATGGATTAACAAAATTAATGATAATCGAAACATTTGCATACAACAAACAGAGATTTATTTAATAAAAAAATAAATATCGCAGCGAACGGCATTTCTATAAAAATGAAGACTACACAAAAAAAAAGAAAGAAAGACAGAAAGATAAAAGCTAAGATTAAGGCTAATGTCAGACGAGCGTCTATTTGCACGCTTTTTTCCTTCCTACAGCCTTCCTACACCTTCGCTAGCATGTGTTTCTGTGCACGTTGAAACAAAAAGCGTGCAAACACATGTTCGTCTGACATTAGCCTAAGTATTTATGGTCAGAATTCCTCGTACAGATAATTTTTTAACCAAATTGACGTAAAAATCAATGTTTTGTAGAAACTCACTCGGGCCGTGCCAGGCCCGGGTCGAGATTTTAATTTTTTGGGGGGGGTGGGGGGGGGCAGGATAGTCTCAGACTGAACTTTTAGCTGTTATAACGCCGGGCCAGGCCAATAATTTTTTTCGATAGGCTTGGCCGAGTTCAGGCCTACATTTTATAATGGGCCGGGTCGAATTTTTTTCTGTGGGTCGGCCTGGCCTCCGGCCTGAAAATTTCAACCCGTACAGACTTCTAACTTAAAATTTAAAAAATATTGCAAATTTGAAATTGAGTTATAAATAAAAGAAAAAAAGAATTATTTTTAAAATATTTTCTGTTGAATTTATTTTTATTGTAATAATAAATAATCAATCTAAATGTGTCTTTTTGTATCTCACCTCAAATTACTGCTTTTACCTTTGCCCCCTCCCCTCTCACTGGAGTATCGAGCACGAAAAGCTTAAACTTTACGTAATGCGGTTATTTTTTTACATATACATATATATATAACGTGGTGAGGTGGTGTGTATACAACCCCAAAATTTGATTTCTTGTCTTGTGCACTCCACAGAGTTTAGTGCATTAAAATAGGAAAATCTCCTGTGAATTTTGCATTATTTACTTGAATAAAAACAACTGAAGAAGTACTGCAAGTGTACATACATATACATATAAATACACGTATCTAAATTTCACACACAAAAAAAATTCTTCATAATTGAAATTTCTTTAGGGTGGAAAACACCTCACCTGATCAGTTAAGGGTTATCAGTTAAGGGTTAATTACTTTTTTCCTCTGTTTTATTAGTAATTCTGCAATACCATAAATAAATCAGCAGTTATCTACTTTACTTCACTCCCTCCATTCATAATTTCTACAACCCTCGCTCTCACCAGTTTGTAAAACTTTAAATGGTTGAAATTATTTAGTTTTTTGTTCAAATTTTTTGGCCTGTTTTTTTTATGTATTGCTGAAATAGTAAATAAATGTCTAATCCACTCACCCCCCCCCCCCCTCACCCAAAAGAAAATGCAAAAAAAATACAAAATAAAAATAAATACAAAATTTACTATGAACATTCGGTAAATTCGATCTCCACACCCCCCCCCCCCCCCAAACGAAATGCTCTAGCTACGCCACTGATTTCTACAACCCTCGCTCTCACCAGTTTGTAAAACTTTAAATGGTTGAAATTATTTAGTTTTTTTGTTCAAATTTTTTGGTCTGTTTTTTTTATGTATTGCTGAAATAGTAAATAAATGTCTAATCCACTCACCCCCCCCCTCACCCAAAAGAAAATAATGCAAAAAAAATACAAAATAAAAATAAATACAAAATTTACTATGAACATTCGGTAAATTCGATCTCCACACCCCCCCAAACGAAATGCTCTAGCTACGCCACTGTCCATAAGTCATTAATATTTTGTTACACGAACATTACCATATTATTTTTTTTAAGAAATAGCTTCGCTTCGTATGCTATTATTTTATCTTTTCATTATCTGTATTTAAATTTACCTAAATTGTTAAGTAGTAGAAAATAAAAGTAACATCTTATGTTTTGATCTATTTAAAAGAAATAATGATTTTCATTTATGCTTTTTAGTGCTGCCATCTTTTGTCAGTGACAGGAAATTTTCCGCCTTTATTCCTATTTTCCATACAATTTTGTGGTGTCGCCATCTGTTGTACATAATGTATAACTAAAAAATTATAGCTTCAAAAAGCTTCTAAAGTTCGAATATTATAACTCTAGATTAAAAAATTCTTTCAACGTAAAGAAAACTAATTAGTTTTAATGGCATTTCATTAATTTTATTTGGACTTTTCTGTATGCGTATTGAATTCCATTCAATTTACATTTAATCTAACTAAATATTATGAATTATTTAGATTTAGATTTAATCTAAGTAAGCATTTAAAATATATAAATATTACGACTTTTAAGCTGATACTTCATGTCTCTTGTAAGGAAATAAGATAAAGTTTACAAATATTTTATGATCAAATCATAAAGATTCGTATATAATTTTATAGACGTGCAAACACATGTATCATGAAAATTTTGCAGTTCATTATTTAATTGCCGTAATATCAAGAATGTTCTTTAAATATAAGATTTATTTATTTTTTAAATTATAGTTATGAATACGCGAATCGGTAATTTGTACATTTTCATTCTTTCCTTTATTTTAAAACCATTATTTTGATAAGTGATGTATAATGTTCATACAGTTACATAATGTTCATGCATAATGTTCAACCGTTATTTTATGGCTAAACATGTATAATGAAATAAGCGGAAGTCCAAATATACAAGTTTTATAATACCATCATATTTATGATAAGATAGCATGTTTTAATTTTTTATTAAATTTGAAATTTCGAGGGATTTACCGAGAGAAATCGCCAGTTTAAGAAATATTTTAATCCAATTTTTCTGCTAAACAAAACTGCCTAAGAACACAAAATGTTCTTCATTTTTATAAAATAGTCCTTTTAGTGAAGAAAGTGCCAAGCTGAAACTACTTGGCATAAACTGAAAAAGTCTTTGTTTACCTTTAGTATCGCTTTATCTTCAACACATTACGTCATTTTATATATTTATTTATGTACTTGGAAACGTGTTGTTAATGTTGATACCAGAGATGAATTCAGGGTTGGAGGTTTATTTCCCTCAATTATTTACAGGAAAAGAGATGTGAAAAACCGCCGTAAACTAAAAAAAATCTAATAATTTACATATCATTTTCTTCTTCTTCTTCTTATTATTATTATTATTATTCATGAATTGATAACGAAAATGTGATTGAGCGTTTGCAACCCAGAATTAATGCGTAAAACTGCTTTAAAAATATTTTTCCAAAAAATTACGATAGGCGTTTTAATTTCAGAAGTTTCTGAAAAAAAAAAGTTTCAAATTCAGAAAATTATGTGAACCAATCGAGATTATTGCTTTAGAAATAATGGATTTATTCGTGTATTCTTATTCGTTACATTTTCTTAGCGTTTCTTAGTTCTAAAAATAAAGACGGCAAAAAATTTACGAGCTTTTTATGTATCGTAATTTTAGGAAGAACGTCGTAACGTTTAGGAGTTTAAAAGGGAAAATTTACTGGGTTACGTTATTTTATTCCATAATAATTATTAATATTAGTTAGTAATTTTTTTTTTTCGCTCAGGATAGTCATAAATAAAAACTGATGTCTAATAAATAAATTAGATAGAAAATTTTACAAGTCCCTTAAAACTTGATTAAACTTCAATAAACATCTGTTGTCACATTGTATTACCGCGTTCGAATGTGGTACTTGCAGTTTTTATTGTTTATTGAGCCCGTTTTTACATGTATGGCGTTTACGTTATTTTGTTATTATTATTTTGCTCTTTATAGTTATAAATGCCAACTGACGTCTCTTCAACAAATAAATTAGTTATAATATTTTACAGACACCTTAAAACTTCATTAAAATTCAAACAACGTCTATTACCACAAACCTTTTTCTAGTGTCGAGTGGGGCGCTTACAATTGTTACCATTTATTAAGCGCATTCTTATCAGTTCGGCTTTTACGCCGGGTGTGGCGTTAGGATATTTATTTTTACTTTCGATGGAATATTGCGGGTGTGGCGTTTACGCAAGGTGCGTCGATGCGACGATCATTCTGTAAATTACGGTAGTAAAATCTTTCCTCAGAGGAAAACTTAGAGCAATGACAAAGTGATTACCTCTAAGACCAAAACAACATATTAAAGAATGTAAATACTTTATTAAAAAGGAATTCAGATTAAATAAAATATACCAGTTTTGACACTTCGCAGACGTTTTTCAACATGGAAAAAATAATTTAGTTTGTAAGAATACATATTATCATTATTAGTTTATAAGAGCATTATAAAATATGAAATAAATACTTCAAAGTTAGTGAACGCGTACAGAATTTTAAAATAGCTATATATATCCTGTATATTAATGTAACTAAATCTTTACTTCTTTTAAGCACGAAAACATTTTATCATATTTTACGGATGTATTTCCTAGAATCGAGACGATAAAATAGTCACGCATTTTTTATTTATTTATTTATTTATTTGTGAGTATTTTGTCTGCTATTGTAAATAATATACATTTATAATAAATAGAAAATAGTAAATAAATAGCTTTATCGCTATTATATATAATAGAATAAATAGCAACTACATAGAATAGCAAATAAGTACAGAATGTTAACTACCTCTGTAGGAGTGAGATGTATTAGATCGAGGCCATAAAATAGTCACACATTTTTAATTGCTTTGTTTCGCGAATATTTTTTCTGCTATTTAAAGAATATAACGCTATAGATATTCTACATATTAAATTTGCTGCTATATAGAATAGCAAACAAATACAGAATGTTAAATACCCCTGCAGACATAATTGTAACCGAATATTTAGTTTTTCCAAGCGTGAAAACCTTTAGCACCTTTTATCGAAATACGTTTTCTAGGATCGGGCCACAAAATAGTCATACATTTTTAACTGCTTTGTCTAGTGAATATTTTTCTGCTATCATATAGAATAGAACTCTGTAGCTATATTAGCTATATATAGAATAGAAAATAAGTAGCAATTTTTAAAAGCCTGTATACAAACACTAAATAACTTAAATCTTTAGATATTTTAAGCATCAAAACATTTAGCACCTTTTATTGATACGTATTATATCGAGGCCATAAAATAGTCACACATTTTTAATTGCTTTGTTTCACGAATATTTTGTCTGTGTAAAGAATATAACTCTATAGATATTCTATATAATAAAATAGCTACTATATAGAATAACAAACAAATATAGAATGGTAAATACCTCTCTAGCCATAATTGTAACCGAGTACAGTTGAACCTCTTTTATCCGAAACTCTTTTAACCGAAAATCTCGGTTAACCGAAATCCATTTTAAAGCTTTTTTTTTTTTTTTTTTTTTTTTTAAGCTATTATATTCCTTGTGTGTAAGCGGTCCTTTCCGAACTAAGAGTACATATAAATATTTCCGATCCACTTATTTAGAGTTCAGTTGAATTTAACTTGAGCTTCCGTAAGTTGCGGAGTGGAACGAACAAATTAGCAATTCTGAAGCTTTTGAATGTTTTGCAAAATGTTTTGGCATGGCTGGAGCAGCAGAAAGTCTGTGATACTAGTGAACTAATAATATTAAAAAACTCTGTGATAGAGCTCCAAAGGAAAGTCAATCGAAACTGCAACAAACAAAACATTTTTTCAAACCCTTGTGATATATGTAAAAGGTACTTAATTTCCAAACTTAAAATTCGGGAAATTTATTCGTCTTTATATTTTGCTATTGCTTTATTTTTATTAAGCAGTTGTTACCATAATAAGAAATATTGCATATATTTCTCCTGAATCTTAAAATTGAAGCATTCTCGATTATCCGAAAATTTCGATTTTCCGAAAGAGGGTCTGCCCCAATTACTTCAGATAATCGAGGTTCTACTGTATTTAATTCTTTTAAACGTGAAAACCTTTAGCAACTTTTATCGAAATGTATTTTCTAGGATTCGACCACAAAATAAGTCACACATTTTTAACTGTTTTGTCTAGTGAATATATTGCTCTGCTATCCACATAGAATAGAACTCTATAACTGTTATCTATATATAGAATAGAAAATGAGTAGTAATTTCTAAAAACCTGTAAAAAAAGCATCATTAAAAGTAAATCTTTAAATATTTTAAGCGTCAAAACAATTAGCACCTTTTATTGAGATATATTAGATCGAGAAAATAAAATAATCACACATTTTTAAGTGCTTTGTTTAGAGTATTCTTGTCTGTTATTACCTAGAATGAGCATATTATTCACTATGAATATACAGGGCCGTTACAAATGATGGACGCGATTTTAAAAAAATCATATTTTCGAAACTACTGCACATATTACAATAAGTGATACATGAGTTTAAAGAGAAATATACTAAGTTTTTTCTCAGTTACAAATGTTCGGTATGTGACCTTTATGTTACACGGCATAAGTTCAATCTGTAATCGAGTTCGTTCCAAACATTTTGTAGTATTACTCTGTCAGTAGTTCAGAAAGCTTCACAAATGCGTTCTTTAAGTTCTGAAAACTTTGTTTTTGGCATTGGTAGTACATAAATAATGTCTATGACACTGACAGAACTTAAAGAACGCATTTGTTCAAAATTCAGAACCATTGACAGAGTGATGCTACAAAATGTTTGGGACGAACTGGATTACAAATTGAATGTATGCCATGTAACAAGAGGGTCACACATCGAACATTTGTAACTGAAAAAAACTTGGTACTCTTTAAATTCATGTATCACTTATTGTAATACACGTGTGCAGTAGTTTCGAAAATATGATTTTTTTTAATCGGGTTCATGATTTGTAATAGCCTTGTACTATAGCGACAACGTAGTTACTATTTTTTTTTTTTTTTTTTTTTTTTTTTTTATCAAAGCGTGCACGATCAATAACAAATCTTTAATAAAATTGTTAGTTTTTTACGTATAATAAATTTAAACAAACGTGCACTAACCTATTGCAGAACTGATAAAATCACATTATTAACGCATCAGTGCTGTGAGCACTGCACTAGAGCAGGTGAAATGGAAAAAGAAAAAATTGTGTGGATTTTCCTAAGAGACAAACAGAAATATTTTGCAGACAAACAGATATATTATTATTACTCCATGAGCACATGTAGTTATATTAATGTGAAATCTAATTTGATAATTCGAAACAGATGAGTATATAAACAAATGGACATATTTCTGATACGTAAATTTCACAATTTTTTTTTACTTAATATGTCTTTCAGTAACAGGGATGCGAAATTTTTTTTAGGGATAATTTTAAGGTGAATAAATAAAATGCGCTGTAATCTATATATATATATATATATATGTATATATATCCGTTGATTGTCTGTGCAATTTGTGTACTTTTACGAAAATAGTTTTCTCCGATGAAATGATTTCGTAAACGTTTCAAAATTAGAGATCAACCGAAAATTCGGTTTCGTTTTCGTTTTTGGCCCAAAATCTGAATTGATGAAAATTTGACCGGACCGAAACTATCTGTATTAAAAAAATCTCGTTTCTTCCTCCGGAAATTTTCATCATTTCTCAATGATTTGATCTATATCGGCTCTAATCAGACAATCTTTATGAATTACTATGAACTTTGCTGCTTATAATTATCGGTCATGGCTGACTCAAGACGTTAGTGCAAATTATAAAGCAAGCGATGCATATATGAGTAAATTTTGATGACGCTTTTCACGTGCTCATTAAAATCTGCAGACTTAACAGTGATAGACACTTTTTAGTTTGAAACCACAGAAGTGTTTCGAATACTCGTTGAAAAAGTTTCATTATAACAGATAATCATTAACAAAAATTCTTATAAAAGATAAATTGGGGTATGTATACCTAAAATAATTTTTTATTTGATGAAATTTGCATAATTAGACAATCATTTTACGTCGTTGATGAATTAATTACATTTTATTTTATATGAAAATAAAAAGTTTTGGTCAAAAGCACAGATAGCCAACCTGGGCCACGTGTCTAATTTATTAGTAAATAGGTATATTTAAGTATGTATTAATTACTTAAACCAGTATGTTGTGGCCATCACAAAAGTTTCTTCTATATAAATCACGTCAATTAAATCATTTAAATAGTAGAAGAAATTACATCAATTTAGCACCACTTCATATCAAAGTATATCTGAATTTGAAGTTTGATAAAAATTCGTGCCTTAGTTCTTGAGATAGAGCCACAGCGGAAATTCTGAAAAATGTAGCTTAGCAGCGCCACCTGTTGAGTGATTTACACCAGTACATAAACAGGAATAATTGATATCCAGGTATACATGGATCTGAAGTTCGTTGAAAATCTAAGCATTAGTTCTTGAGATAGAGCTATTGCGAAAATCACAAAAACAGCATAGCAGTGCCACCTATTGAGCGATTTACACCAAACTGTATAAAATGTCAATTCATGTCAAGGACTAACTGATTCTAAAATTTGATGAAAATTCGTGCATTAGTTCTTGAGATACACCTATAGTGGAAATTCTGAAAAATACAGCATAGCAGCGCCACCTGTTGAGCGATTTACACCAAAATGTGCAAAATGTCAATTCATGTCAAGGATTAACTGATTATGAAGTTTGGTGAAAATTATTGCATTAGTTCTTGAGATACAGCTATAATGGAAATTCTGAAAAGTGCAGCATAGTAGCGCCACCTGTTGAGCGATTTGCACCAAAGCACAAACTGCACTAATTCATATCAAAGTATACTTGAATCTGAAGTTTGATGAAAATCCAAGCATTAGTTGTTGAGATAGAGCTATTGCGGAAATCGTAAAAAATGCAGTATAGCAGCGCCACCTGTTGAGCAATTTACACCAAAATGTACAAAACTTCAATTCATGTCAAGGACTAACTGAATCTGAAGTTTGATGAAAATCCGTGCATTAGTTGTGGAGATTGAGCTATTGCGGAAATCGTGAAAAAGGCTGCATAGCAGCGTCACCTGTTGAGCGATTTACACCAAAAACTAATCAGCACCAATTTATATCAGGGGCTAACTGAATATATTTGTTTATTAAATTCCGTGCATTAGTTCTTGAGCTAGAGCGCCCACAAAATTTGTGTCACATACAGACAGACAGACTCACAGATGTACAGATGCAGAGACACACAGACAGACATTTTGTAGAAACATGTTTTTTGGAATCCCTGACCCCTAGAACGTGTAAATCCGTCGAAAACCGAAAGTCGAAATTTTGCACGAATCCAATACTTTCTTCTTGTAAAGATAGAAGAAAGTAAAAAAAATTGGGGACATTTTTGTTTTCGTTTTAGACCAAAAATAGGAAGATTACCAAAATTCGGCTTCCGTCTTAAAATATATATTTCGGCCAATCCTTAGCAAAAATGGACCGAATATGGATTTAGGAATATAACTGACAGATATTAGTGGTAAAAACCTAGTTAGTTTGTCACTTTCGCTAAGTTTTGCGATTTTCTTTATTTTTACATTCTAAGAAGAATACCCGCATTTTGCCAGTAGAATTTCTTTATTTTACGGATATATATATGTATATTTTAGTGGAAAAGAAAATTTTAGTGTTAAAGAAAAACCTACAGGTTTAAAGAAAAAACATTACTTTTTAAGGGATTCTCTCAAATCCATGTTCGTAACACTTTTTGACTGATTAACTAATCATTGAAAAAAAAAAAAAAAAAAAAAAAAAAACGTGAAATTACGGAAACTGTGCGCGCACTATGTGCTGTTTTTTGAATGGAAAATATAAAAATCCAGACGAGTATTAGATGTAACATCTCTTGGAATTTTCAATGAAATTATCCATGTTATGAGACATAGATGGTTGTTAATTTTACATGATTTTCAGTGTTTAACATTTGAATTCAGTAATGATTGTTTGTCCTTGAATTGAAAGTTTTCCCTTTTGCTTTATATCTAAGTGTTAAACATATTCACTTTACAGGGATGTTGTGAACGATATACTGTTTATACAAGCCGTATACCCTATGGATGTCCGTGGATAAAGCGTATACCCTCTAATGAATACCTTCTGCTTATAGGGTATACTTTATGGTTTTTTTACGACTACACCACTGATACTAAGTAATCTTATAGTGATGTTTATGTATCATTCCTACTTTTCTTTCATATAAAAAACTATCAAAGATACCAATGTAAACATACAAATTTATGTCTAAGTTTCTTATTCCATTGTTTTGAAAGAAATCAGATTTACGAATATATCAGTCTCTTAAAAAAAATAATAAAAGACTCAGCGATTCAATTATTTCCTGTATAATGTATCTGCTGGATATACTGCCACCTCCCTCAAACAAATTATTCTACTGATTATTTCCTGGAAAATAGTGCCACATCGGTGTCAATTTAACACAGAAAATGGGGGACCATTTACTAATGATTGACTACAAAAGCAGATGGGAATCTCCATTCAATAAGAAAGGAAGTAGGGGGGGGGGGGTATTTCTTTTAGTTTAAATTTGTGGCATTTAATGATAGAATAGTTGCTTTTGTTAATTACCGAAAAAAGTGCGAGTTAGATTGAATGAAAGGATCTTGAAAATTTTAGTTGAATCAAGATTTTTTTTTAAGACAAACTAATTAGCAAGCAATGAATTAATATTTTGAGAAAAATATGTCACATTATCATCCATTGTTAGGGATTTATTGACCAGTATAAACAGTACTTAAATTAAATCCATCTAACGTAATGGAGTTCTAGTTCATTATGGACTTATTCTAAATTAGTCACGATTAAATATTTTGTTCTAGCTTTAAAAAGGGTTTGATCTAAGTTTGTTATTATTATTATTATTATTATAATTATTAGTAATACTCTTTTGTTTCTCTTAGTTCCTATTTTTTAATCATTTCAGTTTTTTTAACACAAACTAATTAGCAAGCAATGAATTAATAATTTGGGTAAAATATGCCACATTATCATCCATTATTAGGGATTTATTGGCCAGTATAAACAGTACTTAAATTAACGTTAATCTAACGTTATGCAGTAGTAGTTCGTTACGAACTTATTCTAAATTGGTCACGATTAAATCTTTTGTTTCAGTTTTAAAAAGGATTTGATTTAAGTGTCTTATTGGTTTTTTTTTATTAATACTTATTTTGTTTCTACTTTTATATAATTTCAGATTTAAACAATCACTTCAGAAGTGTAATTTTTATTACATTAATATAGTAAATAATCCTATACTGATGTCCATTCCTGCTTTTCTCTCGTATAAAAAACAATCAAACATACCAACGTAAACGTACAAATTTACGGCTAAGGTTCTCATTCCATTGTTTAAAAACAAACCGGATTTACGCATATATCGGCCCCTTAAAAAAATTAATAGGATACTCAACGATTCAATTCATTGTTGTATAGTATATCTGCTAGACAAATTGCCACCTCCCTCTCTCAAACAAATTATTCTATTCACTGTTTCCTGGGAAATAATGCCACATCGATGTCAATTTAACACACAAAATAGGGGCACATTTACTAATGATTGACTGCCGAAGCAGATGGAAACTGCCATTCATTGAGGAAGGAAGCGAGGGGTTATACAACAGAAAGCATTTAGTGGGAAATCACAGCCCAATTTAGTTTTACAGATTAATGGTCTTTTGTGTTGCTATTGCCTTTTGTATTCAGCTTTTTATTTCGATCATTCTACGCAAATTTATTTTTGCGTATTTAACAGCGGATAATTGAAAATAAGGCATTGTTTATGCTGTGAGAATAATTCGTCAGCTAGTTGTTCTTTATTTTGGAAGATGAAAAAAAAAAAATTATTATACAATTAAAAGAAGTTTATTACTGTTATTATTATTTTGATCTCATGATTGGAAATTTAATAAATTTTTAATGGCTACATAAAATGGCTTTTTTTTACAATTTAATATTTTTAAAATGTTTTCGGTTTCAATACTACCGTCCTGAAAAAACCACTCAAAACGTTCCGTTTTTTTCTTTTTCTTTTCTTTTCTTTTCTTTTTTTTTTTTTTTTTTTAAGTAAAAAAATATTTTTTTTGTCAAACTTTTTTAATGATCCTGGGATAATTCGGACAGGTTATATTATATTTTTGTAAAAGTTTTGCTTTATCCAAAAACATAAATATTTCGCTCTTTTTTTCAGTGTAGTTTTAAAACATTCATTTCAAAGCGATAAAAAATATCCTCCAATGAAATATTTGCCTAGTTTTAAATAAAAAAATTTAGATTTTTTTTTTTTTTTTTTTTTTTTTTTTTTGTGATATGAAAAACTTAGTTTCTTTTGCTACTAAATGCATACGACGTAGAATCTAGTGTATCACGATAAAGCCAGTAACTTCAAAACTAGACGTCAAAATTGAGGTTCTTTTAAAATCCCTCTTAAATAAATATTAGCCCTTTATCTACTGACGGTATAAGTACCATTAAAATAACTTGTTATAAAATTTATTTACTACATCGATTGGTTGTAATGCAGTTTAGAATGAGTTATAGATGCATTACTGTATCTTGTTCCAAAAACATTATGAGTTACACAAAACAAAAATATTTTTAAAAGGATGATTTCTTTTGCCTTTGCATCTTTTCAGCTCTCATGGCATTGGGGTGGGGTGGGGGGGGGGGGATTTTCAATTCGGAAATATTTCTATATTTCTATTGTAAGAACATTATATTAGTGCATTTCCTAATTTTACAAAATAGTAAGAAAGATATTAAAAATAAAAGATTTGCGTGGGGTTATTAATATTGCACAAAATCCCTATAAATTCAAATTTAACGAATCCTCCTAAATCCTTCAATCCTTCTAAAATTCTTCTAAAATTTATTAAGTGATTATGTAAATCTTCTAATGTAGTTTAAACAATTCACGAAAAATGCTTTAGAAGATAAAATTTTCATGAATTCATAATTCAGTACATAAAAGGTTAAAGGAAAGGTCTTTACATAAATTATTTTAAAATAGATAATTTTTATAATATTAGATTAAAAACAAAATTAAGTGTATTGAATGTATGCTATAGGTTCATATTTGTTAAACTCCAACAATTCTACCATAAAATGTAGTTTAGTTTGATATAGATTAAACAAGTTTCAAACCAGAAAATTTATTTCATGTATCTTAATTTATTTAATTTCATGTTTCAATGGAGAACTTATTTGATTTGATTATTATTATTATTATTATTATTATTTTTTTTTTTTGATAAGTCAATTTTGTAGTTGAAATTTTCATAAAATTCGTTGCCACCAGAATCTACAAATCGATTTGAAAGTAAAAAAAGATGCTTTTTGCGTCACATGCATTATAAAAACTAAATATTTTATTAACAATTCCGGTGCAAATCGATGAGTTTCAATAAAAATTAAGTCGGAAGTACATTCCCATTACCAGATAAAGGGCTAACCTGGATTAAAGTAAATCACATTAATGACGGAAGAGTAACGAAAGGTTGGCAGATATGTAGGTTTTTAATTAATTAATTACTCAATTAATTAATGATGCAACGACTCAATTTTAAGCTCAACCTTCTATCAGTAAGTTTAAATTACATAAATATTTTTCACGTTGTAATCATTTTTGTTAAGTTAATATAACTTCATTATTTATTTGATTTCAAGTAAGAACTCACTACTTATTAGATATCAGTCTCCTCTAGAGTTTTTTTTTTTTTTTTTTGAAAAGCGAGATGAAAAGGAATTTTTAATCAAGTTGTTTGCTTACTTCAAATATTAATAAGAACCGTATAAAGTTTCATTTTCTTCTTTTATGATAGTTAAAAATAAGATGAAGATGGTGATGCGCTTTTAAGGATTAAATAATTATTGTACAGTTTAAAAAGTTAATTGCTTTCGCCTGCAGTTTCTGTGAAACAAATAGATTTTGTCATGAAGAAGACAAAAAATACGGTAAAACCTCCGAATAGCGGACACATCAGGAGCGCAGAATTTGACCGCTGTTCCGAGGTGTGTGTTATTGAGAGGTAAAAATGCACAGATAAAGGTGAACTGCGGATCGAAAAAAATGACCACAAAAAGGAAGTGTCAGTTTCGGAAGTTTTACTGTATTTTAAATTTAGTATTTATCCAAGTCAACAATAGATGGCGCAGAATGGCTGATAAAGTGCAATTTCTTCTTTTGAAACAACTTATTTTTAACGATAAAACGTAAAGCAACAGCAAAATTATCAATAAAATAAAATAAAAAAGAGAAAAGTTAAATAAAAAAGAAACTTAGAAGATAAAAAAAGAATAAAAATAAATTAAATATTTTTTAGCATGAGTTACTACGATTCCACAAATACACGTGAGCATTAAAATTATATTAATATCTTATAAATTTAAATGTAGCATTATTATGATAAATTAAAATGCAACATTTTTTTGTTATATTATTCACTGAATTATTTTTTGTCTAAAATAACATTCATTACCTTTTTCTCATATATTCGAAAATATTATTATCATTTTAATCTATATTTTGTGATCCCACAAAAAATAATACTTTCTTTCATCTCAGCTTCATTCAGTTTTCAAAAAAGACTTCGGATATATATACAGTACAGCCCCGATTATCCGCGGAATTGGGTGACAAGGGCACCGCGGATAACAAAAATTGCGGATAACCCGAAAAAGACTGAAAATGGGGTGCAAACACGAAAAAAAAACATTTTCAACATAAAAACTATGTTTTATTTTACAAAAAACATAATAAAACGTTTAAAATACATATGTCATATATGTATAATATATGTATGATATATGTCATATATCATACATACATCGGAAACCTTTGCTTTACGTCTAAATCACTAAAAAAAGAACAGTAAACAAGAAGCAATGCCATACATACTGTACAAAAAGTGCTGAGTTACACCTTTTTAAAAAAAATCAGTCACTTGTTTTTGCTTCTTGCTTTGGAAACACCTTTTCTTTATTCTAAATTGTAAACTATTTTTTTTCTTTCGGTATGGAATATTTTTTATCTCGAAAATGAAGTTATTCTTGATATGCTCTCCTGGAATTTATCATAATAGTCTTATTTAATTGTTAAATATTTTAAATGCTGTGTTTAAGTTTGGTTAATAAAATCAAGAAAAAACATCAAGACTTTATATCTGATATATCAAATATGACAACCAAATCTGGAAATATTCCTCTATTGCTTTCGAATACATGAATTTTTTTGTTTATATTTATTAGTAGGGCTTATTGTACAGTAGACTCCCTCAAATCCGCACAGCTTGGGACCAGAGGTTGTGCGGATTTTAGAATTTTGCGTATTTCTGGTCATTGATTTGTTTACATTTTTGAAACATTAATTTGATTGGTAGTTAAGCAAGGGAAATTATAATGAATACTTACAATAAAGTGAATCATTAAAATAAGTAAAATATTAAAATAATTTATTAGTTTAAAAGTAAGTAATTATTAAAATAATTATGTAAAATAAAAATATTACGAATGAAATCGATTCAATTCGATTCCAAAAGTCCTATGCTGCCATCTAGTGATAGCAAGGAGAACAGTGTTAATGCTATTATCAGTATATACAGCTTATTGCGCTCACTGTAACTTTTTTCATTGTTATTTAGAGTCCTGAATGCCTTTCTTATATTGCTTTGTATGTTTAGAAATAAATTTGTCTATAATTTAAAAAAAAATTCCGCGAACAATAATTTTAAAATAGCGTTTCGGTTCGTGGATTCTTCCATTTCGAACCCTGGAATTTTTGATATAGATATGCTAATTTATATAAAAATCAAAAGTAATGTAAATTTATTTAGTAATAAATCAGCTGTAATAGCCAAAAGAGAATGATTAACAAAAAAATTAGTAAAAAAAACATTCCGGTAGTCGCCGATTTCGGCGCCGTCTTGAATTTTGTTCCTGCAACTTAACTGTGAATTTCATTGTTTACATCCGAAAAAATTCGCGGATTTTAGGCGTTCGTGGATTTTAGGGTCGCGTATTTGAGGGAGTCTACTGTATTTTCCTTGCTGTTGGCTTGAAAAAAAAAAAAAATCGTCTCGCGGATAAACTGCACCGCGGATCGTCCGCTCGCGGATAATCGAGGCTTTACTGTATATATAAAAAAAATACAAGTTTTATCATGTACTTTGTCATATAAGAATAATATAACTTTGATTTGTAGAATTTTACAGTACTTTCATGCATATAGTCAATTTTACAATTTTAATTAGCTATAGATTATTTGAAATTATGAATCAATAATTTCATAGGTTTTAACCCTTTATCTACTGACGGTACTTTATAAGTACCATTAAAATAACTTGTTTTAAAATTAATTTAAAACATCGATTAGCTGTAATACAATTTAGAATACTTTATCTTGTTCCCGAAGCATTATTGGTTACACAAAACAAAAACATTTTTGAAAGGATGATTTCTTTTGCCTTTGCATCTTTTCTGCTTTCTTGGCGTTGGGCGGCGGGGGGGGGGGGGGGGGGGGGGGGGGGTTCAATTCGGAAATATTTCTATTGTAAGAACATTATATTTGTACATTTCTTAATTCTACAAAATACTAAGAAAAAGATTTATAATAAAAGATTTGAGTGGGGTTATAAATATTGCACAAAATGCCTATAAATTCAAATTTAATTAATTTATCAAAATCCTTCAATCCTTCCAAAATTCTTCTAAAATTTATTCAATGATTGTGTAAATCTTCTAATGTACATTAAACAATTCACGAAAAATGCTTTGGAAGATAAAATTTTCATGAATTCATAATTCAGTACATAATGGGTTAATATGAACCAGGCAAACCTGAACCAGATATACATCAGCATGACTCTTTCAGAGTTAAAAAATAATTCCAATCCTACAAGTAATGTCAAAAGTTATGAAATTCCTTAACAAACAAAAAATATTTTCCTGCAAAGTATCTGTAACATATTTGGAATTTGTTTCCCAAAATTCTCCATTCTTCATCGCTATTATAGATAAATACAATACCATTATGTCTCTTACATTTTTCACTTTGCTAACGCTCAAGATAATGTTAATCCTATGGGAGGATTGTTCACAGATTTTTCGCTCGAATTTTGATATTTTTAAATAACTTTTTTTTATATATATGGACTTGAGGTCGATATTTTTATTCTGAGTTTATATTTTTTTTCAATTTCAGTCATAGTTTTTTTATATGAAGATAGTTTCATTTTCAGAACGAGTTCTAACCAGTTCCAAAAGTGAAACCATCCCCATGTAAGAAAACTGTAACCAAAATCGAAAGAATATAAACGCGCAATAAAAGTTATCGATTTCAGGTACCCTATGCAAAAATTAAAATATTAATTTAAAAAATTAAAATGCGAGCAAGAAATCTGCAAACAATGCTCCCATAGGATTAACATTAGCTTTCGAGTTTCTCCGCGTGACTAGTAGCTAATGTTAGTTACATGGAAGCATTCTTTACAGATTTCTCGCTCGCATTTTACTATGTTTAAAATATTTTTATTTGCATAGGATACCTGAGGTCGATATCTTTATTGCGCGTTTGTACTTTTTCAATTTCAGTTAAAGTTTTTTTTAATATGTGAATACTTACACCTATGCAACAGGTTTGAAACTGTTCTGAAAGTGAAACTATCCTCATATTAAAAAACTGTAATCAAAATCGAAAAAGTACAAAATCAGTATAAAAGATATCGAAATCACAAAATTACAAAAAATAAACGTTTAAACACACAATAAATACATTAGGTAATGTGAATAAATCCGGACGTATACGTTTCATGAATTCACAGGACTCACATCATCAGTGTATAAAATCTATGTATAAAAAAAGTATCCCCCCAACTGCATGCAAGGCGAAAACCTAAGTGACCCCAAAAAAGATATAGACCTCATGTACCGTATTCAGAGAAAAAAAAAAAATATTAAAACGCGAGCGAGAAATCTGTAACGATTTCAACCATAGGTTTAACATTGGCGTTCCAGTTTCTAAGCGTGACGAGAATAGGCTCTTAAGAAGTCACTTCAGTCACGCGGAAAACACTCGCAAGCTAATATTAAAATATGGGAGCGTTCTTTTTTAATTTCTCGTTTGCATTTCAATATTTTTGTTATTAATTTCTTTGACATAGGTGCAAAAAGAGAAAATATCCGCATAAAAAAAATTGCAACTAAAATTTAAAAGTAAGAAAGAGTTTTTTAGAGATTGACCGCAGCTATTCCCATGCAAAATAAATCTATGCTAATAAAAGAAAGTTTCGCCCAGTGTGTGTTTGTGTATGCGTGTTTGATGGATAGGAAAAACTACTGCCTGTACAAGGCTGAAAATTTGCGTGAGATCACTCCAATGCCTCTCCTTTGCACCTGAGACTCAGAATTTTTTATTTCTAATAATTAGCTAACTTATTAATTAAAAATTACAATAAACTCTCATTAAAAATTCATCTCTGTCCTTTCGAGTAGCAAAAAGCACTCGCGCATGAGCAGATGCCCTATTTACGTATCGGGAGGAAGTGAAGGTCGAAAAGAAGAAATTTTGTGCGGTATTTTGTCATTATTTTAAACTCCCATCGGCCAAACCACTCAGTAAAGTTAAAAAGGAAGAAATATTCTGAAAAATCGCACTCTTACGTCTCCAATGTCGCAATCAATTAAAAAAATATGTCGCAGTTGTTAACATTTATATATATATAAAAAAAATAATAAAAAATTGTCATTTTTCTGAAAAACTTTTTTTGCCTGATGGCAATGCCTTTCCAGGGAGTAATTTTACAGGTACCGACAAACCAAAAATATATTTTTAAAGCTGAAACCTTCTTCTAATCGGTAGTGAAATCGGTTTTACAAAATATAAATTTTAATCCTTTCAAATATGCCGACGAACGCAGGTCACTTCGCGCTTCACGGAAACTATATTATTTCTACCATAAAAATAACTAAACGTCCGTATTTTAACACAATATTTTTAGAGCCTCTCGATAGACCAGATTTAGATCATCTACAAAAATTTTGAAGCGTTCAGACTGGTAGAAATACATTTTACCAAGTAAAATGTGTGAAAATCTCAACGTAATCCGTAAAAATTTGAGTGTTTTGCCGCGGTTTCGCTCTCTTTCGTTACGCATAGATTCAAAAAATCGAATTACGCAGAAAATAAAATACTAAATAGTATATATTTCTAATTCAATATTTTTTCGCGATTTGTTTTCACTTAAAAATATAAATTGTGACAAAATAGAATTAAAGATGTAAATCATACAAATTTGAAGTTCATTTAAGGTTATTGTCACGGGCTCGGGCAACACCTGGCTGGTCAGTAAGTAAATAAATAAATAAATAAAAAGTAAAAAATCTTGAAATAAAAAAGAACTCTCTCATAGGTTTCAACAGTAGCTTGCCAGTGTTTGTGCGTGCCTGAAGTAGCCCCTTAAATACGTATCAAATTTCCACAATGAGTTTTTTCTAACTGGCTATTGTCGTATCGGAAATCTATGTAAAAAAGAAGAAACTATTACAAGGACTATATGAAAAAGACTATTACTTCACTCCTTATCTATTAAAACAATCTCGGATAAATAGAATGATTCATATTTACACAAGCAGCAATAAAGTATATTTATTCATTTCTGTGAGATTTCAACGCTGTTAAAAAACTAATAAAACGCTAACAAACGCACTGACGAAAACACGATTATGCAAGAAATATTGTTTAATCAGCTTTTCTCCTTTCTTATCTTTCGGCACATGCTTTTCTCTTAAAACGTCTCTCCTTATGTATTCAATATTATACGTGTAATGTCAGATGTTCTACTTTCCTGTCTAATACCTGGGAATTAATTATAAGTTATTTCACGAAAGTCCTTCGATCTTAAATTATTTTATAAAATAACATAATTTGTTCAGATATAGTTGAAAATAGTTTATGACTGAATACGCTTGAATGACTAACAAAAGAAGATCGATTGATAAACAAACGTTAGGAAAAGACATTTTTTTTTTAATATAGGAAAATATAATATAAACATAAAAAATATAGAAAGAGTAACGCTTTGTATGTTTTTACGTCTGAAAAGCAGACACCACCAAATGAAAAGCAGACACCGCGGACAAATTTTCGTGATCCCAAAGTGTCCGTTATTCAGAGATTTTACTGTATACACAGAAAAATCTCCATAATTGACATTCCCGAACAGCGAACATCTCTTTTTAGCGCAGTTTTTCAATCCCCAACAACTGCATATTTCCATGTCTTACCAGTATATGTTTACCTGCATATGTATTTTCGAGATTTAAAGAAGGATTTGTAAAAAAAAAAAAAAAAAAGTTACTGATGCTGCTACTGATTTTCGGAAGAGTATCAGAGTAGTTTTTACAGTGTATTAATTAGTTTTCTGAACATGGAATATATGTTTTTTGGTAAGTAGAATCAATTCTCAAGTAATCATCATCAGCAAAGTTGATGATGCTGCTACTGATTTTCGAAAGCGTATCAGAGTAGTTTTTAGAGTGTATTTATTAATTAGTTTTCTGAACCTGTAATGTATGTATGTATGTTTTTTGGCAAGTAAACGCTTTCATATTCAACAAACATATTTTACAGACATACACGGTAAATTAATAGCATTATAACATTAAAATTAAAGCTAATTATATTTTTGTACGTATGTGGTTATACAATTGTCTTATAGATTAAGAAAGACTTATCATCTATTCCTTCCTCCCTCCCCCCGATAGGGTCAATAATTTTTATCTTAACTTTAACCCTTAAATGCCTGATTTTTCACACAAGAATTTTAGGAACTATAATAAGAAATAAATTTTACTTGCTCACTGCAGGTCAAAACTTGCTCACTGCAGGGTATTTCGCAAGCTTCCAAACAAAACAAAAAGAACAAGTAGCAACATATGAAAAAATAAATTTATCTTTATTCTTAAACAGCACAAGTGTTGCCATCTAAATGTTGAAAATCGATTTACTAATATTTTCAGAATGTATTTTATTGGCAAAATTAGGCCTTATAGCTTCAATATTATTCTAATAGTACTTTAGAGCCTAAATTGGGTATGTTGCCGAAAAGCAACACCAGGCATTTAAGGGTTAAAATATTTTAATTTTTTTAATATAATATAGGATCTGCATTTACATCCTTTCAGATTAAGTTTATTTTGAAGATTGATTAACCATTCACATTCAGTAGGTGCAGGCGCTCAATCTTTAAGACAAAAGTAACATTTCTGAAATTGTTCTCAAATGCGTCACTGAATCTGTCTGAAAGTCAATGCTATTCCTCGGTTTCTTAGTTCGCTTTTAAATAAAACCGGTGCCTCCGATTCCCAATGCACTTTTATTAGCTCCTACCTCCCCCCCCCACCCCACCCCCTCCCGATAGGGTCAATAATTATTTTCTTGACATTAAGATATTTTCATTTTTTTTTAAATATAATTCAGAATCTGCATTTACTTCCTTTCAGATTGAGTTTATTTTGAAGATTGATTAACCATTCAGTAGGTGCAGACGCTCAAATTTTAAGACAAACATCACATTTCTTAAATTGTTCTCAATCACTGTCAATATTGTTCACTGTCAATAATTTTTTTCTTGACATTAAGATATTTTCATTTTATTAATATAATTCAGGTTCTGCATTTACTTCCTTTCAGATTGAGTTTTTTTTTTTAATTGATTAACCATTCAGTAGGTGCAGGTGCGCAAATTTTGAGACAAACATCACATTTCTTAAATTTTTCTCAAATGCGACACTGAATCTGTCTGAAATTCAAGGCTATTCTTTGGTTCATTAGTTCACTTCTAAATAAAACCGATAATAACTGAAATAAACCCCGATTTCAATGTACTTTAATGTTTCTTTCAGATAATTCAAATCGCATACCTCTGTTGCAAAAATATACATTAATTAATTATTTCACATTTGAAAGATTTATTTCTGTAATAATGTAATTGATATATGGTACGCTGTGTTACTATTCTGTTTTGCATAGTTAAACGAAATGTATTTAGTAGAAAATTTTTCATTACGACTTAAATATTGAAGTATGGGAAGATATTCAATATATCGGACAATAATCCAGTAGATTCAATTACAGATACAAAAAATATTTCTAAAAATAAAATAGCAAAACGGAATAAAATAGAGTTTGGCTAAAAGGTGAAAAACGAAAAAATTGTACATTCTAAAAATTCTTTCTGGCATAAATTTTTTTAATGAAAAATATACAAGACAAAATTGAACAATTTTTAATAGATTATTTTTTAATAAATTTCTTTGTCTTGTATTAAATCATGTTGATATATATTTTTAAAAGACAACCTTATTGTTCCATCATTGATAATTGGTACTCACTTTCTTTATGTATATTTTTGGAGCTTTTTGTGTTTGTGTGCATACAAATATTATTTTAATTTATTTATTTTTATTGACGTGAATAAATTTCTTATCTACTCGTGTATTTTCTTAGTATTGTGAAAATTCTCGCATTTGTGACAGCGCAACACATTGTAACGCATGTGTCATAAAAAGTACGACCCGCTCCAGCTTGTGAGAAAACATATAGCACGATCTCTGAAAGATTAAATGAGTATAAAAGATTAAAAACATAGGTTTATTTAGCAACTTTTAATGTGTTTCAATTACATCATTATCTTTATTTTTCGATATGAAGTTTTCATAATATGGATATTACATGTTTTACTTTATTTTTCACATTTTGACGTATTTAAAAAGTACGATGGCATTATGAGTACTTCATATCGAAAAACAAAAATCAAATTGACATTATTGAAATGCATTAAAATTTGCTAAATAAACTTATGCTTCCGATGTATAAAACACATAACAAAATTCCAGGAAAATATCAGAAATGCAGTAACTATATATCCTGAATTACGATACAGCAATAAATAAAAGATATATCTGTTTTTTTTATCCTATTGGCGGCGGACCAAAAATCAATGCTTATCTATATGTCATGGATAGGATAATTCTGAAAACAGACTCTTTGAAAAGAGCCTAGGCTGTTTGTAAAGAGGCATACTAATTAGAGAACCATCTGCTATTTTTCAATCACCTGTTATTTTTCAGGTTTTGTAGCAAAATTGTGCATAATGCTTTACAACCGTGGGGTTATTGCAATAAACCGGAAGAAGCCAGGCTGTTTGGACAAGCAGTTAGTCATTTTCTTATTAGCCTAAAATTCCACAGTCTCAATGCAATAAGCCTGATAATTGCCAGGCTGATTGGGAAAAATGTAGTTATTTTCCAAAAGTTAGTAGAAATTTAGGTTATAGAATCAGACAAAGTGTATGTACAGTTAAAAAATAAAAAAAATGAAAACGAAGCAAAAAAGAAGAAAAAATGGTCATTTTTTTGTAATTATTTGAATGTGGAAAAGTTTACGCGCAGTATGCTAAGTTGATTTTTTTTTTTGTTAAAGTATTATTTAACATTTGGTAAAAGTATTATACATATTGTTTTAATTGTAGTAGATCATTTTTTATTTTAATTTGTGTTATTAACCCTTTAGTGCGCAGCTTTGCATATATGCAAACAACAGTGTTTTGAATTTAATAGATTTTTTTTATTCGTATATACTTAATTCACACCATAAAATTTAAATAGCTGCATTATTTTAAAAACAGACATTCCGTATTTAAATAAAGCGAAATTAACCATTGAAACTTTCTGGTGTAAAGTTAGATTAGCTGTACTACTTAATTTCCAGAACGCATTCTATTTTGGGAATTAAAGGGTTAAAGGTCAAGTTTTATAAAATAAATAATTATATAAAATAAGGTATTTGGAGGCATACTTCTTAAAATATTTACTAATTTGGAATATTTTAGCGTAAAACAGCCAGACGACAGTAGTTTTTACTTGTATTGCAGATGTGCAACAGACGAAATGTTTGACGTATTATATGAAAAATGTATCTTAGTTTTTTTTAGGTGCGTTCGTAATTATATAAATACGTAGCACCTATAGTCGTCGTTCAGTCCGTCCGTCCGTCTATCCGTCTGTCTGTCTGCATATAACAGAGTAAAAATTACCCAACCGAATGGTCTGAAATTTTAAATATATGATTGTTGCAAAATTTTGTTGAGCCATTTGAAATTTTATGAAAATCGGATGTATAGTTTAATTACAGGGACAGTCAAAAAAATTTCTTTACATTACGGCCAATGGGAAAAATTATTGCAAGTGCATTTTAATGATGTTACAGCCTTCCGAATGGTCTGAAATTTTAAATATATAATTGTTGTAAAATTTTGTCCAGCCATTTCAAATTTTAAGAAAGTCGGATGTATAAATTAATTACAGGGACAGTCAAAACTGTTCCCTTACATTACGGGGAATGGGAAAAAATTATTGGAAGTGCATTTTAATGATGTTACAGACTGCACTTGAAGAAGTGCAAAAAAATATACATTCAGTACAATATGGGGTGCAAAAAATAATTATAAAACTAGTTATAGTACGAACGCACCTCATTTGCCACGTTTGACAGGCAATTTCCAACTTGTTTTCATTATCTTTCCTGTGTAATAAATCTTTCAGTGAATCATGCATAATTTTTTCGAAACAAAATAAAAAATCGCTCATTTAAGGGTTAAGTTTAAGTAAACCATGTTGAGGTTCAGTTTAAGTATGATATGTAGTATTGTTATTATTTCATATTATTTTGTTTTGTACGCTATTTAGGTATTGTCTCTGTAAAATAGCGCCAGTGTAATGTTAATTTGTCAAAATTAATTTCATCGAGGGCAAGGGAATCTCCTATTGTTTCCGTCCTTGGTAGAGCCAGTGGAAGTTTAGGTCGGAGGATCTTCGTTTTCAGAGGTCCTTTCCACTTGTTTGTGGCTCACAGTTAAATTTCTCCATCAGCAGAGATGCAAACTAAAACTTTTTGGTTGGCCGCCCTGTTCGGTAGAACACGTAATCCCCTCCTTTTTTACCCGACTGCCAAGAAGGGTTATGTGTTTCACGCGTATCTGGGTATGTGGATTTCTTTATGCCCTCGAAATATCCCAACGGTTGGATAGATTTTAATGAATGAGGTCTCTATCTAGTCATCAGGCCCGTCCGATGGTTATAGGCTAGGTTTTGTTTTTATAAATTCGAAATGGCGGCCGTAAAATACAAAATGGCGGTAGAGACGAAAAAAAATTTTACGAACCTTATTGGGTGACATATAATTGGATAGGTCTTTCAAAACGAAGACGATGTTTCATTGACTATTTTACAGTTAGATACTCCTGTGAAGAATCCAATGGGATTCACAAAAAAAGTCCCATATATTTTCAAATAGAACTCTAGATAGGAAGAGCAATGTATAAGCATACCAGCTCAAAATATTTCTAAGTCTCAAGGTTCTGCAGGAAATGATAAAAAGAATCAATCCATCTAAACCAATCTTAAAGGTTGACGGAAAAGTAGAACGGCATGAAAGAAAGAGGTGTTATGGAATTCCTTTTAAGTGGCAAGTTTGCCGATATTTTCCCAGGACAATTTAAAAATGAAACTAGATGCGAAATTTTCTCACGCTAGCAGCGAGGGTCTCTCTTGGCCTATGAGATTGAAGCTTGTTAGTGATATCATTCAACCTAGGCTCTGAGTGAGCCGACAGATAGCCTTTGTTTTAGGAAGGTGAATTTGAACGAACAGAGAAAAGAGGGAGATGCGTTTTTGAATCCCAAGGAGAGAGCTGCTCTCTGAGTTGGGAGTTGAGTTTTCGGATAGATCCGAAGGGATAGAAGAATCCGCCGTTTCGGGCTGGGTAAGATTTCTCGAGTGGAAACCGCGAGATATTGTGTAGTTGACAACGGACTGATGTACACCAGAAAACAGAGGCAGCTGTTTCTTACCAGACTATCGTGACAAGATTTTGGATTTGTATCGAGAAAGAAGCTAATAGAAATTGAATGTTAAACTTATACACTGAACATTAAGTCTTTAATGAACATTGTCATCAGCTGAAAGTACCCAAAAATATAATGTAGTTGTAAATACAAGAAATTAATCAAGAAATATTCATTTATCTTATGCATTTAAATATATTGTTTGATTTAATTATTACTTGGGCCTCCGCTTGACTGAAGTTCCACGCTACCACTTCCACATGTTAGTCGAAGGTTTTACAACTTGGTGGCAGAAGGTGGTATGCACAGCAAGGACTCTGAACATTAAAAGACTAGCTTAAGAGAAAGAGCTCCAGACACAAGACCGTGTGTAGAAAAAAAGCGACACCAGTATCGTGCCGGACAGTTCCTCTAAGAAAGAGCTCCAGAGGCAAGACCGTGTGCATATGAAAACGACACCAGTATAGTGCCGGACAGTTCCCCTAAGAAAGTGCTCCAGACGCAAGACCGTGTGTAGAAAAAAGCGACACCAGCATCGTGCCGGACAGTTCCTCTAAAAAAGAGCTCCAGATGCAAGACCGTGTGCATAGGAAAACGACACCAGTATAGTGCCGGACAGTTCCCCTAAGAAAGTGCTCCAGACGCAAGACTGTGCGTAGAGAAAAGTGACACCAGTATCGTGCCGGACAGTTCCCCAAAAAGGTGCTTTAGACGACATCCAGATGCAAGACTGTGTGCAGTGAAAGGAGACTACAGCGCAGTGCAGTGCCGTGCAGTACAGTTCCCGAGAGAAAATGCCCCAGCAAAACAAAAGGTAAGCTCATTATTTTGAGTGGCTCTTAATTTATTAATTAATTGAAATGTTGATAAGAAATTAATATTTTAAAGGAAAACTTTTGTTTTGAGGTAAATGAAAATTTTAAAATTGAAAAATTGGTTAGTTAAAATAAGAAAATTATTAACTTATTAATTAATTATAGTACAAGGAAGCTGATACCCTTTGTCATTGGCTTTAAATTTTGAAATTTTTTTTAAAATTAAGAATACAGAAAACTAGAATCAAACTAGATTCTTAAAGAAAAAAAAAAAGAAATTAGATGTCATGTAAGAAAAGTACCATTGTGAGGAAAGTTTGTTTGAAAAATATTTTAGAATCAATTGGGATTATTTAATGATTGATTTTCCTAAATATATACTTGTATTCAAAATAGAAAAAGCATATGAAAAGGTTGCAAGGAATGTTTAATTCTGAGTAAAATAGGGAAAATTGTTTACCTATAGCATTTGGAATTTTTTTTTTTTTTTTTTTTTTTTTTTTATGTTCTATATTTTGTGTGTGTAGGGAATGTAAAAAGTGGGAAAATTATACTTCTTTTTCGAAACTAACACTAAAACGTAGAATGTCTGAAATTTATTATAGTATTGCTAATTTATTTATGTATATTGTGAATACGTTTGAAAACATTTTATAACGGTAGATAAGGTTAGAATATTCTCGGTGAAGTGTCAAATTCACATCTTCTGAGGTAGTTGAAAAAAAAAATATATAAATAAATATATGAAGAGGGAAATCGTTAGGTTATCTTTGTAGTATCGGTAGGAATATAAAATCGATAGATAATGGCGAAAATAACGGCATTGAAATATTGCCGAAAGGCTGATCTGCGAAATTTAGCAGAGGTATTAGGAGTTCAGATAGAAGAAAGTGACATAATCGCGACGATTATCCAAAAGATAGAGGGCGCGGACGATTATGATGCCGACTTTGCATTAACGCAAGTGGGATATATAGTCAAAGATAGGGAAGATCTACTTCTTTTAGAAAGAGAGAAAAAAAAAAGAAGAGAAAGAAAAAGAGAGAAATTTTCAATTAGAGCAATTAAAATTAACGCAAAATACAGGGAGGCGTAACTCGATTTCCAGTAACGGATCGGAAAGACCTAAATTAGCGCTAAAAACTATAATGCATCGTTTTGATCCAGAGCGTTCGGACATAACTCTATTTTTAAACTTGTTTGAACGACAGGCATTAAGGTCAGGGATAGAAAATGAGGATCTGGTCACGCATTTATTAGCTTTGTTGCCCGTACAGATAGCTGAATTGATCTTGCGCGAACCGACAGACCGAGTTGACAACTTTCAGCATGTGAAGTCAATCCTGTTAGCTCGTTTTAGATTGAGTGGCGAGGCTTATAGACAAAAATTAGATAAACATTTGCGAGACCAGAATAGCCCGTGGAAAGACCTCATTTTTGAACTAAATAGTTTTCTAGAAGGGTGGTTAAATGATCTTGAGGTTACTAATTTTAAAGAGTTAAAATATTTGCTAATCACCGAACAGATTAAGAGGCGTGCTCCAGCAGAATTAAGGGAGCACTTTATAGATTCGTGGGCCAAATATAAAGATCCAGAAACACTAGCTAAGGATCTGGATGAATACGAAACTATAAAAGGGGCATTAAAAAAATCGTGGAACAAAAAGCTAAAATTCGAAGAAAATTCGCGTGATGAGAAAATGGAAAATGAAGACGAAACGAGAGGGGGGCATTCCGAAACCAGAACTAACTGGAGAGAACGAAATATAGAGAAAGAAAGGGAAAAAATCTTTGAGCGCAAAAGGGCTATTAGGTGTTTCATTTGCTCGAGCCCAAACCATTTGAAGGTTAATTGTCCCGAAAACAAAAGAAATGGAGAGCAAATTACCAGCGTTCATCATATTAGCGGAAGTACAAATTTTGAAGAAAGTTTTAAGCCTTATCTAAGCCGCGCGCTAATCAACGGAAGGGAATGCACAACATTAAGAGATAGTGGAAGTCAATATGATGTAATTTCGAGGAGATTTATTAAACGCAATCAATTAGACGGTGGCACCATTCGAGTTAGACAGCCGTTAATGAACAATACTCGTCACTTACCGACCGCCGAAGTTGTTTTAAAAATTGAAGGACTCGGGAGACTAAAAACAAAAGCTATCGTGACGGACAGAAAGACGAATTTGTCTTACTATATTTTGGGTAACAAAACTCAAAAATTAATTGATGATATTAAAAGGAAAAAAATGCAGATTTCAGATGCAGTGGTCATCCATAGCATAGCGAAAGCGAAAAACGAAAACGGGAATCCATCCCGAAGGGAAGAGAATAGGATGAGAGAGGACTACTCAAAATTGACGAGCGTGAACTTGGGAGAAAGGAAGGAAATAGGAGGTACCCGGTCAAAAACGAGATATGAGAATTGGGAGGGAAGGAAGGATAATACTGTATCACCCACGAAAAAGGAAGATCAGGTTTTAGGATCGAATAAAAGAAAAAAGAAAGATGTCAAAGGGGATCATGAGATGGGTTGCCCCATACGAGAAGTCAAACTGAAAAAGGGGTTAGAAAAATCGCATCATGAGTGTGAGGATTTAACACAAGCAAATAGGGCGTGTCAAAGTATAGATAGATCGGATAATCAAAGGGATACGTCAGTGAAAATAACACTGAGAAGGAACAAAAGAGAATTTTGGTTTAGAAATAACGAGAACAAAAAGTATCTCAGGTCAGAAAATCTAGTAAAGGATTTGGACGGGAATAAAGAGCGCGAAAGTGTTACGAGACGGATTAGTCGGAGGACGGGCGAGTCTAAAATGTCCCCGGCTTATTGTGTGGCGAGCGCCACAGGTAGACACGAAAAGTTGCAAAATTATCGTGTAAATGAACAAAAACCACAAGAAGAAAACGCGGAGAAAATAAATAGGTTGACAAGCGAAGATTCACGTCCGAGACACTATCCTAAATATAGAAATAGGCCTTCACACGACAGGCTCTAGCAGTTAGAAATTTAGCGCCGGATCAAGTGAGTCGAATTCGATTTAACTAAGTGTACATAAGTGAGTCGAATTCGATTTAACTAGGTGTACATATTAAATTTATCTTATTTTGTGTAAATGTCATAGCGTAAAATTTTAAATGTGTTTTGTCCTTTAAAAGTGAAATTTCATAATCAAAGGTACTCAGCATTAGTAAGTTAAATGTAAATTGTATGAAAAGTTTTTTGTGAAAAAGGTGAGTGAGATATATAAAGAAGGGCCACTCTAATATATTAGCTAACCTTTTCTTTGCAGATATTACGTCTTGCAGCCGAAATATCATTTAAAGGCGGGGGGTATTGTGAAGAATCCAATGGGATTCACAAAAAAAGTCCCATATATTTTCAAATAGAACTCTAGATAGGAAGAGCAATGTATAAGCATACCAGCTCAAAATATTTCTAAGTCTCAAGGTTCTGCAGGAAATGATAAAAAGAATCAATCCATCTAAACCAATCTTAAAGGTTGACGGAAAAGTAGAACGGCATGAAAGAAAGAGGAGTTATGGAATTCCTTTTAAGTGGCAAGTTTGCCGATATTTTCCCAGGACAATTTAAAAATGAAACTAGATGCGAAATTTTCTCACGCTAGCAGCGAGGGTCTCTCTTGGCCTATGAGATTGAAGCTTGTTAGTGATATCATTCAACCTAGGCTCTGAGTGGGCCGACAGATAGCCTTTGTTTTAGGAAGGTGAATTTGAACGAACAGAGAAAAGAGGGAGATGCATTTTTGAATCCCAAGGAGAGAGCTGCTCTCTGAGTTGGGAGTTGAGTTTTCGGATAGGTCCGAAGGGATAGAAGAATCCGCCGTTTCGGGCTGGGTAAGATTTCTCGAGTGGAAACCGCGAGATATTGTGTAGTTGACAACGGACTGATGTACACCAGAAAACAGAGGCAGCTGTTTCTTACCAGACTATCGTGACAAGATTTTGGATTTGTATCGAGAAAGAAGCTAATAGAAATTGAATGTTAATCTTATACACTGAACATTAAGTCTTTAATGAACATTGTCATCAGCTGAAAGTACCCAAAAATATAATGTAGTTGTAAATACAAGAAATTAATCAAGAAATATTCATTTATCTTATGCATTTAAATAAATTGTTTGATTTAATTATTACTTGGGCCTCCGCTTGACTGAAGTTCCACGCTACCACTTCCACATGTTAGTCGAAGGTTTTACACTCCGTTTAAATATTACACAACCTGGAAGTTGCGTAGGTAGGATCGCTAGCTTTACTGCAACTCTAACCTTCATAGACATCGATAGGCCTAATTAAAACAGTGTTTATAGATAGGAACTAACAATTAAATACAACTTAAAAGTCATCAATATAAGTAAATAAAAAAATAGGTAAGTAATATAAAAAATAGTTTCACATTGATGAGAAATAATTAATTAGTTCGCTTTTTACGCAGTCGAGTTTTTTGATTTATTAAATTTAATTTTTATTTACTTTCTGAACACATACACAGCAGTGCTTGGAAAGAGTCAAGTAAAGTCACTCTATTTTTTTTTTTTTTTTTTTTGAAGATATGAAAATTGTAAAATGCTATTAGTGTAGCACTGTAAAATGCTGTTAGTGTAATGCTAATTTGTGAAAATTAATTTCATGGTTGGTTAGGGGATCTCCCATTGTTTCTGTCCTTGGCATAGTCAGATGAAATTTTGTTCGAGGGATCTTCGTTTTCACAGGTCTTTTCCACTTGTTTGTGGCTCGATGTTAAATTTCTCTATCGGCAGAGATGTAAATTAAAAGTTTTTTGGTAGGCCGCCCTGTTCAGTTGGACGTGTAATCCCCTCCTTTTTTAAACTTTCTGAACGCACACGCAGCAGTACTCGGAATGAGTCTAGTAAAGTCACCCTAGTTTTTTTTTTTTTTTTTTTTTTTTTTTTTAATGAAGATATGAAAGTTACCGTCTAAGTAAAATAATTTCCGTGTAATGTTAAATCCTCGACTACGTCCACGCGTATGTGGAAGAAACCATTGAAACTAAGGTCGGTTTCGTTGGCGACTTAGTCAAAGATTTTATCAAAATTAATTTCATCGAGGATTAATGGCTCTCCCATTTCTTCCATCCTTGGCAGAGCCAGAGGAAGTTTTGGTCGGGGGAATTTTCGTTTTCACAGGTCTTTTCCACATGTTTGTGGCTCGCAGTTAAATGTACCTATCGGCAGAGATGTAAACTAAAACGTATTTGGTAGCTCGCCTTGTTCGGTTGAACGTGTATTCCCCTCCTTTTTTTCACTTTATGAACACAGCAGCATTGCTCGAAAGGACTCGAGAAAAGTCACCCTTTTTTGTGAACATATGAAAATTATTTTTTTGTGTTATTGTAAATTATTAATTCAGTGGCCTTGACGTGTTGAATTGCCTCTAAAAGAGCGTCATTAATAAAAATAAAACAAAATTATGGCTCACAAACGCTTAAAAAAAAAATAAAGTAACCTCGATGAATCCACTGAGGAAATAAGGGCGTGTCGTTAACAGAGCGTTTTAGCTCCCGCTATTAACTACTAAATTATGCAAATTTTATTGTGCTCTGAATTGTTGTTAACATCATATAATGAGAAAAAGAGGAGATATTATCACGCAAACCGGCTAAAACAGCCGGGATAGTCTGACATTATAAAAAAGTTAATTTATTAAAGTACAGTTTATGCTAAAAACAATTACATGTCAATCATAAATGCCATTATATAAATATGAAAAGATATTTTACTCGGTTATCAGAATATTAATGAAAAGCAACTGTTAAGATCATTTTCTTCCAAAATTTCATATTTTTCTTAAAATAAACGGAAATATTTAGTGTATTTATGAAATTTGTAATCTGTTTTTTGTTGTTGTTGTTGTGGTTGTACAAGGTATACAGTAGTGTGACAATTATCGGAATTCCAATTAACCGAATTTCCAATAATCCAAACAGCCTATTTCTGTAAAAAAAAAAAAAAAAAAAAAAAAAAAAAATTAATGATGATGATGAGATTGATGAGATTTAAGATGAAAAGAAATTGTAGAAATGAAAATAAATTCTCTGAAAATGACCCTGGTTCATCAAATAACGAAGCCTTTGAGTGTTTGTAAAAATCTATGAAATAGCTCGAACAGCAGAAGAACTCTGATCCTATTCAACTAAGGTATTTAAGAAGAGTTTGAGATATGGCAGCGTCGGAAAGAACGTCTTCTTTGAAGCAAACGACAATCGAAAGCTTTTGCGCTTAAATTATAATCTCTGGAGTTCAGAAAATGAAAAAAAGAGGAGGAGAAAATTTTAAATGATAAAAAAGTAAAAAAACAAAACAAAAACAACAACAACAACAAAAAAAAAACAACAAAAAAAAAAACAGTTTTTAAACACGCTAGCACTGACTGGTGCTGCCAGTTCTAAGTGTGAAGGTTTTAGTATAGTCAGGAACATCCCTTAAATTGTTTGTCCATTTATCCGTTTTTAACTTTCCGTATTCCTAACTTTTACTTATCCGAACTAGGGTCGGTTCCGACTTGTTCGGATAATCGGCGCTCTACTGTATATTAAAATATTTTTTTTTGTTATGTCATTACCGAAGGGCTATCAAATAGTTTCGCTTGCAGAAATTTGCAGTTAAAACTATTGAGTTATTACCAAAGTTCGAACCCTATTTTATATTTCACCTATTTCATAGATGGAAGAAATTTGTAATTTTGACTGTGCTGATGTTTATTTTATAAGCATGTTATTGACTGGCAGTTGTCTACATGTGTCGTGATTGAACATAACGGTAAAAGGAAGTTTTTCAAATTAATTTGCGCGCAAAGTTAATGTTCAAAATAGAAAAAAAAATTTTTTTTCGTCATGTTATGTTCTATGAGTTTATAAAATTAGTGGGTGTTGAAGGTGCTACAAAAAAATTCAAGACGTTTATTTGGATCATAATCCCGCTCTTAAGACAGTTAAAAAGTTGTTTTGTCGATTTCGAAATGGTGATTTCCTTCTAAACGTTGAAATTCGCTCTGGGCGATCTCCTGGCGTTGATAATGGCTTAACCCGTGATTTAGTGAATTATAATCCACGGATTACTGCTGAAGAGATTGCTGAGAGACTGAATGTTGACAAATTGATTGCATTTCGCCATTTATAACAACTTGGGTACACTTCGGAACTCGATGCATCGAAAATCGGCCACGAATTTTTGCAATCACTCAATATACATTATATATCAAAAACTCACTGGCCACTTTCGGTTTTGCACGTTTATGTACAGAAATACTTGACTAATTTTTTTGGGACATCGGAAAAAAAAAGAAAACGTTTGACGTCATATTTTAAAGTGGAAGTTTGAGGAAGCACGAGGACCATTAGGGGACCAATAACAAATGGAAGAATAAATAATAATACATGGGATCACCCTATAAAATGAAATTTCCCAAATAACCTGCAGCTGCAGAACATGATTATGTGGATATTATACAATGTTTGTGTTTATTTGTTTAAAATAGCCCGTATGTTCCTAGAGATATAAATATTTCTTTAAAAAAATTAAGAAATTTCCGCATGTGTTTTGTTTATAGCATGCAGGGTTTATAAATAAATTCAACGGCACTTTCGGAAAACATGACAAAGTAAGGAAGAAACAACGAAGTTTGGAACTCCTAACGATAAATTCACTGTAAAAAAATGTGATTTTTCCTGTACTTTCTGTTGTAATTTTTCAAACAATGACGCTGTGAAATTGAATTCAAGCAGCAAGTGAAATAAAACTCGAATTCTTTCTGTCACGCGCTGCACTCAGCCAATAGCAATGCGACTTAAACCAACAATTCAAGAAATTTTACAGCATTCTTAAAGACAGCAGCTTTTTAATTTTACAGCAACTGTGTTAGCAGCCGGAGTACCAACCGTTGTTTTGAAATACATAATATTTTTTTACGTTGTTCATTTACATTCGTTTCACAAAGTTTACAATGCATAGTTTTTAATGAATAACTCAAAAATTACTTGGTGGAATGAGTTTTAATTTTGGATTCGTACATTTCAAGATTGTAGAAATCGAGCTCTTTTATAGAATTCTTAAATTATAATTCACACTTTTAATTAATTTCAGAGTATATATTTTCGGAATTAACTTGCGAAGAAAATATTAATCGTAACTTATAAAAATATCAACAGATATGAATTTCGAGAAGTTTGAAATACGCGAATCCAAAATTACAGCTTTTTTCCGCAAATACTTTTTTTAAATTATGCTTGAAAAACTACCCACATTGCGATGTGTTTTACAACGTGCGTTTTAGTTAGAAATAAATTTAACATTAGGTGTTCAAAACTTTAAACCTTCATAATCCGTGAACTGCTTAACCCCTTAATTATCGCTCCCGCGATATTCACGGGCTGTGTCTTTTATTCGGATTGTTTGATTGCCGCCAGTTTTATAAAATAGTGTAATTGGCTTTATTATAGTATCCTTTTATCTGTCATTAAATAAGGTGAATATGTCTTTTTCAAAAAAGTGGTGGTAATAAGCAGTTTGAATTTTCAAACTGTAATTTATTGCGACCGTTAAGGGGCTAACCAAATGAATTCCTGTTTAGTATCCGTACGCAAAATTTCCAAATATGATGAGTAAAAGAGTCTATATATGATTAAAACTTAGTCTTGATTTTTTTTTTTTTTTTATAATTTCTATATGTAGATGACCGGCTAAGCAAAATTTAAGCATAGCATTATTAATTAGTCGACGTTATGGCTATTAGATTAGTACCAGCGTCATTTTAAGCGAATATGTGCACGAAATATTTTGTGCAGCCGTGTATACTATCTTTATAATTTATACCCAAAATGTAACATGAAAAAAATTGCAAAATTTAAAAAAACGTATACCATAATTGAAAACGGACTTTCAGTAACTATTACTCGTAGACAGTACTGTAACCAAATTGCGTTGTGTGTCTCTATAAACGAACTGTAAGTGCTACACGTACCATATTCTATAGTAAGTATCTTGTAGTGCACTTCAGTATATATCAATTTCAATATGTTTGAAATAGCGTAATATCAGTAAAACACATTGTAGCTGTTTCTTCCCTGTAGACCACAATAGAATGGCATTCTTTTGATTGCACCATTTAAACGAACCTTAAATACTACAAACTTCATTTTCGATAACGAACATGCCATGATAAACTTCAATAATGTATATCAATTACATGGCGATCCGAGTATATTTACGCTAGTTAGAGTACGGCCAGGTGGCCAGACAAACCGAATGCATAAACACTTTTCAACTACATTGGATGGAATATAAATGCTTTGTAGCTTCGAAAGATATTTCGGAACGCATTTCACCATGCAGAATATCTTTAAATTTCCAGCCCCACCAGTGGCCGAGAGGTTCTGCTCTCGAAGCTGGTAGACGGGAGGTGCTGAGTTCAAACCCAATCGCGCCCGTGGGCCTAATCGTTTCGGAGTTTTCGTGGTTTTCTTCGAAACCTTGGATTTCCAAGCGTAAATACGGTTAGGTTCCCTTAGAAAAGGCACCCCCCCCCCTTAGGGCCTATATCCCTCGTGTTGATAATTGGCCGTCATAAACACAACCCCAACCAACCTTTAAATTTCCAATAATTAAGAAATAATCGCCAGCTGAAAATAATAACAATAATATAATTGCTTTAAGGAACAACAGAAATTTTCTTTCGTGACTGTAGTCATCAGCAATAAAAGTTGCAATTACGTTAAAAGGATGACACTCTTACCTTCATACTGGAAAATAATTGGTAATGATACGGAACAAGAGATAATTACCACTCATACGCCATACATTTTCTGGCCATTATTATATTATCAAAAAAGGGAAATGGTATTTTAATCATGTTCTTCATTATTTCTCGTTACATCTTAGTGCAGACGTGCTCGGTGTGATAATATGACGGAGAAATTGCTTAAGGTAATGCTTTATATATGAATACATATATATAAGCTATTAGCAGTTTTTTTTAGCAATAACAGTTTATATAATCAATAAAAATCTTTTGTGAGAATTTTTATAAATCATTATGTATATAAAAAATAACGGTGATTGCACGCCACCTGTCGACTAAATGAAAAAAAAAGCCATTAATATTTTTTTTTTTCCATTTCTATTTTCAAACTAAAAATAAAATTTTAGCGAATTCTTGAATACCACAAATAAAACGTCACATAATTTTATTATTTAAAGATATTTCACAATAGAAATTAAAAGCATACATAAAGGGAAAACGTCTGTTTCCGTTTCTAATACCAGATTGCACTCAAAATTCATAAAGTTCAAAATATCATATACTCGGTAAATTTCAGTCATAAAGGACTATAATTGTTTTAATGTCCTTATTAAAATTTATTCTTTAAAATAAAGACAGCAATGCATTGTAATGCATTTAATTAAGAAAGTTTACAGAAAAATCCAAATATTATGTAAAATATAGTCTTGAAAATTTTAAATTTGGCATACAATTTCTACATGTAGCAAATTTAAGCATAGCATTATTGTTGAGTCGATGTTATTAGTAATAAATTACTACCAGTCGCATTTTCATATGATGATTTTCGTCAAAATTAGTAAGCAGCGTTCTTTTTTATTAATTTTTTACAGCTGTACATTGAGAAAATATATATAGAGGGTGTCTATAATTAATCGACCCTACTTGAAAGTTGTCTACAGACAAAACTGTTGTTCAAAAAGTTGTGAAATTTTGTAAAATACATAATAAAGGGATAGGAATTTGTTTAAGCTTAAAAAAATATAAATAAAAATAGTTCAAAATTTTGCCACCAGAGGGCGATTTTTTAATAAATTACACATTTGGCATTACGATAGTTTAGAATTTTTGTTTACAGGATGTTCATAATTAATCCACCCTATTTTAAAGTTGTCTATAGACAAAACTATTGTGCAGATTGTTCTGAAATTTTTTAGAACACATAATAAAGATATGGAAATTTGTTTGGGCGAAAAAAAAATTAGGAGGCCGTTTTTTAACGAATTACCAATTTAGCATACATTTACGATAGTTTAACAAATTTTGTTATAACCAAACATGTTCCGCATGACTTTCATCATTTTCAGATACCCCCTGGAATTGTAAGATAGCACGTTTCACAGTTGAGCGCAGTATGTTCTGGGAAATGCTAGGAACATGTCGTGAAATGCTGTCTTTAGAAACAGGTTAAGTTAATAAATAAAATTACTAAACTATCGTAATACTAAATGTGTAATTTATTAAAAATCGCCCTCTGGTGGCGAAATTTTAAACTATTTTTATTTATATATTTTTTTAGCTTAAACAAATTCCCATCCTTTTATTATGTCTTTTACAAAATTTTACACCTTTATGAACAATAGTTTTGTCTATAGACAACTTTAACCCTTAAATGCCTGACTTTTCAAAAATCATTGTAATAATGTTTTTCGGCTTTCATTTTTTAAATAAATCATGGGAAAAATACTTAGAAAAATCATAATTTGTTTTAAGTATAGTTTACGACTCAAAAACAGTTTGTTACTAATCGGCAATACTGGTGTTTAATTGAAAAAAAAAATTTCCCTTGATAAAATTCTATAATATTAAACACACAAGAATTTTAGGAACTATAATAAGAAATAAATTTTACTTGCTCACTGCAGGTCAAAATAGGGTATTTCGCAAGCTTCCAAACAAAACAAAAAGAACAAGTAGCAACATTTGAAAAAATAAATTTATCTTTATTCTTAATCAGCACAAGTGTTGCCATCTACATGTTGAAAATCGATTTAATAATATTTTCAGAATGTATTTTATTGGCAACATTAGGCATTATAGCTTCAATATTATTCTAATAGCATTTTAGAGCCTAAATGGGGTATGGTGCCGAAAAGCAACAACAGGCATTTAAGGGTTAAAGTAGGGTAGTTTAATTATGGACACCCTGTATATATAACAGATCTTCCGTATTTCGACCGAAAATCGAATCGTGCGCGAAGGGTTAAAAAATAAATAATTATAATATATTGTAGTTCCAAAATATTACACTGAACGTGTTTGGTTATATTCTGGCCGTCTTTAAATTCCCAATAATTAAGAAATTAGATCTTTTTTTTTACATCAGTTGAAAAAAATAATAATATAATGGCTTTAAGGAATAGGGGAAATTTTCTTTCGTGACTGTAGTCATCAGCAATAGAAGTTGCAATTACGTTAAAAGGATGACACTCTTACCTTCATCCTGGAAAAATAATTGGTAATGATACGGAACAAGAGATAATTACCACTCATACGCCATACCTTTTCTGGCCATTATTATATTATCAAGAAAGGGAAATGGTATTTTAATCATGTTCTTCATTATTTCTCGTTATATCTTAGTGCAGACGTGCTCGGTGTGATAATATGACGGTGAAAATTGCTTAAAGTTGTGCTTTATATATGAATGCATGTATATGAGCTATTAACAGTTTTTTCAGCAATAATGGTTTTGATAATCAATGAAAACTTTTTCGGAGAATTTTTTTTTTTATAAATAATTAAGAAAAAGAAAAGGATGAACAGCAGTAGATGGAAAAGAGGTCATTAATACATTTTTCCACTTCTATTTTCAGACCACAAAAAGGTTAGAGACCTTTTTTAATATTATTAAGTAATACATCATAAGCTTTTATTATTTAAATATTTTATGATATAAATTAAAAATAATATACATAAAGGATAAACGCGTGTTTTTATTTTTAGTAGTTATATCCAGCTACACTCAAAATTGATAAAATTGAAAGTATCATATATCTCAGTAAGTTTTAGTCGTAAAAGGATGGTATCGTTTTAATGTCCTTCACTGTAAAAAAAAATCCTACCAGTTTTCCTGTAGGAATCGGAAAAATACTTGCCCTTATGGTACCGGAAAATTTTCCGACCCAGCTCGGAATAAAATCCGTAACAAAAAAAGGAAATAGTCAATAAAACGGCACTTTGCGGATTTTATTCCGATCTGGGTCGGATATTTTTCCGGTACGATAAGGGCAATTATTTTTCCGATTCCTACAGGAAAACTGGTCGTATATATTTTACAGTGTTATAGTAAAATATTAAATTTCGTGTTATAATATTTCCTTAAAAGAAATGCGAAATAAAAATTCACAAAATTCAAAGTATCATATAGCTCAGTAATTTTTAGTAGTTAAATAATGGTATTGTTTTAATGTCCATATTAGAAACAGGATAAAATTTTTATAGATATAACCTATACGGAGAAACGGATGCGTAAAAAATTAAATTTCGTAGTGTAATATATACATGGTAATATAGTGCTTTGTAAAAGAAATACGAAATAAAAATTCATAAAATTCAAAGTATCATATAAGCTCAGTAAGTTTTAGTCGTAAAAGAATGGGATTCTTTTATTCTCCTTGTTAGACGCAGGATAACACTTTTCTGAACATAACTTATACGGAAAAGGAGATGTGTAGAAAATTAAATTTATTTATTAAATTAAATTAAATTAAATTAAATATGCATATTACTCCCTAAAATAAATGCCAAATCTAAACGCTTTACTTAATTTAATTACTTTTTGTAATCGGAGATACATTTTTATCATCAACGTAATAACCCCTTCTTGCCGAGTTTTTTTTACAGACTTTTTAAGCTTTTCGCACCGATTTTTAAAAATAGAAATTTTTGTCTAATCGAGTCGTAAAAAGGCTTTGATGAAATAAGACAGAATTTTCTTTTTAAGAAATAGTTTACTTAACGCAGAATATAGGCTTTTAGATGTTCTCAATTCTTAAGAAAACATTTTCTTGTTCAACAAACATATTTTACAGACAAACATGATAAATTAACAGCATTAGCATTAACATTAATATATTTTTTTTTTTACTCTTGCCTGTATAAGTTCAATTGTGCAACTGAAAATATTTAAGGAGTCTCAGGACTTTTAAACCTTCAAAATTTAAATTTTTTTAGATGTTAAACTCTTGTCTTTTTTGAACATTTTGATATAGTTGTTTCTTTAAAATTCCCATTAGAACAGAAGTTATGATTTTTAGAATTACGCCTGCTCAATAGCTGAAGCGGTGTTTCCGAAACTTTCAAGTCTATTTTCTCAAAATGACGTTTTTGGGCATAACGCGCAGGATATCTCAAAAACTTATGAATATTTTTTCGTGAAATTTTCAAAAAAAAAAAAAAAAAAAGTTTCCAGTTAGCCTGTATAAATTGAACGTAAAATTTCTTTTTTACAGTTCAAAAAATATATTTTTTAGGTGATTATACTGTTGAAAATTTCAAAATTTTGTATTAGCTAAATACAACTTTGCATTAAAAATATAAAAATGCTTAAAATATAAATTTCTTTAGATTCAGGGAAGTTATTACAATTTGAAGTATAAGTAGGAACCAAAATTTTCGTTCTAGTTTCAACATATATTTTGTATTCCTGCGCGTAATATGTTATACCAATTTTCTTCTTGTCAAATGTCTGACAGTTTGGAGTCCCCTGCAAATGCTAATTCTGTATCTTGCAATTTTTTAAATATTGCAAAACAATTTTATAAAACATGAAATGAAAGAATATATTTATATCTCCCATCGCAATAAAAATTGTGTTTTAAAATCATGTACATTTTTAAATATTAAATGTTGAAAATGGTCTTTTTTTTTCAATTTTAAAATTTTTATAAGTCCTAAGACCTCTTAATTCAGAGTAAAAGTATCCTAAAAACCGATATTTAAGTTTGAGAAACCTGATAAAGTGTCTACTTCACGGAATTTTCTCAATAGCTAAATATCATATTAACCTAATTGCAATTACTCATTACCTAATATAATTACTGTAGAGCGCCGATTATCCGAACTCCAATTAACTGAACTTCTTATTATCCGAACAGTCTATTTCTCTCAAAAATAGCCAATTTCTCTCATCTTTTGGTTAAATAGTGACTTAGATAATCCTGGATATTAGACTTTAAAGGATGATGAGATTGTGAATGAGATTCAAGATGAAAAAGAAAATGAAGAAAATGAAAACGAATGTTCTCAAAATGACCCAGGTCCATCACATAACGAAGTCTTTGATTGTTACTATGAAACGGAAGAACGACAAGAAGAACGAGGATCTTAATAAACAAACGTATTTAAGAACAATTCGAGATATGGTAGCATTAAACAGAATGTCTTCTTTGAAGCAAGCAACAATCGAAAACGTCTTTGCGTAAATTATAATCTCTGGGGTTCAGAAAATTATAAAAAAGAGAAAAAGAAAATTTTAAATGATAAAAAGGTAAACAAACAAACAAAAAAGAAAAAAAAACATTAAACACGCCAGCACTAACTGGTGCTGCCAGTCTTAAGCCTGGCTAAAGTGTGAAGGTTTTAGTATAGTAGGGAAGATCCCATAAATTGTCTGTCCATTTATCCGAACTTTTGCTTATCCGAACTAGCGCCGGTCCCGACTTGTTCGGATAATCGGCGCTCTACTGTATTAAAATGCGGTTTTCACCATCAGAAAGCAGCCGTCAAATGCCGACGATGTGTGTGGTTTTTTTAAGTCTCCGTACATTTTATCTAATTTTAAAAAGATAATAAAATTTTATCAATTGAAAAATGTCAAAGTATTTAAGGATATTGGGTGATTGCAAATGTTCGTGCCCTCTTTCATAGATGGGAGAAACGTGCAATTTAGGCTGTGCTGGTCTTTCTTTTATATTCATTATTGATTAATTATTAATTGGCAGTTATATACACCTGTCGTGAGTGAACATAACGTTAAAAAAGTTTTCAAATTAATTTATGTGCAAGGTTAATGAGATTGATGTGACTTAATCCGTGATTTAGTGAATAATAATAGACAGATTACTAGTGAAAAGATTGCTGAGAAACTAAATGTTGACAATTTGACTATATTTCGCCATTTAAAACAACTTGGATACACCTCGAAATTCGACAGTCACACAATACTTACTTTTACAGTCTTACTTTTACACAATACTTTTACAGTCACACAATACTTAAAATTAAAGGAAAGAATTTTTAAAAACTCCACATCGTCGCTATCTGTTGCCTACTTTCTTATAGTGAAAACCGTGTTTTAATAATAATATTAGGTAATAAATAATCGCACTTTTAAATTGTCCCATAGATTAACATCGGATATCGCAATGGGGGAGATTCAGTGAAGCGGCCACTTAATAGTCTGTAAAAACTAAACGGAAAGAATTCCAAAAATCAGTATAAATCTTTGTTTATATAAATGTTCCTTTAAATCTCGAAAATATATTGCACTGTAAAAAAAAAAAAAAAATACTGCCAGTTTTCCGGTAGGAATCGGAAAAATAGTTGCCCTTATCGTACCGGAATAATTTCCGACCCAGCTCGGAATAAAATGCGTAAAAATAAGGAAATAGTCCGTAAAACGGTATTTTACGGATTTTATTCCAAGCTGGGTTTGAAATTATTCCGGTACGATAAGGGCAATTATTTTTCTGATTCCTACCAGAAAACTGGCATTATTTTTTTTACAGTGTGGTTTTGAGGTTTCTACTGAACAACGTGGATATCTTGGAACAGGTTACTGTATATTTTCGCTCGTGGTTATATTATATTTTCTTACAAAAGGAAGAATTAGTATACATTTTTTTTATATAGCGTAGGTGTTATTAAGTTGTTTTGGAAATGCGTACGTTTTCTATTGAACATCGTTTATCAAACTGGATAGTGCTTTTGTGTCATGAAGTATATAAACATGGCTAATCTATACTAGTATATGAACTGAAGTGTCTGTCTATGATTAAAAAAAACCTCTTATTTCTGAGATCATTCGGCTATTTAGATAACCTATAGTCAAAATTAACATTTTTAAAGAATTATCTCTCTGTCTGAAATTATGAAACGGTTGCATCACAAGTACAAAATTTATCAGGGGTAAATACAGAATATTTCTGGTTGCAATCTGTAATTTGTCGCATTTCTGTATCTAAAATAGTTTATCAGATGTAGGAAGTTATGAAGAATTTTTTCCTGTACAGTTCAGAAAACAGGAAAAAACCAGAAGAATCAGTCTATCTTTCAATATTAAAAAATTCGAGAACTAATTCATAAATTTTAAAGAATCTTACAGTATTTGAAACATCTGATTAAGATTCGTAAATGATAATTCTGTCGTAACAATCTGTAGTTTGTGGCTTCCTATTAAAATAGTTTTTGAGAAAACAAGAAAAAAACCCCAGGAAAATCAATTAATCAATCAATCTTTCAATGTCTAAAAAATCAAGAACTAATTGATCTATTTTAAAGAATGTTGCAGTGATTAAAAGGTCTAATTAGGATTTATAAATTATAACAATAACACCTTTAGCATATGATTTATGCAGTTTAATTTAAAAACTGGATTGTTAAGTATTTTCACCACAAAAAAATCGAAAGATCTTATAATATACAAATGCAACACAACTAGTTAATAATAAAAATTTAAACTAGTGGACTGTCCATCATTAAGCTCAAACCAGAAACCTATTGAAAACTTGTGGTACTATTAAATAAAGTGTATTTGAAAGGGTTCTTGAAAAAACTTTAGAAAGTTAAAAAAAAAAAAACTTTTTAAATTCACCATAAAATAGATTTTTGAAATACCTCGACTGAATTTCTAATACGTTTATTTCCGTATAGTAATATTCGTTTTATTTAATCACAAAAATGTTGAATTAAATAAAGCGAATATTGTTATTTCTCTATTCGAAAGTTCTGATATTCAAAATTCAATATTAGTATTCATGTGGGAACCTGGGTTTATGGTGAATTTAAGGAGTTTTTATCTTTATGTTTTTTTTTCAGTCAATTAAGATGTTTCTATTTAAAGTGCTTCCGTAGTACATTTGACAAGTTTTTACAGTTTATATTAAAAAAAAATTATATCTCTATAAATAGAGTTGAAGAATCGCATAATGGAAATCTTAATTCGTTACGAAAAGATGATCCCCGTGAAACATAATATATCTTTATTTTCATTTTCATTCGTTTGTTCATTTGATATTCTTGAAAGTTTAAATAAACCTTAATTTCCATTATTCATAAATTAAGAAACTGGTAAAAGAAAAATGGCAGAGTTTTAAATAGATTTTAAGTGTATACAGATTTTATTTCTCTCTCTCAAAATGAAAAGAAATTAAATTCAAGCAGAAAACTTTCTTCTTTTCCCAGACATAAAATAAAAAGGGCGAAGACATAAATCTTCTTTGATGAATTACTCATGTTTAAAGTTTTGACGTGAAAGCTGAATTTATGTTGTGTTAGAAACGAAGTCTCTATTTCATGCTGTTATGTTCCACGGAATATATAATTAAGCATTTTTGTAAAGTGTTTTTAATGGATACACTGCCAGGGATATAAAGATTCATGATTTCTCTTTTCATGAGTTGCTTGAAAATAAACTGAATTACAGTTCATAGCTTCGTCCGAAAATTTTATATTTTAAATATGTTTAAAACTAAAATGATGCATTATGTATACATTTTTACGCGCTTGTATTTTTCATATTTGAGTTACATGTATATATTATTATTTTATTGGATAAATTGCATTCATTTAGAAGTGTGTGAAAATTTTGTATAAATTTTTAGAAACCTAATATGATGTAGACTGTCATAGAAACAGGAAATGTCAATACATTCTTTTTACACCATTAATATTTCAGAAACTGCATAATATATGTGTTAACCGTTTTTTCCTTTTTTTGTTATTGTTTTAGTTAGTTAATTTTACTTGACAGTTAACTTACAATGCTAACAATTTTCAGCAAACTGTCCACTCATGCGACCATTTTTATAGAAAACGGTTATACGAGTATAACCGTAATTTATCTCTATTCTGTCCATAATATGGCTACTAATAGGGCTACTAATATGGTCAAATAACCGTTAACTTAAAAAACGACTGAATTAGTGGACAGTTTGACGCAGATTTTTGACAGTGTATAGTTCAACAAAAGTTATATAGTAAGAATTAACTCGTTGAATGCCTCGTCAGTCACTGGTAACTGACACTGAAATTTCCGTTTAGGCCGCGTCAGTTACCGGTGACCGACAAAGTAAAATATGATATAAAACTAAAAAAAAATATCTTGTTTTAAGTAATTACTGAAAATTTGTTTAAAATTTACTTAACTTTTACTAATTACACGATTATATTTCGATACATACTGGATATAAATTCCAATCTGTTAGTAGTGCGCTTTGCATTGCTATACCGCAAAACCAGTGCTTCTAAGCAACGCGCTTGGCCTAACGAGGATTTCCCTAAGAATCCGCGTTGCACGCAACATGTTAAAAAAGAGTAAAAAATGCCAATTTTCCTATGCATGCTGATTAATTTACCAATTGAAAATATTAAGACAGTTAATAAAATATTTTGCAAATGTCCGAAAATTCATAAAAACAGTTAAGTAGTCTTTCATGTCTCTTAGTCGGAAAAAATATTTACAAGAATTTCAGGTTATTATTATTATTTTTAAATATATATACTTTGAAAATAATTTTATTTTAAAATAACACTTAAGATCATTCTTATTTGATATACTTCGTTATGAAAATGTATAAAGGGCCGTAATGCAGTGCTGTAAGAGTTATGAATAGTGTCGTAAATCAATTATAACACAGTGTTTAAAAATATGGATTACAAAAAATACCACGTGGCAAATACAGTGAAAACCCTCAACACCAAACACCTCGGAACTGCGGAATTCATCAGCTACTCGGAAGTATATGATTTTATGAGGTAAAAATATTCAAATATGTATGTGTTGTGGGTTGAAAAAGGTGGTCTCCAAATAGAGGTGGTAGTTGGCGATTTTAATGTGCTAAACAAAATTTTATCAGAGTTCTACAAAAGCTGAATAAATTTAACACATTTATGCATAGCGTCCAGTTTTGGGACGTTTCGAAATTTAATAATTTTTTTTCATTTTCTTCTTCTTTACAACATGAAAATTGTATGAAGTAATTGTATACTATAAATGTCTTTATCTGCTACCGAGAGATGACAGCATAAGATTGATATTTATTTGCGGACTTTTTTCGGTGTTTACAGATTTTTCATATTTCAAGATAGCGAAATGTAAAAAGTAAGTTTATTTGCATTTTTTGTATCAAGGATCCAAATAAATAAGTCATAATCTTAACTTGTAGACTTTTTTGAAACACGTATTTTTTTTTTATTGCAAAATTATATGTTCAAGCCTACTTTTTATGCATGTTGTAACGTACAAAATATAGGGAGCAAGGCGCAAATGGGTACATATTTCTATTAGACGTTTAGGGGGCAGTTATTTATATAAAGTCCTTTTCAAGATGATTTTAAAATAAATCGTTTTTTAGCCTCGAATACGATTATTTTTAATTTATTATTAATAATACTTATAACGTTATTAGTCTCTGTAAAGAAATAAATATATATTTTAATAGTTCATAAAAATACTAATTATAGTATATAATATGCAATTTAAAAGTTTAATTTATATAAATTTAGACTAAACATATAATAATGCGTTTTTCCACATATGGATATTCCCATATTTAGTACGTTTACATTTTATCAAATAAACGCAAACAAAATTTAGCATACATTTTTTTAGTATTTTTCCTGTTCAACATTTTAAAGTGACTTTACCAACAAATTTGAAAATACAAAAAATTAGGCATAAATGGGTTAAGTTTTCTGAATTCCCTTCGAAATGTTACTCCTAGGTCACTATGTTAATCCTAGCTTTTCATCAATACTTAAACAGTAGATCTTTGACGGTTCGTTGAAAAAAAGATCGCTATCATATCACTGTAAACATTGATTACGATTATATTAGTATAAAATGATCGAACAATCGGAAAAACATCTTGAAAAGCAACTGGTCGTAAAAACATTTTAAACTGCTTAATTGAATTTATACACGCAAGAGTAACAAAATGTATTAGTTTTAATGTTAATGTTAATTCTGTTAATTTATCATGTTTATCTGTAAAACATGTTTGATAAAAATGAAAATGTATACTTGAGAATTGTTAGCATCCAAAAAACCAATATTCCGGGTTTAGAAAATTGATTAATATCCTACAAAAGAACAAACTCGGAACCGTTTTCGAAAATCAGTGGTAGTAAAAGAAACTTGGTTTTTATAAAAGCTTCTTTAAATCACGAAATATATTGGTTTCTGAGTTTTCAAAGAATAAATAACACTTTTCGCAGTTGTGGTTAATTCGGAAGAGGTTATTGTATATTTTCTTTAGTGGATATACAGGGTGTCTGAAATGTATCTTGACACTTTAAAAAAATAATTTAAAATAAACAAACAATGATATGCACTTGCTGTTTTTCATGTTCCTCAAAGAAAATGTTAAAGTTTTGTAAAAATGAAATGCAAACTAGATTGGAAGAGGTGGTCCAATACCGTGGCAACTTATATCTCCAGAAATAACAACTTTGGACTCTATGGGGGTAAGTGAAAATATTGTTTACTAATCTCCAATTCGTGACACAGATGAACTGAAAAGTCGAATTACCACAGCCATCCAGACTGCTGATTCTGTATCGCTTCATGGAACGCGGTTAGAAATCTCATATAGACTCGATGTGATGCGTGCGACTGATTGTGCGCAGAATAAAACACAGCAAAAAAAAACTTTAATATTTTCTTTACGAAACATAGCAAGTCAGAAATTGTATGTCAAACGTGATAAATGAAGTGCGTTTGTAGTACAACTATTTTTATAAATATTCAGATCAAATAATTACGTATGATAGGATTTAATAGAGTGACGAAAACTTTTTATTAATATCTTTTTACGTTTTGATTCGATTTTCATAAAATTTGAAAGGACTCGACAAAATTTTGCAATGATTATGTATATTAAATTTCAAACCATTCGGTTGGGTAGTTTTTGCATTGTTATATGCGAACAGACAGACAAACGGACGAACCAGACGGCGACTATAAGTGATAGGTATTTTTATAATTACGAACGCACCTAAAAAACCCGTAAGTGCATATCATTGTTTAAATTGCATTACGAAATTACTTGGCGCAGTACAATACAAATAAAAGACAACGTTTAAAGCACCAAAACACTTTATTTCTTGTTCCAAACTAGTTTCAGTAGATATAGTCATCGGTGCAAAATATTATTGCACAGCAAAGAAATTTTCTGAAATATATGTAGGAGAAGCGGATTCAATGATAAAGCTTATTAGTCAATAAAATTATAGAAAATCTTAGGAAACAGCCAATGAAAGAGACGTGGATTCAAAGATAAAGTTTATCAGCCAATAGAATTACGATAGGAAATTTTAGGAAACATATCCGCTCACATGGCCCGTTACCTAAAATTTCCTATAGCAATTTTATTGGCTAATAAACTTTATCATTGAATCCGCTTCTCCTTACATATATTTCAGCAATTTTCTTTTTTGTGCAATCATATTTTGCACTATAATGACGGTACGCTATGTCTACTGAAACAAGTTTGCAGCAAGAAATAAAGTGTTTTGGGGCTTTAAACGTTGTTTTTTATTTATAACATATCATTGTTTGTTTCTTTTTAATTATTATTTTTAAATAAGATACATTAAGATACATTAAAGATAAATTTCGGGCACCCTGTATTATACCTTCCTAGATTAAGAAACATTTGTTTGGTTTTTCTTGTTTATTTGTTGTTTGTTTTTTAATAGTGTAGGAAAATAAAAAAAGAAATATAAGAAAAAGAAAGAAAATATTAACTTAGGAAACGGGAACACATATTTTTATGACTCCATCTTTAAAAGACGAAAAAAAAAATCTGAAGGAAGATGAGAAAATATTAGTACTAAATTATTAAACAATACATCCGTAGTATTCTTTATATATATACTATGTACCACGATCATAAAAAAACGAAAGATGTAAACCTGGAACAACGCAATCTAGGACTTGTAATAAAGCGCAAAGCTATAAAAAGCGTTGCATATTGTAAAATATTCGGAATAAAGTTATGCTTTTATGTAGTGTAAGTTATAATAAAACTGCAAGCGCTTCTCCGAAATTTGACATTCGCTATATTAGCAAAGGTCAGAAAAATGGAATCAGTATCAATAATAATAAAATGTTAAAACATAAAATTACTTTCCAAAAATTTATGAAAATATTTGTGCTTTTAAACTCGATGTATAACTTTACAAAAGTCAGGTGAGTAAGTGAGTTTTTATGGAAATATTTATGGCCCGTCCCTTCAGTTATCCGAGGGCAAGATTTATTATTCCCACAGCTTGAATGAAACAAAAAAAATATTTTTTTTTTTTTCGAGGGAAAGAATTTTACAGCGCATAAAAAGCTTCGTTGGTACACAAAAATATTGTATAAACTGCTTTAAATATTTTCTCTACATATGGAATATTCCTTGAATTATGTTTGTTTAAAAAAAAGTTTTCCGGATATTAAGTATTGAGTAATAAATATATTAAATTTAAAAAAATCAAAAAACCCAACTGCGTAAAAAGCAAACTAATTAATTATTTCTTCATCAATGTGAAAGTTTTTTTTTTTATATTACTTACCTATTTTTTTGATTTACTTGTATTGATGACTTTAAAATTGTGTTTAATTGTTAGTTCTTATGTAAAAACACTGTTTTGATGAGTCCTATAGATGTCTATGATGGTTAGAGTTGCAGTAAAGCTAGATATCCTACCTACACAACTTCCAGGTTGTGTAATATTTAAACGGAGCTACTGACTGTAAAATAGTCAATGAAACATCGTCTTCATTTTGAAAGACCTATATACATACCAATGATATGCCACTCAACAGGGTGCGTACATTTTTTTTTTCGTATCTACTACCATTTTGTATTTTACGGCCGCCATTTTGAATTTATATAAAAAAACCTAGCCTAAAAACATCGGACAATTATGACGAATCGACAGAGACTTCATTCATTAAAATCCCTCCGGCCGTTGGTATGTTTCGAAGGTATAAAGAAATCCACATACCCAGATACACGTGAAACACATAACCCTTCCTGACAGTTGGGTAAAAAGTAGTGTTTAGAGTTTATTCTAAATCATTGAATTGTTAATATTTATGAAATTCCATTGTGTGTATAATATGAAGTTTATAATTATGTTGAATTAAAAGTAGAAATGTGTAACTAGTGTACTTTTAAAATATGAAGAGACAAAGATGAAAGAGATTAGTAAATGGAATGTTTTCCATATAAAACTATTTCACTGTGTTTGGTTAAATATAAAAATTATTTATATGTATTTATTTTAACCCTACAAGTCAATACACACGTCAAATACTTTAGGACAAATTTTTATGTACTTTTTAATATATGCTCTTTCTGAATTTTTTCACAATGTTTTATCACTTTACATAGACGCACAAAAAAAAGTTGAAACTTCAACGAGAAATGTAATTTTTTTATATAGAACGTAACACACACACACACATTCAGAAATACTTGATGATATTCATTGTTTTACTACAATTATACAAAAATTTCGAAGGCAGGGAGAAGGGTGAAGCTTTTTGTGAAATTCGAAATGACAATGCCATGTACACTATATGGTCAAAGGTGACCGATCACTTGCAATTTTAGACGTTTTGTTAAATATCTAGAAAAATACATGAGGAATTAACCTGAAACTGCAGGAGTGTAAACAATATAATATAAGTCATATATATCCGCGAAGATTTTTTCCCGAAACCCCATAGGGGACCGTCAAAAAATTGAAAAAGCACGAATATTTTTTGGATAAACCTATAAAAACTAATGCAGCAAAAGCGTTCAAACTCGAGATTATTAATAAGGGGCTTATTGTAATATACTGTGTTCATTTTTATAAGGATAGCATGTATACTCGTAGAGAAATTAAGGTTTTTATAAAACAGTCCCAAATTTCGCCAAGTTTTTTGCTTATTATTTGCAGCGTTCTTAATATAAAAAAAGTTCCTTTCAGAAAATATGACAAACGACATTGTACACAATACCCTTCAATCAGAATGAAAAAATAATAAAAAATGTATGAAAAATGAGCAGGTTTACTAAATAATGATTCACTGCGCATGCCCGAACGTAATCAAAATATAATTTGCATAATGTGTTAGCTAAATGTATAGAGCAACTTTTGTGAAAGTCTCAAAAACATCGTTTGAAAAGTCTGATAATAATCGTTCATAGAATAAGCTTAAAATCCGTTATTCCCAAAAGGAAGCAAAAAGATGAGGGGCTGTATCCAAATGCAGTAGAGCGTGCAATATTCCGTATGCTATATTGGCACTAATCAAGGAATATATGGATATAACCCCTCATCTTTTTGCTTCATTTTAGGAACAACGGATTTTGAGCTTATTTTATAAACGATTATTATCAGACTTTTCAAACTATGTTTTTGAGACTTTTACAAAAGTTGCTCTATGCATTTAACTAACAAATTATGCACATTATATTTTGATTGGATTCCCGCATGCGCAGTGAAACATTTTTTTGTAAACCTGCTCATTTTTAATCCAATTTTTATTATTTTTTCATTCTGATTGAAGGGTATTGTGTACAATGTCGTTTGTCATATTTTCTGAAAAGAACTTTTTTTTATATTAAGAACGCTGCAAATAATAAGCAAAAAAACTTGGCGAAATTTGGGACTGTTTTATAAAAACCTTAATTTCTCTACGAGTATACATGCTATCTTTATAAAAATGAACACAGTATATTACAATAAGCCCCTTATTAATAATCTCGAGTTTGAACGCTTTTGCTGCATTAGGTTTTACAGGGTTATCCGAAAGATATTCGTTCTTTTTCAATTTGTTAACGGTCCCCTATGGGGTTTCGAGTAAAAATCTTTATGGAAATATATGACCTATCTATACTGTTTATGCATCTGCAGTTTTAGGTTAATTCCTTATGTATTTTTCTAGATATTTAACAAAACGTCTAAAATCGCAAGTGGTCGGTCACCTTTGGCCATATAGTGTATGTTAGGTTGCGTACTTTCGATTAGTAACCTTCGACCGAGTGAAAAGGGGAATTTATCCTTTGAAAAGCCCAGTTGTAGAGGAAAATCGATATACACTTGTGCCAATATACCTGGATACTCTTTTATAAAAGTACTCTAAATGTGCGAGGGAGTTTTGGTTGTGATCGCATAGATTTGTCTTTTAACACTGAGGGTGAATGAGAAATTTATTTTATCTTACTTTAACTTTCATATAGTACGAATCAATCTCCAGAATTGTTTGTGATAGGTATTTTGCAAAGATATGTTAATTAATTACTTTGTTTTGTAGTATATACACGATGTCCTTGAACTCATAGGCCAAACTCTAATGGAAGGTAAAGTACACATAATCAAGCAATTAGCGGAGTCGTAAATGAGTTGGCGGAAAACCAGAAATACCAAGGAAATGAAAACAATCACTTTACTGACATAACAATTACAGTAAGTGCTCAAATGTGCCACCTATAACATCTATACAGGCCTGGCACCGTCTAACAAGTGATTATAGTACTCTTTCGAAAATTTTAGGTGTTTGACGAAAGTGCAACAGCGACTGAAAGTCTTACAATGAGGTCCTCATCAGAGTCAATTGGTGGCTCCTAGATGAGACGCATGGAATCTTTGAAAGAGTACGCCAATTGCTTGCTCGACGTTGCCAGGGTTGTATCGATATTATCAGTGGTACATTTGAGCACTTACTGTAATTGTTATGTCAATAAAACGCTCGTTTTCGTTTGGTTTCTCCATCAGGTTGCTCTCTAATTCTTCTAAATATACTCGGATTGTCTTATCTTATTGTCTTTGGGCAAATCAATTGCTGTGAATTTTATTGATGTTACGATATTTCATATACACCTCATCAGAGTCCTCATCAGAGTCAATTGGTGGCTCCTAGATGAGACGCATGGAATCTTTGAAAGAGTACGCCAGTTGCTTGCTCGACGTTGCCAGGGTTGTATCGATATTATCAGTGGTACATTTGAGCACTTACTGTAATTGTTATGTCAATAAAACGCTCGTTTTCGTTTGCTTTCTCCATCAGGTTGCTCTCTAATTCTTCTAAATATACTCGGATTGTCTTATCTTATTTTCTTTGGGCAAATCAATTGCTGTGAATTTTATTGATGTTACGATATTTCATATACACTGGTGAGATTTATGTCAACCACTGAAGTGGAATACAACATGTTTCTTCAGGAGTATAGAATAAGAAGCCTTTATAGTTTGTTTGCAGGGATGCACGAAGGAGTTTAATTACATTATGATCCATGGGGGAAAAATCGTTTGTGTTGCATTTTAATGACGCTATGATTCTTTAAAGGAGCGTGGACCTTTATTTCAGCAAAAATCGACCCCAAAATAGACATTTCTTTTTGTGTGTATTATTATTCTCCAATTTGTATTACGTCATTCATGGCAAACCGCATGCAGATGCGATTATTTTATGCAAAATTACAATTGTTTTAATTTTGTTCACAAACACTTTTTGGGCCTTTTACTATACTACTTTAAATCTGTTTTTCTCAATACTGATGTTATAGCTTTTTTTGTTAATTTTTGAAATGCTTCTTGAATCCTGTTTGCACAGGAACGGGCATATGCTGTATGATCGCCCTTGTAGTTTATGCAGCGTTCAGAGTTTTCACATGAATAACCATCATGGCCATCTTCTGCACAATGGGCATAGGTAATGGAACCACGACAGGTTGTTGTTGTTTGGCCATAACGCTGGCATTTAAAGCAACGGAGGGGAATAGGAGGAATATAAGGACGGGCAGAACAGTTCAAATAAGCAGCTTTAATTCTTGTTGGTAAATTAGGGCTATTGAAAGTCAGCATGACGTGTTTCATAGGAAGCACGTCATGAAACTGATCAGGAAGAATCCTGATATTGCTTAAAAAGGAACTGTGTAAGCATTTTAAAATTCGACTTCGTTAAGACAATTAAATTTGATTTTTAACTTATTATAAGGCAAAATTTTAATGACAATTTATATGGAATTCAGAAAAATATCTCTAAAATATTAACTATTTACGTGATGAAAAAAATCGATACGCAGATTTTTTTGTAATAGAATTTACATTATACATATCCAAAATCGAGAAAATACCTAAAAAATTAAGACGCAAGGAGCACTTTAAAATTTCGTTTTAAAATTTATTTTTGTAAAAAGATCTTAAAATCATAATAAGATTGGAAATTTCTTTTAAGGTGTTCTATATACTTATCGAGAAATGTATATTTGCACTAAATTTCAAATCTAAATTTCACTCTATTATGAAAATTAAAGGAAATTTTTTTAAACATCCACCGCCGACTTAAACACAATTCAATTTAAAAGAATCCGTAAGGTGCACTGCAACATCTATTCATTAGATTATGGAGTTTATCGCATTTATCGTTCATAGACAGAAGCGTACAAAGGAGTTCGTTCTCAGAACTGACTATAATCGCTCATTGCTGGAAGTGCGTTCCTCTGTGGCATGCATTTTTAAACTATTCTAATTTTGAGAGTATTACGCGAAAAAAAAAAAAAAAAAAAAAAAAAAGTTATGTAACGTTACTCCAAAAAATTTGTGGAAGCCTTGCTGCCTCCATTTTATGGAAATAATTTAACCTATATAATTAGTATTACGTTACACTATTGCGTAATATTGCACCGGTTATATCAGTTTAAATTACACAGTAATATAAGCTAAGCTGACGGTGGATGATAAAAAAAAAAAATTCGTTTAATTTTCATCATAGAGATTCTGGAAATATACATTTCACTGTAAGTATATAGATATTTCCAATCTTTTTATAATTTTAAGATTAAAAAAAAATTAAATTCTAAAACTAAATTTTAAAAAGCTCCATGCGTCTTAATTTTTGAGATATTTCCTCGATTTTGCATTTTAATCACTTAAAACTCCATTACAAACAAATCTGTATATCGATTTTTTAATCCATTTAATGGGTAAATTTTTAGAGACTTTTTTCCCAGAGATTTAGAGATTTGTTTTAGATATTTTGATTCCATATCGATTTTTTATCAAAATTTTGCATTTTGATGAATTAAAAATCAAATTTTATTATCTTGATGAAGTCGAATTTTAAAATGCAAAACACAGTTTTTTCTTAAGCAATATCAGGATTCCTCCTTATCAATTTCATAAATTTTGATCAAAAATTAACACACGTGGAGCATTTTAAAAATCTAAAACCGTTGAAAAATCAATTTTGAGAAAAACAGATTTAAAGTATGTTAACCCTTTATCTACTGACGGTACTTATAAGTAACATTAAAAGAACTTGTTATAAAAGTCATTCAATACATTGATTAGTAGTAATACAGTTTAGAATGAGTTATAGATGCGTTACTTTATCTTATTCGGAAAGCATTATGGGTTACACAAAACAGAAATATTTTTAAAAGGATGATTTCTTTTGCATCTTTTCAGCTATAAAGGCTTCTTATTCTATAGGGGATTTTTCAATTCGGAAATATTTCTATATTTCTATTGTAAGAACATTGTATTTGTACGTTTCCTGATTCTACAAAATAGTAATAAAAATATTTAAAATAAAAGATTTGAGTGGGATTATAAATAGTGCACAAAATCCCTATAAATTCAAATTTAATGAATCCTTCTAAATCCTTCAATCCTTTTAATATCCTTTTAAAATTTCTTAAATGATTATGTAAATCTTCTAATGTAGCTTCAAAAATTCACGAAAGCTGCTTTAGAAGATAAAATGTTTATGAATTCATAATTCAGTAATAAAGAGTTAAAGGGCCGAAAGATTGTTTGCGTACAAAATTTAAACGCTTGTAACTTTGCGAAAAATAATCAAATCTCTATGCGGTTTTTCGTAAATAGCTTAGAACAAACTGGAGAATAATGATATGAACAAAAATAATTTTTGATTCTTGGGTTGATTTTTGCTCAAATGAAGGTACACGGTCCCCTTAAATTACTCCACAAAATTGGTGTCGCAGTGAAAACTATACGACATCGTTTGTTAATTAATTTCAAAATAATTACACAAAACAGCACAACCCAGTGTGAATCAAAAACAAATAATTAATAGTATTTTGCTAAATATTGCTTTACGAAATAATAAAGAAAATTAATTTGGGAAAATTCTTAACAGCATGTATATATTAAAATTCATAATTTATAATGAGTATAAAAACAAATACATATATGTTTATTGGTATCATTTTGTTTGTAAAAATATTAGGATTACGAATATCGAATGTATTTTAAAATATGGCCAATAATTAAAAATTTTAGAAATTGTATATGTATGTAAATAGTGTGATAAAAACTCACATATACGTCAGACAAAAATAAGGCAATAAAATGCACATGGACGCCAGATCAAGACAAGTGATGAATAGCATTAGTCACAATTATTTACGACGCCCTTAACAAAAAAATTATGACTAAAAAGGCGAAAATTTATTGGTCCTCAACGTGTGCGGTAATGTATCCGACGCTACATGTGACGCCATGACCCCTTGAGCACCACGAAAAATTAGCTATGCGATGGGCAAGCGAGAAGACGCCAAAAAAAGGGGATGAGAAAACGAATCATATTCAAGTGATACAGTGTACCAATAAAAATGAAGCTTCAAGCAACGATTGAAAAAAATCATATTGTATAAACGAAACCCTCCCACGTCTGATTTTTGAGGAAGATTTTTTTAAGAAAAGAGAATTTAATTCCACTTTTGCTCTCTCTTCCTAAGGATACTTCAGTACTAGTCGTGCGACATTGAAGAAATATGTTGGACTGCAGAAGTCAAGGAGTCAGTGAATCTTGACCACACCTATCTCGTGATGATTCCTCCACTCTAAATCAATGAAGACGAAGTTCATTTTAAGAGTATAGTGATAATGAGAAGGCCTCATGAATCTAAAACTGCAGAAGGCAGAAGCACCAATAGAAGAAATTCGCCGATTGCAAAATGCTCTGATGGAAAGAGGGAAAATATTCCTGAAAGCTGGATACATCTATGAGAGTCGATCAACATTTATAAGTGAGTGACGATATTCCATAGACCTTAAGAGGCTGTGACTAAAAGTTAAACCGAAGACGCTCTGACATCGGAAGAAGATACGTTCCAGGTATCACTATGACGTGAACTGATAAGCCCAAGAGACTATCAAATTTTGAGGTGCTACAACGAAGTGACATTACAAAAAAAAACTGTGATTTTGTGGACTAATAAAATGTGCATATGGACTAAAAGGATTGCCAAGGATGAGTCCCCACTCCATTTGACTGAGGTATATTGTGAGAATTAATTTTGATATTTTAATATTTGGCCATTATCATTATCATTATTATTATTATTTTATACTTTATATTGTGGGAATTTATCTATTTCATTGGCTATTATGTTGTATACATAATTCTATAACAGATATAACTAATTATCTTTACTAATTATTAGAAGAATCATAATCATAAGATATGGTGATATTGTAGTTTCTTAATATTTTGGCTAATTATTTTAGCCCATCCCTTTTGTGCTGTGATAGTTTTAGGTTAGAAATATTTTGAAACAAAAATTCACAAAATGAAATTTATAAGAGTAGTCGTATGAGATTTAATGAAATGTGATATGAGATTGTTATAAAGAAATAAAATGATGATAATTGAATTAAGAAATTTAAGCGATTGAAAATAAAAATTGTTATATATGTATATTTTTCTGTCGTTTCTTTGAATTATTTTCTTATTCTTTTCTTTCAGATGATAATTAAATTTATGTGCTTTAAGAATTAAAAATTTAGCAAACATTAAATTGGAGATTTATCAGAGCAACCTACCAGTTCTAAATTTGCATTTCATGACGGTAAATAAGTCGTTCTTGAGTTATTGACAGCCTTGTTTTATTCAAAAGCGTTTCTCCCTCTATTTTATTCATTATTATTATCCCCTAAGATCTGTTCACAACGCGGATCGGGATAATGCTTTCTATTTGTGTAGTAACTATTATATTGTCACGTGACCTTGTGTGTCGGTGCAGATCGTCACCACAATTGGAGGCAGCATGCCTCCAATTTTATGAAGTTTTTTGGAGTAATCATACAGATATATATATATAGATAGATATATTTACAGTCCGATGTGAATAAATTTCATATATTATGTACAGGGCTTAATGAAAGAATTTACTCACATTACCACATATGGATGGAAATTGTTGAAAATGGATCCTTACTGCATTAACTGCATTATGTGTTTTTAAATCACTTATATCTGGCATCTCATTTCATTGTATGAAAAAATAAAATATCTCAATAATATTCTACTAGCTCTGGAAAGTGTTTCATAATTTATGCTTGCTACATAAGTTTCATTCTTGTACCTCACTGTAATAGAAAAAACACCATGTCATGGATTTATGATATTCTTTAGAATGAGATTGTTCTAAACAAAAATTATTAATGAGCATTTACATGTTTTTCATTTCAAGTTGTTTTCAAAAAAGTATATTTTCATCTTTGTTTGCATAGGTGCATGACGCATACAAATGCGTATGTTTTGACATTATCTTCTAGTTAATGTAAAATAATTTAAATCCTAAATTTTGTTAGTGATCTTTATATCGCAATATCAGGGTACTTTTCCGTTATTTGTTATCATCCCTTATTATAACTTTTAATGACTCATGATTGTTAATTAATAAATATTTTTCTTTAGCTTAAAACTATTTTTTTTAATGAGACTTTATATTTATTCTACTTTCAGATGCTGCCAAAAAGTATTTTTCCTTTAGTAAATAAATATTTTACATCATTTTACATCATCTTCAAATTAATGGAGGGGGGGGATTAAATTCTAAAATTTGTTTGGGATTTTTTAATATAAATTATGACTACTCACGATTCTCAGTTGATAAATGGTTCTCTTTAGCGGAAAAGTGAATTTCTAATTTGCATTTTTATGTATTTCACCTTTAGATGTTGGCAAAATAATATATATTTTTTTAAGTTCATCTTCGCAAATAAATGACACGCTCATATGAACATGTTGTTACATCATCTTCTTATTAATGCTATCGGTCAGTGAGATCTATAATTCCCCTCCCTAATGTTAAACGCATGTGCATGGGATGTATTCGTATTTTTAAAATATATCTTCAGGAAATTGATATTTTAAACTTCTTTTCTCTTTCTGTCTTATGTTCTTTTTACTTGTCAAAATATTTCTAAAATATGTACTTAATTTTATATGCAGTGTTAAAGTGTTACTCAAATTTCACAAATATTTTAACACATAAATTTCTAAATCAAGTATATATTTTAGAAGAGGCCGCATAGCTAAAACCTTTCAAGGGCGGTAGTCATACGGTGTGTCCACCTAATTTGAATTCCAAAGTGACAAATGGCACCAAAAATATTTTAATAAAATTTTACCTTTATAATGAAAGTTTAGAAAAACAAGGTTTTCTTGTCTACGAAATTCGTTTTTAAAATTCTAGTGTCAGTCAAACATTTCATCATTTTATGAACAGAATTTTTCTGCGCCTGAAAGAGTTAATAGTCAGCGTGTCGCGCTGCTACTCTGAAGGTCCACAATTCGATTTCGGGCTAGATTTTAACGCCACTGGTCGGTCGCCACTGGTGGAGTAGTTTTAAATTTTTCGACTTAAAGAAAAAAGGTGACAACCTTCAAGAACAGTACACTAAAAATAGAAGTTAAAAATATTTATTTCCTGAAGAATACATTTAAAAAATGCAAATGCATACCACGGCCATAGGTTTAACATTAGCGAAGGGGATTTGAGATCTCACTGACCAACACCCTTAATGTGAAATTTTTTAAATCCTAAATCTTTTATTGAATATTTTAACATAAATTATAATGACTCATGATTCTTTATTGATAATTGCGGATCTTATTATTTTTAAAATACAAGTATAGTTCGCAAGTAACTTTAAAGGTTTGGCTATAAAGAAAAAATAACTATTTTTATCATCTATATAATTAATAAAATTAATTGTGTTTTAAATTGGAATATATAGAAATGCATTTGCCATTTTTACAATTCCAAATCCTCAATACCTCACCGTCATGCATAAACTTTTCCGATATGCGTTTAAAATCGAAAAATGAAAATGGGTTAAAGAAATATTGATCAAGGTTGTTTGCAAATGCATTACTTTTGTTTTATTCATGTATTTTGTACGCATATTTTTATCAGCCACCATTCAAGTCGAGTTTGAATATATTATTGATCTGAAACCGAAAAATCGTTTTGGAAGCATTTCTTTCTTTGCAAATATAAAACGCGGAATACAATACTTGTATGTATTTATTTTATTTGTTTACGACTATCATTTTTTACTCTTTCGCTGAAAGACATTTTCTGTCATTTTGATTTTATTGGTTTTCTTGAATTAATTTAAAAAGAATAATTGCTTACAGAATTTATTCATTGACGTATAATAGAACTTTTGTGCTTTACATTACTTATGAATGCATAATTTACTTGAGAATTTTAATTGTTTATGTGTAAGAATGCAAAATAATATTAAGGGCACTTGGGAGTCCCTGTACCTACCTTGTTAAATTAATGTGCAGTCGTGAAAAAAAAAGTAAACAACCCTACTATCTCCGCAACTAATTATAATAGAAACAATTTACAGGTACCAAACGATTGGAAATGAAGTCTACTTATAAATGATGTATATAAAATTTGCTTAAAGGGCCATCTACAAATCAAAACCAGACCAAACCTTTTTTTTTCTAAACCTTCACTGCACGACGTGCCATATATGGCACATACCTAAAAACCTTATAATTTTCATTATGTGCCATGAATTTGGCTAATATGATCACTGTAACTGATCAAGAACAATCCAAAGCATGTAATAAAATTTATTTTGCCCATGTCAAACGGCTGCATTATACAAAAAATTAGAATTTGTTCTTCGGAAAAAAAATAATTCAATCAAGCTATTAAGGTAAGATTTACTTTGATTATTTTTACTGAATATTTAAAAAATATTAATATAATAATTGTTGTAGAGTGTTAAGCAGATTAATTTAAAAATAAATTAATTAATTTAAGTTCATTTAGTTTCAAAATATAGCAATACAATATTTTAAAACACTAAATGTGTACATATATGGTAGACACCATAAAATATCAAGTTTTAGCTGAAATTTTGAAATTTAAATTTGTTTACTATTTTTCCCATTATTAGACCGATATATAGATTTCAAATAAAAAATTTCATAAAAATAGAAAAATTCGTCCAGTGAAGGGTTAAAGCAACACCCAATTTTGACAATATATTTTAAATCTACGGTTCAAACTATGCCTAGAAAGGAAATTTCAAGTCATTTGGAGGATAAGTTTTTGAATTATAAGCATTCAAAATTTAGATCTTCTAATGTTCATATTTTTATTAATATCTCCTGAAATTGTAATCCTTACGTGGTAATTTTTTTAATAATTATAGCACTAAAAAACCCAAACATAAATTCATTGACTTTGAAATAAAAAAAAAATCATAGTATTAATTACGCACTATGAAATTAATATTCGAAAAAAAAATTGAATTGCAACCTACAATTTTTTAATAGATTTATATTTATTATGTTCTGCTTTATGCAAATTATCAATTTAAAATTTTTCTTCCAATTAGTTTTCGAAATATGAGTAAACAACGTCAAAATGATGTTTTAAGTGGCATTCTATGAGGTCTTCAAAAGCAGAATTTGAAAAAAAATATATATTTTACTCATTTTAATGAAACATTTGGGATGGCAATAGTCGAAACACATTAAGCGAGTGAGATGTTCATATAGGGAAGAAATAATACATTAATAGAAGTAACATAATCATTCAGTAGCATTTCAGCAATCGAGTACCGAACTTCAATTTGGAAGCCCCTAAAATAGGCTCATTTTAAAATAATTAATTTCTCGGAAACTAAACATACAAATTTCATATACATTTGGATTTAGGATAATTGAAGGGTATATAATCTAGTTATGGTGTCAAACTTGTGTATTGCTATTGAAAAAAAAAAAAAATGGGTTCGTTTTGATAGGTAGATTGTATATTATTTGCACGACTGTATAGTGTATATTATTTCGCAAAGAAATAGCTCACACCCAACAGATCTCGAGCTTGTCGGAGGACTATCTTCTACTGTGCGTGATACTGCTTCTTCCACAGCACGAAATCTGCGATGTCTTTCAGTACCCGTATCACGCCTCGAAGCATAAAATGATCCACTCGCGCACAACTCCCGATGAAGATGCTCAAATATTAGGAGATCCAGCAAATTCCTACCCTCACTGTAAAAAAAAACGGACTAAAATACGGAAATACTACTGGCATTCCAGACGCCAGTACTATTTCCGTATTTTAACGGAACTTTTTCCCAATAAATTACAGAAAATTTTCCGTTAAATTCCAAAAAAGCAGAAAAATTTCTGTAATTTATCGGGAAAAGGTTCCGTTAAAATATGGAAATAGTACTGGCGTCTAGATTGCCAGTAGTATTTCCGTATTTTAGTCCGTTTTTTTTTTTTTTTTTTTTTTTTTTTTTTTTTTTTTTTTTTTTTTTTACAATGTAGAATCGTTTCATGTACATGCTTTGAGGAACCGCTCTATTTCCTTGTGACGCCCCATACATGAAATGCATGTCTGCAAGCTCCGCATTGGTGTAACGATGCAAGTTGCTCAAAATCCGAGCGGAAAATGACGATTCAAGTCAGCGAAGCGCTTTCATCCGCCTAACTCAACAGCGCCCTCAACTGCCTCAACGCTGCATTTCCGCGCCCTCATTTCTACACGAAGTCTACTTATTTAGGTCCCTTCTACCTGATTTTACATTTTTGACACATAGTTCTGAACCACTCTGTATATCAAAAATTAAATAGATCAAAAATTATAGATCATGAAAAATTATGCGGATTAGTTATCGGGATCAGATGCATTTATTTATTAATTTTTATAATCTAATTTCTAAGTCATAATGTAAGTACGATTTCCTTTAATCATTTAATGCACAAAAGGATATACATTCTTTTGATTAAATATACTGTCAATATAGATTTTGCTCTCTAACAAAACGTATTGAATAATTAGTAGTAAATACCTATCTTATTAAAGATTTCAGCATATACCATATTTGAATAGAATACTGAAAATCTGGAATCAGAATTTAAATTAATTTGAAAAATATTCAAAATACAGAAATTAATATACTGGAAAAATTATTTTTAAAATCAACATTTAATAGATAATAACGCCACTGCAACAGATAATAGCATAGAACATTAAGTTAATGAAGTATTTTAAAGGAGTCTTATAAGATAATAGGACAAAGGAAACATATTATTAAGTAATAAAATTTATTCTTTAATATATATAATGATTTTCAATTAATTTTTATGTTTGGTAAAATAAATTGCATAACATTATTCTATTAAGTGTACGAAAAAGTAATTCTTAGTTAATGATACTTTAATGTTTAAAAACAGCGTTATTCCTAATTCAAATGTTGTCTTATTCCTAACTTTAAAAAGCAAATCGATGAAAAATGTTTGCCACACTGTAAAAAAAAATCTGTAAAGTTACTAACATATTTCTCGGAAACTGGGATTCCAGGAACTATTTATGTAACGGCAACAGCAAAAATATCTGTAACAGCATCTGTTACAGGAATTTTTCTTGTTGCCGTTACATAAAAAGTTCCTGGAATCTCAGTTTCCTAGAAAAATTTTAGTAACTTTACAATTTTTTTTTACAGTGCAGATACACACCAATTTGGAAATATTAAATAAGAATAAAATATAAAGAAGCTTAAAAAATAACGATAAAGTACAAATTACTTCTGAAGAAATTACGAAATTAGATTTCAGCAACAGCTTTAATCAAACAGCTTATTTTAACGAAATATTAGTCAAAAGCCTTTTAAAAAACTTTTCGTGTAATATCCCATTCATTGTTGCGTGTTTTGTACGTGCATAGAAAAAGGGATGTTAAAATAGAAATAATATTTATGATGGTATTCAACCTAAAGGTATAATGGAAATTCAGTACGCAATATCAGATGTGGGCAAAACATCCTATTCAATGATAACTCATTCGTCGTTACTACATACATATACGTTACCTACATATTAGCGAAATTCATTCTGCGATGTCAGAAGTGAAAAAAAGTCCTTTCCAATTTGTGTTCGGATAATCGGAGCTCTACTGTAATTAAATCCAATGTTCCAGATATCATCTTTTATAAATGTCTCACAAACATTTCTTAATTAATGAAAATGTTAATTACATTTTTTTGCTTAAAATATCTGTATATCTTATTCTTGTGGTTTAAGGTATTCGTGTGGGTACATAACAGTTTTGCTTTTCTTTTTAAACAGCAGGGATCCTGATCTCAAAAAGGCCGATATCATCTATCGGTAAAAATGACTGTAATAAAAAACGGGCACACTCGTTCACAGACTATTTTTTTTTAAAACTATGATTGCGTTAAGAGACAAGCTTTCATTGATTTTTTTTTCTTGTAGTATAGATCCTGACAACGAAACTCGTGAAAATAAAACTTAATGCAAACATTCTGGTATAAGCACTTTAGTTGACGGCTGCTGGAAATATTTTTGTTTGTTTGTTTGTTTGTTTTCGGTGATTTCAGGAGAACAAATTTCGTCATCCAACTAACTATTCTTTTTACCTTTTCTTCATTTTTCATAAAGGGATTTCAGATACAACTAAAAAATTTCATTTTAGCAGTGAAATATATAGTATTTTACTTTAATCTTTTCACTTAGGACCATGCAAAGAACAGGTGTAATGCTCGTATATACACTATAAAAAAATCTGTAAAGTTACTAATGTTTTTCTAGGAAACTGGGATTCCTAGAACATTTTATGTAACGGCAACAACAAAAATTCCTGTAACAGACGCTGTTACAGGAGTTTTTGTTGTTATCGTTACATAAAAAGTTTTAGGAATCCCAGTTTCCTAGAAAAACATCAGTAACTTCACAGATTTTTTTTTTTTTTTTTTTTTTTTTTTTTACAGTGTAATAAAACCTGTGAAATTGCCGACGTAAGGTAGTAGAAAAATTCCGTTTTAAACAGCTTTCAGACTAAACAGACATAATTTTGTAGTATTTTTTCCGGCATGACTGTGAAATCCTTCCGTTGTCAAAATCAATTATGGAGAGGTTTCGTTTTCGCAAGTTTTGCAATAGATAATATACTCATGCGCGTGTATTTGTTGCTCTTTTTCACTTGCAAATTATTTCCAGTAAAATAACATTATCTAATATCAAGTATATAATTTTCCGTTTAATATTTTTATGTTTAAAAAAATATATTTGATTTCAAAATAGCTTTAGTTTAGCATTTTTATCAAACTTAATTTAAAGAAAATTTCTCGGTTTTATAAAAATATTTTCAACGTTTTATTCAATATCTTTGTACTGTAACAATGATGTTCTTTAAAGTATATATTCCAGAAAAAAAAAGAGACGTTTCGTTTTTTGTTTTATTCATGTTAATAAATCTTACCCTCCGGATAGATGCGGGAGAAGATCATAAATATTTCCATAAAACCTCACTTATTCACCAGATAACTGTGAATTAATGTATCAAGTTTAAAAGCATAAAATGTATGGTATATTTCGAGGGTTATAATCTTATTTATTGTTACTGATTTCATTATTACGGATGTCAGTTCCATTTTTCTGATCTCTGTTCGTGTAGGTAGCATTATGGTGAATTATAATTTCTGTACACTTAAAAAAAAATTGTTTCCTGTTTTGGGAAAGTAACCGTAATTTAGAACTTTTTTTTTAGAAAGCTTTTCGCTTATTCCACCCTTTTAAATTTCGAATTTTTTTCTACTGTTCTTAGAGATCATTTACATCTTATAATTATCTACCATGACAATTTTCAAGTTTTTATCTTTAACAATACCATAGAAATCGAAATTTAGAACATTTTTAGAACGCTTTTCACGCATTTTCACCTTTTTTAAATTTGGAATTTTTTACAAAGCATGAGAGCATTTAGATTTTATAATGGACGGCATTCCTCTGACGTCACAATTGGTAAAATGGCGATTTTTATAGCCTCGAACCGAAAGAAAGAATATGGTCCATTTCTTTATGTATTATTATCTGGAAACAAATGCTAAACTATTTATATTCTTTTAAGTGCAAACGAAATTTTCTGTAATCGTCTGCATGCGGTAAGTACAATGAGCAGTATTCCTGTGACGTCACAATTGGTAAAATGGAGGTTTTTATAGTCTCGAACAAAAAGGAAGAATAGGGTCATATGCCCGCAAACGAAAATATACATTAAACTCTTCCAAATTACCCGCGATTTCGAAAAGCATTTACTTATCTTTAGATATCTCAGTAACCAATATATTTTCCAGATTTAAAGAAGTATTTATTGAAAAGAAAATTCTTTTGTTTTCAAATATTTTCGGAAACATTTCCAAGTAGGTTTTATAATGACAAATTTTCTGAACACGGAATTTAGGTTATTCGAATACTATCAATTCTCATGTAAACAGTTCCATGTACAACAAAAATGTTTTACAGACAAACATCATAAATTAAAACAACATTAACATTAACATTAACATTATTTTGTCATTCTCGCATGTTTGAATTCAGTTACGCAGCTCAAAATGTGTAATCAAGAATTGATAACATCTTAAAAACCGATATTCCCATTTTTGAAAAAACTTTTTAATAAACCATAAAACGTACTAGGAAACGTTTCCAAAAATCAGTGATAGGAAAAGAAGCACATTTTACAGACAAGCATGATAAATTAACAGCATTAACATTAACAATAAACTGTAGGACCGTTACGTCTTAAAATGTTGTTGTAATCTCGAACTTTAATATTTACACAAAGAAGTTTACTTAAAGATGTAAAGACATATAAGATAAAACTTTTAAAACTTTTAAAAATGAAAAAAGTTAAAAAGCAAAAATCTTAAAACCAACACGTTTCAACTACACTGTAGTCATCTTCAGGATTACTCCTTAAAAGTATTATCTCTTTTACCCATAGTTACTCTCTCTTGTAAAAGTGTTATCTTATATGTCTTATCTACGTCTTTCAATAAACTTCTTTGCGTATGTATCAAAATTCAAGATTAAAATAAAGATTAACATTAAAATTCCTATTATTCTGTTATTCCTTCTGATAGAAATTCAGTTTAATATATGAAAACATTTAATTGAGAATTGACAACATCCTAAAAACTATATTCCGGTTTCAAAAAACCTATTATTAAACTATAAACATTTCTTGGAAGCGTTCCGAAAATCAGTAGTAGTAAAATAAACTTTGGTTTTATAAATGCATCTCTTAAATCTTGAAAACCTATTAGTTCCTGAGGTTTCACAAGATAAAGACCGCTTTGAGGAATTGCTGGTAAAATTCAGAAGCTGCTTTTGTATATTTTTGTCCGTAGTTATATTATATTTTCGTAGATTAAGATATATTTGTCTTTTTAACAGTATAGAAGCATTTACAGATTTTGTTTAGTTCCCACCTCTACAATTCTGGCTGCATGTAATCATCATTGTCCTTTATGGCCCATTTCGCAGTATGAAGCATATCAAATGCAGGATGGCGTTATTTAGAATTTTATATTTTGCATTTTTGTGGTTGTGATAGATGAACATTTTAAGGGTATTGTAAATATAATATATATGTAAATATTGTAAATATAATAGAATCATAAAAAAACTATGTTCGCTTTCATGAGATTAACATAAGTTCCCTCTAAGACATTTTTTTTGGAAAAGATGATTATTATTATTTTCTTTTCCTTTCTTTTATGCTATTTGTGATTTTACTGTTAGTACTCTAGTTGCAGTGAATATTAGCAATCATACGGAAGTTATAAAAGGATGGTAGAGACGTTCAACCCAACATTTCTCCTTTTAATGTAAAACTTGAGAATAAACAAGCATTTTCATTGTAGATATAGCGTGTTTTGAAATGAAATTTAATAACTTTCTCTAGAAAAAAAATTGCTTCTTTAAATAATATAATGTATAAGAAGTTCATATTTAAATTTTTTCCATGCGATTTCTAAATGATTAAAAACAAAGATTACCTGTGTTACTTGTGTCACTTACTTCTGTAAAAGTTCAGCATCTAAAACTACCCATATTTGTGAATTTGTTTTGATGTGTTTAAATTGTTACTAAAATTATAGAAATACGAACTTCAGATAAGATAAACTTTCTCTAATTTTCTTTAATATTTGGTAATTATTCTCTGTTTTACATACGAATATCCATATAAATGAAAAATTAAAGTAATAAGGTGCTTAAGCAATTGTAAAGGAAAAAAAAAAGAAAAAAAGTTGGCATGGTGCACTTTAATTATTGGTTACTTTTGCGCACTAAGGTATTCTGGTATATCACATTGGTTACAGTATATATATATATAAATCCCCCTCATAAACAAAGATTTTGTAATATCAGCTTGCTTTTTTGTGTTTTGTCAATATTTAATAATTTTGCAGTTTCATTTTTCTGTAATTTACTAATATGTAAAATACATAATATAAACTTTAAAAAGTTCACCGTTTCACTTAAAAGGCGACAAAGACAAGAATAACATAGATGTTACATGTTTAAAATATACATTTTATTAAATTCCCTAGTACTTTCGGTCTGCAATCCCGCGACCATCGTCAGGGAATATTTTTATTAATTGCTGTTCCATTCATTCAAATACTTCACTTCGCCTGAAATAGGAGAGTCTATAATCATTAGGGTAGCTGGAAGTAGAAGTAGAAGTGCCTTGAAGTGAACTTTATAGATAAAACTATTTAACTGCCATTCCGTACAGCATTTCGTCTTATGATTTTATTTTATTTACTAATACGTATTTTTTTTTTTAAATGATTAGCTTTGATGACTAATACATTTTTTTTTCAGTATAAGAAAATAAATATTATAAGGAAATTTATAAGTTACTAAAATATACTTTCTTTTATTGTTTCGTAAAGCAAACAGGAAAGATATCTCGCAGTTTGAATATTATATTTGCTTATCGATGAAATTATTTTAAATATTTAAACAAAGTATCAAATTTAATAAGAAAATGAATTATAATTTATACGACGTTTATTGAAAGAAAAAAATATTTAAATTGCACTCTTTGCTATCAAATTTAAAATTTTGCGGTTGAAACTATTATTATGTTGTTTATTTCTCATCCATGCGCGTAGCTAAATAATATTGTTCAATATTTGATTTTTTTTTCAGTGAATCAGTTTTATTACAAACGTTTTGTTTATAAATTTAATGAATAAATATTAAATAACGAGTAATTAAAAAATCATTCAGAATAAATCTGATTATCTTGAAGTTTCAGAATATGAATGAGGTGTAAGAAAAAAAAAATAAGAAAAATATCTATTTCCTTAACAATCTGTATGCATGGATAGGGAAATATAAATCGTTTCACCATTAAAATGTACAAAAATTAACAAGATTTTCTAAAATGATACGCTTTAAAATTTTTTTAGCTTATTAAATTTTTCTGAATATCGCATATTCACAAAATTTAGTATTTTCTCTCTAAAAAAAATTAATGGGCTGAAAAGGAATTAATTTTTTATTACGCATGCTTTTCTTTTGTGCTTGACTACAGAAAAAAATATATCGTTTTGAAAATTGAGTTCTTGAAATCCATTGTTTAAAAGCTTGAATTAGCGAATCAAAACGAAAACATTGTTATTAAAAAATATATTTAAAAATACAAAACAGGAAACTTTTTTAGATTTTAAAAGAAAAAGAATAATGAAGAGAAAAACTTTCTCAAAAGTAAAAATTGTTTTTAATTTTTTTTTAATTTCTTTTATATTTTTTTATCTCAACTTTCTATGTTTATGAATGAGAAAAAAAGAAAAAAAAAGTTTTTTTTTTTTTTTTTCTAGATAAGAGAACTAATAACAAGTGATAAGAACAACATTAATTTTCACAAAGAAAGAGAACAATCTGCCATTTATAAAATTTGTTAAAAGAAGTTATGTTTGTTCTTTTTGTTTGCACGTAATTTTTTTCTTATGAACAAGGTTTTTGTAATATCCACTTCCTTTTTTTTCAATATTTAATAATTTTGCAGTTTCGTCCTTTTATTTTCTTTAATCTACTAATTACGTATTTTAAAAAATATATTAGCCTTCAAGATTAATGTATCTTTCTCTTTTATAATACATGCGAAAAAATTATGTTTTACAAATTTACATAAAATATTTCATCATAGTTTTTAGTGCAAAACTACTATCATCTTTTAAGTACTGTTTTATATATAAAAGTTAATAAAAATATAAACGTTTTCTTATCGTTAAAAATGCACATAGACTACATGAATATGTTACACATAATACTGCGTATTGAAAATCTTAAACTATCGTTACAATTGGATATTTATTTTTTGCTTTTGATCTTATTAATAAGGATGATATAAACTTATCTTAATTTATTTCAAATAAATATGTAAAAAAAAATATGTTGTCAAAAAACAGTGATTGTATATAATGAAAAATTATTTCACTCCAGAGTTGTCATTTCTCTATGAAATTTTCCATTTATTATTTTATAATGCATAGTAATAACATGCGTTTTGAATATTATGATTTTTTTCAATAATGAATTAAATTTAAATATAAAAAAATCATCACATTTAGTCAGTAAATAAACTGTTATTCTTTTGATGTTTCTTTGAAAGAAGCCTTATTATATTTAATTTGCATTTTCTTTTGCAAATATTAAAATTTAAGTGCTTGAAAAACTTAATTATGTGGAATATTTAATTAAATTTTGCATCCTATTAAAAACTTGTAAATATCGCGTATTAACGACATGCAGTCTTTTTGATATAATGATTGATATAACAGGATGATAAATTAATTTTTTAATGCGCCAGAAATATATTCTCGCTCTTGTTTTTATGCGCACATCATTTTTAAAATAAGTTTTTGCAGTCTATTTCTTAAAAAATCAATCGAAAAATTTTTTTAATACAAATTATTCGTAAAAATGTTTTTATTTTCATTTGAAAAGCAAAACCGTGATGATAGAAAAAAAATATTTTATAGATGTCGAAGATTGCTTTTAAAATTTTCATTACATATTTATTTACTTTTGAATTTTTATCTAAATTTTATTTGCTTCATTAATGACAAAAAATAACATTTTTTTTCTTTTTTAAAAAGATTAAAAATCTATTAATAAATGATAAAAATAACAATTTTTCACAAAAAAACAGCCTCCCATTTGCAAAATTTGCAATAAAAAATATGTTTTGTACTTAAAATTTTCTAATAAATAACAAATTATTAACATAAATTTACTTTTTTATGTTTTTCATTCATTTAAAGATTTTGTAATTTCTTTTTTTCTTTCTAAACCTAAAAGGTTTAAGATAGTCTTAAAAAAATATTTGTTATTTTACAATAGGGTGATTTTTTAAACTTTAAAAGTGAAAAAAAAACCTAAATGTTTTTAAAATTTAGCTAATTTTTAAGCACCCTTTTTTTATTGTGAATGTGTTATCTTTTTTTTTTTTGAGATATTTCCTCTTTTCTTCAGATCAGGTTTTTGGTTTTGAAGTTCGTTTTAAGCATTCTTTAAGATTGCGATAGTGCATCGCCATCTATTGATTAAAATTTTAACTATTTTTTGCATTACTCTAAATGAAAAATATGAATAATCTTATAAATATATCACTTATTTCAGATTTTTATTAAATGCAATTAATTAATTATGGAATTTTAAAATTTGGATGTCAGTTTTGAGACAACCCTGTATATGATCTCTAGAACAATAGGTTCCCAATTTTTATTGTTATGCAACTATCATTAAAGGGGTTGGGAACACTTTTAATTATTATTATTTTTTATCTATCTCTTTTTTGTACTTGCTTTACCATAAAATGAAATTGTTAAACAAAATGATTTTCACGACAAAAATGTAATATCATAACTTTATTTTGAAAAAAAAATATTTTTTTTTTGAAAAAATTAAATTTTTTTTTAAAGCGTCTAAATTTTTAATAATTCTACACATTTTTTTTCCGATATTCCCAGGAGTAAATTTAGAAACTAATTTTTCTATACATCCATTAGTTAGCGATGGTAAAAAATTAAACGTTCTTAGCTATGATAAAAGGGAATTCCTTCTTATTTACATTTAAAAAAAAGTTATAATCATTCTACTGGAAGAATTCCTCACTAATTTTGTAGAATATACTTTTTCGATTATAAAAAAATGTATATAATATTATTATTTTGGCACTTTTGTGTTAGCCGGGCGCAGGTGATAAATCAGCAAATATTGTTCTTATCGCCATCATTCGCATTATATTCATTTCACTTGAAATATAAGCTGTTCGTTCATTTTATTTAAAATACATAACTTTAATTTAAAATACACATACTACAATCATTTAAAATACACACCGTTCACGCATGTCAATGAAAATATAGAAAAAGAAAAATAAGAAAACAGAGATAAGAAATAATACCATAAAGCAAAATATTTTATTTCATCTTAAATCATTTTTTTCTGATTTGCATATGCAAAAAATTGTCGTTGGTGGGAAAAAATACTTTTAGCAAGATTTTTACCCATGTAACACAAAAGTATCTACATTTCTTACATATCACTTGAGCTTTAAGCATTTTAAAGGTAGTATAAAATCGAATTGAGAAAAATGAACTTACACTTAAAATACTGCATACATTTAAAATGAAATGTATGCAGTACAAATCCTTTTTACATTAACACATATAAGAACACCTATGAACATTTTTACATATTTATAGTCATCGGATCTGTTTGCAAGGATATACTAGGCGTAAGAGTAAGGTTAAGGTAAGGTAAGCACCCACCCTGGGAACCAGCTTTTTGCTTATGGTTAGGTTTGAACCGCAATCCCAGGGCGGGCTTAAGGGTATATTATGGAATGGATACTTAATTACATTCTAAACCAAATAAATAAATAAATAAAAAATAAAAACAAACATTATCGCCATTTTTCGGTAAGAGATGGGTACCGAGTACCCTTAGTATTTCAAAGTTTTTTGCGACACCTAATATGCAGATATATAGAGGTTTTTGTATACTCTATCCTACGAAGAGAGCGAGTTTTCATACTAAGAATATACACAAAAACAGCAAGGAATTCTAATGTTAATGATCATTCATATTATAAAACAAAATCATGTACGTGAGTAACTCTAACATCCTGTTTATGGTAGCAACACCTGACCAATAAATTTCCCTTTTGCTTCATTTTTTTTTTTTTTTAATACTTTGCACAATATCAATTTATACACCGCCGAATAGAGAGAAAAGTGTGCGTTCAAATTCAATTTGTTTGAAAACTATACCTCATTTTACAGAATTTTTTATGCTTTTAAAAATAATTTTCAACCATGATTTGTTTTTTGATAGGGTTATTCAAAATGAATCATGCGATTTCAAAATGGTATATTTTCATAAATAAATGACACAGGATGATAAGTAAAACATGAATACAAAGGAAAAGTATTAAAGTTTTTTTTTACAAGTGTTAAATAAAACTTAAATTTTTAGTTACATGTATAATGTCAAGGCGAAATGTAAATTCCCGCTAAACACGTTGTAAAATGTCACTAGTAATTGATTGTACAGCAGCATTGTATGAGTTCACATTTGTAAGTAATGGTGCCAGATACACTTTAGCTTAAAAAAAAAAAAAAACGATGAAATGGCTTGTGGTCATATCAGGTGACCTAGACGGCCAGCTGTGTAAAATCAAGTCATCTGGTGCACTGCGACCGATCCAACTGCAAGGTATCCATGTTAAAGAAATGACAAACTTCTGTAACCCAGTGGGGTGGTGTCCCATCTTGTTGGAAAACAAAGTTGGTGAGATCTTCCTTTATCTGGAGAAAAAGCCATATTTCTAACATATCCAAATAGGTACTGCCAGTGACGGGGTTTTCCCGTAAAAAAGAATGATCCATTTATATTTGATACGAATATTGCACAAAAAACGTTGCCTTTCAATGAGTCCCGCTCATGTTCAATCCAGGGATGAGGATTTGTTAAGCCACATATGCGTACATTATGACATTTCACTTTCCCACTCAAATGGAAAGTGGCCTCATCACTGAAAACAAGTTGGGTGCAAATATCACCACCTTCCACAGCCTCCAGCATGTAGAGACAAAAATCCAATCCAAGTTCGTTATCACTAAGGCTGCGTACAGACGCGTATTTTGCCTACTTCTCTAGTTTTCTTGGAAAATCTTTCATTCTGAACCCATCTGCGGTTTATTTACAAAAGAATGAGGGGAATCAACAATGGGTCAGGAGATAAGGAGCTCGACTCTACTTGAAGGAAAGGTTTTCTCTTTTGCCGGACATCAGTCCCTTTCCTGCTAAAGTCGTTAAAAATCAAAGACACCGCGTGGCCACAAAAAACGAAGCCGACACTGATAACAGTTAGAAGGATGGTGCGTGCGCAGCCTAAGCCTCATTGCTTGTAAGTATTGCAATATGGCTTGTAACGGAATTTTGTCCTTAATACTCGCCAAACAGTCGTCTGATGAATGCGCAGCTCGATGCCCTCAAAAAGATCGACTGGCGAAAGCTGTCGATTTCTTTAAGGAAAGTTTTTCCCACTCTTTCAACATTTTTCGCAGATGCCCTCAACAAAATCGACTAATCTAATCTAATCTAATCTAATCGCCCATCCTGGGAACCTGCTTGTGGGTGATTGCTAGGTCAAGCCCCTAGCCCAGGGCGGGATGTTCCTACCACCTTTGCGGCACCGCAACCCAGGGAACGTTAGTTAGTATATCGGTTTGAATATAAACTAAGTATTTTCAGATAATAATTACTAAAATTAGTAACACTTAAGATATGATGCAATTACAGTAGTTACCAGGTTATATGCATGTTTCAGTACAATTTTTGAGATATGACACAATATGATACGATTTACTACAATTACAATAATTACTAAGTTATTTACATTATTTACAACACTTTTCTAAATTATTTTTAACCTCAAAATCACACTACAGGTCACATTGTTCAGGGCGAGCCGAGATCTGACAATAAGTTCAGGTTTGAAAAATAATAGTTACATTTAATATCACCAAAAAAACAAAATTTTTTCCTTTTCTTTTTTAAGATTAATTTATAGAATATTAATTAAAGAATAATGGAATATAAGAAACTGTGCAACAATAAATAAAAATAATAGTTTAAGGGGACAAGGGACCTTAAAATAATTTTTTTTATTTTTTGTAAATTTCACCTTAAATATTATTCAAGGGTACATTATATGCATTATGCCATGCATTTATCACAAAAAATTTAAAAAAAAAAATTATTTTTGAGAAAAAAATGGAATTTTACGCGTCGTCTTAGAAATCTTCGAAATGCCCCCTGCGTCTTCCATATCAATGAAAATCCCCAATACTTTTTATAAAAGTTTGGTTTATATATATAAACAAAATAGAGCATCGAATTTTATATATTTCAATTTAAAGGTAAAAAAAAAAAAAATGAAAATTTTTGAAATTTTTTCGAAAAAATTTCAAAATTTCAAAGTTTTTCAATTTTTTCTTTATTTTTTGTAAATTTCATCCTAAATATTATTTAAAGGTACATTATATGTATTATGGCATGCATTTATCACAAAAAAATGTAAAAAAAAATTTATTTTTGACAAAAAAATGGAATTTTACGCGTCGTCTTGGAAATTTTCGAAATACCCCCTGCACGTCCCATATCAATGAAAATCCCCAATATTTTTTATAAAAGTTTGATTTATATATATAAATAAAATAGAGCATCGAATTTTATATATTTGAATTTAAAGGTAAAAAAAAAAAAAAAATTAAAAATTTTGAAGTTTTTCCGCAAAAATTTCAAAAATTTTCATTTTTTTAAATTTTTTGTAAATTTTATCTAAAATATTATTCAGGGGTACATTATATGCATTATGGCATGCATTTAGCACAAAAAAAATAAAAAATAAATTTATTTTTGAGAAAAAAATGGAATTTTACGCGTCGTCTTAGAAATCTTCGAAATGCCCCCTGCGCATCCCATATCAATGAAAATCCCCAATATTTTTTATAAAAGTCTGTTTTATATATATAAATAAAATAGAGCATCAAGTTTTATATATTTGAATTTTAAAGTTTAAAAAAAATTGAAAAATTGAAAATTTTTGAAATTTTTTCGAAAAAATTTCAAAATTTTAATTTTTTTTTTTTTTTACCTTTAAATTCAAATATTTAAAATTCGATGCTCTATTTTATTTATATATATAAATCAAACTTTTATAAAAAATATTGGGTATTTTCATTGATATGGAGAACGCAGGGGGCATTTCGAAGATTTCTAAGATGACGCGTAAAATTCCATTTTTTCTCAAAAATAATTTTTTTTTTAATTTTTTTTTTTGTGTTAAATGCATGCCATAAGAATAAAATTACATTAGAGTTAATAACGAGAAACATATATTGGATAATTATATTTTGGCGCAAGCTGTCAATTTCTTTAAGGAATGTGTTTCACACTCTTTCAACACTTTTCACAGATATTTATCCCCAACATTACCGACGCGATGCATTTGTCTATCCATATGACAGAGCCTGATTACCAGCGTAGCAAATTTCCACCAATAAACTTTAATAAAAATTATTTGCCTCATTTAGAAGCTTTATTCAATCAAAATTACTGTCATGAATAAGAATTTTTTTTATTAACTTTTACTGGTGGAAGTTTACCCCGTTGGTAATCAAATATTTTCGATCGTTACTCAAAATTGCACTTCCAATCAGAAACCCAACGATAGGAGAAGAACTGAAAGGTGGAATTTCAATGGCCTAAGAGTTAGAATTCCTATGCTATTTGTATATATGCTATTTGTAACATAGTTTTGAGAGAACGAGAGTTACTTAGGGTTGGATTTCGTTAATTTAAGCTTTCTTCTTACATAAAGTTTAACAGAAACTTTTTTCTTGAAGTTGCCTATCTATATTTTTTACGCGAATTTTATACAGCGAATAAAATAAATAATACAGGGTATTTATAAAGTCCAGGACCCATTTTGATGTTTAATAACTCATAAAATAATAAAGATTGATTAAAATTAATAACATAAATGGTTAGATAGACTCAAAAAGTTTCACGACCCTTGTCAATGAACTTTCACGTGTGCCCCCTTCGTCGCACGGAGAATATCAAGTCGATAGTCAATTTCACACCAGGTAGCGGCAAGCATGTCGGCATCCACTGGCTATTGCGGTTGTAATTCTGGCTTTTAAGTCATCAATGTTCGACACTCTCCTCCTGTAAACATTGTCCTTTACAAATCCCCAAAGAAAAATGTCCAGCGGCGTTATATCAGGTGTTCTGGGTGGCCAAGGAATTGGACCTCCTCGCCCAATCCATCTTCCTGGAAAATGGTCATTCAAAGAAGTACGAACGATGGTACCCCAAAGAGGTGGTGTACCATCTTGTTGCAAAATGACATGTGGCTGAAGCTCTTCTAGTTGTGGAAATACGAAGTTTTCCAACATGTCTAAGTATACGACTGATGAGACCGTCTTTTCTGTAAAAAAGAAAGGCCCAATGACTCGGTCGTGCATTAGACCACACCACACATTAATCTTCGGGGAATCCCTTACTGCCTCACGGTATTCATGGGGGTTTTCAGATCTCCATATGCGCACATTATGGCGATTAACAATGCCAGAAACATGAAAGGATGCTTCGTCGGAGAACATTATGCGCTTCAGAAAATCAGCATCATCTTCTATTCTCCTTAGCATATCTGTTGCAAAGGCCATCCTCCTAGGCCTATCGTCCGGTTCCAAAACTTGAACAATTTGAACTTTGTATGCGTGCAGTCTTAATTTTTTCTTAATAACCTTGTACACCGTCGAAATTGACATATCCAATTCTCCTGCCACTGATCTCACAGATCTTCTAGGATTGTGTAAAAATGTCTCTCTGACACGCTCAACATCAAAATCAACTTGTGCAGGGACGTCCGGAACGTTTCTTATCTGCGATATTTCCAGTTTCTAGAAAATTCTTTTCCCACCGCAAGATGCTGCTTTTCGATGGAGAATCTTTTTGGTAAATTCTTATGCAATTTCTCTGTGCTTGCACTATCGATTTTGTTTCTATGAATCACCATAAAATCTGTGCTTTCTCTTGTGGTGTATGCATTCTCCTTAATATCCGCTCGAATAAAACATCACATACAAAAGTAACATAGAACAAACACATCAAAAGTAAACATAACATTGCAATAGTTGCCAAAAACAAAAGAGAGAAAAATGCAATTAATAAGCAGACGATATTTAGAAAAGTACAGATATTTAGACAAATGTCAGACGAACGACTTTTTGAACGCTTGTGGTTTCAACAAGAAAAATAAACACCTGCGCTATCCCGGTCAGACGAGCGATCTATGAAACGTTCCCGCCACACAGAACAGACGACATTATTCGCCGCAACAGAATGATTTCCATTCGATGTTTTCAATAAGCAAAATGGATCTTCTGCATGAAATAAATGATTTTGTAATTTTATATTAGTTATTCAAGAAATTAGAAAAAGAAATATACACAGACGGTACTAGGTTCATCCTATTTTAAGTAATCGGTAGAAAATTAACTTTGCTGTACACAAAATTTTACAAAAAAAAAAAAAAAAAAAAAAAAAAAGAAAGAAAAAGAAAAAAAAAAGAAAGGAAAGAAAATGGAACGGCCACTTTACCAAACTTAACTATATTTGCTTCAAAAATAGCAAAGAAGATAGATTTCCTTTTAACGAGGTTTATCAGATTTGAACCGGTATATCAGATTTGAATCAAATCGAATAATTCTGCATGAAAAACCCATTTATCTACATTAAAGGGTAACTATCCCCGTTACCCCCCCCCCCTTTATATTTAACCAATAAACCTCCCAACCTAATCAAGGTAGTTCCTTCACATAATAAACTGGTGTACTAAATTTGGAGCAAATCGAATAATTCTGCATGAAAAACATATTTATCTAATTTAAAGGGGGCGGGGGGACTAGCCCTCTTTTCCCGATTTATACTTAACTAATGAACCTCCAACTCTAATCAGGGAAGCTCCTTAACATAATAAACCGGTATACCAAATTTGGAGCAAATCGAATAATTCTGCATGAAAAACCCATTTATCTAAATTAAAGGGCAGTCTAGACCCCCCCCCCCCTCTTTTCCAACTTTATAATTAACCAATGAACCCCCAAAACTAATCAGAGGAGAGCTTTATCGGAATGAACGTAGACAAATTTTTTCAAGCAAATCGGATAAATCTGCATAAAAAAAACATTTATCTAAATTAAAGTTGGAATTAGCCCCCCGTTGTCTCCCTTTATACTTAACCAATGAATCCCCAAAACTAATCAGGGAAGCGCCTTATCAGAATGAAACTAGAAAAAAATTGAAGCAAATCGGATATTTCCATCAAGAGTTATCGCGTTACGTACATACGTACGTATGTATATGTACGTATGTACGTAACAGAACCGGCGGGCACATTAGTTCTCAAGCTTTGATAGCCTGTGAACTAAAAATATAAAAAATAAATTACAGTATTTTTAAAACTACATGCTCGCAGTAAATAGAACCGGTACCGGATATGATCACAGAGGCTCTGTTTTGCTGTCTCCTTTCCCATACTGGATTTTCAAAACCAGATATAACTTGTAATGATTTTAATTTCAAAGAATTATTGTTAAGAATTCATTATTATTAAGAAATGCAACATTTGCTGTCTATTTAGGCCCCCGTCACAAAAATCCATTTAATAAAACAGGCTTCTCAAAAATCTTAATTATAAAACAGGCACTTTCACAAAATTATATTCCATAAAAACATGCTATTAATTAATTATTTTAACATTGTTAGGTTTAAAAATCTGTAATTTGTAAAAAAACAAGTTCCCCCGAAACGAAAACTTTAGCATTTACTTTTCGCAAAATGCCTCCTTCGCCCCCTACCCCGCAAAGAAAAACCCCTGCAATTATCCATGAATTTAATTTAGTATACATACTAGGACAAAATAGTATTATTATTAGTAGTATTTGATAAAGATTACATTCAGTTTTTCCTTATAATAATACTTTACTATTTAAATACTTTTCTTATAAAACGTTAACTTGCAACATTAGCATAATTTTAAATGATTTTTTAGGTGCGTTCGTAATTATATAAATACGTAGCACCTATAGTCGTCGTTCAGTCCGTCTGTCCGCATATAACAGAGCAAAAACAAAAGCCTGAAATTTTGAATATATAATTGTTGCAAAAGTTTGTCGAGTCTTTTCAAATTTTATGAAAATCGGATGTATAGTTTAATGACAGGGATAGTCAAAAGTTTTTCGTCAGATTACGGCCAATGGGAAAAAATTATTGCAAGTGCATTTTAATGTTACAGCCTTCCGAATGGTCTGAAATTTTAAATATATAATTTTTGCAAAATCTTGTCGAGTCGTTTCAAATTTTATGTAAATCGGATGTATAGATTAATGACAGAGACAGTCAAAATCTTCCGTTACATTACGGCCAATGGGAAAAAAATTATTGCAAGTGTATTTTAATGATGTTACACACAGTCTTTCGAACAGAATGAAATTTATATGCACTTATAAAATGCACTCAAATATACAATCAGTACAATTCGGTGCAAAAAAAATTTATAAAACTATTTATATTACGAATGCACCTCATTTACCACGTTTGACGAGCAATTTCCAACTTGTTTGTTTATATGAAACAAAATTAATTCATATAATTTACCGATAACTTCCTAATCTTCTTTAGATTTTTCTGATTTTTTTTTTTTTTTTTTGTAAATCAGGGATGTCTTTAACCAAGTTATTATATTTTAATTTTTATCTTTATATAATGTAAGCATGAGGTGTCCAACTATATTGAACACTTTTGTATTTCAAAAATTAGTTAATCTACGTGTATTAAATCCATTTTAAATTCTAGTGAGGAAATTCGGTACGCAACCAGAACCAACAACTTACGAATCACTGATAAAGAAACTTCAAGCCAGCGTCAAAACTTCGGTTCGTCTGGACAACATAGAAGAAACTAAAGACTTGAGCACGCCACCAGCTCCCAGCGAGTTGGGGGAAACGCCGAGCCTCGACGTGCAGCTTTTCGGAATTTTTACCGCAACGATTTGTGGGCGCTCGTCTGAACAGACCAGAAGATTCGTCTGCTCTCAAGAGAGAGCGTCCAAAATGCTGATTTTCAAAATCGCTCGTCTGACATCTGCGGCAGATGTCAGACGAGCGATTTTGAACGATTTGTGGGCGCTCGTCTGAACAGACCAGAAGATTCGTCTGCTCTCAAGAGAGAGCGTCCAAAATGCTGATTTTCAAAATCGCTCGTCTGACATCTGCGGCAGATGTCAGACGAGCGATTTTGAAAATCAGCATTTTGGACGCTCTCTCTTGAGAGCAGACGAATCTTCTGGTCTGTTCAGACGAGCGCCCACAAATCGTTGCGGTAAAAATTCCGAAAAGCTGCACGTCGAGGCTCGGCGTTTCCCCCAACTCGCTGGGAGCTGGTGGCGTGCTCAAGTCTTTTGTTTCTCCTATGTTGTCCAGACGAACCGAAGTTTTGACGCTGGCTTTAAGTTTCTTTATCAGTGATTCGTAAGTTGTTGGTTCTGGTTGCGTATCGAATTTTTTCGCTAGAATTTAAAATGGATTTAATACAAGTAGATTAACTAATTTTTGAAATACAAAAGTGTTCAATATAGTTGGACACCTCATGCTTACATTATATAAAGATAAAAATTAAAATATAATAACTTGGTTAAAGGCATCCCTGATTTACAAAAAAAAAAAAAAAATCAGAAAAATCTAAAGAAGATTAGGAAGTTATCGATAAATTATATGAATTAATTTTGTTTCATATAAATAAACAAGTTGGAAATTGCTCGTCAAACGTGGTAAATGAGGTGCATTCGTAATATAAATAGTTTTATAAATATTTTTTGCACCGAATTGTACTGATTGTATATTTGAGTGCATTTTATAAGTGCATATAAATTTCATTCTGTTCGAAAGACTGTAACATCATTAAAATACACTTGCAATAATTTTTTTCCCATTGGCCGTAATGTAACGGAAGATTTTGACTGTCTCTGTCATTAATCTATACATCCGATTTACATAAAATTTGAAACGACTCGACAAGATTTTGCAAAAATTATATATTTAAAATTTCAGACCATTCGGAAGGCTGTAACATTAAAATGCACTTGCAATAATTTTTTCCCATTGGCCGTAATCTGACGAAAAACTTTTGACTATCCCTGTCATTAAACTATACATCCGATTTTCATAAAATTTGAAAAGACTCGACAAACTTTTGCAACAATTATATATTCAAAATTTCAGGCTATTGTTTTTGCTCTGTTATATGCGAGCAGACGGACTGAACGACGACTATAGGTGCTACGTATTTATATAATTACGAACGCACCTAAAAAATCATTTAAAATTATGCTAATGTTGCAAGTTAACGTTTTATAAGAAAAGTATTTAAATAGTAAAGTATTATTATAAGGAAAAACTGAATGTAATCTTTATCAAATACTACTAATAATAATACTATTTTGTCCTAGTATGTATACTAAATTAAATTCATGGATAATTGCAGGGGGTTTTTCTTTGCGGGGTAGGGAGCGAAGGAGGCATTTTGCGAAAAGTAAATGCTAAAGTTTTCGTTTCGGGGGAACTTGTTTTTTTACAAATTACAGATTTTTAAACCTAACAATGTTAAAATAATTAATTAATAGCATGTTTTTATGGAATATAATTTTGTGAAAGGGCCTGTTTTATAATTACGATTTTTGAGAAGCCTGTTTTATTAAATGGATTTTTGTGACGGGGACCTAAATAGACAGCAAATGTTGCATTTCTTAATAATAATGAATTCTTAATAATAATTCTTTGAAATTAAAATCATTACAAGTTATATGTGGTTTTGAAAATCCAGCATGGGAAAGGAGACAGCAAAACAGAGCCTCTGTGGTCATATCCGGTACCGGTTCTATTTACTGCGAGCATGTAGTTTTAAAAATACTGTAATTTATTTTTTATTTTTTTAGTTCACAGGCTATCAAAGCTTGAGAACTAATGTGCTCTCCGGTTCTGTTACGTACATACATACGTACCTATGTACGTAACGCGATAACTCTTGATGGAAATATCCGATTTGCTTCAATTTTTTTTTTCTAGTTTCATTCTGATAAGGCGCTTCCCTGATTAGTTTTGGGGATTCATTGGTTAAGTATAAAAGGAGACAACGTGGGGCTAATTCCAACTTTAATTTAGATAAATGTTTTTTTTATGCAGATTTATCCGATTTGCTTGAAAAAATTTGTCTACGTTCATTCCGATAAAGCTCTCCTCTGATTAGTTTTGGGGGCTCATTGGTTAATTATAAAGTTGGAAAAGAGGGGGGGGGTCTAGATCCCCTTTAATTTAGATAAATGGGTTTTTCATGCAGAATTATTCGATTTGCTCCAAATTTGGTATACCGGTTTATTATGTTAAGGAGCTTCCCTGATTAGAGTTGGAGGTTCATTAGTTAAGTATAAATCGGGAAGAGAGGGCTAGTCCCCCGCCCCCTTTAAATTAGATAAATATGTTTTTCATGCAGAATTATTCGATTTGCTCCAAATTTAGTACACCAGTTTATTATGGGAAGGAACTACCTTGATTAGGTTGGGAGGTTTATTGGTTAAATATAAAGGGGGGTAACGGGGGATAGTTCCCCTTTAATGTAGATAAATGGGTTTTTCATGCAGAATTATTCGATTTGATTCAAATCTGATATACCGGTTCAAATCTGATAAACCTCGTTAAAAGGAAATCTATCTTCTTTGCTATTTTTGAAGCAAATATAGTTAAGTTTGGTAAAGTGGCCGTTCCAAATTAAATTAAAACAATTTAATTGTTTTAATAATTAAAAAACAATTTAATTGTTTTAATTCCAAATTAAAACCATTAATATATAATTCATTATATATTAATGGTAGTTTCTGCACAATCTCATGAAATACCAAACCGATTTAAAAAATAATGGCGTCAAAATGATGGTGAAAATCCTTGCTCCAACATAGGCTATGTTTTATGTCGGTGCCACTACCCCAAAGGGGCTGCAGGAGAAAAACGTTCTAAATTGCGGTTTTTGCGTGACGGAAGGATAAGATAAATTTCTTTCCTTCCTTATATCCTTTATATTATTTTATAATATTCTTTCCTTTCCTTTTTTTTTTTTTTTTTTGTAAAATTTTGTGTACAGCAAAGTTAATTTTCTACCGATTACTTAAAATAGGATGAACCTAGTACCGTCTGTGTATATTTCTTTTCTCTAATTTCTTGAATAACTAATATAAAATTACAAAATCATTTATTTCATACAGAAGATCCATTTTGCTTATTGAAAACATCGAATGGAAATCATTCTGTTGCGGCGAATAATGTCGTCTGCTCTGTGTGGCGGGAACGTTTCATAGATCGCTCGTCTGACCGGGATAGCGCAGGTGTTTATTTTTCTTGTTGAAACCACAAGCGTTCAAAAAGTCGTTCGTCTGACATTTGTCTTAGACTGGAAAATGAAATTATCTGAAATTAACCACACGCGCAGACGATATTTACAAAAGTAAAGATATTCAAACCTGAAAAGGAACATATATGAGTTATTCCATCAATAAATGCCATAAGTTTGTTTATATCTTCATTATTTTATGAGTTATTAAACATCAAAATGGGTAGCGGGACTTTATAAACACCCTGTATATTTTTCAACGATTTACAATACATTACTTTTGTATATTTGTTTGATCAGTTCGCGACCGACCAAAACATTACTGCGACATAGAAAAGCTGTTCGACAATATTTAAGGAAAAAATATTGTTACAATAATTTCATTCTGTAAATGTTATTTTTAAATAACGTTTTCATTTCTTATTTTGTATAACAGAATTATGAAAGGAATTTGTGTGTTTTGTAATGAAAATAATTTAAATATTAAAAAAAATCACCAAATTTAGTAAGAAAATGAATTGCAATTCATTTAATGTTTATTGTAAAAAGCATCGTTATATTTAATTTACATATTCCTTTGCAATACTTAAATTAAATTTTCGTCAAATCTTCAAAAATTTAATTATATGGAATCTTTTCCATACGTTTATGAATGTATTTGAAAAACATTATTCACTATTCAGATATTTTTTTCTTTTTAAATGTATCTTTACATTGCAATTATTTTGTCTATGAAATTAGAAACAAATATATTAAATATTTAATGAAACTTTATTTAGAGAAAATATGATTATCTTGTTGTTAAATAATGTGAGCAATTCAAAATATGTCGAAGAAAATGAGAAAAAATATATATTTGCTTACATTCTATATGTATAAATAGAGAAAATAATGAGAAAAATAACTTACTTTATCATTAACGTAAAAATGTAAGAAGATTTTCTAAAATGATACGCTTTTTAAATTTTGTAGCTTATTAAATTTTTGTAAATATCATAAATTAACGAAAATAAGCTTTTACTTGAGAAAAAGAAAAAAAAAAGTAATTGGTTGAAACGAAGTTGAATTTTTTAATAAGCAAGAAATACGTATTCAGCTTTTTTTTTTTTTTTTTTTTTTTTTTTTTTTTTTAAGCAATACAAATATGTGTATCATTTTGAGATTTAAGTTCTTGAAATGCATTATTTAAAATTTGAGCTAGAAAATTTTTATTTAAAATTAATAAAAAAAAATTGTTTTCATTTTACTAGCAAAACTGTATTGTAGAAAATGACTGTCTGACAAGCGAAGATTGTTTTTGAAACGAATATTTCCTTATTTATTTTAGCTTTTGTTTTTATTTTAATTTTATATGCTTTGATGGTAAGGGAGAAAAAACAAACAGCGACATTTTTTCTCAAAAAAAAAAGAAAAGTCTATTAACAAGTGATAAAAAAAAAAACATTAATTCTTTCACCCAAAAAAACTTATATGACCTTTGCGGATTTTGAAATAAAAACGGTATTTGTTTATTTTGGCTGTATATAATTTTTTCTAATGAATGATATGTTATTAATATCGGTTTTCTGTAGAATTCTTTGATATTTAATGTTTTGTGACTTCTTTATTTCCACCTTACATCTTTTCTTAGAAAAAAAAAAAAAAAAAAAAAAAAAAAAAAAAAAACAGAATTAGTAATAAGATTTTGAAGGACAAAATTTTTTAGCTTTAAGCGAAAAAATCGAATGTTCTACAAATTTAGCTGAAACATTTTTTTTCAGAGTTTTTTGGTCAAAGAAGGATATCTTATCTCCATTGTTGAATTTCTTAAAATATCTTTTAATTATTTTTTCTTTTAAACCATCAATCTTACTCATAAGCATTACAAATAAATTTAAAGTATTACAGTAAAATTGAAAAAAAAACATGCATCATTGAGGAAATGGTCTCAATTTAATGAGTGTTTAATAAAGTATTTCCTAACTTAAAAATTCAGTATTCCATTAAGTAGGTATAATATATCTACTAAATATAAAGATGAAATATGCAAAATGTTTATCAGGCTGCTGAATTTTTTTTTTCGATGCTATAATTTTTAAAAAAAGTTCAAAATTTTGTCAATAGATGACACTGAGATATCTTTAGGTGTAAGAATGCTCAAACAAGTGTGTAAAACTGTATCAAAGTGATTGAGTGTTTAAAAGTAGAATTGTGTAAGTCATCAATTAAAACAAACTTGAGTTAAGTGCATGGGGGTATTTACACATATCAGTCTATGCATTTACTTTTACTTCCCGAGAAAGATTGCTCAGACAAAGTATGAAGTCTGTGGAGCATAGATGTCCCTCTCGGCTCCATTTATTGAAATCTTAAAAAAAATGAAAACACAAAATTCAGCCAAAGCTGAACCCGCAGTGGCAGACGCCGATTGCGGTGTATACAATATGCAAATAAATGTGACAATAATAAGATTTGTAAAATGACAATAAAGAGACAAAAAATAATAAATATAATATCTAAGATAGATACAAAGTTGCAAGCCGACTCTGAACACAGAATAAGGAGGAAAATGAGCACCTGGCTCAGTGATGGAGTAAAAAGGAAAAGTTACATAGGAAGTTAAAGATGTTTTTAAGCTTTAAGAACAAAATCGGGCGCGATAAAATATTGACTAGTAGCCAACCATCTAGAAGAACAGAAGGACGGTGAATATGCCAGCAGGTTGTTAAAGTACATTTAGCAAATTCGTTATAAGTGACAGTTCCACGAAATTAACCTGTAAATTGCATCAGAAGATATTTTGAACCACAGGAAATTATTGTTGCACGTCCAGAATATTATTGTTTATAAATATTTGGCGAATATGCCAGCGGGTTGTTAAAAAACATTTAGAAAGTTCGTTATAGGTGACAGTTCCACGACTTAATTGCATCAGAGGATATTTTGAACCAAAGGAAATTATTGTTCCACATTTAAGGAAGCCAAAGGACCCAATTTGGAACTCCCGGGTTACAGAACATCGATGACGACATTTTTTTTTTTTTTTTAACTTTAACAAGATTTTTTACATTTTATGTAATTTTTTAGATTGTAGATTAACCCAAAATCCTTTACGTAAATGTTGTGTGTGTCATTTTATCCAAACTAAATGAAATGTATGCAAATGGATAGTATGACGTAAAGAAACCATTTACATAAATTTTATTTACGATTTTTGAGTAGCGTGGAAGAAAAAATAAATCGATTTATGGAAATAAATACATTTCAATGTATAATATAGGTTCAGTGAAAGTGACATATTTAACAGTGTATTGGAAAATAAAAAGTATTGTTTAGTTATGTGAATACATATTAGACAAACCAAAAATAATTTAACTTGAATTTTAAAACAAAGCATTCAAAGCCACAACAAAGCTTCACTTAAATTTTGGTATCATATCTTTTAAAACTCCTAATTTGAATATATGAGAGACATGAATAAAAAAGCATCAATAAATAAATTATAATGCGTCTTTTCATGTTGAACATAAGCTTTGCACATGCGATTATAAATATAAAAAAAATAAAATGATGAAATATATTAATTAATAGTTGTTCGGTCGTTTTTATGCTATGCATTATTGGCAATATCTTTTATCGTCTGCGCTTGTTTATGCGAGTTTATAGAATGTTTTGTTGTGAGAGAAGTAGCCATGAGCGGCTCTTGTGATATTATTTAATAAAAACAGTGCACTGCAGTTTTGTTATTTTGAGTATTTGTGAGTATTTAATATGAGTTAACAATAGTATAGCGTCACTTAAAATTTGATAGAAGTATTTTTAAGATCCATATTCAAAATTCTTTGAGTCATAAGATAAAGTGCTGCGTCACAAATGTTTAACACGTTAAGGGTTTTTGTATAGATATTCTAAAACATGATGAAATATTCAATAACATATAATAGATATCTCGAATTTTGCATTGATCATGATGCATTTCTTTTTATCATTTGTAGGGGATTACTTTAATTGTAGGGGGTTGAATTGAAATTCATTAAAACGGGTTATCAATGAGATAAAAATACATAAAATTGCTCTGGGATTTGATAATAATAATGCTGATATATGATAGTAATAATGCTACGTTTAATTATGAAAAAATACAGATTTTTAAATAATTATCCCTTTAATACCTGAAATGTTTTGGTAGAAATTGAAAGCCTTGGTTTTTAATCCTAATTAAGGGGGTAGGATACCTTTGAACACGTCGAAAAAGTAAAAAATATCACTATGTTCCAAGCTTCAAAACTTCTGTAATAATTCCAAAATAAAAATCAAACTTCCTTTAAATATACAGCTCATATTTAAACTTATATTTAAAAATATATATATACTTGTAAATTCATAAATAAATATTGAAATGCTAAGTTTAAAAATATATGATAATAAGTGAAAAAAATCTTGCGCGCATGATAAAATCTGAAAATATGCATATAAAGAGGAAATTTTGGTGAAAATAAATACATAATGGAGTTACCTTTATACTAAAACCAGAATATTTCTAAAAAATATTGACTAAATTAAAAATTAACAAAAAATTTAAAAAAAAATCACTTTTTGAAAAATATTTTCAAAGTACAAAAACAGAAAAAAAATAAAATTTTACATTTTTCTGGTTTTAAGTTGTAGATAGTACAGAAATCAATACGTGGTAAAAATTTCTTTTGATTGCCATGCATAGTACTTTAGTAACACTGCGCGCAGTATCAAAATTGATCGTTTTGAAAAAACGCAGCGCAAAGTTTAATTATCCTATGTAGTCTTAATATGTAGTCATAATAAAACTGCCATAATTAGTAAACTAATGGGAATTTTTTAATGCGGTTTTTTGCATATTGTTCAGAAATAATTACGAATCAAAATATGTATTAAAATTTTTCGAAAATTTTGATGGTTTAAAGGTATCCTACCCCCTTAATAGAATCTTATTTGATTAAAAAAAAAATATTTAAAAAAAATCCGGTGTCAGGTTACGTCAAGGGTGGATCCACACAATTGTGCGGTGCAAGCTCGGCTTAAAATCACAGAAAAAGAGGAAATTGTCTTTTCTTTTCCCTTAGGTTCACCTACACGATTGTGTAGGTCAGGTCTTAAAGGCTTATAAGACAATGGCTATCCGTTTCGATAGACTGAGATAATTTTTTCTGAAGTTCCCAATACTATAATGATCTCTTCTGTGCATGCTGTCTCGGGTAATTTCGTATCTATTCCATACTATAAGAACCTTTCTGAAAGAATTTCAAATTTACTTGAAAAGTTCGACTTTTCGTACTGTCTTTATTCCACTTAGTACTTGGAAAACATTTTGTGCAGCTTCGAACAGAATATCTCCTCTATCACAGGGGAAAGGTGTGATATACAGCATTCCCTGTAAATGATGTGATTCTGTATACATTGGTGGAACAGGTCGTACTTTCGTGGCCCGTTTGAAAAAGCATATGCAAATCCTTAAAATAGGCAGCTCAAACTCAGAAATAGTTGTCCATGCCTTGGACACTGACCATTATCCTGTTTTTTCGAAAGCCAGTGTCATCAGGTTTAATTACAACGTTTACGTAAGCAGAATGTTTTTTGGAGAGATGATATACAATGTTGGCGAATTCTCCATTGAACGAAGCAAGTCCTGTGTCAATTAAATACGCAGTATTGTTCTGATAGTTAGTTTTTGATTTTCGGAACGCATATTTCTTAACTGTACTTATTATTATTGATATCTTTTACGGTCATTACGTTATGCGCACTGGTGAGGGTTGTAATTACCCGAAACATCTATTTTTTAATAGGTGTTTGAATGTTTTTAATTGCCTAAATTTCAATTGTTTTTATTTAAAAAAAAAAGATTTTTACTTATACGGGATCTCCTCTAAGAGAGAACCCAGCACCTTTCAAAAGTAATTATTTTCGAGTACAGGTTGAACTCGGAATTTGGAATACTTGCTGAATTTTGGGTTAGAGTATCTTTCCTGAGTTTAGTAATGAACTTCAATGCATCCGTAGTTGGAGGTAACGGTTTGTTTATCTTTAGTGAACAAAATGCCACATAGTTCCAACAAATCGAAATACGCCCATAGAAGAGTCTGCTCAATTTGTTTTTTTTTATTTCTTTTTTTGAGATATACTTCTTCTCTGCGTTTTTACTGTTATATCGATGGTCCTATTCGAAAATTGATTTATATGCTGCTATTTATAATTATATTTATTTACATAATTGATAATATTTTACTTAAGAATGAAAAGCTGTGGGAAATAGAATAACAAGTAACAGATAATGTAAAAGTATGTGATCTGTATTTAAGTAATATTTTAAAACACACCTGTGGTACATATCTAAGTAATACCTATTTATATATCTTCAGATATTTATTCACTCTAGTTTATGTAGTTATTGGATGATATTATATTAAAAAAAATAAGTGCAATATTAAATGCGGATGTATTACATTAAAAAAATAATTTAAAATGACGAATTGTAATATTTGAAAAACATTTTACTAAGATTAATGAGAGATTTTTAATTTTAATTTTTATTATTATTTACAATATTTTTATTATTTGAAACATCATATGAATGTATATTGCCATAGCTTTTGACTTAAGATTTCGCTAATATGTGTGTAATAATGCGTTTAGATTTCTTTAACTGTCATAATAGCATTAACAAAATTATTAATTAACCATTTTGTGTAAGTATGTTCATTAGGTACACATTACTGTTCATTAGGTCCCCGTTATACATTTCTAACGTGCTAATATGTAAAATTCAATAATAATATTACTAAATGTAGTCAAGCAACAAAATTCCGTTTGTACGAGGGAGTATCAATAACTTTTTCTCTCACAAAGAATAATTGAATGAAATTTATGAAATTGCTATATTTTATAATTCCTTTTCTATATAGTCACCGTGCACAGTAACACATTTCTGCAAACGATATTCCAAAGAGGGGGGAGGGGTATTCCAGGAGACGCGATAGTAGACCCAAAGGTGGGCACTTTTCTAACTTTTGCCGACCCCCCTCTTGCGACATATTGCTGAAAAGGCCTGTGACCACTTGTTCATGTTATGCACCTCCCGGGACCCACACCTCTCCTCATGTAACTATGTCACATGAGGAGCGTCCCAAAATTTAGAAAAGTGCCCCCGGGGGGGGAAATTGGGGGAAGGAGATAGGGAGGTGCATAACTTGATTAATGGTCACAGGTCTTTCCAAAAATCTGTCACATGAGGGGGTCGGAAAAAAGTTTTAAAAGTGCCCCCCTTTCTGTCTACTATCACGCCTCCTAGAATACACCCTTCCCCTCTCTTTGAAATGCCGTTTTCAGAAATTGGTTACTATGCGCGGTGACTATAGAGATAAAGACTTATAAAATGTAGAACTTTCATAAATTTCAGGCAATTTCACTCAATTCACTTGTATTTCTAAGTTGGGCACTTTTGTTTCAGGAAATTGCACATTGTCAAAATGACCGTTTTCTTAGGTATTTGTTTTTCTTGTTGTCTGTAAATAGGTATGTTTGACAAGATACTGAAAGCCATACGAACTGGTTTTATCAGCACCTCTCTGTAATTTACAAATGTTGGCTTGTTGCTGTTTTATTTTTTTTTTCTTTAGAATTAGTTTTAACCTCAAAAATTCATGCGGTGATAAAAAATGTCAACTTTCTGTGCTTCGTATTTCAGCTTTCTTTTAGAAATCCCCAACTTTCATGGGCACCCATAAATAATGGTAAATTTTTCTTTTGTATTTTAATATTTGATTTCTTTTCTGCTGAATTTCTACGCATGAAATTTACAAACGATTAAAACCCAGACAGCAGAAGATCTCCAATCCACGTCGACCGACCCATCTGTATGAATTTTCTGACAAAGGTTAGAAATCGTCTACTGACTTTAACTGACATTTTTCACATCTGGAATTAAATAAATACCAAGACATCAAATGACCTCTAACCTCTTAGGACTATTATAAGAATTGCCGGCAGAAAGTTAGTAATTGCCCACTGACATTAAAGTTATATCAGATAGACAACCTCTTTTCAAGTAGTAATTCAAAACTGATATCAGCAGGAAATCGGGTTAACTGAGGATTTTGACTAATTGATATTGATTTAAAAAATAATATCGAGTCAGCATCCTCAAGGAGCGACGACTATCCTACCACTTTTTAGACCTGTTATCTCCCTGCAGTTCGCATATTTGTGACTTATCACGTGACTAACTGTATCATAATCTAAATGTTTTTTAGTTTACCTTTCTTTAGATACTAGATACTCATGCTTTTAATAATTGTCACTTAGTTAAAGTAATTTTCTAAATACTCAAACAAACATTATTTTAACCTTGAAAGTCATTATGAATTGCCGATATTTTCTTAAAATTAATCAAATAATGATAAACGTGCATTCCAAATATATATCTTCGAAGAATTCAAATTATTTTTCAAATTCAATTTAATTTCCGTTAAAAAGAATGCTGTTACTTTCAGTGTTCTAATGACTCCTAAATTATATATTCATTATCTGTTTCTAATTAAATAAAAAAGGAAAGATAATGAAGATCAATTTTCCCCCTTCTTTCGCGATTTAAAAGATTTATATTTTTTACTATCAAATTAAATTTTAATTAATTTTTTTTTTAAATAATGCTATTTTGATAGCAAATGTTTTCATTTAAACGATAGCAACAAAATATATAAAACATAAAAAAGTAATTTAATATTAAATTGATTTCTTTTTTCTTCGCATAAAATCCGTAAACTCTGAAATATAAATAAAATTACTAATTTAGATTATCTTATAAAAGCTATGAAAAAATGTTGCATAAAATATGAGAATAAAAATTATTAAGTTATAATTTTATCTTAAGTCACTTATGCAAATAAAAAAAATGTTTTATCATAAAAATTCAATTTTAACAAATATTCTTTTAAAAAATCTCTACTGACTTCAAATTGAAAACATCTTCTTTGAAAATATTAAATATTCATAAAGATGATTTACGTATGAATACTTATAAAGAGTGAAAAAGAAAAAAAAAAAAAACAGGAATCTTATTGAAGAAATTATTAAATTTTCCTTTTTTGTTCTATACATTTTATTTCCAGGATGTTACATTAAAATATTTAGTTATGTTTCCAGTTTTTTTTTCTTTCTTTATCCGAGATATCTTGTTTTTAGAACATTTTTTGAAAAAGAAAAAAAAAAAGGTGAAATTTAATTAAAATTTTCTGCTGTTTGTATTTCACGTAACGAAGCATGTCTATGTATTCTGTTTCAAGAAAGATAATTTAAACAGGGAAAAAAAAAGCGTAGAAGTAAGAAAAAATATCCAAATATTTTCTCGTAGTTTTATATTTAATCTTTTATGTAAGCAACGTAATCTCTGAAAAGAAACTCGATTTTTTTCTTTCAATTATAAGTTGATCTTTTATAAGAAACTGACTGATAATGAATATCTTTTCATTTTCATTTTCATTACATTTAATAAATGTTGCTAAATTTGTATTTATTGTACTGTAGATTTTAACAGGCTTTTGTAGAATTTAACGGACATTTAAATAATATTTTAATTCGTAAAACCTAGAAACATTTTATTTTGAATATATTAATTTATTTAAGACTAGCGGGGTTCGCACGCTACGCGGTCGGTTTCTTCAAACTAACCTTGAATCGAATAAAATATATCTGTTAATTTAACCTTGTGTTTTAAAACAATATATAGCTTTTGCTGAAATGTTCTTCCGCATTGCTGAACGTTACGAACGCCACTGAGTTATTATATACGGTGTACATAACAGAATGTTTCAGTTTGAATGGTATATTATAAGAGTTTATTTTAGACTATTTGCAACAAATCATATACCAAATTGCAGATAAACTAACTTAGTTTTTTTACGAATGTTCTATATTGGCACCTTTAGTTATACGGCACACAACCAACCTAAAGTCCCATTCTTCACATTTCGGTTTTAAGAAGATGGGAGTAATGAAAGCAATAGCCTTTTGCATTCTGAGTCTTAATTCTGGCAAACCAGTCGGTAGTGGCGGAACATGAACTCGATCTTTTATAAAGCTCCAAAAGAAAAAATCCCATGTCTACGCCGGTATTGTACGATTTTAAATCTTTAACCCAGCAACAATACTTTACGCTGATTATTTACAACAAATCCTATACCAAATTGAAGGTAAACTAACTTAGTTTTCTTATAAATGTTCGGTATGGGCACCTTTAGTTATACAGCACACAACCAACCTAAAGTCCAATTCTTCACATTTCGGTTTTAACAAGTCGGGAGTAATGAGACAATAGCCTTTTGCATTCTGAGTCTCAACTCTGTCAAATCATTCGGTAGCGGCGGAACATGGACTCGATCTTTTATAAAGCCCCAAAAGAAAAATAATCCCATGTCATACGCCGGTATTGTACGATTTTAAATCTTTAACCCAGCAACAATACTTTACGCTGATTATTTACAACAAATCCTACACCAAATGGAAGCTAAACTAACTTAGCTTTCTTATAAATGTTCGATATGGGCACCTTTAGTTAAACGGCACACAACCAACCTAAAGTCCAATGCCTCCCATATTTCGGTTTTAACAAGTCCAGAGTAATGGGAGCAATAGCCTCTTACATTATGAGTTTCAACTTTAGCAAAACATTATTTAGGGTCGGAAAATGGACTCGATCATTTATAAAACCCCAAACGAAAAAATCGTACGTCGTACATTCGATATTGTACGATTTTAAATCTTTAACTCAGCAACAATGCTTTACTCTCAGGAGTCGACATTTTGTGTATGTGACACTGCAAGCGAGTAAATAACAAAGCATTACACTGTAAAAAAGGACTAAAATACGGAAATACTACTGGCAATCAAGACGCTAGTACTATTTCCGCATTTTAACGGAAATTTCACCCCATAAATTCCAGAAAACGGAAATTTTTCTGTAATTTATGGGGGAAATTTTCCGTAAAAATACGGAAATAGTACTGGCGTCTCGATTGCCAGTAGATTCTCCGTTTTTTAGTCCATTTTTTTTACAGTGTAGTACTCACGCATGCACTTACCTAAAACTGTTTAAGATGCTCTTTATTTGTGACCTTGAACTCTTCAACTATTACAGTTGATACTATTAAAATTTATAACTGGAGCATTTTTTATGGACACTCTGCATTTTCTAATGTGTCAGGCAAAATTGGTGCTGTTAAGGACCACATCTTTTTAATTTATCATTTACAGTAGGATTTGGTATAGAATTATAGAACGATATGCAATACACTAAAACCATCTCTGAAAAATTATCGAATTACAATGAAAGTCTTATAAAAATCCTCCCATGTATGTAAAGGTTTATTTTTAATAATCAGGTTCACCTGATTATAGAATGTTACCATATAATTCTACAAATAAGCAAAGTAAAATGATGTGCAATATACTAAAATCTTTCCTGAAAAATGATCTAATAAAGTAAGTACCATCAAAATCCGTGCAGTAATTTTTTTTAAAGGTTAATCTTTAAGTATCTAATTTCATTATACAACTTTTCCCCCTTAATTTCATAACTGAGCAACTTAGAACGATATTTTGTATACTAAAATTTTCCTGAAAAATTGTCTAACTAAAAGAGTAAGTTCCATGCGAATTCATTCATCAGAATCTTCTAAAACAGCTAATATTTCATAATGGGATTCATCTGATTTTAGAACATTACCCCCTAATTGTATAACTAAGAAATGAAGAACTATAGATTATATAATAAAACCTTCCTTAAAAATTATGTAACTACTCCGTTCAATATCCATTCAACAGAACTTAAGTTATAAGCAGCCGCAACGGAAATTTCCATTTGTAATTTATGTATAAAGCAGACGAATAGCATTTTTTAATTTTTGATGCCTTTTAATACAATTCTTTCTTATGATCTTTGAAAACAATATATATAATATATAATATATACATACATATATATACATATAATATATATATATATATATATATATATATTTATGATACATAATTTTTTTAAAGAACTTGTTTATCTTTCAAATGTGGTATGATGCAATGTTTTAGAAGTACCTTACTAACACTGAATATAATTTTGCATTCATTTTCGTAATTATTCATAACTGTTGCTCATTCTGTAATATTTTGCTTTAGAATTTAACAGACTTTTACATTTTAAAGCATATTCAAATGTTCTACTTTTCTAAATGATGAATTAAAAAAATATTTTAATTATAAAGTTACAAATGTTTAATTTTAAATATTTTTAATTTTTTAAATAAATAGCATTTTTGAAAATTTTGATATCATTCACTGTACTGTCTGTTTAATGCATTATGCAGTTAGTTAACTTAAAAAAAAAAAAAAAAACATAAAAGATGCGTAGTATGAAAAAATTTTCTTTGTGTATACATTTTTTGAAATTCTGATTTTTTCTTTCAATTTTAATTATAATACAAATTCATGTTTTAAAAGAAACTAACTGTTAATGGATATTCATTTTAATTTCAATTTAATTTAATAATTGTTAAAAATTCCGCACTTTTTTCTATCATAGAATTTAATAAATTTTTGTTCTTTTAAACATTTTTAAATGTTTTATTTTCTAATGGAGGCTGTTAAGAATGTTTTAACTCTAAACAAATATTTTGTTTTAAATATTTGTATTTAAGCACTTTCCTATTTTTCAGTTCTTCGATTGCACTGGACCGTTTATCCATAAAAAAAGACAGATAGAATTAAATGTTTTGCTTTGCTTGTAAATAATTAAAACTGAATTTCTTTTCTCTTTTAATTATAATATAAGTTGATATTTAAAAGAAGTAATTCACAATAAATATATTTTAATTAGAATTTTTATGAAATTTAATATTTGATGTTAATGCAAATTGTTTAATTGCACTTAATTTTATATTTTTGTAACTTTAATTAATTTAACTGAATTATTTTTTTAAACATTGATGAGAAATTCATTTTCAAAGTGAAACTAATTATAAGCGTTACAAACATTTTCTTTGATGTTTTTATAATGAAATAATCTTTTGCTAATTTTTGAGGCTATTCATTGCAATTTTTTTTAACTAGCTTACAAATAAAAATAAGTATTATTATCTTTATTTGTGTTCATATTTTTTAATTAACAAAAAATATTAATATCGAGGTGTTCATTTAATTTATATTTTTTAATTTATCATACACTGTGAATGGCAATTCTTCTTAAAAACTGTGCTTTTTGAGTAATATGCTTCTGATCAATTCTGCCTTTTGTTAAATTCATCAAGTTTAATTTAAAAGGCTACAAAAAAATAAAATAAAATAAATAAATAAATCTACACAGCAATGAGAAATTTAACCTACTCGTTTCTTTTATAAAAAAAATCTCTTTTTATTGAAAAGTTCTAAAAATTATTACTAACAACATTTCTTAAGTGCTTATAGCTTGTTCTGAATTTACAATAAAAGGGTATATTTTTAAATATTACACCTTTTATCTTTTATTTATATGTTCGATTTTTTAATGCGTAATATATTTCGTTGTTCAGTTTCAAGTACATGTCACCTATTTGTCGAGGGTGGTTTGGTTCATAATTAACTGCATCCTTTTTGTAAGTCATAAACAGTTAAAGCAGTTAAGATTATTTAGCAATTTATCACCTGAGCCCAACTTACGGAATAATACCTTAACATTAGTTTATTAATTTATAATTGAGTTCTAAAAATAATCAAATCCTGTATTGTAGAAAAATATAGATGTACTTGTACATGCATAGATGCACAGTCCTGGAAAAAAAAAAGTAAACACCCCCTACTAACTCCTCAACAAAGTATCGTAGAAGAAAGTTCTTGTTACCGAAATATTGGAAATAAAGTCTACTTTTTAATGATGTATATAAAATTTGCTTAGGGGGCTATCTACATATTAAAACGAACCATAACTTTGTTTTTTCAATAGAAGTACACAATTCTGACAACATAAATGAACTCTACACCCTTCAATTAGCCTAAAAACAAATTTTTATGCAATTCGTACCATACGTTTCCGAGAAATTATTTATTTTAAAATGAGCGTATTTTAAGGGCTGTATCCAAATTGAAGTTCTGTACTTGATTGTTAACCGAGAGAGCCCCCTTCCTGATCAAGGCACCTGAAGCGCCACTAAAGGAATCTATGAAGCCTGTTAGATTACAGGACAGCAGAATACATTTCAAAATATCTACTTACTTCTATCATAGATGGCCCCTTAAACCACCATTTTAGAGTTTTTTAAGCGTAATTTGAAAACTACTGGGATGAAAAATGTGAAATTTTGGATTTCCATAAAGCAGGACTTAATAAATCTAAATCCCTCAAAAAAATTGTAGGTTGCGATTCATAATTTTTTCGAATATTAATTTCATAATTCATAATTCATATCATAAAATTATAAAAATTGCAAATTCAGCGTATTTATCTTTGGATATATTAGTATTATTGCTACAAAAAAAAAAAAAAAAAAAATAGCACATTAGGAGCATAATTTCAGAAGCTATAAATAAAAATATGAAAATGTTTATAATTCAAAAATTTATCGTTCAAATGACTTGAAATTTAGTGTCTAGGCATAGTTTGAACTGAAGATTTGAAATAGCTCGTTAAAATTGGGTATTGCTATTGAAAAAAAATGAAGTTTGGATTCGTTTTAATATGTAGATCCCCCCCTAAGAAAATTTTATATACATCATTTGAAAGTAGACTTTATTTCCAATCGTTCGATACCGGTAACTTTCGTCTACGATAATTTGTTGAGGAGTTAGTAGGGGATGTTTACTTTTTTTTCCGCGACTGTACATATTCTAGAATTATAAAAGTGCACAGACGTGTACTTTTATAATTCTAGCATATCTGGAAGTGAGTAAATATTTAATCCAAAATTCCATCTATACATACATGAACCAAGTTAACTTATATAAAAGAGTGCATTATAAAATGTTCTGCGTGAAAAACAATTTCATTAAAGAAAACAATACAAAAGAATACCATATTTAAAAATAGCTCATGTGTTTTTTAAATTATTCAAACTCAATGGCTGCACTGTAATAATACTAATACTAATACTACTACTACTAATAATAATAATACAAAAACTCGTCCAATTTATCCACAATTCCAAACTCTGTTCTTTATCTTTAGAAATCTCGAAAACCAACGTACTTTTTTATATTTAACGAAGAATTTATAATTGAAATATTTATTTTCCTACCATTGGTTTTCGGAAGCATTTCCTTGGGTAAACATGAGATTTTTTGAACGACAACGACCTCTAAAATGTTCCTATAAGATAAAGTACGACGAAACACTTTAAAAAGCTGATTCTTTAATGTTTCGAACTTCATATACACTGTAAAAAAAAATGGTAACTTTCCATGTAAAATCCAGGAACGTTTCGCCTTTTATCAGGTTTTCAGAATAATTTAGCTCTTTCCTGTGAAATTCTGGTTTTCTTATCTGAAACGTTCCTGAACAAAAGTTGGAAACAGCAAAACGCTGCGGCCGCCATTTATTATTTTTTTCCCCTATAATCCGTTGCTCGCGCGCGAGTGTCGAAAACGAATTCCTTAAATGAATGTAAAAAAATCAATATGGAATGCAAATAAATCAATAGACGACATAATCCTTTACGTCTCTATTGTCAAGATAATTCAGATGAAAATACAATACCTCTGTGACATCACTAAGAGATTATCTCTCGTACTTGTCTGTGAAATCTTTAACGAGCAGACTGTGTAAAAAAAAAATACACCTATTATTTGGATCTGCATTAACCAGGGGACAATCAAATATGATTCTCACCTATTTTGATTAATTTAAAGTATGTTTTAGAGTTCTTATCTCTAATTATTCTTGTGAAAGGATTTCTTCAAATGGGCCTTAGATTTTCAGAAATTAGATGCCGAGTTTTAGCATACGTTTCAAATACCCATTAGTTTGCAGCTCTCAACGTGTCTTTCGTGGTGTGGACGCAGAAAGCTTGCACGCCACCCGTACGGCCCGGGTTCGATGCTACCTCTTGACTTTTTTTTTTCTTTTTTAATTAATTTTATATTTTAACACTTTATTACAATTTGATTTAAATTTGACATATATTTGACACTTTGAATTGCTGCAAATTTGAATTTTTTTTTTATTTTCGGAAAAAATATACAATTACGTTTAGGTTTTTTTTTCATGAAAATTTATATGTATTTTATCTAACTTGTAAACTAACATAATCACTGACGAAAATCCAAAATATTTTATGTCTAGATTTTTTTTCTAATTATTATTTACATTTATATATTTTTATATTTTAAGCAAAGCTCAGAAACAATATATCACATATATATTTACTTTATTGAATTTTAACTGAAAATTTATTTTTTCGTGTAAATTATAAATAATAATTTTGATGTCAATTTCAAAATATTTTTTCATTCTAACAAATAATGATAATAAAGCGAAAATTGTCAACTGGAAATGTAAAAATCGTCTGCGGATCCCGCATGCTGTGAAATGTCAGTAATGTCATAATGAAGGGAACGAACATCCAGAGTGAATTATGTCAGCCAGGTATCGGTCCGGATAGCCTAACAGGTAAGGCATTGGCACGGCACGCCAAGTATCCAGGTTCGATCCCTGGTCTGGACATTTTTCGCTCTTGTGCTACTCCTTCCTTGAATATGTCAGTAATGTTTTGCTGTCAACAGAAATATTCCTGGTATTTCGCAGGAAACTTACTGGCATTTCTGTAGAAAGTTTTTAACATATACAGTAAAGTACCAGTCATTTTCAAGAAATGTTTCTTGGAAATAATGGGCAACTCAGCTGCCCATTTTTTCCCAGGAACGTTGCGGAATTTTTTTTACAGTGTAAGGAGTGTTTTTTTTTATTAGATTACGGGGATGTGGTAATGAGGTTAATGCTTTTCGTTACTCTTTAATTGACATTTTCTTCTATCAAAAACACGAATGGGTGTGTTCTTTTATAAAACAGTTGGCTTTTAATACTATTAATGACACAGAACATATGTCTTTGCGAAGTATTCAGTAAGTTAGAAAAAAACGTATAGCAATGTCAGATGAAATACATATATATTTTTTAATTTCACGAATGTTTCAATTAGGTTGAATAATTTTGAAATTGAAAGTAATTCATCTACATATCTTAAATCATAGTGAGAAGTTTGTTACAAAGAAAAGATGGGGCTTCCGCTATGCTTTAGGACTTTATCTTTATTTCAGCCATTGCTTAAAAATCCTAATAAATATTTACTTTGTGTACAAAATCCTTTATTAGATCAGATTAAAGGTATCATAAAAAGCCGGATAAAAACCTTCGTCAAGCATATACTGGGTGAACCAAAAGTCTTGCCCTGATTATTATAATTCATTACAAATTAACCGTTTGTGTAATAATGTAATTTGTTGCGTCAGTTTTAGTAGTTTTTAGTGCAATAGAATGAAATATTTCATGATCGGTGGATTGAAAGGGATGGACCAAGAACCCGACCTCCGCGCTTTCCAGATATTAATCATCTGGATTTTTTCTTTGGAGGCTATATCAAGAACAGAGTCTTTGTCACACCAATTGCTGACGTCGAAGAACTGAAGACTATTAAACAAGCTGCTGTGTGTACTGTAACAGAAGACATGTTAAAGAACACTTGGCGGGGACTAGAATACCGCTAAGACATTCTCCAAGCCACCAAGGCGGCACACATTGAAATTTATTCAGGAACGTGGTCTTATAAAAAAAATTATAGCAGCACTTACAATGCATCCAAACAAACATTTGTCTAATTATAATAGTTTGAAAACAATAAATATTTATAATCAGGGCAAGACTTTTGGTTCACCCAATATTATGAAAAACTTTCCAACACAGTCAAAATATTGTAACAAAATCTCATCGTTTAATAAGATGATGTCTAAGTAAACAAATGAAATGAAATGAAATCAAGACTAATTTGGTAAAGAATAACTAATTTGGTAGAAAAAATAGCCTAAGCAAACAATTTGGAAAACAGATACAGGGTGTATCTGAAAAAGTTCGCAAAACTTTACGGCGTGATAGAACGCAGCTATACGAGCAAATTTCGTCATAGAATGTATAGTCGGAACGCCAGAAGTTAAAAGGTAGTTTTCCACTGTCCCAGGGCGATGAATGTGATGTGGTGGTCCCATAACTTGGTGACCAAGATCACCGGATATCTGATGTTTAGACTTTTTCTAACGCCTAATCTATGAGTGCACCATTGAAACCGATATGTGTCTAATCGCCAGGATTGCCGTTGTTGCCGACAATATTCGGAAAATGCCTGCTGTCTTCACAAATGTGCGTCAGTCCGTATACCGCAGGTATGAAGCGTGCATTAGAGCTGGCGGAAGATCTTTTGAGCAATTTCTTTGAGCATGAACGTTAATTACATTCCTGTTAATAAAATGTTTTTTGAAGTATCTCCTCTCATTCTTGTGTTAATTCTTTAACTGCGGCAGTGGGAATCTATCTTTTAACTTCTCACCGCTTGCGTTCCGACCATACATCCTGTGACGAAATTTGCCCGTATAGCTGCGTTCTATCACTCGTAAAGTCCTGCCTCCTTTTTCATATAGACTCTCCGTAATACATTTGAAAACCAAATTTCAGTAATTACTATGAATAATTGGAAAAAATGTTAGAATTATTTTATGCAGCCCTGTATAGGATGTATAGAGTTGTATACATACTACACCGTATGGTAAAAAATTTTTTGGTTAGGAAACGCATAGCACAGTTAAAAATTTCCTTTCAGCGATTTTTTAAAACCCAGCGTTGTCCGGAATTTTAAGAATGTTGTTTTTGAAAAATCAATTTAAAAATTAAACATACAGTATAAAACAAACAATAAAAAAAGCAGTAAAGCGATTTTTATTTCAGTTCTTCACAAAGAATGAGCTTTAAGGACATAAACCTCTGTGGATATTCTAATATACACGCATACACGCACGTATATATAAGGAATAGATTTCAAAATGGCGAAAACAAATTCTGAAAACCTCAAAATGTTAAAATGTGACAATATTTCCATAATCGGGATTTTATCATGTTTCAATACGTTTTTTCAAACTCATATGACGTTATATTCACCTGTTGACGCCCATTATATTTCCAATATGACCTAATATTCTCCTTTTTTAAATTCGTCAAGCTAGTTATTTTTGTTTTTCACGTGAAATCTTGCGATAGAAAAGTAATTGTTGGGGTAAGAATTTTATTTATGATTTTAAATTGTTGGCAACTGCTAAACTAAAAATGTTTAAATTTAATAGGAAATTTCTGTTAAATTGGTGTTTTTTTTATTAATTAATAATTAACTATAAATTACTTCGGTTCCGGATTACTTTAGTTGTCTCAGCCGTGTTTCAATACATATGTATGTAACATTTCACAATTCTGCCTTCCAAACTGTGAATTTGTATAGAATTACAGAAAGAGAGACAAATTTTAATTTTCATATATTAGATAGACTGTACCGTAACCGAAATCGCTTGTATGACCAAGCAAATTAACTATGGATGCTATGAACACCATATCTATAGTAAGCCTTTCGTATTACGCCTCAGTGATGCATATCAAATTCAACATGCTTGAAATATAGTGTAACATCATTAAAATACATAGCTAATTACTTTACCCAACAGACTGTAATGTAACGATATTCTTTTGAATGTCACTTTAAAACGGAGTATAAATGCAACACATTTCATTTTCAATGCAGAACACGCCCTAGTAAAAAAAATGAATAAGGCAAACGGTATGATTTCGGTATTCTTTTTGCCACGAGTATATTTACGCGATTTAGACACGGGCAAAATACTAACAGTGATATTTCAGGCAGCGAATTCATAAATACATGTTGAAAAGTGTTAAAAAGCATTTTTAACTCTCTAAGAATCTCCAAGTACTCCTAATACTAAATATATTAGTTTGTAGTTCTAGTTTTTTGTTTAATTGTTTGTTTGCCATAACGTTAAATATTTGTGCTTTAAACATTCTTCATGCCAAAATTCAGTTATTACACTTGAAATAAATACATTTATTCGAGTGCAATAAAAGAAAGAATGCATAATATTCCTTCTATTTCTCTATATTTTGTAATTGGCCGGACAAAAAATAATTATATAACAGTAGATCCGTGCGAGGCTTCCGCACTGCAATCTTTTAGTTTACTATGTAATACATTTTTCATTTATTTATAGTCAAGTACTTTTGTTAAATCCATCAACTATGTCAAAAGCCTGTTCAAAGACCTTTCATATAAAACAGCATTTATCGTTGTGCGTTTTGTATGTGCATATGAAAATGGGCATTGACATCAGAATTAATACGTATGCTGAAACTTAACCTAAATGTATAACGCAAATTCAGCATATGCAGTGTCAAATGTAGGCAAAAAATCCTATCCAATGATACCTCGTTCATCATTGCACTCTACGTGTTAATTAAATTCAGTGTGCAATGTCAGATGTGATTAAAACATCTTACCCAATGGCACGTCATTCATCGTTGTACGCTACATGTTAGTTAAATTCAGTATGCGATGTCAGATGTGGGCCAAAAATCCTATCCAATGATACCTCATTTATCGTTGTACGCTATACATTAGTTAAATTCAGTATGTGATGTCAGATGTGGGTAAAAAATCCTATCCAATGATATTTCATTCATCGTTGTACACTACAGAAATAATATATACGATATACATTACTTTTCCGAATTCAATGATATTAACATTAAATATGCTTATCTATATGCCTATCAGTCAGTTAACTAAAGAAATTTGCTGTATGCTTTCCTTGATAGAATAAATCTTCTCATTTTCCCCGCAAAACAGCTCTCAATATTATTGTGAAAATTGAATTTCTTTTCTGAATTCAATGATAATGCTATTAAATATGTATGTTTTTCTATATGCCTATCAGTCAGTTAACTAAAAAAATATGCTGTATGTTTTACTTGATAGAATAAATCTTCTCATTTTTAACACAAAAACCGTTCTCTATATTATTTCTTTTCTGAATTCAAGATATTGTCATTAAATGTGATTTTCTATATGCCTATTAGTCAGTTAAATTAAGAAATATGCTGTATGTCTTACTTGATAGAAAAATGTTTCTCTTTATTAGCCCCAAAACCGTTTTCAATATTATTTCTTTTTCGAATTCAATAACATTGACATTAAATATGTTTATCTATATGTCTATCAGTCAGTTAACTAAAGAAATATGCTGTATGTTTTACTTAATAGATAAATTCTTCTCATTTTAAACACAAAAACCGCTCTCAATATTATTGTAAAAAATGATGTAATTCTGTTTCTAGCCAAAATGAAGATAAAATAACGTTAGAAACAAATTAAATTTATTTGAAAAATGATTCTCCAAATTTCTCTCAAAGGAGTTTCAGAAATAGATGTTAACGGAAAACAAAGATAAATTTTATTCCCATTCATAAATCATGACTTACACATAAAACGCTAGTAAGAGTGAAAGAAAAATCCAATTATTTTATCTATTTGTTTGATATATGATAGGTTTAAAATCTAAGTATTAGAATATTTATTATTCCGTGGTATTATATTGCATTTCAGGTTAGTTACGATGAGGGTATAAGGTATAATCATAGATATAAAATGTTAGGAAATATAGTAAAAAAAACTGAGGTATGAAAGAAAAGATATTTCTAAACAGAAATTGGCAGTAATTGTATTACAAATTCGGAGTTTTGTAATAAAAAAAGAGTTTTTTTAAAAGGGAAAAAGAATAATTGTAATTTTATTTAAAACAAATTCGTAAAATCAAAGTTATTGAAATAGAGATTTTTACCATTTATTGAATTATATACTAAAATTTAAACACATATTAATGTTACTAAAATTGGACAGACTTTTTTTAGTGCTGGAAAACTGTACAATTTCACAAAATTCACAACTCGGTGAAATTTTAGTCGTAAAATAAGGGAATTTTTAATGTTTTATTTGTCTGAGAATTCGCAATTTTTTCTGAATATAACTTGTAGGACACAGGAACTATATACAAATTAAACAAGAAAAAAATCATGCATCAAGCATAGATTATGAAATACTTTCCAACACATTCAGACTAATGTAACAAAATTCCACCGTTTAATAAATTGAAATATCATGTCTAATTGAACCATTTGGAAATGCATAACACATTTGAAAACACAATTTCAGCAATTCACACCTACAGTCCCATCTACTTTGAGTAGCCCTGTATATAATATATAGATTTCTCTATATAAAAAATACATGCATGCAAAAATTTTGTGTAGTTAGGAAATACATACCACCGTTGAGAATTCCTCTTCAGCAATTTCCGCTAATAAGGAGAATGGTACGTGAATTCTTTTGTGCAGCCCTGTATACGATGTATAGAATTTATACACAAAGAGTAACATGCAAAACATTAGTTAAATTCAAAAGCACATACCGCAATTGAAAACACAGCCAGCAATTATTGCTCAACGACAGTACTGTAACATATTTCTTTTATGTGTTCCTGTAAATGAACGATAAAAGTTATGAATGCTCTATTCTATAGTAGTAATCTTGCAGTGAAATTCAGTGACTAATATCAATTTCAATACATTTTAAGAAGCGTAATGTCATTAAAATACACTGCAAATGATTTTTCCCTATTGACTATAATGTAATGGAATTCTTTTGAGTGACCCTGCAAATGAACTATGAAAGCTACACACTTCATATTCAGTACGGAACATACTATTGCAAACATCATTACAGTATATCAATTGCATGAAAATCCGAGCATATTTACGCAGAGTTCGGACAGATGGGCAGATGGACAGACAAACCGAATTCATAAAAACTTTTTAACTGTGTTGGAAAATGTTAAAAAGCGTAACATATTGAAAAATAATGGTAGGGCTACACTGGTGAAAAAAAGACAAACGTTTCTTAATCTATATAAATGTAATACAGGGTGCCCGAAATGTATCTTTATAAATTTAAAAAATAATTAAAATTAAGGAAATAATGATATTCACTTACGGTTTTTTATTTTCCATGAAGAAAATATCAAAAAAAAATTTTTTTTTTTTTGTTGCAATGTTCACGATTTTAACTTTTCCACAATTTCAATGTGTGTCAATTAGTCGCGTAGAGCACATGAAGTCTCTACGAGATTTCTAATCACGCTCTATGTTTAGCATTGCAGCGATGGCCGCTGCAAATCACCTTTTCAGTTCATGAATGTTATGCATGAGAGATTGGTAAACAATGTTATTTGAAGACGAATTGCAGCGGCCATCCAGATTTAATTCTGCAGTGCTACATTGAACGTGCGCACGTTGAAATCCGGGAAATTGTGAAATAAAACATTGTAAAAAAAAAAAAAACTTTGATACGAGGGCAAATCAAAAAATAAGTTACACTAACCCGCCACGAGAGCGCGCTGTGTGCCGTGACCTTGGACAATACGGAGAAAATGGCATTAACTGCTTAGACGTCCGATAGGAAGGTTGGTGTTTTTTCCCGTCGTGTTGTGCGTGCAGAGCGAACTAGCATCAATGACGTGTCAACTGAATGTTCACACCATATTGAAGACGTGTGCAACGATTAGATGTCTATGAGCTAAACGGTTTAATTGCACAGACATTCATCGTCATATCACTGCTGTATATGTGAGTGTGCAATTTCTGGGACAAGTATTGTAAAGTGGTGTCAGCAATTTGATGCCAGACGCACGGATATTACGAACGAATATCGCGAAGGCAGGCCCGCAACATCCTGTACCGTTGCAAATGTTGACCGTGTGGATGCGATCATTAGAGAGAATCGGCGCATAACGCTCCAGGAAATTGCCAGCACGCTGAACATTTCGTATGGCAGTGTGTTCTCCATTGTTCACGAGCACCTTGGATTTTACTGTCTCTGGGTGGTAACATAGCGCAGGAGGAGACTTCTACGCCTTCGTAATCGAAAAGGTGGTTGAACGTTCTGAGAAATGTTTGCAGTCTCTTGGGGACTACGTGGAAAAGTGACCCTACATTGTATGTTGTGATAGCCATGTTGCCTATGTATATCTGATTTAATAAATAGCCATAACTTGGAAGTGTGACTTATTTTTTGATTTGCCCTCGTATTTTCTTTATGGAACATAAAAAACCGTAAGTGCATATCATTAGCAAATAAATACGTAGTGTAATTTTTAAGTACATATCATTGTTTGTTTGTTTTTAATAATTTTTTAAAAGTGTAAAGATACATTTCGGATACCCGCTATAAACAAGTACGGAAATACAGAATAACCTCTTCCGCGTTACTTGCGATTAAAAAAGCCGTTTTATGTCTTTAGAAATCTAAGAAACCAATATATTTTTGAGATTTAAAGAAGCATTTATAAAGAAAAAGTTTCCTTTACTGCCGCTGACTTTCGGTAACGCTTCCGAGTAGTTTTTTATAGTGTATTAAACAGTTTTTTCTAAATGAAATATAATTTTTTTCGAATGCTATCTATTCTCATTTAAACATTTTCAACTGCGCAACGAAATTTATGAATGCAAGAGTAACAAAACAACATTAACTTTAATGTTCATGTTAATTCTGTTAATTTGTCATGCTTGTCTGTAAAACATGCTTGTGGAAAATGAAATTTTTTTAGAATAGATAGCATTCAAAAAGCCTATATTTCAAGTTGAGAAAACTCTGTAATACACCATAAAATTTACCTAACCCATATACAAGGGACCGTTTCCTGCAAATATTTCTAATATAAAACGAATGTTTGCATGTTTTGTATTTTAGCGTAAGAATTTCCGAGAAATGCAATATTTTCGCAATATAAGATCCCAGCATAGCGATTATAACAAATAGTGATTTGAAAAAGTAAACATATTACGTCTTAATCATAAATTTAATGTTAAACAATTTTTTAATCAGACATTTAATAAAGCTAAAAAACATATTAAGACGACACGATAAAATTAATTACAATCAAGCTCTAAACATCAGTACGAATCTCATCATTAGCACAAATCTCAATGGATAACAAAAACTATTGTTTATCTTTGTTTATTTTCAAAATATGCATTTGAAATATTAAATCACCAAGGTCTGTACGCATGTACAATTCCATCGAAATATTTGGTCCTCATGTGACGTCTACTCATTGGTGATTGCATTTGACGTGCATTTTAAATGCAAATTTTGAACATAAACATAGGTAAACAAAAAAATTATTTTCGATTGACATTTGTACTGATAAGGAGCTTGCATAGTGCTTTAAACGCGTAATGTAATGGATTGTATTATGTGATGTTAATGTGTTTTTTATTTTTATTAAATGTCTGATTTAAAATATCATTTAAATTTAAACTATCGATTTATTTTGAAGTTTTCATTAGTGATATTTGAACTTTAGTTTAGAGTTGACAAAAGTCAGCAAGATTTTGCATTTCACATTTTATACATGAACAATAATAATTCTTCTTTGAAAGAATTTTTTCCTTTTTAACTTCAACGAATAATAACAACAACAAAAAAAAAAAAAAAAATCCTCAAAATCCATTTCACTTTCAAAGTAGTAGCTGACGCCTAACCTAAGAAATATCTTTCGCGAGGAGCGCCCGAAATTCTTTATTTCTCTCATGAATTTTCCATTTTAAGATTCCTTTCGTAATGTTCAAAAGAACTTGTTCCGAAATTTCAAATAAAACCGAACGCCTATATATTTTTAAAATGTCGCTTTGAAATATGTGTACTATATGTCTTATTTTATTTTAAGAATTTGTTTCAATTGCATGTTAAATAATCGTATTTGTTCAAAAAATACTTACGTTGCGTCTACTGTTTGACATATAAGGAAACCAAAGATACTTGAAACGAAAAATAAACAATGCAATCATAAGACGAAAGGCAATATTCCATATTGATTCAATCACAAACTACACAATATAACCTTTAAAAAGTTCACTGTTTACTTCAAAGGTGACAGATAATAATAATACAGATGTTACAAGTTTAACCCTTTATTTACTGATGTATTTATAAGTACCATTAAAATAACTTGTTATAAAATTCATTTAATACATCGATTAGTTGTAATACAGTTTAGAATGAGTTATAGATGCATTACTTTATCTTGTTACAGAAGCATTATTGGTTACACAAAACAAAAATATTTTTAAAAGGATGATTTCTTTTGTCTTGGCATCTTTTCGACTTTCTTGGCGTTGGGAGTGAGGGGAGGGGATTTTTCAATTCGGAAATATTTCCATATTTCTATTGTAAGAGCATTATATTTGTACATTTTCTAATTCTACAAAATACTAAGCAAAATATTTAAATAAAAAAATTGAGTTGGGTTATAAATATTGCACAAAATCCCTATAAATTCAAATTTAATTAATGCTTCTAAATCCTTTAATCCTTCTAAAATCCTTCTAAAATTTATTAAATGATTATGTAAATCTTCTAATGTAGTTTAAACAATTCAGGGAAAATACTTTAAAATATAAAATTTTCTTGAATTCATAATTTAGTGCATAAAGGGTTAAAAGAGCCATTTCTTTTTTTTATTTTATTTCGAGATTCTTTCACGCGCTGGGGTATTTTTTACTTCAAAATTCATCCTCACCAAACGGACAGGACCCTTTACTAAATCACTCCCAATGGACGTGACGTAGGCTTTACGCGTACCCTTATTTCACTCATTGGCCAAAACGCGCGCGACGTCGTGATTTTGTATTTATACGCCGTATGACAAAAAGCGGATGCATGGAGTTTTTCCTCAGAAATTGTTAGAATTTTCACCTCCTGACAGCTTCCTGACTGGTAGTTTCTTGGACATCAGTTTTTATTCTAATTTACTCACGATGAAGTTACTTACATCTTAAGAGCGGAACGTATACATGTAAATTGTGGTGAATAGTTTTTGATGTTGTTCTGTTAATAAAAGCATGAAGATCTAATCTGACTCATTATTTCATACTGGAGAAAATTCCATAGTTTTCATTCCACTGCCTATATCAACTCATTCCACAACTAGCACCAACGTCTAAACTTCTACAGTAATAATTTCATAATGGAGACTCTTCCATAATTTTCATTCCACGACTCGCATCATTGTCTACAATACTCTCTCTATCTCTCTCTCTCTCTCTCTCTCTCTCTATATATATATATATATATATATATATATATATATATACAGTAGCGCTCAAAAGTATTTTGAAAACCTTATATTCTCTCTTATTTTATTTAATATAAAAATGTAAAAGAAAATATATTCCCTATAATTGAGAACACTATGACTGCAGTTATTCAAATGTATCAAGTTTCAACTTGTTTGTTTACATTCGGCGCCACCGAAGAAATGTGACTCCTCTTTAGCTCAAAAGTATTTTGACAATTAGTTTTCATTTAATTGTTGAAGGTGTCAGTGGCGCTAATAGCTTCGATTAGTGTTTATATCGACTTATTGTGATTATCTTTAAATGCCGAAATGTAAAAAATATTGAAGCGATTCTAGAAAAGCCGCTGTAAATGCACTTTGAAAGGTAGACTGCAAGCAGAATTAGCTCGTTCTTTTAACGGGTCTCGTCAACTTGTTATTACATGGAATAAAGTTTTTAATAAACAGAAATACATCGAAAATAAGCCTCAATGTGGCCATCCGAAAAAAACAACTTGCAATGTTGACTGTATTATAAAAATGATATCTACAAGTGATTGTCGTAAGTCCGCTGTAATAATAAAAAATGAATTGAAAGAAAATTACGGCATAGACATACACGTTTCATCAGTCAAACGACGCCTAAACCTCTATGGTTTACATGGCAGAAGACCAGCAAAAACACGTTTGTTATCTACTAAGAATAGAAAGGCTAGAGTCGCATTTGTAAAACGGCATAACCCTTTCAGGGCAAAGCAATTCCATATCTAATGTGTTGAAATTAATGATTGACACCGGAACTTTGGTTTAAAAAAATTCGGTTTATTATGTGTGTGAAATATACCCTTTTCTTATTTACAAATAAATTTGTTTTCAAATTCCGGTGTCAGTCATTAAATTCAACACTTTAGCAATGGAATTGCTTTACCCCTGAAAGGGTTATGCCGTTTTACAAATGCAACACTAGCCTTCATAGTCTTAGTAGATAACAAATCTGTTTTTGCTGGTCTTCTGCCATGTAAACCATAGAAGTTTAGGCATCGTTTGACTGATGAAACGTGTATGTCTATGCCGTAATTTTCTTTCAATTCATTTTTTATTATTACAGCAGACTTACGACAATCACTTATAGATATCATTTTTATAATACAGTCAACATTGCAAGTTGTTTTTTTTTTGGATGGCCAGTTTGAGGCTTATTTTCGATGTATTTCTGTTTATTAAAAACTTTATTTCATGTAATAACAAGTTGCCGAGACCCGTTAAAAGAACGAGCTAATTCTGCTTGCAGTCTTCCTTTCTTAAGTGCATTTACAGCGGCTTTTCTAGAATCACTTGAATATTTTTTACATTTCGGCATTTAGAAATAATCACAATAAGTAGATATAAACACTAATCGATGTTATAGAGCCACTGACACCTTCAACAATTAAATGCAAACTAATTGTCAAATTACTTTTGAACTAAGGATGAGTCATATTTCTTCGGTGGTGCCGAATGTAAACAAACAAGTTGAAACTTGATACATTTGAATAACTGCAGTCATAGTGTTCTTAATTATAGGGAATATATTTTCTATTACATTTTTATATTAAATAAAATAAGAGAGAATATAAGGGTGTCAAAATACTTTTGAGCGCTACTGTATATATATATATATATATATATATATATATATATAACTTTCAAACATAGAATCTAAATAAACGCCAGTATCATAATGGTAGATTTACCTTCTGGCCAGAAGCTGAGAAATTCACCATTTTCCTTTTTAAAAAAATGCTCTATTTCAGTCAAAACTGATGTATTCGGTTTTACTCGACTATACGGTTTTGCTTCACATTTCCCTAAATAACTAATTTTGCATCGTTAAGTACCCTAATTAAACAAAGTTTAAAAAATAAGTGATTTTCTGAGAGCTGCGATATTACTGATATATATATTTTTCAATGTAACATTTTATTGCAAAGTTGTACAAGAGAATATTGTTTTCAGCTCTTTGTTTGTTTATAGGGAGTATACGTAGATTTATAATAAGTTCTGATATTTTTTAACGCTGCAAAATAATGCTATTTTAGCACTGCATAGAAAAAAAAAATATGATAGAAATTGAAGTGTACATTATCTTGCATGTGTATTTCCACTATCCAGTTCGTTAGTTAATGTTAATGGCTAATTTATCAGTAACATTATATAGATACATGGTCTCTCTTTAAGGTACATTTAACCAACTGCATTTGCTTTTTCTTAGATTAATAATTTTTCTTAAGTTATTCCTTAATATTGTCATCGAAAAGCTGTTGTTTCTTTCTCAATTGTATTGTTGGGTAATATGTGTCCACAAGTTTAAATACTGGGTTAGCTTAACTGATTCATCATGTTTCAAAAGATTGTTTATTTACAAGCATACGACATATCAAGACGGATGGTAGATGCAAAGATATAGCTCTCATTAAGTTTCTGGTTCACAGATCTGGCAGCATGGGGGGGGGGGTGGCATGACAACCGCACCCAGACCAGCGATCCCTATCCAGCGATGTGGCAATTCTGTGTAAAGTGCCGCCCCAGGTCAGCCATCTAGCGTGCATACCAACCACAAGCCGGGCTTTTAAACTTGGTAAGTGTATGTATCACCCGTCATTGTAGGTCGTATACATCCCAATATAAAGTATTTTGAAGCTTGATGAATCATTTAGGCTAACTCTGTATTTTACATCTCAACAATCCGTTGATGTATGCTATATCAACAACAGAATTTAAAACTAGAGAACAGGAATTCTGCTTTTACAGAATTTAGTGTCACCCCCGGCATTTCCATTACTTCCTTTTCTTCTGATGGATTGATGGCTTCTATAATTATGAAACAGCCTTTATAAATGAAGCGTTAGGTGAAGATGAAAGAGCAGCCGCAAAAAGTTAGAACTCTGATTTTCTGGTCAGAATGGGGAAAAAAATGGCCATATTTTTTTTTTAACACTTTATTTATAATGGCTGTTTTATAATAATATAAGCCACCAGTCCACCAGAAGAAAATAACTCGGTTAAGCGGGACTTTACTGCAGTGCAAAACATATTTCAATTTTAAGACTTAAAGCACACGTTTTATTTTATGTAAAATGACGTCATTCGCATCCGCTTAAGAATTCCACATTTACGAACTACTTTTAAACAGCTACAGTAAAGCATGCATAGCACATCACTACCACTAAATAATGCACAAATGCAGCAAAAAGATGCCGTCCTTCAAGAGAATTGACAAAATATGCGGCTATCTAATGATTCATAGATACTTAAAAATACCTTAGAGTTTATAATAGCTCCATTCGTTTATATATATATATTTTAATTACACGTATTTTAATTACATTTTCTTTTGGTTTTTATGAGAAAATGGCAACAAAAATATATAGTAGTTACTATTTTTCCTTTACTTTCTACAGAAAGGGAGTACTTCAGTTGCCAATATTAAGCAAATGGTTCTACAAACTACAAAAAAAATAATATTTCAAAAATAAATGGAGATACAGTTTTCAAACAAAATGCATTTAAAAGAAATTTTTTTTTCGAATACGACGATATAAAAATCGAAGATGTGCGATGCTTAGAAGTTTAAAAAATTGCTGTAGAGTATTTAATTCTACTGCTTTGTTTTGCGGCTGGCTTCTGTAAGGTAACGCTATTTTTTGGAATACACAAAATAAGCTGAGAGAAAGAAATAGCATACCGTACGGGGGCTAAAAAAACCAACCCTGAATGTAGTGTATGTGGCAGGCCCCATTAGTCCTCTCTCTTCATTTTTTTTAAAAATCCAGGATTAAACCGCATGGTTTTATATTTTGTAATTTACTGTTTTTTCGCATTTACAAAACTTACAAAAAATCATTTAATAATTCATGACAATCGCATTATAGATTGTGGTAAAGGTGCAGCAAAGAACAATCGTTGTGATTATCTGTAAGACAATTGAAAGTATATATAAATAAACAGTACTAAAAAATGTGTAACTGAAAACTAACTGAAGGGGACGAAAACAACAAATTAAAGACATGAATGCAACAAATAAAATAAAGAAAACCAAAAATGCCTTCATTAAGTATAAATTCCGCAGATCACTGTAAAAAAATACACTCAAAGTATCTTCCAGCTCCACTTGACACTGCATTTCTGTTTAAAATGCAATTTTTACACGTAAATTAATTACTGGCATTCTTCAGATGTGGTGTTTTCGCAAACTGACTTTTCTAAACACTCATAACTAATAACGAATGCTCGCAAGTACAAACCATTGTCAACATTCAGTACAATATTTAAGACTTTATTTTACATAATATGCTTTATTTTTATCACTGCCTTTTGTTAATGTACATTTAGAATGCATCTGGAAGCGTAAATTGAATTCCTTTAGAAATTTTGAGTAACTGAATACCTTTCAAGAAGACTAGATTTGATTAAAAATTATCAAATTATGACATAATTTCGAATATTAAAAAATTAATGAGTTTGAAATTAATATATTTTTAAATAGAATATAAATATATAATTAGTTGTAGATACATAAATATGATCGCATGTTTAACAGATCAAAAACATTGAGCGACGTATTATTTTTCTTTCTTTTCTGTAACTGGTCGAAGATAAAAAGAAAATTGAGCTGGATTTTAATATACTTACATAAGAAATCTGTAATTGAATCATAAGTGAAAATGTGTTCAATTAAAACCAATAAATTAATTTTTAAGTAGTCAGACGTTTTTACTTTCACAAGTATATGATAAGATATCCATAAACAAAGATTTTAGTTTGTAATTTACATGAAGTGAAAGTTTGAAACCATTTTTCTCCATTGCTTAAATGTGTATCACACCTTTCTACAGAGAAATCAACTTAGCAGAAATACAAAATTAAATTTTCTGAAGCTTTTCAAATGTATGCCATGAGTGTTTCCACCTGAATTTTGCTCTGTTTTCATTCTTCAAGATATTGCTTCTTCTTAGGGTTTCGTTCATCTGACGAAACCCCTATTCGTCTCACTTCTCAGTCTGTGTGTCTGTCTCAGAGTTCGTTCTCAGGAACTTCTTAAGCAAGAGGCTTTAAATTTTGCATATTTATAGCTGAATGTCGTCGATCACAAGACAAATCACAAAAAATCATATGTTACTTTAATTAAATTATTTTATTAATAACATCCGACATTATTTCGACTTAGATTATAAAACAGAATCTTAATTTCAATCTTTTTCGTGCAGGCTAGATGGCTCCATGGTAGCGTATTTGCTTACTAGTAAAAAGGTTCCCGGTTTAATGCTTTAAGGGGTCTCAGGACTCTTAAAGCTTTAAAATTTTCGAAATTTTATTTTTTTTAGGTGTTAAACTCCTATCTTTTCTGAACATTTTGATATAATTGTTTCCTTGAAATTCCTATTAGAACTGAAGTTATGGCTTTTACAGTTATACACGCTCCATAGCTGAAGCGTCGTTTTGGAAACTTTGAAGCCATTTTTCTCCAAATGACGTTTTTGGGCATAACGCGCACGATATCTCAAAAACTTATGAATATTTTTTCATGAAATTTTCCAAACATATGTTTCATGTTAGTCTGTATAGACTGAACCTAAAATTTCCTTTTTATTGTTCAAAATAATATTTTTTAGGTGATTATACTGTTGAAATTTTCTTAATTTTGCATTAGCTAAGTACAACTTTGTATTAAAAATATAAAAAAGCTTTAAATACAAATTTATTTCAGTTCATGGTAATTATTACAATCTGAAGTATAAGTAGGAACCAAAATTTTCATTCTAGTTGCAACACTTATTTTGTAATCGTGCGCGTAAGTTGTTATGCCGATTTTTTGCTCGAAAAATGTCTAACAGTTTGGAGCCCTCTGTATACGCTAATTCTGCATCTTATATATTTTTAAATGCACGAAATGAAAGAACATACTTATATATTTTATTCCAATTAAACTCGTGTCTTAAAATCAAATACATTTTAAGATATTAAATGTTGAAAATGGTCTTTTTTTATCATTTTTTACAATTTTAAGAGTCCTGGGACCCCTGAAGTTGGAGTTTAATTTTTCCCCCGTACAGATTTCTTTATAAAATAGATTCACTTTCACAGAATATTTGTAATTTTGTTTCCTATTTTGAGACCAAAAGTAGTTTTAAAATATTTTTTTAATTAAATGTTTTTTTTTTTCTTTTGAGAAATTGCGAAATTTTAAATTAGTTGCATTTCATTGTCCGATGGATTTAGTTAAAAGAACTGTCGTTTTGTTTTTGCCATTTTAAGGGTTTCCTGTTTTTTTGAGCTAAAATTAAATTGTGTAATTAAGTATTCATTTCAGATATTAAAAACATATGCTATTACAACTGACTGAAAAAATTCTGAATATTTTTAATTTTATTAAAAAAATCTTCCTATTGTAATAAATTTAAAATTAAAATTAATGGTGATATCGTCTACGTTTTTATTGAAAAAGATTAAGGATTTAATAATTATAAATTAACTATTTTGATTTATTAATTAAAGGTAAAAGTGTTTCGAAAGGAATATTAAACGAAACTCTCTATGCGATCTTCGATAACACTTACCTACTTGTTTATTATTTTTTTTTAAATAAATGTATTTTGGAAAATAGAGAAAGGAAAATACTTTGATTTAATAATTATTTAAATGATAATTTTTACAAAACTATTGATGAATCATTTAAACATATTTCTGTTATATATGCTACCCATGTCATTTAAAACGTAAAATTGTTATCTCCATTAAGAAAGTGAAGGATACTGCAAACATCGGTCTTGCTGGATTCGTATTTTTAACTTGGGAGCAATTTGAGAACTAATCTTACTACAAACAAATATAAAATCATTGACGGTAGACATCTTACTTTCAAGATACAATCAAAATGTTTTATAATTTTTGTGAAAGAGGTTTTTATTTAAAAACAAAACATAGTCGCAAAATTAGAATAATTATAAAATATTCAGTATGAACTTTAAAAAGCTCACTGTTTTACTTAAAAGGTGACTAAAATAATAAAATGGATGTTACAAGTTAAAAATGTACATTTTATTTAAAACTTCTTAGTACTTTCGGCCTACATTTAACGAGGCCATCATCAGATAAAATTTTAATAACTAATTGCTCATCATTTATACAAATACGTCACTTCGTTTTCAAATGGGAGATCCAATAATTATTAGTGTTGAAAGTAGAAGTAGCAGTCCCTTGGATTAACTTAATTAGAGAAAAATATATATTAATTGCAGTTCCATTTATTTTATTACATCACTTTGTTCTTATACCTCATTCTCATTTTTAAAAGCGTAGCTGGACAATCGAATCCATGGGCCAAAAGTACACACACAATAATATCCCTGTAAAATTATGGGCAGAGGGCGGCAGCAGAGATTCCAGTCATACCCCGTAAAGAAAAAAAATCCGCATATTTGCTAACAGGTGGGCTAGAACTGTAAAAATATGTGGATTGTCCTTAATTTTCTAAGTATCTAAGAGATAAGGCCGCTTATTTAATGGATCAGACCGTTTTTCATCAAATATGGCTGTTGCCCGTGAAAATTGAAGGGCAGATGCTCGTAAATTTACAGTTTTTTTCTGAGAGTGTACTAAGAAATTTTAAATAAAATGGATATTGTAACTAGCAACATCAATTTTATTATTTTAGTCAATTTTTAAATAAAACAGTGAGCTTTTTAAAGTTCATATTGTGTATTTTATAATTGAATCAATGTAAAATGCTGCATTTCGCTTTATGATTTTATTTATTTATTAGCATAATTGTTTCTATAAAAAAAACCTAAAGGAAATCCTACTATTAATGTTAAATTTCTATAGTATAATCTATAAAAAAAAATTCAGGAAAGAAATCGCAGCAAAAACACAAAATGCAGAAAAAGCTCTAACAAAATTTTCGAATACATTTCGATTCTATGAAATTGCGATTCTGAATGTATTGCAAAACGCTGTGCCAAAGAAATTCCTTTTTTTTTGTTAGAATATGTCTAAACTGCAGTTAGGCTAAAAAGATTTTTCTCTTGAAAAATGCAAAAAGAACAAACACAGATAGAATTCCTCGATTTTTGTCATACAAGAGCTTGTGTTTGCCCTTTTTCTGTTTTTTCTTTTTACTTTTGGTATATATTGCGAAAGGAATTCTTTTAGTGTTGTTTAATGTTATACATGGGCGTATTATACTAATCTTAGATAAATATAATTTTTTTTAGAATAGTTCTCATATACCTAAATAAGGAATAAACTATTTGCGTCATGCTTTGCAGCTCTTAAGCATAAACTAAATACAATGTCGCTGTTGCGTCATACAAATAAACGTAGATTTCAATAAATCGAAAATTATCTTTCGTACAAGTAATTATCAGAAAGAAATCATAAGAGAACTCATTTAAATAATTTCCAATAAAGATATAGTATGTAACGATGAATTGTCGTATGACATCGATGGAGCCTGGAATGAATTGCTATATGGTACATGAAAGCTTGTCTTGTTAAAAATTTGAATACCTTTTCTTCTCAACTTGTCTTCCATACCACCCTTAAGAGTGTACACAAAAAAATACTTTCTCACGATCACTCAACATCTCAAAATTTTCGGACACATTTTCAGACTCATTTTTAAAGTGAAACAATGAAACTTGGTGACACGATTGTTGAAGAGGTGTATAAATTGTATAAATAGTCGAGTGTTTTCATTTTTCTCTCAATTAATTAGAATTTGATTTATAAATAATTATTTTCTCAGTGTGACTTTTTTTTCGTTCCCAGCTCTCTCGTTTCGGGAAATTCGGTTCAAAACGCCAACTTTCTCAGCATTTTATTTTTTGCAATATATTCTGCCTTTATCAAAAAATCGACAAGTACGGCAATTATATTAGTTTCTGAATAAGATAACCTACTAATTCGATGCGTTTCAGGACAAAAATGAATTTAAAAATAATTCAAAAAATAAGGAATTTGGATTTGTATACACCCTTAACCCTTTATGTACTGAATTATGAATTCATGAAAATTTTATCTTCTAAAGCATTTTTCGTGAATTTTGGAAACTACATTTGAAGATTTACATAATCATTTAATAAATTTTTGAAGGATTTTAGAAGGATTAAAGGTTGTAGAAGTATTAATTAAATTTGAAATTATAGGGGTGTTGTGCAATATTTATAACTCCACTCAAATATTTTATTTTAAATATTTTTCTTAGTATTTTGTAAAATTAGGAAATCTAGAAATATAATGTTCTTACAGTAGAAATATAGAAATATTTCTGAATTGAAAAATACCCCCCCCCCCCCACAACGCCAAGAAAGCTGAAAAGATGCAAAGGCAAGCGATATCATCCTTTTAAAGATAATTTTGTTTTGTGTAACCAATAATGCCTTTGGAACAAGATAAAGTAATGCATCTATAACTCCTCATTCTAAACTGTATTACTACAAATCGATGTATTAAATAAATTTTATAACAAGTTATTTTAATGGTACTTATAAGTATCGCCAGTAGATAAAGGATTCAATTACAATGATCTCTCCTTGACGAATAAGCGAAAAAGAAAGATAATAACTGCTGACGATTGCCGTGCGAATTCGGCCGAAAACGTTTTGGTATTTTAATTTCATTTTTCATGTGTTTCTAAGGTATTTTAATATATTTTAAATAATTTTATATTGAATTATATGCACCTAAAAGCAATTTTAATACATTTTATTTGTGCTTAGTACGAATTTTAATTATTTACTCAAGGTTTTTTTAGCACCGGAATTTTAACATTATTTTATTAAATACAATGTATTTTTATTTAGAAAGTTGTACCATATGAATGTCCAGTTTCGTCATAAGCAAACACATGAAATTAATTTGCACTTTAATTAGAGTCGTATTTTTCGTTGGCAAATAATCGGAATTGATTAAAACATTTTCTAGTTATTATGTCACAAAGTTAAACAATTTATATTTGCAATTTTTTAAAACACATTCTAAACATTCATGAGAAAATTTAAAATGCGAAAAATTTCATTTTGTACGGTTGTAAAATTGTGATTGTTTTAATGATATATTTCTTAATCTCATTTAATTTTTTTTTTTTTTCAAAACTTTAAACACATTCCCTTAAAAAGAATGTTTAGTTTATCATACTCATTTATCGAGAACTTTAAAATGAATTTCATTTTTGAAATTATTAAAAGTAATGTACATGTTTCTTATTTGTTTCAATGTCTAGAAAATTATATTTCTGGCGATGGAAAAGAAATTCATAATTAGTTTCTTTAAAAATGTAATTCATTTGTTCAGACGTAAAGTTTTCGAAATTTAATTACTTTGAAGTAATAAAAATGTTAATGATACGCCAGACTTTATTTTTTCAATTATTTTAATTAGAATGAAATATAAAATTCGTTTGTGAAATATAAGTTCAGATGATTAAAGCACGAGTTCTGTATTGATATATTAGTTAAACGTGAATTTAACTTTTTCCGTTTTATGTCAACAAAAACTAGATGTATCTTTGGGGAATGCGTATTGCATCTCACAGATGCACCATTGAGTATATATGTAAATGTACCACTAGGCTATACATAATTGTACCATTTAGTTTTTTAGCTTTATATTATTACTTTTTTTATTTCCATTCATTTTTTACTTCTGATATTCCAATCTTCTATTTCCGGCGGAGGTGTAATCATAAAAACCCCAGAAGGTACACGCTATAGACAAAAGGTATACGCTAAAGCGGGGATATTCTATAGGTTTGTTTGAGAGACAGGGGTATGGGAAGCTCCTTAAAAAAAATCCCATACTGCGTATACCACCGTATACCCTCCACTACATCTCTGATGGCCGGATATACATTGGAGTATATCCGGCTGGATAGACATTTGTCCTATTTATACAGTGGAGAGTTTTATACAAGTGTAGATTAACTATCTCTTATGTATAAGAAGATTCAAGAAAAGGATAAGCTATTATCCTAGATATCAATTAGCGAAATGGTGAAAATGAAAGATTTTAATTTAATATGAATATATACCAATGCTGCAGATCTTTTGTAATTTGGATAAAGCGCGCAAAACCCGTCCTTTTTTCAAATTCGACCCCCCAACCTTTATTGACTTTTGCTCATATTGCTTCTACTACTTCGGCAACTTATTAAACACGCCTGTACTTTCTAATCGAGCATTGACAATGAGATGAAAAGGAAATATTGCCTTTTAGCGCAGTATTTTTCAGTACTAGTTTAAGAAGAAACTCGTTGCAGTTTTTATTTAACATGTTCACGCCGGCGCGGTTGGTCACCCTCGATTGTCTCAGAGCTGCCAAGTCTCCGGCTTTTTGTATACCAGTATTTTAATACAGAAAATGTTGTTTTATTGAGCGATTTAAAGGAACAACATTTTCTCTAAAATAACAGTGGTGTGCAAAAAGTGGGAGACTAGACAACTCTGAGACAGTCGAGTGTAACCCACTGCGCCGCCGGCGTGAACGTGTTAAATACATAACTTTATTTTGATGCTTCATGGTATGTCTTTTGTAATACCACGATACTGCGTGAACTGATTAATACCGCAGTGATTAATACTGCGCGATTAATATTTGTATACTGGAGAATTTTTGCCATGTACAAACTGTCCCTTTTACGTGAAGTTCATCTCAGAAGCGGCTGATATCTTTTAAATTTGTCTGGTCTTGAAATCGCCATCTCAAGGTTCCTAAATTCTTATTTTTTAAATTCCATAATAAAACGACCAACCAAAAATGAACAGTTCAAAAAATATCAGGGATATTTTTACAAATGGAAACACAGCAACACCAGGAGAAACAACGAAGTTTCAAATTAAATTAATATTGTTGTGAACGTCACCTGCGTTTTTCCCCACGTATTCTCTATCATTACATAATATATTACTTGTAAATTTAGGAAGGGTGACGTTGATTAGAAACCCTTCCTGGAAATTCGAAAAAAATGAGTTACTGTCTTTCAATTAATTCTGCTTAGTTTTCAGAGATTCTGTTGTAAGGAGAAAATAGATTGCTTAAATTGACGTTTTGGGCACTTTTATGGACACGATATTTAAAGATTATGCCTTATTCAAAAGGCACAAATTATGTCTTATAACTATTTTAATTATGACTTTCTTTTTGCAAACGGTACGCTGCTAATAAAGCTGTTTTCAAAAATAAAGGAAACATAGCAACTACACATTGTGTCCTCGTAAGTTTAAGTCATGGCCAAATCAGTCTGCTCAAGTAACCATTTGAGGACCATTTAAATTATGCCGTTTGGGGAATTGGGGAAGAAACGGTGTGAGTACAACTTTCGTTGACTTTATTACCACAATTTTAGTAGCACAATCTATGAGTTGTCCTGCTAGTTTAAATGGTGCATTTGCAATGCAAGAGATGTTGCATTTACTATATATTGCAATGCATGCAATTTTATCCGCATAAGTTCTGTCTCCCTCATCAGATAATAACTGTTGATATTGTTCATTATTCTTACCAGAATGGAAATGGATATTCTATGACCTTGAAAGATTTTGTAAGAGAATTCTAGCTAATTGGAACGGTTAACATTCCAAATTACCCAAGAATTGCCAATAAATACCCAAATGATGTCCAACAGCTGCCATTGCATCTAATATATATAGGAATAGTATGGCTTCTGATGTACGTTTATCATTTACGCATTATCCCATTTTTCTTTGAAGAAATTAGTCAATCGGGCTTACGACATGAGTGGTATTTGGTTGCTTCCCTCGTGGTCTACCATTGCCACATGTACATAAGGTCGATTCTTATGGCGGACCACCACTACATGTTAGCGAATAAGGAAAACTTATATTTACAAACAAAGACTTCCGGCAACAAATCTACTACTACATTTTTACTTTAGCAATCATTACAGGAATCGTCAAGGTGGCGTAGACCAATCATATCATAGACCTGTTGAAGGTAATCCTTAAGATTGCCCGAAACCATATGTACAGTAGGAGTCCTAAAGACGGACAGGTATTTCTTGCTACACCGCAGTAATTTATCCCCGAGGCTTACGAAAAAGAAAGGCTACTGCTTTACACGTATCTTTTTTACAGGTCACTGGAGTCACGTGATGCTCGAATGCACTAATGCAGGTGTACCAAAAAAGCATAACTTCACTCTAGTGGTCTGTTAAAAAAAAAAAAAAAAACCGCGGTAGCCTGACTTTTTCGTTAGCCTCGTTTATCCCACAATGACATCAGCTGCACCTTCCTTATGGCAGCTGGGCCCTTGGCTGCTACCACGAAGTTCTACATTCTGTATGATGGGAATTGCTCTCGTTTCGGTTTATCTTTGCTTTGGCTTTTACTGCCGATTTGATGTCTTTCGATCCTGGTATGGTCTTCTTCATTAGTTTTACGACATGTTTTGTACCATTCAGATAAGATATATCCCAAATTCAGAAGAGAAAATCCCTATAACCATTCATCTTCTTTCAAGATTGTGAACTATCTTGTGTTGAACGTTCCTTATTGTAATTTCTACAACAATTTTTCACAAATCCCAATGAAACTAGCTTCTCCTGTCTTGCATCCTGGCAACTGCCTTCTTCGTATATTACTCGGCATGATTTTTTTATTGTGAGGATAAGTAAGATATTCAAATTATGGAACTCAAATCCCCTATTTGATAGGGTTAAGGGTTAATGCATAATATCAAGGGGTGTTCTTAAAAAGATCTATTACGCATCACAATATCAATTGCGATCGTCAATACACACAAGATTAATTGCGGTCAATTATAGAACGGACAATTTATCGGTTTAAAGTTCTTTATCTTGAAAATGCTGCGATATGAAGCGGTATCTTTTTCATCGATAATTTTATAAGAAATATGAAATTATCACTCGAAAAAAAATTACGAAGTATAACTAAAATATTTAAATGTTGAATATCTTCTGAAGTAATTGGAGAAACTTGAAAAAAAAAATAATAGTGTCTGATTATACTTGTTTTTAATAGTTTCTGACTATTTTTGATAGTTTATTTTATTCTGACAAATTTTGAAGCTACGTTTTAGATGATTATATACAATTTTATTTTATTTGTGCTTAAAAAAACTATATAAAAAGGTGATAGTTTTAAAAACGAAAATACAGTTGTTTACAAAAACAACATATTAACATTATACAATTGTCAAGTATTTCGGCAGCATTAGTTAAAGATGAGATAAAAAGGAATACACAGATATTCCACTTTTTAAAATTCAAATTAAGCAGGCACAAAAGGGGGAGGGGGGTAAGAAAAAGAGAGAACAAAACATGAATGAGCATAATCGATACAATCATTATTCTTTTCTGAACATCACTAACAAATATATCATGAAATTGAATAAGTTACTTTTTTACAACCCTTTTAAAAATGAAGTTCAGACAATAGCTATTATAAAGTTTTGAAAAAAAAATAGATCTTGTCTTACACGAAAGTAATCCCGAGTAATGACTATTTAGACGTTTAATTTTTAATTTTCAGCTATTAAATTTTAAATAACTCTTTTCTTTATTTAATTATTTATTTGATATTTTTCCCAGAACAAAATAACATATTAAAATATTTAGAATAAAAACTGGAACATTTTCAGTATGGTAGCAAAACATTTTTTCTTCTTACAATGTTTCGTTGCGGCATTCAGAAATACTTTTTTCTAACACAAACCTTTATTTTTTCTGCCTGCCACACATTTTTGAAATAACAGCAGAATAACGTAACAGAGAAAAGATTAAAAAAAATCTGTAAAAATCTCCGACAAAAATAGCAGATGCACTTAAATCCGGCATAAGGGTAAAAAAGACTCAAAGTTTTTCGTGTCGAAAATAAACTAAATAATAGAAACTTTAGAAATTACTTTTCGTATCAAGAATTTCGTATAAAGATAAAAGATTGTTTTGTGTGTGCTTGCTGCGTGTGCCAGCGACAAGTGTTTACACATTTTTTTTAATTTTTTTTTTTCATACAAACATTTTAGTACTTTTCTGTATAATTTTAAAAGAAAAAACAGATGTCGCATTTAGATTCATGAACCGATAGCGGTTTTTAAGATATTTAAATATTTTGAGTTAATCGTTTACTGTTGAAAACAAGTGAAATTTTTTAACATATTAAAAGCACTTTAGGGTATTCTATTGTAAACCTAAATTTTCTTAATATGAATAAATATATATATATATATATATATATAAGCTCCATATTCACACTACAGTTTCAATTTAAGTAATAACTAAATATAACATGTTAGAATTAACTCAGACCCCAAATACGGAATAGGCGCGATAAACACGTGCTTCTCTTAGAAATTTTTGAAAACGTCTGCAATGAAGAAAACAGAGGGCTCCAAATTTTATATTGAATTAATTCCATTCCTAAATTCTAACTTCTTTCCAAATTATTAACTCATATATATATATATATATATACCGGGTATCCCAAAAATGACTGATGGATTTTAAAATTCAATAACTTCCAAACGGTTACAGTTATTAAAAAAATTCTTGCAGGAGGGTTATGTACAATGTCAGGAGTTTTTTTACTGTTATTCTTGATTTTAGTTCGAATTTCAAACAATAGATGGCGCTGAGAGCAATAGGTGCTCAGTCCAGTCCCGATTTTTGGTCCATTCAATACATTTTAATCTCCTTTTTTTGCATGGAAGAAGAAAGACTCCGAAAAATCGAGCCTGGATTTAGCATTTATTGCTTGCAGCACCATCTATCGATGCTATTTGTAACTAAAATTGAGAATCGCAGCATAAAAACTCCTGACATCTTACATAACACTCCTGCAATATTTTTTTTTAATATCTATCACCATTTGCAAGTTATTGAATTTTAAAATCCATCAGTCATTTTTGGGACATTATATATATATATATATATATATATCTTAAAAAGTGTTTCATAAAAATGCCTTTCATAACAAATTAATTTTTCATGCAGTAGATCAGCTTCAAATGCATGATCCCAATTCCTCGGTTTGTCCAACCAAACAAAATTGTCATTTTATCAAACAGTATTATCGTCCAACCAATTAAAATCGAGAAGATGAAATAATATATTACTTATAGTACTTTGAATACTTTATAGTACCTTGAAAAATGGATTGGTGAGTTTCCGGATATGTAGAATTTAAGAAACTGTTCTCAATGAAACAGGGCCCGAAATGGCAATGTGCTTCCCATAGCTTCAGATGCTAATCGAGCCCTGGAATACCTGACAATGTTTGGCAGAGTATATATTGGTAAAAGTCTTTGTACACTTTGGGTTTTAGGCTTTTTCTCGATTATTTAGAGAAACACTACACCAGCGGAACTTAAACTGTGGTTTGCGAGCCATAAAGGTTCCTTAAAACATGTTAAGAGGGGGGGGGGGGGGGGAGGGGTCCTCCAAAATCTAACATTCAATTTTATTTAACTAGAATCTTAAAGAGAAATTGAAATAAAATGAGTGGCTACTATTAAGAAAATCTGTTTTATTAGTCTACATACAGTAAAACCTGTAAAAGAGGAACTTTTCTACAATGGAAATGGAAAAATCTCATCGTCCCAGCAAAAGGAATATCATACAATTATACGAGCTAGGACAGAAACTTGTCTGAAGCAAAAAACGTTACTAACAATTCCGTCATAGCAGAGTTTACCATATCTCTATATTATATAAAATAAATTCTTAAAAACTTAAAAAATCATCACTAATTTAAGTGTTAAAACATGGGAGTTCGAGAAATTAAAATAAACATGAAAAGGAGTCAGTCGTAACTAAGAGTTTTGAGAACCGTTGCAATAAACCAATTATTCAGTTCAACCAATTTAACCAACCAATTATTCATTAATTTTGGCCACATGAAGAACATGCATTTACGTTTAATAACTGCTACAATGCAGCTCATTATACCACCTATATATTCAGCCTTTACACGATAGCCAACTTCAATTTCATATAAATTTTCTTATATAGTTGTCAAATAATTTAGAAAAGGAAAGAAAAACGTGCTGGCTTTTGTGCATGCGCATTAAAAATATTGTTTCTATAAATAGTCATAACTCATCTAATATTAAAAGTATTCATTTCAAATTTCAGTTCATGTATGCTTTCGAGATTTCTGTAAATAAAAAACATGCGAAATATTGTAATTTTTAAAAGAAACATATTTTTATCAATATATATTGTAATCTTATGTAAATACATGCAAACATTGCACATAAAAAGCAAAAACATTTATGAAAGTTACTGAATATTTCCAGCTGATGTGCTGATGATATAAAGATTTATTTACAAAAATGTTAAGAGGAGTCATGAATTTAAATTTTTAAAAAATCGATTTTATTTTTTTAATTTTTAATAAAATTATACAATTATTAAAAAAGCATTGCATCAAAATATTAAAATTATAGCGACGTTAATTTGAAATAGATTTTGCGTATTTTAATACCAATTTCAATTAACTTTTAACTTTGCAAGCCCTTTCGACTCAACTTTGTAACCTCTGTGCACTGTAAAAAATATATTTGCAGCCAGATCATTTATTTTTTATCTGGTATATGTAAAATAATTACATTTAAAATTCCTATAGCTACTTTTTTTATCAATTGAACGATGTAAATTTTATTTGTTGTGATGAGAATATTCTTTTGAATGTGATATTTATTACTATTTAAACATATATCTATTTGACGCTAAACATATATAAACTATCTAATATATATAAACTTTCCATATAAACTAATAAAATTAGGATAAATTTATATCTAATGTATTTACTTTAATGAAAACTGAAACTAAAATTTATTTATTTTTTATTTGCAAGATTTCGCAAGCGCACTATTAACTTTTTTTTGATACATGTTGAATATTGTCAGTGTCTTAAATTTTGTTTTTATTCGTTGATATTAAAATTAATTATAGAATATCATAATTAACCTGTAAAAAAATTATTCTAAAGAGTTGGTTTTAATCGAACAAATCTAAAGAAAACTGACACATGAAATAAGGGTCAAAAACCTTGAAAGTACAGTATTTACAATTGATGACGCCGCTTAAAATTTGTGAGTAGTAAAACTTATTTCCTTATTCATTTTATTAATGATCCCTTAAATGGACAGGTGACTAAATCTGCATTGGAATGTATTAGCTGAACAGTTCGTTTAGTATTTCTCTGTAAATTTAAAAACATGTCTGCAACCATACCATTTGACTTTTGGCTTTTAGCTCACTCTAAAGAATAAATGTTTTAATTAGTCACTTTTACTTAAATATATGTGTGAATTTGTAAAATTACACTTTTGTCGTAAAATGTCGTAAATTACACTCTTGTTGTAAAACTTTAACCTGTGTTTATTTGTGTTTATCGGTTTAATGGAAGTTTGTAATTTGTTGTCATTTGAAAAACTCAAACAACTGTATAAACGTAGAAAATTGTACACATTTACCCAAATTGGTGTGTTTTTGTGTGTGTGGTGGTGTGACAGTGAAAATTTTCAGATTTTGCTTATTACACAAATATCTGTGTGTTTTGAATGTTATACCGAAGTATGTCTAATAATATTACACAGATATATGCGTAAGAACAGAATATTATACAGAAATATGAGTAAGAATGTTACACAGCTATATGTGTTCGAACAAAATATTACACAGGATTATGTGCAAGAATATTACTCAGAAATATGTGTAAGAGCAGAATATTACCCATGAATATGGGTACTTATGTGAACACAATAAACATCGGCACTTGACAACATGGCTTGTATGATTGCAACTGTATGGTCAATGTGGTGCTTTGGAAAGTAGTAGTTCCTCAGTTCGTATCCCGTTTCTGTAAGTATTGCTTGTTAAATGTAGATTGAAGTAAATGGATAATATCTCCTCTTCATGTACATGCATCTTTGAAAACTTCTGACTGAAATTGATAGAAAAAAATCCGACAAAATACGGAAATAGAACTGGCATCAAAATTTCTGTATTTTAACGAAATTTTATATTATAGTGTATTTATTTAGATTACAGGGGTTCTGAACATAAATTCTGCATACGATTTTAGCACTTCAAAACAACTCCAACAGAGAGATGGAATGCAGTAAATATAATTTCAGACGATCCTGTTTCTTGTGAATTAAGGTTACACTATTTTGTGGTTTTAAGGGGACCGGGGACCTTTAAAATAAAATATTTATTTTCTGTAAAATTCATTTTAAATATTATTCAAGGGTACATTATATGCATTATGACATACATTTATCACAAAAAAAAATTTTTTGAGAAAAAAAACTTTTTTTCGTAATATTTTAGACCTTTTGAAAATGTTCCATGCGAACTGAATATCAATGAAAATCCCCAATATGTTTTTTTTCAAGTTTGGTTTATATATATAAATAAAACTGTGCAATGAATTTTATATATTTCAAAATAAAGGTAAGAAAAAAAATATTTTCTAATTCTTTTGAAATTTTGATAAAATATTACGAAAAATCCCTTTTTTTCTCGAAAAATTTTTTTTTTAATTTGTTTGTGATAAATGTATGCCATAATGCATATAATGCACCCTTGAATAACATTTAAAAGGGAAATTTACAAAAAATAAAAAAATGATTTTTAAAATCAATTTTTTATTTTACGAGGGACCTATAAGGTCCCTCGTCCCCTTAAAACTGGTCTGCTGGAAAGAGAACAAACCCACCAAGCACATGAGTTTGTTTTTCATCCAAAATTTTTTGAGACCATAAAAATATTTTGTTCAAAATTTACATACCAAACTACAAGGTTATGTACTATCTACACAAAATCTATCGTGTTTGTATATTACCCAGATATATGTGTACTCATGCGCAGTTAACACCTTAAACTGTTTTTACAGAGTTATCTGATAACTTTTTACACACTTAACCTGCTTAATGCGTTATCATTAAAATACACAAAACAATGAGTATTTTGAAATTGACACACCATTCTTGTGTCTTACAGTTTACACGCCACTTTACACGTGTAGACAAATCATTTTTGTAGAATCAGTATACCGGTTTTAATGTGTAAATAAATCAATACAAAAACCCTTAACGGGTTAAAAGTTTGTGACGCAGCGCTTTATCTTATGCTCTAAGAATTTTAACTATGGAACTTAAAAATAATGATATAAAATTTTGAGTGACACAATGCTATTAGTTATAATATATACATACATTTATTTAATCATTTTATTTTTTTATAATTGCATGTGCAAAAATTATGTTCATTTTAAAAAGATGTATAAAAGTTTATTCATTGATGCATTATCATCCGTATCTCTCATAAATTCAAAATATGAGTTTTAAAAGATATGATATCAAAATTTAAGTGACGCCTTGATGTTGCTTAAAACGATTAGTTTTAAAATTCAATTTAAATTTTCTTTTGGCTAAATACATTTACACATCTAAACAACACTTTTCATTTTCCAATGCACTGTTGAATATATTACTTTCACTGAATCTATATAATGCACTGAAATGTATTCATTTGAATAAATTGATTTATCTTTTGTGCCATGCTATCCAAAAATCAAAAGCAAAATTTATGTAAATAGTTTTTTTCGTCATATTATCCATTTGCATACATTTAACTTAGTTTGGATATAATGACGCAAAATCTATTTACATAAATTTTACTTTTGATTTTTGGATAGCATGGCACAAAAGATAAATCAATTTATTCAAATGAATACATTTCAGTGCATTATATAGATTCAGTGAAAGTAATATATTCAACAGTGCATTGGAAAATGAAAAGTATTGTTTAGATGTGTAAATGTACTTAGCCAAAAGAAAATTTAAATTGAATTTTAAAACTAATCGTTTTAAGCAACATCAAGGCGTCACTTAAATTTTGATATCATATCTTTTAAAACTCATATTTTGAATTTATGAGAGATACGGATGATAATGCATCAATGAATAAACTTTTATACATCTTTTTAAAATGAACATAATTTTTGCACATGCAATTATAAAAAAATAAAATGATGAAATAAATGTATATATATATTATAACTAATAGCATAGTGTCACTCAAAATTTTATATCATTATTTTTAAGTTCCATAGTTAAAATTCTTAGAGCATAAGATAAAGCGCTGCGTCACAAACTTTTAACCCGTTAAGGGTTTTTGTATTGATATCAGTACTTTTTTTAAGTTAATGATAAAAAAAATAAAACAACAACAACAAAAATTAAAGACCAGACAAAGAATTCATAGTCAGGATTTCTATTCACCTTCAATCTCTCCCCCTCCCTCCCCGCAAAAAAAGATGCCTCATATTTCAATTTTAAAGAGCACTGTGCTATGAGATTTTTTTAAACCACTCATTGGTAAATATGGAAGTAATTCACAACATGCATGTTTAGATGGTATTTCTGTTGGTTTGTTTCAGAGATATAAAAAGCTATGTTAAATTTTATTAAATAAAAAAATTACTGTCTTAAGAAAAATAGCAAGAAATATTGCTCTTTAAACATACACATATATATATATATATATATATATATATAAACTTCCACCATCCTTCTTTAAAGCTCTTTATTGGCAATAACAGTAAATCATATAAAATAATCGCCTGAGCCCCAAAAATTTCACTTTTCCCTTCTCACCCATCTCCCCAGCTTACCTAAATAATTAAAATCTTTCAAACTTTAGTTTGAAAAAAAAAATAATCTGCAATATTTGTTGCTCACTAACATAAATAAATAAAGGCCTAACTCCCCAAATGTACATTTCTCCTCTCCTCTCTCCCCCTACTGCACAGCATAAAAAAAAAAAAAAAAGCACACGTAGATATTAAATCTTTAGGGTTTTTGGTGAGTGAATTACATATGAAGATAAATACGATAGATCTTTATAACACACCTTGGGATGAGGAGTTCTGCATATTACAGAATTTTGCATTATATAGATCATATTTCATTCATCATTAAATTTAACTTGTAAACGTGCTTTAAATTACATTCCTTGGAACTAGAAATAGTGAAAATTATAAAATTTTACATAATAGTATAGGTGCAGATTCCCAATATCTGGAAGGAGAAAGTGGCTCCTAAACCCAAAAAGTCCAGTGGCCTCATTGTGAAACAAACACATAAAAAGAATTTAGTGTTTGTAAGGGACTGAATTCAAAGTGGAAAATAATTTATTTTATATATACATATGTCTATGTACAAGAAAACACAGACTAATTACATCAAATGGGTTTGTTTAATTTAATCACAAAATTCTTTAAATTTAATTATTAAGTCTAATACAAATCTTAAACTATGTTCATTCAGAAGATATAGTTGGACAAGATACATTTTAAAAAAATGTAAAGCTAAGCAATCATGGTAGGGGGAAATATTAGGACAACAATATTTCTAATTTTGATTTTATCGTATAACATTACATTAAAAAATTTGTGAATGTGAAAAATTATTTAGCGCTATAAAAATCAAAACACACTTCAGACGTTTGTTTTCCTATGTAATACAATAGTTTTCTGTGTTAAACAGATTATTCTGGACTATAGGAAGGAAAATACACTGATTTCATTTTTTTTAAAAAGGTAGAAATCCACCATTAGCAGAAAAGGAGCATCCCTGTATAACGTATGGCGACTGAGACATTGAAAGTTAGCGGCCGAAGCAAAAAATTTAGTCGTCACATGGCGACTGTGAATGTGCACCTATACATAATAGGAATAGATCACAGGGCCAAAACTAGTCTTTTTTGTACCCGGGGCAAACATGGATTTTGGCGCCCCCCCCCCCTCCCTCTTTTGTAAAGTATATTTACAAAGATAATTTTATTAATTTTCTAATAGCCGACTTATTTTAAAATTTAAAGTATGTAATCGTAAGACATGTTATTCTGAACTACGTAATCTACAATGGCGGGTCCAAAGGGGAGGTTACGGGGGTCATGATTCCCCTCTGAACACCAACAAAAATTTTCTAAAGAGCATTTTTAAAATGAAATATACAGTAGAGTCCCGATTATCCAAGTCCTGCTTAACTGAGTTATTTTCTTCTGATGGATTGATGGCTTCCATTTTTATGAAACAGCCATTATAAATGAAGTGTTAGGTAAAGATGAAAAAGCAGCCGTAAAAAAAAAAAAAAGGCCATTTCCCTTTCCTCCCATTCTGACCAGAAAATCAGAGTTCTAACTTTTTATGACTGCTCTTTCATCTTCACCTAGCACTTCATTTATAATGACTGTTTCATAATAATGGAAGCCATCAATCCATCAGAAGAAAATTATCCATTCCAAAAGTATAATCCTTCATTTCGCGCCGGGGCACATGCCCCCTCGCTCCCTTAGTTTCGGCCCTGATAGATCATGTCACACATTATTAAATTACCTTTAGCTCGTGACTGACAGTTTGGGGGCACTAAATGCATGGCTGGCAAATTTATTCCTTTTTCACTATTTTTAATAATGAAATCGTTGCCTTATTTTTGGCAGAAGTTTCTTATATTAAATAAGGCAAAAATTTCTTTTTTTAAAAATATTACTTTTGGAAAGCATGAATTTAGTGCCTAAAAAAAAAAAACCGTCAAGAGCTGCCACCGATTGTAACACTCATTTACAAAAAAATTTAATATATTATTTTCATTGCTCCAAAATAATGCGTTAAAGACGACAATGTATCAAATTTAGTGTTCCAAGAAATTAGCAATATTTGTGAAACACATGTGCTTCTTAACTGCAAAATTTATTGTTTACATCTGAGAAAAACATTATATGCATCTTCTGTATTAAAATTTTTTAGTGGCAGGCTTTTGTGATTGAACAAGGACTGCTTGCAGAATACTTTAATAATTTTACAATATAAAATTATGGCTCTCGAACTACTATTGATGAAATACAGTAATAGGGATAAAAAAAATCATTAAATAAATATAGTTTATTTTTAAAAAATTAATTGAATTTTCATCAGATATACTGATTATTACTACCATACATTATATGTAACATATTTATTAGAAAAATTACAACTATTTAGATGAAGTATTAAAATGTAAACAAAATGATGCCTTATAAACACATCAAAAATACAGTTCATTTTCGAAAGCTGTGCCTAACACTCTGAGACCATTTTACGATCCAAAGGGGTAATGCTGAGATGGGCATTTGCCGAAGTTCCAGTTGTATGTTGTCACTCAGCTAAACAGCCTCCGATCATCCATATTTTGATAAAATCAAAACAGACCTGATGCATGCACAAAAGCGCAGAAGGTTTCACTTTAAGAAAACAAACAGTACCTCTGAACAAAATCATTATACAGTAGACGCCCTCAAATCCGCTCAACTTGGGACCAGAGGTTGTGCAGATTTTAGAATTTTGCAGATTTCTGGTCCTTGCTTTGTTTACAGTTTTTAAACAGTCATTTGAATGTATTTATGCAATCAAAGTTATAAAAAATCCTTGCAATATAGTAAAATATTAAAATAATTAATTACAGTAATAAACTAAAATGATAAGATGTAAGATAATTTAAAAAAGGATTAAATTATTAAAAGTAAAGATCAAGTAAATAATAATGTATAATTAAATCTGCATTTTAAAGATAAGAATCATTTTCCTTGAATTATTGAATGAAACTTACATCCTTCGTAATGGTACCTATTAATTTGCATCAAAATTATAAAGTAAGGAAGTTTTATTTCAGATTTAGTCAGTCTTAATAGTCAAAAAATCTGGATTAAAATACATAAAAAGATTGTGATTACCAATTTTTTTTTTTTTTTTTTTTTTTTTTTTTTATCAGAAATAAATTGTACTTCCTTCCTAAAAAATCATGAGTTCAGTCATATTATAAAGAATTAATTACATACTGAAATACAAACGGAATGATATAAATTTAAAAAATTCTGTAATTTTGCCCTTACATCTGAACTGAAAGTTTCATTGTTTACACCTGTGATGATATGCAGATTTAATGCTGGTAGCTGGGTGGGTGCCTGGGCAGATATCCACTACAACCCTGATAATTATTGCTTGTTTTTAGCACAACATATATTTGTTTTAAATGCTTTCTCGTCACTTCTTTATATGAAAAACAAATACAGGAATAAACATAAACATCGAATCTGATTTATGTCCTCTAAAACTAAGATTGAATCAGATATGAGGAAGATGTGTTTGGTAAAGCAAGCATCAGACTTATCATTAGCAATACAACAGAATTAATAGTCATCCTAGTGCATATGTATCAATCTACACCAATATGCCATTAAGTATTGTAGCTTTTTTTAAAATCAAAACACTATATTTTGATAATGTACATATTAATAATATAGTAATAATGATACTAGTACTTTTTACTTGAATGTTAATATAAAGCAGTCAATCTAAGTATACCAATTTAATAAAGTAATCATCCAATTAAATAGAGTAAAATCTGCTTAGACGGAGCACAAAAGACTGCACAAATACCTTGTTTTAGACATATTCCATTTACACAGGTTTTTCTGTAATAGCATGGAGTTTGTAACTTGGTGGAATGCGGAAGTATGAACTTCTATTCAGTGGTACGTCGATCTAAAAGTTCGGGAACCCCTGTTCTAGAGGGTAGCAATATTTCTACAAAATGGATTGCAGGCTTTTTTTAAGAGTAAAATTCATTGTTTACATTAAAGAAGCTGTCTGTTATACAGAGAATTGCATTAAAAAGATCTTTTACTGCAACAATGCTTTTACTACAATGCGGTCCTTTGACGAAATTCACATTTATCTCGTGATCCTTTGATGAAATTTGTGTTTTTTTACAATCCTTTAACGAAGTTAGTGTTTTATCTGCGATCTTGTGTCAAAATTCATACTTTTTTCAACAAGCTGTGACAAAATTTGTGTTTTTTTACAATTATCTGACGAAATTTGCGTTATTTCTGTAATCTATTGACGAAATTCCAGTTTTTTGCGGCCTTTGGCTAAATTTGCATTTTTTTCCATGTTTTTAATCAATCCTTTGGCAAAATTCACGTTTTTAACCAATGCATTGACAAAATTCCTGTTTTTCGGCATTCCTTTGACAAAATTCCTGTTTTTCAGCGATCCTGTGATGAAATTTGCATTTATTTCGTGATCCTTTGGCGAAATTCGCATTTTTTTATGATCCTTTGGTGAAATTATTGTTTTATCCACGATCCTGAGACTAAAATTCGCACTTTTTCTGCAATAGTGTGACAAAAAGTGTTTTTTCTGCCATCCTGTGACAAGAGTTTTTTCGCGATCCTTTGACGAAATTAGTGTTTATTTCATCATCCTTTGGCGAATTTTGCATTTTTAACAACATTAGTCTTTTATCCTCGATTCTGTGGTGAAATTCGTGCTTTTTCCTCGATCTTGTGACAAAATTCGCATTTTTTCGCAATAATCTGACAAAATTTGCGTTTTTTCTTGATCATTAGACGAAATTCATGTTTTTTTTTATCTTTTGGCGAAATTTGCGTTTTTCACGATCCTTTAACGAAATTCATTTTTTTCTGCGATTCTTTGATGAAATTCGCGTGTTTTCCACGATGCAGTGACTAAATTCATGTTTTTTCTGAGTCCTTTGACGAACTTCGCGTTTTTTTCGTTATCTCTTGGTGAAATTCGCGTTTTTCCGATATATATGTTTATTTGGTGGGCAGGATGATCGGAGCCGTTTACACCCCCCCCCCCCCCTCCCAAGTTTCAGTTCGGAAATATTTCTATTGTAAGAACATTATATTTGTACATTTCCTAATTCTACAAAATACTAAAAAATATTTTTTAAATAAAAGATTTGAGTGGAGTTATAAATATTGCACAAAATCTCAATAAATTCAAATTTAATTAATTTTATTTGGCAAAATCCTTTTAAAATTTATTAAATGATTATGTAAATCTTCTAACATAGTTTAAAAAATTCATGAAAAATGCTTTAGAAGATGAAATTTTCATGAATTCATAATTTGGGACATAAAGGGTTAATCGCCGTCAAAATTGTAGGTTTTTAAAACAACCAAACCGGTAATTAGGATATTAAAGAATATTTTTATCGCTAATTATTAAAATAATAGATGGTAATTGGATAAATAATAAAAACGATAAATAAATAATTTCATTAGGTAATTTAATGCATGAAATTAATAGAATTCTTAGAATATAACAAATAAAAGAAATTTCATGGCAGTTCTTTATGTATTTGTAGTTTGTAAAATTATTGCAGTTGCATAATTCTAAGCTGATGCAGATATATGTGCATTAACAACAAAAATAATAATAATATCTGTTAATTCATACATATAGGTACAGAGACTAAATAAAATCATATTAATGGTTAGTCATACTTTCTATCAACATTAACTACCCAAAATATTAAAGAAAAAAAGAAGAAGAAAGACATTTAGAATATATTAGTTTTCATGCTAAGTGCATTATGTTTCAATTTCTAATTTGTATGGACTCCGAAAATATTTATAATCATCGATAAGTTGACCATTTTGAAATTATCATGATATTTATTAACAGTGTTGGGTATGAGCGCGTTCATTGAACGAAAGTTCACGAACTTAGTTCACTTTCTGTGAACTTTGAGTTGAACTTGACTCACTTTTTCAAAAACGAACGTGAACTGAACGACAACTCAAAAAATCCGTGAGTTTGAACGAAATTTACAACTCAAACTCAATTTTTTTCATAACTTATTTTTAAAATTTTCCAGCCGTTAAGAACACGTTTTTTCCGATTCAAATTCCATTTAAAGGCCTAAACGGGCTCGGGACGGGTTGAGTCTGATCATCAGTTTTTCTGGGTTGTGCCCGGCCGGACCGAACCGGACTTATTTCTGGACCTGTTCTTTATTCTTCCTAGAAGTCTGCACCGACAGAAATTATCTGGTCCGGTCGCCCCTGCTTGTATGAAAATTATTGCCCCGTACCAGTCTGACTCATGCAAAAATCTGTTTAAGGGTGTTCTCAAATCCAAAAGGGCAACTTTCTGACATAAGTTTTAATTTAATTTTGTTCGATAATGCATGAAACTAGATGGTGTTGTTGTTCAGAAACTGTGTAATTGAGCTGTTTTTTTTTTTCCTTTTTTTGCAAACTCAATAGATCTTTCAGAAAATAGCGTCAAAGTGAGCGTTTTGAACCGAATTTCCGCGCGAAGGAAGAAAGAGCACTCAAGAGCGGGCGAAAAACGTGTTTGTCACGTGATCAAAAACGCTTATAACTCAATAGGTAATTGATTGATCAAAAAATGGAAAAAACAGTTCTATTCCAAATCGTTTCCTTGGCCAGGCTTTCCAGTTTTATACCTTTCCGTTAAAAAATGAATTTCTAAATGTGTCAAAACGTTTTGCGCTTGTTGAGCAGAGCAGTTAAGAACAGCCTTAAGGAACAACCTACCTTGTGCTAACAATTTTTTCCGAAAATACATATATTTTTAAATTACCATTATTCTACAATTAACATTCTCCTTAAAGAATAGTAGTACATATACATTTCTAGAGGTGGGGATACAGTACTGTAAAACATGTTATAAGAATCTGTGTATGATGAGTTCCTGTTTTAAACGGAAAAATTTCTTTATCGGTGGATCTGGATCTTCAAATTGGATATATAATCCGTTTGAAAATAAATAATACATTTGCAAGAGACCGCAGACCTGGAGAAAAAGGAACTTAACTATAACGATTTTTCCCCTCTCCTATGTGATTCCGTCTTAGAAGGTTTTTCGATATAGAATTTTTCAGATTTTTAAGTCTTCAAGTCGTGTAAATAGATTAATGGTATTGATAATAATTCAGATATTTACATACGAATAGAGATCCATTAAAAAATCAATATAGTTTACAATGGGATAAATAGAAAGAAATGTAGTAGAATGTGTACGTTCCATAAGAATTATTCTAGAGCAGTGGTTCCTAACCTTTTATTGGCCACGCCCCACCGAAGCATCTGTTAAGTCGCGATGGCCCCCCTCCGTTTTCCCACACACAAATTCTGTAACAGATATATCTTATCATTTTAAAATGAAGTCTATTAACCTGAAGGAAGCCTAAAGCAGCCTTAACAATTATTCATTTCGCATTTTTTTATCTTATCAAATTATGAATTTTTTATCATAAATGTGTTTTTAACAAAATTCTACAAATGAGGCGATACATCTTCACTTTTGTGCACAAAAGAGTTTTGTTTTGCCTTTCCAATTTACCTAAATATTTAACAAAAGTGTTATACGGTCCGCATTTTTATCTTCACAAAATGCTGGAGAGACTCACATTTAGCATTAAAATTGATAACAAAAAACGTACAATTTTTTCTATGAATAACAAAATACACAAGAAGCATTGAGATTTATAAAGTTTATAGTACCACGTTTAGATATTCCAAATATTTTTTTCGTTTAAATAGGTTCAAAACAGTAAAATTTGGATATACTTTTAAGTAGTTTTATGTATAAAAGTTTCTCCATGTTGCATACAGCAGAGTAAATAGATATACAAAGCTCATTTCATAAATAATCGAAAAAGTTGAAAAAATTGTAAATTAGATCATTAACCCTCCCCCCTCCCCCCCACACAAAAAAAAAAATTAAATATTAAAAAGGGTTTAAAAATGGTTGTAAAGTTTGTTCATGTAATTATTCTGGTTTTAGTTTTATTTTAAGCTTTTGATTCGGAACATCTTGGGGAAAAAATCATTATTATTAATTTTGAATACATAACTTTTATTTTTAGTCTTAAAGATTACTTTCCCAAAAAACCTCGCAGCGAATGAGTGAGTTACAAAGTTGAAATTGCCCCCCGGTGGGGCCTCACGCCCCAAGTTGGGAACCACTGTTCTAGAGTGAAGTCAACCTACAGAAAGGAAATCAGAGTAACCCTGTCCCGAAAAAAAATACAACCCGATCCGATGCAAGACGCTATTCAACGATCCCAAAATGTCTGTTATTCGAGATTTTACCTATTAAAGAATATAGATAGTGTTTGCTCTAGGCCATTTTTGTAGGGTGCAGCGCTCTGTCCTTTTTAAAATCGGAAAAATGCGCCCTTCTCTTTTTAAAAATAATGAAATCCGTGCCGAGATGCTCCCAGCAATCGCCCATGAGTCTTTCTTTCCTGTACCACGAATTTTGCGAATCCCCACCAGGGCCGAAACTAGAGGGGGGGGGGGAGCAGAAGGGGCATGTGCCCCAGGCGTCAGAACGGAAAACGAACAGGGCACCAAATGAAGATTGGTTTTTGAGTTCTTAAGCACCTACACTAGTCACGCGAAGAAACTCGCTTGCTAATGTTAAATCTATGGGAGCGTTCTTTTCCAATTTCTGGCTTGCATTTTAATATTTTTAAATGATTTTTTTTTTCTTAGGATAGCTGAAGTTGATCGTTAATGTTGTTAGTTTCTATGTTTTCGGTTTTGGTTACAGTTTTTTTTCTTTTTTTATGAGGCTACTTTCACTTTCGGAACCGGTTCCAAAAGTGAAAGTAACTTTATATATAAAAAAAAAAGCAGCGACCGAAATCGAAAAAGTAAACACGAATCCGGTTAATTATCAATTTCAGCTATCCCAAACAGAAAAAATCATTTAAAAATATTAAAATGTAAGCGAGAAATTTGAAAAGAACGTTCCCATAGGTTTAACATTAGCTTGCGAGTTTGGATTCTTCCCGTGACTAATGTAGTCTTTTAAGACAATGTGATTCATGTCACTGTGACTTTAAACGCCTCATTTGTACTAACTATAACTACCGTAAAATCTGTGAAAATGAAATCTGTCTATTACGGCATGCCTGTTTGTGTTCCGGGGATTTGATAAAACGAGACCCAGAAATTCCTGAGTTACACAGGCATGATATTCTTCCGCGATTTTCCGATTTTTTACCGTTTCTCGCATTGAGGATTAGTTCCGAAATTAAAAAAAAAATCGGTCGTCATCAGTCCGAAAATTCGGACATAAAATATCACAAATTTCGACAAGTGATCGTCGAAAAAAACAATTCCGTCTATCGTTCGCAGAAAAAAGTAGCCAATTTCGCAAAATATCGCGGAAAAAAACCGCAAATTTCGTAATAAAATTAAGAAAAAACACTGATTTCGTCAAAGGGTTGTGGATAAATGACAACTTTCGTCAAAGGATCACGGAAAAAAGACGAATTTCGTTGAAATATCGCGGATTTAGTCTAAGGATCACGAAAAAAACTCTGAATTTTGTGTAAAGATCGCGAAAAAGAAACGAATTTCGTCAAAGAATCAAGAAAACACGCAAATTCTGTCAAAGGATCGCGGAAAAACACTAATTTTGACAAAAGATCGAAAAAAAAAGTGAATTTTATGTCAAAGAATCGCGTAAAAAACACAAATTCTGTCAAAGGATCGTGGAAAAAACTCGAATTCTGTCAAAGGATCGCGGAAAAAACGCTAAATCTGTCAAACAATCGCGAATTTTGTCAAAGGACCGCAAAAAAATGCAAATTTCGTAAAAGGAGTAAGAATAAACCCCTATTCTCAAAAAAGATCGTAGAAACAACGGGAATTTTGTCAAAAGATCGCGAAACAAACTGGAATTTCGTTTAAAAATCACGGAGGAAACCCGATTTGCATCAAAGGATCGCCGAAAAAACCCGATTTGCATCAAAAGATCGCAGAAAAACGTGCATTTCATCAAAAGATTGCAGAAAATACGGGAATTTCGTAAAATCGCGCAAAAAATGCAAATTTTCTCAAACGATCGTGGAACAAACGCAAATTTTGTAAAAAGATCGCGGGAAAATCGCGAATTTTGTAAAAAGATCGCGGAAAAAACGGGAATTTTGTCAAAAGATTGCCGAAAAAACGGGAATGTCGTCAAAAGATCTCCGAAAAATGGTAATTTCGTTAAAAGATCGCTGAAAAAAACGGTAATTTCGTCAAAGATCACTGAAAAAACGGAATTTTCGTCAAAATATTGCCCTAAAAACGGAAATGTCGTCAAAAGATCGCCGAAAAAACAGTAATTTCGTTAAAAGATTGCCGAAAAAAACGGTAATTTCGTGAAAGATCGCCGAAAAAACAGGATTTTCGTCAAAATATTGCCGAAAAAACGCGAATTTCGTGTAAAGATCGCCGAAAAAACGGGAATATATGATCTAAAGATTGCGGAAAAAATGGGAAATTCGTCAAAAGGTTGTGGAAGAAACCAGAATTTCGTCAAAAGGTCGTGACTCCGTGAAAGTTCAGCGTTTTCTTTTTGTTTTTTTTTCAGGGGATTTTATCAAGTGCTACAAACAGCCATGTTACGGAACCCTGTCTTAAATGAAAAAAATACATGTTCCCAACATAAAAAATACCAACAATTATACCTGCTAAGATCGAAAACTGTATAAAGCGGAATTATTTTCGGTTCCTTTGGATTTCGTTTTCAAGGTTTTAATGTATCAATATTTGACAAAGTTGATTACGTAATTCCGTATTACGTACTTTTTTATTACATATTTTAAATTTGAAAACAAGTCGACTATTAGAAACTTACTAAAATTCTCTTTGTAAATTTACTTTGCGGAGGCGGGAGGGGGGGGGAAGGGGGCTAAAATCTATGTTTGCCCCGGGTACAAAAGAAACTAGTTTCGTCACTGAAACCCGTTTCCTATTTATTTCCATCAATTTGTCATAGCTTCTAGCTAAATTAATTACGTATATTTCCCACCACCCCGCTTTTCCGCCTGGTGGGTGGTTCTGTATAACCCAAAATGTAATATATTTATCGAGAATTTAAAAATGCTATTGAATTACAAATCACTTCTAAAACAATGGCTGAAAATTTCGTGTTTTTATGTTTAAAAAGGCGTCCATGGATATGTCAAAAAGTTTCGCATTGGCAAGCATAGAAAGTTATTTTTTTTTTCTTTTTATTGTTTTCATTTCTCTCTCTCTCTCTCTCTCTCTCTCTCTCTATGTTATTTTTTCACGTACATCTTCTACAGGAAAAGAATGATTTTTTTTAAATGTATAAAGTTCTTAAAATTTTTGGCTACAACAAAAGTTAGATCTAACATTGTTTTATATAATTTACTGCTGTATGTTTCATTTGTCCTTGAGATTTTTTTCAAAAGAGAGCAATTATGTAATTAAAAAGGAAATTAAAAAAATAAATGAGATAAAATGAAAAAATGTATCTATTTAAAACACTGATTCAATAAATTGAAAAGAAAAATTCTGCACATTATAATTCTTATTTTTGTTACAATCTTTTCCTTTTAGCGAACATCTGGGTATTTTTCGAATGTCTTTTAAAAACGGAAGAAAAGTGCAATGGGGGGATGACTTTCACTTACATTTGTCACCGTCTTGTTAAATGTTTTGTACAATGCAGGGCTCGCTTTTGTACTTTCTTATCAGCGAATCCGAATTCTCCATAGGTGGCCGAGGCCGAACAAGGCTATTATCTAGGAGGCCCTAAGCTAAATGGTTATATGTGGTTAGCGGCGGTCAGTTCCATGAATTTGCGCGTGGGAAACAATTTCTCATGTTCTTATATCTGTAAACAAGCCTTGATAAAAATAAGAATTTTTATTGATTTTGTTTACTATATTTTTTTTACTTAGCAACATAATGTCTTTGTTTGGGGAGGGGTATTCTCAACACATGCTGTGGATGGCTCCACAAAATAAATAATTATTACTGTGTTTTATCACAGAACAATTGAAAAAACTTTCCATTTCTATTCCTATTATTATCTTTAATGAAATAATATAAATGAGCATATGGATATGAAATAATATATAATATATAATTTTTGAATATAATTTCCAAATTATTTCCTTTTCAAATTCGATTAATAATATTTAAAAATATCATATATGAAGCACTTTTTTTTATATCGTTTAACATACGAAATATAACTAAGTATGATTAAATTATAATATTTATAGGATTTTTTTAAAAAGAAGTTATTGTTATTTCGGAACTTGACTAATGTAATCTGAGTATCATTTTTAACCCAAATTTTACTAGGTCCTTAACCCTCTCGGCACCGATTTTTTTTTCCAATTTTGGGGGAAATTACTTTTACGCTAACAAAATTAAAAGTAACTATCGAAGTCACAGAAGATACAGTTTACTGAAATTTAACGAATGTGTTCTTTACAGAAACCTAACGAATGTAATTATGTTGCGTGTTTTTCATATAAAAATAGTCTAAGGAAGAATATTTTAAGACGTTTGGAAAATGTCGTATTACAACCAGATTAAACAAACATAAATAAAAAAATTAGTAGTATTTTTTTTATCTTTTATCACAAATTACTAATTCGGAAAATGAGTCCCTATTTTAAATTTAAAGAGTGAAACATATGTTTGAATTAAAAGAAACGCCAACGGTTTACTAACAATTAATAAAACTTTTATTAATATTATTATTATTAAATGTTGAAACATAAGTAAAGTAATAATAGTAAATATATCGACATATGATATCACTATTAGGTACTGAAATTAACAAAAATATTTTCTTTCTTTCAAATATTGGAATTCGAAGTAGGAGCCTCATTTGAGGCTCAGGGTGACGAGAGGGTTAATAGGATGTAACGAATAGTGATTTGGAAATGAATATTCTGTCAAATTTCAGGCCAAACATCAAAATTTTAATTTAAATATACATTTTTTTAAAATTAAGTAACAGGAATAAAACTAAACACGCATTAAAATTAATTTTAAAAAAATCTTTATAAATTGTAAAAGGTTGATCTACTTTGTTATTATTAGAAACACGATGCTAGTAGTAAAACATGGATTTTGACGAATCTAAATTACTAATAGCATAATTTTAACTGTAGGTACTTAGTAATTCATACACATTTTGTATGAAATAGGAAATCATTATCTTTGTCAATCCGCTTTCTAAAATTTATTATTTTTTTCAATTTAGGAAATTTGGTTCAACACAAAAAAATTAGATTTTTCATTTTTTTTCTATTATTTATTTATTTTATTTTATTTATTTATTTTTACCGTTTACCTTAAACATATCAAACTGGCTTTCTGTAAGTCGCGATGGATAATTATTTCCATAAAACTATAAAGAATATACTCCTTTTCTACTGTTAAGTAATATTGTTATCCTTCGTTAGATTCAATATTAATGACCCCATTTTAATGTTTATTGTTTCTCATAATACAAATGATCTATGACCTAAATTAGCCTTCGATCAAGTAAATTTTATTGGGGGGAGCTTGTGTATCCATTGATCAACGGATTTGTAAGAATGGGTCTTTTTCTGAAGCCAGTTTCCCAGTCCTAAAATTACTTAGTATAACTTAAATTACGAATTAAAATGTATATTTAAAAAAAAATTAAATTGCACTGAAATTAAAATGAAAAATTTCTTGATCAACGCAAAATGTAATAATCCGCTTGAAAAAAAAAAAAGACATCCTGCTAAAAAATGAACCTAACTATAACGATTTTTTTTTCTCTTGTGATTCCGTCTTAGAAAGTTTTCCTGTATAGAATTTTTCAGATTTTTTAGTCTCCAAGCCGTGTAAATGGATTATTGATATTAATAATAATTCAGATATTTACATACAAATAAAAATTCATTAAAAAATCAATGTGGTTTACAATAGGATATGGTGAAAGAAATATAGGAGAGCCAGTATTTTGAAACGGATGTGCTTAGACTATTTATGTAGCCTGAGGAACTTTTTTTTTTTTTTTAATGAAGAATATAAACATGAAAAAGAGACTGTAATAATAATTTTATATTTGTCAGAACTTTTTAAACATATCGACTTAAAAAATATCTATACAGGCTGTAGCTGATGCATTTATGCGTCATTTATAGAAACTATTATTAAGAAATTCTAAATTCTTCCCAGAAAGTTTGAATAATTATTTTTGATTATTATAAGTATAAATATTTCGTGAATAAAATTAAGGGAAAGGGCCCGAGGCCCGAGAAACAAAATAGACGGGCCGGTCCGGCAAAAAAATTGAACGGGCCTATCGGACCGAGCCGGGCCGATAAAAAAATTAAGCGGGCCTACCGTCCCGCTATAAAAAATTTTAATCGAAGCCGTATGAGCCATTTTCAATTAATGTGATTTTCGCGAGAATAAGTATAAATGTGCGTCACGAGCCGATGCTGGTTTGACAACATCAATACAAAAATGTAACATGTCCAGCGTAGAGATCAGCATCGGACAGTTGCATGGTGTCAGGGCCCGGGCTTCATTTTTTCAGCGGACTCGTGCCGGGCCGAAATCAAGCTTGCATTTTTTTGCTGCATAGTCGAGCAGGGCTAGAACTAGGTTTTATTGTTCTCAAGATGTGTAGGGAAGGCAATATGTTTTGTAAAAATATTAATAGCGATAATGAACTTATGTTAGCGGAATCTTTGGAAATATACCTAAAAGTGATAAGATCGATGTAATAGTAAAATCTATTCATCGTTGTCCGGTCATCCAAGGCTGTCGTATAGATAGCTGGTGATTTCCCCAGCATGGTTTATTAGTGATAAATTACAGACCCATGTATCGGCCGGAGTAGCTCAGTGGTTAGAGCAGCAGTCTTGTATACTGTGGTCCCGGGTTCGATTCCTGGCTCTGGCTAATTTTTCACTACAGTTGGATTTATTGTATTTATTGTATGTATGTCTGTATAATATGTATATATACCTTTAACTGATGAATGCAGGCGTTATTTATGTGTGTATGTGTGTTTTAATATATATTGTAGTATGTGTGTTTTATTATATACCTAAAAGTGGTTCTCAAATTCACTGCTCAACAATGAGAAATTTTCTGACTTATTTTTAACTGTAAAGACATAATATTGACAGGCCTGACTATTGAAGGAATTGGAATCGAATAGCGTTTTCCATTTTTGATAAATAAATTACTTATCAAGATATAAGATATTCTTGTCACGTGACTGCTTGTTTTTCTCCTTTCCCGTGCTATCGCTTCCAGAAATTTGGTTCAAACATTTAACTTTGACAGTATATTTTCTCAAAGATATATTACCTTTATCAAAAATGGGTAACGTTATTCGATTACATAGATTCTGAATAAGAACACCTGCCAATCTTGTGCGTTTCTGAAAAGAAATGAATTCAGAAATGTACCAGAAAGTAGCTCCTTTGGATTTGAAAAAAGCCTTAATAAATGGCAGAGAAATAGTTTAACAAATCTCCTTTTTACTATACAGCTTCAAATGTTATCATGTTTTTAACACTCCTTTTTTTTTTTTTTTTTTTTTTTTTCTAAACTACATTAATTATTTAATGAATCCTTGTTTGAATGTTGAAACGTCTAAGACCCTAAGAATGCTAATGTTGCTCTCGTGTATTTTCGTGTATTTTTTGTGTATCTTGCAAACACATAGTAATTTTAAAATATGCTGTAAAATTATCCCATAAACATGTATGGGGTCTTTAAAAGAATCTTAACTTTATGTTTAGAAAAATTTGAATTTTTTGTAGAAATTGAGTCGGGCTGGATCGGGCCTGATTTAATTGATTTTTCCACGTGCCGGACCTGTTTTCACTGATTTTTATACGGCCCGGGCCCGGGCCTGGAAATTCCGGCCCGTTCAGACCTCTAGGCTCTGCTTTTAGGAACACTAAAGAAGGCTCTACCGCTTCAAAGGACTTGGCATTAGAGGTTGACTTCTGGTTCGGGTCGGTTTCAGATTGAGTTTTCACTCTTGCATGTCGGGTTCGGATAGATCCGATTTTTCAAAAGAATGTCGAAAATAAAGTTTAAAAATCTATATGCAATAAGACCTACATAGCGGACACACACAAAAAGCGTTACATCTCTATTTAGCAAACACGTTTCAACTTTTAACACAATTATATATTTGTATTGTACGCTTTTACCGCTGAATACTGGACATCTTACAATCTATACACATGCAATATATAAACGTGTGCACAAACTATCACAAACACTATATATGGGTTGTGTGTAAAAAACGAATTATAATATTTTCCGTGTTACGAAAGAAAAAAAATGGTTCTTAAATTTACCGTAAAAGAAGAATAATCTACGATTGCATTTCTCATATAGTACATTTTATTTCTGAAGCAGTAATTGAATATATACTCATTCATACTGAAATACATCTGTATTTTCTTCTGGGAAACAATTCTTCTAAGCTTTTAGAGGAAATCCCAACAACCCGATTAGCAAAAAACTTAAATCTGTCCCATAAGAATTATTCTAGAGGGAACACAACCCACAGAAAAAAAAATTAGAGTAACCCCGTCCCGAAAAAAAAAAAAAAAAAAAACGTACAACCCGATCCGATGCAGGACTCTATTCAACGATCCTGAGATGTTTGCTTATTCATAGGTTTTTGAGTATTAAAGAATATAAATATGTACATTTGTTTATATAAAAGATAAAATTTTTATTAAACATGTAATTATAGATTATTTTCAATGAAAAAACAAGATTTACTTCCTTTTCATTTCGGGTTCGGTTCGGGTTGCAAGTAGAAGAATTTCGCGTTCGGATCAGGTGCGGATGTGCAGTTGCGGGTCGTCGAAAATTTTTTTGTTGGGTTGCGATTCGAAGAAATTTCTTTGGTGGATTCGGGTCGGGCTGACTTGACTATAAATGAAATTTTCGGGTTCGTGTTGGGTCTACAACCCGACCCGCTCAGAACTGTACCTGCCCTCCTGAAGTGCCTGTTTAAGATAAATTTTAAACAGTTAAAGTTAAAACAAAAACATAATTAACAAGTAAGAAAAAAATCGTGCGTCAAGCATAGATTATGAAACACTTTCCAACATATTCAGAATAATGTAACAAAACTGCACTGTTTAAAAATTAAAATATTACGTCTAATTCAACCCTATGGAAACGCATAATACATTTCAGAACCCAATTTCAGCTGTTCCCATCCACAATCGGAAAATTATGCGAATTGCAGCCCTGTATATGATTTATAGATTTGAATCTATTAGCTATACATGCAAGCCAAAATTTAGTTCACTTAAGAGCTACATATACTTCAGTTGAAAATTTACCTTCAGCAATTTACTCTAATAATGAGAACGGTGCGTGAATACTTTTGTGCACCCTATATTTGAGGTATAGAATTTATATATAACGGGTAAGATGCAAAAAATTAATTAAATTTAAAAGCGCATACCGAATTTTAAAGCGTGCACTCCAGCAATTATTACTCAAAGACAGTACTGTACTGTCACCGATTTCTTTTATGTGTCCCTGTAAATGAATAAAAAATGCTATGAATGTCCTGTTCTAACGGGATCGTAGTGAAATTCAGTGATTTATATCAGTTTCAATACATTTGATAAAGCATAATGTCATTAAAATACTCTGCAAATGATTTTCCCCCATATACCATAATGTAATAGAATACTTTTGAGTGCCCCTGTAAATGAATGATTAATCCTACATACTTCATATACAATACCAAACATGCTTGGGTGACCCTAAATAACCTTTAACAATTTCATGAAAATCCGAGTATATTTACGGAACTTAGAGCGTGGACAGACGGACTGACGGCCAGACAAACCGAATGCATAAACACTTTTCAACTTTGTTGGAAAGTGTTAAAAATTGTCTTCCACTGGGTGTTCAGGGCGCAAATTTCTCATTGTTGGTTTTCTTGGTGTTTAATTTTTTTGCGCCACTTACGACGAGTAAATTTTACTTTTTTTTTTTTTTTTTTTCCAAGATCATCAGAAATAGGGCCCTGTGCGGGTCGAGTGCTGCTAGACTCGAACCCGAAAATTCCATTTGAAATCAACACGCAACTCGACCCGAACGCACCAAAATAATTTTCGTCGACCAGCAACCCGACCCGAAACCGAAATGAAAGGAAAGTAAATTATGATTAATGCAATTGTGAAAAGAAATCAAGAATTATATATAAAAAGAGGGCTGGGACAAATTTTACTGATATTTTTAATGGATACGAGAGAGCCGTGGCTGTTCAATGATCTTCATATGAGCTGGGTTAAACTGGGGCTGAAAATTTCTGCCTCTTCAGACCTCAAGAAGAATGCAGTCCAGCCCCGAGTTGGGCCGGAAAATAAATCCAGTCCCTGCCCATCTCGGTCTGAACCTCTAGAAAAAAGTAATCCCTAAACCAAGCTCGGAGCGAGTGTCTGGAAGGAAAATTGGGCCAGGCCCATGAAGACCCTTACATCGAATAACCAAAAGATTAGTTCACAAAATTTTGTAAATTTGGACGATAAAATTCTAATATATATTTAAAAAAAAAAAACGAGTTTTTAGTGAACTTCGCTCACTTTCATAGATGAGTTTGAGTTGAACGAGTTCGTTTGAAAAATTTTGAATTTGAACGTGAACTTGACTCAATTTTAAGAAATTGAGTTTGAGTTTGAATTAGTTCGTTTTTTTTTGTGAGCGTACCCAACACTGTTTATTAACCTTGATTGGAACGTAGCTCTTCCAATTAAAAAGCAAAAAAAAATTGTTACTTTTCATCTTTTATCAATTGCTTTCTTTGATATGTTGTGCTAATCCAAAAGTAGAAAATATTTTATAAACTTTTACTGAAGTAGTTCTTTCTAAACATTTGTATACTAATTAGATTTTGTTTTACTTTTTTCCATTCTCTTACTATAACTGTATAACAGATGTTATCATTCTGAAATTTTCTTTTACCTGAAATTTATTATGTATTTATTTATAAAAAACAAATAAGAATCATTTATTTATTTTATTTAATCTAGAAAAAATTATTTTATTTGTTGTGCTTATTTTCTATAAAAGAGTGAATAATTTGATTATTCAAAGAAAGTTTTTATGACGATGACCAGATTTAATTAAAGTTTTAAAATGAAATGCTTTTTAAACCTGGTAACATCTATTTTAATATATTTTCACATCATTAAAAAAATATTTTAATCCATTATTTTTTTTAATAATTTGATTTAAATCCCGATTAAATTTGAACAAACTGTCAGCCTCAACGAGACATCGGAATTTCTGCTGATCAAAGTTTTGTTGCCGTTTTTAGAGACGACAGGTATTTTATTTTTTTCATTTGGAAATAAATGAAAGCTTAAATCGGGATTTTTCGATTATCTAGAGTTGCATTGGGGCACATAACAGCATGTATTATCTTTTTTTTTGCGGTTTTATTCAGATTTATTAAGAATTAAAAATCCCAAATGCTATTTGACTCACGGTAAGTAATGCTAACGCAATGAAAAAAGCAGTGGTACCCTTTAGATCGCTAGAGGGCGAGTTTTTTGTAAGGAGAATTTAAGGAGAGTAGAGAATTTAAGGCTGCAATAGGTAGCTTTTTGTAATGAAAGCTACCTAAAAAGACACTGGGGTTGCACCGCGGTAGCCTGTCTTTTTCGTTAGCCTCGTATAGAATGCACAAAATATTATCATTCGAAACTTCTTCGAACTAATTTATTTACATAACACAGTCAAATTTCAATAAAACGCATTATTTGATTAAAAATGGAAGTTAATTAGAAATACACATGCACCAAAAATACGCTACAAATCTGCACTACTTTACTCTGTATTTCTGGCATTGTAAAATCTTAGTTTACAATGAAAACCAATGGACGCAGTTAGAGGTTTTCCACGATTTCCTAAAATTTGATTTTCTAGGTAAGGCGAGGTTTGAAACTCACGTCCTCATATATATTATTTAAGATGTCGAAATCCCTTTTTCTATTCTCATACCAAACATACAGCGTTGAATAAAGTATCTTTCGAAAGGTTTTGAAACAGGCTTTTGTCGTATAGTGTACTCGGATTCCGTAAAAACACGCTGTCTGATTAAAAAAGTTGTAGTTAATTAAAAATTAATGGAAAAACAAGTATCAACAAATAATCACAACAAATTGCAGCGTTGAAATCTTGCACACCGATAGCGAAATAATAATAATTTGAAATTATATTTTATTATTATTTCATTTTCGCAATATTTCTAATTTTCTCCTTTTTTGTGTATGTGTATGTTAGGATAAAGTAAAGTTGCTTCAAAAAATATTTAAATCATATTTAATATAACAGAGTGCAAAAAATGCATCTTTTTTTTCTTGCTCCACGAGAAAAAAATTCTTCTACTACTAACAATTTTTCCTTGTCATGTACTAAAATGTGCTTTTTTTTTTAAACCAAAATATTTTCTTTTCTTTTTGAAGCCACATACTTTTAAAATAACAGGGCAAAAAAGAAAAAAAAGGAGAGGGGGGGGGGGTGATATAAAAAAAAAAACCCTCAGAAGCTTCGACAAAGATAGTGGATGCATTTAAATTCCAGGATAGAAAAATGAAATGCTATCCTTGAAAAATCCTTTTTTAAAAAAGTATATCTAAATAATCGCAAAGCTAAAAAGTTATTTTCTCCAGCAAGAATGTTGAAGAAAAGTAAAGAGAAAATGTTTGCTTTTCTTGAATGCCAGGAGGAGGTGTTCACAAGAATCTTTTATGCTGATAGTTGTTAGGAAAGAAAATATTTTAGCGCCATTAAATGTAAATTTTTTATAAACATTTTTTCTACCTTTTAAAAGATGGATACATGAAAAGCTGCATTTAGGATAATTAAACGCTATGTTAATATATGTAGGAGAAGTTGCATCATAAAATGTAATAAGTAAGTTGTATATGTTAAAACACATAAACTTGCTCAAAGCTACTTATAACCAAGAACTTTTAATGTGAACTTGTACAAGTAAAATTAACGATAAACAATAATGTCGACCTTTCGAACTGCTTCTGCAGTCGTCTTCAGGATAAATATGATGTTGAAATGCTTAAAAGTCTAGAGACGAATTCTTCCTGTCGAGTCCTGATTAATTATATGAATGGAAAACTGCAGTGAGTACTTCAGAAAATTTATTTATTTACTTATTTATTTAATTTTCTGACATACCCAATGCAGTTTTCCGTTTATATAATTAATCAGGACTCGACAGGAAGATTTTGTCTCTAGACTTTTAAGCATTTCAACATCATATTTATCCTGAAGACGACTGTAGAAGCAGTTCGAAACGTCGATATTATGCTTTATCATAAATTTTATTTGTACAAGCTCATATTAAAAGTTCTTGCTTATATGTACCATTGAGCAAGATTATGTGTTTTAAGATATACAACGGTATTTGTTAGTTATCCCGTCGACCAATTTCGCCAAATTACATAAATCGCCAAATTACACAAATTGACATAATTTTTATTTTAAATAACAAAAGAACAAGTAAATTAGTATAACATTAATAAAAATACAAATAAAACGTCGAAATAAAAATCACTTGATGACGTGTAAGTCAAGTGAATGTGACATTTTTGGCATTTAATCTTACAATTTGCCGACAGTAATTTGGTCGAGTGGATAACTAACAAGTACCTATACAACATACTTACTAAACGCTATCTGCTGTTTGCGTCTGTTAGTATATAGAAAATGCGTACTTTTATGTAATATTTTTGAATTAATCCCTTGACATCCAGATAGGGTACTTCACATACATTTGTATAAAGTAGAATTTCATTACAACGAACATCACTTTAACGAATTTTTCAGTGTAACGAATATTATTTGGATTGTTAAACAAAGTCCTATTATCCTGTTTCATTACAAAAATATTCACTTTAACGAATTTTTCAGAGTAATGAATATTATTCGGATTGTTATAAAAAAGTTATATTTTACTGTTTCATTACAAAAATATTCACTTTAACGAATTTTTCAGAGTAATAAATATTAGTTGGATTGTTATAAAAAACCTATTATACTATTTCATTACAAAATTATTCACATTAACGAATTTTTCAGTGTACCGATTAGCATTTGGATTGTTATAAAAAGTCCTATCATCCCATTTCATTACAAAAATATTCACTTTAACGAATTTTTCAAAGTAATGAATATTATTAGGATTGTTATAAAAAGTCCTATTATCCCATTTCATTACAAAAATATTCAATTTAACGAATTTTTCAGAGTAATGAATATTATTCAAATTCTTATAAAAAGTCCTATTATCCTGTTTCATTACAAAATTATTCACTTTAACGAATTTTTCAGTGTAACGAATATTAGTTGGATTGTTATAAAAAACCTATTATCCTATTTCATTACAAAATTATTCACATTAATGAATTTTTCAGTGCAACGAATATTAGTTGGATTGTTATAAAAATTCCCATTATCTTATTTCATTACAAAATTATTCACATAAACGATTTTTTCTGTGTAACGAATAGTATTTGGATGGTTGTAAAAAATCATATTATCCTATTTCTCTACAAAAATATTCACTTTAACGAATTATTTACATAGCGAATTTAATCAGTACTTTTAAGAGATTCGTTGTAACGAGATTTTACTGTATACCAGATTTCAGTATAAATTTGTATTATTTTTTTATGTGTGACTAATACGTTGTACGTAAAGCACATTGCAAAAAAAAAAAAAAAAAAAAAAAAAAAAAAAAATACAAATGTATCTTCTACGACTACATAACATAACCACGACATACAATATTCTCTACCGAATTACGCATGATTCTGAAAAGCATTATTTATCATTAGACACTACAGAAACTCATATATTTTTGAGAATTAAAGAATAATCCATAAAAACAAAGATCCTTTTGCTGCCACGGGAAGGTTTCCGAATAGTTCTTATGGCGTCTTTCTCAAACCGGAAAATAGGTTTTTAGAATGCTATAGATTCTCAATCAACAATTTTCAGCTGCGTAATTGAATTTTTACATGTAAGAATAACAAAATAATATTAATTTTAAAGTTCAAAGTTCACAAGTTAATGCTGTTAATTTATCATTTTATATTGTGAAACATGTTTGTTGCGAAAATGAAAACCTTTACTTGAGAGTTGAAAGCTTAAAAAAATCATTTCGGGTTGAGAAAACTGATTAATCCACTATAAATACTAGGCGGAAATGTTTCCGAAAATCAGTGGCAGCAAAAGAAACTTTGTTTTTATAAATTCTTCTTTTAAATTTGGAAATTATTTTGGTTTCTGGAGTTTATAAATATAAGGAAAGTAGACTATCAATCATGGGTTCCCCGGAAGAAGTTATTGCATATTTTCGTTCGGGATATATTTGTGTTTAGAAAAATATTATAGGTATTATTATACTTGTAAAACAAAATTATAGAAAAAACTTCAGGAATTATAGAAAAGCCTTTTTGAATTTCTCACTCCCCGCCCCACCTCCCTGAATTCAACACTGTCTAAGTTAGTATTTTTAATACTTTTCAAGAGATAGTCATTAAAGATTGCCTCTAGGAAGATATTGTTTTAAAATTCGTGTTCGTGTGATTGCTAGTATACATAAAAAAGCTTTTAGACATCACACTATTTATTTTACCAGCATTCCAGAACAGTCCTTAATTCCTAAAAATTAAATAAACAAAAGCAGATGAGTGCCCTAAAAGTACAACTGTACAATTACAATCAGACAGCATATAAAGCTCTAAATCAGATTTCGAGAGTCTCAAAACGCATTCACGTTCAAGAGAAAAAAAACTCGTTAACCCCAACCTTTCTATGCAGAGAAATTTCAAGTATTGACAGAAAATAAATTCCAATGGAAAGACCACAAGATATCTCATCTCAGTCGTAGGGATAAATATCTGCAATTAGAGTTGAGCTGCATATGAGAACGACTACCACAATTCTATTCCTCCAAATTGCGTAATACGTCTCTTTATAACCAATAAGAACCTTATAGAAGCATGCCTGTCGAAATCCTCCGTCCAAAGCTACCGTGCTCCGTTATTAACTATAAGAACATTTTCTCCAAGATTATACTACGAAAACAACCACACAATTCGCCCCCTTACATAAAGTACATCAGCTAGGACATCCTGAGCTGTGCATATTTGTAAAGAAAATTAATTGATATATTTACACAATCTTTAACATTTGCTCTAATATCAATTATAATTCAAGATCTATTCAGCACTCCATTTGTGGGAAAATGAAAAACGATATTCGATTCTTAAGAATTAATATAGTAATGTTTGGAAATAGAAATTTATTTTTCAAAATTCTTCCTTGAATGCGTCGAAAAATTTCGCGTTGTTGAGCGAGGCAAATAAAATATTTCAAATAGCCTTAAAGTATTAACGAAAAAAAAAGCAATTTTTTCATGTTGGGAACATAATTAAAGCATTTTTAATGTATGATTATACGATTATTTCTTTAAAGAAAAAAACATGCTTTATGGTAAAAATAAAAGACTGAATAATAAATAATTGAAAAAATGTTTTACAACATACAATGTTTACATTTTAAATACATTTTTTTCTTTAAATATATATATACGTATATTATCGCTGTTAGTAAATGTCGAAAAAACTTCTGAAAAAACTAAAAAAAAGCATTTTTTATTATAACTCCAAAAATATTCTCATCTTCTTTTATTTTACGAGAGTAAATATTTCTCTTCCAAAAAAATTTCGATGTCATATTTTAAATTTTTTTCGTACTCAAATGTTTATTTTTTCTTACAAACACTTAAAAAAATAGAAAAAACAAAGAATGGAGATTTACATAAATAAAAAATATTTGTAAGAAGCTCCTGTAAATAAGCGGCTATACTTAAATTCCATGATTAAACGAAGATGCATTATTATTATTTTTTTTTAAACGAAGATATATGTAAATTATAATACATCCAACGATTATTTTATTAGCAGAATAATGTTAAAGAATAAAAAAGGCGTTTTTTTGTCTTCTTCTACAAGAGCAGTTTTCCATAAATTTTTTTAATTATTGATGTTTGTTACGATGAAAAATATATTAATGCCATTTTAAGAATGTATAATTAATAAATAAATATTTTCTGCTTTTATTTAATAGAAGAATGGAGTGAAAGTTGAATTTTAAAAGAATTAAATATTTTGTGTTGCTTGCGGTCATTAACAAGTGTAAGTAACAAATTAGGAGTTGTCAAAAAAATAAAAGTATATATTTCTAGATTACTAAATTGTATATTCAGGTTTGTGGTATTACCTATTCAATCAATACGCAGAAAGTAATGGTAAATTCCGATGGATTCAGTTTGTGACTCTCACAGGACCATCATTTGGAGACTCCACTGTGCAGTCACCATGACCGTTTGATTATAACGAGTCACAAGATAACGTCACAGTGGAGTCACATGGTAAATCCCATGTTACCGACATTTGCAGACTCTACTGCGAACTAAACATGAGAGTCTCTGCGTTAAATTTTGATGCAACTTGGGGACACATGAAAAAGCAATTTAGTCTTCCGATGACGGTCACATGACAATTATAAGGTTATGTCTATATTATAAAGGATAGATGTGCGTAACGATGACGTCATTTTGACGGTGGCAGCAATTTATTTGAAAACTGTATCGCAATTTACTCTTTTTTATGGTTTAAAAAATAACTTTCAAGGATGATTTTTTAAAAATCTATCTGTATCGACTGCAGACGATTATGAAAAATAAATCACTTTGCACAGGGGGTCCGGGACACAAAAATCTTCAAATTTCGCAAAGAATTTTTATTTCATTAAAAATTTCTCTGTTTTTTCGTGCTTAAAATGACATTTAAATAATGTTTCTATTAAATAATGTTTCTAGAACAAAAAATATTAATTGTTTCGTTTTGGTTTGTTTTAAAAATCTAGCTTTCAAACAATGGCTGACATGGAAACGACTTCTTGTAAAAATGCATTTTTCATCATGATAGGATTTTTCACCATTTTTTGTATTTAAATTCTTATAACTCGAGAACAGTTAAAGATAAAGGGTTCAAAGTTGGAACATATATTTTTCAATTATTTTAGTTTAATTTTGATTCAGAATATTTGAAAAAAATATTTACTTTGGAAAATATGATTTTTTTTAAAAGTTTTTCTAGTTAGTTCACTTTTTCCTAAATTTTTTCGTTAAATATTTTTAGTTTTTTTATAAATTAATATTTTTAAAAATGCTGAATCAAAATTAAAACTTATATATTTCTGTTTATTTAAATGAAAAAAAAATAAATTCTATAAATAATATTTCGAGTTATAATGATTTTAAATTACCCCACTTTTTCAATAAATTTTAAATTTTAATTAAAAAAAATTATGAGAAGTTTTATCATGTGATTTTGTTTACAAATGATAAGGTTAACCATCACAAAAAAATTCAGAATTTTAACTCAATAAATAAAAATTATTTTAAAATGTGTCCCGGACCCCATTAAGTTAGTATAAATACTTCAGCATTGTTTCTGGCTGACATCTCATAACGAAATCAAAATTTCCTCAATAGAGTATTGCAATATATGTTGTGATAACAAACATGTAATCGAACTACACTCTTAAGCAATTGAAATGATCAGAAGTAAAAAGGACTGGTGTAAATAACGAACACTTTGACGATTTCTTTGGCTATTAACTCATTCGGAAATATAGCTTTTAATAAATTTCAAAACTCTATTTTAATTTAAAATGATTTGAATGAAAAAGATTATGAAAGATAAATATGTTTGCACTTAAGTTAAGATAAATAGTTCAGCATTTTTTCTCTCTGACGAAAACGCATAACGAAATTAAAACTTCATCAATGAAATAATACAGTATAAACAGAAATTTAACAAACCTATAATCGCACTGCGCTCATAAACATCTGAAATGAAATTAAACAACTGAAAAATTAATACTTTTCAAATAAAAATGCTTTTAGGTGTTGTTGGTGGGTAATCTAACAAATAAATTAATATCGTTTCGGCATAATACTGTAAATATTAGCTAAATTAAAAGAATTAAAAACTAGAATGTAAAAAAAAAAAAAAAAAAAAAAATGGTGAGGATAAAAAAAAAAAAGTAAAAAGGTGAAAACATTACAATATATATATATACACGAAATGCCTTTGAATCAAAATTTATCGTACAAATTCAAATAACAATATATATATATATATACACAGTTACATATAATTAAGCATTTTCAATCTCGATTATAAAGTTTTTTTTAATGCATTTTCTCTGAAATCATATACAGTGAAACTTTCTTGAACGGCCACCTCTAAACTACGACAACTCCCAAATACCGGACACATGTTGATGGAACCAAACTCGTTCCATAGCGTTAACATTAGTACAAGAATTTCTGAACAACGGCCGCTCAAAAGTCACGAGAATTTTTTTTACATCAACTCCTGGTACAATTTCATACTTATTTGCAAACCGAAATGTGAAGCAGATGGAACAAAATTTACTTGATATGGCAATAAACAGAAAATGAAGACATTAATAACGATGAGGAAAATTTAAACAGCATTCTAGAGCGACAGACATAACAAACATGAAGGCCGGTGAGTTTGTATGTCTGGACTTTCACCCTCTGGACAAAGATTTGGCAATTGTTGGCACATTTGATTCCATACAGCAAATGATGGAAGATAGGAGAGAGGAAGAGGAAATGAAAAAGATTATAGAATCACCCAAAAATTTCCAATATTAACACATATGTCGAAGATTAGACGAACCTCCATAAATCCAAAATTTTGCATTAAATCATAATGATGATGAGCTGTATAGCAAAACAACTCATATTGTTATTTCTTTGGAGAAAGCTATTTGCAGAAAAAAACAAAGCAATTGCAAATCACTGATTTTTTAAAATTAAAACAATGAAGATTAATTAAAATGACCATGTATTTCTATTTAAAATTATGTAATTTTGATTTTGTTTTTAAAAGAAACTTCTGGATTACACTCATCTCTGAAGAGCGGTCACTTTTCACCGGACCACAGGTAAGCGTTATTCAGAGGTTACACTGTGTATCATTTCTGTTACCAATGTGCCCTTTTTTAATACATATACAGAATGCACGAAATGGTATCATTCGAAATTTCTTCGAACTAACTTATTTACATAGCACAGTCAAATTTCTATAAAACCCATTGTTTTATTAAAAAATTGAAATTAATTAGAAATACACATCCACCAAAAATCCGCTACAAATCTGTATTCGTTTACCCTGTATTTCTGTCATTGTAAAATCTTAGTTTGCAATAAAGAGGAATGGATGCAGTTAGAGGTTTTTGTCGATTTCCCAAAATTTGATTTTCTTGATAAGAAGAGTTTTGAAACTCACGTCCTCATGTACATTACTTCCGATGTTAAAATCCCTTTTCTATGCTAATACCAAACAGCGATGAATAAAATATCTTTCGGAAGATTTTGAAACAGGATTTTGTCGTATAGTGAACTCGCACTTCGTTAAAACACGTCGTTTTATTTATAAAAATTAATAAAAAATTAGTAGATACGTCTCTTTATAACCAGTAAGAACCTTATAGAAGCAAGCCTTCCGAAATCCGCTATCTATAGCTCCAGAGATAATAAAAATCTTTCTCCAAGATTATCCCATGAAAACAACCGCACAAATCGCCATCTTGCGTAAAGTACATCAGTTAGGACATCCTGAGCTCTGCATACTTGTAAAGATTATCAATTAATATATTTACACAATATCTAACTTTTGTTCTAATATCAATTATTATTTAAGATCTATTCAGCACTGCATTTGTGGGAAAACGAAAAACGATATTCGATTCTTAAGGATTAATATAGTAATGCTTAGAAATAGAAATTTATTTTCTAAAATCTTCTCTTGAATGCGTCAAAAGATTTCACGTTGTCGAGCAAGGCAATTAAAATATTTCAAATAGCCTTAAAGTATTAACGAAAGTTTAAAAAAAGCATTTTTTCATGTTGGGAACATAGTTGAAGCATTTTTAATGTATGATTATACAATTATTTCTTTTAAAAAAACATGCTTTATCGTAAAAAAAAGACTGAATAATAAATAATTGAAAAAGTGTTTTACAACATACAATGTTTACATTTTAAATACATTTTTTGTTTACATACATATATATATATATAATCGCTGTTAGTAAATGTCGAAAAAACTTCTGAAAAAGCTAAAAAAAATAAAAGCATTTTTTATTATAACTCCAAAAATATTCTCATCTTCTTTTATTTTACGAGAGTAAATATTTCTCTTCCAAAAAAATTTCGATGTTATATTTTAAAATTTTTTCGTACTTAAATGTTTTTTTTTTTTTTTTTTTTTTTTTACAAACACTTAAAAAAATAGAAAAAACAAAGAATGGAGATTTTAATAAATAAAAAATATTTGTAAGAAGCTCCTGTAAATAAGCGGCTATACTTAAATTTCATGATTAAACGAAGATGCATTATTATTTTTTTTAAACGACGATGCATTATTATTTTTTTTAAACGACGATATATGTAAATTATAATATATTTAACAATTATTTTTTTTTCGCTCAATAATGTTAAAGGAAAAAAAAAAGATTAAAAAAAAATTTTAATAAGAGAAGGTTTCCATATTTTTTTTTTTTTTTTATTACTGATGTTTGTTACGATGAAAAATATATTAGTGCCATTTTAAGAATGTATAATTTAAAAATAAATATTTTGTTCCTTTTTTATAGAAGAATGGAGTGAAAGTTGAATTTAAAAGAATTAAATATTTTGTGTTGCTTGCGGTCATTAACAAAAGTATGTAACAAATTAGGAGTTGTAAAAAAAAAGTATCTTTTTGTAAGTTACTAAATTGTAAATTCAGGTTTGTGATACTACCTGTTCAATCAATACACATAAAGTAAGGTAAATTCCGATGGATTCACTTTGTAACTCTCACATGACCAGCATTTGGAGACTCCACTGTGAAGTCGTCATGACCGTTTCATTATGACAAGTCCCAAAATAACGTCACATTGGAGTCACATGGTAAACCTCATGTTACCGACATTTGGATGCTCTATTGTGAACTAAACATGAGAGTCCCTTCGTGAAATTTTGATGCAACCTGGAGACACCAAGAAAAAGCAACTTAGTCTCGAAATGACGGTCACATGACAATAATAAAGTTATATCTATATTATAAAGAACAGACGTGCCTGTGCGAAACGAGGACGTCATTTTGACGGTGGCAGAAATTTATTTGGAAACTGTATCGCAATTTACTCATTTTTTATGGTTTTAAAAATAGTTTTCAAGCATGATTTTTTAAAAATCTATTTGTATCAACTGCAGACGATTATGAAAGATAAATCCGTTAGCGCTTAAGTTAATATAAATAGTTCAGCATTGTTTCTGGCTGATATCTCATGACGAAATTAAAACTTCATGAATAGAATAATACAATATGTATTGTAATAACAAACATATAATCGAACTACGCTCTTAAACAATTGAAATGATCAAAAGTAAAATGGGCTGGTGTAAATCTCGAAATCTTTGGCGATTTCTTCGGCTATTAAATCATACGAAAGCATCGCTTTTAATAAATTTCAAAACTTTATTTGAATACAAAACGATTATAAAAGATAAATACGTTTGCATTTAAGTTAATATAAATAGTTCAGCATTTTTTTCTGTCTGATATCTCATAACGAAATGAAAACTTCATCAATAAAATAATACAATATAAACAGAAATTTAACAAGCATGTAATCGAACTACGCTCATTATCAATTGAAATGAAATTAAACAACTGAAAAATTAATATTCAAATAAAAATGCTTTTAGATGTTGTTAGTGGGCAATCTAACAAATATAAAAAAATAGTTTTCCATTATATTCTGTAACCCGGCGGGTTCGAGTTGGCTTCCCTAATTATTGTAACATCACTTGATAGCTGGTCATAAAGCAATAGTCTCGGTGACTTCACCAAATGACGGTTACTTGAGAATAATAATAATGTGACCAAGAAGATATGTCACATTTTGATTCTTTGATTAACAGGTTCACGCCGGCGCGGTGGGTCACACTCTACTGTCTTAAAGTAATCAAGACTCCGGCTTTTTGCACACCACTGTTATTTTAGAGAAAATGTTGTTCCTTTAAATCGCCTAATTGCTGTAATTATATAAACATCATTTTCTGTATTAAAATACTGGTATCCAAACAGCCGGAGACTTGGCAGCTCTGGGACAGTCGAGCGTGACCCACCGCGCCGGCGTGAACGTGTTAATGAATACGGCCCTTGTGATACCAGAGTGACGTTCCATAGGCTGACTGTGTACGCATTTGCTACATCTTGATTTATATCAGTTTCGTTTGAGAACTCAAGATTAACTTTTAGATTTGAAATATTGCATTTTGTGTTTGCCCCTTAATTTATGAACACAGGTGTATATTACACTTCTCATGATTTCTGTCATGCTTGGGTAATCAATAGTTACATTTGACGACAGTAAAATAAAAAATTAACATTTTTAAGGACTGAAATCATAAATATGTAGCAAATTAACACCTTGTAGTAATATAGGGGAGCTAGGGGATGAATGGGACAAGGGATGGATGGGACATTATCAATATTTTAGACAATAAACATTTATTTTACATTGTTTCCTACCCCCATATAAGGCTCTACCACAGTGTATTTTAGAACTAAAAGTAGAACCACATTGCTGTTTTCATTTTCTTCAAAGTTGCATTTTCTGAAATCTCTGCTTAAGAGTAAGTTTTTTTTTTTTTACATTTGAAGATGTGAAATATCTTATACAATATAAAAAATTAAGCTATGGTGTAGTTATTTATTTTAAGGTTCAATATCGATAATTAAAATGAATGACTAGTAACCATTGTGATAAAATAATTTTTGAGGCAAAATGGCTGATAAGGGAATATATGCGTCATGGGGATGAATGGGACATTTCAAATGGGAATGAATGGGACATTCTCATTCATCCCTAGAGATGTTGAAAATATTATTTATTAACTAAGTACTATTATATAGGTTGATAAATTAATAATTTACGTTAATTAATTGTATTAAATAGTATTATATGAGTTGTTATTGTTTAAAATTTCTGGGTGTTATTTATTGTATTGTAATAATTATAAATGGATTATCAAAAAAATGGTACTAAAACTCAATCAAAATAGATAAAATTGTTAAAAATAGTATATGTTTATTGATCAAATGGGGGAAATTATGTTGAATTTTGAAATGTTGCGCAAATAAATCTCCACCCCTAACATATTGGGTAGATCGGAAAGTCGTGTCGTGTTGGGAAAATCAATTCGTACCAGAAAGTTCTATCATTTACATTTAATTATTAGACATCGATTCCGATATCTGATGTCTAATAATTAGCGGGCAGAATTTTCCGGTACGAATTGATTTTCCCACCATACCATGACACGACTTTCCGATAGATCCAATAATTTCCGTTCTGCATGTTTCTAAGATACATTTAATTAATATTAATTAATAAGTTATGATTGAAAATTATTAGCTATGCCATATTTAAAAGACATTTTGCACTTTCATTTCAAATCCAAAATGCCCCATAGGTGGGAAAAAAGAACATATTGATAGCCGAAATCTGCATTAAAAGTTAAAACTGTAATAAAAGAAGTTATTAAAAAAAAAAAAAAAAAACATATCGATTCGTGCTGTAAAATCATATATTACATATATAATTACATATAAGATTTTAATTATAAATTTTAATTTGGTAAAATTGAATACAGGGAGGAAAATCTTTGTGTCTCATCCATCCCTATTAGTATCCCATTCATCCCTGCTGTGGAGATAATTGGGACAGGGAGGAACGTTTTTTTGATTTCATAATATTTTTCTGAATAAATCATAATCTAGAATAAATATTGTTCATATATGTTGTCAAATACCTAATGTATGAAATGTGATACATAATACTGATAATAACTTAAGTAAAAAAGCAAAAAAGAAAAAATATTTTTGCGAAAACGTCCCATTCATCCCCCATCTCCCCTACTAATTTCAAATGTTAAAAGGTGTGAATTAAAACTTTAATTAAACCAGTAAAAATACGTTTATTTCGAATGTTCACATGTTTCAACTCTCCCCAAGTCATTTTCAAAACAAATAAATAAAACTATTCTAAATTTGCACGGCTAATGAAACGTGCATAATAGGAAAGAATACGTGGAAAACTGAATGATGGTGTTTTATAGCCCGTACAAATTTAGAATAGTTTTATGTATTTGTTTTGAAAATGACTCGGGAGAGTCGAAACATGACAACAATCGAAATAAACGTATTTTTACTGGTTTTAAAGTTTTAATTCACACCTTTTAGCATTTGAAATTTGTAGAATGAAATAATATTTTAAAAAATTATATCCCTGAAACGTCTCTTTTCTTTCATTTTTATATGCACTTTTATCTAAAATATATCATAATTCTAAATAAATAAATAATATATATATATATATATATATATAACAGATACATATAAATATATAATATATCATTATTATTATTTGTGATTTTTTTATTCATATACATATATTCATATCATTACTATAAAAATTTTTGAAAAAAAATAAACACATTCTTTAAATATATATATTACGGAAAATACACGCAAATTCTTTTCTTAGTTATTCAGGATTTTTTTTTCCAACTAACTTTCTCATAATCAAGTATATTTTTTTCTGACTAATATTTAATGTATTATTTTTTTAACTTTCATTTTTATTTTTTGATCTTTTTTGTTAAACATTTTTTTTTTAATTTTTGAAACAAAAAAATACAGTATGAAGATTAAAGGAAAACAATTTGTAAGAAGTTTCAATAAATAGAGAATAAGTTTAATTTTAGGTTAAAACATTTTAAATTATATTAAATTATATTAAATTAAATTAAATCAAATTAATGAGTTGCTACTCTCGAATTGTTTTCTCTTCACGAGATATTTTGAACTCGTAGAATATCGAAGCGAAATAAAGATAAAATAAATTTTTGTTTTTTCTCTCCACTTAGGAGAAAATGTTCCCAACAATTGTCTTCTGGAGTCATTTATTCCGAAATACACAATATGCCAGACCATAATACCGCAAAACTCTTTTACGAGGATAAGGGTCGTAAATAGAAAATATCCCTTTTAAATTGTAGCGCGCAATAAACGATGCTACAATTTACAAATCCACTAAAACTTTTATTTTTCGACACTCTTTTAACCGCCAGTTTCTACTATCAGAATACCACTAGAAATAGTATACGTAAAAAAAAAAAAAAAAAAAAAAAAAAAAAAAAAAAAAAAAACGATTATCCATCGTTATTTTCAGATTTGATGCCAATGTTTGGAAACAACACCATAACTCTATAAAATTACTGACGAAATATGTCCATTAAATTAAATCAAATTAATTAAAAAATCAAATTAATTTGAAGTAATCCACGGATTAAACAAACTAAAATGACAGGATATTAATAAAATAGTGCAAAATTTAATTCTAAGAGTAATATTTTCGAAACTTTTTTCGAGTTTTCTTTCTGCGTTTTTAGAAGCACACGCGCCATCTTAACTATTCGAACTACGGGAAAACAAATAACACTCATTTAAGCAGGATATATTTTCCAGAGCAATTTTTGAAAATCTGCATCCATCCTGAAAATTGAGCTATATAAAAATAAAAATACCAAACCATATAAACGTTCACTTTCTTTTCGAACGGTATAGTTCTTTTTAAAAATATATGAATATTAATCCTTTCAAAAAAAATCGTTTCCTTTTTAAAATCGTAAAGTAATGTACTGTTTTATAAATTTAATTTTTACTTTTTGTTTAAAAATAAATGTACCAAAAATTTATAACGTTCTGGTCACTTGGGATCCTTTTATACACATTTTAAATACAATAACAGTTTTAATGTGTGTAATGTGATAGTTTCAGAGCTAAGGAGAGTGTAGAGAGATAAAAATAATATTTTTGATATCCGTAATTACGCAAAAAAAAAAAAAAAAAAAAAAAAAAAATGCACTTTTCTAAATTGTAAAGTAATGTACTGTTTCAGAAATTTAATTTTTACTTTTTATTTAAAAATAAATGTACCAAAAATTTATAACGTTGGTTACTACGTTGGGTTCTTTTACTTGGGTATATCAAGCAGGACGGTCGTTCTGCCAAGCCAAGCTGAAAAAAAAATGCTAACCCCGCCAAACAAACAAACGCCAAGAATAACGACAAGACACCGTAACTGCTTATTATACTGCAGACAACTTCTCCATGTTAAATGGACGAAATATGCCAGCGTAAAATTTCCCATGTCAAAAGAAGCAATCATCGCAGAAAAATAAAACAACACCAGAAGGACCTAATAAAGAAGATCTTCAATTTGAGATCAAATGCATCCTCATAAATTAATTATAAACAGAGATATAGATTTTTTAAAATAACGTCGAGATACTGAAAATGACAGATTTATTTTCTTCGTCACAACTTATGTTTAAATAGAGGTAGAGACTTAAATAATGGACAGAAAAAAGTAAGGATTGAATTTTTGGATAGATATTTACTCAATATACGTGCTTTTATAAAATTCAGCTTTAAAAACATTAATTTTCTATACATAATTAGCGAAAAACTGTTAATTAGCTCTAAAGTTTACAAATTATGCCAAATAGCAATAAACCCGCCAAAGTATTTTAGAAATCTTACACTTTTCTTTTATATTATCCTTTTGCATTGATTTCATCGAAGATAATTATGGCTGAGATTCAGATGGATTTTTCGCTGTTAGCGAAATGAGTTTGACCAATCAGAAGTCTGCATGTTTGAGAGTATTTGCTGTTTCTGGATCCCGGCCTTATGTCATGAAAGTTTTGAGTCATTCTTTTAGTGCCGTGGATGAAGTGCAATGTTTGTAGAAATGTAGGCTAGGATCCAGACAGATTTTTCGCTGTTAGCGAAACGAGAATCACCAATCAATAGCCTGCATTTCTGCAAACAGCGAAAAGTTCACAAAAATTCAGGCTTCTGATTGATGAATCTCGTTTCTCTAACAGCCAAACATCTATCTAGATTGCGCCCAATGGAGGATATTCCAAATATGGGTTCGAGGCTGAAAAAAGTCACGTCATACCGGTAATTTATGCAAGGAACTTCTAACTGATAAGAAGGGAAGATACTACTACTTTGCCTCATGAACCGTTTCATTGGCTAGCGGGGATTTACATTACACGTCTACGGAGCCTTCCCTTCTTTACGATAGAAGTTTTTACTTTGACCACGTGATCACAATGTAGATGGAATATCCTCCATTATGTTGAACACAATTTTGCATTTCCACATCCAGATGGGGTATTGATTGTCATAACAACAATACATATTTGAAACTATTTAAGGCACTGATTCTGAACTCCTTTGCTATACATTTCGATATTAAAGAAGTTGTTGTTTCCATAGTAACAGTACTTTTCTGTATTGCTTTCTCTAAAACACAAATATAGAAATTTAACAAAGAGCGCTCAGAATCAACACCATAACAGAGAGCCTTTATACATAAGAGTGGTGATATATGCACAGGAAGCATGCTCATTTCAAGTTTTTGCCGAAAGTATGGCTACAGCGTCTAGAATACCTTGTGTGGAAATATGCTATCCAAACAACGCTAAAAATTTGTATCCCTTAAATGTGCGACGATACTGCTAAAATTCCAAGTATCGATCACAGCGACATCTGCGGGATTTAGTATTACATTGTATAGACTAGCAATATCTTGCAGTTTGAGAAAATATCCTGCAGATGTCGCTGTTATCTGTATATTTCAGCAGCATCGTTGCACAGTTAAGGGATACAATATTTTAGCACTTTTTAAAGTATTACAGGGATAGCCAATTTCCACACTATATTCTAGGTGCTATAGTACGGCAATCCACTTTCTTGAATAGAGGCTATTCTATCTACGTTATGTTCACGTGGTCAAGCAAAAACGTCTAACGTAAAGAAGGGGAGGCTCCGTCGACGTAATGTAAATTCCCGCTAGCCAATGAAACAGTTCACGGGAGAAAGCAGTAGTAGTTTCCTGTTTCCCTTCTCATCAGTTAGAAGTTCTTTAGGTAAATTGCCGGTACCACGTGACTTTTTCAGCCTTTAACCCATATTTGGAATATCCTCCATTAGACGATACGCGCATGGACGAGCTTTATTAGACTAGGGAAATAATTCAATATGCATTATCCTGACGATAATGACACGCTCGCAAAGACCTTTAATGATTTGTTTTTATCACTTCTACCAATAAAACTTTATTGGCCATATGTCGCTACTTCGTTATGGCGACACACTTGTTCCTAATTGGATCCCGGCCTTAATGTATCAAAATACGGAGTTTGCTTTCTGTACTATTCCTGAGCTCAGTTATAACGTCTAGAAATATAGGCCGAGATCCAGTTACATTTTTGCAAACAGTGAAAGGTTAGCAATAATTCTGGCTTCTGATTGGTCAATCTCGTTGCGATAACAAAGAAAAATTTACCTAGATCATTGTCATGGTGTGGAAACCGGCTATTCCAGTAATACTTTAAAAATTGCTAAAAATTGAATCCCATAAATATTGAAAAATACTGAATGACAAATGTCGATAGCAGCAACATTTTCCAGATCCTCTCTGAGCGAAACGTTTTCTCATTTGATGTCTTTTGAAATAGTTACGTTGGAATTACCATGTGTCGCTGTGATTGACATTCATCGTTTTGCCTCGTTCAACATTTATGGGATACAATTTTTTAGCACATTTTTAATAAGCCGATTTTTAAACTATATCTTCTAGATACTATAGCTCCGTTATAGGCCTAGATTATATGTTGTAGAAATCGACTATCCCAGCAATACTTAAAAAACCGCGGAAATAGTGAATCCCTTAAATGTACAACGATGTGAATTCCAAACAGTCATTTGCAGCGACATCTGCAGGATATTTTTTAAAGAAGAAAGAGACACGTGTAATGCACCGCTATAGCGTCTAGAATACATAATGTGGAAATTTGCTATCCAAGCAGCGCTAAAAAGTTGTATCCCTTAAATGTGCACTGACGCTGAAATCCAGGGAGATGATCGCAGCGACATCTGTGATATACTTTCAAAGTAAACATCGTATTATTACAGCGGGCTTGACGCCAAGCACACAGGTTAGATGTATGTTAATAAAATGTAAAAAAAAAAAAAAAAAAAAAAAAATACTACAGCGTCTAAACCAAATTATAGCTCCTAGAATATATAGTGTGGAAATTGGCTATCCCTGTAACACTTAAAAAAAGTGCTAAAATATTGTATCCTTAAATGTGCAACGATGCTGCTGAAATATACAGATCGCAGCGACATCTGCAGGATATTTTCTATAATTGCAAGATATTGCTAGTCTATACAATGTAATACAAAAATCCCGCAGATTTCGCTGCGATCTACACTTGGGATTTTAGCAGTATCGTTGATCATTTATGGGATACAAATTTTTAGCGTTGTTTAATAAAATATTTCCACACTAGGTATTCTAGACGCTGTTACCAAATCGTCATGAAGTTTTAGGAAATATCCTGCAGATATCGCTGTGATCGATTCATTGGATTTCAGCATCATTGGAAATTTAAGAGATCCAATATTTTAGCACTTTTTAAAATATTACTGGGATAGCCGATTTCCACACTATATATTCTAGGCGCTGTAGCACCGCGGTAGCCTGTCTTTTTCGTTTACCTCGGAGTAGATATAGATGAAGTCATTTGTAGCTGTTCCTAAACTGTGGCCAACAACACATAAGGCCAGTTCATAACGTCACACGGAGTTGATTGTCTGTACACGGCAATGGACACAAAAAAAAATCGGCGCGCAGCTTTGTACTAATCATCGTGTAAAGATGATCCAACTCTGAGGCTAACGAAAAAGACAGGCTACCGCGTTGGGTCCGATTCTTCTTTTTTTACAGACCGCTGGAGTCACGTGATGCTCGAATGCACCAAAGAAGGTGCGTGAAAAGAGCATCACGTGACTCCAGCGGTTTGTAAAAAAAGAAGAATCGGACCCACCGCGGTAGCCTGTCTTTTTCGTTAGCCTCGATCCAACTCCGTGTGACTTTTACACATCATGAACTGGCCTATTATGTCATTGGTCGCGCTAACACCCTCCCTCCTGCGTCCACCGTATATAGCGGCATCTTTTACTGGAGACTACTAAATAGGCTGCTATCGGTCAAAATAAAGAGAGAAAAGGGGTTGAAGAGAGGGAAAGAACTCGTTTTTTTTGGTAACTAGTTTTTCACACGGGAAGATTGGCATGTCTGTTCCTCTCCTTTCAAAACTTCATGGTGGTGAAATAAGCCAAAGCCTCCTAAATATTTGAGAACTTCTTGACTCGCGTCACGAAAACATCACACAAAGCAGGCAAAGCAAAGAAACAAAATCATTCATTGGCTCGTGAATATGAACGAGCCAATGAATGATTTTTCTTGTTTGCTTTGCTTGCTTTGTGTGACGTTTTCCTGACACGTGTCAAGGCTTTCTCCAATATTTAAAGGGCGTTGAATAAGCCGGGATCAAGATAGATTTTTCGCTATTAGCGGGGTGAGATTGATCAATCAGACGTCTGCATTTTTCCGAACTTTTTGATGTTTGCAGTAAACACCGAAAAGCCTGCAAGGATGGAGGCTACTGATTGGTCAATGTAATTTTACTAACAGAGAAAAATGTATCTGGATCCCGGACATTAACTTTGGTTGGTTAAAACAATTTTGAATAAAATCAAATCAGGAAGCCAATGTTTGTTAACTTTTCTGGTTAGTTTAATTGAAATCTTCCTCGTCTATTACTGAAAACTGAGTTACCGTACTTTGGACAAAAAATTGAATATGAGTACACGACTTGTGCATATGTCACCACTCTAACACAATGTTGCCAGATGGGCTACTTTTTTTTAATTCAGACACTTGATTGGCACCACTTTTTTGAAATTGTAAAATGTGCCTTATTTAATGACATATTAATTAAGGCGAAAACAAAGGGAATTTTACCGTTTATAATAAGTGCTGGCAATCAAGAAATCTGAATTAAACAAAAGTAGCCCACTGGCAACACTGCTCTAACATATAAATGTTCTCTGTTATGACCATGATTCTAAGTGCAGTTGGTTAAATTTGAGTATCTGGGCATTAGAGAAAGCAATAGTGGCCCACCGTGGCTGAGTGGATAAGACACCATGCCGCTAATCGCTTGAGAGCGTAGGTGGAAGCAGATTCGAATCCCGCCGTGATCCGCATGTGATATGATGTATGTGTTCAATAAATCAAACAAACAAACAAGCAAGCAATAGTGAAAGGTACAGTTGGCATGGAAACATAGACTTCTTTAATTCGTATAGAAAATTAATGAATAGTAGTAAATAACTCAAGTTTAAAATGTAGGCAAATGGTCTGGAAATATCAATGGCTCCCATCTAGTATTTAACAAAATTAATTTAATAGATTCACCTGATGTATAACTTGATGCAACTCTTAGCTAATGAAAATTCTGCAACAAGATGAAGATCTTTTGAATGAATAATTCAGAATTCTCAGAACAAAACGAAGTTGTTAAGGGATCTTCCTCACACCCCCCTCAAAAAAGGAAATACGATAGAAAGATATAAGAATGGATAGCTTCAATATGTCTGGGATCTTTTGTCAAAGTTCAGAAAAAGAGTCTGGGCATAAAAAAAAACAAATTTGACGAACGATAAGACTATAGATTTCAGGCAATTTTTAACCGAAAAATATTTAATTCTAATGTATATACGGCTTTAATAATATACTATTAAAGATAATCAACCGTAGGTATTTGTAAAGGTAAATTTATTTTGTAAAACCGCCAGCAAAAAAAAGTTAGAAAAACAATTAACTGACAGACTAACTGTAAATATATATTTTATTTCGACTCTGTTTTTTACTAAATTTTCATCTTTCGTAGAAAATTTTAAAGCGATATAAATTGAGAAATACTGATACTTTGAAAGAAGAAATTGACTTTCCTTACTTTTAAATTATTATTCACTATAAAAAATTAATGATAGGTAAACAAAATGTATAATATTGTGTTTGCTCCCTGCTTATAAAGGCTATACAAGGACTAATTTTAATTTGAGCTAGTAGAATTATTTCAATTATATATCATTTGTTTTAAAAAAAGAACTGATATCTACTAAAAAACAACTTTTCAAAAGTAAAAAAAAAAAAAAAAAAAAAAAAAAAAAAAGAAAAAAAAGAAAGAAAAGAAAAAAGGTGAAAGTTGTGGCTAAAAAATAGTGTGATATCAAATTTCCAAGCTTATATTACGGTACTTATTTAACATTTTTTGATAAAAATTTACCATATGTAAGTCGAGTACCTAAGTATGCGTTGATAGAAAGCCTTTTCTCCTTTACTAAATACATCATAATGTGTTTCTGAAAATTAAAATTTTTTTAATTATGCATGATGGGCTTGGCGGCCATCTTTCCATATTTTACACAAATTTCTAAGCACTCAACCTCGTAACATATTTGCATTATTAAGAATTTTGAATTTCTAGTTTTAGCTACAGACAGATAAATTAAGAAAGTTTTTTATTGTGAAAAAAAAATATGAATTTTACTGCTTTAACTAATTAATTAACCCCCCTCCGAAAAAAGAGAATCATAAGATGAAACCTGAAGTTACTTCAGCTTTATTTTTAGACACAAATTTTTAGGCACCCATTTCCATAAATTAAAAGAATAAAATGTTTGCTTTAGTAACAATTTCGAACTTCCAATCTTAACAATGAACTTGTGTGCTTAGAAATTTGTGTAAAATAGGGAAAGATGGCCGCCAAGCCCATCATGCATAATTAAAAAAAATTTAATTTTCAGAAACACATTATGATGTATTTAGTAAAGGAGAAAAGGCTTTCTATCAACGCATACTTAGGTACTCGACTTACATATGGTAAATTTTTATCAAAAAATGTTAAATAAGTACCGTAATATAAGCTTGGAAATTTGATATCACACTATTTTTTAGCCACAACTTTCACCTTTTTTCTTTTCTTTCTTTTTTTTTTTTTTTTTTTTTTTTTTTTTGCTTGGCTTTTTTTTTACTTTTGAAAAGTTGTTTTTTAGTAGATTACTATTTACTTGGGTATATTGGGTATATTACTTGGGTTCTTTTTATATACATTTTAAATACAGTATCATTTTTAATGTATGTAACGTTCTAGTTTCAGAGATAAGGTAGAGAGATTAAAATAATATTTTTGATATCGATGATTACGCAAAATAATAATAATAATAATAATCTCTTCTTTTTATGTGCACTTTATCTAAAATATTCTAGAAATATTTATTCCCTAACTTTATATATATATGTATATATAATAAAAATGAAATCACATGTGTGAAAGTAAATGGAAAATTAAATGTAAATAGAAAAAAATCAATAAATAGATTCAAAATGTCCTGCCGGTCGGTATCTTGAGGAAAAGGTGGTTTCTTTATTGCTTGGTTTTAAGATTTTAGTTAATTTTACTCATAAATAGGAAGCTAAAACGCGAAGAACCCGATTATAGTCGATACTTCCCAAGTTTTCGTCATTACTGAATCTAAATCATAACCCCCTAAATTAGTCATATATAGCCAAATTAGCTTCGTTTATCGCTATTTATTTTTGAATACCAAATTTTGCGATATTTGTCAAGTGTCGAGAAAATTTCACGCTAGCTTATATTATTTTATAGTTTTAAACGTATGAGAGTTAAAACAATGGTTACAACAATGGAACAAAAATTGCAAGAAACCACGTTGACCAAAATTCATAAATTAAGCTCGTTTATGTAGAAATGCCTTCAAAATATCAACTACCCTTGAATTTCAAACTGCTATATTTCAGTTGCTTTCTAAAGTAGTGGCAAAAGTAAGAATGCTCCGGACTTCTTATATCGATGTCGAACAATTAAGGGGAAATACGTTAAAGATTTTTATTTTTATTATTATTAATTTTTTTTAGTCACAGACTCACAGACAGATATTTTATAAAAAACATGTTTTGACCCCTAAAACGTGTAAATCCGTCGAAAACCGGAAGTCGACAATTTCCATGAATCCAATACTTTCTTCTTGTAAAGATAGCAGAGAGTAAAAATACAAGTTTTAAATGAAAATATCACCAACTGAAAATTACCTTTAAAAAATAATACACTTCATTTTCATTGAAGACAGATGATCCACTTTAAAGCAAATTATAGACAAATAATCTCTCTCTCTTTTACACACTAAACAAACACTTACTTGTTTCAACAGGAAATCCTTAATTAGCCGTCAATTTGACACAAGACGGGGGAAGAATCTGACCAAAAAACCCTGTCGAGACGTAGGTAAATCTTGGAAACAACCACTTAGACGTCATTTTTCACCTTAGTAAAATGTCAAGTTTTGTTATAGTATTCTGAATGTGTTGGAAGATGTTTCATAATCTATGCTGTGTGCATGATTTTTCGCTCTTGTTCTTTCATATGCATGTAAAGCATATATAAATAGTGTAAGCGTTCGAAGTCATGAAAGACTTCTGCCTGAAAAATACGTAAGGTAATACGTGATAACTTTTAAGTTATAAAATTGTTATGAGAAGTTACATTTTTCACTAAAAATTTTGAAAGACTATTTCTTTACATTTAATGATAAAAATGTGTAATGAAATTTTGCAATAAAAACAAAACGCGTTTAAATTTTATTTATTTATTTATTTATTTTTTTTGTTTTCTTATTGATTTGATAGTTGCCTTTGTAAATGAAGACGTAATAGAGTACAAAATCGTGACCAATGCATGGAAAAATCTTAGGAATATCAAAGATAAAGAAACTTCTGGGTTTTTATTACTACTTACTTTTTCTAAGAGAAATTACTTTCATATTTCTTCTTGAGTGATTGTACTTAATATTATATCTAGTAAAGAATCTTTTCTAACTTTATTTCAATTAATTCTTTACCTTAATCTCTTACTGGATAATCGGAATTAGTACTAAATTGCTAAGCAAGTTCTTTCTTCAGACAGAGAATTCATTTTCCATAAGACATTTTTTTTCTCTCTATTCCATTAGCGGGAAAAGCATATATTATTGACTCTTTTCTTAAAACTTTCGTAGTGTGGTTTTTCTTTCATATGCGTGGCAAGTGTATATAAATATTGTAAGCGTTCTAAGTCACGAAACACTTTTTCATGAAAAATAAGTAACGTGTAATACGTGATATTTCTTAAGTCATAAAACTGTTATTAGAAGTTACATTTTTCACTAAAAATGTTTAAAGACTATTTCTGTTACACTTAATGATAAAAATGTGAAATAAAATTTTGCAATAAATAGAAAATAAATTTAAATTTTAATTAATGTCTTTGTTATTGATTTTATAGTTAGCTTTGTAAATGAAGTCATATGCTGGCAAGTGTAAGTCATAAAATTGTTATTAGAATTTACACTTTTCACTAAAACTTTTTAAAGACTATTTATTTTACATTTAATGATGAAAATGTGAAATGAAACATTGCAATAACAAGAAAACACGTTTAAATTTTAAATAATTTATTCGTTTTTGATTTGATAGTTGACTTTGTAAATGAAAACTAATAGAGTAATAAAGTAAAGATTGCTGAGTTGAATATTATAATAGTGTGCGTTAAAATATTTTAGTAACTTTTATTTCTCCCAGAAAAAAAATTGACGTATTCTAATAATTTAAAACCCCTTAGTAGCTTGTTATCTAATATACAACTATTAATTATTTCGAAATAATCTGTATTCTGATTTTGTCGTTGCTTCTGTTATCACTATACCAGGATTTTCAGTTTTATCCCCTACTTTCCAAATGAAATTTCCAAATCTTACCAGAAATTCAGGAAAATAGCATTAGCTTTATTTTATGACAGACATTTCGTGATTACTTACAGTTATGATTATTATTTCGTTGTTTCTTGTATGAATTCGAAATTTCTGAGTAAAAAGGGTAGCCAAACTAGCAACCCTGCACTATACTCTTATAAATCATTTGGTAAATAATATTTGAATTATATACTTACATTAAAATATAGTATATGATCAAGAATCTATCCAGACTTTGATCCTAGTGTCCTGTTTTTGTGAAATTATGAAAAGCTTTTACATTTGTGAAAAATCTAGTAGTAATTTTGGGAATTTGAAATGATCATTATATTCAGGTTCTTGTTTGTACATCTTTAAAGAGTATATGTATATAAAATACATATATTTTCTTCATATATGTAAAAGTGATAAGTCAGATTATATTTTTAAATGTTTTTAATTTGTGAAAGGTTCAGTTTTAAAATGGAAAAGTTTTATGAAAGGCTTATTTGTAACACAAAGAATACTGCAAAGAGTCCTGTTTTAGGATGAAAAGTTTTGTGAAGGGTTCAGTTTTGTGATGAAAAATGTTGTAAAGGGTCTTTTTTTGAGATGAAAATTTTTGTGAAGGGTCCTGTTTTGAAATAGACAATTTCGTGAATGGTCCTGTTTTGAAACAAAAAATGTTGTGAAGGGTCCGTTAAAGGACGCACATTCTTCCTAAACAAATCCTTAATGATGGAATATTGCACTACATTTTCCATAGGTCAGTCACTTTAAATGTTTTAAAAATGCTATGTTTTTTTTTAATTTAATTAAAAAAAATTTAAGGATTATTTTTAAATCGTCTAAACATGAATTTCTTTATTCAATCTTATAAAAATTTAGTTAATAATAAACTGAAAAAAAAATCTTAATCTAGTTCTGATCTTTCTTAAGATATACTAAAATATAATGTAATCTATAAGAGTTACACGTGATTCCGAAAATCGATTTTTTTTTTTTTACTTTTACTGCCCGAGAGGGACTGCTCAGACTAGGAATTGAGTTCGTAGAGCAAAAATATCCTTCCCGGTCCCTTTTATGGAGGTATTTTTTTAAAAAAAATCAGAAATTTCAGCTGAAGCTGAACCCACCAATACGCGCGACAGAGGGCGGAGTGATATATAGAAGATATAAATAAATGTTACAGTAGCAAAGTTTCTGAAACAACAGTAAGGACATTAAATAATACAACATTATTGGTACAGTCGTGGGAAAAAAAAGTAAACACCCCTCCCCCCCCACACTAACTCCTCAACAAATTATTGTAGAAGAAAGTTACTGGTACCGAACTATTGGAAATAAAGTCTACTTTTAAATGATATAGATAAAATTTGCTTAGGAGGTCATCTATGTATTAAAACGAACCATAACTTTGTTTTTTTCAATAGCAGTACACAATTCTGACATCATAAATGAACTCTTCATCCTCCAATTAGCCTAAAAACAAATTTTTATGCAATTCGTACCATAAGTTTCCGAGAAATTAATTATTTTTAAACGAGCGTATTTTAAAGGCTGTATCCAAATTGAAATTCGGAAATCTATTATTAGCCCAGAGAGCCCCCATCTTGATCAAGGCACCTTAAGATGTCAATGGAACCTGCTAGATTACAATGCAGCAGAAGAAATTTCAAAATATCTAGTCACTTCTATTATAGACGGCCCCTTAAACCATCATTTTGCCGTTTTTAAGCATAATTTGAAAACTACTTGGAAGAAAAATGTGAAATTTTGGATTTACATAAAGCAGGACTTAATAAATCTAAATCCATCAAAAAAATTGTAGGTTGAAATTCATAATTTTTTCGAATATTAATTTCATAATTCATATCATAAAATTATAAAAATTGCAAAATCAGCATATTTATGTTTGGGTATATGAGTATTATTGCTACAAAAAAATTTAGCACATTAGGAGCATAATTTCTGGAGATATTAATAAAAATATGAAAATGTAATGTAACATTAGAAGCACTAAATGTTGAATGTTTATAATTCAAAAACTTATCATTCTAATGGCTTGAAATTTGGTGTCTAGGCATAACTTGAACCGAAGATTTGAAATATCTTGTTAAAATTGGGTATTGTCATTGAAAAAAAAATGAAGGTTGGATTCGTTTTAATATGTAGATGCCCCCCCTAAACAAATTTTATATACATCATTTAAAAGTAGACTTTATTTCCAATCGTTCGGTACCAGTAACTTTTTGCTACGATAATTTGTTGAGGAGTTAGTAGGGGGTGTTTACTTTTTTTTTTTTTTTTTTTTTTTTTTTTTTTTTCCACGACTGTACAAAGTAAGACAATATTATATAAGCTGATGCGATCCGACATTGGGTACTGAATAAGGGGAAATCCAAGTCCCTGTCTCAGTGATGGAGTAAAACTGAAAGGTCACATAAAAAGTTGAAGATGTTTTTAAGCTTTGAGAGCAAAGTTGGGCGCGATAAAATATTTGCTAGCCAACCATCTGGAAGAACAGGAGGTTGGCGGATATGACAGAGAGTTGTTAAAGGACAATTATAGAAATAATGAGAGACAACAGCAACATCACCGCACTCACATAGAGGAGAAATGGCTCTTTTGAACGTGAAGAGGTATGCCCCAAAGGGACCATGACCGGTAAGGAATTATTTTGGCCTATCTAGTATCTGAAACCAATAGATTTCCGAAATTTAAATAAGCATTTCTGAAACAAAAGTTTCTGTTTCTGCCCGTAATTTCCGGTTTTCGAATGATTTTCGAAAGTGTTTTAATCAGTTTTTTCTATCCCTAATATCGGGTTTTCGGATGCTGTCGATTTTTAAATAAGCATTTTCAGTTATGTAACAGGATGTAAACATGCAAGAATGATAAAATAATGATAATTCCAATGATGCTGTTAATACTAACAATTTTAAAGTTAATGCTAACGCTGTTAATGAATCACCTTTTTTAACATGAAAATGCTTACTTGAGAGCTACTGAAATCCGAAAAAGCAATATTTCAGCTTGAGAAAACTGATTAATGTTAATAAACAGGTTTATTTATGAGTTTTATTAAACGTGGTTTTCTTAACGCAAGTTTCCTTTCATTGTTCTAACCATTGTTCCAACTCTCATATATTTAAAACTGCATAAGTCATAGTCATATCCACTAGCGTCAAATTTTCGCCCCTGCTTGGCGATACTTTGCAAAATACTGCTAATTTTAATGACAAAAATAGGTCGCCATAAATGAATCCAACTTGACGATAGCAGTCTAATTTTTGAAATTACCACTTAAATTCAATATTGACGGTAACTGGGAATCTTTTACAATCGGGTGCTACACATTTTAGCTCTATATGTTTGAGTAGAATTAGAGGAATCCTTAAAAACAAGTAATATGGAAGCTACATTTAAAATAAGGACTTTGTTTAACTTAACTCTGTAAAATCTACTAGGAAGCATTTCCGAAAATTACGGGCACACTGAGAAAAAAATATGGTTCTGGCATCTAGAATCTAAATTGTGGCTCTAGGAAAGATAGTTTCATGTCATCCCTATAAATTCTAGTTCCTTTTGCTAGAGCGTTCTAGAGTCTCCTATTAGAATTCAAGAGTGTTTTTCTATATTCTCGGGGTCAAACTTATTTAAAAATCTCTGCATATAGATGCGAACAGAAGAGGTTAGTTTTAGTAATTATAATTCTAGTTTATGAAGCAATTCCTGTAATTAAGCGATAATTTTCCGCTACTGAAACGATTCATTATCGTTTCGTCACCTAGAAAACAAGAGAATAGAAATTCTAGATCACTTCGTCTATTCAGCTTAGTTGTTTACCTTTTTCGCATAGATCGGAAATCCATATTTCTAGTTTAGGGATTCAGAAAATGACTACCTATTCATTCTAGGCAAAGGTGGTATATATATATTTTTTTTTTTTCTAAATGCAGGAAAAGAAATTTTTGTTTCAAAAATAATTCTTTAAATCTTGGAAATCCATTAATTTCTGAGCTTTCTGAAGATAAAGAAAAGCTCTTTGGAATCATTGGTAACTCGGAAGAGGATGCATTATATTTTAATAAACCTTAAGAGAAATAAAAGCTAGATTAAGAAACATTTGTCTTTTTTACAGAGTACGAAAAATTTCGCGTTCAAAGTTTTGCATTGGAAAAAAGTTAAAATTAAAATAACTTCACCTATTGCCTTATACAATATATCCAATGCTCATCTTTAAATTCCATTTATTCGAAACAGTTGTTTGTGGAAAATAACTTGCCTAATTTCACAACATAATATATTGTAAAAGAATCTAAATGAAGTGACTTACACTTTTATGCTTTCCTATCAGATATGTTTATTTATGAGCTGTAATTTTTCAACTATGCGGAAAAATGCCCGAGCAAGGGTTGAAACCAGTGATATCTTGAATAAAGCTACAATTCTCTGCCAGCTGAACTATCCGGGACGAATTTGGAGGCCCTAATTCACCCAACTAACCTTATTGATCATAGCATCTGGTCTGATATATGAAGCAGCTGAACAAAATAAACTGCAGAGGTAATGGAACTCCAGTAAATGCTGGATAGTTAATTACACTAGATTAATTCTAATACGGTTATTCTAATTCCCAAATAAATCATATTAGTTGTAACTTTTGCACTAGGCGAAAAAATGTCCGGGCCAGGGTTGGAACCAGGGATCCCTTGAATAAAGCTGCAATTCTCTGCCAACTGAACAATCCCGGACGAATTTGGAGAGCTTAATTCACCTAACTAACCTTATTGATCATAGCATCTGGTGTGATATATAAAACAGCTCAACAAAATAAACAGTAGAAATAACGGAATTTCAGTAAATGCTGGATAGTTAATTACACTAGATTAATTCTAACACGATTATTCTAATTCTCAAATAAATCATATGAGTTTTAATTTTCCAACTGGGCGAAAAAATATCCGGGCCAGGATTCGAACCAGGGATCTCTTGACTGAAGCTGCCAATGTTCTGCCAACTGAGCTAGAATTAATCTAATATAATTACGTATCCAGCGTTTAGTAGGGTTCCATTGCTTGTGGTTTATTGTGTGAACTGATTTCATGAACTGATATCAGACTGGTTGCTATGATCAATAAAACTATCTTTGTGAATCGGGTCTTCCAGATTTTCCCGGGATAGCTCAATTGGCAGAGCATTGCCAGCTTTAGTCAAGAGATTCCTGGTTGAAATCCTGCCCCGGACATTTTTCGCCCAATTAGGAATTGACAACTCGGTATTTATTTACCAACTATAATAATTCTGTCAGAATTAATCTAATGTTTATTTATAATTTAAAAATGTTTCTAAATTTCTGACGTCTTTGAAATATTTGTATAACAAAAAAATACAAGTTTTGTTTCGATAGTAGATTAATAAGACACTATTTATCTATTTATTTTTAATAAGTGGTCATATGAGTAAAATATGTGAAAGTCAGACTTGGGCAAATTTGTAATCTCAATTATTCGCAATGTAATTAAAAGTTAATTGTATGTAATTCATTATAGCTACACACATTCAAACGCAGAAATTTCGTCAAATAATTGGATGGGGTCGGTTGGATGGGATACAGTGCTGCAAGAATATTTTACGGCATGTAATTTTAACTGTAATTTATTACATACAATTAAATTGTAATTGCACTACAGATATTTGAAATTATAAATTTGCCCAACTCTGGTGAAAGTTATCCTGCATTTAGTATTTGAATTCAGTGTTATCAGCCTGTTACTATTTTTCATTTAGATTGCCATATTGAAACCACTTTTTAGAAATAGTATAAATCAACTTGTTTTTCCATTATTTTATCTGCCATTAAATAAAGCAAATATTATTATTTTAAAAAAAGTAGTAATAATCAAGCAATCTAAACTTTAAAGAAATTAGCTGAGTGTTTAACGTTAGCTCCAGCTGCGTATTATATTATTGGCAATATAGTGAAAATGAAATGAAACACATGATTCCCATACGGAATCTAACGAGGAATTGAACATTAAAATTTATTTTTATTAAAAAAATCATTTTGCCAATAAAAGCCTCAAATTATAGAAAGCACGTTTTGAAAATATACCAATATTTGAAATTTTCGTCGTATCAAAGGAGTAGTGTGCAGTTTGCCGGTTAAATTCAGTGAAAAAATAATATCTACTTATAATTTGAAATTAATAAAATTAAGCATATTTGATTTTTAAAACGACAAAATTAAAGGTAGGAATCGGAAAAATAGTTGCCCTTATCGTACCGGAAATTTTTCCGACCCAGCTCGGAATAAAATCCATAAAAAAAGGAAATAGTCAGTAAAACGGCATTTTACGGATTTTATTCCGATTTTACGAATTTTATTCCGCGCTGGGTCGGAAATTTTTCCGGTACGATAAGGGCAACTATTTTCCTGATTCCTACAGGAAAACTGGTTGTATTTTTTTTACAGTGTAAGTATTTATATAAATGAGGCGAAAATGTTTAAAAATGTTGTAAAAGAGGTTTTAAATTTTAAATACTTGTTTTAATTCTTTTTGTTTCTCTGTTGAATTTTAATGTTACAGGAACTCTTCAGTACAGCAAGGTGTATCGGTGACGATGCTTTTTTCTCCTTTCATTTTATAAAAAACATGGAAAGAATTTATATTTTCTCCTTGATATTTAAAAAAATTATAGGTAAAATATCTTTCATTAATAATGAATTTACCATTAATTTGTTCCTGATTTTTATCTGCTGAAAACTGAATCGCCAGTAACAGAAAATGACTCAAAACATTTGTTTCTCGTAAATACAGCTATCATTATATTCCTCATAAAAAGGTGCGAAATGTATTTTTTACAAAATATAAAATGACACTAAAATATTTTTCTTCTTAACAAACGTCAACAATAAAAGATTCCTTTGAGCATCTCCTTCTCCTTGGCCAAAAAAAAAAAGCAAAAAAAGCAGTTATTTTTATTTTTTCCAAGGTCCTTGTGACAGAAAGTAACTTTTTGGTTTTACTATTATTTAGATATATCTTTTCTAAAAAATACTTTTCGGGATAACATATTATTTCCTTTTTATCCTGGAATTTAAGTGTATTCGGCATTTTATAGGCGTTTTACAATTTTTTTTCCTTTGTTATTCTGATATTTTTTAAATGTCGCAGAAATAAAATAATATTGAAAAAATATTTTTGAGTATGATAATAAAACTTGTTGGTAGAAAAAATATTTATTTTTTGTAAGAGCCAAAAAAAAGATGCGAATTTCTTTATGTCATGTTAGAATGTGCTTTACATTTATATATAAATATTTTTAAATTATGTATTTGAAATTATGATTATAACTCTAAGAATTGGTAATTATGGTAACTTATGCAACTGTTAGAAGACACTATAAAATTTTTAAATGCAAAAAGTTAAAATTTTTTTAGTTTGTTTTATTTACAGAAAGTAATACCGATCAAGCAATCAGAATTTAAAAAAAGTAACAGTCTGGCAATATTCTTAAGTACATAGAAAAAAAATTACTTATAATTTAAAATAATTAAAACTAAACATATTTAATATCTTAAAACACAAAAACCAACAAGGTAAAGTTATTAAACTATTCTTTTATAAATTTCTATAAGTGGATCTAAAATGTTTAAAGGCAAAAAGTTTTAAAATTGTCACTAAATTTATAAGCATTTCTTTTTCTTTTTTAATTTTAACGCGACCGTCACTTTTAAGTATAGGAAGGTATTTCAGTGATGATTTTTTTCCCCTTTCGTTTTATATAAATGTGGAAAGAATTTATATTTTTGCGTTGATCTTTGAAAAATTATCGGTAAAAAACTTTCAATAACAATGAATTTACCATTAATTTACCCTTCTTTTTTATGTACAAATATTAATAATTTAACCCATAACTTTGATACGCAAGTAACAGAAAACAACAAGATTTTGTTCATAACAAGGTACAAAATATACATTTTCAAAAAAGAAAATGTCACTAAATTTTTTTTTTACTTCCTAGGAAATGTCAACAGTAAAAGATTCTTCTTTCTTGGACAAAAAAAAAAAAAAAAAAAAAAAAAGTAAAAATTTTAGTTCTCTTTATTTTTTCTGACATTCTTACTAGAGAAAATAACTTTTTAGCTTTACTATTATATAGATACATCTTTTCTAAAAAAAAAATTGGGGGGATAGCATTTAATTTTTTTTTTATCCTGGAATTTAAGTATATCCGGCATTTTTGTCAGAGCTTCTTACAGATTTTGTACCACTTTTTTCTGATGTTATTCTTTAAATGTGAGCGTTGAAGAATAAATAAAAATTACACAAAGAAAAAATTCTTTTGAGTATTAGAGTAGCAATTGTTAGTAGAAAAAAATATATTTATTCTCATAAATGCTAAAAAAAAATGCGAATGTTTTTTAGGTTATGTTAGGATGAGTTTTTCCCACGGTGATATTTTTAGTGAATATTTTTCCACGGTGTATCTGTATGATTGATTAGAACGGTAAGAGGAGATAATCATGTTGAGAGATGTAACTGTTAATATGACACTCTAAAACTTTTAAGGGGACACTTGACCTTTAAAACCGTAAAAATCAATTTTTTTATTTTTTGTAAATTTCACTTTAAATATTATTCAAGGGTACATTATATGCATTATGATAAGCATTTATCACAAAAAAAATGAAAAAAAAATTATTTTTGAGAAAAAAGTGAAATTTTACGCGTCATCTTAGAAATCTTCGAAATGCGGCTTGCGCGTTCCATATCAATGAAAATCCCCAATATTTTTTTTATATAAAAGTCTGGTTTATATATATAAATAAAACTGTGCATCAAATTTTATATATTTAAATATAAAAGTTTAAAAAAAAATCAAAATTTTTTGAAAATTTTTCAAAATTTTTTTTTTTTAAATTCTTATATTCAAATAATATAAAATTCGATGCACAGTTTTATTTATATACATAAATCAAACTTTTATAAAAAATATTGGGGATTTTCATTGATATGGAATGCGCAAGCCGCATTTCGAAGATTTCTAAGACGATGCGTAAAATTCCATTTTTTTCTTAAAAATAATTTATTTTTTATTTGTTTGTGATAAATAGATGCCATAATGCATATAATGAACCCTTGAGTAATATTTAAAGTAAAATTTACAAAACAAAAAAAAAAAGTAAAAAATTTTGAAACCAAAAAAATTTTAAAATTTCGAAAAATTAAAAAAAAATTAAACCTTTATATTCAAATATATAAAATTCGATGCACAGTTTTATTTATATATATAAACCAAACTTTTATAAAAAATATTGGGGATTTTCATTGATATGGAGCGCGAAGGGGGCATTTCGAAGATTTCTAAGAAATCTAATTTTTTTTTTTTTTTTTTTTTTTTTTTTTTTTTGTGATAAATGCTTGCCATAATGCTTATAATGTATCCTTGAATAATATTTAAAGCGAAATTTACAAAAATTAAAAAATTGATTTTTAAGGTTTTAAAGGTCCCTTGTCGCCTTAAAGGCTAAAAGTTTTAAACTTTTATATTTAAATTTTAAGTTTTATTTCAAATAGTAGAGGCAAGCAATCTGATTTTAAAAATTGTAACGGACCGTCAATATGGCAGAAATTCATGATAAAAATAACATTTATTTGTGTTTTAAAATAATTAAAAGTAAATATACATTTAATTTCTTGAAACACTTAATTTAATATTGTAAAGTTAGTTAAACAGTATTTTATATATTTATATATGTGGGTCTAAAATGTTTAAAGGTAAAAAAAAAAATTCCCTAAATCTTTTATTTAACAAAAAATAATAAACGTTATCTGAAATTTTAATTACATCAACGTGTACCAGTAATGACTATTATTTCCTTTTCGTTTTATTAGAACGTGGAAAGCCTTTATATTTTTGTTTATCTTTAAAAAATTATAGGTAAAAAAAACTTTCAATATAATGAATTCACCATTATTTTATCCCTGTTTTCTATGTACTGAAAACTTTGACACGTTAGTAACAGAAAACGACCTAAAACATTTATTTCCCGTAAATACAGCTATCACTCTATTCCTCATAAAAAGGTACGAAATATGCTTGCTCAAAATATAAAATGGTACTGAAAATTTTTTCTTCCTAACAAATGTCAACAATAAAAGAATCTTGTGAGTCCCTCCTCCTCTTGGGCCAAAAAAAGCAAAAATTTCAGTTCTCTATATTTATCCCAACATTCTTGTGAAAGAAAATAACTTTTTAGCTTTAATACTATTTAGAAACATCTCTTCTAAAAAAGAATTTTTTTATGTACTGGAATTTAAGTATATCCGTTATTTTTGTCAGAATTTCTTACAGATTTTTTTTACCACTGTTTTTCTGATGTTATTTTTTTTTTAAGTGGACGTTGAAGAATATATAAAATTATATTAAAAAAAATAATACTTTTGAGCATGATAATAGCAATTGTTCGTAGAAAAAATATTTATTATCTTAAATGCAAAAAAATGCGAATATTTTTTAGGTTATATTAGGATGTGTTTTGCATTTCTCATTGAATATTTTTACACGTTGTAACTGAAATGATTGATTAGAACGGTAGTATGCGACAAATAAGTTAACAGGTATAGCTATTAACATTACACTCTAAAATTTTTAAAGGCTAAATTTTTAAACTTTTGGGTATACGTTTTAAGTTTCATTTAAATTATTAGTAGCAGTTAAGCAATCTGATTTTTAAAAATGTAACGGACTGCCAATATTGCTGAAATTCATGGTAAAAATAACACATATTTTTGATTAAATTAAATAATTAAAATTAAATACAAATTTAATTTCTTAAAACGCTAAAATTTACAAGGTCAAGTTAATGAAACACTATTTTATATATATAAGGGGGTTTAAAATTTCTAAAGACCAATAAACTTAAAAATTTTCTCTATTTTTTTATTTTTTTAATGTAAACTTTATTTGAACATTTAATTATAACATCATGTACTAGTAATGAATATTCTTTTCCTTTTATTATAACGTTGAAATCATTTATATTTTACGTTGACTTTGAAAAATTATAGGTTAAAAAAACTTTCAATAACAATTCACTATTGATTTATCCCTGTTTTTTACTGAAAATTTAACACGTTACGTTGGTAATAGAAAACGACCCAAAACATTTGTTTCTTGTAAATACAGATATCACTCTATTCATCATGTAAAAAGTACGAAATATGCTTGTTCAAAATATAAAATGATACTAAAAATCTTTTCTTCCTAACAAATGTCAACAATAAAAAAATCTTAGCACCTACTCCTCGTGGGACCAAAAAAGCAAAAATTTCTGTTCTTTATATTTATCCCAACATTCTTGTGAGAGAAAATAACTTTTTAGCTGTACAATTATTTAGAAACATCTTTTCTAAAAAAGAATTTTTTGGGATAACATTTCCTTTTTATAATCATAGAATTTAAGTATATCCGGTATTTTTGTCAGAATTTTTACAGATTTTTTCCACTGTTTTTTCTGGTATTAACTTTTAAAAGTAGGCGTTTAAGAATAAATACAAATTTTAATTTAAAAAAATAATACTTTTGAGTATGACAGTAACAATTATTAGTAGAAAAAAATATTTGTTCTCTTAAATGCGAAAAAAATATGTGAATGTTTTTTAGGTTATATTAGGATGTATTTTTCATTTATCATTGAATTTTTGTACATGGTGTAACTGAAATGACTGATGAGTACGGAAGGATGTGATAATCAAGTTAACAGGTATAACTGTTAACATCACACTCTAAAATTTTTAAAGGCTAAAAGTTTTAAAATTTTGGTTTAAGTTCTAAGTTTTATTTAAAATAGGAGTAGCAATCAAGAAATAGGATTTTTTAAAGCGTAACGGACTGTCAATATTGCTGAAATTCATGGTAAAAATAACATCTATTTATGATTAAATTAAATAATTAAAATTAAATATACATTTAATTTCTTAAAACGCCAAAATTAACAAGGTAAGGTTAATTAATCAGTATTTTATATATTTATGTAAATAGGTCTAAAATTTTTAAAGACAAAAAACTTAAAAATTTTCCCTAATTTTTCTTTATTTTTTTAATGTAAACTTTATTTGAACATTTAATTATAACATCATGAACTAGTAATGAATATTTTTTTCCTTTTATTATAACGTTGAAATTTTTATATTTTTCATGGATTTTGAAAATTTATAGGTAAAACAACTTTCAATAACAATAAATTCACCATTGATTTATATGTGTTTTCTATTTACTGAAAATTTGTCACGTTGATAACAGAAAACGACCGAAAACGTCTGTTTCTCGTAAATGCAACTATCACTCTATTCCTCATAAAAAGGTACGAAATAAACTTTTTGAAAATATAAAATGACACAAAAAAAATTTTTCTTCCTAACAAATGTCAACAATAAAATATTCTTGTGAAAACCTCCTCGTGGCCAAAAAAAAAAAAAAAAAAAAAAAGCAGAAATTCTAGTTCTCTTTATTTTTTCCAACATCCTTGTAACAGAAAATAACTTTTTACTATTATTTAGATACGTCTGTTCTAAAAAATACTTTCTTGGGATACCATTAGGTCATTCCATGGTAACTTACGTTACATTTAGAATAATTTACTTCAGTAATTATAGTAATATAACAGCAAAACAATATTCAAAAGGTAAAATATGACATGATTTTTTAATGAAATCTATACAAAGTTCAATTTAGATGAAAGTTACCTAATTTTAGTGTTATTTCTTGAACTCTGGCAGTTATATTTATTATGGTAATTGATATTACTGAAAAAGGAATGTAAGTTACCATAAAAATATAATTTTTAATTTAACTTTTTAGGGAATTTTCATCCTAATTGAACTTTGGATACGTTTAATTAAGAATTTATGTCAATTTTACATTTGAATATTTTTTGGTGTTGTATTACTAAAATTATGGCAGTAAATTGTTCTAAATGTAACGTAAGTTACCATATGAAATGACCCCATTTCTTTTTTTTTTATTCTGAAATTTAAGAATATCCGATAATTTTGTCAGAGCTTCTTACAGATTTTTTACCACTGTTTTTATGATGTTATTAGGTGCTTTCGTAATTATATAAATACGTAGCACCTATAGTCGTCGTTCGGTCCGTCTGTCTGTTATCATATAACTGAGCAAAAACTACCCAGCCGAATGGTCTGAAATCTTAAATATATAATTGTTGCAAAATTTTGTCGAGTAATTTCAAGTTTTATGAAAATAGGATGTATAGTTTAATTACAGGGGCAGTCAAAAGTTTTCCGTTACATTACGGCCAATGGGAAAAAAATTATTTCAAGTGCATTTTAATGATGTTACAGCCTTTCGAACAGAATGAAATTGATATGCACTTATGAAGTGCACTAAAATGTAAATTCGTTACAATATGCGATGCAAAAAATATTTATAAAACTAGTTATAGAAGGAATGCACCTCGTTTGCCACATTTGACGTGCAATTTTCCAACTTGTTTTTCAAATGTGAGCATTAAAGAATAAATAAAAATTATACAAAAAAAAATGCTTTTGAGTATGGCATTAGCAATTGTCAGTAGAAAATATATTTACTCTCGTAAATGAAGAAACAAGATGGGAATGTTTTTTAGCAGGGTTGGAAAAAAACCGGGTTTTTTTGTAAAAAACCGGTTTATTTGGTTTAAACCAGGTTTTTTTGGTTTAAACCGGGTTTTTTTAAATATAATTTCCTATTGTATACAGATGCATATCTGTTGATAAAATAAACATTTTTGGATATTATGTAAGTAATATAACTTCAGAAAATATTTAAATTAAATAATTACAGTCAATTATATAGAAAATTGAAATCATTTCTAATTTAAACATTATTAGTAACACCTATGTCTTATGTTCAAAGTAAACTGCTTTACACAGGGAAACATTGATACCTTGAAAATCTTATGAAGAATCCTTTGATTAATAATATAATAATCAATCAATAAACATTTGATGCAGTTTCATGAATATAATATATTATTCTGTGGTTGCTATTATTATTATTTTTTTTTTTTTAATATCCAAATACTTCCTGTTATTTTGTTTTCTGAGTAATAACCCCAAGTGTCCAAGTCAACATTTTTGGCCATTAGATTCAGCAACTAACAGAAAAGATTGATTGCTATTACTGAAATGCTATAAATAGCATTCAATTTTTGCAAGCTGTGTTATTCAATTCATATCTTAAGTTACTCTTTAAAATTCTTTAAGGATAATCTTCCCCAATCCCAATCCAGAGAATTTTCTTTTACAACTTAACCAAAATCTTAAAGATCATTGTATTTTGTTATTAACTGCTGTAAATAATCTGCATTTTTTAAATGAAAATATTTTATGCTAAATATTGAATAATATTTATCTATTTTATCTTTTCTAATTTCACATGTTTCAAGGAAAATCTTTAGAGTACCAGATATGTTCATCAGCACATGCTAATTTTCATTCTACATGCTTAGAAACATGACCTAGGCTCATTATGTCTCATGTTGACTGCTGAGATGAAGTGTTAAAAGTAGAAATTACTTCTATCTATAATTTAAAACAATTAAATTACAAAAAAGAGAAAATATTATATTAGACTTTTTCTAAAAAAACCAAATGGTTTTTTTGACAAAAAAACCAATTGGTTTAAACCGTGGTTTAAACCATGGTTAAAACCACTTGGTTTAAACCGTGCCAACCCTGTTTTTTAGGTTGTTATGTTAGGATGTGTTTTTCATTTCTCATTGAGTATTTTTACATGGTGTATCAGAAATGATAGATTAGAACGGTAAAACAGGTGTAACTGTTAACATGACATAGGGGAGAGTAGCCGAATTTGGACCACTTCACTTATTTTCAGGTGTAACTCACTTAATTTTTGGAATATCTGCAAAACATCATTACATGGGGTCAATCTATTCATCTACTAACAAAATAAATCTTTAAATCAATTTCTTTTTGAAAATCTTAAATTTTATTTTAATTGTCAAAAGTGGTCCAAATTCAGAAACTGGTCGCCTAAGTTGGACCCCCAGTCTCCTAAATTGGACCAAATAATATCAGGTTGTTTTAATGACTACGGAATATAAATAATTTTATTAAAAGCATAGTTTGCAATTAATGAAACGGTCAAACAAAACAACAGCAATGAAATATAATGAAATCAAATATCTGAAAATAAGAGTAATTGTTTTAAATCAAAATGTATTCCAAAATATAAATCGAAGTTATCAGTAATTAAGAATAGAAATTATGGAACTAATTGCCAGTTACTTGAATATCATGTAAGGAGTGATGCAAAGCTTACACATGAATTTCGTTTATTGATTTTTTTTCCAGCGCATACAACGGGGAACCGAATTCGGCAATCTGAACACTGAATCATTTCTGCCGTTTGAGTTTTCTTACAACTGAGGCAAAACCAATCACCACTGTCAAGATTTTTTATTTTAGATTCTGAATTATTAAATTTTTTTTGCAGAAGTTTTATTTACATTATCCTAGTAGTTCTTCCTTTCCATCATTTTCGTGCTAATTGCTTTACGTCTATTTTTTAAAACATGATGTTGCAATTTTTTGTGCTGTGATAGCTTCCTTTTTGTCGTTTTTTTTTTTTTTTTCATTTCAAGGTTTACTTTATATGGCGAAGATGTTAACACAACTGTTTTTTGGCTCCCTCTGTACTTTGATTTAACTAAATTTAGCAAGCGAGATAACATTTCTAATGATATTTTGGCTTTTGGGGAGGATTTGTAGCTGCAGCCTTCTTGCAGGTCAATTTCTTCACAACTTACTCCCTCCTTTTTCTTTCCTATATCTTTAACAGCTTTTGCTGTCACGAGTGTTTCTCTTCCAGAAAGTTTTTCTGTGTCTTTCTCAAAATTTTCAACATTACATTAAATAAATGTTTAAAAAATATTCTCTATTGAAAAATACGCTACGATTAATCAAACGCAAACATTATATATTCAAACAGTGTTGAATTCAGCCCCCCCCCCCCCCGGAGCCTTGAAATAGCTACTTCCCCCGGAAGGTTTGAGATTTTATGCGTTTTAATGGCAAATCTGTAATTCCACCCTCCAAAACTGTAAAAAATCTGCCTTTGCAAATATCCTCAGGAGAAAAGTGTTTGAATTCAACTCTGTAAACCAAACACACCGTAGGAATAAGGAATTCAAAGAAAATAAATACAAATACATACAAGATAAAAGAAATTGCAAACAAAATTTATTGCATAAACATGTAAAAATATTTTTATGTTTATATAGGCCTAAACTGTATAAAAATATTAATCCAGATATTTAAAAAAAAACCTTGCATGGAGACAGTAATCCATTATAAAATATTAAAAAAATAATTAAAAAAAAGTGTACAAAGCGTACCGCACTCGAAATTCTTTACTTAGTTTTCAAATTTATGATCGCATATTTGGTCCAATTTAAGCAACTTAAATTGGCCCAATTACGGCAACTGCGCCATTTTTTAAAACAGATAATCTCAAGACTAAGAACAAAACGAAATGAAACAAATCCGCGTGAAAAATATGCGCACTAAACAGATAAATTCATATATGTACACATGAAAACATAACAACTTACCTTAGTTTTAAAGTATTCACTTACGTTTAGTGGGAAAAAATTAGATCAAAACAGCTAACTTTAGGTTTTTTGGAATTGTCTGAAAACAGCAAATGGGAGGCGGTTGCTTCTTCTAATTATGAGTGACGTCATTCTGATGAGTAGGATTTCAGCGGTAGATGGCGTCTTTTCCTGTAATTAACGGCAGAATGGCAACGGTCGAATTAAAGCGGCGGTCCAAACATGGCTACTCCCCCCTACTACATGAATTACATACAACTGTAACATCATACTTTAAAATTTTTAAAGGCTAAAAGTTTTAATCTTTCGGGTTTAAGATTTAAATTTTATTTAAAATAGTAATAGCAATCAAGCAATCTGATTTTTAAAAATGTAAAGGCTGTCAATATTGCATAAATTCCTGGTAAAAATAACATTTAGTTATGTTTTTAAATAATTAACATACATTTAATTTCTTAAAACGCCAAAAAATATCAAAGTAAAGTTATTTAAACAGCATTTTATATATTTATATAAGTGGATCTAAATTTTGTAAACGCAAAAATATTTGAAAAGTTTTCCTAAATTTTTTATTAAAAAAATAATAATAAACGTTACCTTAACATTTAATTACAACAACCAGTACAACAAACCATTACAACAATTACCAATAATGACTAATTTTTCTTTTCGTTTTATTATAACGTGGAAAACTACATATTTTTACATTAATCTTTGAGAAGTTATAGGTAGAAAAAACTTTCAATAATCATTAATTCGCCATTAATTTGTCCCTGTTTTCAATTTGTTGAAAACTTTTATACGTTAGTAACATAAAATGACAAAAAATGTTTGCTTCTCTTAAATACATCTATCCCTCTGTTCATCATAAATATGGTACGAAACATACTTTTTAAATATATAAATGGCACTATATATTTTTCTTTCTAACAAATGTCAACAATAAAGATTCTTGTGAACACTTGGCCAAAAAAAGCAAAAATTTTAGTTCTCTTTATTTATCCCAACGTTCTTGCGAGAGAAAATAAACTTCAGTTTTACTATTATTTAGATACATCTATTTTAAAAAAGAATTTTTCGAGATAGCATTTCATTTGCTTTATCCTGGAATTTCAGTATATCCGATATTTTTGTCAGAGCTTCTTACAGTTTTTTTACCACTGTTTTTCAATTCCTACTATTAGCTCACACTCTCCCTATATATATTTATATATTTATATATCTTGTTCAAATTTTCAATCGTTAATAAAATACTCATTATTCATCCTATCAAGTTGAAATAAATTTTTTAAAACTTTTACTGGATGACAATCGATGTGAATACAGTTTTTTTTTAAATATTAATTCCTTAATTAAATTTTAATTAATTAATTTTAGCTTTGCAGGGAAACAAAATGGCGGCCATTGGTTATTGAAGATCAATGAAAGTATTTTCAATAAGGGATTACCATGGGGGACCCTGTTCTGTCGCCAAATACCGATAACTTGGCGATATATCGCCAAATTTGGCGGCCAAAATGAGTCTCCAAAAGTGACGCCAACTTGGCGATATCTCTAATATTTTGCCAAATTCCCATAGAGTTCCATTGTAAACCTACTTGCTTACAGAAAATCAACAAATTGAGATATTTTAATGCAACAAAAATTAATATTAGTTTAAGGGATTATATTAAATTTTTCTTTGATGACCTAAGTAGGAATTGACTTTAAAAACAAAATTTTTATATTACTTGTTTTTATATTATTTTTAAAAGGTGAACATTGAAGAAGAAATAACAATTACATATTAAAAAAAATACTTTTGAGTGTGACAATAGCGATTGTTAATAGAAAAAATATTTATTCTCTTAAATGCGATAAAAGATGCGAACGTTTTTCGGTCATATTAGGATGTGTTTTTCATTTCTCATTCAATATTTTTACATGGTGTATCGGAAATGATTGATTAGAACAGTAAGACGTGATAATCATGTTAACAGGTTTAACCTTTAACATGATTTATTACATGGAATATTACGTTATACGAGTACATAACTGTTAACATGACACTCTAAAATTTTTAAAGGCTAAGAGTTTTAAAATTTTTGGTTTAAGTTTTAAGTTTTATTTAAAACAGTGGCAGCAATCAAGCAATCTGATTTTTTTTTAATGTAACGGAATGTGAATATTGCTGAAATTCATGGTAAAAATAACATTTATTACTGATTTAAAATAATTAAAATTAAACATGCTTTTAATTTCTTAAAATTCAAAAATTAACAAGGTAAATGTATTTAAACAGTATTATATACATTTATATAAGTGCGTCTACAATTTTTAAAGGCAAACCATTCAAAAAATGTCCCTAAATTTTCTATTTACTTAAAAAAATTTATCGTTATCCGAACATTTAAGTATAACCCGTGTATCAGTACTGAAGATTTTTCTTTTCGTAATATTATACGTGGAAAGTTGTATATTTGTACATTAATCTTTGAGAAATTATTGGCAAAAAAATTTCAATAAAAATTAACTCACCATTAATTTATCCCTCTTTTCAATTTACTGAAAACTTTGACACGTTAGTAGCAGAAAAGACTCAAAATATTTGCTTCTCTTAAATGAATCTATCCCTATATCCCTCTTACAAAAAAAGTACGAAACATACTTTTTAAATATAAAAAAATTATCGTTATCCGAACATTTAAGTATAACCCGTGTATCAGTACTGACGATTTTTCCTTTCGTAATATTATACGTTGAAAGTTGTATATTTGTACATTAATCTTTGAGAAATTATTGGCAAAAAAAAAAAAAAAAAACAATCAATAAAAATTAACTCACCATTAATTTATCCCTGTTTTCAATTTACTGAAAACTTTGATACGTTAGTAGCAGAAAAGACTCAAAATATTTGCTTCGCTTAAATGAATCTATCCCTCTATCCCTCATACAAAAAAGGTACGAAACATACTTTTTAAATATAAAAAATGGCACTAAAATATTTTTCTCCCTTACAAATGTCAACAGCAAAAAATTCTTGTGAACACCTCCTTCCAGGCAAGAAAATCAAAAACTTTATTTCTCTTTATTTTTTCCGACATTCTTGCGAGAGAAAATAACTTTTTGCCTCTTCTGTTATTTCGATATATCTTTTGCAAAAAATATTTTTTTATATATATAGCATTTCATTTTTTGTATCCTGGAATTCAAGTCTATCCGGTATTGTTTACAAAACTTCTTTTTTTAAAAATTTCACTGTTTACCCGGTGTTATTTTTTAGATGTGAGAATCGTATAAAAAATAAATATTTTAGTAAGAAAAATAAAAAATAAATAAAAAATAGTGTGGCAATAAAATTTGTTAGTAGTAAAAAATATTATTCCCGTAAGTGCGAAATAAAAGATGCAAAATTTATTTTCATGTTAAAAAGTGTTTTTTAATTTCTCGTTAAATATTTTAACACTATTTGCATCTGTCGACCAGTTTGGTCTCCCTTAAACATATACTAAATATATTTTAATCTAATTGAATTATATTGTTTCTAATATGTTTCTTGTTTCACGATAACCTTGGCAGTAGACTCGATTACGTAAGATTAGAAAATCTATCATTGGATAATATGTTATACTCGGGTTGCATACTAATTGACTTATTTTAGCCAGCACGGTTTGGCGAAACATAAAATTTTTGGAAGCCAGCTTCCGATCATTCCATTGAAAACACAATTGCTGTCAGTATCGCCCACTTTTGGTCCTTGACATGGAATCTTATTAAAATCCAAACATGTATGACAATAGTAAATATGATTGCCGATTAACAGAATTATTGTAAAGTTTGAGGCGCAAGTTATTTTTCTGAAGCGCTGCAGAATTTATCACTGCACTCTAAATTAAAATGTCTGAAATTCAGACACTTAAGTGTCTGAAATGGAGTGTTCAATTTTCAGACATTTTAAAATGTCTGAATTTTTTCAGACACTTTTTGCGTCTGAATTTCAGACACTTCAAACGTCTGAATCGCATCCATTTTTTTGTAAGCATCATACGTAGCCATGTTTGACCACGTTGAATCCTGGAAAAATATTTGGCTGTGGTCCTGCCCCTCCCCCCCCCCCCCCCCAATACAGCCTGATTTTTTTGGTGCTCTCAGTTTTGGTATACAATTTTCGTTACGTTGATAATTTAAATCTTTTACGACATTGTACCGATTATAATCAATATCTTGAACTTCAGGAGTAGAACAAGATTAAAAAACAAAAAATATTTATCTAAATATTAGATTTTTTTAAATTTATTTTGTTTTTAACCTTATTTTACTTTAAAAGTTCAAAATATTGATTATAATCAGTACAATTTCGAAACAGATTTAAAATATAAGCTTTACAAATATTGCACATCAAATTTGGGGGCACTACAGTCGTAGGGGGACGGGGCACTTCCCAGTTTGCCCTTCCTTTAATCAAGAAGTACTTTTGCAAAAAACGCAACCCTGCATTATAGTTGTCTAAATTGAGATGTCCGGTATTCGGGAGTATCCGTTGTGGAGGTTAATGGACATTCTCGAATAGCGAACACCTCTATTTAACGAATACTTTTTTAATCATCAGACATACATATTTGTATATTTTTACCTCAAAAAAGTAGACATCTCCAATTATCGGACAAATTCCGCGGTCCCGAAGTGTTCGCTATTAAGGGCTTTTAAGGTACATAGATAAATATATATATATATATTTTATAATCTTGTCCTACTCTAAAAGTTCAAAATATTTATTATACTCGGTTGAATGTGGAAAAAGATTTAAAATATCAGATGTACGAAAATTGCAAAAATCCCCCCCCCGCCCCCCCCCAAAAAATGAAAATATAAAAAAATATATTGCCACATAGGCAATTTTACATATACATCACTTGATAATCACAACAGCCATTTAACTATGAATAATGAAAATAAATAAATAAATATTCTATTTTAATAACATTGGGGAAAAAATGACTTTGGTATTTTGTTAAATATATTTGCGTTTTTAAACTTGTCCTACTCTAAAAGTTCAAAACTTTCATTATAATCAGTGCAAGATTTAAGATATCAGCTTTACAAAAATTCATGCAAAATCCCCTCCTCCCCCCCCCCCCCCCCAAAAAAAAAAATGAAAATACTTATTTAAAAATTATGTTTTTAAAAAATTTATATTTCCACATGGGCAGGTTTTTATGTAGATCAGAGGGTACTCACAAAAGCTATTCAACTATCAATAAAAACAAATAAGTACATATTCTATATTAAAAACATGAGGAAAAAATAACTTATGATTTCCAAACTTCTTTCGTCTTAAATATATACAGTAACATCTGTCATTTTTGTATTTTTCGTATAAGTGCATATAAATAAAGTTACCACAATTTTAAATACGAAATCTAGTTAGAGGTTTTTACTTTTTCCCATTATAAATTTCAAATTACTTTTTTATTAAAAATAATAAAAAAATCAGTATTAGAGTTGATTGCAAATCAAATACATATGTATATTTTTACAGGCAGCTTCATATAATAGACCAGTCTCATTTACTTTATTTATCTTTTTTTAATCTGCGGTTTTATGCCAGGAAGTAAGAAAGCATTAGGTCATCTTTCAAAGTTTTTTTTTTCTTTACTTCCTTGTGGCCGTCATTTACTGCGAGATAAAAATTATCCATTGAAACTAAGATTGAATATATAATTCGTAATAAAAAAGAACGTCATAAGTTTAAAAATATATACTTCTAGAATTAGTGGGTTTTTTTGCGAACAGATTCAAAACTAATTAAATTTCATGCAGGATTTTGTTTAGTACAATAAATAAAATCATAAAATACACTAATTTTACTACTATAAAGAAACTTACTTGAGTTGCTGCAAGAGGTAAGAAATATTCCTCGATTTGAAATTTTAAAAACTACCACAACCACAGTGAGGGAGAAAGACTTTCATCAGTTTAAAAGGTAATCCCGTAATACATCCGACTAGCCATATTTAAAGAATGAGATGTTTCATCCTAAAAACAGGACCCGCCAGACAAAAGTTTCTTTTTTTTTGCCAGTTTCGACAGGACGAAGATGAATAACACAATATTATTGATATAAATTGATACGAGTTAACACTAAGCCCATTGCACACGCTTTGTAGAATTTCCGGGTGTAATCTTCAACCGTCGTCTACTTCTGTTCTGTGTCTATCCCGCCCTTGTATCGACGACAGCTTCTAAGAGACATTTGATGTCGAGCACACACGTCAGATGTATGTATTCAATAAATAAATAATCCAAGTTAATACGAATTAAAATCACAGTACTTCACATTTCGCAAAAAACGAATTAAAATACACGCGTACATAAAAACAAACTTTGTTTGAATTACAACGTATACCACTTCGAACGAAGACATCTGAAACGCATGCGCAACTGGGAGTGCTAGTGCCCCCTGGTGGTTATTGCGTCGGTAGAATCAAAACGTCTTAAATTAAGACACGTTTAAAGCAATGAAGTGTCTTAAAATAAGACGTTTGCGGATATTTTAGACATTATTCTCAGTTCGTTTACACCATGGTCATAGTAAGACGCTTATGTATCTTAAATTAAGACATCTATAGTGTCTTAATTTTCAGATTAAGACACTTAAGTGTCTAAAATTCTTTTTCAGTCACATATGTGTCTAAATTTAAGACGCTTCTATTTGCAGTGTGAAGAGCTTGGTTTTCGAATGATTAATTGCTACCTTGCATCTGAAGAGCGAAGCAGTCAGTCTGGAACTGTTGATAACAGTCATATGACTTAGGCTTTTATTATATAGATGGTGCATCTGAAATGATGATTAGTACTGCAAGATGTGATAATCACTGTTAACATGACCCTCTAAACTTTTGAAAAGCTATTTTGTTTTTACTTTTGAGTTTTATTTCAAAAGGTAGAAGCAAATCAATCAATCTTAATTTTTTAAAATAGTAACAAATTTCCCACATTACTTAAATTTATGAAAAAATAACGACTGGTTATGATTTAAAATTAAGAAAATTAAGTATATTTAATTTCTTAAAACGCCAAAATTAACAAAGTAAAGTTACTTAACAGTTTACCTAAAATTGGCCAAAAACTCGATTTTCTTTCTTAATATCAAATGTATCCCTGTTTAACCCTTTCGGCCCTGATTTTTTTTTTTTTTTTTTTTTTTAAATACATTTTGGGGTAAAAATCCCTTTTACGCTAATAAAATTTAAAGTGACTAACCAAATCAAAGAAGTTAGGTTACTGAAATTTAAGAGGGTACGGGACACATTTTAAAATAATTTTTATTTATTGAGTTAAAATTCCGAATTTTGTTGTGATGGTTAACTTTATCATTTGTAAACAAAATCACATGATAAAACTTCTCATAACTTAAAAAAAATTAAATTTAAAATTTATTAAAAAAGCGGGGTAACTTAAAATCGCTATAACTCGAAATATTATTTATAGAATTTCAATTTTTTTTCATTTAAATAAACAAAAATATATAAGTTTTAATTTTGATTCAGCATTTTTAAAAATATTAATTTATAAAAAAATTAAAAATATTTAACGTAAAAATTAAAAAAAAAAGTGGTGCAACTTCTTTTAAAAAAATCATATTTGCAAAAGTAAATATTTTTTCCGAATATGTTGAATCAAAATTAAAGTAAAATATTTGAAAAAGATATGTTCCAAGTTTGAACCCGTTATCTTTAACTGTTGTCGAGTTATAATAATTTAAATACGCGAAATGATGAAAAACCTATCATGAAGGAAAACGCATTTTTACAAGAAGTCGTTTCCATGACAGCCATTGCTTGAAAGCTAGATTTTGAAAAGAAACCAAAATGAAAAAAGTATATATTTTTTGTTCTAATTCAGATAGAAACAGGATTTAAATGTCATTTTAAGTAGCAAAAAACAGAAAATTTTTTAATGAAATAAAATGTTTTTGGAAAATTTGAAGATTTTTGTGTCCCGACCCCCTTAACGAATATGTTAGTTTCTGAAACCTAACGAATGTAGCTATTTCGTGCTCTTTGCATATGACAATAGTCGAAGGAAATTTTTTTGAAAACGTTTGGAAAATATCTAATTAAAACAGGATTTAACAGACATAAAAACATACTAGTATTTTTTACTGTTTATCACAAATTATTCGTTCGGAAAAGTAGCCCCTAATTTAAGTTTAATCCCTTTCGACCCTCACTTTTTTCTTTAAGTAAAAAGAAATTTTAACTTTTGTCAACTTTTTTTTTTTACCATTTCAAAGGTAGATGGCACTACTTCTCCACAAAAAGTCAAAATATAGAATGCACATAAGTCATTATGAGGTTTTTACGTATCTGCAAGGCGTTATTTATAGTTTAAAGCGTTTTAAAAGTAAGGAACACATATGTGATCGCCAGGGAAGAGAGAGTGAATATTTTGACGCCTCATTTTTACCCATACGGTAATTATATCGCGAGATATTGTAAATTTTGTTAATATACTCTTCGCAATTACCCACACAAATTAAATCATTAAATGATTTTTTCCATGTTCATATTTTCTTCGCTCTCATGTTTTCAAAAGTATAAGGCTTTTTTTCTATTTGAGGTAGAGATTTAAACTTTTTTGTACATGTTCTTTATTATTTATGGGATAAATCTGCGCATGGAATTAGACTTATTTAAAAAAAATAAAAGTATATGAAGATGTGTTAAATTTCATTGTTTTATACTGTATATGTCAGTAAAAAAAATATATATTAAATGTAATATTAGATGTATCTAAAAATCCATGCGTAGTCTTGTGTAATACACATTTGAAAATCTTGAAGAAAATAATTGGGCAAAAATATCAATTTCGAAAAAAGTAGTAGGAATTTTAAAAAATTCAAATTTTTATAAACTTAAAAAAAATTAATTAATTATGCAGTTAATTTTTTATGTACTTTTAGTTGAACATTGAAATTCAGTGAGTTCACTATATGAATCATATTTTAAAAAATAAACAAGATTGTTGAAAAGGTAAACTATCTCCTTAAAAGCAACATTTTCATTAAACTTTTGAACTATAATTTCATCTTCTTTTTTTAAAAATTACAACGTTGCCTGAACTCTAACGTACAGCAAGGTATATCAAAAACGACGAATTTTGGCTAAATTTTATTATAACTCAAAAGGCATTTACATTTTTAAGCTGATCTTTAAAAAATTATAGGTCAAAGAAATTTAATTAACCCCTTCTCGAGCAGACTAGGCAAATTTGTAATTGCAATTATATTCAATGTAATTACAATTTAATTGCGTGTAATTAATTATAGTTAAATTTACACGTTTTATGTTAGAATGCGCTAAATATTTTTACACAGTGCATTAGAAATAATGATTAAATGAACTGTGAGATGTGACAGTCATATTAAAAGGTGTAACTGCAAGAAGAGGTAGGACTATAAGACGTGATATTACAGGCAAGGTAAAATTAGCATAAGAATAAAACTGTGTCACAATATAATTAATGAACAAGTAAAAACTAAATTTAAAAAATCAAAAAACCCGACTGCGTAAAAAGTGAACCAATTAATTATTTCTCATCAGCGAAACTATTTTTTTATATTACTTACCAATGTCTTTTTTTTATTTACTTGTATTGATGACTTTTAAGTTGTGTTTAATTGTTAGTTCCTATCTATAAACATTGCTTTGATGAGGCCTATAGACGTCTATGTTGGTTAAAGTTACAGTAAAGCTAGGGATCCTACCTACACAAATTCCAGGTTGTATAATACTTAAACGGAGCTTCTGACTGTAAAATAGTCAATGAAACATCGTCTTCATCTTGAAAGACCTATCCAACAAATATGACACTCAATATGTTGCGTAAAAAAAAAAAAAAAAAAAAAAAGTCTCTACCGCCATTTTGTATTTTACGGCCGACATTTTGAATTTATAGAAACAGAATATAGCCTATAACCATCAGACGGTTAAGACTAATCGATAGAGATATCATTTATTAAAATCCACCCGGCCGTTGGGGTGTTTCGAGGGTATAAAGAAATCCACATACCCAGATGCGCGTGAAACACATAACCCTTCTTGGCAGCCGGGTAAAAATACAAAAGTATTACCTATCAAAGCTTCGAGATTTTAAAATCAAATAAATGTATCTTTAACCGAGAATTTTCCGCAATTAAGAAAATTAAATTAGAAGAAAATTACATGCCGTAAACAATTCTTCCAGAACTGTAGTCGGAACTACCCTCAATTCATTATGTGTGCTAAATTTCTGAGCTTGAATGCGTCTAACTATAATCAATTACATGCAATTAGCTTGTAATTTCAATGCGGATAATTGAGATTACAAATTTTTCCAACTCTGTTCTCGAGAAGGGGGAGGGGATTCTTATATGTGACGCATATTCATTCTTCCAACCAGTAATTTTATAATGGAAAATTCTGCCTTATTTAATCATACGATTTCGGTGATTAGATTAGTATAACTTTTTAATTTGAAAAATCGGAGATAAAAGATTAAAAATTCTGTAAAGAAAGCTAGACTCATAGGAGTTAATAACGAATTTTCAATTAATTTATCCCTATTTTTACCCAACTGCAAAGAAGGGCTATGTGTTTCACGCGTATCTGGGTATGTGGATTTCTTTATACCCTCTAAACATCCCAACGGCTGAATGGATTTTAATGAATGAGGTCTCTATCCATTCGTCTTAACCGTCGGAAGGTTATAGGCTAGGTTTTGTTTTTATAAATTCAAAATGGTGGCCGTAAAATGCAAAATGGCGGTAGAGACAAAAAAAATGTTACGCACCCTATTGAGTGGCATATCATTGAATAAGAGTTTCAAAATGAAGACGATGTTTCATTGACTATTTTACAGACAGAAGCTCCGTTTAAAAATTACACAATCTGGAAGTTGTGTAGGTAGGATTGTTGTCTAGATTTACTGCAACTCTAACCTTCATACACATCTATATGCCTCATCAAAACAGTGTTTATAGATACGAACTAACAATTAAACACAACTTAAAAGTTATCAATACAAGTAAATAAAAAAAAATAGGTAAGGAATATAAGAAATAGTTTCACATTGATGAGAAATAATTAATTAGTTCGTCGGATTTTTTGATTTTTGAAATTTAATTTATGTAATGAAGTTAGTAACAGAAAACAACCCAAAACATTTGCTTTTCTTAAATACTGTTATCACTCTATTCCTCATAAAAAAAATAGGAAGTACAGGTTTTCAAAATATAAAATGACACTAAAATATTATATCTTCCTAACAAATGTCAACAATAAAAGGTTCTTGTGCGCGACCAAAAAAAAAAAAGCAAAAATTTTAGTTCTCTTTATTTTTTTCCAACATTCTTGCTAGAGAAAATAACTTTTTAGCTTTACTATTATTTAGATATATCTTCTGTAAAAAAGAATTTTTTGGGATAGCATTTCATTTTTTTTATCCTGGAATTTAAGTGTATCCGCTATTTTTGTCAGAACTTCTTACGGATTTTTTTCCACTGTTTTTTTTATGTTATTTTTAAAATGAGAGTGTCGAAAAAAAGTAATATATAATCTTTTTAAAGTTTTTTTTTTGGTATGACAATAAAATTTGTAGTAGGAAAATATTTATTTTCTTAAGTGCTAAAAAAGGTGTGAATGTTTTTCGTGTTATGTTAGAGTGTGTTAAATATTTTTTACACAGTGCTTCAGAAAATTATCATTAAAAGAACTGTGAGATGTGACAGTCATATTAACAAGTGTAACTGCAAGAGCAGGTAGGACTGTAAAACGTGATATTACAGGCAAGGCAAACTTTACATAGGAATAACACTGTGTAGCAATCTAATTACTTAATCAAAAATACAAAATAGATACTTACCAAAGCTTCGCGTTTTTAAAATCAAATAAACGTATTTTTAACGGAGAATTTTTCGCAATTAAGAATATTAAAAAAGTACCACCTTCTAAAAAAAGCACATTTATTTAATAAATTTTCTGGTTTAAAACATACTTGAAAAATATCGGAAGGTAAGGTTGGCAACTATTAAATATCCATTATCCACGTTCAAACGACACTGAAATTAATGCTTCAAATTTCGAACGGTAGCCGGCAATACATGTACGGTGCCACTGATTTAATTACATTGCAATTCCTGCACTCCCTCCATGCCATGACTTTTCACGGAAAGAAATGTCATTTTCTTGATGATTTTCTTAAAATATCTTCATTATTTTAACCCCTTAATTCTCGCTCCCGTCAATATTACGAGCTGAGGTGTCGTTTGTTATTTCTCGAGTCCGTCATATTTCCGGGCTGGAGATTTATTGCTGGAAAAAACTTCTGAAACCAGAAAAATTAGGTAAGGTTGGCAAGTATTAAATATCCATTACCCACGTTCAAGCGACACTGAAATTAATGCTTCAAATTTCGAACGGTAGCCGACAATACATGTACGGTGTCACTGATTTAATTACATTGCAATTCCTGCACTCCCTCCATGCCATGACTTTTCACGGAAAGAAATGTCATTTTCTTGATGATTTTCTTAAAATATCTTCATTATTTTAACCCCTAAATTCTCGCTCCCGTCAATATTACGAGCTGAGGTGTCGTTCGTTATTTCTCGTTCCCGTCATATTTTCGGGCTGGAGATTTATTGCTGGAAAAAACTTCTGAAACCAGAAAAATTTAACTGGCATTTTGGTGTGAAGTCTTTGAATATTAGCGCTTGGGTTTGGTTTTTGGCGCTGATTGTGATGTTTGACTTTGTATTGCATGTTTCGAAATATATGACACTCAAGAAAATTATTAATAATCAAAATTTATTGTATACTATATTATTTCAAATATTAATTGTAAAAGAATTGTTTGATGATGATAAATAAAGATCTAAGGTGTGAAAAATAAAGGTCTTATTCGCATTAATTTGTATGGTGTAAAACAAACACATTAAAATACAGAATTCTCGCATGATAGCTTTTCCACAAATATCAATTTGTTCTATAACATCTTTTTTTTTTCACATTAAAAAAAACTAATTGCATATTTTATATAGAAACTGTATAATTATTCAATTTCTGTAATAATAATAATAATAATAATAATAAATAGGTACTTTTTTATGGTTTTTCCAAATGTTAAGCGACCGTTAAGGGGTTAAGAGTTATGAAGGGAAATCCTGCTTTGACGGCGCAGTAAAATGAGGCAAATGTTTTCTTAACCTTTCAGTGGCAGAGTACTTCAGTTTCTAAAATTTTGAAATGATTGAGGGACACTAGGAATTACGAACAAACTTCTTTCAAAATAAGTAAAAGCTTTTTCTTCATGTACAGTCGAGGAAAACAAAAAATAAATATCTCTACTAACTGTGCATCTAATTATAGTAGAAGAAAGTTACTGGTACCAATCGATTGAAAATAAAATGTACTTTCAAATGATGTATATAAAATTTGCTTAGGGTTCATCTACAAATGAAAACCAGGCCAAACTTTGTTTTTGTTTTTTCAATGGAAACACCCAATTTTGACAATATATGTTAAATCTTCGGTTCAAACTATGCCTAGAAACGAAATTTCTAGTCATTTGAATGATAACGTTTTGAATTGTAATGATTCAAAATTTAAATCTTCTAATGCTAAACTACATTTTCATATTTTTAGTAATATATCCTGAAATTATAATCCTAATACGATAATTTCGTGTTTGCTTATAATGCTAAAAAAACCAAACATAAATACATTGAATTTGTAATTAAGAAAAATTATAATATGAATTATGCAATAATTGATTAAAAATATGTATGAACTGCAACCTATAATTTTTTGATAGCTTTATATTTATTATGTCCTGCTTTATGCGAATTTTCAATTTCAAATCTTTTTATCAAGCAGTTTTCGAATTATCATTAAAAACTTCAAAATTATGGCTTAAGGGGGCATCTATGATATGCAGAAAAACATAATTTGAAAAGATATATTTTATTTATTTTATTCAAATATTTACGCTGGCAATAGTCGACACATATTAAGCGAGTGAAATGATCATATTGACAAGAAATAATACATTAATAGAAGTGACATAGTCATTCTGTAGCATTCAAACAATCGAGTACCGAACTTCAATTTGGATACAGTCCCTAAAATATGGCATTTTAAAATAATTAATTTTCGGAAACTAATCGCACGAATTTCATGAAAATTTGGATTTTAGGTGTAGATTTTATTTATGGTGTCAAACTTGTGTATTGCTATTGAAAAAAAAAGTTTGGGTTTGTTTTGATATGTAGATGACCTCCTAAGCAAATTTTATATACATTATTTAAAAGTAGACTTTATTTCCAATCGCCTGGTTGCTGAGTTAGCAGGGGGTGTATACTTTTTTTCCACGACTTGTGCATTAAAAATGCAAAATTTTCTTTAACAATTCTCGTGCCAATGTGGCATTTGGTAATAAAAATTAAATAGAACTTATATATCCACAGCCCTTCAAGTGGTGAACGAAAGGAAATATAATACTAGAAAACTATAATTCTACTTTCTCAGAATTTAGTATTACTCCCGATGAAATAAATATATATCTATATAAATATAGATTATACAAAACATATTTCAGTTTTAAGACTTAAAACACACGGTTTTATTTTTTATAAAATGACGTCATTCGCATCCGCTGAAGAATTCCTCATTTACGATGCAGCCTTAAACAATATCTACAGTAAAGTATTCATAGGACGACACTATCGCTGGATAAGAGGGGGGAGAGGAATTTTCAATTCTGAAATATTTCTATTGTAAGAACATTATATTTGTACATTTCCTAATCCTACAAAATACTAAGAAAAATATTTAAAATGAAAGATTTGAGTGGGGTTATAAATGTTGCACAAAATCCCCATAAATTCAAATTTAATGAATCCTTCTAAATTCCCCAATCCTTCAAAAATCCTTCTAAAATGTATTAAGTGATTATGTAAATCTTCTAATGCAGTTTCACAAATTTCCGAAAAATGCTTTATAAGATAAAATTTTTATTAATTCATAATTCAGTACGTAAAGAGTTAAGCATTTTCAGCTTCGTAAGTAAATTTATACATGCAAGAGTAACAAAATATTAACTTTAAATCTAATATTAATCCTGCTAATTTATCATATTTGACTGGAAAACAAGTTTGTCGAACATAAAAATGATCACGTGGCTTTCGATAAACCTGCCTTCCTATAGAAAAAGTTTATTAATGCAGTGTAAAAACTACAGGGAAACGTTCCCGAAATAGTATGGCAACAAAATAAACATCCCCTTTATGGGCAATTCCACAGAAAATTCTCAGTTTGAGGAGGAAATAAAATTTATAATATGTTTGATTTAAGGGTATAATTGGAATGCTTGATAATTTTATGTTCTACAATAAAATTCTAATAAAAAAGCATTGTAAATAACTATTTACAAACTAAGTTATGTACCATTATTACCCGAGTGCCAAGAAGGGCTATGTGTTTCACGCGTATCTGGGTATGTGGATTTCTTTATACCCTCTAAACATCCTAACGGCTGGATGGAATTTAATAAATGTGGTCTCTATCGATTCATCTTAACCGTCCGATGGCTATAGGCTAGGTTTTGTTTTTATAAATTCCAAATGGTGGCCATAAAATACAAAATGGCGGTAGAGACAAAAAAAATGCGCACCCTATTGAGTGGCATATCATTGGATAGGTCTTTCAAAATGAAGACGATGTTTCATTGACTATTTTACAGTCAGAAGCTCTGTTTAAATATTACACAATCTGGAAGTTGTGTAGGTAAGATCTCTAGCTTTACAGTAACTCTAACCTTCATAGACATCTATAGGCCTCATCAAAATAGTGTTTATAGATACGAACTAGCAATCAAACACAACTTAAAAGTCATCAATACAAGTAAATAAAAAAATAGGTAAGTAATATACAAAATAGTTTCACATTGATGATAAATAATTAATTAGCTCGCTTTTTACGCAGTCGGGTTTTTTAATTTTTCAAATTTAATTAGAGTGTTTCAAAATTCGACCGACAAATTATAGTGATAGAACGCATCAAGAAGATGAAAAATTACCATAGAACATGGGATAGCAAACCACGCATTTAGTCACAAATACTGGGTGTTTCATTCTAACTGAACTTGCGTTCAAGGTAATAATTTTCAGAAAAATAAAAACGTTATAATAAAAATGCGACGATATGTACCCAATTTTCTGTGAAAGGTATTAACATCACGAAAAGTGCTGGAAAAACAGGGTGCTCAAGCAATCGATGTTACCGTATGAACTCGCAATCGCAGTCCAAAATGTTGAGCGTCAAGTGCATACTGCTGGGGCGCATAATGAAAACTTCTACCACTTTTTTTGATATTATTACATTTACAACAAAGGTGAGAATGTCTTTTAAAAGTTTTATTATAATATATTTCAGTTTTCTGAAAGTTATTGCCGTCAACACAATTTGAATTATGATAGAACACCCTGTATTTTTGATTAAATACATGGTTTGCGATCCATGTTCTATGGTGATTTTTCATCCTCTTTATGCCTTCTATCACCCCTTTTAATTTGTAGTTCGAATTCTGGATCACTCGGTATATTCATTACCTGCATTAAGAAATTTTACAACAATTACATATATTCTCTGTAATGCACATTTTACTAAATTTTATTACGCGACTTAAAAGAAGGGTTATGTGTTTCACGCGTATCTGCGTAAGTGGATTTCTTTATACGCTCAAAACATCCCAACGGCTGGATGGATTTTAATGAATGAGGTCTCTATCGATTCGTCTTAATGGCCCGATGGTTATAGGCTAGGTTTTGTTTTTATAAATTTAAAATGGCGGCCGTAGAATACAAAATAGCGGTAGAGACGAAAAAAAAATTACGCACCCTATTGAGTGGCATATCATTGCATAGGTCTTTCAAAATGAAGACGATGTTTCATTGACTATTTTACAGTCAGAAGCTCCGTTAAAATATTATACAACCTGGAAGTTGTGTAGGTAGGATCTCTAGCTTTACTGCAACTCTAACCATCATAGGCACCTGTAGACCTCATCAAAACAGTGTTTATAGGTAGGAACTAACAATTAAACACAACTTAAAAGTCATCAATACAAGTAAATACAAAAATAGGTAAGTAATATAAACAAGTAATATAGAAAACATATTTTAAGTCAATTCCTACTTAGGTCAATAAAAGAATTTTTTTTCTCCCGTTCTTCTTTCCTCTTGAGTGGCGTATACGAGGGCTGTATGATAAGTACCTGGCCTTGACAAGAAAAATGCATTTTTATGTCTAAAATGACATTTATTTTTCAACATAATCTCCTTTTAGTTCGATACACTTAGCCCAATGCTTTTCTATTTTTTGTATCCCCTCTAAAAAATACGATTTCTCTAACCCTTCAAAATAGGCGTTTGTTTCAGCAATAACCTCATCGTTAGAGTCAATTTTTTTTTCCACCGAGTAATTTTTCCATACTTGGAAACAGAAAATAATCGCTAGGGGCTAAATCTAGCGAATATGGTGGATGCGGCAGTAGTTCGCATCCTAATACATGGAATTTTGCCATGGCGACGACACAGGTGTGCACGCGTGCATTCTCTTGATGAAAGAGAATTTTTTTTTCGCCAAATGCGGGCGTTTTTCTTTCATAACATGGTCGAAACGATCCAATAGCCTGGCATAATATTCTCCATTGACCGTTTTGCCCTTTTCAAGGTAATCGACGAGAATTATGCCGCGTGCATCCCAAAACACTGTACTTGGAAATAGAAAATAATCGCTAGGGGCTAAATCTGGCGAATATGGTGGATGCGGCAGTAGTTCGCATCCTAATACATGGAATTTTGCCATGGCGACGACACATGTGTGCACGCGTGCATTCTCTTGATGAAAACGAATTTTTTTTCGCCAAATGCGGGCGTTTTTCTTTCATAACATGGTCGAAACGATCCAATAGCCTGGCATAATATTCTCCATTGACCGTTTTGCCCTTTTCAAGGTAATCGACGAGAATTATGCCGCGTGCATCCCAAAACACTGTACTTGGAAATAGAAAATAATCGCTAGGGGCTAAATCTGGCGAATATGGTGGATGCGGCAGTAGTTCGCATCCTAATTCATGGAATTTTGCCATGGCGACGACACAGGTGTGCACGCGTGCATTCTTTTGATGAAAGAGAATTTTTTTTCGCCAAATGCGGGCGTTTTTCTTTCATAACATGGTCGAAACGATCCAATAGCCTGGCATAATATTCTCCATTGACCGGTTTGCCCTTTTCAAGGTAATCAACGAGAATTATGCCGCGTGCACTCCAAAACACTGTAGTCATGACTTTGTTCGCAGATAAAGTCGCCTTAGACTTTTTTGGTGCAGGTTGTCCACGAAAAACCCACTATTTGGACTGTTCTTTAGTCCTTGGCGTATTGTGATGAATCCATGTTTCGTCAACTGTTATGAACCGACGCCAAAAATCATTTGGATTGTGCTTTAATTTCGCCAGACATTCTTTTGAAATTGACACACGAGTGTGTTTAATGTCAATAGTGAGCAATCGCGTCACCCATCTTGCCGAAAGCTTTTTCATATCCAAATGAGTTGTTAAAATATTTTGCAGCCGTTCAATTGAGATGCCCACAGTCTCAGCAATCTCGCGTACTTTCACTCTCCGATCATTTATCACAATATCTTGGATTTTTTCGATCATTTCTGATGTCGTAACCTGAGTTGGACGACCTGGACGTTCTTCATAAAAAAATGCTTGTACGGCCGCCTTTGAATTCAGCTGTCCAATATTTTATGGTTGATAACGAAGGTGCAGAGTCCCCATAAACTTCGCTGAGTTCCGCTTTAATCTCGTCATTAGTTTTATTTTTCAAAAACATGTATTTTATCACTACTCGATATTCAATTTTTTCCATTGTTCAAAATATCACCAAAGTTGTTCGATTGAAATGGCTAACACTCACAAACTAAACCACGTAGCGACTTGGCGATTAGCCAAGTTTGTTGTGAAAGGTCACCATTGCGAAATAAATCATTTTTTAAACTCTAGTAGCGCCATCTCTGGACGAGGCCAGCTACTTATCATACAGCCCTCGTAAAATGCCTTGAGCAAGAAGAGGCTCTCTCGGTCTTAAAACACCTTGATTAAGAAGGGGGCTCTCTCGATTATTTAAAATTAATTAATTTAATTTAATTTATGAATTAATATTTGAAAAAAACTGGATTAACATCAAGTGTCATCTACTACAATTAAAAAAAAAATTATTTGAGCTTGATTGGATGAATAATAAGTATTTTATTAACGATTGAAAATTTGGACAAGATATATATAGCGAGAGTGTGAGCTAATAGTAGAAATTGAAAAAAAAATAGTTTCGCATTGATGAGAAATAATTAATTAGTTCGCAGTCGGGTTTTTGTTTTTTTAAATTTAATTGTTTATTGTCTTTGTAAAATCATAATGTTAAGTCAGTTACACAATAAAAGTTACGTCAGTTACATGTGTAAATTCCACTTTTATTTTTTATTTTTTCAGAAATTAATTACACGAGTTACTGCTATAATTTTTCATTACTTAGTGTTGTTGAGAACTTTATTTTTTTTTAACGGGATAGTTTTGGTAATTTTTACACTTCAAGGTACGCAGAATTTTTTTGTGTCTATTTTATGTTACATGAGTTACAGAATTTTGAATTGCAATTTTTGGGACTAAAAGAGAGATTGAAATAATCTGCAGGTATTTGGATATTATGTCCTTAGTAAGAAATATTTTAAATTCTAAAAATTTGTTCTAGCTTTATTAGTGCATTTTCTACACAGTTTTTAAAACAAAATTTGATGATCAAGTGTTACGTCAGTTACGATGGAATTGACCTTATAAATTCTAAGTTTCACATATGTGTTAGTTTCTCAGGATTTAAAAATTAAAGAGCCAGTTTTGGAATAGCGAATAAATTCGGGGAAGTTATTATATATTTTTGTGTTTAGTTCTATTACATTGTACTAAATAACGAAACTATATTCCCTTTTTATTGTATACTTGTAGATACTTTCATAGCTCCTAGAAATATTTTAAATTGTAAAAATATGTTCTAGCTTTATCAGTGCCTTTTCTACATAGTTTTAAAACAAAATTCAATGATCAAGTGTTACGTCAGTTACGATGGAATTGACCTTATAAATTCTAAATTTCACATATATGTTAGTTTCTCAGGATTTTAAAATTAAAGAACCAATTTCGGAATAAAAATTCGGAGAAGTTATTATATATATTTTTGTGTTTAGTTATATTACATTGTACTAGATAACGAAACTTTATTCCCATTTTATTGTATACTTTTAGATACTTTCATAGCTTCCTATCGTTCGATTCTTATACAAGTCAAATAAGCATGTTTCAAAACAGAAAATTTATTAAATTAAATATAACTGGCGTATGTGATACTTGTTAAATCTATTAAGTAAAAATTATAGTTCAAAATATGTTTATTTGAATTGTAAAAAAGCAGAAAGTTGAAAGTTATGTAATTTGTGTTTACTATAAGTAGTTTAAGTTCTGATCAGATATATCGCTACCGATAAAGACATAGACATAGTATTAAGACATAGTATAATAAATTATAGAAAGGGGAAAAAGTTGAATACATATTTAACGTTTAAACGCTAGAGTCTAAATTAGCATTACTGAAACTTATTAGTCACAAACTAGTTGGATGTGCCAATCCCGAAACTTTCTTCTATCTCATGTCAATATTTCATTTTAATTAGTTTTATTAGTATTTTTATTAGAAATATGCATAACTTCATGCACTTTTCGATGGTACAAAATTGCACAAACATCGCTATTACAGCGTCCCCTTCCGGCAGAATTTTTCCAAATTCAGGGAGGACCTTCTTGCCATGGCCAAAAACATACACAAAAAATTTGGTTCAATTCTATGAATAACTTCATACACTTTTCGATGGTACAATATTCAAAAAGCACAAAAATCGCTATTACAGCCCCCCCCCCCTACCGGCGGAAAATTTCCAAATTCAGGGAGGAACCTTGCCATAGCCGAAAACTTAAAAAAAAAATTCGTTCAATTCTATGCATAACTTCATGCAATTTTTGATTGTACAATGGCGACACACGGACAGACAGGCAAACATTTTCTATAAACATGTTTTTTGTGATCTCTGACCCCTAAAACGTGTAAATCCGTCGAAAACTGGAAGTCGAAAAAATTTTCGATTACAATACTTTCTTCTATTGAAGATGGAAGAAAGTAAAAAGTATAATGTTCTATTTAAAAGAAATATACTTAGGTAAATATAATGCTTGAAATTAATCGACTTAAAAAAAAGCTTTGAAATCTTATTAAAAAAATAATTATTCTTCCCGCATAGATTAAGAAATTTTTTCCAACATTATTAAAAAATATATTCGAGTATGGTGAAAAGTGAAAAAAAAGCGAAAATTTTACACTTATTTTTAGTTTTTCTGTATTCCAACGAGAGAAAAATATTTTGAGATTGAATATTCTTTAAATATATCTTTTGAAGAAAAAACGTTTGGGGATTTAAAGACATGTGCTATTTTGATTGGAAGTTCTTACAGATTATTTTCCTTTAATATTCATCTTCCATTATTTTTGCAACCGTTATTTTAATAATGTTCGCCTGAAAACAAAAGATAAATATTTCAATCCGAGAAAAATGTTCATGAATAAGAAAACAAAAACATTCAAATCTTATATTATTAGAAAAAAGAAACAAATTCTGGTACAGTAAAAAAGAAAAAAAAATATATCAGAATATTTTCTGCTTCATACGAAAGAAAATGTGTTTCATTTTTTCTTGATTTTGTTTTTTAATATTATCATCATATATATGAATAGAAATATGTATATCTATGTAAATATAGTAGTATAAAAGTATAGTAATATGTGTGTCCAAATGTATATCTGTATAAACAGACCCCGAAAAACGAATAAATATTCATTTCTGGGATTTTCGATATAATATGTGGAGTTGCATATTGTCATTTTTTAGCTTTATGTTCGCAATAAATAACATATATTTAGTATGAATTGTGTATATGAAGCTCCTTTCATTCGTAGATTCATAGATCCTCACATAGTCCACACATCACCCATAGATTTTCAATTTATGTAGCTTCCATTATAAAAAGTGAGAAGAAACCTATTGCAGCCATTCGGAGGAAAGGAATTCCAGAAACATTTGGTACTATATGTTCACTGGCCATCACTGCCAGACCCCGAAAATACGTGTTGTTCAAAATGGTTAAGATGAGCGAAGCTAATCCTGTACACAAATTACATTTTGCCTACACAAATTACATTTTGTCGTACACTTTACAAAAAAACTATTTAATATTTTGACTTGAAATTAAACATAAAAATAACTTATGATTTGTAGATTTGCACAATATTATTTTTTTTTTTACAGAATAACCTTAAAAAATTTATTATTTTAATTAATTTATTTTACTTGTTTTTCCATTACGGACGCATTTTTGAAAATAAAAAATGGAACACGTATATTTTCAAACGAAAAAATAATACCCTTTTTTATGCAAATTATAGCATATTTTTAATGAAATAAAATTTGTGAAAATTCAATTATTTACATTCAATTATTAAAGTATTTTTCAGTGTTAAGAATTCAAATACACAATTTATTCTTATTATGGTAAATCATTTACGCAAACGATACTTACGCATTTTAAAAGAATTGTGTTAGGATTCTTTTTTTTTTTTTTTTTTTTTTTTTTTTTTTTGTAAAGTGGCAACAACAGAATTGTAAACAAAATTAATTGTTAAATTCGTTATATAAATATTTTGTAAAATTTTTCTTCGAAAATATTTTTATTTACACCAGTCTTATATCATAAATAAAAAATTCCGAGGAAATTCTTAGTTATTTGGCTGAATTTACATTTCTAAAATTAAAATGCGCGAAAACATAAAATAACTTTTTCGCTTAATAAAGATGCAAGAATAATATAAAAAATATTGTTACTTTCAAATATTTATCTTATTAAATAATGCTTCGCGAATCCAAACAAAGCATGGCTTTTGCTAGTATATATACCTTATTTTTGTGTTGCCATGCTGTATGACTCGTATTTATGAACCAATTTGGATGTGACTGAGGCTAAATAAATAATTTGGAAAACGCATAACGCATTTATAAACCGGATTTCAGCTATTACCATGAATAGTCATTAAAATATATGATTTTTTGCAGCCCTGTATATGATCTACAGCTATGCATGCATACAACATAGTATACTAAAAGTTAGTTCAGTTAAACGCATAGTACAGTTGAAAATTTCCACTCAGCAATCTCTGCCAATAAACGGATGTTGTTAAAAACTTTTGCGACCTTGTATATAATCTATAAAATTTATACACACCAAGTAATATTTAAAAAATAGTTAAATTTAAAAAAGCATACCACAACTGAAAACACACTTTCAGCAATTATTGTTCGTAGGCTTCAATGGTTCAATTATATTGCTCATTTTCTTCTACAGCCAAATACTTTTGTGTCTTCCTGTAAATAAACGACAAGTTCTATGCGCATCATATTCTATAGTAAGAACCTTTTAGTACACCTCAGTGATTATATCAATTTCAAGATGTTTAAAATACTGTAATCACATTAAAATACACGGCAAAGGATTTTATCCCTATAGACAGTAATATAACGGATTTATTTTGAGTTGCCCTGTAAATGAGCCGAAAATGCTACACACTTCATGTTCAATACCGAACATGCCACAGTAAAACCCCACTAACATATATCCATTTCATAGCATAGGGCTATATTTACACAAGTTAGAGCACGGACAGACATACAGACGAACAGACAAACCGAATTCATAAACACTTTCAACTACCTTGGAAAGTATTAAAAACCATACAACGAAAGTTAAAAAAAAAAAAAAAGTAAGAAAAATCATGCGTTAAGCATAGATTTTGAAACACTTTCCAACACTTCTTTAATGCTTAACAAAACTTCGTTATTTAGGGACATACGGTATATAAGAGAACTCAGTAAACATTTTAGAAAATGCATAAAACTTTTGAAAAACTGATTTCAGCAGTTACCGTCCATAGTAAATATGTATTCCAGTTCTTTTGAACAGCCCTGTATTTGATCTGTAGGTTGATATATATACTATATAATGTGGAAATTTAGCTTAGCAAGAAAACGCATAACAGGTTGAAATTTCTCTTTCAGCAATATATACTAATAGATGGAAACATACTTGCATACTTTTGTACAACCCTGTAGTTAACCTAGTACCTTTATTACACGCCGCTATTTAGCTAAAGTTTAATTCAAAGCAAAACATTCTTAAAACAACTGAAATCACATTTCTAGAAATTATCATCCATAGACGGCCATGTATCCAATTCTTTGCGTGACCCTGTATATCATTTTATCTATGTTCTGCAAACATTTCTTAGTAAACTAAATGCAGTTCAGTGTAAAAATTCATAACTCATTTAAAACCACCTTTAAGCAATTTGCAGTCATACCCAGTAACCATTACGAATTCTTTTGTGTAGCCCTGTATATGAATTACAACATTTATACACACCATATACTATGCATAATTATAGTGAAACATTAAAGCACATAATAGAATTAAAAGTGCATTTCCAACAATCATCGCTGCTGTACAGTACTTCGGATACAATATAGTATCTGAAATCTTTTGTGTGTCCCTGTAAATGTTATGCAATTCGTATTATACATGAAATAAGTCATAGTAAACCTCAGCGAAGTATATCAATTTCAATATACATGAAATAATTTAACATAATTAAAATACGACGCAAACAACCCCCACCCTCCACCCCTCCACCCAAATATCAGTATCTAATGGAATTCTTTAGTGTAACCCTGTAAAGGAATAATAAGTATTCTTTGCACCACATATTCTACAGAATGCTTATTTTAGTGAACTTGATCAATGCATATCCATTTTATTATGTTTGAAAGCATGTAACATCATTGGAAATCATTTTAAACGATTTTTTCTCATAGGCCGTAATGTAACGAAAACTTTTGGCTGTCCCTGTAAATGAACTAAACATGCTAGAAACTTCATTTGAAATAGGGAACGTGCTATGGTAGAGGTAACTAACATCCAAAAATTTCAGAACGATCCGAGTATATTTACGGGAGTTAGAGCGCGGCCAGACGGCCAGACAAACCGAAATCATAAACACTTTTCGACTTTGTTGGAAAGTGTTAAAAATAGAGTAATATAGGCTTTTTCGGCTCATCGAATAAAGAAAAAAAAATGTCTTATGAAAAAGAAATTCTCTGACTGAAGAAAAAACTTGCTTATGAATTTAATACTAATTCCGATTACCTAGTAAGAGATTAAGATAAAGAATTAATTGGAATAAAGTTAGAAAAGATTCTTTACTAGATATAATATTATAGTCCAGTCATTTGGTAGAAAATAGGGGAAAGTTTTGGTGTAGTTTTGAAATTTGGTGACTTTATGTTTTTTGGGTCGCTGAACACGAATCTGAACTTTGCCAACAAAATTTATCCCGGGAAACACGTTTTTTCGGCAAAAAACTGGAAAAAAACGGGATTTTCTTTGTTTTTTTCAAAATATCTTCAAAATTATGCATTTTACGCAAACGTCCTCAGTGCATAAATTAAAGAGGATAAAATTTCCTACATTTTACGTACTGAAAGTTTTTTTCTCTGATCAATGGTTTAGCCGTGACAACGCCGCAAAAATGGATGTGAAAATAAAAAAATTCTGAAAAAACGGGAATTACGCAGCGCACGGTGGGTGATTTACCGATTCTAGTTGGCCAAAATTATTTTTGACGTCAATATAGTCGCATCGCCATGAAATTGAAAAATGTTATTGATATTCACTATTGAATGTTAGGTATTGTAAAATGTTGCGTGTAACAGTCATAATCTCGTTACAGGGACATTCAAAATTATTTCATTACATTACGGCCTATGGGGAAAAATCGTTTATGGTGGTTTTTAATAATGTTTCATAATTTCATACACTTTGAAATTTATATACATATCTATGAAGTGCACTACAAGATGATTTCTTATAGAATATGGTATGGGTAGTATTTATCGATCATTTACAGGAACACTAAAAAGAATTATGTTACATTACGGTCTATGGAGAAAAATTGTTTGTGGTGTGTTTTGTTCATGTTACACCTTTTCAAAAGTATTTAAATTGATATATATCTCCAATGTGCTCTATAAGATGCTTACTATTGAATATGATGTGCCATTGATCTTTCATATACATGGGCACACAAAATAAATCAGTTATATTTTTCTCAATATGAACAATAATTGATTGAAGTGCGTTTTCAGTTGTGGAACACTTTTTAAAATTGCATACTATTTAGCGTGTATAAATTCTATAAATCATATATAGGGCTGCACAAGACATCTATATACCCGCTTATTGCCGGAAACTGCTAACGAGGAATTTTCACCTGTGCTATACGTTCACTGACAGTTCTAAATTTTAGCATATTGTGAATTATATGATAAATCTACAGTTCATATATAGGGATGTACAAAATTTTCAGCTATTTTTTCGATTTTGGTTGAAATTGTGTTTTCAAACGTGTTATATGTTTTACAAATTATTGCTTAGACATGGTTTTTCACGTTATTAAACTATGAAGTTTTATTATAATAGCCCGAATGCGTTCGAAAATGTTCCATAATCTGATTGATGCATGATTTTACGTTCTTCTTGATAATTTTAATGATACTTTCTTAACGGTATGGAAGCTAAAGTGATAAAACTATTTTTGTATTAGTATAACAAATTCTGAAATTTCTTTTTCTAAAATTTAAGGTACGGGACAAACATTCGATAGCATCAATGAAAATTGCTGTGTTGCATATTCTGTTGTATATTCATATTTATTTCTGCACAAACCGTACAGGAAACCTAACAGGAACCTTATGTAAAGATAGGGAATCATAAGATATCATGATTAATTTATCATGAGAAAATGCCTACATTATGTTTTGCATTGTATCAAATCTGAATTTGGAGAATTTGTCTGGATCAATTTTGTAACCACTCAGAATTTGCAGCCAAGTAATATATTTTAAATGATTTTGTCCCGATATATCTACATACAACTGGCAATTTTTGTCCAAATTTGGTCATAAATTTAAACATTTCGCTCTTGCTTCATGTGCTCTTCATTGTAATTTTCCTCAATAAACAAAATATTTTCAACCAAATTCACATTTTCGTTACATTTTAAATCTTGTTGCCGTTGCATAATGGTTCAAAAGTTTATTTATGTGACTAACTTAAATTCTGCTGTCTTTGATTAAAAAAAAAAATGGTACTTGAACTAAAATGTCAGGAAAAAACCATGCCAGAAGGTATCAAATATTTTTTATTAAAAAAACATTTATTTTATACTGTTGGTAGTAATAAAAACAACCACTAATTCCTCCATACGTCTAATTTCTATGCTGTAGATGTCGGTGAAAAGCAGGGATCCTCAAGTAAATGAAAACGGAAATAATATTTTTTTTGTTTTTTAAATAAATGTACTTTCTAATGTACATGTTTATTTATAATTAAAGAATGATTCATAATGAGTCGTCTTGTTTATTACCAGCAACTTCCTTGTAAAATGTAGTCATTCATATAATCTTTAGTATAATTTGTGGTCAATGCTTGTGTAAAATGGTCAGTTTTCATGTTAAATCTACGTACAGCGGCGTAATTCCCGTTTTCTCTGAATTTTTTGATTTTCACTCCCATTTTTGTGGCGTTGTCACGGCTAAACCATTGATCAGAGAAAAAAACTTTTAATACCTAAAATGTAGGAAATTTTATCCTCTTTAATTTGCGCATTGAGAATTTTTACGTAAAATGTATAATTTTGGAGTTATTTGGAAAAAAACAAAGAAAATCCCGTTTTTTTTTTCGTTTTTTGCCAAAAAAAAACGTGTTTCCCGGGATAAATTTTGTTGGCAAACTTCAGATTCGTGTTCAGCGACCCACAAAACATAAAGGCACTAAATATCAAAACTACACCAAAACTTTCCCCTATTTGTCCTTTTTGAGCACCTAATGCCTGGACTATTAAGTATAAGCACTCAAGAAGAATAATGGAAGCAATTTCTCCTAGAAAAGAAAAGTAGGAAATAAAATCAGAAGTTTCTTTATCTTTGATATTCCTGAGAAATCTTTCATATTTTTGGTCATTTGGTTTTCTTTCATGTTGTCATGGTCACGATTTTTTCTTTAAATTAACGTTCATGCTATTCTTATTTTTTTTTCGTGGGAGTGGGGGGTGGGGGCTTCAGTACTTGCCTTTTAACTTTTCTTATTGCGTGTATCACCTTGTTTCTATGAAAGCAAGAATAAATTTACAGCATTTTTTCCGTGTCTATTCTTATTAATATAAAGATGTGCGTTATCAATATTTGGTTGTAATGGTTTATCAATTATTTTCATATCTTGTATTAAAAAATGATTCTTTTGCTTTTTAATGTAATTTAAAACTTAAATTACATTAGGTAACATTAATTACAATAAGATAGAGTAAAAAAATATTTTCAGGTGTTTTAAAGTATATTTTGAGTAGTAGTTATTTAGTAGAATTTATAGAAACTTTTCAACTACGTTAGAAAGTGTTAAAAACCATACAACGAAAGTTTAAAAAAAGATACAGATAGGCTTTTTCGGCTAATGGAATAGAGAGAAAAAAACGTCTTATGGAAAAGGAATTCTCTGGCTGAAGAAAGAAGTTGCTTAGCAATTTCGTACTAATTCCAATTACCTAGTAAGAGATTAAGATCAAGAATTAATTGGAATAAGGTTAGAAAAGATTCTTTACTAGATATAATTTTAAGATCAAGCACTCAAGAAGAACAAGTTGAAAACTGCAAGTCAAACGTGGCAAATGAGGTGCTTTCGTACTATAACTAGTTTTATAAATATTTTTTGCACTGTATATTGTACCGAATGTATTTTCCAGTGCACATCATAAGTGCATATCAATTTCATTCTCTTCAAAAGGCTGTGACATCATTAAAATGCACTTGCAATAATTTTTTTCCCATTGGCCGTAATGTAACAGAAAAATTTTGACTGTCCCTGTAATTAAACTATACATCCAATTTTCATAAAATTTGAAATGACTCGACAAAGTTTTGCAACAATTATATATTTAAAATTTCAGACCATTCGGTTGGGTAGTTTTCGCTCTGTTATATGCGGACAGACAGACAGACGGACTGAACGGCGACTGTAGGTGCTAGGTATTTATATAATTACGAGCGCACCTAAAGATGGAAGTAATTTCTCCTAGAAAAGAAAAGTAGGGAAAAAAACTCGGAAGTTTCTTTATCTTTGATAATTCTAAGAAATCTTTTATGCATTGGTCATAATTTTTTTCTTTCAATTAACGTTCTTGCTATTCTTAATTTTTTTTGTGGGGGTTGGGGAGAGGTTTCAGTACTCACCTTTTAACTTTTATTATTGTGTGTATCATTTTGTTTCTATGAAAGCAATAATAAATTTACTGCATTTTTTCCGTGTCTAGCTATTCTTATTGTCTAATATAAAGACGTACGTTAGCAATATTTGGTTGCAATGGTTTATCGTTATTGTCATTTCTTGTATTAAAAAATTATTCTGTTGCTTTTTAATGTAATTAAAAGACTTTAATTACATTAAGTAACATTAATTACAACAAGATAGAGTAAAAAAGAATATTTTCAGGTGTTATAAAGTATAGAGTAATATTCATTACATTAAGATACAAAAAAAAAAAAAAAAAAAAAAAAAAAAAATCCTGGTGTTTTGCAATATATTTTGAGTAGTATTTACTACATTCAGATACGGTAAAAAAACATTTCCTGGAGTTTCAAAGTATATTTTGAGTAGTATTTATTTATCTGTTGGAAAAATGTCTAACTTTTGCTTTAAATAAAAAAAATAATAATAATTTTGATATTAAATCGAATTTACTGGATTAATGGGCTTTTTAATTAATATTTTTAAAAAAATTAAGAAATAAATATTTTTAAAATATATATTTGATTTTTTTTTCTTTTTTCATGGAACTAGTCATCAGCTAGTGTGCAAACAAATTTCTTTTATCAAGCGAAATAGTAGATACTATAATAATTTCACTTTTATTGTGAAACAAAAGACGAATTTTTTATTACTCTATTGCGTAAAAAAATCTGCTACAGCGAAAAATAGAATGTATTTTTAAGAGGAATAGAAGATACTATAATAATTACACTTCTTTTGCAAAAATGTTTAACCAAAGCTGATTATTTAAGAACTATTCAACGTAAAGGAATTCTATTACATTTTTTTCTGGAAAATGGAAGATTCTAAAATATTTTAACATGCATTATAAAACACTTAACCAAACTACTTAGATGTGCCAATCCCAAAACTTTCTTCTATCTTATACATCTTAATATTTCAAAAACTAGTTACACATGTTAATACTTCAATATTATTAGTTCAATACTATACCAATTTTTTCATCTTAAATTTCTGCTTCAGTCAATTAAACGAACTAAAACCGAGTTAATCTATATGATGATATTTGTTGAAATTAATAGTTTTTCCTTATTCTGTTGTTATCAGATGTTTGCGAATAGCCGGCTTAGCAGGAAGCGAGTTCCCGCCTTTGCACAAGCCGCCGATGGACAATAGAACTACGAAAAATCAAGAAAAGTATACAAAAATCGCTATCACAGAGCCCCTTTACCGTGCAATATTTATTAACTATTTATAACTATTGGGCAAAGCCAAAAACATGCATAACAAATTTGGTTTAGTTGTAGGCATAATTTCATACACTTTTCGATGGTACAATAAAGAAAATGTCACAAACATCACTATTACAGCGCCCCCTTCGGGCAGATTATTTTCAAGTTCAGGGAGGACTTGCTTTCCATAGCCAGAAACATACACAAAAAATTTGGTTCAATTCTATGCATAACTTCATACACTTTTCGATGGTACAATAATGAAAATGACATAGACATCGCAATTAATAGCGCCCCCTTCTGGCAGAATTTTTTCAACTTCAGGGAGGACCTGCTTGCTGTAGCCAAAAGCTTTAAAAAAATTTGGTTCAATTCTATGCATAACACCATACAATTTTTGGCGATACAATGGCGACAGACACATCGACAGACGGACGAACGGACAGACGGACAGACACACGGACAGACATAAACTTTCTATAAACATGTTTTTTAGGATCTCTGACCCCTAAAACGTGTAAATCCGTCGATAACCGGAAGTCGAAAAAAATTTCGATTACAATACTTTCTTCTATTGATGATAGAAGAAAGTAAAAAACAAATTGTTTTAGTTTTCTGATACACACACGAAGGAAAAAAAAAACTGTTTTACAATAGAAAGTTATATGAAGATACTGCATTATTTTAACTCAAACTATAAAGATATTGCACCAAAAAAGAACTTTTATCACACTATTAGTCTGCTTTATTTACAAAATCATGTATAAAATCCTTAACAAACATATAAATAAAAAATTAGTCGTGTTATATACAATTGGGTGAAAATTTAATTTTTTACATTCTTATCATTAAATCTTAAACGAGAGAAAAAAAATGAAAACTTTCCCTCACAAAATGTAATGAAAATTGGGGAATGACTCTATACAGAAATCTAGAAACAGTTTTATGACTTAAATCAAATCAAGTACTTAACCTAACTTTGTTTCTTTATATTTTCTTACACATTTTTTATACACATTTGCCTGTCACATAAAAAAAAGCAGTGATAGTAGAAGAAAAATAAAAAAATAAAGGCGTTCTTTTCGGATAAATGGAATAAAGGGAAAAAATGTTTTACGGAATAACAATTTTAGTTAGAAAATTAATATGAAATCGATTATCTAGTAAGAGATTAAAATAAAGAACTAACTGTAATAAACTAGGAATAAATAAATCCTTGAGCAGAGATAATGATAACTATTTGCATTCAAAAAAGAAAAAGAGGAAAATGAATAAATTCTATTACACTAAACAAATAGGAAAATAATCCAAAGCGATGTGTAGTTTTTTATATTTAATGTTTCGGATAATTCTTTCATACATTGTATAAAAAGAGAGTCTATCAAAACTGCATACATATTAAACGTACAATGTTAATCCTGGAATCTAGCGTAAATTGACACAGCTGCGCTATCTTGTGGACAGGGTTGATAAAGATACATTAGAAAGATACGTAAAGATGCATAAAGATACATAAAGAAACATTTATAACACGCGGAATTTTAGTATAACGTCATATATGACAGAATATCTACTATCTGCGCACCTCTTGCGCATATTTTCTGAATCTTTTCTCACTTATGGAAGAAAAGCCTTGTTTACCAGATTTATTGCAAAATATTTTTGTTACAGTTTGTTTTGATAAAATTATGCACATTAAAACAAAATAGTCACAATATCATTTTAATTTCGGGAGAAAATGCACTAATGCTACGAAAACATTGTTTCCTTTTGCCCTGAAACTGAAATGGCATTGCGAATATTTTTTAAATACACGTATTTTTATCAAAACAAACTGTAACAAAAATATTTTGTAAAATATCTGGTAAACAAGATTCTTCTTCCATAAGTGAGTAACAATTTGAAATTCGTGATCGAATTTTTAACAGAGATTCTCTAAATTTAAAAAGTAAAAAAAAAAAAAAAAAAAAAAATCTAATCTGGCGATTTTAAGAAAATTATGTAAGCTATTGTCTAGAATCGCGAAATATTTAAACAAATAAATGAACAATACTTGCTCGGTTAATAGTGCAATTTAAAGCATGCATTTTAAATTAAAGTGATTGCGAATATAAAATGAAATGAGTTTTAAATTAAATGAATGAAATATTTGTAAGTTAAATAACATGAGTGTAATACGACCAAGAGAAAATTGGAAAGTTATCGTCTGCGCTCGATAAACGAAAAAAAGGACATTTAAAATTGAATATTTTATTTATAATTAAAATCTATACGTGTTCTAAACATATTTATAAACGTTGTATTCCCACCCGTGTATATCATTTTTGTATAATTTTAGCACATCAAGAATTGAGTAAAAAATAAGACTATAAAATTATATCTTTACATATTAACTACTTACTAATTTTTGTGCGGCATTTTTCATTACATAAAAAAACTTAATTCAAATGGAAAAAACTTAACTGAAAATTGCACCAAGCTCCATCTTAATAATTAGAGATAATATTAATTAGTTGCATTCAAGAGCAGAATATGGGAAAATAAATACATTCTACCACAGTAAACAACAACAGCAAAAAACCCCAAAGCGATGTATATTTCTTTATATTTAATGTACCGGATAATTTTTTCATACACTGAAAAAAATACACATGTTTCTTAATATAGGAAAATATAATACGGAATTATATTATAACCTCATCCGAGAAACTAACTATTCTGAACAGCGTAATTTATCGTTAGAAATCCCACAAACCAACATATCTTTGAAACACAAAGATAGACTTATAAAAAATGCTTCTTTCGCTGCTACTAATTTTCGGGAACGTTTCCGAGTAGTGTTTATAGTGTATCAACCAGCTTTCTTAAACCGGAATATAGGTTTTTCGTAATCCAACAATTCTCTTGTAACCGTTTTCATGTTCAACAAAAATGTTTTACAGACAAACAAGATAATTTAACAGCATTAACATTAATATTAAAATAAATATATATTTGTTACTCTTTGAATATATAAATTCAATTACGCAGCTGCAAATGTTTATTTAAAAATCAGTAGCATCCTAAAAACAGATATTTCAGTTTGTGAAAAGTGATTAATAAGCTATAAAATAGACTTGCAAACGTTCCTAAAAATGTGGCGTCATTAGAAACACTGTTTTTTTAAACTAGGGGGCTCGGCCCCCTACGAGCTACGCTCGCCAACCCCCATTCAGACACCGCAGTCTCTAAAAGCACGCTAATTTGATCGGCTTTAAACAGATTTTGAAAGATTGAATTATAATTTAAAAAACAGTGGCGATCTCCCTATAAACGGGTTTCTATTCATTTCTCTTCGATTGGGGAATTTTAAGGAAAAATTAGCTGCTGTTAAAAGATACAATGGCTGTTTTTGTCTTTGATTAAATAAAAGCATTTAAACAATTCAAAATAAGCTAATATAATAAGCAAATTTACATCAAAATGCAAATATATTTCACAAATACCAATGCCTTCTTTTGACGGAAACGATACAGAAGATTAACGACTCTGAACTAAACCATTTAAGCAATTTTCTGCTTCACAGATTTTTCTCTTTCAAATCATATTTTTTGTCGATGACACTTCATTTTCAGCTTGTAATCTTTTTTATTTTTATTAAATTACTAAATAGTCGCTCGAAAACAGTCTAAACGCGTTCAATAAAACTAATATTAATCTTATTAATATAATATCAAAATAATGTCTCGCGCAGTTTTTAAATTTAAACTGTTTTGCAATATTACTTTTTGTTCATTTTACGTGTAATGTGTTTTAAGTGTAATGCAACGTAATTTCTCCTATTTAAGACTTCTAACGCATGTTAATGAATTTATTATTTTACAATATTCTTTCTCTTTTAAAATTCACGTGTAAGTATGGTCTTTATGAAGTGTTTTCAATAAGTTCCTGCTTTTCATACGTAATTATTTAATCCTAATTTGAAAGTTTTTTTTCTGTTAATAATAGTCACGTGTAAAATAAATTTTTAATTTGAAGCAAACATTATTATTTGCGCTGTTTATACAGTTGGCAACAGTTTAAATTAATACCAATTTCTAAAATAAGTAAAAAATATCTCTTGAAATGCTGAAAATTGGAATTTAAAATAGAAAAGAAACCTCAAAAAATGAGTCAAATTAAAAAAGTGAATGCAGTCTGCACACCGAGAAATTTTAACGCATAAAATGATCTAAAAATGAATTAATTCCCATATATAGCTTTTTCTCCTATAAAACTTTTTTAATGGAACGATTTTGTACAACTTTAGCATTAAATATCTCTTAAAATAATTATTCGATTTGAAAACTGTCTGCACCAGCGTGTTTAGCAAACATTTCTCTATAATACCGCCGATTTTCATATTTTTGCATGCAGTATTTTTCTTAATATGGACAGAGAAAGACCTCCGGTCACAAAAAATTCAAAACCGGCGGTGGTGACAGCGTAAGTTACTTTTTTTTAGAATAGAGAGATTCTTAAATGCTTCTTTAAATTTCTAAAATATACTGATTTCTGAGGTTTTTAAACCTTTATGTGCTGAATTATGAATTCATGAAAATTTTATCTTCTAAAGCATTTTTCGTGATTTTTTTAAAACTACATTAAAAGATTTACATGATCATTTAATAAATTTTCGTAGGATTTTAGAAGGAGTGAAGGATTTAAAAGGATTAATTAAATTTGAATTTATAGGTATTTTATGCAATATTTATAACCCCGCTCAAATCTTTTATTTTTAAATGTTTTTCTAAATATTTTGTAGAATTAGGAAATGTAAAAATATTATGTTTTGACAGTAGAAATATAGAAATATTTCCTAACAGAAAAATCCCCCCTCCTTCCCCTCCTCTCCCCCTCACCCAACGCCAAGAAAGCTGAAAAGATGCAAAGGCAAAAGAAATCATCCTTTTAAAAATATTTTTTGTTTTGTGTAGCAATAAGGCTTTTGAAACAAGATAAACTCATTCTAAACTGTATTGCTACTAACTGATGCATTAAATGAATTCTATAATAAGATATTTTAATGAAACTTATTACCGTCAGTAGATAGAGGGTTAAAGAATAAAAAAACGCTTTTCGTAACCATGAGTAACTCGGACGAGATTGTATATTTTCGCTGATTATTATATTACATTTTCATAAGTAAAGAAACATTTGTCTTTTTTTTTTTACTGCACATTGGTCATTACTTTTTTAAGCATGCGTGTTCGCGATCGTCTTTTTTTTTTTTTTTTTTTTTTTTTCAGTCTTTGTTATTTTGTTTTTTAACCTTTTTCATTGCGTGTAACCTTTCGTTTCTATGGAGTTTGAATAACGAATTTATAGCATGTTCTCATTCACTAATTATTCTTCATGTCTAATCCTGAAGTAAAAGTTATCACTATTTTATATTGAAACTGATAACGTGTGTTCATTTACTGTATAAAAAAAGATTGATATGTTTAAACGAAAAAGGTGTTCGCGAGAAGAATGAAATCATTATTTTCAGGTACTATATTTTAAAGTAATGTAGAAAATAGTACAAAGAATATTTAGCAATATATATGATTTTTATTTTAGATAAAATTATAATTTTGTTCTAAAGCAGAATACTATCTACTGTAAAATATAACATTATTTTACATTTATTTTTTATTTTTTTTTTTTTTTTTAGCAATTATTATTTTTTTGTTCGTGTCACCTCTCGTTTCTATGGAGTCGAAATAATGGATTTATAGTATTTTCTAATTCTCCAATTATTCTTAATGTCTAATCTAAAAATAAAAGTTATTACTATTTATTTTTCTGATTGATAACGGGTGTCCATTTACTGTATTAAAAAATATTGATATGTTTAAACGAAAAAGGTGTAAGCGAGAAGAATGGAATCATTATTTTCAGGTACTATATTTTAAAGTAATGTAGGAAGTAGGACAAAGAATATTTAGTAATATATATGACTTTTATTTTAGATAAAATTATAAGTTTGTTATGAAGCAGAATACTATCTACTGTAAAATATAATTCATTATTTTACTTGTTTTGTTTTGTTTTAGCCATTTTTTACTGTGTGTAACCTGTCGGTTCTGAGGAGTCGAAATAACGAATTTATAGTATTTTCTAATTCTTTAATTATTGTTAATGTCTAATCTAAAAATTAAAGTTATTACTATATAATTTTCTTACTGAAAACGGATTTTCACTTACTGCATTAAAAAAGATTGATGGATTTATACGAAAGAGGTGTACGCGAGAAGAATTAAATCTTTATTTTTAGGTACTATATTTTAAAGTAATGTAGGAAGTAGTACAAAGAGTATTTAATAATACGTTTGACTTTTATTTTAGATAAAATTATAATTTTGTTAGGAAACAGAATGTACTATCTACAATAAAATATAATTCATTATTTTACTTGTTTCGTTTTTTAGCCATTTTTTACTGCGTGTAACATGTGGGTTCTAAGGAGTCGAAATAACGGATTTATAGTATTTTCTAATTCTTTAATTATTCTTAATGTCTAAGCTAAAAATAAAAGTTATTACTATTTAATTTTCTTACTGATAACGGGTGTTTACTTTACTGTATTAACAAAGATTGATGGATTTATACGAAAAAGGTGTACGCGAGAATGATGAAATCATTATTTACAGGTACTATATTTTAAAGTAATGCAAGAAGTAGGGCTGCGGAGTCGGAGTCGGAGTCAGATTCCTGGAGTCGGAATCAGGCCCATTTTTGAGCAAAAGAATCAGATCCGGAGTCGCTAAAAAACAAGCCAACTCCGATTCTATTTGTTGTTGTTGTTATTGTTGTTGTTGTTGTTGTTTCGTAGTTTGAAGTGAAATTAAATCAATTTTAAATCTATAAAATGAATTATTATTGTTATTTTTGGATTATACCAGACTACCCAAGTTAAAGATGCCTAACATACTGTCCGGTTTACATATTAGATGAAAATCGTTTTTAATTGAAAATGCTAATGGGTATTTTACATTTAGTATAAGAGTACTTTGGCTTAGATTTTTTGCGTTTGCGGAAAGCTAGGTAGAGAGGTTCTAGATACAAGCGCCCAAGACCTGTAAAATGAAGGCAATTTTTAAACGGACCGGGTCAGCCAAATAAAGACAATTTTTGTTAATGGTCCGAATCTGACTGGTAAAAAAATAAGTAGGCTGAATAACCCAATATAACAAATTTGAAAGAATCAAACTACGCCGATAAAATAGGAACAATTTTCAAAGAACGTGACTGGACTGGGGTAAGAATAAATACTGATGAGCTGGATGAGTTAATGCTAGTTTGACAACATCAATAGAGAAACATAATATGCCCAACTTAGAGATCTACATCGGACAGTTAGATTGTGTCTGAGCCCGAGTTTAATTATTTCAGCAGACTCAGGCTGAGCCATAACGGACTTAATTATTCCAGGACGTTTCGGATGCAATTCGTTTACTAAAAATAGTAATAAAAAGAATTTTTGTTAACGGAATCTTTTGTAAAATGAATAAAGCGGGAAAAATATCTTTTTTTCTTTTTTTCTTTCGGACAGAAATAATGCCGAAATTGTGAAATTTTTGCTTTATTTTTCTTGCGTTCCCTCATAATTTTAACCAATAGGCAACACTGACTGATAGATTGACCGGGGTCGGAGTCGATCATTTTCCCAATCGACTCCGCAGCCCTGGTAGGAAGTAGTACAAAGAATATTTAGTAATATATTTGACTTTTAATTTGCATTAAATTATAATTTTGCTATGAAATAGAATTTACTAGCTACCGTAAACTATCATTCATTATTTTAAAATGTACTTAAAGAAAGCGTATACAATATTTTTAACATATTAGCTACGCTAATAAAAAGAGAAACCAAACTAGGAACAAAAGTAAAGCAATAGTACAGGTTTTCATTTGCGGCTAATGAAATAAGAAATAAAATTAACTTATGCAATAATAATCTCGCTTAGCAAATTAATATAAAGTCCGACAAGAAGAGATTAAGATAAAGAACTAATTGGAATAAAGTGGGAAAAGGTTCTTGAGCAGAGATAGTATCTACTACATTCATTCGTGAGGAAAAGAGGAAAAAACTAATTTTTTATCCATAAAAAAAATCATGAAATGATTTGTATTTATTTATCTTTAATCTTCCTAAGAATTATTTTATGTAAAAAGCGATGAGCTCTTTTTTTTTTTTTTTTTTTTTTGGCATTATTAATTTTTTTCTCTTCGGTATTTTATCGCATGTGCCATCTCGGTTTTTATAGAGAAACTATATATCATCATCATCATCATCATCATCAACCGTTTTCAATCCACTGCTGGATGTAGGTCTCCCCCAGATTTTTCCAATGTTTTCTGTCTAGTGCTTTAGTCATCCAATTTACACCGGCTACTTTTCTGATTTCATCACTCCATCTTACTTGAGGTCGTCTTCTTGGTCGTTTTACATCTCTGGAATACCACTGTAGGGTGTTTGTGCTCCATCTATTGTCTTGTCTTCTTGCAATGTGCCCAGCCCATTTCCATTTTAGCCGTTTAATTCTTTCAATGATGTCAAAAACTTTCGCCTGACTTCTTATCCAGGTTATTCTTTTTCTGTCTCTTCTAGTTATACCTAGCATACATCTTTCCATACTTCTCTGTGTTGTTTGTAATCTTTGTACCATCCGTTTTGTTAGCGTCCATGTTTCTGCTCCATAAGTTAGCACAGGCAAAACACATTGGTTACATACCTTTCTTTTCAAACAAAGGGGCATGCTACTCTTCAGAATAATATTGTTCTTCCCAAAAGCACTCCATCCATTTTTTATTCTTCTATTGATTTCATTCATGATACTATTATCTGACGATATTTCCTGCCCAAGGTACACATAACTTTGCACTTCTTTAATTTCAGTGTTGTTGTAGACAATTTTCTTTTTTGATGCAAATGAATTGAACATCACCTTAGTCTTTTCCAAGTTTATTTTTAATCCCACATTAATGCTAGCTTCTGCCAACTCTTTTAGCATATTTTCCAATTCTTCAGGACTGTTACTGAAAATTACAATGTCGTCAGCGAATCGGAGATGACTTAAATATTCCCCATTTATTCTAATCCCTTTGTTTTCCCAATCCAGCTTCTTGAAAATATTTTCTAAGACAGCCGTAAAAAGCTTAAGCGAAATGGTGTCTCCTTGTCTTACCCCTCTTCCAAGCTTGATCTTTGCTTTTCCTTTGTCCAAGCGGATGGTTGCTGTTGCTTTCTTGTAAATCTTCTTTACAATATTGATGTAAGGTTTGTCTATACCAATGACCTCCAGAGATTCTACTACTGCTGATGTGTAGACCGAATCAAATGCTTTTTCATAATCGATAAAGGCAAGGCAAAGAGGTAAATTATATTCCTTATGTTTTTCAATGAGCTCCCTTACCGTTTGGATATGGTCCATTGTGCCGAATCCACTTCGGAATCCTGCTTGTTCTCTAGGTTGAGCTGAGTCCAGAGCTGATTCAAGTCTTGTCGTTAAAACTTTGGAGAAAATTTTATAAATCACTGATAGTAAGCTGATCGGACGGTAGTTTTTAATGTTTTCCTTCTCTCCTTTCTTGTAAAGTAGCACCATCACAGCATTATTCCAATCTTCTGACACATCTGACTTCTTGAGACATTTGGAAAACAGTAAGGATAGCATTTTTGCAAATTCTTCTCCTGCTTCTTTGATAAGGTCGATTGTAATTCCATCTTCTCCTGGGCATTTACCTTTTTTCATAAATTTAAGGGCTTGTAAAACTTCGTCTGTCATCACTGGGATTATGGCTTCGGTTTCTGTTAAGTTTTCTCGTGGATCATATAGGTTGATTTCTCTTTGGTCTTCACATTTATATAAATCGTTATAGAATTTTTCGACAATGTGTACTATTTCTTTATTGATTTTGGTGATTGTTCCATCTGCCCTCTTTAGTGCAAAAATACCTTTTCTTCCAACACAAAGTTTGTGCCTAGCTGATTTTAAACTTTTGTTATCATTTAGAATTTTCTTGACAAGATCAGAGTTAAATTTTCTGATATCTTCTGTAACACATTTTCTTACCGTTTTACATAATTCAGCATATTCAACTCTTGATTTAGGATCGTTTTTCTTTATTTTAAATTCTCTGCGTTTCTTCATCCATCTTCTTGTTTCTTCTGTTGTCTTCTTTGTCTGCTTTACTTGTGCATCGCCGGCTATCTTATTTGCAATATCTTGTAGAGTATTGATTAGTTTCTTGTTCACTACTGTAACATCTTGCTCTTCTTCTAAAGTTGATTGAAGTACTTGGAGACGGTTTTTAAGTTCCAAATGGAATTCTTCTTTATGTTTCTGGAGATTATTTATATCGATTGATTTCTTTGAGTGTTGCAAAAGCTTCATTCTTTCCACTTTAGTATTTAACAGCAGTTTGCATCTAACCAACCTGTGATCACTTCCTGTATTGAAGTTATTGAGAACGCTGCAATCCTGAATAAGATGCTTTTTGTTTGTTAAGATGTAGTCGATTTCACTTTTTGAGCCATTTGCACAACGCCATGTCCATTTCCTTTGTGGCTTTTTCTTGAAAAATGAATTCATGATATACAATTGTTCACATTCCGCAAACTCAATCAATCTGTTTCCTCTTTCATTTCGCATCCCATATCCATGATTTCCTTCTGATAACTCGCCTTTCTCTTTTTCTCCAATTCTAGCATTCCAGTCTCCCATTATTAATTTTATGTAGCATTTTCCCTTTTGATGCATTGAAGCTACTTCTTCATAGAAATCCTCAACTTCTTCATCAGTATAGCTTACTGTTGGTGCCTAAAGTTGGGTAATTTGCAGCTTGTATCTTCTGGACACCTGTATTACTAACCTTGCAACTCTATCTGATGCAATATCATATTCTACGATGTGATTCTTCCACCTTTTATGAATCAGAAATCCCACACCACTTGTTCTTCCATCTTCTGTGCCTCTGTAGTATAATACATGCCCGCTGGCAAGATCTATCTTCTCTTCTCCTTTTCTTCTTACTTCACATAATCCTAGGATGTCCCAGTTGATTCTTTCTAATTCTTCTTCAAGTTCCTGTAAACGATTTTCCGAAGATAGGGATCGTCCATTATACGTAGCCAAGGTCATCAACTTATGGCAGCCTAGCCGAGCCCGGTTATTCTTAGCACCCTCTGTCTTCATGTCTTTCTGATCGCTGCCGTAACCAGGAACATTCAGACCGCCGGGAATTAAGGGCCGTGATTTATTTTGTGAATTCATGGTAAAATAAGGGGGGTAGTTGGTCAAATTCCTCCACGCTGGCCAAGCGGGTTGGAGGAAACCCATCCGCGTTCGTTCCCCATGCACTAGGCAAGGGTACTAACAGGCTGCACCGGTGGAAGGTGCGGATTGGACATGAAGTCTCCGCTCCCTTTAAGTCCTCCTCGAAGGCAATTAAAGGGTCTTCTCCTGATTAATAAGCAGAGGCTATTAAACAGCCCAGAGAAACAATATATATATATATATATATATATATATTGTGCTATCGTACGTGGTACAGAAATCGCGATTATTTGTTAATTGTTTAATGGCAATGCCAGAATGAAACGCATCTCATTGGTTTTTGCGTAAAAATCCTCTGGCAGGATTTAGGCCGAAGTAAATCCGGTTTATTTACATTTCGCTCTTTCGCTGCAATTATGGAGCTTCAAAATATCATTAGAAATTCCGGTAAAAGATCTGGACGAGTGTTTGAAAGTGAAGAAGAAGATTAAGAAGAGAAAATCGAAATAGAATGGATCGAGAATGTCGCGAAGCACAGAGCATAAGCGATCGCCAAAATAGGCTTAATAACCGTAGCATGCACGAACGCGTTGCTTCTGAAATCCAAATTACTGATTTAAACGTTCCGGAGCAAAACTGTTAGACTTTGAGGGAAACGTGCGGTTTCTACAAGGCACTTTATGGGAAATGCGAATTAAACAGCAGCAAGAAGTTTAAAAAATGTTATCGTGACGGTAAAGTAATTTTGTCTCCCTTATCAAAAACTCCCGATTTGATAAAAGATTTGTTGTGTCAAAATTCACTCGAAGTCAAAAACTATAGAGAGCATATCCGGCAGCTTTTTCTGGTACTACTTGAGTATTCCGTAGACCAATTTCGTCAAATTAAACAAATCGCCAAAATATACAAATGGAAGGATGTTGCCATTCTAAAATTTTAAGATATGAAAATTGATCAATTTATATTTAAAAAATCACTAAAGAATAGGGTTACTTCAATGGTGACGTTCACTTATGGCGTAGCGACATACCAAACATAAAATTTGATTTATTTAGATGATTTCGGACAAAAGAATACTGATATTTTACCTATTTAACTCATTAACTCTTAAATGCGAGATTTTTTATTTTGCTTCGAAAAAATTATGTATGATTCTCTGAAAGAAGAATTAAAAGTCGAAGAATTAAAATAAGTGTAAAGGAGGATCGTCGTTAATGGGTTAAATACAGAATTATTAAATTAAACCATAAACAAACAGATATTTTTTAGATAGTGCATTTGTGGATAAAATGTAAATATTTTAAATGTAATAATCTAGTTTATTAAGGTATACACAAAAGTATCAATGATAACGGGAAATTGTAAGGAACCTAATGCTCTTTATCTAGACAAAAAACGTAGACAGATATAATTATAAAATGTCTGTAAACATTAGATATAGGCTTGAAGCAAAAAAAAAATAATAATAATAAATAAAAAAGCAGTAATTTTAAGTAACGAAAGAACAAATAAAGATCCTACTTGGTTATCCCGCCGACCAACTTCGCCATCAACAATCGTGTTTAATGTCAAGAGATTATGACATTTACGACCAACCATTATTGGCATTTGATCTTGTAGTTTGGCGATGGTTTTGTGTTCGATGGGTTAATCAAGTTGTAACCAAATAAATTAGTAAAACATAAAAAAAATACAAATAAAACGCCGAATTAAAAATATTTGATGCCGTAACAAACACATGTTTAATATCAAGTGAATGTGACCTTTACGATCATCCATTATTGGCATTTAATCTTTTAAAGTTTGGCGACAGATTTTTGGTTGACGGGATAATCAATTAGTACTCTTTTTTGAAACGTAATTTTTATACTTTTGTAATTTTAGCTCTTATTTTTTTTTTATTTTATTTTTTACAAGTTTTTAGTATAAATAAATATTATCCAGTCTTTTTTTTTATGAAGTCCACTTCACAGTTGCATTTTCCAATGACAGTCTGCCCGGGCAACGCCGCGCGGGTCAGCTAGTAAATAATTCATTTACACTATTTTGCCTTCTCTAGTTGTTTTTATTATCTCATTTAACCCTTTAAACGTCCTTAGTCGTGTTTTTATGTCACGTAATTTTTTAATTTAATTGCTGACGCATTTCTTTAATATTTTGGAGAACTCTTTCATAAATTACCACCATTTTGTCGCAAGAATTAATGTTCTAACACTTTTCTTCTTATTGTTATCGTATTTCTCTTTATTTATTTATTTTTCTGTCGAGTCAAATTTCTTATACAGTCAAATTCTGTTGAGTTGAATTTTTAGCTTTTTCTACGGCGTGCCCCTAGTTTCTATGGAGTCCAAATAATGAATTCATGGTATTTTCTCTTTGTTAATTATTCCTAATACATAATTTAAAAGTTAAAGTATCTATAAAAGTCTTTTTGGTGTTAAGGGTAAAAATTGTTTTCATTTGCTTTATTAAAAATTAGTCTAATTTTTTTTTTCGTAATGTACTAAAAAAGAATAAAAGGATATGGATATTATTTTTATAGTATATATTTAGTAATTAACTAATAATAATTAAGATAACTCTGAATAACGAAGTCAATGGTAGACATTTAAACATTTAATAATCAGTTCACAAACACAGCACAACACTTACATGCGTAGATCACATGACTACACAAAAGTAAACAGAAGAGAATTCTCTGGAAAAGAATTGTGGGAAGAAAAAAAGTTTTGATACTGCCATCTATAGTTAATCAACTGAAATTCAAACATGACAGCTCTCCCCCACTTAATATTTGAATCTGTCAGGAGGTCTTCTGTATCGACCGGATCGTCTCAGTACCTGTGGAGAAGGAGAAGAAGAATTAGATTTAAGTTCAGCAGCATCAACTATTGAACTAGTGGGCACAGAAGGTTTTGGAGAATCAGGATGAAAGTCAGTTGGTGTAGGACCTGGAGTACATGGCTCATGAGAATCAACTGGTTGTGGAGCTGCGATACTAGGCTGTATTGGTGGAAAATCATCTTGTTTCACAATTGCATTTTCACTTCTGAAATTTCCTGTATCACTTTCTTCAGAATTAGTATCATTAACTAAAGAAATCTCTGAACCTACATTTGTTATTTGATCAACATGCCTTTTCCAGATATTCGAACCAACTTGAACTCTATAATGTAATTTTCACTCTCTTGCTTTTATTCGACCAATTTTCCACTTGTCTTCTGGAGTATAATTTCTTACAGCTACTTTCTGGTTAATTTCAAATTCTTTTATTTTAACTTTGGACTTTTTCGCATCTTGTTTATCATGAACGAAATTTGTAACATTTGGCACTATCAAATATATTTTTGTCCTTATATGACGTTTTAGAAATAGAGATGCAGGACTCTCCCCCGTTGTAACATGAGGCATCTTCCTATATTGCAAAAGGGAGCTATTTAATTTCATTTGTAAAGTACCAGGATCGGAAGCTAAGGCTTTTAATCCACGTTTAAGAATTTGCACATATCTCTCTGCCTGTCCATTTGTAGCTGGATGGTATGGAGCACTGAACTTATGTTTTACACCATGATTTCTCAAAAATGTCTCAAATTCTTCAGATGTAAACTGTTTAGCGTTATCTGATACTAAAGAAACTGGAAAACCGTATCGTGCAAAAAGTGAAGAGAGACAAGTAATGGTATTTTCTGAACTTGTACTAGGAACAATAAAAACTTCTGGCCATTTGCTATGGGCGTCAACCACTAAAAGAAGCATTTTTCCCATAACAGGACCAAAATAATTAATATGAATTCTTTGCCATGGAGCAGTAGGCCATTCCCAATGATGTGTATCAACTTTGGGAGGATTATTTTTCAAATTTACACAAGTAGTGGAATTTCGTGCAAGATCTTCAATATCTTGGTCTATACCTGGCCACCATACAAAACTACGGGCTAAAGACTTCATTTTAACTATACCAAAATGACCAAAGTGTAATTCTTTTAAGATTTGGTTTCTATGAATTTCAGGGATAACTACCCTACATCCTTTTAAAATACAACTGTGTTGAAGAGTGAATTCTTCTTGTTTACCACCAAAAAGTAAATTTTTAGGAATTTCAGAACCAGAAATGAGGTGATGAAAAATTTGACGTAAAAGGGGATCAGATTTTGTAGCTGAAGCAATAGATTTCGAAGTTAATGGTAAGATAGAGAGTTGATTAATTTGAAGCAGTTCAAATTCATCAATTGCATCATTCGAATTTAATTGTTGAGGTAAATCTTCACTACGTAAAGGAAGTTGTGAAAGAGCATCAACATTTCCGTGATCAGTAGTTTTTTATAACGTATATCATATTGGAACGTTTGTAAATAAATTGCGTATCGTTGCATTCGAGCAGCCGATAAAACAGGGATACTTTTAGAAGGAGAAAAAATAGACACTAAAGGCTTACTGTCAGTAAATAAGGTAAACCTGTTGCCATACAAATATTGAAAAAATTTCTTCACACCAAATATAATCGCTAATGCTTCTTTATCAACCTGACTATACCGTTTTTCTGCAGTAGTCAAAGTTCTGGACACAAACCCAATAGGTTTTTCAGTGTTATCTGGCATCATATGCGAAAGAACTGCAGAGATACCATAAGGAGAAGCATCAGTAGCTAAAACTAAATGTAATTTAGGATTAAAGTGAGTAAGAACCCTGTCAGAAGTAATTTCTTTTTTTATACTTTTAAATGCTTGTTCACACTTATAAGACCAATGAAATTTAACATTCTTCTTAAGCAAATTATTCAAAGGATTTGCAATAGTAGATAAGTTTGGTACAAACTTAGCATAATATGTAACTAAGCCTAGAAAAGCTTTAACCTGAGATACATTTACTGGTCTTGGAGCATTTAAAATTGCTTCAGTTTTATCTTGTGTTTTATGAATACCATGTTTATCAACTTTATAACCACAGTAAGTAATCTTATCTGCCATAAAGAATGATTTTTCTTTATTTATCCTAATGTTATATTCCCTTAATCTTTCTAATACTTGCTTCAATCTTTCTAAATGAATTTCATCTGTTTCACCTGTAACCCCAATATCATCTATAAAAATTGTAACACCCTCAATTCCTCTTAAAATTTGCTCAATTTTTCTTTGCCATATAGCAGGAGAAATAGCAAGAACCATGGGTAGCTTAAGGAATTGGAATAATCCTTTTGGTGTATTTATGGTCAATAATTCTTGTGATTGTTCATCTACAGGTAACTGAAGATAAGCTTGATTTAAATCAATTTTTGTAAAGTGTACACCACCACCTAATGTAGCTAACATATCTTCTATTTTAGGAAAAGGATATTTTTCAACTTTCAGAAATTTATTTAATGTTACTTTAAAATCGCCACATAAACGAATTTTCCCACTAGGCTTAACCACTGGAACTATAGGAGTTGCCCACTTACTGTTTGTAACTGGTTTAATAATACCTGCGTCTTGTAATCTTTGTAATTCGTCATTGACTGCTGCACGTAGTGCATAAGTGAGAGTCCTAGCTTTGCAAAATATGGGTGTAGCATCTTTTTCAAGATAAAGTTCTGCCTGTAAATCTTTTATCCCCCAACCTTATCAGTAAATAAATCAGAAAATTCCTGTAGCAAACCTTGTAATTTATCAGAATACTTTACAACTTCATTCACATATACTGATTTTAAATTATGTGGGAAAATATCAAATTCAGATACCCAATCTCTACCAAATAATAATGGAAAATTATCTTCTTTTATCAAATACAACTTTGCCTTTCTAGTTTTATTTTCATAAGTAACATTTACTTCAACATAACCCACAGGTTTGAAAATTTCACCAGTTGCAGTTTTTTACTGAACATCTGGAGGAAAAATTTTATGATCAGGAAAAATTCTGCGAAATCTTTTTAAAGGAACAGCAGAAATTCCGGATCCAGTATATAATTCCATATCAGCTCTAGCCTTGTTTTCAATGAAAACAGACAACTTAATTGGATTAGAGCCTTTATCATACTTAACAGATAAAACATTTACAGTATTTAACCCTCCGTCTACCAGACGGGTCCATTGGACCCGACAGGTACATACAAAATATTCATTCAAACCAGAAATTTCTTTAAAATAAACTAAGTATATAAACCAGACAAAAATAAGGTAAATAAATAAGTTAAATAGTTTTAAATAAAAATTCTGGTGTAGAACGTTTTATTAAAACTTGAATAAAATTCCCGGTAGATCTAGGGTTAAAGAATTAATCTGTTTTTGAGAATTTGTACTTCTGCATACCTTGCTTAAATGGTCTTTTTTTCTACAAAGATTGAAGTAAAATTTATAAATATGCATGAATTTGCTAAATGAGAGGCATTTCCACATCGATAGCATTTTAACTTATTTTTATTCATGTCAGAATATGTATTATTTACATGATTGTTGACATTCTGTTTCTGAGAATAATTTCTTGTTTTGTATATTTTTCGTACTGGAAATTTTATTTACACTGAAATTTTTATGCTTAATTTCAGAAATTTCAATATCTACATTATATAATGCTAAAGCTCTCTCAACAGCTTTTTCGAAATTTAAATCATCAACTTGAGTTATCGATTTATTCTGAATATTTTCATTTTTCAGACCGCGCAAAAACTTTTCCAGTAAATTTTCATTTAGAGTATCACCAGTAAATGCACAAAAGGTCGTACCCTTTTTTAATCTAGCAGCAAAATCTTGAATTGATTCATTTTCATTCTGAAAACATTTTCTAAATTTAATTCTCTCAATGAATTTATTGGGGGCGGGGCTTAAGTCTTTAAGCAGAATGTCAACAATTTCATTATATTTTAAACTTTCACAATTCTTAGGTAAGCATAAATCACATAATAAACTATATAATTTCGGTCCTAATAATGATAGAATAGCAGGGACTTTCTTTTGTTCTGTTATATCATGCAGAACGAAATTTTGTTCCAGTCGTTTCATGTAAGTTGTGAAACTTTCCACTTTTTCATCAAACTCTTTGAAGTGCGTAAACATATTTTACTTTATTAAACGTAGCAAAAATATGTAACAATGTAAAAGTAAATGTAATATCACTTACCACCGCGGTAAATAGTGTAGAAGACTATGAAGTATTAATAAAGCATTGTAATATTCAACCGAACCGTAGAATATTGAAAACCAGAAGTATAGCCATTTTCACTGGCACGATTATCATTTTCATAAAACTTTTTCTGGTTAAATTACCACCTTTATTTTACAACGTCGCCATTTATAGTATATATTTAGTAATTAACTAATAATAATTAAGATAACTCTGAATAACGAGGTCGCTGGTAGGCATTTAAACATTTAAGAGGTTACTTCAGTCAAATGAAAAAACGCATTTGCTACTGCTAATCCTATGGAAGAAATTTATAAAGCTATCTCGGTCGCATTTCAATATTTTTAAATAATTTCTTTTGCATTGAATAGTTGAGATAGATCTGTATGCAGGCCGTTTTTTACTTTTTCGATTTTGATTGCAGATATTTTTTATGAGGATGCTTTTACTTTCGAAACCGGTTCCGAAAACGAAAGTGTCCCCGTAAGAAATACGTGTAAACAAAATCGAAAAAGTAAACAACGGCCTTTGTACAGATCGATCTCAACTATTCAATGCAAAAAAAAAAATCATTTAAAAATATTGAAATGCGACCGATATATCTTTATAAATTTCTTCCATAGGATTAGCATTGGCAAACGGGTCTTTTCGTTTGACTGAAGTAGCCTCTTAATAATCATTTCACAAACACAGCACAACACTTACATACGTAGGTCACATGACTACACAAAAGTAAACAGAAGAGAATTCTCTGGAAAAGAATTGTGAGAAGAAAGAAAGTTTTGATGCTGCCATCTAGAGTTAATCAACTGAAATACAAACATGACAATTTTGATATCTTTTCTTGTAAAAATTATATCAAACACTAAAATTAATATTCTGAATATTTTTTAAAATAAAATTATGATTTTGATATTAAATATAATTTACTATCATAATAATTAAAAATAATATTCTTTTTTAATGCAATTATTCAAGATTTCATTTTGCATTTAATCAAGATTCATTTGTATTTAATCAGTGCGTTTATTCAAGGTTAATGGTTAATAAACTTTAATTTGAAATTTAATATTTTCTTTTGAATTTTTTGCTATCATAAATGCTTGTCTGTTCTTACTACACTAATTTCTTTTTTCTAAGGGAAACAGGAGATATATAAGCAAAACTATTTGGTGTTATGGGTTATGAGAATTTTCAATTTGCTAAGAGAAAAAAAAAATATTTTTAAATTAACAACATAAAAAACAAGATTAAAAAAACAAGAAAAAAAAAGGATAAAAAAATATTTTTGAATTATTATTTTACCGCTGCATTAAATCTTCATCTACAAAACCATATATCAAATAAGAAGGAAAAAAAAAAACCCACAGTAAATCTGCCTTAAATTCTATTTCTTTTCTTCTATCCTTGCAAAACATTGTATACTTGTCTTTCGTGATTTAGAGCGTTTACAATATTTATACATATTTTCCACATAGATGAAAGAAAAACTAGAGAATGAAAAAAAGAAATATGCAGGTATTCTTTTGCGGTTAATGGAATAGAGAGAGAAAAATTGCCTGACAGAATAAAAAACTTGCTTGGCATTTTAATGCGAAGTCCGATTACGTAGTAAGAGATTAAGATAAAGAACTAATTCTAATAAAGTTAGGAAAGATTCTCCAGTAGAGATAATATTAACTACATTTACTCCGGAGAAATAAAAATGGAGAAAAAGGAATAGTTTTCCAACAAAGAAAAGCAGAAGTAAAACTCAGAGGTTATGTGTATTTCTTTATCTAATATATAAAAATGAAAATTTGTCTGTCTCTAATTCTATACAAATCCGCAGTTTGGAAGCCAGAATTGTGAAATGTTACGTACATATGTATAAAAACACGGCCGAGGCAACTAAAGTAATCCGGAATCGAAATAATTCGTAGTTAATTTTTAATTAATAAAAAACCAACCATTTAACAGCAGTTTCCTATCAAATTTGAACATGTTTCATTATAGCTGTTGCCAACATTTAAAAATTCTTACCGCAGCAATTACTCTTCTATTGCAGGATTTCCACGTAAAAAATGAAAATGAAATAAAAAGTTTGAGAAATTTAAAAAAAATGAATACTACATCATAGCTTTTCTACTGCAAGATTTCCACGTGAAAAATCGCATTTTTCCGTTACACACAAATTTCGATTTACAGGCATTTAGCAAAAGTGCTGAGTAGCGCTAGAGGTACCAATCGTAGAAAAAGTATAAAAGCATTGTTGATCATGAATTTCGGAAAAAATCGTTGGTAATTAGCGGAATTATTAACCCTTAATGACAGGGACGGCTTGGACATACATAATGACAGGGACGGCGTATTCTATGCTCCATCGACTTTTAAAGTCTAGACAACAAATGTTATGGGTATATTTGTGTAATGCAATGTCCAGTAGCAGTATAAAAGCAATAAACGTCAAATTCTTTAAAAAAGACTAATTTAATGAGAATTAATCACATATATACTATGGGATTCGCGACTAGTTTGCACTGAGTGGCTCTCTCAATACACCTACACTGTTAAAAATTTGCAGCATTCTGGCAGGTCATTTGACCGTTTTTTTCCGAAAACGGTTTCACAACCGTAATCTTAACCCTATTCTGACCATATTATTGGCCATTTTATGGTCAGAATATAGTTAAATTATGGTTATGAAACCGTTTTTTCAAAAAACGGTCGAATGACCTGCCAGAATGCTGCAAAATTTTTAACAGTGTACTGTGTCTTTAAAGGTTAACTAAAAACCTATATGGAAAAACGCGGCACAGACCAAAGCAGCGTTGCAACTTGGTTACGTCCTTTCGAAGCGTGCTTAGCACAATGGTAAGTTTAAAATTTTAACAAGGGTTTTGCTTGAGGTACATTGTAAAAAGAAATGATTATTACTACGCTGAATTTAGTTTTATGAAATGCCAAATGAAATTTAGAAATTCACTACTTTTATTTCTGCACCGAATTAAGTTCATTTTAAATATATTAGGATAAGATTAAAAAAAAAGTGTTATACAGTTTAGCTATATTTGATATTATTTGGGTTCCGTATCTCTTTCATGGTGTATCCATTTATACTTTTCTAGCATATACAGCTATACCCAACCCTATGTTCTATAGTTTTTACAAAGTCTTAGTATTCTTTTAGCAACGGGTTTTTTAATAATACGCTTACTATTTCATACATTATTGTACGGAACCCTCTGTGCGCGAGTAATACTCGCACTTGACCGTTTATTTATATCATTAAATTGTTTAAACTTTTATCTTTCCAACGATGTGTCACACATGTTTATATATATATAAAATAAGTGTTGGAATTATTCATTCTTTCTAAGAGTACTTCACAGCTTAGTGGCCATTTAAATCTTTAATTGACTTTTTCTCAAAACTTGGATTTTTCATGTTTGTGTTCCTTTTTTTTCAATATCTATCAGACTTAAGAACTCAGATTTTTTTTTAACTTTTATCTTTCCAACGATGTGTCACACATGTTTATATATATAAAAAATAAGTATTGGAATTATTCATTCTTTCTAAGAGTACTTCACAGCTTAGTGGCCATTTAAATCTTTAATTGACTTTTTCTCAAAACTTGGATTTTTCATGTTTGTGTTCCTTTTTTTCAATATCTATCAAACTTAAGAACTCTGATTTTTTTTAATACGTATATTAGGTTATATTGTATACTTTAACACAGGGATTTGATGATTTGTTGAGAATTATTTATTTTAGGTAGTGAAATCTTACCAAAAATGCTAATTTAAAAATGACGCTCAATAAATAATTAATAATTAATTTTGAGTTTCGCTTAGAAAGAAAATGATCTGTTAAAATACGTAAATCATGCTATTCTAACTACTCTAAAAAATATAGACCTCTATATTTCACCATTTCTGAGAAAAAGGTACATAAAGTTGGTGAATTTAACATGGCGGAGATAGGGCTTTCCCAGTCCCATTAAAACTACTGAAACCACTTTTCCAGAAATTATCATCCATAGGCGATATATTTCCAATTCTTTGCGTGACCCTGTATATCATTTTATCTATATGTTACAAACTTCTTTTAATAAACTAAATGCAGTTCAGCGTAAAAATGCATAACTCATTTAAAAACCACCTTTAACCAATTTGCGCTCATACCCAGTTACCCTTACGAATTATTTTGTGTAGCTCTGTATTTGAATTATAGAATTTATACACACCATACACTGTAAAAAAATTCGAACAGTATTCCTGTAGGAATCGGAAAAATAGTTGTCCTTATCGTATCGGAAAATTTTCCGAACCAGCTCGGAATAAAATCCGTAAAAAAAAGGAAACATTCATTAAAACGGTACTTTACGGATTTTATTCCAATTTTACGGATTTTATTCCGATTTTACTGATTTTATTCTGAGCTGGGTCGGAAATTTTTCCGGTACGATAAGGGCAACTATTTTTCCGACTCCTACAGGAAATCTGGTCCTTTTTTTTTTTTTAAGTGTATAGTATGCATAAATATAGAGAAACATATAAGCGCATATCATAATTAATAATGCATTCCCAGCAATCACCGCTAATGTACGGTACTTCTGATATTATATACTATCTGAAAACTTTTGTGTGTCCCTGTAAATGCTATGCACTTCGTAATAGACATTAAATAACTTATAGTAAACGTCAGCAACGTATATCAATTTCATTATATGTGAAATAGTTTAACATAATTGAAATACGCCGCAAAAAATTCCCTCCTTCCTCCCTATATGATTATGGAACGGAATTCTTTTGTGCGGCCCTGTAAAAGAATAATAACTGTTCTTTGCACCGCATATTATAAAAAATGCATGTTTTAGTGCACTTCATACATGCATATCAATTTTGCTATGTTTGGATGCGTGTAATATCATTAAAAAGCTTTTTAAACGATTTCTTCCCATAGGCCCTAATGTAACGAAAAATTTTGACTGTCCCGGTAAATGAACTAAACACGCTACAAACTTCATTTGAAATAAGGAACATGCTATGGTAAACGTCAATAACCTCCAAACATTTCAGGACAATCCGAGTATATTTACTGGAGTTAAAGTGCGGTCAGACGGGCAGACGGCCATACGGACAGACAAACCGAAGTCAGAAGCACTTTTCAACTTTGTTGGAAATTGTTAAAAAGAGGATGAAAATTACGTAAATTAACACGCAATCGTTGATTTTTAAAAATTGATTTTTCAAAACAAACATTCTTAAAATTCGGCAACGCCGGATACTTTGGCTAGTAAATAATGTTTCTAAGAATTCTTTGGTGCATTGGTCCCCCCCCCCCCTTTTTTAAAAGAATTAATGTCCGCACACTATTTTTGGAGTCTTCTATAACTTGCTTCTTATGTTTTTTTTCTATCTTGTAGTACTGTCTAGTTTCTAGTTACACTTAATGTTTTGTTTAAAGACATGAGTTATCGCTATTTAGTGCTTTGGGTTATAATTGCGTTTCCAATTGCTGTATTAAAAATCATTCCTAGTTTTCGTAATTTTAAAAGTGTGAAACTGTAAATCCTTTATCTTTATTTAAACAAAATGAAGCACAACTTTCACTGTCAGAATATTTAACAAAAAACTGAATATTTTGTTACTCTATTTAGTTTACTTTTAAAAAGCAGCCTATTAAACCAATTAAACCAATAAAATTAAAAATTTAAACCAAGTATGTTTTTCCTTAACGAATAAAAATTTCTATTTTACAATCTTGTCATAAAATGTGAAATAAACCGTATCTTTTATTTCAACACAATCAGTAGATTTTCTAAATTTTTTCTAAATATAGTTTTTTGACTTAAAAGATAGTACGCATTTTACATTCCATTAAATCCATTCCTGACTTATAAATCATATTATATTTACAAAATTTTGACACGCACATGAAATAAAAAAAATCTAAATAAACTAAAAAAGTAATAATATATTTAAAAAATAAGAAGGTTTTACAAACTTTTTATAAAAATAATACATTTTAAGCGAATCCTTTTTTCTTTTTTTTTTATATAAAACGTGTGTTTGAAGTTTCATTCTAAGCAAAATAAAGAGCACTGACAGGTTTAAATAACATTATAAAATTTTTATCTAAACACTGTTTAGTATATTACTCTATAGCGTCATTATTTACAAAGCCATTTCTCAAATGAATAACATAATTTTAAACTAAAAAAATAACAGTTTTTCATTTCCAATTCAAGGAAAATTTTATTTCCATACTATCATTAAAAAAATTAATTTTCTTCAGTACTTTTACTAACGAATGGTAGTTTTAATTGCTGTTTTATGACTTGGATATCATGCATTTCACTTTACTTATATTTTTTCTTTTTTTTTGGGGGGGGGGGGGTAAAATCTTTCGTAACTTTACAATATTTATGCACTTTTCCCAAGCATTTAAAAGGAAAACCAAACTATAAAAGTAAAAAAAAAGCAATGAAGCAGGAGTTTTATGCAGCTAATGGAATAGAGCGATTTTGTTTTTCTCTGAAATAAAATGCTGCGCAGCGATTTAATGTAAATTTGGTTTTCTAGTAAAAGATTGTGATAAATAACTAATTGTAACACGGTTAGACAAGATTCTTAAGCAGAGGTAATACTAACTACATTCACTGATGTTGGTAAAATGGGACACGAAATAATTTTTCCTAGAAACAAAAACAAAATTAAAAAGGAACTGAATTGATACGTACATTATTTTATCTTTAATATTCCGGAGAAGGCTTTAGTTCTGTAGTCATATATTTTTTTCGAGAATTATTGTTCTCACTGATTTTATAGGAGCCTAAAGTCTTTTCCTTCAATCGTGTGTACCGTCTTTTTCGTTAGTATGGAGTCACAATTTATAGTATTTATTCCTTCTCTAGTTATTTTTAGTGTCTAATTTAAAGGTATAAGTTATCGCTCTTTCACGTTATGGCTGATCAATTTTTTCTATTCACTCTATTAAAAATGATGTTTTTTTGTTTTGTTTTGTTTCGTAGTTTTCGATAAAAGGCGTGCAAGAACCAAATCCCGTATTTCGCTTACTTATTTTCTGATATTAGACTTTCGGGGATTTCAACGATTACAATATTTGTATAACGAAAATCCAGACAATGGAAGTTTTTTAATAAAACAATAGTGCGGGTGTTGTTTATGGCTAATGGGGTAGAAAGAATAAAGTCTGATGGAATAAAATTTCTCTGGACAAAAATCTTGCTTTCAATACTAATTCTGATTACCTAGTAAGATATTAAGATAAAAAACTAGGAATAAAGCAAGAAAAGATTCTGCAGTAGGTATAATAATAACTAGTACGTACTTAAGAAGGTAAAGCGAAGTAATTTCTCCTAGAAAAAAAGTGGGAAAAAACTCAGTAGTTTCTTTATCTTTGATATTCCTAATAAAATTTTCATACATTGGTCACGATTTTTTACTTTCTTCTATCTTTACAAGAAGGAAGTATTGGATTCGTGAAAATTTTCAAATTCCTGTTTTCGACGGATTTACAGTCTTTAGGGGTCAGAGATCCCGAAAAACAAGTTTTTACAAAATGTCTGTCTGTGCGTCTGTCCGTCTGTCTGTCTGTCTGTATGTGACATAAATTTTGTGGGCGCTCTGCCTCGTAAACTAATCGACAGAATTTAATAAAACTTTAGATTCAGTTAGTCCCGAATACAAATTGGTTCTGATTACTTTTTCGGTGTAAATCACACAGAAAGTGGCGCTGCTATCTGGCATTTTTCCCGATTTCCACAATAGCTATATCTCAAGAACTAATGCTCCGATTTTCATAAAACTCCAGATTCCGTTAGTCCTTGATATAATTTGGTGCTGATTTCTTTTTGGGGTAAATCGCCCAACAGGTGGCGCTGCTATGCTGGATTTTTGAAGATTTTCGCAATAGCTGTATCTCAAGAACTAAAGCATGAATTCTCATAAAACTTAATATTCAGTTAGTCGCTGATATAAATTGGTCCTGATTAGTTTTTGGTGTAAATCGCCCAACAGGTGGCGCTTATATGAAGAATTTTTTATGATTTTCGCAATAGCTCTATCTAAAAAAATAATGCACGGATTTTCATCAAACCTCATATTCAGTTAGAAGTTGACTTAAGATGTTGCTGATTAGATTTTGATGTAAATCAACTAACTGGTGGTGGTACTGCTATGCTGAATTTTTCAGGGAATATTAACATGCATGAGATAGAAGAAAGTTTTGGGATTGACACATCTGACTAGTTCAATTAATGTTCGCCCTAATTATATATATATATATATATATGTAATAATAAAAAAAATTCGCCCTTTTATCTTAGTCAAACTATTCCAAATTCTTAATATCTACCCTTTTTTACCTAACTTTAATAATATCTTAAATATATTTTGTCTTTCATTTCATGCCTTTAAACCTGCGTATTCTTTAATTATTATTCTAAAAACCTCAATCTCTTCGTAACTTACTTCTTATAAAACCACTAAATTACTTTCTTTCATTTTATTTTGAGGCTAAACTCTTTTTCTTTCAATGTTTTTAATATTTTTGTTCTGTGATGTTCCATATCCCACAATTCCTTGCAAGCTTCCCCGGCATTCTGCTTACGTTATGAATCTAACGCCGAGAATATTAAGTCCATTCGTCTTCGTCACGCGTACTCCTCCTTCTCCCGGAGCTCGTCGTAGCCTGCCTCCTGCCCCATCCTCCCGGCTCTTTCGATGGAGTTGATTCTTCACTTGTAAAGTATCCGTTCGCGCCCTGTTTCTTTGAGTATTTATACCGTTGCATTGGCTAGGAGTCCAGATTTTTTACATTTTTCGTTTGTTTAATAACAAGCGGTCACTTGGAGTGTATGACTTGGATTTGTGTAGATTCAAATACTATTTAACAACAAATCGTTTATTATGAAGTGATACAGCTATATTTTGAGAGCCAGTGGCTAGTCTACTGGGATTGTTATAATGTGTGTCTGCCAAATAAACGCCGTTTAAATTTACGATGCCTCTATTATTTATTGAACGGGAAATTCTACCAATGTTCTTGAGTCTGCCTTCTATTCGCCACCACGACTGCGCTCTAGTTGTCTCATGATAACGGAGGGTTGGCAAAGTTCTGAGCATGGATTCCTATACTACTTTTACGTAGATATAGAGGAGTGTCGCCGGAATTTCACACACACACACACATATATATATATATATATATTATCCTGCGGAATGTGTGATTATTCCTTGTTTTGCCTTTTAACTTTTTTTATTGTATGTACCATCTTGTCTCTATACAACCAAAAATAAATTTACAGCACAGTTTCCATATCCAGCTATTCTTATTACCTAATATAAATAAGTGCATTATCGATATTCGGCTGGAATGTCTTATCAATTATATTCCTTTGTTGTATTAAAAATGTTTCTTTTGTAAATAATATCATAAGACGAAACGCAACCTGTAAACCTGTGTGTTGTAAGTAAAACAGTTAACTTTGTAAGTCCAAAAAATATATTTTATGTTTCTTTTTTTTAATGTAAATTTTCGAAAAATATTTCCAGGCGTTTTAATGTATGTTTTTAGTGTTTATTTATTTAGTGGAAACATATCTAACATTTACTGAATAAAAAAAAAAAAAAAGTGTGGTATTAAATCGAATTTGCTGGGTAGGGAAAAATAACATCCACTGACTTGTACTGTATTTAACAAAAAACGTTACCATCTTACAAATTTTAATTAACGATTAAATATTTTTAACGAACCTTTCCCCCATTTTTTCTTTTTTTCATGAAACGTCATTTTAAGCTAGACTTTGAAAAATTCCTGGTTGCAGTTAAAAAACCAATTTTTTTTTAGTAAGCGAAACAGTAGATACTAAATTTTTTTAACATTTGTCATGAATTATTTTAAAAAAAGACTAATTACTTTTATTACTGTATTGCGAAAAAATACTCTATTACAGTAAAAAATTAAATTTGTTTTTCTAAGAGCAATTGAAGAGGCTAAAATATTTTAAATTACACTACAAAGTAAATAACCAAAGCTGATTTTTAATCAGTGTAGAACGTAAGGTAATTTTATTACATTTTTTTTTCTAGGAGAAATGGAAGACGCGATAATAATATTTATTTTGTAATCAAAATAGGAGGTACTGCTGTATTTAACTCACATTATAAAAATACTTAACCAAAAAATCTTTTTATTACTCTATTATTTCTTCATTTAAAAAACGACTCAAAATTAAACGTGTACACTGTAAAAAAAAATCTGTAAAGTTACTAAAGTTTTTCTCGTAAACTGGGATTCCAAGAACTTTTTATGTAACGGCAACAGCAAAAATTCCTGTAACAGACGCTGTTACAGGAATTTTTGCTGTTGCCGTTACATAAAAAGTTCTTGGAATCCCAGTTTCCGAGAAAAACTTTAGTAACTTTACAGATTTTTTTTTACAGTGTACTTCTGATTCGGCGAAAATTACGATTTTACATTCTTATGATAAACTCTTTTAAACGACGGAAAAAAAAAAAAACTTTCTTTCAGAAAATGTACTGAAAAATGGGGAATGACTCTATATATAAATCTAAAAACAGTTTTATGACTTAAAACAAATCACGTATTTAAACTTTCTTTTTCTTTCCCGTGCTAAAAGTCTATCGTGACTTAGAACGCTTGTAATATTTATACACATTTGCCTTTCACATGAAACAAAAAACAGGCAATGATAGTAGAAAAAAAAAGAAAGGAAGGTGTTCTTTGGCAGATAATGGAATAAAGAGAAAAAAAAATCTTACGGGATGACAATTTTACTTAGCAATTTACTATGAAATAAGAGATTAAAATAAAGAACTAATTGAAATAAAATAAGATTAAATTCTTGAATAAATATAATATTAACTATTTTCACTGGGGAGGGAAAAGGGAGAAAATAAAATAGAAAACAGGAATTCTGCTTTTTCAGAATTTATTGTCGCCCCGATGACAAAAAAATATATGTATATAAATATAGATACAGTAAGAGTCCCGATTATCCTAGTTAATAGAACTTTGGAATGGAACATTTTCTTCTGATGGACTGATGGCTTCCATTATTATGAAACAGTCATTATAAATGAAGTGTTAGGTGAAGATGAAAGAGCAGAGACTGCTCTTTCATCTTCACCTAACGCTTCATTTATAATGACTGTTTCATAATAATGAAAGCCATCAATCCATCAGAAGAAAATAACTCGGTAAAAGCGGAAACTCCGATAATCGTGACTCTACTGTAGTTCAGTTTTAAGACTTATAACACGCGATTTTATTTTACATAAAGTGACGTCATCAACATCCGCTGAAGAATTCATAATTTGCGATCCATTGTTAAACAACATCTGCAGTAAAGTACGCTTTGGACGTCACTATCGCTGAATAATACACACACACACAAAAAAAAGAGAGATCGTCATTCAAAAACCTCGACAAAAAAGTCAGCGATCTACAGATTCACAGACATTCATTTGTTTGTATTATTAATATAGATATTTAAAATTAAATTTAGTGTCTAATAGCTCCATGTTTTATCAGAAATCCTTCATTTATATTTTTTCAAAATAGCACGTATTTTAATTTTTTTTTCAGTTTTTATGGAAAAATGGCAACAAAAAGATATAATTGCTATTTTTCTTTCACTTTCTACAGAAACGGAGTACTTCCGTTGCCAGTGGCAAATGGCTCTAAAATCTACAAAAATAATTAATATTTAAAAAATAAAGGAAGGTACAGTTTTCAAACAAAATGCATTTAAAAGAACTTTATTTTTCCAATACGACGGTATAATAACTGAAAATGTGGGATGCTTAGAAGTTTAAAAAATCGCTATAGAGTATTTAATCGTACTGCTTTGTTTTACGGCTGGCTTCAGTAAGGTAACGTTATTTTTTGGAATACACAAAATAAGGCAGGACAAAGAAATACATACCGTACCGGGGGCTAATAAATTACGTACAATAAAACAGAAAAAAATCCAAAGCGATGTGTATTTCTCTATCTTTATTCTTCCGGGTAATTCTTTCATACGCTGTAAAAAAAAAAAAAAAAAAAAAAAAAAAAAAAAAGACAATTAGGAAAAATATAACCACCGGTGAAATTATATGATAACATCTTCTGAGTTACCAGGAATAAGAAAAGTGTTCGTTATCTTTAGCAACCTCAGAAACCAAAATATTTTCGAGATTGGAAAAGTCATTCATAAAAACAAAGCTTATTTTGCTGCTACGGTGTTGGTGGTGGTGGTGTTTATTATAACGGCGGATTATCTGCACAAGGTATATAGGATCGAGGGTCTTTCTAAGGGAACCTATCCCGTATTTATGCATGGATATCCAAGGTTCGAAGAAAACCACGGAAAACTCCGAACCATTAGGCACAAGGGCGCCAATGGGTTTGAACTCAGCACCTCCCGTCTACCAGCTTCAAGAGCAGAACGTCTCGGCCACTGGTGGCGCTTTGCTGCTACGTATTTTCGGAAACGTTTTCGTAACGTAGTAAACATTTTCATGTTCAACAAACATGTTTTAGAGACAAACATGGTAATTTATCAGCATTAACGTTAACATTAAAATTAATTTTATTTTGTTACTCTTCCATACACGAATTCAATTATGCATCTGAAACTGTTTATTTAAAAATAAATAGCATCCTAAAAACCGATATTCGAGTTTGCGTAAAGGGATACGCTATAAAAATATTCTGAAACATTTCTGAAAATCAGTGGCAGCAAAAGAAGCTTTTTTGTTTCATAACTGCTTCTTTAAATTTTTTACTAGAAATTATCTATAAAGTACTGGATTCGTAAAAATTTTCTACTTCTGGTTTTCGACGGATTTATACGTTTTAGAGGTCAGAGATTCCGAAAAACATTTTTTTACAAAATGCCTGTCTGTGAGTCTGTCTGTGACACAAATATTGTGGGCGCTCTATCTCAATAACTAATGCTCGAATTTAATAAAAATTTATATTCAAGTAGTCCCTAATATAAATTGGTGCTGATTAGTTTTTGGTGTAAATCGCCGACCAGGTGGCGCTGCTATACTGCATTTTTCGCGATTTTTGCAATAGCTCTATCTCAAGAACTAATGCACAGATTATCATCAAATTTCAGATTCAGTAAATCCTTGATATGAATTGGTCCTGGTAACATTTTGGTGTAAATCGCCCAACTGATGACGCTGCTATGCTGCATTTTGCAGCATTTACACGATTTTCGTAATAGCTCTATTTCAAGAAATAATGCACGGATTTTCATGAAACTTCAGATTCAGTTAGTCCTTGACATGAATTGACGTTTTGTACCTTTTGGTGTAAATCGCTCAACAGGTGGCGCTGCTATGCTGCATTTTTCAGAATTTCCACTATAGCTCTATCTCAAGAACTAATGCACGAATTTTCATCAAACTTTATACTCAGTTAGTCCTTGACATGAATTGAAGTTTTATACATTTTGGTGTAAATCTCTCAAAAGGTGGTACTGCACTGTAAAAAAAAATCTGTGAAGTTACTAAAGTTTTTCTAGGAAACTGGGATTCCTAGAACTTTTCATGTAACGTCAACAACAAAATTTCATGTAACAGACACACTTTTGCGCCGAAAATAAAAAAATCTGTAAGGTTACTATAAATTTTTTTGGAAACTGGGATTCCGAGAACTTTTCATGTAACTGCAGCCAGGGTTGCAAATAAAAGTTTAGTAAGATTACTGAAATTTTAGCAGATTCATTTGTAAAGTTACAGATTTTTGTAGCTTTACAAAAACTAGTTTTGTAGATTTGCAGCTTTTTTCGTACAGTTACAGGTGAAAGTTTAGTAAGCATGTATTTTTACATCTGTAGAACTACAGATTTTTTTTCTACAGTGTGCTATGCTTCATATTTTGTGATTTCCGCAATAGCTCTATCTCAAGAACTAATACTTGTATTTTCAACAAACTTCAGATTCATGTATACCTTGATATGAATTAGTGCTGTTTATGCTTAGGTGCAAATCGCTCAACAGGTGGCGCAGCTATGCTACATTTTTCAGAATTTCCACTATAGCTCTATCTCAAGAACTACACTGTAAAAAAAAATCTGTTAAGTTACTAAATTTTTTCTAGGAAACTGGGATTCCAAGAACGTTTTATGTAACGGCAACAACAAAAATTCCTGTAACAGACGCTGTTACAGGAATTTTTGCTGTTGCCGCTACATAAAAAGTTCTAGGAATCCCAGTTTCCTAGAAAAACTTTAGTAACTTTACAATTTTTTTTTTACAGTGTAATGCACGAATTTTCATCAAACTTCAAATTCAGATATACTTTGATATGAATTGGTGCTAATTTGATGTAATTTCTTGTACTATTTAAATGATTTAATTGACGTGATTTATATAGAAGAAAGTTTTATGATGGCCACAACATGCTAGTTTTTGTTGGGTTTATCATCTCCGTTCTATAGAGAAGAAATAACAAAATTTATAGCATTTTCTCATTTTCAAATTATTGTTATTGTCCAATCTAAAAGTTATTGCTATTTCATGTTGTAACTGATAAAGGGTGTCGATTTGACGTATTAAATAAGTATAATATGTAAAGGTTATACGAGAAGAATAAAATTATTATTTTGAGGTTATATATTTTAGTGTAATTTACGAAATAGTAATATTAATGTTTAATTCCGCAAGACATTTTTTTTCTCTTTATTAAATTAGCCGCAAATCAACAACTGTATTATTGCTTTTTTGCACGTTCATAGTCAGATTTCTCTTTTTATGCGCGCGTTTGTTTTTAATTTCACTTAACTTTTATTTTACGTAAAACTAGGGGGCTCGGCTTCCTACAAGCTACGCTCGCCAACCCCCGTCCAGACACCGCAGACTCTAAATGCACACTAATTTGATCGGCTTTAAAAAGATTTCGAAAGATTGAATTATAATTTAAAAAAGAGTGGCGATCTCCCTATAAACGGATTTCTATTCATTTCTCTTTCATTGGGGAATTTTAACGCCAAATGCGCTGCGGTACTACTTGATTATCCAGTCGACCAATTTCGCCAAATTATACAAATTGACATAATTTTTATTTTAAATAACGAGAGAACAAATAAATTAGCACAACATTAATAAAAATACAAATAAAACGTCGAAATCAAAATAACTTGATGACGTAGACACGTGTAACAACATTTCAAAATAAGCTAATGTAAAAGGAATTAAGTAAACAGTCTTTGTCTCCTGGTATTTTTTAACAAAGCGAAAAGTAAGTTCTTTTAAATGAGACATTTTAAATTAATCGTTTTTAATCTGGCGTAATTTTGACCAAGCTATTCTTTCTCTTTTAAATATTCACGTGAAAATACTTTTGTTAGAAGTGAGGTATTATTTGCGCTTTCCTAACAAAAATAATTGAAAAGATCCTCTCAAAATCTCAAATAAATGTCTAGCACAATTTCTAAATTTAAACTGTTTTGCAATATTATTTTGTGTTCATTTTATGTAATGACTATAATGTGATGTAAATATGACGTAATTCCTCCTATTTAAGACTTCTAACGCGTGTTAATGAATTCATTATTTTACAATATCCTTTCTCTTTTAAAATTCACGTGTATACTTTTTATGACGTAATTTTCAACAAGTTCCTGCTTTTTATACGCAATTATTTAATTTTAATTTGAAAATATCTTTTCTATTTATAATAGTCACGTGTAAATAAATTTTTAATTTGAAGCAAACGTTATTGTTTTCGTTGTTTATACAGTTGGCAACAGGTTAAATTTGTACAATTTTCTAAGATAAGTAAAAAATATCTCTCGAAATGCTGAAAATTTGAATTTAAAATAGAAATAAAACCTCGAAAAATGATGTTAAATTAAAAAAATAAATGAATTCTGCACACCGGGAAATTATAACGTATAAAATGATCTAAAAATTATTAAATTCCGATGTATAGCTTTTGCTCCTATAAAACTTTTTTAGTGGAACGATTTTGTCCAAATTTAGCATTAAATATCTCTTAAAATAATTCTTTGATTTAAAAGCTGTCTGCATCAGCGTGTTTATCAAACATTTCTGTATAATACTACCGATTTTCATATTTTTGTATGCATTATTTTTCTTAATATTAACGAAGAAAGACCCCCGGTCACAAAAAATTCAAAACCGGCGGCGGCGGCGGTGACAGCGGTAGTTACTTTTTTTTAGAATTTTACGTAAAATTATAATTTTGTTATGAAATATAATTTACTACGTACTGTAAAATAAAACTCATTATTTAACAATGTACTTTAAAAATACGTACACAATATTCATACACACATTTGCCACGCACATAAAAAGAGTAACCAGACCATGAACGTGCAAAAAAGCAATAATACAGTTGTTGATTTGCGGCTAATTTAATAAAGAGAAAAAAAAATGTCTTGCGGAATAATAATCTTACTTAGAAAATTAATATAAAATACGATAAGAAGAGATTAAAATAAAGAACTAATTGGAATAAAGTGGGAAAAGATTCTTGAGCAGATATAATATTAACTATATGAATACGTGAGGAAAAAGGAAAAAAAAAAAACTACATTTTCAACAACTGGAAAAGAAAGAAAAGAAAAAATATCACAACATGATTTGTATTTATTTATATTTAATCTTCTTAAGTATTCTTTCAGGTATTTAAAAGACGATACGCTCACTTTTTTTGCTCTTTTTTCGGTAGTTATTGTTTTAATTTTTAATTTTTTCTCTTCCGTATTTTATTGCAAGTGCCATCTTGTTTTTTATAGAGAATAAATAATGAATTTATATCATTTTTCATTGTATACTTATTTCTATTTTTTAATTTAAATTTATAAGTTGCCATTATTTGGTGTTTGGGATGATTATGGGTTTTCATGCTTGCATTATAATGTTATTAATATTATTATTATTTGTAATTTATTAAAGTAACGATAAGAGAAAAATCTCGTTATGTTTAGATCCCTTAAAGAATTTTTTTTAAGTAGTTTAAAAAAGAATAAAAATACATTTAATTTTCATACTTTATAAAATATTAATTTTGATATTAAAGATAATTTATTGAATATTATAAACAAAAATTCCTTAACTTACGATGTATTTAAAAGTGATTAACGTTTCATAAACTATAAGTGAAGATAGCATACATTAGCATAATTTTATCCTGTAATTATTTTTTCCTGAGGCATAATTTTTTTCTTAAACTAATGGTTTTAGTTAAAAAAAAATAAATGTAGGATATTAGAAAAGGGAAATTGTTTTAAAAGTTCGAATTTAGAAAATATTTTAAGGGGTCTCAGGACTCTTAAACTTTAAACATTTCGAAATTTTAATTTATTTAGATGTTAAACTCCTTTATTTTCCGAACATTTTGGTATAATTGTTTCCTTTAAATTCCCATTAGAACAGAAGTTATGGCTTTTAGAATTATACCCGCTCGTCAACCGGAGTGGCGTTTCCGAAACTTTGAAATCATTTTTCTCCAAATGACGTTTTGGGGCATAACGCGCACTATATCTCAAAAACTTCTGTATATTTTTTAATGAAAATTTTAAATCATATGTTTCATGTTAATCTGTATAAACTGAACTTAAAATTTCCTTTTTATTCTTCAAAGGAATATTATTTTAGGTGATTATACTGTTGAAATTTTCTAAATTTTGCATTAGCTAAATCCAACTTCGTATTAAAAATATAAAAATGCTTTAAATATAAGTTTATTTAGGTTCAGGTTAATTATTATGATCTTAAATATAAGTAGGCACCAAAATTTCATTGTAGTTGCAAAATTTATTTTGCAATCCTGCGCGTAATCTGTTTGCCGATTTTCAGCTCGTCAAATGTCTGCAAGTTTGGAGACCACTATAAATTCTAATTATGCATCTTGCAATTTTTTAAATACATTAAATGAAATAACATAGTACTTATATCTTTCATCCCAATTAAAATTGTGTCTTAAAATCAAATATATTTTAAGATATTTAATTTAAGATATTGAAAATGGTCTTTTTTTTTATCCAGTTTTAAGTGTTCTGAGACCCTTAATTAAAAATTCATATATTAGCATAATTTTATCTTTCAATTATTTTTAGCGGTAACATAATATATATTTTCTAAACTAATAGTTTTTGTTTAAAAAAAGTACCAAAATGTAGGATACTACAACATTTTAATACACATTATAAAATATTTAACTAAAAGAATTGATTATTTTATTACTTTATTACTTCTTAATTTACAAAGCCACGTATTAAATGCAAAAATGCCAAATAAGAAAGTTTTTGAAGCAGTAAAGAAAAAATATTTAACTTTCATACTTTATAATTTAATACTAACAAGAATTTATTGAATATTCTAAGCAAAAATTCATTATATTATGATGCATTAAAAAGTGATTAACGCTTTATAAAACTTAAATAAAGATCTCATATATTAGCATTGTTTTATCCTGTAATTATGTTTCCCTGTGGCACATATTTTCCTTAAATTTATGGTTTTAGCTAAAAATACAAAATGTAGGATCTTAAAACAATTTAAATTATATCATAAAAATTTTAACTAAAACCAATTATTTTATTACTCTGTTATTTCTTCATTTACAAAGCCACGTATCAAAGCAGTAGCAAAATTTTAAATTAAAAGATATTTTTTTTCCCTACTGCCAAGAAGGGTTATGTGTTTCACGCGTATCTGGGTATGTGGATTTCTTTATACCCTCGGAACATCCCAACGGCTGGATAGATATGAATGGGGTTTCTAAAGATTCGTCTTAACCGTCCGATGGTTATAGGCTAGGTTTTGTTTTTATAAATTCAAAATGGCGACCGTAAAATATAAAATGGCGGTAGAGACGGAAAAAAAATTGTATGCTCCCTTGATATGCCTTTCAAAATGAAGACGATGTTTCATTGACTATTTTAGAGTCAGAAGCTCCGTTTAAATATTACACAACCGGGAAGTTGTGTAGGTAGAATCCCTAGATTTCCTGCAACTCTGACCTTCAGAGACATCTATAGGCCTCATGAAAACAGTGTTTATAGATAGGAACTAACAATTAAACACAACTTAAAAGTCATCAATACAAGTAAATAAAAAAAATAGGTAAGTAATATAAAAAATATTTTCACATTGATGAGAAATAATTAATTAGTTCGCTTTTTAAGCAGTCGGGTTTTTTTGATTTTTTATATTTTTATTAGTTTTCAATGCAATGAAAATTTTATTTTTACACTCTCGTCATTAAATGCAAAAAAGCCATATATTTGCTTACAGCATTTTTACAGACGAATGGGATTTTTAAATACAGTTTTATGACTTAAACTATAACACTTATCTCACCTTCTTATATTATTTTTTCTTGTTATTCTGGTAAAGTCTTTCGTGACTTAGAACGTTACAATATTTACAAGGCACATGACAGAGAAAGCAGACGATCGAAGTAAAGTAAAGCAATAATAATACAGCTGTTCCTTTGGGGATAATGGAAGAAAAATGCCTGGGCAAATAAAATCTTGCGTAGCAATTTAATATCAAATCCGATTACAGAGAAAGAGATTAGGATAAATAACCAATTGGAATAAATTTAAACAAGTTGGAAATTGCACGTCAAATGTGGGAAATGAAGTGCTTTCGTACCATAACTAGTTTTATAAATATTTTTTGCACCGCATACTGTACTGAATGTATAGTTTTATGCATTTCATAAGTGCATATCAATTTCATTCTGTTCCAAAGGCTGTAACATCATTAAAAAGCACTTGAAATATTTTTGCTTATTGGCCGCTATGTAACAGAAAACTTTTGACTGTCCCTGTAATTAAACTATACATCCGATTTTCATATTTGAAATGACTCGACAAAATTTTGCAACAATTATATATTTAAAATTTCAGACCATTCAGTTGAGTAGTATTTTCTCTGTTATATGCGGACAGACGGACGGAATGACGACTATAGGTGCTACGTATTTATATAATTATGAACTCACCTAAAAAGTTTGTTCAGACTCAGGAGAAAACAACGGCAAAAAGGGAAAAAAAAATCCTAGAAACGGAAATAAAAGTACACTATAAAAAAGGCAGATATTTTGCAAAACATTACGGAATTTATTATGGTTTATGAAAACACAATATAACTTTTTCCAAATTATTCATGATTCCCAAAAAGCATTCCTTTATCATGTAAAATAACAGAAATTAATAAATTTCCAAGATTTAAAGAAGCATTTCTGAAACGAAAGGTTGCAAGTAGTTTTACGGTATATTAATCCGTTTTCCTAAAATGAAATATCGGTTTTATGGACGCTATCTTTTCTCATGTAAACATTTTCAGGTTCAACAAACATTCTAATTTAACAGTATTGGCATTAATATTTTATTGTTACGCATGCATGCAAAAATTTTGTTTCATAGCTGAATGTGTTTACTAGAGAATTGACAGCTATTGAAAAATCGATACAGCTCATATTCAAAATATTAGAGTATTTATTTTTTTTACACATTGAAAATATCGTTTGGTAATTTAATATATTTTATATCAAATATGCAAACGATATTTTTATTAAGAACTTTTTGTTGATTAAACTTATTTATTATCTTAAAATTAAAATCATTTTTGAAAAGATAAATTGAAAAAAAATTATTTTGAAAAGTAAAAATATTAGAATATTTATTCAAGGTGTTCAAAATATAAGAATATTTCACATTAATTCTCATTTAATTATCAGCAAACTGGGAAGCATCATTGATTAAATTTAGACGATTTTATTTAAAATCACTGTTCTTTTTGCAGTTTGTTTGCTTTTTCGTCTTAAAATGGGTCATGGGAGTGATATTCCTGAATCTATTAAACTTCGTATGGTTCATTTGTATAGGCACGGTAAAAATCAATGTTATATAGCGAATTATTTACATTGTTCGCAATCAAGCGTTAGTAAAATACTAACATAATATTAAAAAAATGGAAAATTTCAAAATAATTGCCGAAATGGCGGCCGAAAACCAAAACATCTGCTAGAGATGACAGGAAACAGAAGCGTATAGTTATGAAATACCGCTTTAAAAGTATGCGATTATTGCACCGAAAAGCGAAAGAAGAAGGAAATGAAGTTTCTACATCGACAGAATTAAGACGTCTCCATAAAGTTAAGTTTGAATCTCGTGTATCGAAAACAAAACTTCTCATTTGCTGCAAAACAAAAGCGTATAAGATTGAATTGGTGTAAATCAAGACGTTTATGGAGCGAAGAAGATTGGAAAAATATATTATTTAGTGATGAAAGTATGTTTTGCGTTTCATAAGGTAATCAAGGTATTCGAGTTTGGAGAATGAAGCAAGAAGCATTTGATAAATAATGCCTTAACCCTTTCGTAAAATTTGCTGCTAGTGTCATGGTTTGGAGTTGCATGAGTGCAGAAGGACCTGGAAAGTTATGCAACATCTACGAAAAGGTTAACTCTAAGATATATCAAGAAATTTTGGAATATTACATGATTCCATCATCAGAAGATTTATTTGAAGATGATTTCATCTTTCAGCAAGATACCGCATACCTCGGTGTCAACTAAGAACTGATTCCGCCAACGCAACATTAAGGTACTTCATTGGGCACCAAACTCACCAGACCTTAATCCCATCGAAAACTTACGCCGTATAATGAAGAAAAAACTCCAAGAAAATCGTAAATCCAAGTAAAACTGAGTTAGTGGCACGTATAAAGTCTATTTGGGCTAATATTGATAGAAGTGTTTGTAAACATCTTGTATATAGCATGCAAGATCGATTGTACGCTATTATGAAAGCTTAAGGGGATGCTACAAAATATTAACTACCATTTACTTCATATTCATAAGGTAATGTTGTTGCGTAAAATAAAATATTCTAATATTTTGAAACAGCATAAATTTTATTCTAATATTTTGATGTGTTTCAGAAAGCTGTATTTATTGTACTGTATTTTATATTTTGTAAATGTTAAAATCTTATCAAAACATTCCAGATTTAATTTATAAGAAATTTAATTGCATTTACTTAGTTTCAAAAATAAATAAATGAAAAATAATTTATTCTCAATTATTCTAATATTTTGAATATGAGCTGTATTTTGTGTCAAGAAAACTGATTATTATACTGATTGAACTATCCGAACTTTTTCGAAAATTTTGGCAGCAAAATTAACAATTTTTTTAAAAATGTTTCATCAGATCTCGGAAATCTATTTGTTTCTGAGGTTTCGGAAGATAAAGCAATGATTTTTGGATTTGTTTCTATCTCGGAAAATGGTATATTCTATTTTCGTAAACCGTATTAACTTTCAGAATATTTCCGGAAACATTTATCTTTTCTTACAATTTAGTAATAAAATCGAAGTCATATGTAAATCTCTATTTTTAATCTGCCTAATTATACTTTAACATTGTGGTTATACATTTTTTTAAGTACTCGCGCTTTGTTTGGAGTTTTTGTTCTTTTGCTATCAACTCTTTTTCTATTTTTTTTAATCTTGTAAAACATCTTGTTTCAATGAAATCAACATAAGCAAATTAAAGTATTTCTTTTCTTGTCTAGTTATTACAATTCTCTAATTTAAAAATACAAGTTGTAAGTTTTAGGTATTGTGACCGACTTTCCTTTACGTATGAAAAAATTCTTTATTCTTTCTCTTTGCAAAGTACAAGAAAAGTATAAGAGTATAAAGTCATATTTTTCAGATGTTTTAATGTAATTTATGAAGTAGCAAAAATAATGTTTAGAAGTATATTAACTTTTATTTTAGAAAAAGGCATAATTTAGATATTAAAGAGAATTTACTAGCTACTGCATTTCATTATCATAAAAAAGCGACCATCAAAGGAAAAACAGACTATCTATGTAAAAAAAGAAAAAAAAATTATACAAGCGTTATTTTGCAGCTAATGGAATAGAGTAAAGAAATTCTTTTATTCAATAAAAATAATGCTTAGCAAGTTAATGAGAAATCCGTTTAACTTAGTAAGAGATTAAGATAAAAATTTAATTAAAATAAAGTAAAAAAGATTTTGAACTGGTACAATATAACATTTTTGCACCATGCAAGGAAAAAAAAAGGGTGCAAAATAAATATCGCCAACAAATAAAAAAAGTAGAAAAGAAGCAATAATATGGGTATTAGTTTGCGGCTAATGTTATAGAGAAAAGAAAATTTCTAATTCAATAAAAGTAATGCTGAGAGAGTTAATGAGAAATCCATTTATATTAGTAAGAGATTAAGATAAACATTTAATTAGAATAAATTTGAAAAAGATCTTGAATTGATACATTACCTTTTAACTCTAAGCAAGGAAAACTAGTTGGATGTGCCAATCCCAAAACTTTCTTCTATCTCATGTCAATATTTCATTTTATTTAGTTTTGTTAGTATTTTTATTAGAATTATGCATAACTCCATACACTTTTCGATGGCACAATATTGAAAATTGCACAAAAATCGCTATTACAGCGCCGCCTACCTGCGGAATTTTTCCAAATTCAGGGAAGATCTTTTTGCCATGGCCAAAAACATACACAAAAAAATTGGTTCAATTCTATGCATAACTTCATACACTTTTCGATGGTACAATTTCAAAATGCACAAAAATCGCTGTTACATTGCCCCCTACCGGCGGATTTTCTCCAAATTAATGGAGCACCTGCTTGCCATAGCCAAAAACTTAAAAAAAAAAATGGTTCAATTCTATGCACAACTTCAATACAATTTTTGATGGTACAATGGCGACACACGGACAGACAGACATTTTGTATAAACATGTTTTTTGTGATCTCTGACCACTAAAACGTGTAAATCCATCGAAAACCAGAAGTAAAAAAAAATTCGATTACAATACTTTTTTCTATTGAAGATAGAAGAAAGTTAAAAAAAAAAGGGTGAAAAATGAATATCTCATACAAAAAAAGAAAAAAAAAAAAACAATAATACAGGTGTCATTTTGCGGCTAATGGAATACAGAAAAGAAATGATCATTCAATAAAACAACGCTTAGCAAGTTAATGGGAAATCCGTTTATATTAGTAAGAGATTGTGATAAAGAATTAAGTAGAATAAAGTTTAAAAGGATCTTCATCTGACATAATATTACCTTTTTGCCCTAAACAAGGGGAAAATAGGATGAAAAATAAATATCTCCTACAAATAAAAATAGTAGAATAACACCGAAACGATATTTATTTCTTTATCTTCAATGTTCCGTAGAATTCATTTAAACGGTAGTCACTATTAAAATAATAATAATAATAATAATAATAATAATAATAATAATAAATACCTTATTAGAATAAAGTCAGGAACGATTTCAGAGCAGATATAATATTATCTACTAGCAATGATGTTGAAAAAATGACAAGAGGAGTATTTTTTAATAGAAAAAAATATTAAAAAAATCTCGAAGTGATATGTATTTCTCTATGTTCAATATTCTGGAGAATTCTTTTATAAATCACTGCCACCGTAATCACAATTTTTTTTGATAGAATTAATGTTCTAACTCATCTTCTTATATTTTATTTTATTTTATTTTATTTTATTTTATTTATTTTTACCTTTTTCTGTGCCATATCGTGTCTATGGAGTCTAAATATTGAATTTATAGCATTTTCTCTTTGTTTAGTTATTCCTACTGCCTAATTCAAAAGTATAAGCTAATCGCTATTTGGTGTTATGGTTAAGAAATGTTTCCCTTTGCTTTATTAAAAAATATGTCTTTTGCTTTCTAATGTACTAAAAGTGAAAAAAAAATGAATAAAGTCATTATTTTCATGTCTTTTTTTATTAAGTAGTAAAATTAATATTCATAAATTAAACTTTTTTCTGTCAACTAATATAATAATTTTAATTTTAAATAGAATTTATTGAATAATATAAAATAATGTTCTTTTTTTTACGCATTGAACCAAGATTAACGTTTTACGAACTTTAATTTGAAATTTTATATTTTCTTTTGTATTTTGTACTTTCATATAGCCTTTGCTTTCCTTGTTTGTTCTTTCTAAACTCATTTCTCCTTTATAAGGAAAACAGAAGATATTCGTATAAGCAACATTATTTACTGTTATGGTTGATGAGGCGTTTCCATTTGCTATATCAAAAAATATTCTGTTATTTCATAATAGGCTAAGAAGGTTTAAAACAGTGCATCCAATTTTAATATATAAGGAAAATAAAGATTACTAATATATTTTAAATTACTAAGAAAATATTTTTTTTTATATAGGTGATATAGAAGATATACGTATAAGCAATACTATTTACTGTTATGGGTGATGAAACGTTTCCATCTGCAATATCAAAAATAATTCTCTTATTTCATAATATGCTAAAAAGGTGTAAAATAGTACATCTGTTTTTAATATATAAGCGGAATAAAGATTACTAAAATATTTTAACTTATGTTAAGAAAATATTTTTCTAGATATTAGTGATATAGAAGATATACGTATAAGCAACACTATTTACTGTTATGGATGATGAGACGTTTCCCTCTGCAATATCAAAAAATATTTTCTTATTTCATAATATGCTAAAAAGGTGTAAAACGGAACAGCCATTTTTTTAATATCTAAGCGAAATAAATATTACTAAAATATTTTAACTTATACTAAGAAAATATTTTCTTTATATAAGATATAGAAGGCATGCGTAAAAGCAACACTGTTTACTGTTAAGGGTGGTGAGACGTTTCTAGTTGCTATATCAAAAAATATTCTCTTATTTCATAATATGCTAAAAAGGTGTAAAATAGTACATCTGTTTTTAATATATAAGGAAAATAAAGATTACTAAAATATTTTAACTTATACTAAGAAAATACTTTTTTAGATATAGGTGATATAGAAGATATACGTATAAGCAATACTATTTACTGTTATGGGTGATGAAACGCTTCCATCTGAAATATCAAAAATAATTCTCTTATTTCATAATATGCTAAAAAGGTGTAAAATAGTACATCTGTTTTTAATATATAAGCGGAATAAAGATTACTAAAATATTTTAACTTATGCTAAGAAAATATTTTCTAGATATTAGTTATATAGAAGATATACGTATAAGCAACACTATTTACTGTTATGGATGATGAGACGTTTCCCTCTGCAATATCAAAAAATATTTTCTTATTTCATAATATGCTAAAAAGGTGTAAAACGGAACATCCATTTTTTAATATCTAAGCGAAATAAATATTACTAAAATATTTTAACTTATACTAAGAAAATATTTTCTTTATAGAAGATATAGAAGGCATGCGTAAAAGCAACACTGTTTACTGTTAAGGGTGGTGAGACGTTTCTAGTTGCTATATCAAAAAAATATTCTGTTATTTCATAATAGGCTAAGAAGGTGTAAAACAGTACATCCAATTTTAATATATAAGGAAAATAAAGATTACTAATATATTTTAAATTACTAAGAAAATATTTTTTTTGATATAGGTGATATAGAAGATATACGTATAAGCAATACTATTTACTGTTATGGGTGATGGAACGTTTCCATCTGCAATATCAAAAATAATTCTCTTATTTCATAATATGCTAAAAAGGTGTAAAATAGTACATCTTTTTTTAATATATAAGCGGAATAAAGATTACTAAAATATTTTAACTTATGCTAAGAAAATATTTTTCTAGATATTAGTGATATAGAAGATATACGTATAAGCAACACTATTTACTGTTATGGATGATGAGACGTTTCCCTCTGCAATATCAAAAAATATTTTCTTATTTCATAATATGCTAAAAAGGTGTAAAACGGAACATCCATTTTTTAATATCTAAGCGAAATAAATATTACTAAAATATTTTAACTTATACTAAGAAAATATTTTCTTTATAGAAGATATAGAAGGCATGCGTAAAAGCAACACTGTTTACTGTTAAGGGTGGTGAGACGTTTCTAGTTGCTATATCAAAAAATATTCTCCTATTTCATAATATGCTAAAAAGACGTAAAACAGTACATCATTTATAATATCTAAGCGAAATCAAGATTATTAAAATATTTTAATTTACTCTAAGAAAACATTTTTTTAATTATTAGTTTATTACTGCATTAAACCTTCATCTGAAAATCTACGTGTTAAATAACAAAGAAAAAACCATATTACAAAATAAATGTGATTTATTAATATTATTATTATTAAATAAAAATTTTATTTCTAAATTCTTGCCTTTAAATAGGAAAATAACTACATATATTTCTCCTTTCATAATTGCTAGTAAAATGTAGGACATATGAATATAGTTTTACGTCTTAAAGTATATCCCATATCTTTAAACTTACCTTACTTAATTTTTTTCTATTCTGGTAAAAGTCCTTCGTGATTTAGAGCGTTTGCAATATTTATACATATTTTCCACACAAATAAAAGATAAATTAGACTGAGAGAGTTTAAAAAAAGCAATAATACGGGTGTTCTGTGCGGTTAATGGAATAAAGAGAAAAAAATCGCCAGACAGAATTAAAATCTTGCTTAGTATTTTAACGCGAAATCCGATTACCTAGTGAGAGAGTATTAGATGAGTAGTGAGAGTATTAGATAAAGAACTAATTGGAATAAATTTAGAAAGATTCTCGAATAGAGATAATATTAACTACATGTACTCAAGAAAAAAAAAAGGAGGAAAATAAATAATTTCCCTGACAAAGAAAAGCAGAAATAAAACTCAGAAGTTATATGTATTTCTGTATATTTAATGTTTCTAAGAATTCCTTAGTGCAGTGGCTTTTTTTTTTTTTTTTTTTTTTTTTTTTTTTTTTTTTTTTTAAAGAATTAATGTTCTCTCATTATTTTTTCTCTGTGATTTACTTTTTTTTCATTCCCTGTAACATCTAGTTTTTATGGGGTTGTAATAATATATTAATTGCATTTTCTTTTTGTCTAGTTATACTTAATACTTAGTTTAAAGACATAAGTTATCAATGTCTGGTGTCAGGGGCTATTAGGAGTTTTCATTTACTATATTAAAAATCATTCTAATTTTTTTTTTTTTTTTTTTTTTTTTTGTAATATAAAAATTATAAAACAGTAAAGCCTTTATTTTTATCGAAGCAAAATAGAGAACATTAAACTATTTTAACTTTAACTTTCAAAATACTTAACCAATAATTGAATTTTTTTATACTCCCTTGCGTCTTCTTTTACATAGCCACATATTAAACCACTAAATAAAAGATAAATTTTAAACCAAATACGTTTTTTCTGATTGTGTGAAAATTTCATTTTTTACACTCTTGCCATTAAATATGGAACAAACTATACATTTTATTTTAACACAATCAGTAGATCTTCAAAATTTTTCTGTAAATAGTTTTCTCACTAAAAGATAGTGCGCAGTTTGCTTTATTTACTTTTTGTTTTTTATTTTTCTGGAAAAACCTATTCCTGACTTGGGAAAGTTTTTACACTTTCGTCACGCACATGAAATAAGAAAATTAAAAATACTGTGAAAATTAAAAAATAATAATATATTTTAAATTTTCAACAAAGACTGTATATTCATTAGCACAGTTAAAAAAAAAATCCTCGTTTTTTCAGTTTTATTCTAATCAAAAAAAAAGAATACTAAAATATTTTAAAATGCATTGCAAAATTTTTAAATAATAATTATTTTATCAGTCTATTACGCTTTATTCACAAAACCACCTTTCAAATTAGTAACAAAATTTTAAACTAAAAAATGCTTTTAGTTTATTTTCCGATTGAATTAAATATTCTATTCAATACTAGCATTAAAAAAAGAAAACCATATTTTCCTTCAGCGTTTTCACCAAATAATGGGAGTTCTAAATACTGTTTTATGACTTAGATATCACGTATTTCACTTTACTTATATTTTTCTTATATTTTTGGTAAAGTCTTTCGTGACTTAGAACAGTTACGATGTTTATGCACTTTTCCCACGCATTTGAAAGAAAAGCCAGACTATCAGAGTAAAAAAATAAAATAAAGCAGGGTTTTTTGCGGCTAATGGAATAAAGAGAATTTCTTTTCTCTCCCTGAAATAAAAATCTAGCTTAGCAATTTAATGCTAAATCTGATTACCTAGTAAGAGATTAAGATAAAGATTTGATTGTAATAAAGTTAGAAAATATTCTCGAGTAGAGATAATATTAACTGCATGTACTCAAAAAGAAAAAAAGAAATAATTTCCTCGGAAAAAAAAATCAGAAATAAAACTCAAATAAATGTTATATGAATTTATTCAAGTTTAATTTTTCTAAGAATTCTTTGGTTCAGTGGCAAACATTTTTACTTTCTTCTATCTTCAATAGAAGAAAGTATTGTAATCGAAATTTTTTATTTTTTTATTTAAAAATTCTTTTTTGGTGAAGTATCTTTATAGTTTGAGTTAAAATAATGCAGTATCTTCATATAACATTCTATTGTAAAACAGTTTTTTTTCTTCGTGTGTGTATTAGAAAACTAAAATAATCTGTTTTTTACTTTCTTCTATCATCAATAGAAGAAAGTATTGTAATCGAAATTTTTTTCGACTTCCGGTTTTCGACGGATTTACACGTTTTAGGGGTCAGAGATCCCAAAAAACATATTTATAGAAAATGTCTGTCTGTCCGTGTGTCCGTGTGTCTGTCGCCATAGTACCATCAAAAAGTGTATGAAGTTATGCATAGAATTGAACCAAATTTTATTTTAAGCTTTTGGCTATGGCAAGCAGATCCTCCCTGAATTTTGAAAAAAATCGCGGGTAGGAGGCGCTATAATAGCGATTTTTGTGCGATTTTCAATATTGTACCACCCAAAAGTGTATGAAGTTATGCATAGAATTAAACCAATTTTTTCTTATAAGTTTTTGGATATGGCAAGTAGGTCCTCCCTGAATTTGGAAAGCATTCGCCGATAGGAGGCGCTGTAATAGCGATTTTTGTGCGATTTTGAATATTGTACCATCCAAAAGTGTGGGAAGTTATGCATAGAATTGAACCAAATTTTTATTTTAAGTTCTTGGCTGTGGCAAGCAGGTCCTTCCTTAATTTGGAAAAAAATCGCCGGTAGGGGGCGCTGTAATGGCGATTTTTCTGCCATTTTGAATATCGTACCATCGAAAAGTGTATGAAGTTACGCATTGAATTGAGCCAAATTTTTTGTGTTTGTTTCTGGCTATGGCAAGCAAGTCTTCCCTGAACTTTAAAAATTCCGCCTGAAGGGGGCGCTATATTTGGATCTCTGTGCCATTTTCATTATTGTACCATAGAAAAGTGTATGAAGTTATGCATAGAATTGAACCAAATTTTTTGTGTATGTTTCTGGCTATGGCAAACAAATCCTCCCTGAATTTGAAAAAAAAATCTGCCGGAAGGGGGCGCTGAAATAGCGATGTTTGTGCCATTTTCTTTATTGTACAATCGAAAAGTGTATAAAATTATACACATGATTGAACCAAATTTTTTGTGCATGATTTTGGCTTTGGCCAACAGGTCCTCTTGAATTTGGAAATATTGCGCGGTAAAGGGGCTCTGTGATAGCGATTTTTGTATACTTTTCTTGATTTTTCGTAGTTCTATTGTCCATCGGCGGCTCGTGCAAAGGCGGGAACTCGCTTCCTGCTAAGCCGGCTATTCGCAAACATCTGATAACAACAGAATAAGGAAAAACTATTAATTTCAACAAATATCATCATATAGATTAACTCGTTTTTAGTTCGTTTAATTGACTGAAGCAGAAATTTAAGATGAAAAAGTTGGTATAGTATTGAACTGATAATATTGAAGTATTAACATGTGTAACTAGTTTCTGAAATATTAAGATGTATAAGATAGAAGAAAGTTTTGGGATTGGCACATCCAACTAGTTTTTAAAGAATTAATGTCCTCACATTATTTTTTAGAGTCCCCTATCATTTGCTTTTTAGCTTTTTTTTTTTTTTTTCGCGTACCATCGAGTATTTATGGAGCTGTAATAATATATTTACTGCATTTTCTTTTTGTCTAGCTATACTTAATGTTTAGTTTAAAGCGAGAAGTTGTGTTTATGGGTTATTAGGTATTTCCATTCCAAAATCATTCTTTTTTTTTCTCGTAATATAAAAAAGTGTATAACAGTAAATCTTCTATTCTTGTCAATGGATAATCAAGAACACTAAAACATTTTAACTTTCAAAATATATAGCCAATAACTAAATATTATTTTACTTCCTTACATATTCTTTTACAAAACCACCTATTAAACAAATAAATAAATAAATTTGAAAGCAAATATGATTTTTTTTTTTTTTTTTTTTTTACTGTGCGAAAATTTAATTTTTTACAATTATGTCATTAAATGTGAAACAATAGTCTTTTTTTATAAACTACCTATTTTATTTCAATACAATCAATAGACCTTCGAAATCGTCTATAAATAGTTTTTTGACTTAAAAGTACGTATATAGCCTTAATTACACTTTGTTTTCTATTTTTCTGGAAAAATCCATTCCTGACTTATAATGCTTATAATATTTAGATACCTTTGCCACGCACATGAAATAAGAAAACAGACTGTGAAAATTAAAAAAGTAATAATATATTTTAAAAATAATAATGTTTTATAAACTTTCAACAAAGATTGTATATTTTTGGCACACCTTTTTTTTACCCGCTTTTGCAGTTTTATTCTAAGCAAAATATTAATACTAAAATATTTTAAATTGCATTATAAAATTTTAAAATAAAATTTAATTATTTTATTACTCTATTACGTCTTTATTTACAATGTCACCTATCAAATGGATAACAAACTTTTAAACTAAAAAGTAACTTTTTGTTTATTTTCCAATTGAAATAAATATTCTACTTTTATACTACCATAAAAAAAACATACATTTTCACTAAAGAATGGGAGTTCTAAATACTGTTTTATGACTTAGCTATCATGTATTTCACTTTACTTATATTTTTCTTATATTTTTAGTAAAGTCTTTCGTGACTTAAAACATTTACAATGTTTATGCACTTTTCCCACGCATATGAAAGAAAAGCCAAACTTTCAAAGTAAAAAAATAAAATAAAGCAAGGTTTTTTGCGGCTAATGGAATAGAGAGATTTTTTTTTCTCTCTGAAAGAAAAATCTAGCTTAGCAATATAATGCTAAATCTGATTACCTAGTAACAGATTAAGATAAAGAACTAATTGTAATAAAGTCTCGAGTAGAGATAATATTAACTACATGCACTCAAGGAGAAGAAAGAAAAAGGAATAAAAAGAAATAATTTCTGGAAAAAGAAAATCAAAAATAAAATTCAGAGGTTATATTAATTTCATTATATTTATTGTTTCTGAGAATTCTTTGGTGCGGTGGCAAACATTTTTTTTAATAATTAATGTTTTCACATTATTTTTTAGTCCTATATGATTTTCTTTTTAGTTTTTTACTTCTTTTTAATATCGTATACCGTTTAGTTTTAATAGATTTGTAGAAAAATGTATTCTGCATTTTCTTTTGTCTAGTTATGCTTAATGCTTAGTTTAAAGACATAAGTTATCGCTATCTAGTGTTATGGGTTATTAGGCAGTTCCATTTTCTATATAGAAATTAATTCTTTTTTTTCATAATATAAAAAAGTATAAAACAGCAAATTCTTTTTTTTTTTTTTTTTTTTTTTTTTTGTCGAAAGTCACCTATTAAAAAAATAAGTAAAATTTAAAAGTTAAAAAAGTATGTTTTTTTCTGAATGTGTGAAAATTTCATTTTTTACAATCTTCGCATTAAACATGAAACTTGTTGGATGATAAAAAAGAGACTTACGTGATATAATAATAATCACATTAAATCATAAAATAAAGATAAGGTAAATCTGCTTACCTTTTGCTTCATGATCGTCCACGGTAACGCGGAATTTTCTTCATATCCAATAAAAGTCTTGTATATATTCCATTTGATATCTAAAATATCCTTAGTTTTTAGCTTGTAAAACAACTTGGATTTTCTTTATTATTATGTGTATTTTTTTTACTCATAATGTATCCCATGAAGTTGCAGAATTTTTGGTTTAATATACTATATTTTTATGTATCTTAAAAATACAAACTGGAGCGTACATGTTTACTCCTATCTGGTTACATTTTTACACACGCACTAAAGAATAAGGATACAAAAAACATTATTGATACTTGATTAATAACATAAATAAAAATTCTAGATTATATATATTAATAAAACACTCAATATCATTTAAAGTCTCTAAATTAATAATATAGCTCTTTGAGCTGTCAAAATTGCAGCTTTTCAATGTAAATGTTTATGCAGTTTTTGATTGACACATTAGATAAACAAGGAAGTTTATTTTCTATTTTCCTGACATGATGGGTGAAAGAGTAATCAAGTCTTATTTATGACAGACATTAAGTGTTTTTGAAAAACAGTTTTTCTTGATTTATAATGGGTTTTATCTAATTCTGAAGAGATTAGAATTTCCAACATGCCCCTTTAATCTCTTCAGATTGATGAGGCAAACAAGTTCATTGAATTTCTGTGATGCACTAATTCAGGTTTGGGAATAGGTTTAGTGAGTGCATCGGCAATCATATATTTCGATGGACAGTACTTTAATTCAATTATTCCATCTTCTTTGAATTGTTTGATTGCATGAAATCGAATATCTATGTGTTTACTGCTTTTTGAAAACTTCTCACTTTCTATCATTTTGATGCAGCTTTGGTTATCTTCATATAAACAGATAGGCTTTGTGCTAAATCTAAATCTTCCAGGAGTTTCAATATATATATATAATTTCTTGCCCTGCACTTGCGGCTGAGACATATTCAGCTTCTGCTGATGAAAGAGCAATGCATGATTGCCTTTTTGTAATCCATTGAATTGGATTATTACCTAAAGTAAAAAGATTGCCGCTGGTTGATTTTCTTGTGCTAGTATCACCTGCCCTGTCGGCATCCGCAAAAGCCTTTAAAATCGGTTCACCTTTACTATGTATGTGCATGTGCAAGTTCATTTGTTTTGTGCAGTTTAAATATCGTATTATTCTTTTAGCTGTCATCCAATCTTTTTCACGCAGGGATTCGTTTCTTCGACTTAAAATATTCACTGCAGCAGAAATGTCAGGTCTACTGACTGATGCGATATAAAGTAATGAAGCTATCGCCTGTCTGTATTTAACATTATTTGGCAATAAATTGTCATTATCTTCTAATCTATTAAAATCAGGTTCCATCGGAGTACCGACTGGTTTAGCTTCCTCTAATTTAAACTTTTTTACTAGTTCTTCTATTTTAGCTTTTTGTTTTAATTCGTAACCTTATGCTGTTTTCTCTATTTTGATTCCTAAATAATAACTTGGTTCTCCTAGATTTTTTAATTCATATTCTCGCTTAAGTTTTTCTATTATGCCTTTAATTTCGTCATCTTTTCCTGCTATCAGGATATTATCGACATAAACGATAATATACGTTTTGCTTTCTCCTTCATTTCGGATGTATAAACATGTGTCTGAATTAGACTGTTCAAATTTTAAATCATTTAATGATTTTGTTATCTTAGTTTTCATGCACTGGCTGCTTGTTTCAATCCGTAAATGGATTTATTCAATCGGCATACTTTGTTTTCCTGATTTGGAATAATATAGCCTTCTGGCTGAGTTATGTAAATTTCTTCATCTAAATTACCATACAGAAAATCTGTTTTGATATCTACGTGATTAAGTTTTAATTTGTGGTAAGCTGCTGCTATAAAACATCTAAGTGTAGTGTATGAAACAACAGGGACAAAAGTTTCTTCATAATCTATGCCATATTTTTGATAATATCCTTTTGTCACTAATCTCGCTTTATATTTCTGTATTCTTCCTTGATCGCCATATTGAGTTTTAAAAATCCATCTGGATCCAATTATTTTTTTACCTTGTGGGGGATCAAATAGTGACCTTGTTTTGTTTTTATTAAGAGAATTTATCTCTTCTTGTGTCGCATTTAACCAATGTTGTTTTTCTTCTGGATTTTCAATATTCATTATGTCATGAAAATTTTCTGGTTCTTTTATATGTTCGTGAGTTGTCATGTAAATGAATCGGTCTGGAGGGACTCCTTTATTTTATCTATCTAACCGCCTTGGTTATGGTGTTAATTGTTTAGACTCACTTGATGTGTCTTCAGTGTTTGTGACTACAATTTCTACGAAGCTTTTATTCTGTGATTTGTCATTTTCATCAGATGGTTTTTCTCTCAAATTTAATTGTGTTTCTGCCTTCTCGTGTATATTTTTGTTTTCTAGAAACTTTACTGTTCTGGCAAGTACTATTATTTCTTTACCACTTGTGTAAATACGGTACCCTTTGGAGTAATTGTCGTAGCCGACAAAGATACCTCCAACCGCCCTATCATCTAATTTTTGTCGTTTATTTTTGTTGACATAAGCAAAAGATTTACAGCCAAACACTCTAAGGTAATGTAAATTTGGTGGTCGTTCATTCCAAATCTCAAACGGAGACTTTTCATTAGCTTTTGTAGGCTATCGGTTTTGTAGGTGATTCGCCGTACAGATAGCTTCACCCCAGAATTTTTTAATCAAGTTTGCTTCGCCAAGCAAACCTCTCGTCATTTCAAATAAAAATCTGTTTTTGCGTTCAGCTACACCATTTTGGCTCGGAGAGTACGGAACAGTGTGTTGGTGCTTTATGCCATTTTTCTACGATAATTGTCAACTAAATCCTAATCAACAAAAAAAAAACATATATTTTCCTTCAGCGTTTTCACTAAAGAATGAGAGTTCTAAATACTGTTTTATGACTTAGATATCTCGTATTTCACTTTACTTATATTTTTCTTATATTTTTGGTAAAGTATTTCGTGACTTAGAACAATGACAATGTTTATGCTCTTTTCCCACACATTCGAAAGAAAATCCAGACTACCAAAGTGAAAAAAATAAAATAAAGCAGATGTTTTTTTCGGCTAATGGAATAGAAATAATTGCTTTTTTCTCTGAAAGAAAAATCTAGCTTAGCAATTTAATTCTAAATATGATTACCTAGTAAGAGATTAAGATAAAGAACTAATTTTAATAAAGTTAGAAAAGATTCTCGAGTAGAGATAATGGTAACTATATGTAGTCAAAAAGAAAAAAAAGGATAAAAAGAAATAATTTACCTGAAAAAGAAAATCAGAAATAAAACTCAGAAATTATATGAATTTCTTTATACTATGTTTATAATACACTGCTCAAAACAATTAAAGGATATTTGAAGTTTTATATAAAATAAAGATATAAACGAAATTTTTTTTGCCGAAAATAGAAGAAGAGAATCACAAATGCAAATTTTTCTGGTTTTCAAACTGTGGAGTATGCAAATTTTGAGTTCGACGTCAAAAACGTCACTTCAGCGGCAGCGAATGAAATTTGACTTTCAACTGGATAAAAGAGAATGAAGACAAGGATGATCGGCATTCAGTGATTGCTTTGTTTTGATGAGTACGATGTCTCAGCGAAGTCATTTGACAGATTCAGAAGCTTTGAGAATTGTTGGTAGGTTAGAAGGGGGCCAAACTCAAGCCGAAGTAGCGCAAGCCATTGGAGTGTCACAAAGTGTCATTTCCAGGATCTGGAACCGTTTTTTGGAGAGTGGATGTGCAGGCCGAAGACCAGGGCAAGGTCGTAGAGTCCATGCCTCAAAGGTGTTCAACGTTGCTGGCCGCCCGTGGAAACCATACCCCCTACTGAAAATGATTTTCTTTGAAGAAAACACCTTTTCTTATTCTTTTTTTCTCATATGCACAAATTGTGTTTTTTTCCTTTAGTACACAAATGCGCAATAAAATGCATTTTTTTCTGCCAAACATGTGTAATTTATTCTCATATAACCTACTATGTCTGTCGACCATGTATCAATCAGCTAAACAGTTTACCAGATACAAAATCCACCTAAAACTGCAATATCCTTTAATTGTTTTGAGCAGTGTATATATATGTATATATATATATATATATATACTATGTATGTTTTACTTTATTGTCTGAGCGAAGCGAAGGCTAATACTCAGCGAAATATTACTGTCCGGACACTTTACTACTACGATGGATATTAACGCCATGTCCTACTAAAAAAAAAAGCCTAATAAAAACCTTTCGTCAAGCATAATTCAAAAAATATTTGTCGGATTTCGTTTCTGATTGCACCAGAAGGTACCTACGAGGGTCGCCTACTGAATGCACCTACTATGAAAAATAAGTTCCAAACCGTTTAAAAATTATATAGAAAAAACTCTTAAAAAAGCACAATTTATTTGCATACGTCACAGAAATTTGGTGTGCGTCACTTTCACCGGTTGATGTTTTCGTAGACAACTGGTTTGAACACATGGAGCAAATAAAAAAAAATACGCACGCAGTAATATTGAATAGATCAGTTTCAACCACGTGATCACAAACCTTGCAACAACCCGTGGCAACCAGTTTTGGTAGGCAAACAAATAATAATACAGTATTCCGTACCACGGTGACCGTTTTTAGCCTGTTGTATAAAATCTGGCATGTTGTATGACATACAATTGTGGATGATTAAAACAAAAGATATGAGTGTTTATTATCCGGAGGTTATCTTTCTCTGGATGTCTGTCTGTCTATCATACAGCATACAATTTTCTTGTAAAGGATGATATTATTATGCAGTAAAACCTCCATAACGTACACACTCGATTAGTGGACACCTCTATTTAGCGGGCATTTTTTCGATTACCAACCCTTAAATAACTGTACATTTTTTACTCTCAGTAGCGAACACCTCCAAATAGAGGACAAATTCTACCCACCCGAGGTGTTCGCTATTCAGAAGTTTTACTGGTAAAACCTCCATAGCGGACACACCCGATTAGCGGATACATCTATTTAGCGGACATTTTTTCGATTACCAACTCTTAAATAACTGTACATGTTTTACTCTCAGTAGCGGTCACCTCTAAATAGAGAACAAATTCTGCATTCTCGGGGTGTCCGCTATTCAGAGGTTTTACTGTATATAATATTGATAATTATTTTACAGGGCCGCACAAAAGAATAAGAATATATGAAACGAATATAAACTAAATTCGGGATTGGTAGATCGCTGATGGTAATGTAATTTTAGGATGTTGTTACAGTCATCCGCAGCATGTTTTTAGAGTTTCGTCCATCTAACGAAACCCTACCTGTCTCACTCCTTTGTCTGTCTGTTTGTCCGTCTGTCACAGAGCCCGTTCTCAGAAACTATATATATCAGAGACTTGAAAATTTGCATACTTATAGCTGAGCACCACACATCAAACGGCAAATAATAAAATTTTGAAAAAGTCTAATATTTAACCCTCTGGGCTCTAACTTGGGTATTTTAAGCAATTTTTCTAACTCAGCCCCTAATTTAATTAAGTTGGAGACATGAAATTTTGCATACTTAAAGCTGAACATCTCACATCAAACGACAAATAATAAAATTTTGAAAAAGGCTTAATATTTAACCCTTTGGGCTCTAACTTGTGTATTTAAAGCAATTTTTCTAACTCAGCCCCTAATTAAGTTGGAGACATGAACGTTTGCATACTTATAGCTGAACACTTGCGATAACACGATAAATCATAAAATTTTGAAAAAGTCATATTTAACCCTGCGGTCTCTAACTTCTGTATTTTAAGCAATTTTTCTAACTCAGCCCCTAATTTAATTAAGTTGGAGACATGACATTTTGCATACTTGTAGCTGAACACCTCACATCAAACGACAAATAATAAAATTTTTAAAAAGTCTAATATTTAACCCTCTGGGCTCTAACTTATGTATTTTAAACAATTTTTCTAACTCAGCCCCTAATTAAGTTGGAGACATGAAATTTCGCATACTTATAGCTGAAATCCTCACATCAAACGACAAATAATAAAATTTTGAAACAAGTCTGATATTTAACCCTCTGGGCTCTAACTTATGTATTTTAAGCAATTTTTCTAACTCATCCCCTAACTAAGTTGGAGAATTGAAAGTTTGCATACTTATAGCTGAAAACTTGCGATAACACGATAAATCATAAAATTTTGAAAAAGTCATATGTAACCCTCCAGTCTCTAACTTGTGTATTTTAAGCAATTTTTCTAACTCGATCCCTAATTAAGTTGGAGACATGAACTTTTGCATACTTATAGCTGAACACCTCACATCAAACGACAAATAATAAAATTTTGAAAAAGGTCTAATATTTAACCCTCTGGGCTCTAACTTATGTATTTTAAGCAATTTTTCTAACTCAGCCCCTAATTAAGTTGGAGACATGAAAGTTTGCATACTTATAGCTGAACACCTCACATCAAACAGCAAATAATAAAATTTTGAAAAAGTCTGATATTTAACCCTCTGGGCTCTAACTTGTGTATTTAAAGCAATTTTTCTAACTCAGCCCCTAATTATGTTGAAACATAAAAATTTGCATACTTATAGCCTAACACCTCACATCAAACGACAAATAATAAAATTTTGAAAAAATCTAATATTTAACCTCTAATATTTTGTCTCGCGCAATTTTTAAATTTAAACTGTTTTGCAATACTATTTTTTGTTCATTTTGCATAATAAGTGTAATGTGACGTAATTTGTTCTATTTCAGATTTCTAACGCATGTTAATGAATTTATTTTACAATATCCTCTCTCTTTTAAAATTCACATGTAAATATAGTTTTTATGGCGTAATTTCCAATAAGTGCCTGCTTTTTATACCTAATTATTTAATTGTAATTTGAAGGTTTTTCTCTGTTCATAATAGTAACGTGTAAATAATTTTTTTTTTTATTTGAAGCAAACATTATTGTTTGCACTGTTTATATAGTTGGCAACAGTTTAAATTAATACCATTTTCTAAAATATGTAAAAAAATATCTGTCAAAATGCTGAATATTTGAATTTAAAATAGAAATAAAACCTCAAAAAATTAGTCAAATTAAAAAAAAAATTAATGAAATATGCAGACCGAGATCTTCTATTGAATAAAATGATCTAAAAATGATTAAATTCCCATGTATAGCTTTTGCTCTTATAAATTTTTTTTAATGGAATGATTTTGTCCAACTTTAGCATTAAATATCTCTTAAAATAATTCTTCGATTTGAAAACTGTATGCATTAGTGTGTTGATCAAACATTTCGCTATAATACCACCGATTTTCATATTTATGCAATAGTATTTATGCAATAGGTATGCAATAGTTTTCTTAATATTAACGAAGAAAGACCACCGGTCACAAAAAATTCAAAACCGGCGGCGGCGGTGACAGCGTTAGTTACTTTTCATAGAATAGAGAGATATATAAAAATGAAAACTTGTCTATCTGTCTCTTTGTAATTCTATAAAAAATCCACAATTTGGAAGCCAAAATTGTGAAGAGATACGTACATGTGTATTAAAACATGGCCGAGACAACTAAAGTAATCCGGAATCGAAATAACTTATAGTTAATTTTTAATTAATAAAAAACCACCAATTTAACAGCAATTTCTTATCAAATTTAAACATTTTTCATTATAGCAGTTGCCAACAATTAAAAAACACAATAAAATTATTTCTACAACAATTAATTTTCTACTGCAAGATTTCCACGTGAAAAATGAAAATGAAATAAATAGTTTGCCGAATTTAAAAAAAAGGTGAATATTACGTCATGACTTTTCTATTGCAAGATATTCACGTGAAATATGAAAATGATATAAATGGTTTGACGAATTTAAATGAAAGTGAATATAACTTCATAACTTTTCTATTTCAAGGTTTCCACGTGAAAGAGGAAAATATTACGTCATATTGGAAATATAAAGGGCATGGTGGATATAGTATAACGTCATATGAGTGTGAAAAATGTATTGAAGCATAATAAAAACCCGATTAGGGAAATATTGGCGTATTTTAATATTATTGCTCCAATTATAAATTGAAATAAGTTCATTTATAGCTGTATTCTTTTGCGTCTGTTATATACATTTATACATTTTTATGTAGCGTTTTCATATGATTCATTCAACAACATTTCGTCTGCTTGTTTTAATGTTTGTTTTGTATTATATGTTAAATTTTGAAATTGATTTTTCAGAACAAACATCCTTCAAATTCTGGGCAACGCCGACACTTTAGCTTGTAACAGATAAATGGCTTTTGTATCTGTACATCTAATGTTAATATTATAAAGCGTTATAATATTATAAAGTATATAATATTATTAATGCTTGTACGTTTGTGAGGGGTTATCTCTGAAACTACATAGCCAACTTAAAAAAATGTTGGTGGCCATCTCTGCTCTGAAAAAAAGACTATTTTATGTCAGTGCAAGAACCTACATCGCTGCAGGAGCAAAAAAGTTCTAAAATTGTGATTTCTGCGATATTGATTGGGTTAGAAACTTTAAATTTGGTGCGGTAGTTACTTTTAAGATGTAAATACTCGTAATGAACGCTCTCTAAAAGGTTCAATTTGACGAATAAACGTAAAAATTTCTAGAAAGGTTCTAAACTATGATTTATTTGGAATACTGAATTTTTTGGGATACTGTTGGGGTTAGAAACTAGAACTTTGGCATGGTAGTAATTAATAAGATGTAAATGCTCGTTGTAGAACGAATTCTAAAAAATAGAAAGACTAAATAAAGCGGAAAAAGATCTAAAGATGATCTAAGTAACGAAGAACATGGAACTGTTAGGAATATAAACATGAAAATTGACATGGCTGTATTTATCATGACGTAAATTCTCGCAATAGAACAATTTCTAAAAATGTTGCTATAAAAAACAGTGCAGAAACAAAAAACTTTCAAAAATTTTCTATTTCTCTGTTACTGCTGAGCCCAAAAATTTGAAATTTTGCTTCCTGTTAGTTTTAAAATATACAATTGTCTCTATGAATGGTTTCTAAAAAATTTAAAATTTAAAAAGATGAAATTAACGGAAAGCGATCTCAATTACCATTAATTTGGAATTATTAGGTACAGCACCTTTAAATATTTCATAATGCTGCATTTCCTCTGCAAAACATGCGATTTAAATGCAACAAAACTGATAGATACCCACCTAGCATTAAATAAATTGTGTAAATATTGAATAAAGACCTGTATGAAACAGTGAGTAGGTTGCCCGAAAGTACTTGTTAAAGTGTTCCTTCTCTAGGCTTTTCTCTCTCTCGCCAATACCACTAACAGAGGAAAGTGCCGTTTTAAATGTAATATGAATTTTTTATCCGATTCATTTTTTTAGACATTTTATCATAAGGTCATATTCTCAATTATCATTAGTAGATTTTTTATATATTAACTTATTCTGGTGAAATTTTGTAATCGGGTTCATATTGGCGTATGTTAGCTTGCATGATTTGCTGAATAAATATGTATGGATTTGTAAATTACTTCAAATGACACTTTGACAGCTCAAAAGTTATGCAGACGATATATTCAGATCTTGTGTCATACTTTATGTTGTAATCATTGCAGATTTCTTTTATTTAATAGATGCTAAATACAGCTCAACTTGTGCAGAATATGTTTGAAAACAAAACAATACAGCGTATGTAGTGGCCAGCATACACTCATCATTTAAATCCGATCGAGCATATCTAAAACACACTCTAACGAAGCATTGCATGCCACTGTTGATGTATTCGGTACTTTGATACTATATTAGATTTTGAGAAGAGAATTCCTTAAATGTTATCGACAACCTCATTGCATCCGTGGAAAACAGATATTGTACAATATTAACTATTCCGGGGGAGCACACACCATATAAAGTATAGTCCATTCTTTTTAAACATCATATATTTGTCATTTAAAGTTACTCAAATTGGTGCGGAGCGTCTGATTATGCTCTTGACATCATTTTATACAGTTAAAATTCCGATATAAGTAAATTAGTGTTTCATTTTCTATTTTACTTTTAATATATTGCGTACTTTCAATTTTATATCCATGCATGGCTGTCTTGAATGGTTTGATTTCCCATTTTTTTTAAACAGTGTATACGAATTTATATATAAGATTTTATAATTCTACAATTCGTTTATTTTCATCATTTCAATTTTTCGCAGTATATGGACAATTAAAGATAACATCTCATTTTCTTTGCTTCCACATGTTATTATTAAATCTATGTTCTCAGTAATATCGCTCAGACTAATCCCTCTGAGGGAAGTCCTAGTTTAATTTATGTTTCTAAGAATTCTCTGGTACAGTGGCAAACATTTGTTTTAAGAATTAATGTTCCCTCTTTATTTTTTAGAGTCCTCTATGATTTTCTTTTTAGTTTTTTAATTTTTTTTTTTTATTTCGAATACCATCTAGTTTTTATAGAGTTGTAATAATATATTTAGTACATTTTCTTTTTGTCTAGTTATACTTAATGCTTAGTTTAAAGACATACGTTATCACTATCTGGTGTTATGGGTTATTAGGCATTTCCATTTGCTACATAGAAAATCCTTCTTTTTTTCCCGTAATGTACAAAAGAGTAAAACAGTTAATACTTTATTTTTGTAGAAGGAAAATAGAGGACACTAAAATATTTTAACTTTTAAAATATTTAGCCAATAACTGATTATTTTTTTACTCCTTTACGTCTTCTTTTACAAAGCCACCTATTAAACCCAAAGATATTTTTCTGATTGTGTGAAAATTTCTTTTTTTACAATCTTGCCATTAAATATGAAACAAACTATATATTTTATTTCTACACAATCAGTAGATCTAAAAAATATTTCAATAAATAGTTTTTTGACTTAAAAGATAGTGCGCATTTACCCTTAATTACACTTTATTTATTTTTTATTTTTCTGGAAAAATCCATTCCTGACTTTTAATTCTTATAATATTTAGACATGTTTGCCCCGCACATGAAATAAGAAAACACTATGAAAATAAAAAAGTAATATATTATATTTAAAAAAAATAACGTTTTACAAATTTTCAACAAAGGCGGTATATTTTTTAGCACATTTTTTTTTTCTAAAACCAGATTTTTCAATTTTATTCCAAGCAAAATATAGAAATCTAAAATAATTTAAATTGCATTATGAAATTTTAAAATAAAAATTGATTATTTTATTACGCTATTACGTCTTTATTTTCAAAGTGAAAATAAGTAACAAATCAAATGAGTAACAAAATTTTAAACAAAAAAAATTTTTTTTTTTTAATTGAATTAAATATTCTATTTTTATACTAACATTTAAAAAACCATACATTTTCCTTCGGCACTTTCATTAAAGAATGGGAGTTCTAAATACTATTTTATGACTTAGATGTCACGTATTTCACTTTACATATATATATTTTGTATATTTTTGTTAAAGCCTTTCGTGACTTAGAACATATACAATATTTATGCACTTTCCCCACGCATTTGAAAGAAAATCCAGACTATAAAAATAAAAAATAAAAACAAGCAGGGTTTTTTTGCGGCTCATGATACAGAGAATATTTTTTTCTCTGAAAGAAAAATCCTGCTTTGCGAGTTAATGGTAAATTCAGTAACCTAGTAAGATATTATCATAAAGAACTAATTAGAATAAGGTTAGAAAGATTTTTACACAGAGATAATTCTAACTACATTCATTGACGTTGAAAATATGCTAAAGGAAATACTTTTTCCTAGAAACAAAAATAAAACTAAGAAAAAACCTAAATAATGTGTATATTCTTTTATCTTTAATGTGCCGGAGATTTCCCTATTTCTGTGGTCATCACTTTTTTTTAAGAATCGTTGTTCTCCATGACTTTTTACCGGTTTTTGTTGACTTTCCTTTTTAGCTTTTCTTTTAATCTTGTCTATCGTTTTTTCGTTAGTATAGATTCAAAATTTGCAGCATTTTCACTTTGCCTAATTACTTTTAGTGTCTAATTTAAAGGTATAAACTATTGCTTTTCCGCGTTATGGCTGATCAAATGTTTACATTTACTGTAAAATTATAATTTTAATAGTTAACAGAATTTAAATTTAATGTCTACTCAAGGATATAAAAATATATATAATGTTTATACACATTTTCCAAACACATGAAAAAAAAAAAAAAACCTAGATTTTGAAAAAATAAAAATAAAATTATACAGGAGTTTTTTCTTCGATTGATGGAATGTATAAAAAAACATGTCTCATAGAATAAGAATCTTTCGAAGCAATTTAATACTAAGTCGGGTAAGAATGAGATAGAAAACTAATTAGAAAATATTCTTAAGCAGAGATCATATTAACTACATGCACTGAAAAGGAAAAAAAATGGGAAAAGAAATTATTTATCCTAGAAACAAAAATGAAAGTAAAAAAAAAAAAACAAAAAAAAAAAAACAGAATATACATTTTTTTATCTTTAACGCTCCGGAGAATTCTGTGGTCATCATTTATATATATATATATATATATATATATATATATATTGTTTTTTGTCCCTGGCTTATTAACAGACTTTGTCGTTTTCATTTTTTAAAGCTTTTTTTTAATCGTGGGTAGCGTTTTATTTAGAACAGAGTCAAAATATACAGTATTTTTAACCCTTGTCCATTTTCAGGAGCTTAATTAAAAATGATAAGTTATCGCTGTTTCGCATTATGACTGATCAAATGCTGACTGATGTTAGGCTCGTGAAAAAAGGATTTTTCGTTTAGTAATATTCGAGAAAAAGTTTAAACGAACAAAATCACTATTGTTGGGGTTTTTTTTAAGGTAATATATGAAGTAGTAAAAAGTGTTTAGGAGTATATATAACTTTTATGTAAAATTATAATTTTCATACTAAACAAAATTTGTTAAATACTGTAAAACAACTTTCATTGTCTTACAATGATCTTTAAAAGCTAATATATAATATTTACACACATTTATCTTATACATGAAAAGAAAAACCAGACTTTGAAAGAAATAAGATATTAATTGTACATGAGCTTTATTCCGACTTATGCAATGGAGTTAGGAAAATATGTCTCGACGAATAAAAATATTTAACAATTTAAAACTAAATCCGGTTATCTAGTAAGAGATTACGATAAAAAACTAAGCGGAATGAAGTTAAAAAAGATTTTTAAGCACATATAATATTAACTATATTCATTGATGATGAAAAAAAATGGGAAACGAAATACAGTAAAAACTCTTTTATCCGAAACTCTTTTAACCGAAACTCTCGGTTAACCTAAATCCATTTTTTTTTTTTTTTTTTTTTTTTACTGTCACATTCCTTGTGTGCAAAGTCCATTTTGAAAGATTTCTTTTTTTAACTATCCTATTCCTTGTATGCAAGCAGTCCTTTCCGAACTACGAGTACATATAAATATTTTCGTTCCCCTTTCTTAGAGTTCCTTTTAATTTAGCTTGAGCTCCCGTAAGCTGCGGAGTGGAGCAAAGAAAACGAACAAATTAGCAATTCTGAAGCTTTTGAATGTTTTGCAAAAGATTTGGAATGGGTGGAGCAGCAGAAAGATTGAGATACAGGTGAACTGGTTTTAGTAATATTAAAAAACTCCGTGATAGAGCTTTAAAGCAAAGGCAATCGAAACTGCGACAAACAAAACATTTTTTCAAACCCTTGTGACATATGTAAAAGGAACTTAATTTCAAAATTAAAATTCATTTAATTTATTCTTATTTCTATTTTGCTATTGATTTATTTTTATGAAGCACTTGTTACCATAATAAGAAATATTGGATGTATTTCTCTTTAATCTTAAAATGGAAGCATTTTCGATTTTCCGAAAGAGGGTCTGTCCCAATTACTTCGGATAATCGAGGTTCTACTGTAGTTTCTTCTAGAAATAAAAGTAAGAGAAAACTGAAGCGTTGTGTTATTATGAAGTGTTGTGTACATATTATTTTATCTTTAATATTCCGGAGAATTCTTTAATTCTGTAACCATCATTTTTCTTAAGAATGTTGTTCTCCCTGACTTTTTCGAGGCTTTATTGTTTTTCTTTTTTTAGCAGTTCTTTTTATCATGTGTACCGGTTAGTTCGTTAATGTACAGTCAAAATTCACAGCATTTTCTTTCATGCCTAGTTATATTTAGTATTTAATGTAAAGGTATAAGTTATAACTTTTTCGTGTTGTGTCTGATTGAATGTTTTCTTTTACTGTACTTAGAAGTATTTTTTGTTTCGTAATAATCGAAAAAAAGTCTAAAAGAACAAAATCATCAATTTTAGGTTTTTTTAAGGTGATTTATCAAGTAGTAAAAAAATGTTTTAAAAATATGTTTAACTTTAAAATATATATATAATTTTGAGATTAAATACAATTTATTACATACTATTAAAGAACATAAAGGTTGTATAAAAGGTATATCATATTTGTACAACTATCACATGCTCATGAAAAGAAAACCAGACTTTGAAAGGAATAAAAAGACTTCACACGCTCATGAAAAGAAAACCAGACTTTGAAAGGAATAAAAAGACAGCTATACAGGGTTTTTTGTTATCTCAGACTGATGGGACAGAAATAAAAAAATAGCTCATCGAATAAGAAACTTTCCTAACAATTTACTACTAAATCCCATTATCTAGCATGAGATTAAGATAAAGATGCAATTGCAATAAAGTTAAACAAGATTCTTAAGCAGATATAATACTAACTTCATTCACTGATTATAAAAAAAATGAGAAATGAAATCATTTCTCCTAGAAACAAAAATAAAAGTAAAAAAAAAAAAAAAAATACCGAAGTTTGGTATTTAATATTTTATCTTTAATGTTCCGGAGAATTCTTTAATTGTGTGGAATGATTTTTAAAAAAGAATTGTTGTTCTTCTTGACTTTTTACGAGCCTTTATTGCTTTATTTTTTAGATTTTCTTTTGATAGTGTGTACCGGTTCGTTCGTTAATATACAATCAAAATTTATAGCATTTCCTTGCATTTCTAGTTATTTTTAGTGCCTATTTTAAAGGTATGAGTTATAGCTATTTCACGTTATGGCTGATCAAACATTTCCATTTACTATATTAAAGATAATTTTTTTTTTCGCAATATTCGAAAAAAGGTGTAAAAGAATAAAATTCCTTTTATACATTTTTTAAAGGTAATTATGAAGTTGTAATTTTCCAATTGGGTGAAAAATATACGTACCAGGATTTGAACCAGGGATGCCTTTGCACAAGCTGCTAATACTCTGCCAATAGAGCTATCCCGGACAAATTTTAAGGGCCTAATTCACCCAACTAACCTTATCGACAGTAGCATCTGGTCTGATATAGGAATGAGCTCAATAGAATAAATCGCAGGTTATGGAAATCCAGTAAACGCTGGAAACTTAATTACATTAGATTAATTTTAACACAAATTTTAACACATTTTGTGTTAAAATTGATCAAATGCAATTATGAAGTAGTTAAAAAATATTTACAAATATATTTTACTTTATATAAAAGTATAATTTTGACATTTAACAGAATTTTCTATCTACTGTTAAATAACTTAAGGATATAAAAATATATACAATGTTTAATGCACATTTGCCATAGCCACGCGCATGAAAAGAAAAATTACACTTTGAAAAAAATGAAAAGACAATTATACAAGGGATTTTTTCCCCTTCGATTTATGGAATAGATATAACAGAAAATATGTCTCAGGGAATAAAAATCTTTCAAAAGAATTTAATACTAAATCGGACAATCTTAGTCAGAGATTAAATTAAAATACTAACTGGAAAATAGTAGAAAATATTCTTAAACAGAGATAATATTAAGTTCATCACTGATGATGAAAAAATGGGAAACTAAATACTTCGTCCTAGAAACAAAAATCAATAAAAAATTGTTAAAAATATATTTAATTTTCAGATAAAATTATAATTTTGAGATTAAATAGAATTTACTATATACTATTAAATAATGTAAGGATATAAAAAGGTTTTTAATATTTATATACCTTTGCCACGCGCATAAAAAGAAAATACATACGTTAAAAGACAATTATACAGGGATTTTTATCTTCGACTAATGGAATAGAGATAAAAAATATATATATATTGTTCACCGAAAATAATCTTTCGCGACAATTTAATACTAAATCCGATTATCTAGTATGTGATTAATATAAAGAACTAATTGAAATAAAGTTATAAAAGATTCTTAAGCAGATATATTATTAACTATATTCGTTGATGATGAAAAAATGAAAAACGAAATAATTTTTCCTAAAAACAAATTAAAAGTAAAAAAGAATCGATTTGGTATGCATATTCTTTTATCTTTGATATTCCGGAGAATTCTTTAAATTTCCGAAGTTTTTAAACATATTATTGCTCTCCATGACATTTTAGGAGCCTTTGTTGTTCTTCTTTTTTTATCTTTTCTTTCAATACCCCCCCCCCCCCCCCCCTCCGGTGTGTACCGTCTTTTTCGTGAGTATGGAGTCAAAATTTATAATATTTATTCCTTGTCTAGTTATTTTTAGTGTATAATTTAAAGGTATAAGTTATCGCCATTTCGCGTTATGGCTGATCAAATGCTTCTTTTTACACAAAAGGATTTTTTGTTTCGTAATATTCAATAAAAAGTGTAAATGAACAAAATCATTAACTTTAATTTTTTTAAATTAATTCATCAAGTAATTAAAAAAATCATTAAAAATATATTTAACTTTTAGATAAAATTATAATTTTGAGATTAAATAAAAATTACTATATACTATTAAATAAAGTAAGGATATAAAAAGTATATAATATTTATATACATATGCCCCGAGCATGAAAAGAAAAAACAAACTTTGAAAAAAAATAAAAAGACAATTATACAGGTGTTTTTATCTTCGACTAATGGAATAGAGATAAAAAAAATATATGCTTCACTAAACAAAAAACTTTCGTGACAATTTAATACTAAATCCGATTATCTATTATGAGATTAATATAAAGAACTAATTGGAAAAAAGTTACACAAGATTCTTAAGCAGAGATATAATTAACTATATTCACTGATGATGAAAGATGAAATAATGAGAAACGAAATAATTTCTCCTGGAAACAAACAAAAAAAAAAAAAAAAAAAAAAAAAAAAAAAAAAAACGAGTGCATATTCTTTTACTTTAGTGTTCCGGAGAATTCTTTAATTCTGTGGTCATCAATTTAAAGAATTGTTGTTTCCTCTGACTTTTTTTAGCATTTCTATTTATCATGTATACCGGTTTGTTTGTTAGTATAGAGCCAAAATTTACAGTATTTATTCCTTGCCTAGTTATTTTTAGTACCTGATTTAAAGGTATAAGTTATATCTGATTCATGTTGTGACTGATAAAATGTTACCATTTACTGTATTAAAAATAATTTTTTTTTGTTTCGTAATGTTCGATAAAAAGTGTAAATGAACAAAATCATTAACTTTAATTTTTTTAATTAATTCATCAAGTAATTAAAAAAATCATTAAAAATATATTTAACTTTTAGATAAAATTATAATTTTGAGATTAAATAAAAATTACTATATACTATTAAATAAAGTAAGGATATAAAAAGTATATAATATTTATATACATATGCCCCGAGCATGAAAAGAAAAAACAAACTTTGAAAAAAATAAAAAGACAATTATACAGGTGTTTTTATCTTCGACTAATGGAATAGAGATAAAAAAAATATATGCTTCACTAAACAAAAAACTTTCGTGACAATTTAATGCTAAATCCGATTATCTATTATGAGATTAATATAAAGAACTAATTGGAAAAAAGTTACACAAGATTCTTAAGCAGAGATATTATTAACTATATTCACTGATGATGAAAGATGAAATAATGAGAAACGAAATAATTTCTCCTGGAAACAAAACAAAACAAAACAAAAAAAAAAAAACAAAAAAAAAAACAAAAACAAAAAAAAAACGAGTGCATATTCTTTTACTTTAGTGTTCCGGAGAATTCTTTAATTCTGTGGTCATCAATTTAAAGAATTGTTGTTTCCTCTGACTTTTTTTAGCATTTCTATTTATCATGTATACCGGTTTGTTTGTTAGTATAGAGCCAAAATTTACAGTATTCATTCCTTGCCTAGTTATTTTTAGTACCTGATTTAAAGGTATAAGTTATATCTGATTCATGTTGTGACTGATAAAATGTTACCATTTACTGTATTAAAACTATTTTTTTTGTTTCGTAATGTTCGATAAAAGGTGTAAAAGAACAAAATCATTAATTTTATTTTTTTAAGGTAATTTATCAAGTAATAAAAAATTGTTTAAAAATATATCTATCTTTGAGATAAAAATATTTTTTTTTAGATTAAAAAGAATCCACTGAAAGAAAAAAAACGGGCTAAAATACGGAAATACTACTGGCAATCAAGACGCCAGTACTATTTCCGTATTTTAACGGAAGTTTTCCCCCATAGATGACAAAAAAACGGAAAATTTTCTGTAATTTACCGGGAAAAAGTTTCGTAAAATACGAAAATACGGAAATAGTACTGGCGTCTCGTTTGCTAGTAGTATTTCTGTAGTTTAGTCCGTTTAGTTTTTACAGTGTATACTATTAAATAACATAAGGATACAAAAATGTACGTAATATTTATGTACCTTTTCCATGCGCATGAATAGAAAAAAAAAATGAAAGAAATTAAAAGAGAATTGTACAGTTTTTGTTTTTGTTTTTCTTTGCTTTTTTTTTTAATTTTCGACTGATAGAATAGAGATAAAACAAGTCGGAAATTGCTCGTCAAACGTGACAAATGACGTGCGTTCGTACTATAACTAGTTTTATAAATATTTTTTGCACCGCATATTATAATGAATGTATATTTTAGTGCACTTCATAAGTGCATATCAATTTCATTCTGTTCAAAAGTCTGTAACATCATTAAAATGCACACTTGAAATATTTTTTTCCCATTGGCCTTAATGTAACGGAAAACTTTTGACAGTCCTTGTAATTAAACTATACATCCGATTTTCATAAAATTTGAAATGACTCCACAAAATTTTGCAACAATTATATATTTAAAATTTCAGACCATTCGAAAGGTTGTAACATCATTAAAATGCACTTAAAATAATTTTTTCCCATTGGCCGTAATGTTACGGAAAAATTTTGACTGTCCCTGTAATTAAACTATACATCCGATTTTCATAAAATTTGAAATGACTCGAAAAAATTATACAATAATTGTATATTTTAAATTTCAAACGATTCGGTCGGGTAGTTTTTGCGCTGTTATATGCGGACGGACAGACAGACTGACAGAGGGACGAACAGACAGACGGACTGAACAACGACTATAGGTACTACGTATTTATATAATTACGAACGCACCTAAAAAGGCTCTTCGAATAAAAAAAACTTTTGTAACAATTTAATAGTAAATCCGATTATATTGAATGAGATTAAGATAAAGAACTAACTGGAATAAAGCTAGGCAAGATTATTAAGCAGAGGTAATATTAAATGCATTCACAGATGATGAATAAATGGAAAACGAAATAATTTCTCCTCGAAACAAAAATAAAAGTGGTAGTATCAGATTAAGATAAAGAACTAATTACAATAAAGTTAGACAAGATTCTTAATCAGTGGTAATATTAAACTGCATTCACCGATGATGAATAAATGGAAAACGATATCATTTCTCCTAGGGAAAAAAAATAAAAGTGGTGGGCAGTATATTCTTTTAATCTTTCATGTTCTGGGGAATTCTTTAATTCTGTAGTCATTTTTTTTTAAATAATTGTTGTTTTCGCTGTCTTTTTTAGAGGCTTTATTGTTTTTCTTTTTTTAGCATTTCTTTTTATCGTGTGTACCGGTACGTAAGTTATTATAGGGTAAAAAATTGCAGCATTTTCTTTCATGTCCGGTTGTTTTTAGTGTCAAATTTAAAGGTATAAGTTATATCTGTTTCGTGTTGTGACTGATCAAATGTTACCATTTACTGTATTAATTTTTTTTTTCGTTTCGTAATGTTCGATAAAAGGTGTAAAAGAGCAAAATCATTAATTTTAGCTTTTTAAGGTAATTTATCAAATAATACAAAATTGTTTCACAATATATTTAACTTTGAGAAAAAAATAGAATTTTGAGATTAAATAGAATTTACTATATAATATTAAATAACGTATAATAAAGTACGTAATACTTATATACCTTTGCCACGCGAATGAATAGAAAAATTTGACGTTGAAAGAAGTTTAAAAGACAATTGTTCAGGGTTTTTTCTTCTTTATCTTCGTCTGATAGAATAAAGATAAAAAAATGACTCTTCGAATAAAAATCTTTCGTAACAATTTAATACTAATTCCGATTACGTAGTATGAGATTAACCTTTTCAGTTCCGAAGCTAAAATAATAATACAATTTTATTCATTGTTTTTTCCAAACAAAATGATATTGCAAATAACAGACAAAATATTTTTTCTGAAATTGATAATTTAGGTTCTTAGTAATTTAGGTTCAAAAATATAGATCTAAAACTACAAACCCCCTTAAACACATCAATTTAATAACCATTAACCTAAATTAACGCAATCACAAATTAAAAAGCTTTAAACAAGTAAATAATCCACAAATCCTCAAAATTGTTTATTGAAAAAGATTTAAGTTAAATATAAAAATTTCTCACTTTCTTGGTCATACTGTCTTTTGGACATTTTTAAGCATTTTGCAAACTCAGATGAAAATAACATTTATTTTATGTGGGAATCAGCTTAGATGCTGCCATTTATTCGTTTGCTTTGAACGCAAAAAACATTCAGCTATTAAGAAGTGATGTGAAAATGTAAAAAAATCGGACATTTCAATTTTTATAAGGAAAAGAACAGAGGTCCCCGTATGGGGACCCAGGGGCCGAAGAGGTTAACCCTTAAATGCCAGGTGTTGCCTTTCGGCAACATACCCAATTTAGGCTTATAAATACTATTAGAATAATATTGAAGCTATAATGCATAATGTTGCCAATAAAATACATTCTGAAAATATTATTAAATCAATTTTCAACATTTAGATGGCAACACTTGTGCTCTTTATGAATAAAGATAGAGTTATTTTTTCAATTGTTTATACATGTTTTTCTTTTGTTTTGTTTGGAAACTTGCAAAATACCCTATTTTGTTCTGCAGTGAGCAAGTAAAATTTATTTCTTATCATAGTTCTGAAAATTTTTGTGCGTTTAATATTATAGAATTTTATCAAGAAAAATTATTTTTTCAATTAAACACCAGTATTCCCGATTAGTAACAAGCAGTTTTTTAGCAGTAAACCATACTTAAAACAAAATGTGAATTTTTAAAGTATTTTTCCCATGATTTATTTAAGAAAAGAAAGCCGAAAAACATTTTTTAAATGATTTTTGAAAACTCAGGCATTTAAGGCTTAAGATAAAGAACTAATTGGAATAAAGTTAGACAAGATTCTTAAGCAGAAGTAATATTAACTGCATTCACTGATGATGAATAAATGGAAAACGAAATCATTTCTCCTAGAAACAAAAATAAAATGGTGTGTAGTATATTATTTTAATATTTAATGTTTCAGAGAATGTTCTTTAATTCTGTAGTCAAATATTTTTTTAAGAATTATTGTTTTCGCTGTCTTTTTAAGAGGCTTTATTTTTTTTTCTTTTTTTGGCATTTCTTTTTATCGTGTGTAACGGTACGTTATTTATTATAGAGTAAAAATTTACAGCATTTTCTTTCATGTCTGGTTGTTTTTAGTGTCAAATTTAAAGGTATAACTTAGAGCAGGTGTGATTGACTTTGCGGTGTGATTGATCGAATGTTTCTACTTACTATATTAAAAGGAATTTTTTGTTTCGTAATATTCGAAATAAGACGTAAAGAAACAAAGGTAATTATAAAGTAGTTAAAATTGTATAGAAATATATTTAACTTTATATAAAAATATAATTAAAAATTTTAGCCAATTTACTATCTACTGTTAAATAACGTAACGGTATAAAGAGATATTGTTTATACACATTTTCCAAGCGCATGAAAAGTATAACCAGACTTTGAAAGAAATAAAAAGACAATTATACAAGGTTTTTATTCTTCGATATACAGAATAGATATAAAAAAAATAAGTATCACGGAATAAAAATCTTTCAAATCTATTAAATACTAAATCGGACTATATAGTATGAGATTAAGATGAAGAACTAATTGGAATAACATTAGACAAGATTCTTAAGCAGACATAATATTAACTACATTCACTGATGTTGAAAAAATGGGAATCGAAATCATTCTTCCTAGAAACAAAAATAAAATTAAGAAATAACCTATGTAGTGTGTATATTCTTTTATCTTTAATGTTCCGGAGAATTCTTTAATTCTCTAGTCATCTTTTTTTTTTAAGAATTGTTGTTCTACATGACTTTAGGAGCCATTGTTGTTGTTGTTGTTGTTTGTCTGTTTCTTTAATCATGTTCTTTAAGCGTGCTCCTTTTTTTCGTTTGTATAGATTCAAAATTTTGAGTATTTATTCTAGTTATGTTTAGTGCCTAATTTAAAGGCATAAATTATCGCTGTTTAACTTTGTGGCTGATCCTATGTTTTCTTTTACTCTATTAAAAAGGATTTTCTGTTTCGTAATTTTCGATAAAAGTTGTAAAAGTACAAAATCATTATTTTTAGGTGTTTTCTGGTAATTTATGAAGTAGTATAAAAAACTGTCCATAAATTTATTGAATTTTTATATAAAACTATAATTTTGATAATTAAAAAAAATTATTAAACTACTGTAAAATAATTGTCATTGTTTGTAATGAACTAGAAAAGCTGGTACACAATATTTATACGCATTTACCATGCACATGAAAGAAGGAAATTGGAAGGAAATAAAAAGCAAATTATAGAGAAGGCTTTATTCCGACTGAAGGAACAGAAGAGAAAAATATATCTTGCCGAATAAAAATCTTTTTTACCAATTTAATACTAAGTCTCATTATGTAGTAAGAGATTAAGGTAAAGAACTAATTGGAATATAGTTAGAAAATATACTTTTTCAGGGATAATAATAAACCAGAGGCGCTCAGAAAGAAATAATTTCTCGTACAGACAAAAAGGAAAATATTAACAATAAATGAAAGGGGAAAGAAACGCAGTGATGTGTGTTTCTATATTTTTAGTATTTACATGTTGTGGCCATCGTATTTTATAAAAAAATATTTATATACTTAATATTTACTTCAATTCTGTGTGCCCTTTTTCAAATATATCATCATTTATATATAACAGGAATAAGAAAATTCTCTTACCTGTTTTCTCGGTAACGCTGCTACCCCGGTCCCGTCACCCGTATATTCGCCAATATCTTCCTTTACACAGTCGCAGGGCATATTCAGAAATCAGGCTAAAGTGTATAAAAAGAAACTAGATGTTGAATTATTGTGGATATGTATTATTCACTGTAAATTTTGTGGTCGAAATTATTCCTCCAATTCTTGAATGATATCCTTTAATAAAGATCTGGATTAACATATATTTAAGTACCGAGAGAATATTTTCCCGCCACATCTTTGAAACAACAACTACATATTACAGATACGGAAGAGAGTCTAATACAAAGTATTAAAAGGAAAGAGTTCAAAGTTTTAAGTCAGTGACGTCAAAATAACTGCAACCCGTGCAGGGTACGTGTATGGAAAAGAGGCACGGCAGCCGCAAGTATTAACTTCTTCTCGAAGCTAGGAAAGTTTTAGATCTTGAATAATGGAAAAGGATTTTTGGTTTTTCACTTTCAGGGTTACATTGTACAACATCGTATTCTTAAGGCTTTCTCTCTCTCTTTTTAAAACATTTTTATGATGTGTACTATCTCTATGGAGTCAAAATAATAAATTTGAAGCACCTTTTCCTTTTCTTATTGTTCTTAATGTTTAGTTTAAACATATAAATTATTGCTATTTTCTGAGTGATCAAACGCTTTAATTTGATGTATTAAAAGTTATTCTTTGATTTCGTCATATATTACTAAAACATTGTAAAACAGTAAATTCATAACTTTTTCGAAACGAAATAGAGAACACTAAAATAAAAAATTTGTAAACGTCCCAAGTCATGAAACCTTCTTTGTTTTAGAAAAGAAAAGAGATAAGTAAATTGAAAAGCATGATAAATGACTTAATTCATTAAACTGTATTTAAAATTTCCCATTTGTCATTAGAAATTTTAAGGAAAAATATGTTTCTTCTTAAATCTTACCATCCCGAAATAACCAAAAAATTAATTAATATTTTTTACTCTATCAAGTTTTTGTTTAAAATGCTGCATATTAAATTAGCATCAAAAATTAAAAATCAAAATTGAAGGTATTTTTCTCGATTGAATAAAAATTTCATTTTCATAATTAAATTTGAACTTTTTTTTTACATTTTAATGAGAAATGGGATTCTAAATGCAATTTTATGATTGAAAAACTTTAGCATATTTCAATTCACTAAAATTCTTTTGTCTTCGCATTTTTCATATAGAAGGCTGTCATGACTTAGGGCATTTTGAATACTTATATACATTTCCCAAGATTATGAATGGAAAACCAGACTAAAATACTATCCATGCTATCCTTAAAGCTACAATAGTAGTGTTCTTTTACGGCTAATGGAATATTGTTTAGTGCATATATTTTTTTTTTATAAACTTTGATTTTTGTCATTCAAATATGAAATGCGAAAGAAGAAAAAATATTTTTGCTCAATATTTGTAATGAAAATAGGAAGTTCTAATAGCAGTTTAGTAACTTAAAAGATATGACATATTTCAGTTTACTTATAATCATATTTTTTTCTTCTGATAAAAATATTTCGTAACTTAGAACGCTTAAAGTATTTATATACATTTGCCACGCTCACGAAAGAAATCCAGACTAAAAAAAAAAGGATCTAACAAAAAAAAATGAAAGAAAAAAAAGAAAGAAAAAAAAAGAAAGAAAAAACAGAAAAGAAAAAAATGCAATAATACAGGTGATCTTTTACGGCTAATGGAATATTGAGGGGGAAATATTTTTTTTTTTTTTTTTTTTTTTTTTTTTTTTTTACTTAGCAGTTTAACGTGAAATCCGATAACCTAGTAAGAGATTAAAATAAAGAACTAATTGGAATAAAGTTATAAAAGTTTCTTCAGCGAAGATAATATTAACCAGATGCAATCGAAAGTGCAAAAAAAAGGTAAAAAGAAATCATTTCTCATTCGCACAAAAAAAGGGGGTGGGGGTGGGAGGGATATTTACGAGGTGATATGTGTTTCCTTATGTTTAATTTTTTAAAGATTATTATTCACACGTAGTGGTCATCTTTTTCTTAATGCACGCGATCTCGTCCTCGCTCTATCTCTTTTTTATTTATTTATTTTTTTAATGATGTGCAGAATCTCTTTTCGATCCAGTCGAAATAATAAATTTGTAGGAATTTTTCATTGTCTAGTTGTCATTGTTAATTTAAAGACATAAATTATCGCTATTTGGTGAGTGATAAAACGTTTTAATTTACTGTTTTAAAAATTGGTATTTTATTTTGTAATAAACTAAACATTTGTAAAATACTAAACTCACTACTTATTCTAAACGAAATAGAAAATGCTGAAGTGATCTCTAAAAAAATCTTACCCTATAAAAATACAAAGACAGAAAATTATTATTTTTTTCTAATTCTATCTGATTTTCGTTTACAAAGCTGCTTAATCAGCGAGGAAAACTGAAATTGAAAATTGAAAGTGTTTATCTCGATTTAAAAAAAAAATCATTTTCACATTCTGATAATTAAGTTTTAAATAAACCATACATTTTTGTTCAAATTCTTTAGTGAAAAATGGTGTTTCAAATAGAGTTTTACACTAAATAAACTCCTGCCGGCCCGGCCCTCAGGCACAGGTAGATTTTGAAGTTAAGTTCTAATTTCACCAACAAAAATTAAATCAAGATTGGAGATAAACCTAGTTTAAAAATTTTATCTGGCCGCTTTTGTCAAGTTTTTAATTTCCTTTTTTTGTAAGAGTTAGTTTTATCAGAATCATGTAAATACGATAATTTTTTTTTTCTCAAACCCCGATTTTTTTATCCCTTCAGAATATTTTTAGTAATATCATCCATTAGTAAAGTTCATCTTACCAAAAACATGTTACTAAAAAAGTTATAGATAATATTAAGAATATTAAGAAAATTTATATAATAAGTGTTGGTCCTATGAAAAACTTGTGAGTATAAAAGTTGTAGATAATATTAAGAAGATTTTTAATAAATTTAAGTGAATTTGATATCTTATGAATTGAAGAAATTATGAATTTTTTCTTCTGAAAATCCTATTTTTTTCACCCCTTGAGGCCATTTTTAATGATATAAAAAATTTGTCATACATACATTTTTAGCCCTTTTCCTAGAACTAATAATAACTTTAAACTGATTCGATATGTATCATAACTAAGAAGTTATGTTTTTTTCGCTTTTCACAAAACTCCTCCCTATTTCCACCTCTTTAGTCCGATTTTGTCCATTAACGAACTTGACCGAGATTTTCTGCTGCTTGATTTCATGTATAAGTTTGGAAGAGATTTGTGCAGAATTTTTGAAGTTATCTTGTCCATAAAAAGGGGATATATTTATATGTTATATATACATAGGTGCCAAGTTGCCACTAATCCTCCGTAATAGGTGAGTTAATTTAACCCTGGTTTAAAACATTTCGTACCGGAATTTTTTTTTCAGAGATGAAATTAAATAAGTTCAACGTAGAGAACTGGAATTAAATAAATAAAGATTCACCAAATAATTTTTCTGGTTCGAAACTTTGTTAAACTGGGTTAAATTAATCCTCGCATTACGGAAGATTAGTGCGAACTTGGCACCTCTGTATATAGATATATAGATAAAGTTTTGAACTGGGCGTGGTTTTGCGTTGTAGGAGTCGTGACCGGCGTAGATCTGCAAAACATTTTCAGAAATTCCAATATAGAGGAGAATTTAATAGGTAGTGTTTTTTACGAAATCTAAAATAGGATATATTTCACCTCACTTATATTATTTTGTTTTCGGATTTTTCCCACAAAAGATTTCCACGTCTTAGAGCACTATTTATATACGAACTTGACTATACGAACACGACTATAATTGTGCAAAGAAAGCTGCGATAGAAATTTCCTTTTATTGCTAATGGAATATAATTTCTTACTGATTTTTTTTTACTTTCGTTTTTACTTTCTTGTATTTTTTTCGAAAGAAAAAACATAATTTTTTCCTCAACATTTCTACTGAAAAATAAAAATGTCTAAATACAGCTTAATGACTTAAAAAATGTCACGTATTTCACTTTACTAATGTTCTTCCATTTTTTTAATCTGATAAAAGTGCTTCGTGCCTTGGAACGTTTAGAATATTTATATATATTTGCTACGCACATGAAAGAAAAAAAACTATAATAGTAAAAAAAAAAAAAAAAATTAATAACACAGGTGATTTTTTGTGGCTAATAGAGGGGGAAATTTTTTGCATAGCGGGTTAATACGAAATCCGATTAGAGTAATCGATTAAAATAAATAACTAATTGGAATACAGTTAGCTAAGATTTTTGAGAAAATATAACATTAACTACTTGCATTCAGGTATAAACAAAAGGGTGAATAAGAAATAATATCTTCTACAAACAAAAGGATATAATATTAAGTAATTGCATTCAGGAAGAAACAAAAGGGTGTAAAAGAAAAATTATCTCCGATAAGCAAAAAGATATAATATTAACTACTTGCATTTAGGAAGAAACAAAAACTTGAACAAGAAATAATATCATCTATAAACAAAAATGTGTAATATTAAATGTTTGCATTCAGGAATGAACAAAAGAGTAAATAAGAAATAATATCTTCTACAAACAAAAAGTTAGATAATTGGAAGCGGGAAGAAAGAAAAGGTGAAAAAAAAATCACCTATAAACAAAAAGATATAATATTAACCATTTACATTCATTAAGAAACAAAAGGGTGAAAAAGAAATAATACCCTACAAACATACGCACAAGTAAAACACCGAAGTGATATGTATTATTTTTTATCTTCAATGTTTCGGAAAAGTCTTTCATAGAGCCATTATTAAAAAAAAAAAAAAAAAAATCTTAAAATGTATTACATCGACTTTGCCCTTCCATCTTCCATTTAAACCACGTATTTTACTAATTTTAACTTGATTTGTCCATCATAGTTAACTGAACTGTCCTTATTGCAGAAAGATATTAAATTATTTCAAGCTTTACGCTTCATATATTGCAATTTCGATTTCATATTTTTTAGGAAATTTTTTTTATTGATAATGTAATGAGTGATGATGTATTCAAAATATTTTTGTCTGGTGATGACCAATATTGTTAAGAACACGATAATCATTTTCAAAATGTAAAATATATTTTTTTTTCGATATGAGCAGCTTTTCAATGATTATAACTTAAAATACCGGATGACACAAACGTTCGTTGCAACTTTAAAAATTCATACAAAGGAAAAATTATGAATTAAGGAGTGCGGTTTGCAAGAAAGGTCTCACTAGTCGGATTTCCTTTTAGCAAAAAAAAAAAAAAAAAAAAAAAAAAAAAATAGTTTAAAAATCACATGTAGAGGGCGTTGACGAACCGAAACACAATGAACTGGACAACAATACGTTCCATTCATTTGTTTTTCCAATAACAAATGTTCAGCTGCTTTTTTATAGTTATCTTATAATAGTACAGTTCCAGCTAAATATAAAAAAGCAGCCTACAGATTTTACGCAAAAAGAGCATTCGAAGTATGTACTAATGCCTATATAGAGGAGGAATTAACCAAGATCAAAACAATCGCAGCTGAAAATGGTTACCCGAGAAAATTTATTAATAAATTAATTAATGAGTTTAAAAACAGGAATTGTATAAAAAAGTGTACACATTTTTCAAAATTTTGTAGTATTGATTACGTTCCGCAACTTTAAGAGAGATTTAAATATGCGTTAAGAAAATATGATATTGCACTGATAGTTAAACCTCCAGTTATATTACAAAATCTAGTTCACAGAAAAGTTGATCCAATAAATTCACATGACAACGCAGGAATTTATATAATCCCATTCAGATATAAAAATAATAATAGAACTTTTGCATACGTTGGAATGACAACCAGAAAACTACAGGAAAGGTTGAAAGAACATATGGCTGATATAGGAAAGGGGGAACAATCTACAGCCTTAGCTAGGTTAAATCTAGAGGCTGATATTGACATCCTTTTTAGTAAAGAAAGGATCATTACACAAACAAATCAATTTAACACATGCATTTTGAGAGAATCTATAGAAATTTTAGATAGAGGTAGGAACACTTGTAATGATACATTATCATGTCATATACCGAGCATATGGTTTAGTCTACTTGGAGTCAATGGAGTATTTGGATTGGAAAGATCAATGTCGCTGTATGTGCTCATCCGACTTCTTCCCCCTCCCCCTCCCCCTCTTTTTCCAGTTTTGGAATCGCCCTGCGTTATTTAAATCGGTGTGCATTCTGCAGGTCTTCTTCTCATTTTTCACCCCATTGATGATGACCAGGGTTTGGTCGAAAGCGCTCGGGAAGTTTTTAACATCTGAATATTGTTTTAATGTTTAAAACCTTTTAATTGTTTGTAGCACTTATTTTAGTAATGAAAACTGAGAATCATTTTATGTATTCATGGTTTAACTCTACATCTATGTCTACGAAAGCACGTCTTCCGTTTCACAGTGTGATGGGTTGTATTTGCATTGCATGAGGTCTTGCAATTTTTTGAGGAAAAAAGAAATCTAAATTTAGAAATGATTTATTTCATTAATTTTTTTAATTTTGTATTATAATCAAGAAATCCTGTTTACAATGTAAATTAACATAATGCCTTTATCAGAAAATGATGAAATACAGGGAATTACATGCCATTCGTCGAGACGATTTTGGATAAAAATTTGGGGAACTTACCATTATTGCCAAACAAATGTTTGTTTACACCTCTAAGCAAATTTGTCTACAGGAGTATCTTCAAGTCCTATGCTGTGCGTTACTATGGCCTGAGTAAAGCTTTTAATGTAAGCATTTGCCCTATATTGATGTTCAGACTCCATGCTCAATTACAATCTATTTATTTACATTTTAAAGAAATTCAAAAAATATTATTTCATACGGATCAATACTATTAAAATCTTTCAGCTTTTTGATAACAATTTTAGTAAATGTGGAAGAAAGTAATATGAATGCCCTTTTCATTGCATTTTCTATACGCAAATGTAAACTAACAATCAGTAAATCGATTTGTTCAAACAAAACAAAAATAAAGATATTTGTTCACCATTTCGGTCAGCAGACGATATCATATTATTTACCCTTTTATTTTTATTTTTCCACAAAGAAAGGAGTTAATTGACTTCTTTACAGAAACATCGTTAAAAGTAAAAAAAAATTGAATATGTTACTAAAAACTAATTCAAATTTTAGAATTGTGAGATCTGATATGACATCCTTGGATTCGTGCGATAACTGATATTAATTTTATTGGATTGCATTCCATATTTTAGTCTTAGTAGTTATAAAATACAAAGAAACATTTAGATTTTAATGCAATAGAAATATACTAAAACATTAACAGTATATGGATTGCGTATATTGTATATCTCAACATTCTAACTGTCAATGATAGTAAATAATCCAATATTTAAATAAACGTTAACATTCCAAATATAATACCAAATGGACGAAAAATATTTAAAAAAATATTGTGTGCATTAAACCAAAAATGGCTGTCTTATCGAGCTTCTTAGCATTTTATCTTCATTGTCGTCCTACTTGTGTCATTTCTCATACCGTACTTTCAGAAGAAACATGTGTTTTCATGTTTCTCATTTGTTTTTATGTCGTAAAATCTTTTGTTTTGTTGTGAAGTAAATAAATAAGAAACTGCGTTTAAATATTTGACCTAGAATTTTTCTTTTTCTAGAATATTTTACTACATTTCTGAGATTGTTTTACTGAAAATGCATCTTTAAAGCTGTTATCAAATCCAAAAGGGCAACTTTATGACATAAGTTTTAATTTATTTTTGTTCGGAAATGCATGAAACTAGTAGGTGTTGTTGTTCAGAAACTATGTAATCAAGCTGTTTTTCCGTTTTTTTGCAAACGCGGATGTTATCGTTCAGAAAATAGTGTCAAAGTGGACGTTTTGAACCAAATTCCCACGCGAAAGAAGAATCACCACTCAAGAAAGGGCGAAAAGCGTGTTTGTCATCAAAATCACTTATAACTCAATGGGTAATTTGTTCATCAAAAAATGGAAAACACAGTTCGATTCCAAATCGCCGCTATGGTCAGGTTTTCCAGTTTTATATCTTTCCGTTAAAAAGTGAATTTTTAAATGCGTCAAAACGTTTTGCGATTGTTGAGCAGAGCAGTTGAGAACAGCCTTAAGAAGTTTTATTGCTCAATTATGTTAATGACTAGTGTAAATGCCCGCCCTAGGACGGTGGGTAAAAATTGTGTTTTTCATTTAAAATTTGAAAATCTGATAAAAAATAATTGACAATATGGAAGTGTTTAGATGAGCAAAGTTTGGCTAGTTTATGTTCTAATAAACACACAATTAGCATTTACAATATTTCTGGGTAAATCAGATTTTTCGGCCAATATAGTATAACAAAATTAAGATTTCGTAATAAAACGCCTATTGGTGTTTTTTTCCCGTTTACCCGAGGCTGACGTCTCGCAGCAGGGGTGGGACAGCTTCAAGTGATGTCATTTATGTCGTCTCCTTTAATCTTCATAGCTCCATGGTTTAATTTTTTTTCAATAAATCGCAAAAAGAATGACTCTCTACCGCAGCTTCTTATTTACGTTTTACGCACGAAGTGCGCTACGTTTGTTTTCTGAAATGGCTGCGTAAATCATTGAAATTTCGTTAGTTTTGAATCTTTTATAGAAAATTATTATGAACAGAAGGGATTTCAGGTTGAAAAGATTTGTATTTAGGCAGATAACTTTTCTCAAATACATCTCAAATCAAAATTAAGCCTAACGTGGCTCCATCTTATCGGAGACTGGTAAGATTGATGGGTTCGACCCCGGGGGCGTTACACTGCCGTTTATTATATAGAGATTTTGTAACACAAATACGTAGTTCGAGTAAAGCTAGAGGAATTTCCCTCATTTTACTGCATTTTTTTCCCAAGCTGCTCTTCTTAATAAAACATTTTTCTTACAAAATTATTAAATAATGTAGTGAGCAATAAAAAGTAAAATTGAATAAAAATTATGTGAAATTGAAATGCAAATTCTCCAACAACGTACTAACAATAAGTTGAACAAAAAACTTCTGTAATAGACAACCCAATATCTTTATATAAAAGGTGAACGCCTACAAAACTTGAATCGTCTGTGAAATGAAACATTTTTGCGCTCTCCTGTAAAATAAAATATGTATAATACGTTTTATTTAATACTAGATAATACATCATTTGCTTTTTGGGTTGCAGAACATGGGTAAATATCACGAAATGTGAGATTTTGAAAATTTAAATCGTTTTAAGGCTTTTGATCCTTTTAAAAATCCTTTTTGAGCAGCTGAATAAAGGAATTTACACGTAAAATTTTTAAAGTTTGATGAACTTATGTTCATTTGTAAGTAATTATAATTATATGTCATTTTCTTGCCATATGTATGCCGGGATAATGACAATTTCATTCTAAAACATTTTTCACATTCTTGTTTTTTTATTTTTAGATCTAACATTTTAATTTCGTTTAAAGGAACATTTTTCCTCTATAGTACCTCTAATTCAGTGTAATGTTCAGTTTTATTTGTAAATTATTGAAGTCAGGAAAATAACACAATAAAAGTCTACACAGTTTTTACAAAGCCTTTAAACACATTATTTTCAAAGAAATGTCTAAAAGATCTTCCTGGTAGCAATGATTTTGTTACATCTGACTTGAACTATGTCAAGAATAAGAAGAGTTACTTTGGAGCGCCATCTTTATACCTCGTAAAGAACTAAAATGAGCAGGACAGGAAAATGACATTCATTTTCAGTGACAATCATATTTTAATTACGAAAAATTATTTCTAAAATACAGAACTTGTTACCTTCCTCATATATGTGTTATATATGATATAATTAATAATTAGAAATTTTAAAAAACTAGAAAAAGATATTTGAACAGTACAGCAGAAAGTTTTTTACTCTGCATACATCACAATGGGACATGCCAGGAAAATTACAATCTGAAAGTTTAAGTCTTTTAATTGCTTCCTTTTTGTGTTATTATGAATATAATATGTCTTGAAAGTACTTCTAAGAATATTTTTTATTGGAATGTAATAAAGAAAATTGCATTATCTAGCATTTAATATACATTTTATTGTGCGGACTGCAGTTTTCGTATTTTGTGATACTGTCCTACATACTGCCAAGTATACAAAACATGGATGAAAACAAATTTTCATTGAAAACTGCAGTAGATCTTTCATATTTAACACATGATTTTAGCTTGCCTTCTAACAACACCAAAAGGCATTTTTTAAAATCCAAAATATAAAATATTTATCCAAATAAAGCTTTGAAATTTATTAAAAGCGATAAATACAGTGAAATACGTTTAACACGTAAACGCTTAACACGAAAAATCGGTTAACACGAAATGATATAGCGGTCCGGACAGTATACGTTGCAGTTTAATACATTCTTTTTTCTTTTAACACGAAACAAAAAATCGCTTAACTCGAAAAAATTTTGCTTTTGATCTAGTAAGTTTTAGCGAAATTGGTGAATTTTGTGTTAAAACCACCGAATTTTGGATGAAAATCAGTGATTTTCGTGTTTTTTTGTAAATTAGCTTATGTTTTTTTAGCACAATGACTGAGAAATCGATGCGAAAACAAACTGTCCTTTCGCTTCAAATGAAGATGAAGCTGCTTAATGCAGTTGATGAAAAAGACGGACGAAAACAGAAATCTGCAAAATGTTTGGCATTACCAATTCTACTTTATCAATGATAATACAAAACAGGGATCCCATTACGTTAATGTTTGAGCGCAATATGTTTAAGCCAGAGAAAAAACGTATGAGAACCGCTAAGCACGAAGATTTAGAGACAGTTTTGCTTATTTGATTCAAACAAGCTAGATCTCAGAATGCTGAAAAAGACACTTTAAAAAAAGATACCTGATTTTTTCCCAAAAAAACAATATTTTTTTTACTTGCTTTTTATCCTTATGGATGCAAACTACTAATAGTTTAACAGGATATCGAAATAAAATTTTACAACGTCGAGAATATTTGTGAGTTTTGTTCTTGTTTTTAGGAATATTTTAACGCGAAATTCGTTTAACACGAAAACAATTTTCGGCCCCCTCAATCTCGAATTTCGTGTTAAACGTATTTTACCGTATTTCGTATTAGCCACATGCCAGGTATTTATACTCGAAGAAATAGTCAAAGATTTTAGTATTTACAGCAGTTTTTTTATTAAGGTTATTCCAGTATTTAAACTGATAGTTCGGTTACATATGTGTTAAGTTTGTGTTTTATTTTATTTTATTTATTTATTTATTCATAAAGTTTTAATTTTGTTATGAGATATTAGCCGGAGACAAATGTAGAACCATTGATGTTTTATTATGCACGCAAGGGTAGTAATCGGGCTGCACGTGATACAGATAGATTTTTAAAAAAAATCAAGCATGAAAATTATTTTTAAAAACATAAAACATCAGTAAATGTAGATACAGGTTTCAGACAAATTGTATTTGAAAGTGTTTTTGTTTCCCTATTCGAAGGTATAAAAATTGTAATTGTGGTTTGTTTAGAGGTAAACGAGTTTCGGTAAAAGAGAAATTTATTCGTCAGGTCATTGCCCTTCTCAGTATGACGCCAGCATTATGTTTTTCCTTTATAATATAGCTATATAGTCTGTACTTATACTCTGAGAGGCAAAATTATATTTTTTCGACCAGTTTCAGCATAGCTGATTTTTTTAATGTATGATAGTTCAGATGATACAGAAATCGAAATTACAAGTCAGCTGGCACATCATCTAGGGGTGTTGACATAGGAACATAGCATCACACACTGCAGCTGTGCATGGATATAAACTCGATTACGGATGTTACTCTGACTCGGAAGCAGCTATTCGGTACCGGTACAACACTCATTTGCTGTTCCAGCAGACGGAGCGATGGTTGTATGGCCATCCATTCCCGCTCCCTCCGCTGGTGCGCCAGCTGACTGGCAATTCTGTCATCTGTATCAACTAACCTGTCATGAATAAAAAATCAGTGACACTAAAATTGCTTACCAAAATGCGACGTTGATTCCCGACCATGTATCTTGGATGCTTTTGTGATAAAATTTATGGCTTCGAAAGTTGTTATGTTTACTGTGCGTCTCATAATCACAACCTCTCTCTCTCTCTCTTCTCTTCTCTTCTTCTTCGTTTTCTCCTTCTTCTTCCGTTTTTTCATTTGTTTCTTCCACAACGTTTCATTAATTTCCATATGATATTTTATCTTCTGTAACGAAATTTGTCTGAGTGGTTACTTTTAATTAGTTTACATATAACAAAGGATTATGTCAGTACTTTATGACTTACTAATAATATGTCAAAAGGTAGCATTTTTAATTTAATATAAAATTGCTTTAAACAATATTATAATATATGATATTTAATATCTTCAATTATAATCTTTCAGTTATCTATTGAGAGTCGATGTAGTAATGAAATCCCATTTTCTTTTTTTCAAGTGATGTATTTTATAAACAAATACTGAATGATATCAGATACAGTCCTTACCACATTTTACTTTTTAGTATTGAAGAAAATTTATTAATTAGGTATGATGTATTTATTAATAAATAAAACAGAGACAGCTCAAATTCGAAGTTTATATGTCTTTGCTTTTATTCTGTTCGAACTATTCTTCAGAAAGAATTTTGATTGATCATCTACTTCCCCTTTTGAATGATGTGCAAATTACAGATTTATGGACCTTTTTTTTAACGATATAAGATTCCTTTTAGTAATTATCTTGAATCTTAAATCCTTTTGTAGATGGTATAGTAAAAAATATTTGAGCATGTTGATGTTTGAGCATTTCCGAAAGTAAGGTAATGTTTAACATTTCATTTCAATAATTAGTCAGGTTTATCAAAAATGTGTTAGATCTAACTAAAAATATTTTGAATTGAGGTTAAATTAGCGATTATAATTTCACTTTTAAATGCGTGTTTTTGTACAGTATTTTCCAGAACTGATGCTATATGCTGTAAATATCACTTTGTATATTTTTTATATGATTTCTGACGATACATTGGGAAGCATTTAATTATGCACATATAATATATATATATATATAATAAAGCAACTGAGTCTTTTTTTAATATTTACCTTATATACAGTTGCTTAATGTCTATTGTGAACATAAAATAACAATAGAAGTACAAGTCGTAAAGTAGAAGTCGTAGACTGAGTATGATACGGTTTAAAACGGAATCAAGAGTCAGACTATTTACACTTGTCAATGCAAATTGTGCAAACATTTATCTTTCTAACATCTAACTAAAATTCCTCGTATAAAACTGTGGCCAAAATCAGAACCAAATTATTGCAAAGTGGATATATTTAATTTCATTATGAGAGCTAATAACGTAAAAAGTCCCCAATATATTAAAATAATATTTAACTAGCATTTTTGACCTTTTAAACTGTTAAAACTTTGAATCCTAGGTTTCCTTCTGACATCACCTAATTACTCAAGTAGTCATGGTTGAACCATAGTAAAGACACAAAATACATTTTCAAGTCATTTGAAAAGCCACTACATATATCAATAACTAAAGAAATCGCATTTTTTATCATAAGATTATGACATTTTAGGACTGTGGCCATGGTGAAACCGTACTTAAACTACCAGCCTGCGTTCAGACAACACTTGCTTCAGATACTCATAGGGGAGAGTAGCCGAATTTGGACCACTTCACTTATTTTCAGGTGTAACTCACTTAATTTTTGGAATATCTGCAAAACATGGGGTCAATCAAATTACATGGGATCAATCTATTCATCTACTAACTAAATAAATCTTTAAATCAATTTCTTTTTGAAAATCTTTAATTTTATTTTAATTTGAAAAAAATTGTGAAAAGTGGTCCAAATTCAGCAACTGGTCGCCTAAGTTGGAACCCCTATCTCCTAAATTGGACCAAATAATATCAGGTTGTTTTAATGAGTACGGAATATAAATAATTTTATTAAAAGCAAAGTTTGCAATTAATGAAACGGTCAAACAAAATAACAGCAATGAAATATAATGAAATCAAATATCTGAAAATAAGAGTAATTGTTTTAAATCAAAATGTATTCAAAATATAAATCAAAGTTATCAGTAATTAAGAATAGAAATTATGGAACTAATTGCTAGTTACTTGAATATCATGTAAGGAGTGATGCAAAGCTTACACATGAATTTCGTTTATTGATTTTTTTCCAACGCACACAAGGGGAACCGAATTAGGCAATCTGAACACTGAATCATTTATGCCGTTTGATTTTTCTTACAAATTAAGCAAAACCAATCACCACTGTCAAGATTTTTTATTTTAGATTCTGAATTATTAATTTTTTTAGACAGAAGTTTTATTTACATTATGCTTGTAGTTCTTCCCTTCCATCATTTTCTTGCTAATTGCATTACGCCTATTTTTTAAAACATGATGTTCCAATTTTTTTTGTGCTGTGATAGCTTCCTTTTTGTCGTTTTTTTTTTCATTTCAAGGTTTACTTTATATGGCGAAGATGTTAACACAACTGTTTTTTGGCTCCCTCTGTACTTTGATTTAACTAAATTTAGCAAGGGAGATAACATTTCTAATGATTTTTTGGCTTTTGGGGAGGATTTGTAGCTGCAGCCTTCTTGCATGTCAATTTCTTCGCAATTTACTCCCTCCTTTTTGTTTCCTATATCTTTAACAGCTTTTGCTGTCACGGGTGTTTTTCTTCCAGAAAGGTTTTCTGTGTCTTTCTCAAAATTTTCAACATTACATTAAATAAGTGTTTCAAAAATATCCTCTATTAAAAAATACGCTACGATTAATCAAACGCAAACATTGTATATTCAAACAATGTTGAATTCAGCCTCCCCCCCCCCGGAGCCTTGAAATAATTATTTCCCCCGGAAGGTTTGAGATTTTATGCGTTTTAATGGCAAAAAAGTGTAATTCCACCCTCTAAAACTGTAAAAAGTCTGCCTTCGCAAATATCCTCAGGAGAAAAATGTTTGAATTCAACTATGTAAACCGAATACGACGTAGGAATAAGGAATTCAAAGAAAATAAATACAAATACATACAAGATAAAAGAAATTGCAAACAAAATTTATTGCATAAACATGTAAAAATATTTTTAGTTTTATATAGGCCTAAACTGTATAAAAAAATTAATCCAGATATTTAAAAAAAAAAAAAAAAAAAAAAAAAAAAAAAACCTTGCATGGAGATAGTAATCCATTATAAAATATTAAAAAAATAATTTTAAAAAGTGTACAAAGCGTACCGTCCTCTAATTCATTACTTACTTTTCAAATTTATGATCGCATATTTGGTCCAATTTAAGCAACTTAAATTGGCCCAATTACGGCAACTGTGCCATTTTTTAAAACAGATAATCTCAAGACTAAGAACAAAAGCGGAAGGAAAAAAATCCGCGTGAAAAATATGCGCAATAAACAGATGAATTCTTATATATACATGAAAACATAACAACTTACCTTAGTTTTAAAGTATTCACTTACGTTTAGTGGGAAAAAATTAGATCAAAACTGCTAACTTTAGTTTTTTTTTGAAATTGTCTGAAAACAGCAAATGGGAGGAGGTTGCTTCTTCTAATTATGAGTGACGTCATTCTGATGAGTAGGATTTCAGCAGTAGATGGCGTCTCTTCCTGTAATTAACGGCAAAATGGCAACGGTCCAATTAAAGCGGCTGTCCAAATATAGCTACTCTCCCCTATATAATTTCTGTGGGCATTCTTTCTAAAGGCTTTGTGGCCATCAACAAAAGAAGTGGGTGTCTCATCAAAAAAGCGGCGGTGATAAACATGTGAGAGATCTGCTTCCTCCGTACCTCCGCTGACCTCTGACGTGATGCTGAGCGACAGAAGCCTCACCACATCAAAGTGGCCTTTGTAGCAAGATGTAGTTTGTTCGCAGCTTTGCGGTAATTTAAAAGAACGCAAGATGTTTGCCTCCTAATGTTTTGGGGAAACCGAAAATAAAGTTCGAAGTCCACTTCTGGATCACTATTTGGCGACCATGAATTGTTCTTTGATATGTTTTTTCTAGTTTATTCTCACTTGAGAAAGGAAAAAGCATAGTCTCCCCTGATCAGAGAAGGGCGGCAAAACTTATCTTCTCATTTTGTTATTAATTTTTCTTTCTCAGAATTAAGACTAATTTAGATCACGATATAGATGTTCGATCTAAATGCTTCGTGAATATCACATTCTGCGAGACGAGTATCATAGATCAATTTTCTGGGCATTCTTTTCCGGAGGCTCTATGGACAGTTATGGCTTTTTTTATTGCTCTTCAAAGGTTTGGATGTAAAGCGTAGAAAATCAACAAAAGAAATTTTCCCCATGGAGGTGCTAAACATATCAGAGACCCTCCAACGATATTCCTCGTATTCTTTTGTAGTGCGACAAAGATTTCCTACATTAAAGAAGCCGAAAAAAAAAAGAACTGACTTTAGATGTTTAGATGTGTGGCGAATTTCAGCTTCTTTGCCTCAACATATTAATCCACCAAAAAAGTTTGTTTAGAGTGGGTCATGATACCCTTAAACTCTCCTTGAGACCGGACTTGAAATAACGCAAATTCTTTTCTAAATATCTCTCTGGTATTCAATAGATCAATTTTTGAGACTGTCTTCCTAAAACATATGTAATTAAAACTTTAAAAATACTGGTAATGCTGAGACCGTACGGAGATTAATGGCTGCATATCAAGTTTAAGTTAAACCACGTTCTTTAAGAAATAACAGACAATAAAAGTGAAAATTACGTCGAAGGAAGCTGATGTAAGTTAGTAACAATTTCGAAACGGATTGGACAGAATCCGACAGGAAATGCTGTCTTCAGTGGTGTTATGAACATAAATCCTAGTTGATCAAGCAAATCAACTTTCACATTGTTTTCTGCAATTAAATATGAATTCGATACAAGCGATTGAACGGAATTATATGAAAAATCTCTCAATTATGGATACCATGGATCTCTCCTGGTTCAGGCATCAAGTTCAAGTTTCGTTTTCATTTCATGCTTTTCTGTATTCCATATTACAGAACACAATGAAGAACTGACTGCTAGTGTCTAAGTTCTAATCTTCATTCTTTGGACACATCCTGTAATACAAAAATTCTCTCATGCTGTTAACAAAATTGTCCATAGACGTTCAATCAGTGCATACATTTGTATCGGGTGTCCTAAAAGAACTGTTTGTTTTTAAAATTCAATAACTCGCAAACGGTGACAGATGTTTAAAAAATTCTTACAGGGGAGTTATGTATGATGTCAGGAGTTTTTATTAAAAAAAAAAAAAAAAAAAAAAAGAAAAAGAAAAAGAAAAAGAAAAAGAAAAACCTCCTGACATCACAGATAACCCTCCTGAAAGAATTTTTTAAGTATCTGTCACCGTTTGCAAGCAATTAAATTTTTAAATCAGTTAGTCCTTTTTAGGACACCCGGTATATAAGATTTGTGCATAAGGCAAGGACTATAGGGTGTTCCAAAAAGGAGGTTCGAAGTTTAAAAGTAATAGTTCAGTAATTCAATAACAATATTAAAATAAATATAATTATTAAGTTACACAATGTAATGTACAGTATATATTAGAATACATAGTTATAATATATAATTCGATAATTCAATAAATAATACAATAACTTTAGCAAATACTTCAATAAGAAATAAGTAACATATCTTTATAAGGATAGCTCGTAAATTAACTATACAGAAATAGTAAAACTTGTTGAAATTTCCGTCAATAGTTAATATCATGTTGTCTCAATGTCTTAGAATGTTTAAACTTACGTATAAAGCAGGATTAAAAAAAGTTTTTGTGCCTCATTTTGTTTATTCCTTCACCTGAGAAAAGTTGGTTTACAGATTGAGACATTGCAATGCCATCAATTGGTAAATATTCAAACTATGTTGTTTAATTACCTTACATGAAGTTTACGAAAATATTAAATTGTTAAGTTCGATAGTGAGTTTGGGATGCATTATATGCGTATGCGCGAGATTTTTTATGTGATTGAAATAGTTACGAAATTAATGTATCCATAAAAAAGATAAATTTTCTGTATGTCTTAATCAATATTTAATTTCATCAATAAATACGTATGAATAATAACAAGTTAAGCACATGAAATATATTTTCTACACATATTCTATAAATACGTTTCTTATAATTTCAATCATCTAATTCAGTTTTTATGTATATCAGCTATACGAGTACTTCAAATGCTCGACCCATATTATTTGACTACTAAATGATTGTAAATTTTTCTTTCAATCCCTCTGTCGTTAGAATAAAAGTATTCCGTCACATCAAAAATCGTATTACATGTATTATGTAGACATATATTCTTTTTCATACTCCCTTCTCACTTATTTTTATTTTTTTCCTCTGATGACATCTGCATTTTTTTATGTTTCCTTATCGACAGTGGCATTTGAATGACTGGTTATTACAGAGATTAGTGATAAGTATACCATTGCGTTTGAGCTTTGGTTAATGTAGTTGACATTATTATCAGTTAATGCTTAGAATGTGAAGAGAATTACATAGTCTGCGAATGTTAATGCTGTCACGTATTATTCACTTTCTTTGTTTCAGATTGCATTTAATATGGTTATAGAAATATTTTTGTATTTTGAATATTTGAAATATTTATTTTAAAAATCGCTAATCTTGTTTGTTTTTAAATATTAGGAGTTCGAAACCGGTCTTCCCGGGGTACAGAATATAAGATGAAAACTATTTTCTTTTTAGTGAAAACCCTAATAGTTTTTTTATGCAATTGCAGAGGTCTATGTGGGTTTTTTTCCCTTGGGACACACTTTGTGAAAAGTTAAAGTTAATTTTATGAAATTTATTATATTTTATGAAAAATAACATTTTGTAATAAAAGATGAAATCCAGTTACACAAATTCGCACCAAGCACTTATTTAACATTAAGTTCCTTAATTTTTTTCTTCTAAAGTTTTCCATTCTGCTGAACTTGTTTTGTAAACAAATTACACATTCCAAAACCTAACAAAACAAGTTGGAAATTGCTCGTCAAACGTGGCAAATGAGGTGCGTTCGTACTATAACTAGTTTTATAATTATTTTTTGCACCCCATATTGTACTGAATGTATAATTTTTTGCACTTCATAAAGCGCATAGTCTGATACATCATTAAAATGCACTTCCAATATTTTTTTCCCATTCCCCGTAATGTAACGGAACACTTTTGACTGTCCCTGTAATTAAACTATACATCCGATTTTCCTAAAATTTGAAATAGCTCAACAAAATTTTGCAACAATTATATCTTTAAAATTTCAGACCATTCGGAAGGCTGTAATATCATTAAAATGCACCTGCAATAATTTTTCCCATTGGCAGTAATGTAAAGAAAAACTTTTGACTGTCCCTGTAATTAAACTATGCATCCGATTTTCCTAAAATTTGAAAGGACTCGACAAAATTTTGCAACAGTTATATCTTTAAAATTTCAGATCATTCGGAAGGCTCTAATATCATTAAAATGCACTTGCAATAATTTTTCCCATTGGCCGTAATGTAAAGAAAAACTTTTGACTGTCCCTGTAATTAAACTATACATCCGATTTTCATAAAATTTGAAATGGCTCGACAAAATTTTGCAACAATCATATATTTGAAATTTCAGACCATTCGGTTGGGTAGTTTTTGCTCTGTTACATGCGGACAGACGGACGGACAGACGGACGGACTGAACGACGACTATAGGTGCTACGTATTTATATAATTACGAACGCACCTAAAAAGAATAAATGAGGACTAAGAATGGAAAACACTGAAAGACCAAAAGAGGAAATTTTTCAAGAGAGTGAAAAAACGAAGGCGAAAGAACCTCATTTGCCATGTTTGATGTAAAATTTCCGACTTGTTTGAACTACGAGGGGGGGGGGGGGTAATAATTACTGTCCCGAGTGTGTATAAAATATTTGTACTGCGATGGTTGATGTGGAATATTGAAGCCTAATGTCTTAGATGCCTAAGTATGGTTTAATAAAACTTCAAAATCTCGATCATATTTGTTATATTGTTTAAAATTCACATAAGTTTGTCGTCTATCATAAATGTTGTTAATTAATACAAAACATGATATAAATTAATAGCTTGTCAATATTTAAATAAAGAGTTTGAGTTTTTACTACATTGATGCTACCACAATGATATATTTTTTTACAATAACATACCTTAACTTTTAGTAGTTGATGTTGATTGACTTTGATTGACTTGCACATACTGTTAATCATTCCGAGGCATGACAATATATATTATTACTAATTACAAACTGTGTACCTTTTGGGATGTTTAATTTACATAAATTTAATATGATAAAAGAAAATTATATTATATTTAGTCCTCGTTATATACTATATTGTCATTAAGAAGTAGCTGTACCATTTTTTTAACCTCACTGTTCTGCTATTTCTAAGATTACACCTGACAATATTACTTTATATAAATTAGTTTCTGCTGTGTTCAATATATCGAACGATTGATTTGATTCTTTTTTTGCATCTGAAAACTTTCTTTGCACTCCAAAAATATGAAAAAGCGGAAAAATAAGAGGTTTTTTGACAACATCTTCGTATTGGAGTTTTTGTACTATAAAGAAAGTTTTTAGATGTAAAAAAAGGAATGAAAATCAGACGGACGATTACCATCCCCCAACAGAAACTAACTTGTCTACCACAAGGCATGGTCTCTTAAAGTGTACACTATGTTGTTGTGATCTTCCCGAGCGTTGACGTTCCTGGAGATCATAAGACCCAACCAATCAGCGGCGGCGTAAACAACGAATGAAGTACGCTGATTGGTAGGAGTAATATGATTTAATGTTCTGGACACTAACTCCAGGGACGATATTGCCATAATTTAAATGCGCTTTTAATGAGTTCTTCGCAATGATAATTCACACTACTCCATACTTCATGAAACTGTCGAATCCGTCTCCGCTCCATTCAGTTACTCATGATCTGCCCAATGCACTCCATTCATTGCAATATCATCTATTTCCAAAGAAGACTTTCATTCGGATTGTAGTTGCTGGTATAATCCGTGCATTTTAAAAATTATTCCACAGCTTACTTTACAAGTGGGTATAGTTTCAAACTTCTTGAAATTTACTTGATCCCACCAGCAAGCATCTGGCTTCTTTTCTCATCTAACACTTATGTCTCTGTCTTGCCGATAGGAGCAATTACTCGAGATTTACATGCGTTGATGAGCAGCTGCCGCGTAAAAGCTGCTATCAGATTCACCAACTTTTCGAGCAACCAACTTTTCAGCCGATTTTAACTCCAACTTTTTCCAGTTAAAACGGAGAAAAAGGTTACAATTGTCGTTGCTAAAGTCGGAAGAAAATCAGTACTACTAGTACCAGCCGTCAATATTTATCGCCTTTTCGTATCAATCGCTTATCTCTGCTGAAATGTTGAAAGGTAGGAGGAAATGTTGCGGCTAGCGCAGACTTTTTTGAGATGCAGATAAAAAGTTGGGGATATTGCTGTTTGCTATCACACTGGCCGTGTCGAGACAATATTTCGCGAAAAGTTGGAGAAAATCAAGAGTTGGCTCAAAAATTGCTTGAAAAGTTGGTGAATCTGATAATAGCTTAAATTTCTAGTCCAGCTCATTTCCTTCTTGTAATTTTATAGATTTTTGCATATTATTGTATTCGGTATATTTCCAATACATAACGGTGAATACAATGTTTTATTTTTTTACTGACTAGAACAGAATTATTAAAAGACTAACTTTATAATGTCCAGACTAACGCATGAATAAAAATAGAAAAACAACCTTGAGTTGTTACAGAAAACACCACGTTTATAAGACATTAATTCGGAACTACATTTTTGTCGAGTCATTGACATGCGGATGATTAGAAAGATTTCCTTGAATGCCTATCACTTACTTGTTTGTTAAATATATTATTAGTTATTATTTATTGAATATTTTCTTAAGAGAACATTATTTTTTAAATAATAAGTCATACGCCAAGAAACCATAATATAAAAAATAATGCGAGTTATGTGTCTTCAATCTTTGATACCAGTGATGACTACTAATCAAAATGTGCTTTGAGATATTTTATACCACTTTTTGAATTTGTATTAATAATATAATAGTTGTACAATATTAAGCTCTATATATTTTTTTTATGTGTTTTCTAATTGCATTCTTCTTTCTTTTGTTGGATGATTGTATAGTTTGTAACATATTTGGCTTTAGCAGTTCACTGTCTGTGGGCTTCATAAAGCTATACTTTGATACACTAGTCGGCAAAAAATAGAACTTTTGCTTAAATGCAAAATAAATATACAAATCATACAGTTCGGACGCATCTAAATCTAAGTTCGTCATCCAAATTGCGCCAGCAGGTACGAGAAACAGTCTTGTGATATTAACAGTTAGTGAACGATTGATCGTGAGGATTGTTAGTGAAGGATTGTTATATTAATTTAAAATGACAGATACAATTGAAAACTTGAAAAATGTTTTTTTTACGTTTTTAGATAACAAATCAATAAAATATATCATCAAAAGCTGTTTTATTGACATTTGTTTCGAAAAATGTTCTTCTGGTGTAGCGGCTACACCTTTTTGAGTTCAGCAGTATTAACAAACATATTATCATTTCTTTAGCCGCTGTAATTCGTCTAATGGGTATATATAGGGTCAATTGGGGTAATTGTTAACAAATTTTACTATTTTCAAATACTGACAGCTTTAAGGCGCACATATACAAGCCTAACCTTGCAAAACTGACATCAAGCTGTTGTTTAACTCCTATACTCCAATAACAATTAGTTACTGTTGCTGTGGCTTGTTGATTAAGTACCTAAAATTGCCTGTTCACAAATATCCTAGATCTTCGTAACTACACAAAAGACTGTATGGTAATTGTAAACATCTATTTTTGCTTCGGGATGGTAGAATGCCACAAAAAGTCCATACACAACATTTTTTCTAACCACAAATTCATACACACATTATTATACCACCAGCTACCTTGCCCGCCATTGCTCGAGTCCAAGATAATAACGTTAAATATACGAAAATCGGTGTTGATTGATTTAAAATTTTTAAGCAAAATTTTTTGCAAACGAATCTAATGTTAGGATCCTACTGACTTATGCATCTTACAGCCTCGAATTTATGTGATTTTATTTTCTTAAATGAAAATCTACTCAAGCGAACATAGAGTTGGAATCTCCTATCCCCCATCCCCTCTGTCTCAAGCAACACCAGACGCGTTACGATTTCTCTGGTCTGTAGTTAATTTATACTTTTAAAGGAAAATCTTTCCAAAGGAACCCATCGACGAGGCGATACTGTCCCAAAATTATCTTTAGTACAGTACAAACGTTACCTTAAAACAATAAGGGCTACTGTGCTTTAATTGTTAGTCAACTCACTCAGCGCTCCAAAGGTTGTATAGCTGTGAGTGATTCGCCATCTCCTTTAAGGGGACCGGGAAAGAAAAATTCAACAAAAAATTTATTTTAACTTTTTATATCATTAAATAGTTTAAACTTTTATCTTTCGAACGATGTGTCACACATGTTTATATATAAAAAATAATAATTGATGAAATTAATAATTTTTTCTAAGAGTACTTCACAGTTTAATGGCCATTTAAATCTTTAATTGACTTTTTCTGAAAGCTTGGACTTTTCATGTTTATATTCCCTTTTTTCAATATCTATTAAACTTAAGAACTCAGATTATTATTTAATACTTATATAATGATATATTGTATACTTTAACACAGGAATTTAATGATTTGTTGACAATTATTTATTTTAGGCAGTGAAATCTTACCAAAAATGCTAATTTAAAAATGACTTTCAATAAATAATTAATAATTAATTTTGAGTTTCACTTAGAAAGAAAATGGTCTGTTAAAATACATAACGCATGTTATTCTAACTACTCTAAAAATTCTAGACCTCTATTTTTCACAATTTCTGAGAAAAAAGGTACATAAAGTTGGTAAATTTAACATGGCGGAGATAGGGCTTTCCCGGTCCATTTAACCGCTATTGGCCACTAAAAATTTAGTGATCAATGCAAGATGTCATTTTGATTGTTTCTAAAAACTCGACAATAGCTTTTCACTATAGTCATTTCATTTTAAAATAACGACTATTAACACAGCGGAAATACAAGCTTGTTGAATTCCTCCCGAATTTGTAATTTGCTATGTACGACAACTGTTCGTTAACCACTCTAGGTCCCTTGTACATAAATGAGAATCGCGTTATTTCTATTTTGAAAGAAAGAAAGAAAAGTGTTTAACGTTACTTGTATCTTAGCTATTTCATGACTAATTCTTCTTTATTAAATTAAAAGTAATTATTGTTCTTATACTACTTTTCAGGTTCCAAAACAGCAGCCCAATGAAAACACCATTTTCTCCTCTTCACTTCCTATTGTTAAAGTCGTCAAAGTCAAGACGGATACGCACAACAAAATTATCGTAAGTGAAAATAATATTTCGTTGTAGATTTAAGTATTTTCAGGTTCCAAAACAGCAGTCCAATGAAAACACCATTTTCTCCTCTTCACTTCCTATTGTTAAAGTCGTCAAAGTCAAGACGGTTACGCACAACAAAATTATCGTAAGTGGAAATAATATTTCGTTGTAGATTTAAGTATTTTCAGGTTCCAAAACAGCAGTCCAATGAAAACACCATTTTCTCCTCTTCACTTCCTATTCTTAAAGTCGTCAAAGTCAAGACGGATACGCACAACAAAATTATCGTAAGTGGAAATAATATTTTGTTGTAGATTTAAGTATTTTCGTTTTCAATATAATGTTGTTGTGGTTTTTAATCCTTTGCAAAAGTAAAACATATGCAATCTATAACTACAATTATTATAAAGAATTTAAGACGAATACAGTTTTCAACTGATGATTTAAAAAAAAAAAAAGATAAATGCCATTCTAAACATTGTCAAACTGTCTTTTTTATTATTTCTTACAATGTCATTCGTTGTAGGTTCGCTGCGAAATAAGAAAATACATCTGCGCCTTTTTTAGGTGTTTCCATGTTTTTTGACACGAGCAATTAAGGTATGGTAAGCATTTATCTCTATCGCCTGAGGTTTTTTACAAAAATAGAATGAAGATCTAAGAAAATCACATCTATTATTCAACAGTCAAAAACGTAACTATAAGTTGCATTTTACATTTTTTTATTAGTATCATAGTTCATGGTTGACGTTTGGTCATTTAAAATCATTATGACTGTTTTTCCCGTCGAAGCACATTTTAGCAGATTTTCACTTCTGCACACCTACAATCGCCGCCTATGCACTAACCAGTAATATTATATAGATTGTTGATTTATGACAAAATTTAAAATTTAAAATTTGGAAATTCTCGTGTTTTATGACTAAATTTTTTTATTTTATAACTTGTCAGAAATTCTAAATTTATCTAAAAACTGTACAAGATAAAATCTTTTTAGTATTTTTTTTTCAGAAATCAGCGTACAAAAATACATAAGAAACACAATTCACTTTGAAGCAGAAAGAAAAAACACCGGAGACATGAGTCGTTGCATGAAAAAATAAAAAATAGTGCTTCGTTAATTTTATATCAATTTTAAATGTCAGATTAAATTATAAAGTTAAGAATGAAAACAATCAAAATATTTAGCAGCATTTCTTACTTTAAAAAACAAAAATTTTATATATTTTAAGTGACTAAACACATTGTAGTTCACAGTTCTATAATGTGTCATGCGTTTAAAAAAATCGTATAAAGCAACTGTGCGTATAACTATTTAAATATTGAGGAAATTATGGACAAATTAAATTGCCTCTGCCAGTTGGACGACAACCGTTCAAACTAGAAATGTAAAAGGTTCACGGAAGTAAATAAATATATAATTATTACTCATTAAAGAAGCTGTAACCCGCTCATTCATAACTTTCAACTCCCACGTTTTAGATGATTTTAGAGATTTATTTAATGGAAATTGTTGTGAACAACTTCCCAATTTTAATAACATATTATATACATTCTACGAAAAATTTATACAAAGTGCACCGTAACTTACTAAACTTTAACTGAAGTTTTTAATAAATTATACTTAAGCTAATGTTTTTATATTTAGAAAATTTGAATCAAAATGAAATACATAAAGAGCAAATCATTCATAAATTGCGTTCAGTATGATCTCTATTCATATGTACGATCATTTTGTCATGATGTAAATGAGAAATTTACACGGAATGATTTTAAGGGCATTTGGTAAGTCAAAACCTATAATATATCGAATTTTCGATTTTTTAATATTTTGAATCTATCATTTCTCCTTTTTCTACTGATGTATTACTTTTGTTTCTACGGCAACCAGAAGTTGGAACATTTTTAGCAATTCTGTTTGTTTATCTACATTACTACTAGTGCATTTATTTACTTTAAACTTTATTTTCTCAAAATGTTGTTAACTTCGATGTACCTTTTTGAAAAAACTACTGTACATTACACTGTAAAAAAACCACTGCAAATTTGCCATCACAACTCAATCACAGTTGAATGTACTGCATCTTTCTTTGGTTTTCTGACTATTTAAACATGAAAAATACAGTAGTTGCGTAAAATTAACAGTACAATGTACTGGCAATTTTGGACGCATTTGGACCACAGCACAAACTACTGGCGTCCAAATTGCTAGTACATTGTGCTGTTAATTTTACGCAACTACTGTATTTTCCATGTTTAAATAGTCACGAAACCAAAGAAAGATACAGTACATTCAACTGCGATCGAGTTTGTGCGCGAGATGAACAGTACTTTGTACTGTAAAAATGTCTTTTTTTTTATTACAGTGTATGCTTTGAAATTTTGCTTGAACATTCTATACATATCCCTGTTTAATCTGAGGGGAATTGTTTAAACTCATAAAAATAACTTTTTATTATTATTATCATTATCTTTGAAAAAAATGCATGTTTTTAAAATTTAAATGTGGTTTCTACTTCAGATTTAAAAAAAATCTAAGCTTTATTTAATTATAAATTTAACTTCAGATTATTAAGAATTGTTTATTTTATGCATTAAAAAAATTTCAAGTCCATATCTCAAGTAGTTTATGAGAAAGGGTACATTAATTTAACATGGCAGGTATAGGGATTCCAACTGCCCTTAAACACTTTTTTTTTTTTTTTTTAAGTAAAAGCGGTTAAGAAAAAACAAAAATAAAAAAAAAGAAAGAGAACATCAAATACATTTATCTCCAAATTTTCTGAGGAAAAAACGGAAATAGACATTCAACTGGAAATTTTGCCTTATATGTCTTAATTTTTTTTTTAAATAGGCTTAGAGGGTTGTCTTTATACTGAAACTTTAGCAGACTCTGAAATTTTTAATATGTGTACATATTTTGATATATTATTTCGCTTTTTCGGCAATTTTTTTTTACCTTAGGATTCCAAACTGTAAGTCATTCAGTCAATTAGTTTAGGAATTACAAAGGTTTAATGTTTTTCACTTGTAATTGACTCGTAATTTTAAATTCATTTGTAATCGTTGCAAAATAGATTTCAATGCGAGTCGTTTCTTAAGCATAACTCAAAAAGTATTTTTTGGAATGAGCTGTAATTTCGAATTCACATATTTGAAGTTTCTATAAATTGATTTTCTGTTTTAAATAATTATAGGTAATAATTCATATTTATCTCAAAAATTCATTAAAAAAAAAAAAAAAAAAAAAAAAAAAAAAAAAAAAAAAAGAAATTTTTGAACTAAAATTACGAAAAAATATGGAAAGTAATATTTTTTAAAAACAGAAACCGATTTATAAAAGCGAATCTAAAAGTGCAGATCATTCCGTCAAGTGGTTTTTGAGTTATTCTGAAAAATCTGCTCGCATTGCAGTCTATTTTGCAAGGAATAAACATGAATTTAATATTACGTTTAAAGTTCAAAATTTTAAGCCTTCATAATTCATAAACTACTTTACCGAATGACTTTCCTTTTGGCACTTTACAGTAAAGTTTTCCAATATATATATATATATATTGGAATTTTTTAACCTTTTAAACATAGCACATTTTCAATGTTTACACAGTCGAATAGAGAAAAGAATGAAGTTGCAATTGCAATATGTTTAAAAACTACACTGTTAAAAATTTGCAGCATTCTGGCAGGTCATTTGACCGTTTTTTTCCGAAAACGGTTACACAACCGTAATTTTAACACTATTCTGACCATATTATTGGCCATTTTATGGTCAGAATATAGTTAAATTATGGTTATGAAACCGTTTTTTCAAAAAACACTCAAATGACCTGCCAGAATGCTGCAAAAATTTTAACAGTGTACAATGCAATTTGTTTGAAAATTGCATCACAATTTACTCATTTTTTGTGGTTTTTAAAATAATTTGCGTATGCAAAATAATAAGCATGATTTTATTTTTAAAGCTGTCTGAATAGTCACATGCAGACGATTATGAAAGATAAATCCGTTTGCTCTTAAGTTAATATAAATAGCTCAGCATTTCTTTCCGGTTGATAGTTCACAGCGAAATAAAAACTTCATCTGTAAAACAATATAAATAAAGCACAAATTTAACAGACATGTAATCATACTAAGCACTTAAACAATTTAGAATTAAAAAGGACTGCTGTACATAACAAAATATTTGGCTATATCTTCGTCGATGGACGAAAGTATCACTTTTAATAAATTTCAAAACTTTATTGTAATTCACAATTGATACAATTCCAAATAAAAATGCTTTTTGTTATTGTTAATGGGAAATCTGAAAGAAATATATTGTTATAAAAAGAATGGTTTTCCCTTATATTCTGTAACCCGGAAGGTCCGAGTTGGATCTCCTATATGCGATAAAAGAAAGAGTTTTTCGAAATGTGGTCCCTTCGCCCACGTCTTCTTTACACTGTAAAAAAAAAATCTGTAAAGTTACTAAAGTTTTCTTGGAAACTGGAATTCCTAGAACTTTTTACGTTACATAAAAAGTTCTAGGAATCCCAGTTTTCTAGAAAAACTTCAGTAACTTTACAGATCTTTTTTTTTATAGTGTAGGCTATAGAAAGTTCTTGTATGTTATCTCCTACTTAAATTTTTGTAAACAAAATTACGCAATAAATAAATACAAATGTATGTTTCAGAAATATATTGTAAAACATTTACTATTAACTGTTTGATCATTCTATCATTGTATTGGTTACTTTTGAAAAACGTACAGTCTTACAGGCAATTATTCGATATTTTGGATACCAGTATTTCCGAATAGTAATCTTCACGTTATTTAATCGCAAAAAATCTGAGACTAAATAAAGCGAATATTACTACTTAAAAATACTGATAGCCCAAATGTAGATATTCTGCTCATAAATAAAGGGAAGATTACTATCCCTTAGTATTAGTAGTCACGATATAGACTAGTTGTGACCCATCAATATATCAGATAGGAGTTAGTATATAGGCACAGTTGTTTAAAAAAAAACCAGCATGCAATTTTACTATTTAGAATAAGACTATGTTACAGGAATATTCCATATATATTTGCCCCGCTGGGCATTCAATATGCATTAAAAAAAAAGTTTTATTTTCTAAAAACCATAAACTATTAATAGAAAAAAAATAGAAATATGCCTTTAAAAGATAAATTTAAAGTCCATTTAAAAGTTCTCTTGAAAACTTTCCACTTTCTCTTCATTTTTCAAAATATACATCTTTAATTAAACGTAGAATGAATTAAATTTCATATTAGAGTATTTAAAAATTCACTACTATCATATTTGGACAAATTATTGAAGGCATTTTCTTAAGTATTCAACAGTTAATTGTATTCCATATTAAAACATACTTTTTCTAGTAAAGATGAATCATTATAGAAGTAAAAAATTCACCGCCTATATTGAAACACAAATTACTTTTTATTAAAAGAAAAACGCATTTAATTTATATCAGAAGTTCATTATAGTTCACCTAATATCATTACACACTAAAAAACTTAATACGTAAAAGCTTTAAAAAGAATTATGCGGAAAATACTTTGAAAAATCAAGTACCTCTGTTCATAAAGCAATAATAACAATGATAATAAAAAGGATTTAAAAATATTCGCCTCAAAATATAAAAAAAAAGGAAGGAAGAAATTAGAATGTGATAGCTTCATTAACCTCTTCATTGACTTTTTGATGGCCAAAGCATAATTAATTATCTTATATCAAAAGAGGGGTTTTTTTCATTCTTTTTTTTTTTTCGTATAAATTCTTCTTTTTGTTCTCGACAAAAATCTGTTTTATTTAACTGAGCTTCTATCATTCATCTACTTTAATGAGATGAGGATTAAAAAATACATTGTTCAAAGTTTTAAAAAAGAACCAACGCTTCATTTTTTATAACCTGTCATTTTATAATACGCATTTTGTTGCCTTAAGCAATGAATTTCGAAGTGATTGCCACCAAAAAAGAAGAAAAAAAAATACGGAGGAGGAAAAAAGGGACAAAAGACTTAAGTTTTTCAGCACTTTAATGTAACAGTAATTAGAATATTCAATTAATGGGTATTAAATACCCTAAAACATGTTGTTATTGAATTTTTGAAGGTTTCTTTTTCACAACGAATTTATAAAATGAAGCGTGAGAAGATTTATTAAACAGAAATAACATTATACGCGTTATTAAGTTTAGGAAAAGGGGAATATTTTTTTATTATCCGAAGACAAGCACTTAACGGCAAGAATTTGACGGGTAAAGAGATTGCTTTCGAATATTTTTACACAATTTTCTCACGCATGTGAGCAAAATTTCTTCAGTTTATCTTTACAAAAGAACGGTAAAGTTTTAAAAATTATGAAGGGCTTTCAGTTATATAAGTAAATTCAATAGAACAGTCGATTAAAGCACAAGAAAAAAAATCTGTTGATTTTATAATAAAAAAAATGCCAGCCAGTACGCCAGTAAAAAAGTGTTTATTTTAAGGACATAATCTGTAATTCTTACGCAAATACGGGCAAAATCTGTTTAAAAAATGTAATGAATACAGATTATTCCGTAAAATAAACAATTTTTTACTAGCAGACAGTTTCCTCCAAAATCAACAGATTAGTTTTTACAGTGTGGGTATTAAATTAAATCTTAAAACATGTTGTTATTGAATTTTTGAAGGTTTCTTTTTCACAACGAATTTATAAAATGAAGCGTGAAAAGATTTATTAAGCAGAAATAACATTATACGCACTATTAAGTTTAGGAAAAAAGGAAATATTTTTTATCATCCTAAGGCAAGCAATTAACGGCAATAATTTGACGGGTAAAGAGATTGCTTTTGAATATTTTTACACAACGTTCTCACATGTGTGAGCAAAATTTCTTCTGGTTATCTTTACACTCTCAGAAAAAACTGTAAATTTATGAGCGTTTGTCCTTCAATTTTCACGGGCAACAGCCTTATTTGATGAAAAACGGTCTGATCCATTACGCCCTTATCCCCTAGATACTTAGAAAATTAAGAGAAATCCACATATTTTTAGAGTTCTAGTCCATCTGTTAGCAAAAATACGGATTGGTTATTGGATATGGATTTTTTTTTTTACGGGGTATGACTGGAATCTCTGCTGCCGACCTCTTCCCGTAATTTTACAGGGATATTTTTGTGTGTGTGTACAAAAAAAAAAAAAAAAAAAAAAAAAAAAAAAAAAGGTACTGTTTTAACATTTGTGGAAGGCTTTCAGTTATGTAAGTAAACTCAAAATAATAGTCAACTGATGCACAATAAAAAATCCTTGAATTTACAGAAAAAAAAAATTCAGGCAGGACATCAGCAATAAACTGTTTATTTTAAGGACATAATCTGCATTTTTTATGCAAATACGCGCAAAATCTGTTAAAAAGTTAGTAATGAATACAGATTACTGCCGTAAAATAAACATTTTTTACTGGCTGACAGATTTTCTGTAAAATCAACAGTTTTTTTACAGTGGTGTATGTATATATTTTTTTATCTTGCTGAGACTAGCAAATAACGTTAAGTATTTGTCAGGTAAAGAGATTGTTTTTGAATACTTTTACACAACTTTCACACACATATGAGCAAAATTTCTTTAGTTTATCTTTACAAAAAATAGTAATGTTTTAAAAATTTTTAAGGCCTCTCAGTTATACAACCAAACACAAAAGAATAGTCAATTAATGCAGAATTTTTAAAAAAAATCTGTTGATTTTACTGAAAAAAAATCTCAGCCAGGACGCTAGTAAAAAACTATTTATTTTAAGGACATAATCTGCATTTCTTACGCAAATACGGACAAAATCTGTTAAAACATTTTTAATGAATACAGATTATTGCTTTAAAATAAACAGTATATTTTTACTGGCTGACAGTTTTTCTGTAAAATCAACAGATTTTTTTTATTATTATTATTGTGGATAATAAATTATACTTTAAAACATGTTGTTATTAAATTTTTGACAGTTTCTTTTTTACTATTAATTTACAAATGAAGCATAAGATTTATTAAACATAAATAACATTATTATCTATATTAAATTTAGGAATATTTGTTTATCATACTGAAACAAGCAATTAATGTAAAGAATTTGACGGGCTAAGTGATTTGAATATTACTACACAACTTACTCATACATATGAGCAAAATTTCTTCACTTTTCCTTTCCAAAAAAAAAAAAAAAAAAAAAAAAAAGTTTTAAAAATTGCTAAGGCCTTTCAGTTATATAAGTAATCTAAAAAAACTATCAATTAATGCACAGTAAAAAAAAAAAAAAAAAAATCTACTGATTTTACAGAAAAAATAGTTAGCTAGGACGCCAGTAAAAAAACATTTATTTTAAGGACATAATCTTCATTTCTTACACAAATACGAGAAAAATCTGTTAAAAAATGTGCAATGAATACAGATTGTTCCCGTAAAATAAACAGTTTTTTAGTGGCTGGCAGTTTTTCTTCTGTAAAATCAACAGGTTTATTTCACAGTGTTAGTATTAAATAATACATTAATAACTGTCATTCTTGAAATTTTTATGGCTTTTTTTTTTCACTATTAATTTACAAATGAAGCATGTGAAAATGTATTAAACATAAATAAAATTATTATCACTATTAAATTTAGGAAATTTTTTTGTCATACTGAAACAAGCGATGAAAGGGGAAAATTTGAAGGGTAAAGAGGTAGCTTTTGAATATTTTTACGCAACTTTCTCACACGTGTGAGCAAAATTTCTTCAGTTTATCTTTACAAAATATATATATATAAGGTTTTAAAAATTGCGAAGGGCTTTCATTTATATATAAGTTAAGTTCAAAAGAATTGTCAATTATTTTTTTTTCTTTTTACTGTGTGGTGTTAAATTGTATGTTAACTCATGCTGTTGTTCAGTTGTTGTCGTTTCTTTTCCCTATGAATTTACAAAAGAACTATGAGAATATTTATTAAACAACCAATTGACGGCAAGGATTTCATGGGCAAGGAGATTACTTTTGAATACGGGGACACAACTTTCTCACATATGTGAGCAAAATTTCTTCAGTTTATCTTCACAAGAAAAATGGTATGATTTTAGAATTTGTGAAGTGCTTTCAATTATACAATACAACTAGAAAGAATAGTAAATTAAGGGAACCTAGGACTCGTCAAATGTCGAAAACTGGAAAAAATAGTGAACATTTTTGTCATTTTAGATCTCAACTAGAACGAAAAGTCATGAGTCCAGCATATATTATGTAACACTTTCAACACTTTCAGAATACTGTAACAACAAACACTTCATAGTTTATTAAGGTGAAATATGATGTCTAAATAAACAATGTGAAAAACTCATAACGCGTTCGAAAACCCGATTTCTGCTATTATAATCAATAGTCGGAAGTTTTTTCCCTTTGTGCAGCCTTGTATATGATCTGTACATTTGTGTGTATACTAAATAGTATGTTCTAAATAGTATGTATACTAAAAGTTAGTTCAGTTAAACGAGTCGTACAGTTGAAAATTTTCACTCAGCAATATCCGTGAATAAAGAGATATGTTAAAATACATGTAAAAGTACAAATAATTGTACAAAAATTACTATCAAGTGAATACATATAATATAAAGATATTTAAAATACAAATTAAAAATATTCTTAAAATATATTAGAAAAAAAACCATTAAACCCGTAAATAAGCGCAAAGAAAATAATAACAGCATTTAAATCCTGCTGATGATGGACTTGTAGTGGCTGAAAACGTTCTGGGTTTTTTCTAATGTTTTTTAAATATTTTTAATATGTATCTTAAATATCTTTATATTATATGTATGCACCTGAAACTAATTTTTGTATAATTGTTTGTGCATTTATATGCATTTTAATTATTTAACTCAAGATGAATACAGCACTGGAATTTTAACTTTCATTTATTCAAAGAAAAATGTACTTGTGAACTTTTATGCAGCCCTCTATATGATATACAGAATTTATACACACAAAGTAATATTAAAAAAACAATAATTAAATTTAAATACGCGTAAGACAATTCAAAATGCACTTCCAGAAATTATCGTTCATGGGCTTCAATAGTTTAATTTCTTCAGTAGCCAAATTATTTTGTGTGTCCCTGTAAATCAACGATAAATTCTATGCACATCATATTCTACAGTAAGGGCCGTGGTAGCACACCTCAGTTTTATATATAAACTAGTGTTAATTCCCGTCCTAGGACGGTGGGTAAAAATTGTGTTTTTCACTTAAAATTTGAAAAACTGATAAAAAATAATTGACAATATGGAAGCGTTTAGATGAGCAAAGTTCGGCTAGTTTGCGTTCTAATAAACACACAATTAGCATTTACAATATTTCTGGGTAAACCGGGTTTTCCGGCTAATATACTATAAAAAAAGAATTAAGATTTCTTAATAAAACAAAAATTTAACAAATATGCAATAAAACTGCGTAATTAAAAAGTTTGCTGCAACTATTGAAATAATACTTTTTTTTTTTTTCAAATAACACTTTGGAATTGTATTTACTCCCCCCCCCCCCCCAATTTTTTTATATGCATATTGATTAATAAATAGGTATCTCGGGTTGAACCCCATCCGAAAAAACGAAGGGGAAGCATTGTTAAAGTGTTCTTCACGCCTATTGCTGTTTTTCTTCTGTTTACCCGCGGCTGACGTCACGCATCAGGGGTGGGACAGCTTAACGGAGACTGGTAAGATTGATGGGTTCGCCCCACCTGCGTTACATTGCGTTTTATTATATAGAGATTTCAGTACGTTATTTAGAATAGTGTAATATCAATTAAATACACCGCAAACGATTTTTCCCCAAAGACCGTAATGAGACGGAATTCTTTTGAAGGTCTCTGTAAATGAACCGTAAATGTTATACACTTCACTTTCAATTCCAAATATAGTGATACCCAATAAGATCTATCAGTTTCATGGTAATCGGACTGTATTTACGCGAGTTAGAGAACGGACGGACAGACAGACGGACAAACCGAATTCATAAACAATTTTCAACATTGTTGGAAAGTGTTAAAAAGTATTATAAAGTGTATTACAAAAACACAATTTTTAATGGCATCGTGATCAAGAAGATGACATCCTAAGCGTTTTTAGGTGCGTTCGTAATTATATAAATACGTAGCACCTATAGTCGCCGTTCAGTCCGTTTGTCTGTCTGTCCGCATGTAACAGAGCAAAAACTACCCAACCGAATGGTCTGAAATTTTAAATATATGATTGTTGCATAATTTTGTCGAGCCATTTAAAATTTTATGAAAATCGGATGTATAGTTTAATTACAGGGACAGTCAAATTTTTTCTTTACATTACGGCCAATGGGAAAAATTATTGCAAGTGCATTTTAATGATGTTACAGCCTTCCGAATGGTCTGAAATTTTAAATATATAATTGTTGCAAAATTTTGTCGAGACATTTCAAATTTTATGAAAATCGATGTATAGTTTAATTACAGGGACAGTCAAAAGTTTTGCGTTACATTACGGGGAATGGTAAAAAATTATTGCAAGTGCATTTTAATGATGTTACAGACTATGCACTTATGAAGTTAAAAAAAATATACATTCAGTACAATATGGGGTGCAAAAAATAATTATAAAACTAGTTATAGTACGAACGCACCTCATTTGCTACGTTTGACGAGCAATTTCCAACTTGTTTTTATATATAAATTGAAAAAAAGACAGAATTTGCACTCGAATGGCTATTTCCATTTTTTTTTCTTTTCAACAATTTTGGAAATTAAATTGCATTGGCGTAGTTCTCTTTTTATTTTGGTCGATTGTACTACATTAATTAAATGGGGTAAGTTTCAGTAAATATAATTTTTGTGAAGAAAATGGGACGAACATTTACATCAACCCCACAATAACAATAAAGGAGGAAAAAATATTAACTTTTTATGACTGGGATAAATTAGATATAAATAAGGAAATAGTTAATATAGGCGCATTATACATTAAATAGACTTAAAGGGTAAAAATAGTTGATTACACTGAATTTATCCAATGACATATAGGTTCTATGTATCAATTTCGATAAAAGACGTCATTTATAACTCGATATCAATAAAGTAAGGCGAATTAAAGACATAGAAAGAAATTACATACCAAGAGAAACAGAATATCTCTAAGCATTCCTCTTTTCTTTAGTGAAACATGGGAAAAGTGGATGTAAATGGGAAAAGGTCTCATGGAAAAATATTGGAATCTGAGAAAATCATTTATTATATAAAGGATAGAAAAATGTATTATACTTGGCAGTAAAATTTTTTTACAAGAATGTAAACACAAAATATTAAAAATTACTTCTTTTCTATAAAAACTATGTTCTATAATATTAAAACATTCATGTAAATTGTCATTGTAAATCTTATTTTTCCAAAACATTTTTTTTCTCCATTTGTTCTGTTTTATAAATTAAAATTTTAAATTTGGAAAATATCTTAGTGTACAGTTTTTTAAAATATATGTTTTAAAATAATTCCTGTCATAAAATTGAAACTTTTTGCTTTTTTTTGCCGATTTGAAAAATTTTACTAATTTTTTAGTCAGATACATACCTAATGATTTTAATTAGATACATAGTACGAGGTTCCTCTGAAACGGTAGTTACTCTTGTTTATAATATCCTATTTTAAAGAGCAATTTTGATAAACAATTATAGTAATATTTGATTTAATGTCTTTCAAACTGTAAGAAGGTTTAGTCGTGGCCCTTACAGGTCTTCTGTTCACCAATTGTGCAATAAGTTTTTAATGTGTAACCCTATCTGTGAATCAAAAATTATGATTTTACTTACAAAGAGTGTCAGTGTTTAGCCATGCTATAAAACAACGGTTCTCATCCGATCACCCAGCTTTGATAGCGGGTAATACTTAGGTGGTTGACCACTTGAGAGAAGTACAAGCTGTAAGCATCTTCAGGTTCTCGATAGCCTAATACTCAGGATGTCGACCTGTTAGTTTAAATGCTTCATATCCGTACTTAGGCGATAAAACACTATCGTGTGGATATCATTTACCTACTTGTACGTAAATTCTATGGTTTGGACAATCATTTCGATGATATATATATATTGGTAAGTTGGGGACAGCTACGGAGCCGAGAGATTCTCTTCTTCCGGTAACCATCAAAAACAAAAGAACTTTTGGGGATATGAAAAAACCACGAATCGAAGAAATTCGCAGCTCCACTAAATCGACCCTCATTGAAAGGGATAAGCTGCTATCAGACTCACCAACTTTTTAGCCGATTTTAATCTCAACTTTTTCCCGTTCAAAGGGAGGAAAAAGGTTACAATTGTCGTTGCTAAAGTTGGAGGAAAACCAGTACTACTAGTACCAGCCGTTAATATTTATCGCCTATTCGTATCAATCGCTTATATCTGATTGGCTGAAATGTTGAAAGTTGGGGGGGGGGGGTCGCGGCCAGCGCTTTTTTTGAGCTGTGGATAAAATTTTGGAGATATTGCGGTTTGTCATCACACTGGGTGTTGAGACAAAATTTCGCGAAATGCTGAAGGAAATCAAGAGTTGGCTCAAAGATTGCTCCAAAAGTTGGTTCATCTGATTGCAGCTTAAAGGAGAGTGTCGTAACAATCGCATTCTGATTTAACCAAATAAAAGGGGGTTACATAGTCTCATTGAGTTGTTTTCAACCTTTTTTTTTATATACTGTATGCTTCAAATATGGCGGTTATCTCTTAAGGCTGTTCTCAAATCCAAAGGGTCAACTTTCTGACATAAATTTTAATTCATTTTTGTTCGGACACGCATGAAACTAGAAGGTGTTGTTATTCAGAAACTATGTCATCGAACTGTTTTGTCCGTTTTCTTGTAAACGCAATAGCTCTTTCAGAAAATACTGTCAAAGTTGGCATTTTGAACTGAAATTCCGAACAAAAGAAGAAAATCCAGTCATTAGGGGGAGAAAAATGCCGTGTGACGTGATCAAAATCGCTTATAACTCAATAGGTAATTGATTGATCAAAAAATGGAAAAAACAGTTCAATTCCAAATCGCTTCCATGGCCAGGCTTTCCAATTTTATACCTTTCCGTTAAAAATGAATTTGGAAATGTGTCACAACGTTTTGCGCTTGTTCAGCAGAGCAGTTAAGAACAGCCTTAAACTGCTGATCATAGATAGATACTTCCGATTAAAAAAGTATACAATTCATGTATAGCTTTTAGATGTTGCGCTTGTTTTACAAGCAACTGTATATATATTAAAATACAAAACCTAAATTTTTATATGATCCCTGAGTTCTATACTTTATAAACAGACAATTTTTCTCCATGTTTTGGCAAGTAAAATAGTAAACATTCCTCTCTTCTACAACCAAAACTTAACAAATTATGATACATTGAATTTTATGAAATTTCGGCATTTTCCGAAACTAAAAAAAGCGTCTTTCGGTTTTTAGTGTCGGAAAACATTAAAATTCATAAAATTGAAAGTATTATAATTCGGTAAGTTTTGGTCGTAAAATAATGGGGATTTTCTTGTTTTATTTGTCAGAACATATGAAGAAAGTTTTTCTATATACAGTATACAGTTGACTCTAGTAAATGCGTCTCCCCTTAAGACTATCTTCTTAATGAGATCTTTTTGCGCAGTTAGAATATATACAATGAGCCAGCATTCATGGAGTTACCTAAAATTGGAAAAGAGATGCTTTGCAGAATGAGAAACAATAGCATAAAATAATTCACTTTCAAAACTGTTCATTTTTAAGGTTTCGTTCATCTGACGAAACCCTATTCGTCTCGCTCCTTTGTCTGTCTGTTTGTCTGGCCGTCACAGTGCCCGTTCTCAGAAACTATATATGTTGGAGACTTGAAATTTTGCATACTTATAGCTGAACACCTCACATCAAACGACAAATCATAAAAATTTTAAAAAGTCGTATATTTAACCCCCTGGGCTCTAACTTGTGTATTTTAAGCTTTTTTTTTTTTTTTTTTTTTTTTTCTAACTGAACCCCTAATTAAGTTGAAGACTTGAAATTTTTCAAAATTATAGCTAAGCACTTGCGATCAAATGACAAATCATAAAATTTCGAAACAGTCTTATGTTTAACCCTCTGGGCTCTAACTTGTGTATTTTAAGCTTTTTTTTTCTAACTGAATCGCTAATTATGTTGAAGACTTGAAATTTTGCAAAATTACAGCTAAACACTTGCGATCAAACGACAAATCTTAAAATTTCGAAAAAGTGTTATATTTAATCCTCTGGGCTCTAACATGTGTATTTTAAGCTTTTTATCTAACTCAGTCCCTAATTAAGTTGAAGACTTGAAAATTTGCATAATTATAGATAAACGCTTCACGATCACATGACAAATCGTAAAATTTTCAAAAAGTCTTATATATACCCTTCCGCTCTCTAACTTGTGTATTTTAAGCAATTTTTCTAACTCAGCCCCCTAATTAAGTTGGAGGTTTTAAATTTTGCATTCTCACAGCTGAAAACTTGCGATCACATGACAATCATACAAATTTCAAAAAGTCTTATATTTACTCCTCCGGTCTCTAACTTGTGCATTTTAAGCAAATTTTCTAACTCAGTCCCTAATTAAGTTAAAGACATGAAATTTTACATACTTATAGCAGAACACTTTCGATCACACGAAAAATCATAAAATTTTCAAAAATTCTTACATTATTTACCCCTCCGGGCTCTAACTTGTGTATTTTAAGCAATTTTGCTGACTCAGCCCCTAATTAAGTTGGAGACTTGAAATTTAGTATACTTACAGCAGAACACTTGCGATCACACGAAAAATCATAAAATTTTCAAAAAGTCTTATATTAATTACAATCCGGGCTGTAACTTGTGTATTTTATGCAATTTTTTATCCTCCCACCTTTTGACCCGGGGGGCACTTTTCTAATTTTTGCCGACACCACTTTGACCATTCTTTCATATTAGGCACCATAGATTTACATATTTTAGTTCCACTTTTTACTGCCAGGGGTCGTCTACCTATCTCAAGTGCTATGGGCCCGATTCTCTCAACTAATATATCTACGGCTAAATTGTAAAACGGAATTTCGTTCGGATAGAGGTTTGTTTAGAATAGAGTGCGCCTCTTGGCTGCGAAATGTGGAACTAACAGATTTTGCAAAAGGGTAAAGTGTTTTGAAAGGAATATTAAACATGTGATGAGAGATGAAACATGTCGATCTGAATAAAGATACACTGTAAAAATAAATAAATAAATAAATAAATAAAAATCGTTAAAATACGGAAATAGTACTGGCGTCCCGATTTCCAATACAATTTCCGTATTTTAACGGATTTTTTTTTTAACAGTGTACCTATATGCCTTTTATGTGTATTTTTATCGCTTTTGACAATTATTAACTTAATTTGTAAGTTCTTTCGTATAACACTATTGTATTTAATTTTAATTTTAATTAAAAGTACTAAACTATAATAACGGTGTTTCTTTTAACATGAAGGTCAAGCCTATTTAATTTCTTTAAAAAATTCCATTCTGGTAATTCGAAACAAGAAATTATTTTTTTTACCACTCAAATGTTATTATTTAGTACAGAATTCGGTTAATGAAATAAAAAGGGTCCTCTTTTGGAAATCTGCACGAAGACTAACGGGAGTTCACTTTATAATATATAAGGCTCCTTAATATAAAAAAAAAAAAAAAAATTTTCGTATTTAAATGCGTACACATCCTTAAGTAAAAAAAAGTTCCAAATCTGGAAGCTAAACCTGATTTATTTGAATGTTTTTTGTTATTGGAAATATGTTTATAGCATCAGCGGTTTGTGAGATGATCGACATAACACCTATTTTGAATTATTTTGCATAAATCATTCCCACGATCAGAATAATACTATTCGCCGTAGTTCGAAATTTACATTTCCCCATTTCAGGGTAGTTATTATGATTGAGATTACTGCGATCATTTATAGTGCTACAGTGGATACTGTTGTATATTACTCAAATATGGAATTAACGTAAATTATCTAAATTGATTGTGCTTTACTTTAATCTTTTACTTCTTAAATAGATTTCAGTACCGTATTCTACTTTTATTTTCACGACAGATTTTAAGATTTCACTCTTCGTTCTTCCGTTTGCTTCGAGAATCTTTTTATGACGACACGTTTGACGCAAATAATTCAATTTTAGATTAAACTTAGATTAAAATCCAACGCAAGCACGTGTTCTATTAAAAAAGATAAATGTTTCTTATTCTACAAAATTTACAATAATTCCTCGCTAGTTATCCATAATTCCAAAAAACATTATTTATCTTTAGAAACCTAAGAAACCAATATATTTTCAAAGATTTAAAAAAAAATTATTAAAACAAATTATTTTTGCTGCCCCTTATTTTTCGAAAACGTATCAGAATAGGTTTTTATAAGGCAATATTCGGTTTTCTCAAAGCCGAATATTGATTTTTAGGATGCTATCAATTCTCAATTAACCCTTTATGTACCGAATTATGAGTTAAGGAAAATTTTATCTTCCAAAGCATTTTTCGTGAATTTTTGAAACTGCATTAGAAGATTTACATAATCATTTAACAAATTTTAGAAGAATTGGAGGATTTAGAAGGATTAATTAAATTTGAATTTATAGGGATTTTGTACAATATTTATGACCCCACTCAAATCTTTTATTTTAAATATTTTCTTAGTATTTTGTGGAATTAGGTAATGTACAAATATAATATTCTTACAACAGAAATATTTCCGAATTGAAGAATTCACCCCCTCCCTCCCAACGCCAAGAAAGCTGAAAAAATGCAAAGGCAAAGGAAATCATCTTTTTAAAAATATTTTTATTTTGTGTAACCAATAATGCTTCTGAAACAAGATAAAGTAATGCATCCATAACTTATTATAAACTGTATTACTACTAAGCGATATAGTAAAGGGATTTTATAACAAGTTATTTTAATGCTACTTATCAGTACCGCCAGTAGATAAAGGTTTAAACAATTTCAGCTGAGTAACTGCCTGCATGCAAGACATATAATTTAATATTACTTTTGATGTCAGTGTTAGAGACGTTAATTTATCATGTTCGTGTGTAAAACAATTTTTTTGATGAACATGTTTACTTAAGAGTTGATACCATCCGAAAAGCCTACATCCCAGATTGACAAAACTAATTAATACGCAAAAAAAAAAAGAACTCAGAAACGCTTCTGATAATCAATGGCACCAAAGTAAACTTTATTTTACGTTACTTTTACTTTATTTTACTTTCATAAGTGCTTCTATAAATCGTGAAAGTTTCTGAAGTTTCTAAAGATAAAGGAATGTATTTCGGAATCGTGTGTAACACGGAAAAGGTTATGGTATATTTTCGTCCCTGGTTACATTATATTTTCCTAGATTAACCTCTTCGCGACGAACATAGCATATAGGTGATGCGTACAATGCTCTGAATCCTTGATTATTCCTACCTGTAATTTTTAATTAAATATTTGCCTTATTTCTTTAAAGCATTACCGCGAATAAATTAGGCAAAAATTTTGATTTTACAAAGTCGTGATTAAAGTTTAAAATTTTTGTAAAGGACACGCGTTGCGAAGGGGTTACGAAAAATTATCTATTATTACAGTGTAAGGCAAGTAGCCCCAATGCCTGGATGTACGAATGTTTGATTATGTAAAAAAGAGATAAATTTACAAAAAATAAATACATAAATAAATAAAGTAATGGGGAATATAAATATTACAGTTACATCCAATTTAAATATGTAACTAATCTTTCTTCTTCCTTGAGTGTGAAAGTTAGCCCAACGAAAAAAACTTCGCCATATGAAAAAATAATTTCTAACATAAGGAGGACTATACATTTATCGTAATATCACTCCGGAAGGCCACAATCTTTTTTTGAATTGTTAATTATCTCATTAATATGTAAAATAGAGCCATCTGTTATCTTGTTCAAAGATATTTTTTAATTAATCGAGAAGATAAGTTTAAAAGAAAAACCCTTTTTTAACACAATGAAGCCCACTTAAGGTACTTGAAATTCCTGCGAGTCAGCAATTTGAGATAACGTCACACTTTTTCTGAGATAAATGAGATAAAATACATTATTATCTAGAACAAATCGCCAGTTTAAAATATCTATTCATTTTTATAAAATTCTATGTAATGCGTGATAGTTAAATTAATATTTATTTGTATTTTTAATCATCTTAATTTTTATTTATATATAAAATGTACCTCACTTTTTGTTTATCCCCATTGGGGATAAAATGCAAATACGTATTTAAAGAATTATGTATTGAGAAGTCGTTTTTTTTTCTATTCAGTAGTTCTTTTGCAGATGTCCTGAGGATATATTATGCAATCATTTCCCATGAAGTTAATTTCTTATCCCTCAGTGACAATTCTAAAGCTTGTCAAAGACATAAGCTTCTTCTCACTCAGTTCCATTGTGTACGTAATTAAAAGAAAAGCGATTGCATTTCGACGAAAACGACTCAAAAAGCATAGCCAGTTTAGACACGTAGTTTAGCACAAACCCTGTCCAAATCATCATTGAATCAGTTGATTTCTATCCTGTTCAGATAGCGATTGATCAGAGTTAGGGATCAGGGTTTACACGAATGATCAGAATTTTGACTGTACGTTGCAGCGCCCTCCATTGATTGACTTATGCCTTCTTTATATCGTAAACTTAGCTTCTTTATATCGTAGGTATAGCATTCAGCATAGCTCAAAGAATCATTTATATCATTAAACGGAACAAACATTATGATCCCTTGTGCACGCTATTACTTTTATGTGCGTTGATTAAGAATCCAGTATAAACTGTATTTCTCCAAAACCTGTTTTCGATCTTTAGCGTTAAGGATAAACGATATAAATTTCATAAACAGCTGATGATAAACAATGTTGTAAAGCCTTAGATCCCCGACCCGTCCGAAAGCCAAAATAAAGCTGCATAAAGTCTGACCTCCTGGGAAAACTACGTTGTTATTGGCTTTATTTTTATGAGACTACTTATACATAAAAGTGAAATGGAGAGTTCTCTCACAGGGATGTAGGTAAGTTAGAAAGAGATACCAGCCGAGAGATTAGTTCTACACTTTTGGTTAGAATAAAAATGTTGGAAAAAAATTGAGGCCAAGCCAGTCTTCCGCCCCTGTGGTATTTGTTAAATAGAAGGCGTCCACCCCTTACCCAGCGCCTTCGGGATCTAGTTTGCGATCTTGGCTCTATAGGAGGCACAATAAACAGGAGCGAAGACAGCATAATTCATAGGTATTTTTTTTTTCAGAACAGTATTAATGAGTTTATTACAACATTATTATGTAATGTTTTACTATTAGGACTAGTTTTTAACGCAATACAAATAAATTTACGCTTAGGAACTTAAAAACAATGAATGAGTAATTAAAATCAAACTGTACGTATGAAACGCCTTTACTTCAGCGTAAAAGGTGGAATAGCTTACGTAGAGCTATTAAAAAGTTTTGAAATAAATCCCTCTTACAATTATAATTTAAATCTATGTAGATTTAGCAAGAAAGTAAAACCATGTATCAAGCTTAGTTTATGAAACATTTTCCAACACTTCCAAAAAACTTTAACAAAACTTCATTTATTAATAAGATTGCGAAGATACCTAAGAAAACAATTTAGAAAACGCATAATGCATTTGAAAACCAGAAATTACTCAATTACCATTCATAGCCGGAAAGGTACTCGAATTATTTTGTGCAGATCTGTGTAAGATCTAGAGATTTAAATATATTCTGAATCGTATGCTAAAATTTAGTTTAATTAGGAAAAATGCCTACAGGCGGAGGTAGATTTCGAAGTTAAGTACTATCTTCATCAACAAAAACGAAATCTAGAATAGAGATAAAACTCAGTTTAACAATTTTATCTGGCCGCTTTTGACGAATTTTTAATTTCATTTTTCTGTAAGAGCTCGTTTTATCAGAATCATATTAAGGCGATATTTAAAAAAATATTTTAACCCCGTTCAGCAACTTGAAATTTTCTGACACATTTTCAGACTCATTTTTAAAAGGAATAACATGAAATTTGCTGACGTGATTTTTTGAAGTGATTTATAAGCGAACTGTGTTTTTATTTTTCGTTCAATCAATTAGAACATGATTTACAATTATTTTCTCAGAATGACCATTTTTTTCGCTTCCAGCACAGTCGCTTTGGGAAATTTGGTTCAAAATGACCACTTTTACAGCATTTTTTTGAAATATATTCTGCCTTTATCGAAATATCGACCAATAGAGCACATTATATAGTTTCTGAATAGGAGAATCTGCCATTTGGATGCGTTTGAGAGCGAAAATGAATTTAAAAATGAACCAGTAAATAAGCCGTTTGGATTTGAATACACCCTTTATACGATAATTTTTCGTTAACCCCCCCCCCCTTTTTTTGTAAGAATTTATCCCCTCAAAAACTTGTCAGTATGAAAGTTGTAGATAATATTGAGAAAATGTGTAATAAATTTAAGCGGTTTGGATATCTTGTGAATTGAAGAAGTTATGATTTCTTTTCTTCTTCAACCCCTTACTATTTTTCGTTTTTTATTTATTTATTTATTTATTTTACAGTAAGAGTTAATCCTATCAAAAATTTTGAATATAAAAGTTGTAGATAACATTAAGAAGATATATAATAAGTTCAAGTCAATTTGATATCTTAAAAATTGACGAAGTTATAAATTTTTTTCTCCCTAAAACCTTATTTTTCCGCCCTTGAGCCCATTTTTAATTTTAGCAAAAATCAGTGATACATAAATTTTTTCCCTTTTCGTAGAAGTAATAATAACGTTAAACGGATTTGAAATGTAGAAAAATTAAAAAGTTATGGTTTTATTTCAGTTTTCACTGAACCCATCCCTATTTCCACCCCCTTGGTCCAATTTTACTAATTAACGAAATTGGCCGAAATTGTCTACCCTTGATTTTACGTATCAGTTTGGAAGAGATTTGCGCAGAATTACGGAAGCTATCATGTCCATAAAAAAGTAATATATATATATATATATATATATATATATATATATATATATAGAGAGAGAGAGAGAGAGAGAGAGGTAGATATGTAGATAGATAAAGTTTTTTACCGAGGGTGGTTTTGGGTTCTAGGGTCATGATTAGTGTAGATCTACAAAAATGTTTCAGAAATTTCAACATAGGGAAGATCGCAATAGGTAGTATTCATACGAAATCTACCCAAAAGCTTAACACAGTCAAAGATTAATCTTTAGCAGTTTTTATTATTAGGTGGAAATGTACTCAAATTCTTTTATAAAGTAAGTTATATTATTTGTACAATTTGATACATGCTACAAATAAGGCTAATACTTAAATCATGCAATAAACGCATAATACTACTAAAGACAAACTTCCAGATATTATTATCCATAGACGGCAATATACTGGTTCTTTGTGTAGCCCTGTAAATGAATTTATTTATAATGTACAAACACTTGTGAAACTACACTTAGTATACTGAATATAGTTCAACTGGAAAATAAAAAGATCAATTAAAACCCCCTTTAAACAATTCACACCTATACACAGTAATGTTTACCAATTCTTTTGTGTAGTACTGTAGAATTTAGAAACCACCTTACTACGCATTGTAATTTAGTTGATCTTTAAAACGAATGCGATATCTGAAAACTCACTTCCAGTAATTATCGTTAATCGGTAGTACTGTAACTGAAAAATTTTGTGTCCCTATAAATGAATGATAATTGCTATGCACAACATATTCTACATCAAACATTTGTAGTAACCCTCAGTAACGTATATCGATTTTATTACTTATTATTTTATTACCGATATTATTAGAAATAGTATAATATTATTAAAATACGCTGCTAACAGTTTTTTCCTTTATGGAGTATAATGTAAAGGAATTCTTTGTGTGGCCATGTAAATGAATGATAAATGATTTGCACTTCATATTCTACAGAAATTTTGTTTCGGTGTACTTTGGAAATTCATATCAATGTCATTATATCTGCAAAATTGTAACATCAGTAAAATATACAACAAATATTTTTTTCTGACAGACCGTAATGAAAAAGAATTCTTTAGAATGTCCATGTAAAAGAACTATAAATGCTACACACTTCATTTTAAATAGAGAACATGTCATAGTAAACATCAATACATGGTAATCCGGTTATATTTACACGAGTTAGAGCACGAATGGACAGCAGACAGACAAACCTAAATCATAAACACTTTTTTAACGATATTGAAAAAAGTTAAAAATGAATTAGACTATACATATTTATACTATTAATAGTGTGCATATGTACCTCAGTAGTTATTATGACACATATTTAATAATGAAAGTCGCCCATTTAAAAAAAAAGTTTAAATGTTTTATTTTTATTTTCATCACTGGATTGACAAAAATATTTACTATCCAATCAAATTATGCGCTGTCTAACTCTTTTCTTTCTCAATCGTTTTTTTTTTCAACAGATTTAGTATCACCTACTTTTAAAACGATGTTTAAAAACTGATACTCTTCTAAAACTGATAAAGTATTTTAAGAAGTCTGAAACTTCATGAAAAACTGAAAGTTTTCAGCAGATTAAATTGTATATATATATATATATATATATATATATATATATATATACTCAATGCTTTTACTCAAGATTATTGTCAAAAAGATTTTTTTAGTTACCACGACTAAATACAATACACAAGAGATAGGACAATCAAGTTTTTTTTTTTTATTAAAGGTAATTTTTTTCCCTTTTCATTTTAGAGCGGCATATTTTTTCAACTCCAAAAGTTGAAGTGAAACTTGAATAATTGATCCGTTTTTGATTAAAATCGCATTTCTATTTTTTTTTTCAATGCGTAGTTTAAAATAGGGAAGAAGTTGGGAAATGGTTGAAGAAAGGTACTTTTCCTTGTAATTAAAAGAGAAAATCCCAGAATCTAAGCAATAGTTATTAGGGGTCTTGAAAGTTGAAATGAAGTTTTTCAACTTTTTTTTTTTTTTTTTAAGATCATGAAATTGTTTTTAGGTCATCTTAAAATTTTGTTCTTTTCTTTTTCATTATTTTTGAGAGGGGAAAACTTGAAACTAAAGATTAGAAGTAAGATTAAGATGGAACAAATGACAACATTCATATACCGGGTGTCCCAAAAGTTACTGATGGATTTTAAAATTCAAAAACTTGCAAACGGTGACAGATATTAACAAAATTCTTGCAGGAAGGTTACGCATGATGCAAGTAATTTTTTACTGTGATTCTTGATTTTAGTTGGAATTTCAAACAACAGATGGCGCTGCGAGAAATAGGTGCTAATTCCAGACCCGATTTTTCGTACTTCGGTATCCATTCATTTTAATTCCCCCTTTTTTGCATGGGAGATGAGAGAAGCCGAAAAAAATCGAGATTGTATTTAGCGCCTATTATTTGCAGCGTCATCTATCGCTGTTATTTGGAACTAAAACTGGGAATCGCAGCATAAAATCTCCTGACATCTTACATAACCCTACTGCAAACAAAAAAAAAAATAATATCTGTCACTGTTTGCAAGTTATTAATTTTATAATCCATCAGTCATTTCTGGGATACCCGGGATATTCAGGGTTTGTAAATATCATGATATTTTAGAAAATATAAAAAATATCCGATATTTTAATGTATATATTCGATATTTTTAAAGCTGTCAATATTTTTATGATTATAAATAATTTCGGACCTAATATGAAATTAAAATTATAACTATTATTTAACTATTATTTAAAATTAAAACATATTGCACTCAGCATCAAAATTTAATAAAACAATATTCTAAATGTTTTTTTTTTTCACTTACAACAAAATTGAAGATCAACCAATTGAAAGCAGGCACAATTTGATTTTATACTCACAAAAAACAAGCTATACTATTTAATAACCAGTTTGAAGAAAATTCTATGTTCTATACAACAAAACTTTTAAATACAAAATAATTTCTTTTTGTTATAAAATTTTAAACATAAATGTAAGCTTTTCTGCTCCACCCCCCCCCCCCCCCCTCCCCCAAGATAGTGTATAGTTTAAACTAAACAAAACCAGAAACGATTCTTTCTAATTAAGCTACAAATAACTTATCTAAATTTGACAATTTACCTTTAATAGCTGTTCTAAGAAAATATTCACCCACATACATAATTATTGGATTTACAGTCGAACCTCGTTATGGCGACACTCTAATTTCCAGAAGAAAGTGTCGTCATAAGCGGAGTGTCGTGGTAACCGGAGTTGAAAAAAATGTATATAAAAAGCTGCATTTTTAATTAATTTAGGAACACTTTAAATTCATAATTGATTTTGCAGTTTTAATCAATAAAACGTTATTATTAGACAAAATAAACACAAATCAAAATTGAAAAGATTAAAAATCAGATTTATGATGACTTGTTTTTTGTTGTTATCGTTGTCGCATTAACATTGATGAATTAAGGTTTGATTATCCCTAGATGTGCTTCCTACAGTTCTTTTTTCAATGTTATGCAATGAATTGTAATCAATATTCGTTGTTTTAGAAATGAATGTTAGATAATTTCTGATTGTTTCAATGCTATGCAATGCTTCGGTTTTAGTCGCATGAAATACGCCATGTAACCACAAGAAAGCGCCGCCTGACCAGAACAAAGAGACCGCGAGTAGACTGATACGTTTATCACGCGCTTAAGTGGGTCATTCATAGTGTCCGTGGGTTTATTTATTCAGATAAAGGATTAAAGTAAAATTTCTCATTTGTCTCAATGAGTATTTTAGACCCTTTTGTGAAAAGTTTGGCTAAGACATTTCTTACAACTTAATTTCCGTGCTTATAAGATGGATTATGAAAAATGGACAATTTTCCCAAACCGTCGGGATATCTCGAGTTTAAAATTATTCAACGACGTAAAATCGGGATTTTATTTACATTAAAACCATATACAGGAAAATGGGACTTTGAAAAACTGACGTGATAAGCGGAGTGACATGAAAACCAGGTATCGGGAAAACGAGGTTCGACTGTATATTTAAAAATTAAGCTTCACACGCAATGCTTAGATTTGATTTGATTTGATTTGATTTTTTTTTTTTGGGGGGGGGGATGAAATTAACTGTCAAATCAAAAGTTCTTTATTTACCGAATGACATAGTCAAAAGCAGTTAAAAAAATTATTTACACTTGTTTTGGCTGAAAATATCAAAAATATCATACACAGTATTTTGAAAATAAATATAAAATATATGAAAATATCAAACTTTGTGATATTTTCAAAATAAATATCGAATACATATCATGATGTATATCAAGATATATATATCCATTCATATACAGGTTGTCCTAAACTTCCAGGACCCATTTTAAAATTCAATATAAAATCAAGTAAATCTTGTACAGGAGTGCGATTTGAATTAAAATGCTTCTCAAGATGAAAAGTTTTCTTCAAGTAAATGAAAATAATTAGTTCCAAATTTCAATCATATATGGCGCTACTTGTCGGTCTGTTCGCTTAAACATGCGTTTTCTCTGATTTTCAGATTAATTTTGACGCTGTAACACAGAAAGGACGACTGTCAAGCACTGGGAGTCGTCATTTCCGTGTCACAGTGTCAAAATTAATCTGAAAATCAGAAAAAACTGTGCTTGAAAGCAAACACATAGACAAGCGGTCCCATCTATGATTGAAATTTGGAACTAATTAGTTCCATCCACTGGAAGAAAACTTTTCATTCTGAAGCACTTTAGTCCAAACCGCGCTCCTGTACATCATTTACTTGAATTTATATTGCTTTTAAAATGTGACCCGGAATTTTCGGACTATGTTTCTGTTATATCATCGAACACTGTATATATTAATTGTTTTCTTCCAAATTATTTTTATTGAATATGATTTTAGTAATATTTTTTAGTAGTTACAGATATATTCCTTTTCTTCCTTGAAAATGTCCACTGGTGAGTTTCCTTGAGTAGAAAAAATATTGTCCAAGGATCTTTTCTGTTCCTACCTGTCTAACCCTACTGCTCCTACCTGTTCACTTGATTTTTACGAATTGTTTTTGTTACAAAGAAAAGAGCAGTGGCGCAGCCAGGATTACGCTTTGGAGGGAGTTATCATATTTTAGATGCCTACATGTGCCCAGATGTGGCACGGCCCACGGCTGAGCTCGGTACAATTTTCTTTCATTTGAACTTGACGGGACGGTTAGGACTGGGTACTGACTTACACTTACATTTTTTAGCTGACTTGAACCGAGTCGTAACCAGTCGGAGAGAGCTTTGAAAAAGTTTTGTCGAGGCATCCTCTGAATGCTTTTAATATGTGTGATAATGAAATACTGTACCTAAAATACGAGGGTGTTTTAATGGAAATGATTCGAGGTGTGTATCCATGAGATACGTGGGGACATAAATGAGACAGATACATAGATAGAAACAACAATATTTAATGAGTGAAATGCATATAAAGTTTGTTTAAATAAATCAGCCATGGCGTTTAGGCAAAGGTCCTATTGCTTAGGAAGGTTACGAATTCCGTCCGCGAAGAACGATGTCGGTTGATCATGGGACCAGTTCAGAGCTGCAGCCTTTATGCCCTTATCGGAGAGAAATCGTTGACCCTTTAGGCTTTTCTTCAGTGGTCCAAAGATGTGATAGAGTGTCAATGTCCGTAATCAGCATCTGTGTCACAACTTTGTGCGCCTGACCGTGCCACGGCAAATCCGTTTTCTCCTGTCGACCGTCGCTCAAATATTCTCGCCCACCTCGTCACCCTGGGCTTTGACACACACGTGTCACCGTGCACAGCCTGCATTCTGCGAAGAAGATTCACCGGCTTACACCCTTCCAGTGTTAAAAACTTAATTACAGCTCTCTGATTCGTTTTGGACACAGTTGCATCCACACCAGCCATTTTTAACTGAATGCCACGTCCTTACGAATGAAGTTATTACGAATCTGTTTGCGCTTGCGCACGCCTGGTACATACACCATGACTATTGCGTTTGTTTCACGAAAATACACTGAAACTGTTTGCGTGCGACGCCTCGAATCACTTTCATTTGAACATGCCTTATATATCTTAGTTTTTGCGATTTTTGGTGTGTTCCTGTATTTGTATAACTTTAAACTGTGTTTCCAGTCATACGATTTAAAGTTTTATTATTAAAATATTATGAAGAATAGAGGAGGCGCAAGAGGTTGCATGGTGGATAAGGTCACCCTGCCTTTATCTAGTTACAGTCCTGGTATTTGAGAAATACGACAGCATACGAAGTTCTGTATGTAAAAAATTCAGTTCATAAGTAAAGTACACTCAATTTCGTCAAAAAACGCAAAAAGTACAGGCAGAAAGTTGAAGAAACACCCCTGGGATCCAAAAAGACTTTTCTGTTATTTGAAAAATTTCTGTATTTTGACTAGAGAATTTGTAGAAATTTCAGATTCGTATTTAGAGGAAGGAAGAACATATGTAAGAATTCCGTTTCTAATAGAAAAAATTACTGCACTGTAAAAAAAAATGATAAATGTTTCTTAATTTAGGAAAATATAAATTAACTATGAACGAAGATATAGAATAACCTCTTCCAAGTTATCCACGATACCAAAAAGCACTCTTTATCTTTAGAAATCTCAGAAACCAATATATTTTCGAGATTTGAAGAAGCATTTATAAAAACGAAGTTTCTTTTGATACCAATAAATTTCGGAAACGTTTACGAGTAATTGTTCTTGTGCATTAATCAGTTTTTTAAACCGGATTTTAGATTGCTGCCAATTCTCCAGTAAACATTTTCATGTTCAACAAACATGATTTGCAGACAAACATAATACACTAACAGCATGAATATTAACATTAAAATCACTATTATTTTGTTACTCTTGCATGTAATAAATTCAATCATGCATAAAATATGTAATTGAGAACTGATTGCATCATAAAATACAAATATTCTGGTTTAAGAAAACTTATTCATACACTATAAAAACTACTCGGAAACGTTTACGAAAATTAGTGGGAACTTTGCTTTTATAAATGCTTCTTTAACTGTAGAAAAAAAATATTGGTTTCTGAGGTTTCTACAGATGGAGAAACAACCATTTACATAAAATGCTTTTCATAAAATACTTTTCATAAAATGCTTTTCATAAAATACTTTTCATAAAATGCTTTTCATAAAATGCAATTTCATCGGAAAAAATATACAGTGTATTCTTCCTCCAGCCTATCTACAATGTCTATTCTTTTTCTCACGCTAACATGTTTATAAAAACTAAATTTTTTAACCCTTTAACCGTCTGGACTGGATTTTTCCGCTCACAGTAATCATGTTAAAATGGCTGTAGACCAAAATATTTTAAACATAATTCTATTTTGAACCATATATAGAAAGGAGTGATATTAAAGATATTATAGCATCAACCTGCGATTAAAAAAATATATATCATGGGATTTACAAGCATTCTTATAAAAATATTAGAAAACCCTCGGACGATGAAAGGGTAATTAACAAATAGTATGCATGCTAATATTTCGAATTTCATAAGAAAATTTATAAAAGAGAAAAAATTGTGGGATAAAATTAGTATATATTTTTTAAATTCTGATTTTTTAAGGACCTATTAAAATATATTAATAATATTCTTTCATAATTTTTAGAAAACTCTAAATAGCTAGTCTACTCTAGGGTTCTAGAAGGGACTTCAGCCCCTTTAACTCCCCCGTGGGTGCGTCAATTATTACTGTTTACTCGTTTTGGCGTGCTTTACTTATATAGCTCCAAAATTACCTTTTTCCTTTCAACGTCAATTTATAACTAATAAAATATTATTTTCATGTACATAAAGCCTTTTTTTTTAAGGGACAAATAAATGTCAAAAATGTGAATCGGTCAAACTGGATGTACCTTTTTAATTACAGCGCACATTGCAGCACGCAATTAAAGCTATATAGATCTTTATCATTGCTTTTTTATATGATTTTATGCGTATAAAGAACTTCAAGGGACAAAAGAATTTCGAAATTTAGAACCGGTCAAAATGGTGTCACTCCTTTAAGAAATCTTACTGAGTTAATTATAGAGCACCGCGTAGCTCTCAATTATATCTATGTAGATTTTTATCATTTTTTAAATTTGATTTTCATGTGTGTGTAGAGTACTTTACGGGACAAAAAAAAATTCGAAAATTTGAACCGTTCAAAATGGTGACTGGTCCCTGCTTGGATATTTATATTTTCTGGAAAAATAAACAATCTTTTATCTTCTTTGTACTTTTCAATTTCACAAAACCACATTTCCATTTCCATTTCCATTTCCATTCACATTTCCAGGTGTGGTTCTTTAAGAAATCTTCCTGAGTTAATTATAGAGCACCGCGTAGCTTTCAATTATAGCTATATAGACTTTTATCATTTTTTAAATATGGTTTTCATGTGTGTATAGAGTACTTTAAGGGACAAAAAAATTTCGAAAATTTGAACCGGTCCAAATGGTGTTACTCCTTTAAGAAATTTCCTGAGTTAATTATAGTGTAGAGTACTTTTAGGGACAAAAAAATTACGAAACTTTAAACCGGTCAAAATGGTGACTGGTTTCTGCTTGGATATTTATATTTTCTGGGAAAAAGAACAATGCTTTATCTTCTTTGTACTTTTCAATTTCACATAACCATATTTCCATTTCCATTCACATTTCCAAGTGTAGTCCTTTAAGAAATCTTCCTGAGTTAATTATAGAGCACTGCGTAGCCCTCAATTATAGCTATATAGATTTTTATTGTTTTTTAAATATGATTTTCATGTGTGTGTAGAGTACTTTAAGTAACAAAAAAATTTCGAAAATTTGAACCGGTCAAAATGGTGTTACTCTTTTAAGAAATCTTCCTGAGTTAATTATAGAGCACCGAGTAGCCCTCAATTATAGCTATATAGACTTTTATCATTTTTTAAATATGATTTTCATGTGTGTGTAGAGTACTTTAAGGGACAAAAAAATTTCGAAATTTTGAACCGGTCAAAATGGTGTTACTCCTTTAAGAAATCTTCCTGAGTTGATTATAGAGCACCGCGTAGCCATCAATTATAGCTATATAGACTTTTATCATTCTTTAAATATGATTTTCATGTGTGTGTAGAGTACTTTAAGGGACAAAAAAAATTCGAAAATTTGAACCGGTCAAAATGGTGTTACTTATTTAAGAAATCTTCCTGAGCTAATTATAGAGCACCGCGTAGCCCTCAATTATAGCTATATAGATTTTTATCATTTTTTAAATATGATTTTCATGTGTGTATAGAGTACATTAAGGGACAAAAAAATTTCGAAAATTTGAACCGGTCAAAGTGGTGTTACTCCATTAAGAAATCTTCCTGAGTTAATTATAAAGCACCGCGTAGCCCTCAATTATATCTTTATAGATTTTTATCATTTTTTAAATATGATTTTTATGTGTGTGTAGAGTACTTTAAGGAACAAAAGAATTTCAAATATTCGAACCGGTCCAAATGGTGTAACCCCTTAAAGAAACCTCTATGAGTGCATTATGGTACACCGTTTAGCACTCAATTAAAAATATATCTTTATCATTGCTTTTTTAATATGATTTTCCAGTGTATAAAGAGTTCTTCAACGAAAAAAAAAATCCAAATTTTGATCCGACAAAAATGGTTTTACCCCCTACAGAAACCTCTCAGGGTTAATTACGATGTACAGCGTAGTACTCTATTAACGATATATAGACTTTCATCATTGCTTTAAGCGATTTTAATGTCATGTAAAATATTTCAATTTTCAAACATTTTTTACATTAAAGTATCAAAAGATAGTGAAAATAAAAAAGTCTTCTTAGAAACGCATGTCGCATTTATGTGAAATTGAAAAGTACAAAGAAGATAAAACATTGTTTATTTTTCCAGAAAATATAAATATCCAAGCAGGAAGTGCTTTATTTTTCCGATCAAAGGAACATATGCATATATGTATTTAAAGATAAATATGAGAAAGGAACGATGCATTTATATTCATTGTTAAAATTCTATTTTCCTATTTCAAAATTCTTGAATAATATATTCTCATCAAAATATGTTGTCGCTTCTCTAAGTAAAATAGAATATATGAAAACATCATGAAATGCATTTTGTTGATTTTTATGAGCGTTCGCATATTTTTCAGCACGCAACTTCCATTTCTCAAGAAAGCAGGAGCAGAGATCGGAATTTGAATCATTTGAAAGAACTTAAATCTCTTTCTGGTATTTTTTTTTTTCTTTTGACGTAGTTGCAGTTTCTTTGACACAATATTTCTTTATTTCAAACAAATGATTTTTGCAAAAGCGGAATAGCATAACAAATTGAAAAAGCTCTGAAAAACATGGCGCTATTCGTAAAAAACAGAAAAACAATATTAATCACTTTTAAGGGAAGTCTAGGCGACTTATTGGAGTTATTTTGTCAAAATGCATTATTCTGTTAAGGGAGCATATAAAATTTCCGAATTTTTTTTTTCTTTTTTTTACTTTCATAAATATTTACTCGAAGTCGGTTTTTTTTCATTTATTTAAGCACAAATAGAAGATATATTGATTCTTGTCATTAACCCGGAAACTATCCGTGCTTTTTAAAACACGATTTTTTTGTGTATAAAGTGTACTTTAAAGAAAAAAATTCGAAATTTGAAGCCAGTCAAATCAGTGTTACCTCTTAAAGAAATCTTTCTAAATTAATTACATTGCACTGCGTAGCACTCAGTTCAAGCTATATAGATTTTCATAAATTTTCTTTTTTAATATGATTTTCATGTGTATGAAGTGTACTTTAAGAGACAAAATAATTTCGAAACTTTAAACCGGTCAAAACGGTGTTATTTCTTAAAGAAACCTTTCTTGATTAATTATTGTACACCATTTAGCACTCAGCAACAGATACATAGATTTTTATCATTGCTTTTTTTTTTTTTAACATGGTTTTCGTGTGTATAAAGTGTACATTAAGGAAAAAAATTTCGAAATTTGGAGCCGGTCAAATCAATGTTACCCCTTAAAGAAATCTTTCTAAATTAATTATAATGCACCGCGTAGCACTCAATTCAAGCTATATAGATTTTTATCAATTTTCTTTTTTAATATGATTTTCATGTGTATGAACGTACTTTAAGAGACAAAAAAATTTCGAAATTTTGAACCGGTCAAAACGGTGTTATCTCTTAAAGAAACCTTTTTGGGTTAATTATTGTACACCATTTAGCACTCAGCCACAGATATATAGATTTTTATCATTGCTTTTTTTTAACATGGTTTTCGTGTGTATAAAGTGTACTTTAAAGAAAAAAAAAATTCGAAATTTGGAGCTGGTCAAATCAATCTTACCTCTTAAAGAAATCTTTCTAAATTAATTATAATGCACCGCGTAGCACTCAATTCAAGCTATATAGATTTTTATCAATTTTCTTTTTTAATATGATTTTCATGTGTATGAAGCGTACTTTAAGAGACAAAAATATTTAGAAATTTTGAATCGGTCAAAACGGTGTTATCTCTTAAAGAAACATTTCTGAGTTAATTATGGTACACCGTTTAGCACTCAGCAACAGATATATAGATTTTTGATATTGCTTTTTTTAACATGATTTTAGTGTGAATAAAAAAAATCGAAATTTTGAAGCAATTAAAATTGTGTTATCCGTTAGAGAAACCTCTCTGTGTTAATTATGGTGCACAATGTAACACTCAATTAACGATATATAAACTTTTTTCATTGCTTTAAACAATTTACATGTCATGTAAAATATTCCAATTTTCACACACTTTTTACATTAAAGCATCGAAAGAAAGTGAAAATAAAAAAATCTTCTCAGAAACGAATGTCGCATTTATGTGAAATTGAAAAGTACAAAGAAGATAAAACATGGGGTTTTTTTGCAGTAAATATAATATCCCAGCAGAAAGTACTTTATTTTCGGATCAGAAGAACATATGCATATATGTATTTAAAGAAAAAATATGAGAATGGAACTATGCATTTATATTCATTGTTAAAATTCTATTTTCCTATTTCTAAATTCTTGAATAATATATTCTCATCAAAATATGTTGTCGCTTCTCTAAGTAAAATACAATATATGAAAATAATCATGAAGTGCATTTTGTTGATTTTTATGAGAGTTCGCATATTTTTCAGCACGAAACTTCCATTTCTCAAGGAAGCAGGAGCACAGATCGGAATTTGAATCATTCGAAAGAACTTAAATGTCTTTCTGGTATTTTTTTTTCTTTTGACGTAGGTGCAGTTTCTTTGACACAATATTTCTTTATTTCAAACAGATGATTTTCGCAAAAACGGAATAACATAAGAAATTGAAAGACCTCTGGAAACCATGTCGCTATTCGTACATAACAGAAAAACAATATTAATCACTTTTAAGGGAAGTCTAGTCTGCTTATTGGAGTTATTTCGCCAAACTGCATTATTCTGTTAAGAAAGCATAAAAGATTTCCGAAAAATGTATTTTTCTTCTTTTTCCTTACCTTCATAAATATTTACCCGAAGTCGTTCTTTTTTATTTATTTAAACACAGATAGAAGATATATTGATTCTTGTCATTAACCCGGTAATTCTCCGTGCTTTTTTAAACATGATTTCCGTGTGTATAAAGTGTGCTTTAAATTAAAAAAAAACGAAATTCGGAGCCAGTCAAATCAGTGTTACACCTTAAAGAAATATTTCTAAATTAATCATAATGCACCGCGTAGCACTCATTTTAAGCTATATAGATTTTTATCAATTTTCTTTTTTAATATGATTTTCATGTGTATGAAGAGTACTTTAAGGGACAAAAAAATTTCGAAATTTTGAACCGGTCAAAGCGGTGTTATCCCTTAAAGAAACCTTTTTGAGTTAATTATGTTACATCGTTTAGCACTCAAAAACAAATATATAGATATTTATCATTGCTTTTTTTAAACATGATTTTCGTGTGTATAAAGTGTACTTTAAAGAGAAAAAAATCGAAATCTGGATCCGGTCGAATCGGTGTTACCCCTTAAAGAAATCTTTCTGAATTAATTATAATGCACCTCGTTGCACTCAGTTCAAGCTATATAGATTTTTATCAATTTTCTTTTTTAATATGATTTTCATGTGTATGAAAACTACTTTAAGGGACAAAAAAATTTCAAATTTTGAACAGATCAAAACTGTGTTATCTCTTAAAGAAACCCTTCCGAATTAATTATGGTACACCGTTTAGCACTCAGCAACAGATATATAGATTTTTATCATTGCTTTTTTAACATGATTTTCGTGTGTATAAAAAAAATTTCGAAATTTTGAAGCAATCAAAATTGTTTTATCTCTTACAAAAACCTGTCTGAGTTAATCAGGGTGTACAGTGTAGCACTCAATTAACGATATATAAACTTCTTTCATTGCTTTAAGCGATTTTCATGTCATGTAAAATATTTCAATTTTCACACACTTTTTACATTAAAGCATCGAAAAAAAGGGAAAATAAAAAAGACTTCTAAGACATGCATGTCGCATTTATGTGAAATTGAAAAGTACAAAGAAGATAAAACATTGTTTATTTTTCCAGAAAATATAAATATCCCAGATGGAAGTACTTTATTTCTCCGATCAGAAGAACATATGCATATATGTATTTAAAGAAAAAATATGATAAAGGAGCGACGCATTTATATTCATTGTTAAAATTCTATTTTCCTATTTCTAAATTCTTGAATAATATATTCTCATCAAAATATGTTGTCGCTTCTCTAAGTAAAATACAATGTATGAAAAAATCATGAAATGCATTTTGTTCATTTTTATGAGAGTTCGCATATTTTTCAGCACGCAACTTCTATTTCTGAAGAAACCAGGCGCACGAATCGGAATTTGAATCATTCGAAAGAACTTAAATCTCTTTCTGGTATTTTTTTTTTCTTTTGGCGTAGCTGCAGTTTCTTTGACACAATATTTCTTTATTTCAAGCAGATGACTTTTGCAAAAACGGAATAACATAAAAAATTGAAAGAGCTCTGAAAAACATTTCGCTATTCGTAAATAACAGAAAAACAATATTAATCACTTTTAAGGGAAGTCTAGTCTGCTTATTGGAGTTATTTTGCCAAAATGCATAATTCCGTTAAGGAAGCATAAAACATTTCCGAAAAATGATTTTTTCCTTTTTTTCTTTACCTTCATAAATATTTACCTGAAGTCGTTTTTTTTTTTTTATTTGTTGAAACACAAATAGAAGATGTACAGATTCTTGTCTCTAAGTATGCTTTTAAAAATATTGTGATACGTCGAACCAACCTTTGGTGCAGCAGTAGATGCATTATACGATGGTGAACTCTCGCCCGTGGCGTAGCGTCAGGGAATGTATCATTTTATTACCAGTATTAATGTATACTAAATTTGTTCTTATTTAATCTTTGAACGTTATACGACTAAAAAAGTTCAAATTTAGTGTATAATGACAGTAAAAGGATGCAGCCTTTCCTGGCACTACGTCATTGAATCTCGCTCCGACATTTCAAGCTGCTGAATACTAAATGTTAGAACAAGATTTCACCATTTTATGGTTGCAATTCCAGCAGCACCAAAAGTTTTTTCAGCGCTCCAGAGACAGTTTACACGAGCAAGCGGTGCTTGTTTCGAAAGTTTATGCGGAATTTTCTCGAAACATTTTTTTTTTAAGTTGGTACACAAATATCTTAGCAACAGATGAACCAAATGCATTTTTTAAAATAAAGATTTATAACTACTCTGAAAATTTTGAATTCATTCTTTTTTTGTATACAAAACGATAACAGATTTTTTGTTGATACGTTAGTCATACTTTAGTCATATTAAGTTTGATGCAAACTGACCAACTTAAGATGGTGAACTCTTGCCCGTGGCGTAGCGTCAGGGAATTCTGTATCATTTTATTACCAGTATTAATCTATACTAATAAAAGAACAAATCACTCAGTGTGTGTGTGTGTCTGTCTGTGATGGCTAGCGAAAAATCTACGGCACGTACGAGGCTCAAATTTTTTGTGAGAATAGCCCAGTTTCTCCTTATGTACCTCGTTTTCAGAATTTTAAAATTATAATTATTAGTTTAGAAATTAATTAAAAAGCTTAAATTTAAAGAATGGAAAAGTATTCATAGTTCAAAAAAAGCATAGATTTTTATGAAACCGCAAAATAAATTCTAACTTCAGATGTTCGCATCCAATGAGATGCGTTCTTCGAGCGGGACTCAAAATTATTTCAAAGCAACACGTGACTAAAGAGACTGGGCAATTTTGCCGCTCTATAGATTTTTTTTTTTCAAATATTGCATTATCAATTTGAAATTAACACATTTATGCGTATTTTTTAACGCTGAATCTAAATATGTAATTTTCTTTTAAGTCCGTCTGTAATTAACAGGTTTAAATTATCTTGCGATTTTATATGAAATCATTTGAGTATAGACAGCTGTCTGTGAAATCGACTTTTAGGAAAAATAACGCAAACACTTTTTCACGCGAGACAAATTTTGTATTTGTTATATTTGCGGAGACAGGGAGGGCAGGGGGAGAAGTACTTCCGATTATAGCAATTAGACCACATGAAAAAGGTTTGTCTAGAACACAGTGCGGCAAATGGGCATGGAAATAGGAATAAGCAGATATTGCAGAGCATGCACAGCACACCTGATTTAATGGGCCGCAGCCGCTGAGGACCCGTTTCAGATGATCATATTAAACATATTGTGACCCCTGGCTGTGGAAGGTGGAACTAAATGATTTTCAGCAAATTTCTTAAATTCTTATTTGATACCGCCACCCCCTCGAGTAATATATCTACGGAAAAATTTAATAACGGAGTTTCGTTTGGATATAGGTTTTTTAGAGCACAGCTCGCCACATGGCGGTGGAAATTGAAATAACAGAGTTTGCAGCGCATGCACGGCAGATTAAATAATACAAATTTAAGGTTTATTTAAGAGTATTATCACGGGCCCTGGGCAACTACGGGCAGGTCAACTAGTATATAATAAATTTTTCCTTATTTAATCTTTGAACGCTATACGATTAAATAAGGCCAAATTTAGTATATAATGATAGTGAAAGGATGCAGCATTTCCACCCGTTCGCTAAAAACGCAAAATAACAAAAAAGCGACGATCAAGGACTGTACTGTCAAACTTTTTGTGATGGTTTGAACCAACTTTTAGTTCTGTAGTAGTGCACCATAAGATGGTAAAATCTTGTTCAAACAGTTGGAGTTTTGAGCTATAGTACAACAGGACCTCCAAATGTTGAAATGCTATTTCCCCATCTTATTGGTGCCGCTAGTGCAGAACCAAAAATTGTCTCAAACCAGCGCAATATTTTTGACAGTGTAGCGCTTTCCAACATAGTTAAATTTGTTTATGAGTTCGGTTCGTCTATCTGTACGTCCGCCTACTCATGTAAATATATTTGGATTTCTACGTAACTGATCAATGTTATTAGGATTACTTTGACTTGTTCAATATCGAAAACGAAGTATTTAGCATTTATAGCTTGCTTAAAGGGACGCTGAAAAATACTTGGATATATTATTGTCTATCGACAAAAAATGTTTAAGGAAATTTTTAACAATTGTACTCTACTTCAAACATTACTAAATTGGTATACAATGTTGATAACCACTACAGAATGTTTCCTGATGAAAATGAAGTGTATAGTATTTATTGTTCATTTTCAGGTACACGGAAAAGACTTCAATTGTATCACTCTTTGTAAGTGATTCGTTGAAGTGTGCTTTATAAGACTGATAAATATTGTTGAAGTGCATGACAAAATTTTCCAGAAGGAAAATAGAAGCTGTAACATCCAATGATCTTTTACAGATGACACGCAAAAAAAATTAGATATGTAATCACCAATGAGCGATAATTGCAAAAAATCGAGTTGGAGTTGTGTTATGCGTTTTCACGCTTAATTAAATCTTACCATTTTATATGACGTGTATAAATTATATAGAATATACACAGGGATACCCCAAAAATTCTTTTCATTCACAATGAATTATATTGTATGGACGAGATTTGCTAGAAATGCGATTTGAAATATGTTGCCCGTTTTCCAATTGAATTAAATTTTAGTATATTTTCAAGGGTAAGAATAATATAAATTCATATATAGGGTTTCTAAAAAAAACATAAAGATACACTGCCATTTTTTAATGCTAAGTGTCAGAAAAAGGTTTTTAATTGTGTTATGAGTATTCCAAGTGAATTAAATTTCTGTTTCTCCATGTTGGATGGCTAAAAATCTATACCTCATTTACAGGAGTGCCAAAAAGAATTCGCGTGCATTACTAGATGTGGTTGTGTAGATTAGGTTATGTTTTTTTCCCTAGTGTAATTAATTAGATATCTTAGCAGTTATAAATTTCCAAGCGTGTGAAAAAAGTCCGGACTAGGATTTGAACCGATAATTGTGTTAAAAATTAATCTAATTAGATACCTCTTTTCATTATACGAAAAATGAATATTTGTTATAATAGTCTTGTAATGTTGGAAAGTGCTTCATTATCTATGTGTAATGCATGATTTTTTGGTCTTGTTTAAAGATTTCCTTCGCTTTATTTAAAAAAGAGAAAATCGATTAACTAAGGCAAAGAAAATCATTAGAAAATACTGGTGGCCAAAATTCCTAGCAATTGGAAGCTATGTTAATTTCCCTAAATATTTTTAACTCGCTCCTAGACGTCTTTATAAAATGTTTACTTCTAAAAACGAAAAACTCAACATGATAACTGACGCTGGATATTTGAGTACTTTCAGACCAAAAATTATTATTTTTTTTTACATTTAAAAGTATTAATATATTGTATCTCCTCATTGCATATCCCATACTGGGACACACGGAAACACCTCTATATATCCAAAAGCATGTTATGAACGAGGACCTTTATATTTAAAAAAAATGACAACACGCAAAAAATACTTTATATTTGTCTGCAAAATATTAATTTACGCGCACATTGCAATTTTCGTAACAAATAACGATAAGTAATTGTACTTATTGCAATCGAGTTACATATGTTACTTAAAAGTGCAGTTTAAATCATATATATTACTTATCGGGAGACTTGTTAAAAGAGTAATGAATTCGAATTAGAGTCCTGTAACAGGTCGGATTGTCCTCGACCCGAACCAGAAGATTCTGTTTAACATCAACGAGAAACCTATCCAAAACATGATGAAAGAAAATTCACCAGCCCTAATCTGGCACTATCATTAATATAAATTTGATCGTTTGTGTAAAAAAATAACGCATATACTCATTAATATTAAAATATATAGTTTACACATACAAAAATATTCAGAACTCTCTTTTGAAAAGATGGGTGAACCCGAATCCGAAGCGACAGTATCAAAACTCAACCCGAAACCAAAATTAATTGTGTTTGGTGAAGATCCGAAGGTAATCCGAATAAGCGATTTAACAAAATTAACAAAATAAACGCCTGGTTATGCACTATAAAAGAAAATCTGTAGTTCTTCAGATGTAAATTTACATGCTTACTAAACTTTCATCAGTAACTGTACAAAAAAGCTGCAAATCTACAAAACTAACTTTTGTAAAGCTACAGAAATCTGTAACTTTGCAAATGAATCTGCTAAAATTATAGTAATCTTGCTACAATTTTATCTGTAACACTGGTTGCAGTGACATGAAAAGTTCTAGCCATCCCAGTTTTCTAAAAAATTCTTAGTAACCTTACAGATTTTTTTTTATTATTTTCGGCTCAAAAGTGCGTCTGTTACATGGATTTTTGTTGTTGCCGTTACATAAAAAGTTCTAGGAATCCCAGTTTCCTAGAACAATTTTAGTAACTTTACAGATTTTACAGTGTGAAATAATCAGGAGTTTACTGCATAAAACCCACTATAATCCAGTTCATTTATATAGAATATTATTTGTAACTAAAACACTAATAATTAAAAGAAGAAATTAATTTAATACAGTAAAATTCAAAAAACGATTTAAAAAAACAAACAAATAGGATATTTTGATAAAACAAGTACCAAACCGTAACTCTGAAGAAAAAAATGGTTTCTTCAATCATTCCACATTTGTAGATATACACTATTGCAGTCGCCATCAATGCAGTTCTTAGAGGATATGCCTGTTATTTGACAACATATTGAATAGTAATTTTAATTTAATAATAACAATAAAAAGATCGATTGCAGCTGATCGTATTCGATAGTACAGATGAATACTCCATATATAACTTCATACATAACTTTTTATCCTAGTCGATTTCCGTGATTCTAGCCCCACCAGTGGCGGAGAGGTTCTGCTCTCGAAGCTGGTAGACGGGAGGTGCTGGGTTCGAACCCAATCGTGCCCGTCGGCCTAACCGTTTCGGAGTTTTCGTGGTTTTCTTCGAAGCCGTGGATTTCCATGCGTAAATACGGGTTAGGTTCCCTTAGAAAGACCCCCACGGAGGGCACTCCCCCTTGGGCCTATATCCCTCGTGTAGATAATCGGCCGTCAAAAACAAAACCAAACCAAACCAAACCGTGATTCTAAAACGTATGTGTCTGCAAACTTTTCTCATGTTAGTCTCAATAATTTCCAAATATAATCACCTCCAAATATATCATCTTAATGTAAAACCACTTTGTATCATCTATATAAAGATAACATATCAATTATTCCAAAACCACTTTGCATTAACTATATAAAGATAGCATATCAATTATTCCAAAACCACTTTGTATTAACTATATAAAGTTAACATGAGAATTACTCCAATTAAACCGTTCTTTTTAAAAGAAAATAATGAAAGTTTGAAGAATTTTCACTTTTTAGTTAAAAGATCTATACATAATAACCTCACATACAGCAAGTGTTTCTTACTAGCATAAACCATATCTTGAGATAAATATAAAAGATTTCTAGTCGAAAATAAAATTCCGTAAAGAAAAACCAATTCACAAACAATTCCAATTTAAAATGTTTCATTTAATGACTCAATACCAACGATTTTGCTTAAATTATTTCAGATATTAAAATACTCACGTTTACGTATTTGTTTTGAAATATAACAATTATTACTTACATTTTAGAAACATTTTCCGAAATTGGCCCGTTTTTCTTAAATTTTTCCCGTACGTTGTATTTGATAATTATGATCATTCTTTATTTTTAATATACATACCATTTATCAGAAAAATAAATCCTTTTAACAAGTATTGTAAATTCGAAATGAAATAAAGGGAAAATAATTGTCACAGAGCCTTTACAAATATTTTAAAACTGCCTAAAAATTGTTTAAAATATATGGAATGTACATCATACGCACACTAATTTAAAATGAATACAGATAATTTATCAAAAAAACTTAAATCAAACTGACTTTTTTTTTCATTTTTATTGAAATTTTTTAATTTTGCTCATTTTACTTTCCATTCAAGTTTTGACAATATTTTAAAACTATATGCTCAAAAAAGTTGTTATATTTACGTTCATCTAGAGGTGGAGAAAAGGAAAATGTTGGCCCGTTTAAAACATACAGTCGGACAAAAAAAGACAGATAGACAGATAGAAAAGAAAAAAAAAGAGAGAAAGAGGGACAGAAAACCCATACATTTTAATTTCCAAAAAAAAAGAAAGAAAGATAGATAAATAGAAAAGAAAAAACAGAGAGAGAGAGAACATATATACATTTTAATCTCCAAACTGTCACAGGAAAAAAAGACGAAGATAGCCATTCCATTGGAAATTGTATTTCATGAATTTATGTATTAAAATAAAATAAAATAAAATAAAAACAGGCTTAGGGTCGTCATTAAACTGAAATTGTTCCGAATTGTGAAATTTTCATTGCGAACACCTAATTTTATCTACATATTTGCATTTTTAATTGTTTTTTTACAAAAATAGAGAAAAGACATATTTTATTGTCGACGATCTATTTTCTTTTTTTTTTCTGTGACAATTTGATGATTAAAATGAATGGCGTGTTATCTCCTTTTTTATTTCTTTTGGCCGATTGTACACTATAATATTTTCACTTGATAAAAAAAAAAAAAATTCATAATGAATACGCACTCAGTGCCAAATTCTTGTGACTTTTCTGTGATTATTTCCACAAAAAGGACAAAATGACTGTCAATTGCATGTCTCTATTTATATTCTTAACTTGAAATATAGTCTTGCCCATATTCACGATTTTATCAAACCCAACAATAACATCCCATTTTCACTCTACATTTAATTTGCAATCTAAAATTTGCTGAGATAGTAAATATCGAGATGTTTTATTATTCTATTTTTGAAACGAACAAAGTGTCTTTCAGATATTTTTTTCTTTGTGTTTTATGAATAACAATTATGTCTTTTCGAATAAAAGAATATTTCTATTGGTTTTAAGTAACAATTACATTCGTAATTCAGAATTAAGATGAAACACGTTTTCATTTGTGTAATGATTACTATTGAATAAGTAAAAATTTATAAAATGATGCATTGAATTTAAAACTGTTTGATAAAATTTTTTGTTAAATAAATACTTCCAGAATTTAAGAGATAAAATATCCGTATTTGTCGTTTTAATAAAATATTTAAGTAATAAATAAATGGTATAATAATTACAACCAGTGAATATGGTCACTGGAACTGCTTCATATACATATATATACATATATTTTATTAATTTAATTTTAGTAATTGGAAATCGATGATTTTTTGTAATTATATAACGGTTATATATATATTACATTATTAAATCTTCCTTTGCGATATTTCCCTGTTTTATGCTAAATTACCACCATATTCACTAATTTCTCATTCTCTACTAATATATATCGTTAATTCTTTTAAATCCCCCTTAAAATAATTATTATCTTGCCCGATTTACTTTAATATAAAGCTTTTAGTGATTCCAGCATTATATCATGATTTCTGATCGTTTCTGTGAATTTGTGAAATTTTTGAACTGACATTTCTTTTTTTAATTGCGAAATTAATTTCGCACCTTGGGTACCTTTTTCTATGGAATGCATCCACTTCAGATTGTTAGGACTCTTTTCTTTATCATCCCCATTGGTCGTGACGTAGACAGTACGCATATCCCTTATTATCGCATTGGCCAGAGCGCGCACAACGTCATGATTTTGTATTTCGCCGCTTGTTCACAAAAAGCAGCTGCACGCGATCTTTCGACAGATATTGGTTGAGTTAGCAAGTGTTAAACAATCCCTGGCTATGTGTTTTACTGAATCACGTATTCGAAATGATTTGCCTCCAAGGATTTAACCATAATAATACGAGGGTGATGTTCGATGTATTTTAAGAATATCTTGTGACAACGAAATGCTTTAGAGATGGCAATGCCATTTCAACCAAATGTGGACTGCTTCCATGACGTATATTTAAATAAAAGCATAGACTTATCAATCGCCCTTTTTTTTTATCGTTTTTTGCCTATTGGAGAAACACCCACTGTTTTTATTCATTGCCTTGTTCAGCCACAACACAACTGCAACCATATTATTACTCTTCGATTTGACGACTGCTATCCATCGTACATTCTATGCATGGACGGACGGATGTGCACGATTCTCTGAATTTACATAACATCACTGATATGGGTATTGCTACCTTCTCACGATGCTTCATTTTACTACATATTACAATATCACCTCCTCTACTTTCATCGATGATTAGCATCAATTCGATTTTAACATTATATGTATTTATGTTTATAATAAAACGTACATTTCTTCAGAGGGAAGGTAGGGTGAAGGCTTTACAAAACCCTACACCCCTTTATTCTTATTAATTTCTCATTTGCAATTTCAAAAAAACTACTTTTTCAGGATTTGAGGATATTTACGGGTATGTGTCACACTGTAAAATAAGTATCTCGTTGTATAAGAGATTTTATGGTATCATAAATAACGACTTAACAAACCTACCTTGCAACTACATAAGATCTGGATCTTTTATAGAAATTGGATAAAATCAAGTGCAACAAATATTTTTATGGAAGTGTAAAGACCGGTTACGAAGCACATGTATAATTTAAAAGTTCGAAGTTGCTTTTGCTTGGAGAAAACAATTTCAGATATAATTGTGTTTTATCCTATAATCGAACTCTCATCTAAATAAATCATGATATAATACTATGGAGAAAACTTATAAAAAATAAACTTTTCGAAAATAAGATTTTTGTTAAAGAAATTATAAAAAAATAAGTTGTCATTAATAAGGACAATTTGGATAACTGGTTCATTTGGAGAACCTTGCACACAAATCTTGGTTAACTGCTTTCTTGTAATCAGGTGAAAATATTTTAATATACTAAAGATACACTGATAAACATATAAATAATTAATAGAGATTTAATAAATTCTAAAAATAACATAACGATCATTGAAATGTTAGATTTAACGCTTTACACAAAAAAAGTTTCAAAAGGGATAATTTTTTTTAAATGTAATCAGACATATATTTTTTATTATTACACTGATGGCCATTAAATTTCAACACCAGGAAGGAATGATCTGACGAACGTCAAAATCACATGAAAGGAAGAAGAGGTTGGAACATGCAAATGATTAGTATTTCAGCGCATTTAGACGACGCAGGTGGGAGAAACGGCATCTGAAGCACTGCATAAAAGGAAAGTTGCGTAGTGGATTTCTCATTCCGAAAGCACTGTCGAAATCCATACACTGTTATGGAAATATGGAATCAATGGGTTGCTGAGGGTCATACTAAACGGCATGCAGGATCTCAACGCCTTCCCGAGACAGCAGTGCTGCCCCCTCACGGCACAATGTCGTCTTTTCAGACTAGGCCCCGTTCTACGTGCAGTATTCTGATGGCCGTATACGTGTTTGGAGGCTCAGAGGAAAACGCTCGTCGCCTGCTCGTATTCGATATCGGCATAGGAGCCATGCACCTAGTGTGATGGTTTGGGCAGTCATTGGATACACGGCACGCACATCTCTAGTTTGGATCGACGGTAACTTGAACGCAGATCGGTACATTTCTCACATCTTGCGTCCAGTGGTTGTGCCCAGTCTTCGAGGCTTGCCAAACACCATCTTCCATCAAGATAACGCAAGGCCACATGTTGTATGTCGTATTCGGATCTTCCTCGATACACAAGGTATTCGATTGCTGTCCTGGCCTGCACGGCCTCCAGATCTGTCCCCATTGAAAACGTCTGGTCATGGATTTCTGAGAGACTAGGCAGCCACATCTCTCCAGCTAATACGGTTGATGAAGTGTGACATAGACTTGAAGAAGCATGGAATGCGTTGCCCTTTACTGTCATCCAAGCCTTGTTCGACTCCATGTCTAACCGGCAAAGGGCCGTTTTAGCTGCCAGGGGGAGGCAGCTGTTTCTACTTATTTCGCACCCCTGTAAAACCCCAAACTTCTTACAAATTTAATCATATTGTTTTCATGCCATACTGTTTACGTACAATAAATATCTTTTTTGTATTTTCTTTCTTTCATGGTGTTGCAATTTTAATGGCCAGTAGTGTATTTAAGTTCGTTTAGTTGTAGCCGGTAGCGAAGAGGTTTGATAAATTTCCTCGAGAACATTATTGTTTCAAGTACGCTATGTTGACTAAATGTAACGTTCTTGGTAAAGTTTTCGCATCGAATCAGATTTAAAATGCGGTCTTTCACGCTTTATATGCTCTTTTGGTATTTCATGTGTTCCGAAGGTAAATTTTATTATGCTAATGACAGATTACCCTTTTACAGTGTTAAGTGGCTTCGGTTCAACCTATTTAGATAAAATAATCTGCAATAAATAGATAGTGCTGTCTTTTTAACCAAAATAAATCACATGCAACTTTCTGTTATAGTCTAACACGAATATCTGACATCATTAGAATTTCTTTTATAATTCTATCTTTGGTAGTTTAAAAAAAATTTTGCATCTTAACACAAATTCTCCAATTTCTCTATTTAAGTTGGGTCAATAAAAATAATATCTGGCTTTAATTCTGGTAGAAATTATAGCTCTATGGAATACAGATAATATATTCATAATCTATTTTCTAGGTGCTTTTTATATAAACAGCCGTTGTCCTCTGTAAATAATATCCTCTTTTGTAACCTACAGCTCCTCATTTCAGTTCCAATAGGCTTTTGCAGCTGTTTTTGTTTCTTTTTATCAGGACTCTTACACTTTATCTGAAAAAATTAGCTTGTATCGCTTGGTCACTTGCTCTTAATTTTGCAAGTTCTTCCCATTTTGTTAGTTAAGCTAGGGCCAACAAATTTATCTTAACAGTTAATTCCAGACATACATAATTCATAATTTCATAAAATCAGTAGCTGACTGTGCTCTTGGGCTGCTGAAAGGGCATCTGCTGTAAATAATTACTTTCCCAAAACATATCATAGGTCACTATTGTACTTATTAAGACGAAATAACATTCATTGACGACGAGGCGATATAATATCACATGTTGCTTAGGCCAAAAAATGGTTTATGGTCCGATTTCTTCAATAATTATAGTAACTAAAATGTTCAAAACCATATACCACAGCTGGCAGCTCTTTTTCAGTTTCTGTTTACTGATGTTGGATTGCGTTAATGATGAGGATCCAAATGCTACTGGTTGTTCTTCTTTCTAGAGTATGGCTCCATTTCCATTTTTACTGGCATCAACTGATAATGTTACAGGCTTCTTTTCATAGAAGTAGCTGCATCATGGAACATCCATAATAGTTTTATTTATTAGTTTAATCTCTGTCTGTTTGTTTTCATCCCATGTCCAAACAGAATCTTTCTTTGGGAGTTGACTATGTGAATGGGTTAAACTTTATAAGTGTTGCATGAACTTTGCTAAGTATGTTATATTATACCGCAAACTCTTTTTTACACTTAGATGTAGCAAATTCTTCAATTGCTTTTATTTTGTTAGTGTCTGTCTTAATACGTTTGTCAAATAACGTATTATCCAGATAATTACAGGAAGTTGAGTGAGCCATGTTTGCTTGGTGTTTATACTTTATATTGATGTCTACCTTTTGTGAGTATTAGAATAGTGAAAGTATAGTTCAAGAATAGTAAAAAGTCTTATAATTCTTAAAATGAGACGTATGAGCATCTGCAGTGGTAATCGGGTAATGGAGTCTTTGAATAGCCTTATTTAGTGGTCTTGTATCAAGGCAAATTTTCTGTTTTCTTTGGCGAATGAATTACAATAATGTTGCTTACCCATTCTGTTAGCTTTTCAACTTTAGTTATTATATCATCCCCAACCATATTATTTAGCTCTACTTTTACTTTTTTATGTAAAACAAGAAGAATTTTGAGGGGTGATGTTACATGAAGAACACAGTTTTGTTTTAGTTTTATTTTTAAGTTTCATGAAAGTATTTCTGTACCAGAAAAAACATACTTAAATCTTTTGGGAACTTGCTCTGGGTTTTCAACAAAACTGTTATTGTTCATATTCAATCTTTGGATCAGACCCAGTTTCTTACAAGCTTCACAGCTAAATATTGAACGTGAGTATAAACTTGTAACTAAAAACTTGTAAGTCTTTTTTATACTGGCTACATGCTAATTTGACACTTCAGATAACACTCATAATTAGAACTATGATGTCGATATAATAAAACACATGTAATCGTGTTGTTGCTTTTGATTATTGGCTCTTTTCATGTCATTTCAATAGTTCCGATTTCGTAATTGCATTAACTTGAGATAAATAATAAAATTTCAAAGCAACTTCATTTTAATTAACTGTTATTTTTGTTAGCCATGCCAAACCAGATTCTTTTATGTCTAATTCATCAATTGACTTCATCTTTCGATTGTAAACAATATCAGAATTATTAGTTTCTTCAATAGCTTTCACATTTTGCACAATATTGCGTCATATTGGAAATAAAATGGACCTCAGCAGGTGAATATGTAACGTCATGTGAATTTGAAGAAACTTATTAAAACATGATAAAAACCCGACTATGGAAATATTAACTTATTTTAACACTTTGAGGTTCTCTGAATTTGCTTTAGCTATTTTTAAACCTATTCCATATACATGCGTGTGTGTATTCGTGTATATTAAAATTTTCACAAAATGTTTAGCTCCCTAGAGCTCATTCTTTGTGAAGGATCTGGGTTTATCTCTAATCTTGATTTAAGTTTTGTTGCTGAATTTAGTACTTAGCTTCAAAATCTACCTCCGACTGTAGGCCCGAGCCGGCAGGGATATTTTTATTTGGTATTTTTAATTGTACATCAGAAATTTAAATAAGTTGAAATTTTTTTACACCGTTTTCTTTATAGGTAGTGTATGATAATTTCAGATGTCAATAAATATAAAATGAAAAAAATAATATTTAATTTAATTTTAAACATTTTTTCATCCCTCGTAATATGCATAGTTGCATATAAATATCTAAACGAAGACAAAAGTGTATTCTTTATATTTTCTTTACTTCTTCTTTAATCTTCTTTCCGATTTGTGATGCATTTTTTTCTTCTTAATTTACATTGGTTTACTTTATTTTAAGTATTATGCAAACAGTACAGAAAAAAAGAATATATTTACCTTCATTGACATATAAATCTGCCACATGTTTCAGTTTCAGAAATTTGAATTTAACTTCTACATTTTTCTCTTTTATTTTATAACATTATAAAGCTTTTCCACATCTGTAAAACGTGCTTGACAGCCATGATAAATAAAACAAGAAAATTTAGATGTATCACATTTCCTCGCTGTCAACTTATCTTTATAGTTATATTTTACTAAAGTTTTTTTCTTTCTCTAAGCTGCTTAACGTTTTAATGTCTATTGACAAATGACAGTCGACGATAAAGTAAAAAAAAAAAAGAACTTTTAAAGTTCCGACTCAAGAAAATCTATTTTCATTTTCGGTTTATTTTTCTACGTTATTTTCGATTTATTAAAGTATTTTTATTTTTAACGTCATTTATTTCACATTTTTTAGTTGTGACGCTTTTCATAGATTGTAGTAAACTTCATCATAATTGTATTTCGTAAAAATACTTGTTTATCTTCGAATAATAAACTTTTAATGTGGGCATATTTTCTTCATATACAATGCTTCTGATTTACTGTTAAGAAATAAAGTAAATAAAATAGTTGTCAGATTAAATGGATACTTTGATCAATGTATATGTCTCCTTTAGTTACATATTTTGCTGTTTTATATTTACTAACAAATTGAATCGAGACAATTTTAATTATTTCTTTGTTTTATTATAGATAAAATAATACGGAAGCTTAAAAATATTATGAACCGTATTAGACAACCATTTCAGTTTTGAGTTCCATTTTCTTTCCTGTTTCAAGAAAATTTTGGCGAACTTGAAGATGTACAGTTACATTGCGACTGGGCAAGCGGTATATTCAGGGTCCGACAAAAACCGGGGACTAAAAAATTCCTCTTGGCGACTAACTTTTTTACCTCCGTATTAATTAAAAAAAATTTTCTTTAACCAAAAAAACTCCATTTCGCAAATTTCCTTACCATTCTGCTGACACTTCCTGTGTCACAGCTTCTTGTGAAAGCGGTTTCAGCAAAATGAACATTATCAAAAGTAAACTCAGTTCAAACTTAAAAGAAGATAGTATGAACAGTTTATTGTTTATAAATTTAAATGGACCATCATTAAAGGATTTCAATCCTGAAAAATCGATTGACAGATAGTGTTTCAAATCAAAATCTCAAAGGCATTTTTAATTTATATATATAATTTCTTGTTGGGAAGTAAAGGTAAGAATATTTTTTGTCTACTGTTTTAACTTTAATTTCATAGTTTGTTTCTATTTAATTTTTACAATGTAAAAGTGGCATTAACTTAAAATTTTTGCTTAGTTTAATTTTTTTAATGAATAGTTAACTTGTTCACTGCAAAATGACACATATCACTCAAAAATAGCCGAATACGATTCCGAGTAGCCTGTGTTCCATTTTGCAGTGAACGCATTAATGCCAGAGAAATTATTCTTCAAGCTGTTTCCTAAGAATTTTTTCTGGAACCTAAGGATTTTTTCAACTTTTGTTCAGTCCCTGGGTATGTTAAATTAACATCCTTTTATATAAACTCTTGTACGCAGGTCAATGCGATATGGTCAGAGGAAATAGATAATGAACAACCTCCATTTCAAAAATGTTAGTCAGTATCACGCACGCATGTACCGCAATGTGTTAAAATATAAAAGAAAGTTAATCAGAAACTTTATTAAACGAAAGCATGTATTCGATTAGCATTGTTATTTTTCGTTTCAGTTATTATATACATATTAATCAATGCTGAATTAATTTCGACTCATGTTTGCCGCAGGTTTTCGGTTCCTGAGGTTATCCGATCTTGTATCGTGGTTGCAGCCTTGCCAACATTTAAGACTGAAGGTTGCAGGCTAGGACTGACGTCCAGGTGGCTCAGTTGGCAGAGTGTTGTGCGCTTATTCCAAAAGACCAGGTTCAAACGCTGCCCTGGGTACATTTTCACTCTGTTGGTTTTACGCCTTAGTAGCAATGTGAGTAAAATATTCGCGTAATTAAATTCACATTTGTTATTTTTCTTTTAACGGCAAAATCCTATTACTTTCGCCACAACTTTTCCGGTGCATTAGGACTATGTTGTATACTTATTAATGATAGAAATGTGTCCCGAAATGTAGTACAGTATACTGATGGCATAATGAAGGTGGCAACTACTTGCATTAGTACTTTTGCTTTTATCGTTCATACACTACTTCTAATTATCCGAGTTTTCTTCTTCTAATTTTCAATTACCTGTACCTGTTTGTATTTATAGATTTATTATTAACTCTACCGAACCTGTTATTAACAATATTCTTTATCCTTTTTATTAAATTCTTTTTAATTTCGCCTCGCATTTTATTCTTCACTATTTTATTTTATTTTAAATACTACACAAATATGAAATTTAAAAGAAAAAATAATATATTTATCTTCATTGACATAAAAATATGCCCCTGCTTCAGTTTGAAAAATTTGAAATTAAAATTTTTCTTTTTTTCTTATAACATTATGAACGTGCAACTGTAAAACGTGCATATAAATAAAACAACAAAATGTAGATGTATTACATTTTCTTGCATTCCTTTACAGTTACATATTTCTCGGTTGTTTTTTATTTCTCTAAGCTGCTTAACGTTTTAATGTCTTTTGACAAATGACAGTCGACAATAAAATGATAAAAAAAAAAAAAAAAAAAATCTGTTAAAATTCCGACTCAAACAAATCTATTTTCATTTTCGGTGTAGATTATTGTATTTTTTTTTACGATATTTTGGTTTCCGTGGAATATTTTTATACTTAACGTCATTTACTTCGCATTTTCTTTTTTCTTTTTAATCTTTAACATAGGTTGTAATAAACTTCACTATAATTGCACTTCAGGAAAATACTTGTTTGTTTTTAATAATTAAATGTTTAATTTTGAGTAATTTTTTTTTCATGCACATTGCAACTCTGAATTTTATTAATTATCACGATACCTACCCATATATTTTTTCCTTATTCATCGAATTGAATTTCATTCTTCTGAAAGTGAATGTCATTGTTAAACAAAGATTATGCGATTATAAAATACAACAAATACAGAATAAAAGCAGCCTGGTCAAACTGAATTATTCCATAATTTAACTTATTCAAATGTACCAAGAAGTTGCAATATTTTCGCATGCTTTTTGGCTCGGTCCTAAAAAAATATATAAGGCTCAAATGTTCTATATAACAAAGATTTATATCAGAAATATACTTAACCATTTCAGTCCCATGCATTACCTGTTTAATCTAAAATTCTGAAATTCTTAAAATAGGTTGATTTTATGTTCAGTATAAGAAATAATAAAAGAAAAAAAATTCATTTTTTAATCAAAATTTAAATAATAATAAAAATAATAAATTATGTGTTATAAATTAAATAATAAATAAAATTTAATAAAATATTTATATAAACTTGACAAAATAAACTATTGAAGCATATTTTAATACAATATAAAAAAAATAAAAACATTTATTAATTATAAAGGCTATATAAAAGAATGTTATTCCTGTCTCTTTTTGCGAAATGAACTGAATCTCATATCATAAATATTAAAATCCTTTCTCTGCATAGTGCTGTCACCTAATGAAGAGAAACAAAAATTTTTATCTATTTGGGATTACACATAGCTTTTATTTACGTTATTTGAAATAATATTAGGAGCCTCCGGATATATAGAAAAAAATAAGGAATGTCATTATTCCATTGACTGGGAGTGAAAGGGTTGAATTGAAAATTAAATTTTCATTTTCTTTATTTTGACACCATACAAAAACTTTCATTTTAACATTGACTGCAATAGCACAAAAATACGCGTGGTAGCAACATCTACCGGGGCTCCATACCACATGAACACATATACCATCAATATTTTCATAGAAGACAATTTATTGTTAGGAAACGGGACTATTTATAATTTATTACCATGCATTTAAAACAAGTAAATATATGTGGTCGAAGATCGCTCAGAGGGTTTCGTTTAATGTTCCTTTCAAAAAACTTTATTCTTTTATTAGTAAATCCAAATCGTTAATATTGATTATTAAATACTTAAACCTTTGTCAATAAGAACATAGAGGACAGAACCATTAAATTTAATTTTAAAATTATTACAATTGGAAGATATTTTTTTATTCAAACTAAAAATATTCAAGAATTGCTTTTCAGACAATTGTAACAACATATGTTTGTATATCTGGAAAACATACATAATTACAGGATTTAATTTTAACTGAAAAAAAACAAAGCTTTTTAAAACGGCAAAAAAATATGAAAGTTCTTTTAATTGAATCCATCAGGGAAAGAAACGTAGTCAGTTTAAAATTTCGCAAATTCTCAAAATAGGAATTTTTGAATTAAACAAAATAATTGATAAAATATTTTACAACTACTTTTGGCCTTAAAAGAATAAAAAAATATTACAAGAATTCTGTAAAATTGAATCTATTAAGGAAATCTATTCTGAGGAAAAATTTTCAAACTCCGACGCAGAGCTTTGAACCGGGAACATTTTGATTAGCAGGCAAAAAGTTACTACGAAGCCATGTACACTGCGAGAAAAAAAAACTGAAATTAAGTTTCTCTTTTAAAATCTAAATCGCAAAAAAAAACGGTCGGATGTCATTAAATTTTTTGATTTAATTAAAATAACATAAGACTTTTTCAAAATTTAATTATTTGTCTCGTGATCAAAGGTATTCAGCTATAAGCATGTAAAATTTAAAGTCTCTAACTTATACAGTTTCTGAGATCGAACTCTGTGACTGAAAACAGAGGATTGAGACGAATTGGGCATCGTTAGATGAACGAAACCGCAAAGAGAACATCGAGGCTTCCTCAGGATTACCAAATGGAACAAACCACAAGAGTAAAAAGGGTGGGGATGGGTAGAAAATAATTAACAGAAACAAATTAAATTTTATCCGAATAATTTGTTTTCCACCCCAACCCCTTTTTCTACTGTTTTGGTTTGCTCCATTTGCTAACCATGGTAACTTTGTGACGTTTGTGTACTCTCCGTTGAATAATTCTTCGGTGCTGTTAGATGCTTATATCCGTTTTGAACTTTTAGACTTGTGTAACATCATTTTAATCCTGATGACGACCGCGGAAGATATTCGAAACGTAGATTTTTAATCTCAGTTTGTAATATCACTTTTGTGTTATATGTACCATTTATCAAGTTGTATTTAATTTTAATACAAAGTTTTTAAGGACATTAAATACTTTTATATCATGTTTAAGGGCATTTGGACGTCAAATACCTTTAAAAAATCGATTTTTCAACCAGCTTAAAAATGGGCATGTCAGAATCTCAGGCACGTTTAGTAATTTCAGTTTAGCATTGAACGCGTAAAAATAAATAAAATTTCATATTTTTAATTACAAAATGTATAAAAGTTTCTCTATAATAATAGCCTAAGTCATGTGACTGTCATCAATAGTTCCGGGTTGACCGCTTCGCTTTTTATATGCCAGGTCACCATCACCATTTTTTATTTTTCGCGTGGTAAATTAAAACAATGCTTTAATATTGAAATTAAAAGTCATGGTTTTTGGTATTATTTATTATTTTTCTTTTCTTTTTCTTAAAAAAGGGAAAGAAAAGGTGAAATAAATTTTTGAATTTCAAATTAAAATTATGTATTTTAAATAAAATGAGTGAAATTATTATATTTTAGATGAATTTAATGAAATATGGAAAATGCGATTGGAAAGACAATGTTTGATGATTTATCACTTGCGCCTGGCTAGAATAATAAGGTACTACTTAGTTATACCGTCGACCCATTTCGCCAAATTATACAAATCGCCAAACCACTCGCCAAATTATACAAATTGACATAATTTTTATTTTAAATAGCGAAAGAACAAATAAATTAGTATAACATTAATAAAAATACAAATAAAACGTCGAAATAAAAATAACTTGATGACGTAAACACGTGTACCTTGCTTAAAAACAAGCAAATATGACATTTATGATCAACCATTATTGATATTTAATCTTATAGTTTGGCGATATATTTTTGGTCGACGGGATAACCAAGTAGTACCCATAAAAATACGGAGTTCTTGATTTCTCTACTAGAAACTTCTGATTTGGCAAAGTATTGAGAGAGTAAATTAAATTTTGGATAAAAGTAACATGGCACAATGCTTAGCACACATCTAACGGAGACCAAACTGGTCGCCAAGGGCGGCTAGTTTTGTAATAAATTAACAAACATATCCGCGATTTGGGAATAATGAACCGGCGCGATATACACTGAAAACAGCTTTGTCAATGTTTCCCCCAAAACAGACGTTTCGTTACAGTTTGCGGCTATCAACGCGTGAAAGTACCTCTTCAAAAACTGACAATTGGTAAAGAAATTACCACAGAAAGCAAATGACAATTTACTATTTTCTTTTGTTTATATTTTAGGCTGTTCTCAAATCCAAAGGAGCTACATTCTGATGTATTTTTTAATTCATTTTTTTTCGGGAGCGCATGAAATTGCCAGGCTTTGTTATTCATAAACTATTTAATCGTAAGATATTTTCCATTTTGTGGTAAACGTAAAAGATGATACCGAAAAAAATGTCAAAGTTGACTTTTGAACAGAATTTCCTGAGTTGGAAGCGAGACAAATGAGAAAAACCTGTCGTCACATGACAAAAGTTAGTTATAACCTGATAAGTGATTTATTTATTGAAAAATGGAAAACATTAATCGATTTCAAATCTCATCGATAAGGAGGCATGGCAGTTTTGCGTCTTTATGGTTAAAAATGTGTCAGAAAGCATGTCAGAAAATTTCAAGTTTGTTCAGCAGGGAAATTGAGAACCACCTTATTTATCTTTACATTTTTTTAATGTATTTTATTCCCCATACTTTATGCTGACTTATTCTATTTTGCGGATGCAAATATGTTTTGAAAAGGGATCACAGAAAAATAATATATTTACATTCATCGACAAAATATGTCGCTTTTGTTTCAGTTTCCGAAATTTGAATTTAACTTCTACATTTTTCTCTTTTATTTTGAAACATTATAAACCTTCTCCACTTTTATAAAACGTGCATGTCAACCATGATAATAAAACAAGAAAATTTAGATGTATCACATTTCCTCGCTGTCAACTTATCTTTACAGTTATATTTTTTCTTTCGGTTTTTGTTTCTCTAAGCTGCTGAACATTTTAATGTCTATTGACAAATGACAGTCGACGATAAAATAAAAAAAAGAAACTTTTCAACTTCCAACTCAAGAAAATCTATTTTCATTTTCGGTTTATTTATTTTTTTACTTTATTTTGGCTTTCGTGAAGTATTATTCATTTTTGATGGTATTTGTTTCACATTTTTTTCTTTGGGACGCTTTTCATAGTTTGCAATAAACTTCATCGTTATCGCACTTGAGAAAAATATTTGTTTATCTTTGAATGATATATAGTAAATTGGATATTTTTTTCTTCGCATATAATGCTACTCTGAATTTTGATTAATTAATAAGATACTGCCTATAATTTTTTAACACTCATTATTTTTTAACTCACAATTCTTATAATTCTGAGTAAAAAAAATCATTTCAATGTTTCGCAAATTTTGTGATGTCAGAAATATCTGCGTGTATTTCACAAAGCACTTCTTATCATTAAAATTCAATTACTCATTAACTGTTATAAATTTCAAGTAAGTGATATACTTATTAGGTAGATCAAACATTTTGTATGGTGTACTTAAAAAAAAAAAAGTTTAATATTTTGTCAGTAGATCACGCTGCGCGGATCAAAAACTGTAAAAAAACTGAAATAAACTTTAAAAAAATCAAAAGCCTTTTTTTGGAGGGGGGAGGGGGGAGTTAAAAGATAAATAAAATACAAAGTAAACACTAAGATATCTTTGATGCAGTTTTCATTAAGTTAACATTAGTTTAAGGCTGTTCTTAAATCCAAAAGGGCAACTTTATGACAGAAGGTTTAATTTATTTTAGTTCGGAAATGCATGAACCTAGCAGGTGTTGTTGTTCAGAAACTATGTAATCGAGCTGTTTTTTTCGGGGTTTTTTTGCAAACGCAATAGATATTCCAGAAAATAGTATCAAAGTGGGCGTTTTGAACCGAATTTCTGCGCGAAAGAAGAATAACCCCTCAATAAAGAGTGAAAAACATGTTTGTCGCGTGATCAAAATCGCTTATAACTCAATAGGTAATTTATTTATCAAAAAAAAAATGGAAACAGAGTTCGATTCAAAATCACTTCCATAGTCAGGATTTCCAAATTTATATCTTTCCGTTAAAAAATGAACTCGTAAATGTTTCAAAATGTTTTGCGCTTGTTGGGCAGAGCAGTTCAGAACAGCCTTAAGCATTCTTATGTATTGAGACATCGCAAGGCCATCTAGTGACAAAAATATTAACTATTTTTAAAATTACTATACACAAAACTTATCAATTGATAAATATTAGACTTACGTCATCTTTTATTTATTATAGTTAATGAACTATTATTTTTTTTTAATTTAGAGAGTTCTTTATGAAACATCCTGTAATTTTTTATAGAAACTAGGGGGCTCGGCCCCCTACGAGCTACGCTCGCCAACCCCCGCCCAGACACCGCAGACTCTAAATGCACGCTAATTTGATCGGCTTTAAAAAGATTTCGAAAGATTGAACTATAATGTAAAAAGTCCTTCCGGCCAGTGCCGGGAGGAAGAGGTAGCTTTCATAATCCTTATTTAAAAAAAGCCAAATTATATCATTCAAACACACGAAACTCAATTTAGTGGAAACCGAATATAGGAGATTCAATACTAATTTTTATCAATATAATGAATGAGAATTTCGCGAAATTAGTCAGCTTTATCCAAGCTGCTTTTCTTTAAAGTAACATATATTTGGCTGCCAAATTCGGCAATTTATTAAAGTGCGTGTCATTTTAAGACAACATAGTGGATGAGGCTAAGCAGTGAACTTGAACGAGACCTTAGTAATTGCTGTGCACATGCTCACTCACATCGGAATCGGTTAATATATAGAAGTGCTGTCGCATGCAAAAAATCAGATTTTTCAAAATGTCACCCACAATAGAAATTGAAACTGCTATATCTGAGCCATTTTTTAAGGTAAAGACAAACAAAAAATGCTCCTGAATCCTTATATCAAGGTCAAATACTTAAAAAAGAAACCTTTTTCAATTTCTAATTTTTTTGCACCTCACTTTAAATATATATATATTTTTTAATTTAATGGTCGCCATTTTGAAACAAGATGGCTGATGAATCTGGCCAGCGAACTTGGTCGAGGTGTTGATGTATACTATCCACATGCCTTCTTACATCGAAATAATACACAAGTGACAAATACAAGATCGTTTCAAAATGTTAGCCATGCTAGAAATTCAAAGTGCTATAACTCAGCCATTTCTTAAGATATAGACGAAACAAAAGCTGCTCCCGAATCTTTTTATCAAGGTCAAACACATAAGAAGAAAATATTTTTTCAATATTTAATTTTTTGGTACCACATTTCAAATTTAAATTTTTCTTAAAAGTTTAAATGGCCACCATTTTTAAACAAGATGGCGGATGAAGCTGACCAACGAACCCGGTCGAGACATTGGTATTTACTATGTATAAACGAAATTACATCCAAATCGGTTCATAAATACGCCTTTTATCGCGTGACAAAATTCAGGACGTTTCAAAATGTCAGCCACGCTAGAAATTCAAAATGCTATAACTCAGCCATTTTTTAAGATATAGACGAAACAAAAACTGCTCCGAAATCTTTGTATAAAGGTCAAATACATAAGAAAAAAATATTTTTCCATTTTTAACTTTTTGGTACCACATTTCAAGTTTTAAAATTTTTAAAAATTTTTAAATGGCCGCCATTTTGAAACAAAACGGCGGATGAAGCTGGCCAACGAACTCGGTCGAGAGATTGGTGTGTACTATGTACACACTGAATTACATCCAAATCGGTTCATAAATACTCATTTTATCGCGTGACAAAATTCAGGACGTTTCAAAATGTCAGCCACGCTGGAAATTCAAAATGCTATAACTCAGCCATTTTTTAAGATATAGACGAAACAAAAACTGCTCCGGAATCTTTGTATGAAGGTCAAATACATAAGAAAAAAATATTTTTCCATTTTTAATTTTTTGGTACCACATTTCAAGTTTTAAAATTTTTTAAAAATTTTAAATGGCCGCCATTTTGAAGCAAAATGGCGGATGAAGCTGGCCAACGAACTCGGTCGAGACATTGGTATGTACTATGTACACACCGAATTACATCGAAATCGGTTCATAATTACGGGAGTTACAGTGTGACATAGGTCAGATATATATATATATATATATATATATCAATTTTGAACGGAGGGTGGTTTCGGGGTCTGGGGGTCATGATCGATGAAAATATACCAAAATTTTTTGGAATCGCTTTCCTCCGAACGGCTGCAATAGGTAGCTTTTTTGTAAAGAAAGCTACCTAAAAGCAGTGGCGATCTCCCTATAAACGAATTTCTATACATTTGTCTTTGATTGGGGAATTTTAACGCCAAATCCGCTGCGGTACTGTTTGATTGTCTCGTCGACTAATTTCGCCAAATTATATAAATCGCCAAACCACTCGCCAAATTATACAAATTGACATAATTGTTTATTTTAAATAACAATAGAACAAATAAATTCGTACAACATTAATAAAAATACAAATAAAACGTCGAATAAAAATAACTTGATGACGTAGATACGTGTAACAACATTTCAAAATAAGCTAATATAAAAGGAATTAAGTAAACAGAGTCTTTGTCTTCTGGTATTTTTTAACAAAGCGAAAAGAAAGTTCTTTTAAATGAGACATTTTAAATTAATCGTTTTTAATCTAACGTAATTTTTACCAAGCTACTTTTTTCTCTTTTAAATATTCAAGTGAAGATACTTTTGTTAGAAATGAAATATTATTTGCGCTTTCCTAACAAAATTAGTTGAAAAGATCCTCTCAAAATATTAAATAAATGTCTAGCGCATTTTCTAAATTTAAACTTTTTTGCAATATTATTTTGTGTTCATTTTATGTAATAACTATAATGTGACGTAAATATGACGTAATTTCTCCTACGACTTCTAACGCATGTTAATGAACTTATTATTTTACAATATCCTTTCTCTTTTAAAATTCACGTGTGTACTTTTTATGACATAATTTTTAATAAATTCCTGCTTTTTATACGTAATTATTTAATTTTAATTTGAAAGTTTTTTCCCTGTTTATAATAGTCACGTGTAAATAAATTTTTAATTTGAAGCAAATATTATTGCTTGCGTTTTTTATACAGTTGGCAACAGTTTAAATGAAATCTGTAAAAAATATCTCTAGAAATGCTGAAAATTTGAATTTAAAATTGAAATAAAACCTGAAAAAATGAGTCAAAATAAAAAAAGTAATGCAATGTGCACTCCGGCAAATTCTAACGCATAAAATGATCTAAAAATGATTACACTGCCATGTATAGTTTTTGCTGCTATAAAACTTTTTTAGTGGAACGATTTTGTCCAACTTTAGCATTAAATATCTCTTAAAATAATTCTTCGATTTGAAAACTGTCTGCATCAGCATGTTTATCAAACATTTCTGTATAAAACCACCGATTTTCATATTTTTGTATGCATTATTTTTCTTAATATTAACGAAGAAAGACCTCCGGTCACAAAAAATTCAAAACCGGCGGCGGCGGTGACAGCGGTAGTTACTTTTTTTTAGAATAGAGAGAATATTTCATGTACTTGTTTTTTGCTACAAACTGTCAAAATTAGATTCTTAAAATAAATTCGATAAGTTCAATTTCTGCTATTGCATATTGATCTTGTAATCGAGGCTATTAAATTTTGCACACTATTAGACATTCGCGAAAACTTAATTTTACGTTTCCATAAAACTAGTTATAACGTGTTAACGGATAATGAATAAACTTTCCGTTTATTTAGATTGTTCGCTCTACCATTATGTTTTTCTCGCAGAAGTTTAACAAAAGGAGAACAATAACCCTGAAGCGTATTCGCATATCTAAAATCTTTCAGTTATAAATCAGTGCCAAAACCTCTAGTGAGGATTCTGCATATAAATCCTCGCAAATATTCCAGAAACTAGTTTCTCCATTCGAAAATATATATTACACTTATTAGGAACCGTGTAATTAATTTAGACTATTACTTCCTTTTGAATTTATTTATTTATGCTTTATAGAAATTTTAAAAAAAATTCTAAGTTGGGTAAATAAAATTCCAAACCTTTTAATATTGTACAACAAATTAAATCCTGCAATACTTGTTTTGTCACGATTTTGAAGTTCAGGTTCCATATTTTTCTGTCTTCAATATACAGCTTATTTCGATCTTTCAAGTTATTCTATTCAGTTTTTTCAAGTCGTATAAAAGAGAATATCATTCTTTATGGATTTTGAAATTTTTATCATAATTTCTACTTTCTTCTTTCTAAAGAAGAAAGCACTGTAATAGGAATTTTTTTTACTTGCGGTTTTCGACGGATTTACACGTCAGAGATCCCGAAAAAAAAATAGTTTAAACAAAATACCTATCTATCCGTCCGTATGTCCTTTTTGTATCATAGAAATGTGTATGAAATTGTGCCATAGAATTGAACCAAATTTCATATATATGTTTTTTGCTATGGCCATCTAGTCCTAAGTGATTTTGTGAACATTCCACAGGAAGGGGCTGCTGTAATAGCAAAATTTGCGCGATTTTCATTATAGTATGATAGAAATTGCATGCAGGTATATATAGAATTGAACGAAATTTTAGATCAGCAGGTCCCAGTTGAACTTGACGATATTCCATCGGAAGGAGACGCCTTAATAGTGATTTTTGTGCCACGTTATTCTATCATTAGATACTGTACGAAGTTATGCATAAAATTGAACCAAACTTCATATATATCTTTTTGATTATGGATGTCAGGTCTCAGTTGAAAATAGGAGTTTCCTCCTGCGATAGCGATTTTTCTCGATTTTTTGTAGTTGTGTTACACATTGGCTGCTCATGCGGCGAAGGGTAATTCGCATCTAACTAACACGGTGTTTCTCTGCTCAAGCATCTGAAGTACAGCAGAACAACGAAAAATATTAATTTTATTAAATATTCTGATCGAGATTAACTTATTTTTACTCCAATTAGTAAAATGAAGCAGAAATTTAAGATGAAAATCAAATTTGTTGTACTATTGGATTAACAAAACTGAAGGATTAATAACCTTTTCAAATATTAACATGTATGAGAAAAAAGAAAGTTTTGGGATTGGCCAATCCAACTAATTGGGGAACAGATTACGGGGACCTATTACGGGGACCAGAAAGGTTTGAAATGAAGAAATTGACTGAAGTTTGATCGTGGATTAGGAATCCTGTAATTAATTTGCTATTATTATTTATTTTCGCATTTATTTATTTTAGCCCAGTAGTAAAGGAGGAAAAAAAGACCGAATTCGGAATTAATTAGGGGAAAACTGGAAATTGTTTTAATCCATTTAGTTTAAAACAATTTACCTTAATGTTATCTTAATGTTACCTTAATTACCTTAATGTTAAAACAAAAGACCTTAATGTTAAACTAAAATATTAATGATGGTACTCATTTTATTCAGAATTTTAATCTCTACAACATTTGTATTGATAATGTTTTTTGTAGAGTTAGCCGTTTTGAGATATTGTTAAGGTAATTAAAAGAAAACGTGTTTTTCGAAGATAAATATGTACATATTTTCTAACATTCACCCAAGTACGAGGAAAAAAACATAGTACGTTTATTTTAGACCTAAACTCAGGGCTTAATTTGCGCCGGAGCCCACCAGAGCCCGGCTCCGGTACTTCTCTGTTTTTAGTAAATATTTAAATGTTGTTCGGAATTCACGGAGCTCATAAATACAGGGCTCCGGAGCCCAGTGCAATAGTGTTTCCGGAAAACCGAAGCTTAAATTACCTTTTCCTTTCCTTCGCATCTTCAAGCTTTTGCATTCTTTTTACAAAAACACTTATATGTGACGTAATGTGCCACATACGTAGGAAATGGAGATAAAACGGACTCAATTTTTATATCAGTTTTTAGGCTTAGACTGACTCGAGCTCAATCTGTATTACATTTAAAATTTTATTTATTCATGTATTGAAAAAAAAAATCCTCTTTTAAAATTACGTATTATATTCCACTTCAAATCATTTTAATGCTATTTTGATCAGAATGAAGGGAAACAGAATTCGTGTTTTTCTATTTCAAATTTCTATCGGCGACGTGTTGATACGGCGCCACTCAAGAGACTGAACAATAAATTTGCTTTCAGTTCGATTTTCTTTTGTGACAGTAGGATAATTTTTTATTGGCTGGGTTTTCTTTTTATTATTTCGATATGTAACCAGAAAAGAATATTTTCTGTTTTATCCAACAAGCATCAGCTTGACGTTTTGTTTGTTCGAGATGTTTTGTCTTCTATTGCGTACGAGTATAAAAATCACGTCAGTGATTTTTCTATTTATTTTGTATCATGAATGGTACCCACGCTAAGGCTCTCTGCACCTATACGAAGTCACTTTCCTTTGTAAGTAGATGTAATTACCATGTATTGTTATTCTGATAGAAAGCAATCGAGCAGTGTTTCCCCTTTTTCTATAAAAGCATAGATTCTTTCCGATAACGTTGTCAAATTTTTAATTTTATCTGATTTTGAGGGACTCATCGCAAAAGATTGTTATGCGGAAGGAAATGATTATAGTTTAAGATATGCACCTTTTACAGGAAATTGTAAAACGTTGTTCCATTCTTCAGCATATAAATATTCATTTCTGTAAATTTCATTCATTTTTTCTTATAAATGCATAGCTGCGAACTATCCCTTTTTTGTGTTAACACCATTTCCTAATCATAATCGTTACCCTATTTAATCGCAGAATTCTGCAATTAATTAACATAAAAAATAGGCACGGATTTTTACTATTTAGAAGAAGTGATAACTAAAAAGTGGAATAGTTGACAGCTAAGTATATGCAGATAGATATATTTAAAAATTTTATTTTGCTAAAGAAAAAAATTGCTTTAAATTTTGCAATTAATGTACGAAATATAAATATGCAGATTACAGGGGCAGGGGGAGGGCGGTGGAACGGTACAGTTGTTGTACCGGTAGCGCAGAATATTAGGGCTCCGGAACTTTTTTTGTTAGAATTTAAGCCCTGCCTAAACTGAAGGGATTAAAGCAATTTTCAGTTTTCTCCAAATTAATTCTGAGTTCAACCACCTGAGCACGTGTTTAAAACTTTAAAGTAGAATTGTGACCTTAATGTTCAACAAAAATATTAAGTGTAGGTACTCGTTTTACTCAGAGTTTTAAGCTCTACAACATTTGTATGACATTTTTTTTGGCAGAGTTAGCTGTTTGGAGATATTGTTATGGTATGCAAAAAAAAAAAAACGTGTTTTTTTTTACTATAAATCTATACATATTTCCTAACGCTCACCTAGTACGATGGGGGAAAACGTAGCATATTCATTCTAGACCTAAACAGAAAGGATTAAAACAATTTCCAGCTTTCCCCTAATTAATTCCGAATTCAACTCCCTAACCACTGGGCTATTTATGTTTCATAAAAAAAATAGTTTTTAAATTGTAAAAAACAATCAGTATATTTTTAATATTTCACGACAAAATAAATCTTACAAAACTAGTTTTACCCCGATTTTAAAATCCATGTTCCATATATTATAGTCGTCATTTTTACCTCACAATCTATGTAAGCCTGAGAGCTAATGTGCCCGCAGGTTCTGTATGTACATATGTATGTATGTACGTAACGCGATAAATCTCGATAGAAAGATCAGATTTGCTTTAAATTTGGTACATAGGTTGATTCTGATAAGGCGCTTCTCTGATTAGTTTTTTTGGGAGGGTTCATTGGTTAAGTATAAAGGGGGAAAGAGGGGTCTTACCCCACTCCCTTAATTTAGATAAATGTGTTTTCCATGCAGAATTATCCGATTTGCTTCAAATTTGGTATACCGATTTATTCTGATAAGGCGCTTCTCCGATTAGTTTCAGGGATTCATTGGTTAAGTATAAAAGGGAAAACGAGGTCTAAACCCGCTCCTCTTAATTAAAATGAATGGGTTTCTCATGCAGAATTACCCGACGTGCTTAAAATTTGGTATACCGGTTTATTCAGATAAAGCGCTTCCCTCATTAGTTTTGGGTGTTCATTGGCTAAGTATAAACGGGAGGAATGGGGAACTAATCCCCTCCACTTAATTTAGCTAGATGGGTTTTTTTGTGATTTCTTTATTTTTCAAGGGCCACTATTCTTTGAAATAAGAGTATTATATACAATTAGTGTGAATAGCCTGTGATCTCAATGCCATAAGTTTAATTGGGAGCTTTTCTTTTCCTTTTATACTGCTTATTTATTTTATTTATTTATTTATTTATTTGTTTGTCGGTTTTACTGGAAAAACAAACAAATAATTTTTTTTTTCAAGTTTTAAGAAAAAATATGATAATTTTTTATAGATTTTGAATTTTTTATATATTGTTATTCTTTTAGATTCAGAGATATAATTGATATAATTGAGACACAGCCTAATACGCATTGTAAAGAAACTTGAAAGTGTAACAGCTTAAAAATATGTAACCTGAATCGTCGCAAAGCTATATTACTATATATGTAAGATTAGTTTTGTTGCATAATATTATAACTCTTGTTTTTGTTTGTTTTTTACAATTTTACAAACATTATTTTATACTTCTATGAAACATAGATAAATAAACGCAGAAAGAACTAATAGTATACTAATATGTTTATCCACGATCAAGCATTAGTAAATATTTGTGAGTTCAAAAGTTTCTGGTCACTTTAATCATTTGTATAACCGCGTTGCATATATGCAACGTACCCAAAATTCAGTGTTACTTATACAGTGGGTTTTAAAAGACGATTTTATTTATTGATGCTACCTCCCAACAGAGCCGGGCCCCACCAGTGGCCAAGAGGTTCAGCTCTCGAAGCTGGTAGACGGGAGGTGCTGGGTTCGAACCCAATCACGCCCGCCGGCCAAATCGTTCGGGGTTTTCCGTGGTTTTCGTAGAATCTTGGATTTCCTTGCGTTAATACAGGTTAGGTTCCCTTAGAAAGACCCCCACTTAGGGCACACCCCTCCCCCCCCCATTAGGGCCTATGTCCCTCGTGTTGATAATTGTCCATCATGAACACAACCAAGCCAGCACAGTCGATAATATAACTTGTTTTCATAATTCCCAACAGACTGCAATACCAAATTAATTTTTCATACGAAAGTTTTATTTATCCTTTGAGCAGTTTTGCATCGTTACTGCTAAAATGAACTTCGTAAATTTAGCAAAATTAAAAAAGCTGGAGACGTCCAAAAGTAGATTTTTTACAAAGGTTAGTTCGTATATTTTATAATTTTGTATTATAAAATCGACAATATTTATGAGAATTATGTAATTTTCTGCTTATTTCAGATGCACAAAAAGTACGTTTTAGTCAATATTTTTTTTATATTTTTATGTTCTAAATTTGTTCATGCTTAAAATAATGTATTCCAACATCTCAATAAATACACTGAAAGAATTATCTGCCACTGGCATCTAGAAAATAAATTGTGGCTCTAGAAAAAATAGTACCACGCCATCCTTATAAATTCTAGTTCCCTTTGCTAGAGAGTTCTAGTTATCTCTTTTAAAATCCAAGAGCGTTTTCCTATATTATCGTGGTCAAACTTATTTAAAAATCTCTTCAAATAAATGTGAACACACGAAGTGAGTTTGAGTAACTGTAATTCTAGTTTATGAATTAATTCTAGAAATCAAGTGATTCACGCAATTAAAACGATTCATAACATAACATATCGTTTCAACACCTAGAAAACTATAGACTAGAAATTCTCGATCATTTTGTCTATTCAGTTTATTTGTTTACCTTATTCGCATAACTCGGAAATCTATATTTCTAGTTTAGGGGTTTAAAAAATGACTACCTATTCGTTCTAGATGAATGCGGTACATTTTTTCATTCAGTGTATATTTCAAATGAATGTTGTTAAGGCACACATGATTAAACTCGGTGCTACTGAAAATTTACGACATTTTCGTTTTTCTTTATACTTTTTCCAAAATTAACAATATAGCATATACTTATTATAACTTGTTATATCATAGAATAATTACGAAGTATAGCTTGGGGAAAAGTTGAAAATATATTTTTATCACGTTTCTAAAGCAGACACCAGTAATGTCAGAAATACACTATTATAAGTCGTGCCGCACCCATGAGGCGCTATAAAATATCTCAAGGGATTAATGAATAACCGCAGACATTGGTGACATCATGTAAACAGATATAAAATGCACGACGTTCATTAAACATGCACCAGTTTTCAACGTTTATGACAGTTTTCCTGAAATTTGGAGCACGATTCAAAATGAGAACGTGAGAGGCGTTTCAAGGTGACAGTGAGAACTTGTCTAAATAGTATGTACAGACGTGGAAAAAAAGTAAACACCCCTTACTAACTCTGCAAAAAATTATCGTAGAAAAAAGTTACTGGTACCACACAATTGGTAATAAAGTTTAATAAACTTTTAAATGATGTATATAAAACTTGCTTAGGGGCCATCTGCATATTAAAACGAACCATAACTTTTTTTTTCAATAGTAGTACACGATTCTGACAGCATAAATGAATTCTACACCCTTCAATTACCCTAAAAAAATTTAATGCAAATCATACGATAAGTTTCCGAGAAATTAATTATTTTAAAACTAGTGTATTTTAGGGCTGTATCCAAATTGAAGTTCGGTACTCCATTGTTGACCTAGAGAGCCCCCTTCTTGATCAAGGCATCTAAAGCGCCACTCAAGCAGTCATCGAACACTGCTAGATTACAGGATAGCATAAGAAATTTCAAAATATCTAGTCACTTATATCATAGATGGCCCCTTAAACCATCATTTTGCCGTTTTTTTAAATAGTTTGAAAACTGCTTGGAAGAAAAATGTGAAGTTTTGGATTTCCATAAAACAGGACTTAATAAGTCTAAATCCATCGAAAAAAAATTGTAGGCTGCAAAACTTAATTTTGTCGAGTATTTATTTCATAATTCATAAATTATATCTTAAAATTATAAAAATTGCAAATTCAACGTATTTATGTTTGGGTATTTTAGTATTATTGCTGCACAAATAATTAGTACATTAGGAGTATAATTTCAAGAGATATTAATGAAAATATGAAAATGCAACTTAACATTCGAATCACTCAATTTTGAATGTTTATAATTCAAAAACTTATCATTCAAAAGACTTGAAATTTGGTGTCTAGGCATAGTTTGAACCGAAGATTTGAAATATCTTGTTAAAATTGGGTATTGCTATTGAAAAAAAAAAAAATAAGACTAGGTTCGTTTTAATATGTAGATGGCCCCCTAAGCAACTTTTATATACATTATTTAAAAGTAGACTTTATTTCCAATCGTTCTGTACAGGTAACTTTCTCCTAAGGTAATTTGTTGAGGAGTTAATATTGGGTATTTACTTTTTTTTCCACGACTGTACATTATTAGGATAGCGACCATTTCTTTTCCTACAGTTTTCAAATCAGCGGCGAGAAGTATTTCATCTCATCATATATATTATTTCTCTTGTGAGCATGCCTTTTTCTTAACTAATATGTAGAGTACAATGATAAATAAGGTATCGTTCGAGGATCTTTTGCTCACATCTGACATAGCATAAAGAATTCAACTAATATGCAGCGAATATATAACAAATAGCTGACATCAAATATAATATATAAACCACAGTTCTAGCACGATTATATTTAGAAGAAACCATCCAAATCAATTTCAATGAAATAAAGATAATTTTTCTCTCCAGTCTATACTATCCATCTGTTATAAGAGAAACCATAGAGATTGTAACATGTAAAAACCGATACAAAATCTTTTTACTTACAAAAATTATAGCTCGAACTACACAATGGTTACGAAAATAAAAATAAACATACAAGTAAAATAATAAAATAATAATAACGTGCATAATATAAAAGGTTGCGGGAAAATTGAATAATTGCGTTTACTACACAGTGCAATTTTTGAATGTCTTTAATTATTTGTTTTGAAAATGACTCGAAGAGAGCCGAAACATGTAAACAGCCAAATAAACCTATTTTTATTGTTTTAAAAGTTTTAATTTACACCTTTCAGCAATTAAAATTAATATAATATGTAGCGCACAGCGATGAATAAGGTATCATGAATAAACCTATTTTTACTGTTTTAAAAGCTTTAATTTACGCCTTGTAGCAATTAAAATTAGTATAATATGTAGCGCACAGCGATGAATAAGGTATCATTAGATATGATTTTTTGCCAGTAGACATTCCATACTGAATTATCATTAAACTCAGTTTCACTAATCATGCTAAGTATCACCATGCATATTATTTCTGATGTCAATAACCCCTTTTTTACGAACATAAAAAAACGCACAACACTTAATGGAGAATTATACGAGAGGTTTTTGAACTGACTTTTGTCATAGTACATTCATCTTTCGTTAAAACAAGTTGTTTGAGTAAATGAATTGCAGTTAATTATAAATTAATAAAAAATGTATAGAAAATAAACTCGAAGATTACAATGCAAAAGCGAATAAGGCATCATTCAGGGCTGCCACATGCGACTATTTTTTAATTCTATCTCGCACCAATTTTACAAAACAAATTTTTTTCATATACACTTTGACATCTGCAACAGAAATATGCTAAAAAAATTATTTTCTTAAAATAGGAGTGTGAATAGAATAAAAAAATAGTCAGCTGTGGCAGCCCTGATCACTGGGTAGGATATTTTGCTCACATCTGACATCCTATATTAAATTCAACTAATATGTAGCGTACAGCGATGTACGAGGTATTACTGGAAAGGATTTTTTGCCTGCAGACATAATTTTCATTATACTTTTATGTTCAGTATCATCATGCATATTATTTCTAATGTCAACTTTCCTTTTCTATGGTTTTAAAAACGCACAAAAATGAATGGGGGTGCTATACAAAATGTTTTTGAACAGGCTTTTGACACAGTACATTTATATTTCGTTAAAACAAGTTGTTTGGTTTAAAAAATTGCACTTAATTATAAATTAGTGCGAAAGCTTCGGGCGGATCAACATTGGGGTGCTATATAAAAGGTTTTTGAACAGGCTTTTGACACATCATATTCATATTTCGTTAAAACAAGCTGTTTGGTTTTAAAAATTGCACTTAGTTATAAATTAGTGCGAAAGCTTCGGACGGATCTACTGGTACTAAAAAATAACATTGTGGTGCTATACAAAAGGTTTTTTTTAACAGGCTTTTGACGCATACATTCATATTTCGTTAAAAAGTTATTTGGTTTAAAAATTTGTACTTAATAAATTAGTGCGAAAGCTTCGAACGGATCTACTGGTACTAAAACACAACATTTGGGTGCTATACAAAAGGTTTTTGAATAGGCTTTTGACACAGTGCATTCATATTTCGTTAAAACAAGTTGTTTGTTTTAAAAAATTGCACTTAATTATAAATTAGTGCGAAAGCTTCGGACGGATCTACTGGTACTAAAACATAACATTGGGGTGCTATAGAAAAGGTTTTTGAACAGGCTTTTGACACATCATATTCATATTTCGTTAAAACAAGCTGTTTGGTTTAAAAAATTGCACTTAATTATAAATTAGTGCGAAAGCTTCGGACGGATCTACTGGTACTAAAAAATAACATTGTGGTGCTATACAAAAGGTTTTTTTTAACAGGCTTTTGACACATACATTCATATTTCGTTAAAAAGTTATTTGGTTTAAAAAAATGTACTTAATAAATTAGTGCGAAAGCTTCGAACGGATCTACTGGTACTAAAACACAACATTTGGGTGCTATACAAAAGGTTTTTGAATAGGCTTTTGACACAGTGCATTCATATTTCGTTAAAACAAGTTGTTTGGTTTAAAAAATTGCACTTAATTATAAATTAGTGCGAAAGCTTCGGACGGATCTACTGGTACTAAAACATAACATTGGGGTGCTATAGAAAAGGTTTTTGAACAGGCTTTTGACACATCATATTCATATTTCGTTAAAACAAGCTGTTTGGTTTAAAAAATTGCACTTAATTATAAATTAGTGCGAAAGCTTCGGACGGATTTACTGGTACTAAAAAATAACATTGGGGTGCTATACAAAAGGTTTTTATAACAGGCTTTTGACACATACATTCATATTTCGTTAAAAAGTAATTTGGTTTTAAAAATTGCACTTAATTATAAATTAGTGCGAAAGCTTCGGACGGATCTACTGGTACTAAAACATAACATTGGGGTGCTATAGAAAAGGTTTTTGAACAGGCTTTTGACACAGTACATTCATATATCGTTAAAACAAGTTGTTTGGTTTAAAAAATTGCACTTAATTATAAATTAGTGCGAAAGCTTCGAACGGATCTACTGGTACTAAAACATAACATTGTGGTGCTATAGAAAAGGTTTTTGAACAGGCGTTTGACACATATATTCATATTTCGTTAAAACAAGTTGCTTGGTTTAAAAAATTGCACTTAATTATAAATCAGTGCGAAAGCTTCGGACGGATCTACTAGTAATAAAACATAACTTTGGGGTGCTATACAAAAGGTTTTTAAACAGGCTTTTGACACAGTACATTCATATTTCGTTAAAACAAGTTGTTTGGTTTAAAAAATTGCACTTAATTATAAATTAGTGCGAAAGCTTCGGACGGATGTATTGGTACTAAAACATAACATTGGGGTGGTATAGAAAAGGTTTTTGAACAGACTTTTGACACAGTATATTCATATTTCGTTAAAACAAGTTGTTTGGTTTAAAAAATTGCACTTAATTATAAATTAGTGCGAAAGCTTTCGACGGATCTCAATCGATTGGAGTGTCTATCTGGGATTTTCAGAAAAACACTTATTTCTAAGTTCATTCGACATTTTAGATGAGATATAGTCGCTTCAGAGCAGCAGTAGAGCATCTAGTAATAATAAAAAATGAGATGTCTGACTTTACTGCTATGAATAACTGTGTTTGCATCTAGTGGAACAACTTCTGAAACATAAAGTTATGTTTAATACTAGTATATCTCAGATGTGTTTTATAAAAATTCCCTACTGTTCCACTATATGCAGACACAGTTTTTCATAGCAGTAAGTCAGACATCTCATTTTCGATTATTACTAGTTGTACTAATGTTGCTCTGAGGCGAAGATATAGTCAAAAATAACATTTAAACAAATTTTTGCCTGTATATCTGTTTTTTTTCCCGAATAAGTTCAAAAGCTATCGCACAACAAACACTAAACTTTTCAGTGACAGATAGAGAATGATTTTGGCTACAATCTATAGTTTGTCAAATTTCGATATCTAAATTAGTTTTTGGAAAAACAGTGAAAATCAATGAATCAATCAATCTTTGAACTCTGAAACACTCGAAAAATAAATAAAAGAAAGTTATGGAGATTGAATCGTTTAGTTAAGATTTATAAATTATAAGCCTGGCTACAATCGGAAGTTTTTCACTTTCCGATATCAAATTCTGATGATTTTAAGGAATCTTTTGAGGCGATTGAAAAGTCTAGTTAAAATTAATAAATGATAATTCTGACTACAATCTGCAGTTGCTATCATTCAGCTATCTAAAATAGCTTTTGAGAAAACATGGAAAAAACCAGGATTTCTTAGAATTAAAAAAAAAATGGACCTTTTAATGAGAGATGAGCAAGCTGATAAACAAAGCCATTCCATGTATTTGTGGTCCGAATTTGAAGTCTCCAGTTCCACCTATTTAAAGGTTATTTATTTTTAAGGACTTTTTGCAATGTCACCCATCCGTGAGTGGCACAGTGTAAGATTTTGCGAATTCAGCGGGTCAAAATTCAATTTATGAAAATTATCGATATTAAAGTAATAAAACTAATCTTATTAGAGATAATATTGTTCTGTATTATGAAAATATATATCCTCTACTCATTACACTGTACAATTTAAGTCGTTGTTATTCCATCATCATAATCATAGTAAAAAGATGTTTTGTCATTTTCATACGTTGCCATTTGCGAAGTGTTGTTGCAGATTTTTAAAAATGTTGTACATACATATTTTCAACGAGAAGAGTTTTCTTGCATTAAAAAAATGGTAATCAATTTATTACACAGTGCTATAGCTACAATTATTATCATAAAGGGAACCACTGTCAATTTTCGTTGTTTGTTTCTTTTATTATTTCTATATTCGGTGACCGTATAAATGTTAAACTGCAGGGTGCATTTCAGCCGCTCTATAATTTTATTGAGATTTTAGTGTCATGATTACTAATGCTTAAAGACACATGTATTTATTTCGTATCCACATACTATCTTGTCTTTGTTTTGGAGTTTTTAATAATAATTCTCTTTCAGATCTAAAGATTTCAATTATATATTCTTTTTTCTGTGATATACTTCATTTTTCTTCGTGTTTCCGGAACTGCTATTTCTTTACATGAAATCTATAACCAATATTTAAGAGGTATTCCATAGATCTTAATTGTGCATGTGGTGCTGATAAGCCCCAAGAAAACTTGTGAGTATTATTCGTATATCATCGAATCATTTTTAAGTTATTCATCACCTTGGATTTTCTGTCACAGACATCGCATTTGTAAGTTGCTTTATTTGAAGATAGAATGCTGCATATTTTGCTATACAGTGTGTCCATGTATAACCTGACCGACCTTTATTTTCGCAACCGTTGGTCCTAGATGCATACTTCAAATTACAAAAGTGGTCAAAATTAGGTGCAGAGTTAAGATAAAAAAAAGTTTGAAGCGAAAAAAACATTTAGCAAAGAATTACAGAACTTAAATTTTTATACGGTCCCCCGGTCCTATAAGTTATATTTAGTAAAATTTTCCTGTTACACTGACAAGTAAGGCCAAAAAAAGTTCCGTTATTCTACGATTAAAATTAACCGAGTGATAGCTGTTTAAAGTTGGAGCATATTTTTTGCTTCAAATTAGGGGTCATTCACAAATTTAGTAGAAATATAATTATCGTCAGATATATTAAAGAAATAGGTGAGCGTAAAATTAGCATTGCAATATAACTTTGAAATCTTTAATCATTCTGACATATTACTGCAAAATATACAATTTGTACTGAACATATAAGAGGATAAAAATCAGAATTTTTGTTAAATAAAAGGATGAAAAACAACAACCTCAATTCTTTACAAAAAGATACAAATTTTAAAATGCTGTTAGATTACACCGTCTTTCAAATTTTAGATTGTGCCACGTTCTTTAGCTTTTGAAAATTGATTCACATGTATTTTTTAGCGCTGAATCCGACAATGACCTTCATTTTAAAACATCACGCGCGTCAGGATTTTTCTCAAATCGCAATTTTCAAAGTTAAAAAGCTCAAAGTTAAAATTGATCACCCCTCTCCTCCCAACCACATCGGACCCCTGAGCTGTTTAGCTGTAAGAAACCCAATATAAGTCACAAAATTGAATAAATTATTGAATTAAATAAAATTAAACTGAATAAAAATGTCTTACATCTACTTTTAGTTTAAGATTTTTCGCTATTTTTTAACCTTTAAATTTACGTTTTGCGAAAAATCCTGACATGATGGTTAAAAATGAAGATAATTTTTTTTATTTAGCGTTAAAAAATACATAAAACGTAATTATAAAAGTTAAAAAACACAACCATCGCAGGTTTATGTTATCTAATCTTACCATTAACCATTAACCATTTCTTAAACTTGTTGACGGTAATCTATCCGAATTATTTTATGTTATCCACTAATATAAGTATGTGATAGTAAGCGACATAAATCATAATAATATTACTTTGTAATCGGATTTAAGCCAGTATGTAAAATTTTAACTTCGATCGGACATTTGAAAGTCAGTTAAAGTTCGAGTACAAATTTTAAACTGGAAAGACGATCGTTGCAAGTTAAATAAAACCTTATGAAAGTAACACAATTTTTGTTAAAAGAAGTCATAGCCTCAAATCCTTATAAAATACAACATATGTTAAGATACAATTATTTTAACTAATCTGAAATTTGACTAATAAAGTTAACTAAATCGTAATAGTTGTACGATTTCTTTCAAACCGCAGATACCTTGAAATAAGTTTAACTACTTTATACACGACCCCTGAAAGCGTGGTCGAAATCATCTGTTTTGATATGCAAAAAAGTGATATAAGTCATGCATTTCAAAGTTTCATAACTCGGTCAATTTTAATGTTAGGTGAATGGGACTTTCTCTGTCTTACTTATTAGTGTCATAGTAAATTTTTACTAAATATCACTTATAGGACCGGGGGACCGTATAAAAATTTAAATTTCGTAATTTTTTAATAAATATTTTTCTTGACCCAAATCGCGTTAAAAATAATTCTTGACCTTATTTAAACCATTTTTGTAATTGGAAGTATACATCTAGGACCAACGGTTGCGAAAATAAAGGTCGGTCAGGTTATACATGGACACACTGTATATCATTGTGTCTTCAAATTTGTGATCTATGCCATAAGTCTGAACATTCAGTTCTACTATAGTAAGCGCAAGAGCTGTAAAGATTTAATTTCTCACAATTTCAAATTCTTCTGTTATTGGCTGACAATTTTTTTTTATGCATTTAAAATTTATCGGTCTAGAGTAAGAAGTAGATGACGAGTGTGGATTTAGCCGTTATAAAATTTTGATTTTCTTCATTGCAGTCCTTTTTTATATGACAGGCATCGGGTTGTCTGAAAGATATTTTAAAATTTCGTTGATCTTTTGGGGCTTCCAGATATTTTTTAACCCACCCGCAGCATACTTTCGTCCAGACTGTCACAGTTTTAAACACGTGGCACGTGTTCATTCATTTGTGATCTGAGAATAGCGAGATTTTTTTTCTTTTGATTTCGGTCCACTTAAATAAAAAAGTTTCTTTGGCCGTCCAACATTTTTTGTGTAGTCATTATTACTTCTGCCATGTAAATATATTTATTATTAATATTCCAATCTGATCACCTCTTATTTTACTTCAGAAAACGTTCTACAAACGTGTCTCCATCTTTGAGTACTGTCAATTATAAATGAATGGATCCGCCGCTTTGTGTAATACATATTTGTGTAATACATAGTCTATCAGGATATATTTAGAATTCACAGGGAATGATTCATGTCCAGTAACATAATTTTTCAAAATCTCATACAATTCTCTTTTCGAAATTTACACTTCCGTACCTGAAAAGAAAATTACTTATATTCTAGAATTGCAAACAGTTTCAGCTGAAATTGATTTATTTCATATCTATATGCATACATAATTAGAACAAAAAAAAATATGTTACAATGTACCAGCGCGTACAAAATTTCCGACAGCTTTTTAAAATATATCATATGCTATTAAATTTTCAAATACTTTTTATATTGATTTTTTTTTAATATAACATTTCTAAATAACTATCGTAACTATGAAATACATAGAATCTACATTGTTGTAAAGATTCCATACTGTCATTTAAAAAAAAAATTCAAAATAAGTATGTTTTTAGCCAAAAATATCAAAGGTAATTACAACTACACCAATAGCCATTCTAAAAAGGTTAAAAGAAAATTCGGTTTTCATGCCGATTTTTGACGGTGTTGTGGAGTTAGGCTGTTATCACTTTATCTTTTTTCCTCCAATGTATTAAGTGTTAGTTGAAATGTCTAAAAGTGAAATTACTGGAAGTCGATTTTGGGACTTTTTCCAGCTAGATTTGCAAAATCTTACACTGTGCGTCGTCCGAATCCACTTTTTAATGACATCTGATCAAGTTGATAAACAAAGTCATTCCATTCACCTGTTTAGTTAGATATATTTGCTGTCCAAATTTGACGTCTAAAGCTCCACCTATTCAAAATGTATTGATTTTTAAGGGCTTTTTTGCAATTTCTCCCCAATGTACGTCCTCCGAATCCAATTGGAGAACTCAAAAGAACAATATTTGTGATTATTCAAATGCAATTTGATTTTGGAATTTTTTTATTCTTTTACGTGGAGGCCGAATTGAGTTCGTTTTTACTTGGAATAACCATTTTAATACATTATTCACTATTTTCATATTATTTGTGCTTGGGAGCAGAGGCAACCTTGTGACTTTCGACACTATTTAAGGGATTAAAATAAATTTCAATACGTTCAATATGACAAAATAACTAAAATATGTAGCAGAATACAAAAACACTTAAAACGAGTTGTAATTTTCCCATCTGAGCGAAAAATGTGTCCAGGATGGGACACGAAACCACAATCTTTGACTTAAATTGCCAGTGCTCTACACTTGATGTATCTGGATGACACCCCACCCAACAAAATATTCGCCTGATCAACCGTTTGGCCATGACATCTGGGCCTTTATTTGGAACAGCACGACAGTATAAACCGCAAGTAAAAAAATTCCAACAAGCTATGGATGAGTAATTACATACACATTAAATAGTTATTTTTAAAAACAATCATCTGATTGGAAAGTAATTCAAACGAATTGTAATTTTCCTATCTGAGCGAAAATGTGTCCAGGCTGGAACCGTAGCTGAGGCCGATCTCTAACCAGGTCTTTTTTTCAATTTTTAGGTGCGTTCGTAATTATATAAATATGTAGCACATTAGTCGTAGTCTGGTCCGTCCGTCCGTCCGTCTGTCTGTCCGTTTGTCTACGTATAACAGCGCAAAAACTACCCAACCGAATGATTTGAAATTTGATATATAAAATAGTTGCAGAATTTTTGTTGAATCATTTAAAATTTTATGAAAATCGGAACAAAACTTAAAAAGATATTATTAAAGGTTTTCTTCATTCTACTAAATCTTATCATACGTAATTAATTCAATGATATCCCATGTTAGTTGGTGATTCTAGGTTGCCATGGTGATTACGTCCTAATTAAGATGGGATCCTATTATTTACGTATTACTAAATTTAATAATCGTAATAATATAATCGTAATAAATTTTGTATTCAAGCATTTTTGCATAAGAGTGCAACAGCTATAACACCGAGATCTGAATGTTTTTAAAACTAGTTAAAGTACGAACGCACCTCATTTGTCACGTTTGACGAACATTTCCGACTTATTCGTTTTGAGTTGCAGATTTTCTTTTTTTAAACGGACACCTTCCAATTTGGAACCTGCTTCTAATGTCAAAGTACCTTCATGGAAAAATCTGCACCTGAATTGGAAAAAAAGTTAGAGATTGTTCTCAGCTATTCTACACAAAAATATTATTTAAAATATTGAAATTCAAAAGAGAATTTTGAAAAGGATTAACATTATCTTACGAGTTTTGTCATGTGACTATTATTAGCCTCTTACGTATGAGATAAATCAAGTAAAACTTTTATCGCTTCTGCTATCAACTATAATCCCAGAATGAGTGGGTTTCGGGTTAAGTTTTGTTTATTGCGGCTCTAATTTGGGTTGGCCCGATTTCGAAAAATAAATACAGAATATTATTTCAGATGAAAAAAAAACTATATATTTGGATATTAATGAATACATATTTGTTCATTTAAAAAAAAATAATAGATAAGATTTATATTGAAGGTATAATTGTAAACTACTTTTCCATAATTGAATTTAAACACGGATTCGTTTTTTTTTTTTTTTTTTTTTCATTTCAGGTCTGGGTTAATTTCGGAACGCAATATAACGGGTTGATGAAAATTATTTTGTCGAGTTCGATTCGGGTTTTGTGTCAACGAAACTTTTTTATAAAAGTCGTATTTTTTCAAGTGGGGTTTCGAGTTGATTTAAAATGTAATTTTCTGGTTTGGTTCGCGTATGCTCCGACCAATTCTGAGGTCTACCGACAAACATAGTAAAATTCTTTATTAATTAGGTAAAGTACGAATCGTTTCTTCATTAAATCAACTATAGCTGAAACTACACAGTTTTTTTTTTTTAACGTATCATACTTATTCTTCATACAAATTCAAAACTCGACTTTTCTCTGTCATTTCCAAATATAAATGATATTCTAAACGTATTTTTTCTCTCTTATTTTACTATGCATGTACTGTATGTAAGTTATCAATATTTATTTTTGATTCCGGCAATTCGAGAAACAGTTCTTTATTTCTATGCAATTCGTGTCCGCAAAAAAAGAACAAAAAATCATAACATGATATACACGCCAGGAATAAAAAAGAAGGAATAAATTTAAATTCTTTTTTGAAGCATTTAGTATGGGAGTTGGGAGGTTCGGGGTAAGATGTTAGGGTTGTGTGCCAGGCAAATACACTTATCTCTGTTCCTGAGATGGGGATCTGTTTAGGAATTCCGGTTGAATCTCTTGTTCCTAGCATTCACCCTCAATTTAACCGATGGAACTCCCTTCCCAGAGTTAAGAAGGATCAGACAATGCTATCACGTGCGAAGAATAAATTGTTAGGATGTGAGATGACCGAGTGTGTTATATTTGGCGGGAGATCCTTGGTGGTTTCGTTTTTGCGAGTGCGTGGCGAGAGAAATAAAACAGCTCAGAGAATTAGAAACAATATTTTCTATTTAAAGTGTAAAAAAGATATTACGTCTGTTCATAATTAATTAAAACTAATTACAAAAATACAGACAATTTAATGAATTAGTTAAAAAACACATAAAAATCATTTTTTATACATTAAACGTTTGGAACTTTTTCAAAGTTCCTCTTCAGTAATATACAAGGTGGCCATAATTAAACTGACATTATTCAGAGTGTTCTGTAGTGCGATCTAATTGAGAGAATGACGCCAAATTTTATAAAAAGATTAAAAAAAAACGTGGGACGAAGATTTCCGCGAAAAAAAAAATAGCTCCAAAAGTAACCGCTACGGGAATATGTGGCGCTGTGTAACAGAAAAGAGAGCTTTAAAAAATGCAGAATCGATACTGAAATAAAATTACCTTTTATTTAGCACATTTAACGATATTAGTATTGATTCTGTATTTTTTAAAACAGCGCCACATATTGCGCTAGTGGTGACTTTTAGAACTAATTTTTTTCTGCGGACTCCTTCGTCCCCCGTCTTGTTTAATCTTCTTACAAAATTTGGCGTCATTCTTTCTATTAGATTGCGCTACAGAACACTCTGAGTTCTGTCAGTTTAATTATGGCCAACTTGTAAATAAACACAAAATCACGAGATATATCATAATTCAACTTGCAGTTGAGAGCATGTGCCACAAACAATAATACACTGAGACGGTTATTGAGTCCTGTTATAATGGTATATTCCGGTGGGGTAAGGGGGATTTGAATGGGTATTTTGCTGTTCTAGTAAACCATGCTTCCAGTAAAATGAGGGGGTGGGGATTGAGTGGGGATTTGGCAGTTCTAGTAAACCATGTTTCCAGTAAAATACGGCTTTTGTATATGTTGCAATTTGATTTCATGACCTTGGAAATCTCAGAATCTGGAAAATGATCTGTTTCTATGGCATGGCGTGGGCTACAGTTTTACAGTTTATGTTCTCCAAGGTACAGCTAGTGTCTCCAATATATATTACATCACCAAGCTTACATGGGATACCATATATTATTCCTTTCCGTGGCACTAGCTCTCAATTCCATAGTGTAAAATAAAATCTATAAAGTTACTAAGAATTTTCAAGGAAACTGGGATGCCTAGAACTTTTTATGTAACGGCAACAACAAAAATTCATGTAACAGATACACGTTTGCACTGTAAATGAAAAAATCTGTAAGGTTACTAAGATTTTTTTAGGAAACTGGGGTGCCTAGAACTTTTTATGTAACTGCAACCCGGGTTACCGATAAAATTTTAGTATTACTGTAATTTTAGCAGATTCTTTGTAAAGCTACATATTTCTGTAGCTTTACAAGTACTAGTTTTACAGATTTAGATCTTTTTTTGTGCAGTGTACAGATATAATTTTAGTAAGCATACACATTTCTGCAACTTTACATCTGTAGAATTACATCTTTATCTTTTACAGTGCAAGTTGAATTATGTTGTCTCTCGTGATTTTGTGTTTATTTACATTACTGAAGAAGAATTTTGAAAAAGTTCGAAACGTTTAATGTTTCTAAAATAATTTTTATGTGCTTTTAAATTTTTAATTATGTTGTCTGTATTTTTCTAATTGTTTTTAATATATTATATGTTTGATTGTCTCATCATTTTTAGAGACAATGATTAACTTATATGTTTCTATTGTTATAATGTTATTTATATCAACTTCTAAAAAAATCGTTGCGGTGTATTCAAAAATATCAGTTTACTCCAATCCTGTTAAAATTTAACATTTCGGAAGCATTAAAAAAATTGGTATGGTTCTTTGAATCGTTCTTCTATTGCGTTATTTCAACTTAGTTTTCGATCATTGGTATTGTTGTTTTGCTTCAAAAAATAGTTATTGATGTTGTTCGGTCATCTTTGTACCATATGTTTTGGCAATGAGTTATATCGTCTGAGGTTTATTTCGGCAGTGGCGCAGTTGTAGTATGTATCTGATACGAGAAGTATCCTTCTTGTTATTATGCATAAAACTAACATTAATAACCCATTGAAATGAGTAATTGAGTAAAAAGTATATTTAAATTACTGAGTATTCTTAAGACGTGAATAATTTTCTTTCACGTATAACGGCTTCACATTTTTAGGTACGTTCGTAATTATGTAAATACGTAGCACCTATAGTCGTCATCTGATCCGTCCGTCTGTCTGTATGTCCGTCTGTCCGCATATAACAGCGCAAAAACTATCAAACCGAATGGTTTGAAATTCAATATATATAATCGTTTCAGAATTTTGTCTAGTCATTTCAAATTTTAGAAAAATCTAATCAAAACTTAAAAAGATATTAATAAAAGTTTTCGTTATTCTATGAAATCCTATAATACGTAATTAATTCAGTGACATCCCTTAATAAGTAATGATTCAAGGTTGTCATGATGATTACGTCCTATTTAGATGGAGCCCCATTATTTCCGTATTACTGAATTAAATATATACATTCGAAATCAATTTTATATTCATGCATTTTGCATAAGACTGCAAAGCTTTTGCACCAAGGTCCGAATACTTGTAAAACTAGTTATAGTAAGAACGCACATCATTTGCAAAGTTTGACGTACAATTTACGACTTGTTCTAAATTATTTATTTTCTTTTTCAGTTCATTATTGGAATTCGGACAAAAGAAATGGTGTGGTTAATTGAGGGGAGGTCCTACTTCTTTCGTGTCAAATTCGCGGGAATTTTAAGATGATTTTTCGGTTTAAAACTAAAAAGATATCACCTTCGGATTTTTAAATTATATTCATTGATTCTTCTCATATATACTTTAATATGTTTGTGTTAAAAAATGAGAAATATGCTTTGTACAATGGGGAATACGTGTTGGTGTGCGCCGCAAACTTCCAGTCGTACGACCTATCGTGCCACAAGTATCTGAAACAAATTTGCTCGCCACATTATGAAAGGACATTAAATTTTATGGAGCTAAGCTAATACCAACATTTAGTTTTAAAAGTTTATTTTTGACAAAATGGCAACATTTGAACAAAAGATATCCTATATGCTTTGTACGATGGGGAATACATGTTGGTGTACTCCCCAAACTTCCAGTCGTACGACCTATCGTGCCACAAGTATCTGAAACAAATTTGCTCGCCACATTATGAAAGGACATTAAATTTTCTGGAGCTAAGCTAATACCAACATTTAGTTTTAAAAGTTTATTTTTGACAAAATGGCAACATTTGAACAAAAGATATCCTATATGCTTTGTACGATGGGGAATACATGTTGGTGTACTCCCCAAACTTCCAGTCGTACGACCTATCGTGCCACAAGTATCTGAAACAAATTTACTCGCCACATTATGAAAGGACATTAAATTTTCTGGGGCTGAGCTAATACCAACATTTAGTTTAAAAAGTTGATTTTTGGCAAAATGGCTACATTTGAACAAAAGATATCCTATATGCTTTGTACGATGGGGAATACATGTTGGTGTACTCCGCAAACTTCCAGTCGTACGACCTATCGTGCCACAAGTATCTGAAACAAATTTGCTCGCCACATTATGGAATGACATTAAATTTTCTGGAGCTAAGCTAATACCAACATTTAGTTTAAAAAGCTGATTTTTGACAAAATGGCAACATTTGAACAAAAGATATCCTATCTGCTTTGTACGATGGGGAATATATATTGATGTACTCGCAAACTTCCAGTCGTACGACCTATCGTGCCACAAGTATCTGAAACAAATTTGCTCGCCACATTATGAAAGGACATTAAATTTTCTGGAGCTCAGCTAATACCAACATTTAGTTTAAAAAGTTGATTTTTGACAAAATGGCGGTCATTTGAACAAAAGATATCCTATCTGCTTTGTACGATGGGAAATACATGTTGGTGTACTCCGCAAACTTCCAGTCGTACGACATATCGTGCCACAAGTATCTGAAACAAATTTGCTTGCCACATTATGAAAGGACATTACATTTTCTGGAGCTAAGCTAATACCAACATTTAGTTTAAAAAGTTGATTTTTGACAAAATGGCGGTCATTTGAACAAAAGATATCCAATATGCTTTGTACGATGTGGAATACATGTTGGTGTACTCCGCAAACTTCCAGTCGTACGACCTATCGTGTCACAAGTATGAAACAAATTTGCTCTCCTCATTATGAAAGGACATTAAATTTTCTGGAGCTAAGCTAATACCAACATTTAGTTTAAAAAGTTGATTTTTGACAAAATGGCGGTCATTTGAACAAAAGATATCCTATAGGCTTTGTACGATGGGAAATACATGTTGGTGTACTCCGCAAACTTCCAGTCGTACGACATATCGTGCCACAAGTATCTGAAACAAATTTGCTTGCCACATTATGAAAGGACATTAAATTTTCTGGAGCTAAGCTAATACCAACATTTAGTTTAAAAAGTTGATTTTTGACAAAATGGCAACATTTGAACAAAAGATATCCAATATGCTTTGTACGATGGGGAATACATGTTGGTGTACTCCGCAAACTTCCAGTCGTACGACCTATCGTGCCACAAGTATCTGAAACAAATTTGCTCGCCATATTATGAAAGGACATTAAATTTTCTGGAGCTAAGCTAATACCAACATTTAGTTTAAAAAGTTGATTTTTCACAAAATGGCAACATTTGAACAAAAGATATACTATATGCTTTGTAAGGAAGTAAGTAAGCACCCACCCTGGGAACCCGCTTTTGGCTTATGGTTAGGTTTGAACCCCGAGCCCAGTGCAGGGAAAAGTACAATTACCTGCAAAACCCTCTAGTATTTAAGACACTTAATAGAATACAATAGAAAAAAAATGAAAAAATTAAATTAAATTAGTTTTTTTTTTTTTTTTTTTTTTTTTTTTTTTTTTTTCAGTCAGCTGCTGGCCCCTCTAGAAATGTGAGATAAAAATTACTAAAAATATTTAAAGATAAAATAATCTAAATTTAAAGATAAAATTACAATAATATATAACTTAAAGGCCAAAACAATAGCTGTAGTAATGAATTTATATGTCCAGCACTCCTGCTCACTGCCCATAACTCGGAGGAGGACCGTTGAACTGATATATTGATCTATGAGATCCCCGTTCATATTAAACCTTCTGAACGATATAAATGTAGTTTTAAGCTAGATTTGAGATTAATTACTGTGAGCTATATATAAGTACAATAACATATAGGGAGGGTTTATCGGTTACCTACAACGTACTAGAGCAAGATTAAAGTTTTTAAGAGCTGAATTTAAAGTTTTAAAGAGTTTATCTGAAGTTGCTATATATCACGAAAAGTTCAACTGGTTATCACAGCGACATACAAGTTTACAAAAGCAGGACACCATTTTTGAAGATATTAGCCTTTGATACTCATATTAAATTCTTTCGCTGATGAGTTAATGGAAGTATTTTGTAAGAGATATTACTGTAGATATTTTCAAGTTGAATGAATATATATATATAATTTTTTTTTTATGTAGATACTTTATCTGAACCTCCTGTCCACCAATTGAGACTGAAATATAGGACACAAACTAGAGTCTGCTGTATGCTTCCTATAGTTTTCTTGATAATAGCAATTAGTACAGCGATGCTGTGATGGATCGGTGATATAAGGACAGTTGAGAGTTTGATGACCCATGGCACATTTGGCACATATGGAGTTCCTTCTACAGTTAGTCTTTGTATGCCCGTAAAGTTGACAGTTCTCACATCTAAGTATGGGTCGATATATTCTTATACTGCAATTATTGAGGCCAATTGAGATACTTTTCTGAGCCAGAAGTTTTTTAGCTGCATTTACTTCTAAATTCAGTACCATATGATAACTTGTGGATTTTTCTCTTTGTATTATTTTTAATATTGTTAAATTCTTGTCTGTTGAATGATCTTTTAAGTTGTTAATTATGTCATCAGTAGGTATCATCGATGGTATTCCTGTAATTATTATCCTTGAGTGTTTTTGCAGGTTGTAAGTTAGTTCTACTATTTCTGAAATGTTTGGGATTTTTTCAATTCTTTTCAATAACTTCTCTGTGTTGTTATCTGTATCTGATTGAATTGTCAGTGTATTGATTTGTTTTGTTTGTTTACAGAATATTGGTAGATCATTTTCTTTAATCAATTCGGTATTTAACAGTTCTTTCAATTTATTTGTTGATATTTTCTTTGAGATATTTTTTATAATTATTGCCGAGTTTGAATACTTTCCTTGAGAATTAAATTGTTTTTGTTCTTCGTTATCTTGAGATCTTTCATATTTCTTTGTATTTTTGTCTATAAGATTTTCTATTATTAGTTTTTCAATTTTGTGAATCCTTCTTGATAATTGTGGTATGTCTGTATCTATATTATTTTCTATATCTCTAAGCTTGTTCATGCACTCTTCTATTATTTTGTCTTGTGCTTTTAATTGCTCTTCTCTTGTAGCTATTTCCTGCTCCAATTTGGCTATTATTTCTTTGGTTGATTCTGTTGCTTGTTGTTGTTGCTTATCCATTTTTGTACCAGTCAAGATTGTCTGATTATACTTTTGTTGTGTTTTTATTTGTATTTGTGTTGCCTTTTCTTTTGTTTCCGATTCTGAATGCTGTTGTTTGATTAAGTTCTTTAATTTTTTTATTTCTTCTCTCATTTCCTCTTCTTTGTGTTTGAAAATGGTATTTTCTTTTTCTTTTTCTATCAGTTTTCCTTCTAGTCTTTGTTCCATCTTGGAGCTTTCTTCCAACTGAGCTGCAATTTTATCAATTTCCTCTTCCAATTCGCTTATTTTTCTTCTGTCTCTTTGTATCGTTGTTGTATTTTTATATCTTATTATTCTAGATTCATCATTTTTTGCTCTTGTAAATATTGCATTAAGATATTTCTGTTCTTCAAGATGTTTCTGTGCTTCCTCTGTAGTTCCTTTCACCCTTTTCCTTTCTATCCTTTCATATTCCGAAATCAATTGGCTTATCGGTAGGCTTTGCAGTGGGTCCTGTTTTTCAATAGGTCTTTCTGGAAGTCTTTGATATTGTTCCGTATATGACTTTTGTATGTTTATGCTTTCCGGAGAGTCCACTGTTGAGTTCAACAAAGAATTCATTGTTGAGTTCGGTGTTGTATTGTAGATTAATTGTTTTGGTGTCTGGTCTAATCTGACCAGACTAACTTTTGGGTTGTTTGTTAGAATTTCTTTCTGTAATCTTTGGTTAGGATTTATATTATTTTTCTGTGAATGTTTATTGGAATTCATTATTTGCAGTGTTTGTTTCAGAGGCAATGGTGTAAATTGAGTTGCTTCGGTCACTATCCCTTTCTTCCTTGTCTCTATTGTTCTTTTCTCCTCCTCCTTAGCTGTGTTTAGTTCTTTTTCCAAGACATTTTTCATCATATCATTTGAATCGTCGAGACCAATCAGTTGTTCGCATGCTATCATGGTAATTGCTCTGGATGGTGATAAATATTGAAATGAGTGTATGCATGATGTGTCCGAAATTGCTGAAGATCTCGTACTCGTTTCCAATGAATCTGATTTATTTCCTGACTCATTTATTGGACTTCCAGATGATTCCATGTTCCAATCTAGGTCGTGCTTAGTCGGATTTACCCTTGGGTTTTGTTGATTATAGATTATTCTACTTTTATATGGTGTCGCCATTTAGAAGATGATTTAATAATTCAACTACTAGTGGTAAGGCCATTATAGATATTACTTTTCAATTAATCAGAGAGATACTTTTATATGGATTACTCAGAGCTACTGGTAACTATATTCAGAGAGATACTTTTAAATGATAAAGTATACGTTCCAATGCCGGAAGCTAAAAATATTAAATATATTAAAATATAATGAGATAATAATTAGAGATAAAGAACAGGGGTCCACTAGGCTCCGACCATACATCATTGAAGGAAAGGGAATATAGAAAGTAGAAAGCAAAAACCGGTAGTCGTAACTACCGAAAATGACTAAGAAAAAATTAATAGCCAAAGATGGGGTGAATTTTTGAGAAATAAAATCAAAATAAAACAAAACAATGATAGTGATAGAAATTAACCAAAAGGGAGAAGAAGAGGGGGAAAAGGTACATGAATATGCTTCCCGTGTCCATAAGCTCATACACTAAAATTAATAAAAACCTGGTGCCATCGTAACAAAGATCAATTGCCCTTAACGACTTGCTCAATAAAACCCCTTTACAAATACTCTGTCTCACACCACTGTATTGACATATTCAGATATGCAAACAGAGCATGAGAAAAGCAAAATAAGAGATAGTGAATGTGCTTATTAAATGACATATACGAGATATAAAACAAATGTATTAACAATAGATTTATAGAACTGGGTATTGAAGCAATAAAACAGATTTGTTTACAATAGATATATAGAACTGAGTAATGAAACAATAAGTAGATAAACACTTAATATATACTGTGAATAATATGTAGCAATATATGTGAGATAAGCTAGTAAATATTTACAGCACAACGCGATACCAAATACTTGAAGCTGTGTTATACCTTGTAACATTGAATCCGATGTACTTGTAAAATATGTTAAATAATTTCTATAACTCTGCACAAAAATGTGTTCTATCAGAAACTCCCATAGAGAGGGAAAATAACTTTTACTAAAGATTTACTGGGATGACAGCGATTGGGTGGACGTAGGATGACTAGTAAAAGAGAAAAAAGTTTAAGTAACAGCAAAACACTTACCTTACTCAAAGGTCCCGCTGCACTTGCCTGTAAAGCATGTTAGTTAGAGCATCTAGATTATTACGGAGTGTTGCCAATCATTATTATGATGTTAAGTAAACACTGTAGAATACCCGAAATCAGTGCAGGGACTACCGGAAATAAATTAGAGTGGTTTGGATAATTAATTTAACGGAAACCAATAAGTAGCATTAAAAGACTGTAAAGATAACATTTTAAGCAAAAAGATGCCATTGATAGGGAAAAAATATAAAATATTAAAAAAAAATTAAGTGGGATAAGATCTCCACTCGAAAACCCCTGTGACGTCACAAAATGGAAGGCCGTAACCCCAAAAGCAAAAAAGTTCCTATTGTTAAGCAAGTTGAGATGTAACTGGAAGTGAAATTTTTAGTGGGACAAATCATTGTAGTGAAGGCAGTTAGCTACGATGGGGAATACATGTTGGTGTACTCCGCAAACTTCCAGTCGTACGACCCATCGTGTCACAAGTATCTGAAACAATTTTTTTCGCCACATTATGAAAGGACATTAACTTTTCTGGGGCTGAGCTAATACCAACGTTTAGTTTAAAAAGTTGACTTTTGACAAAATGGCGGTCATTTGAACAAAAGATATCCTATTTTATATTTTTAGGTAGATTTCGTAAAAAATACTACCTATTGCAATCTATTCTTGTTAGAATTTCTGAAAAACTTTTGCAGATATACACCGATCATGACTCCTAGAACCCAAAACCACCCTCAGTAAAAAACTTTATATCTATCTATCTATATAGATAGATAGATAGATATATACTATATAGATAGGTATATATATATTTCATATATATATATATATATATAACTTTTTTATGGACACGATAACTTCCATAATTCTGCACAAATCTCTTCCAAACTGATACACAAAATCAAGGAGCAGAAAATCTCGGTCAAGTTCGTGAATGGGCAAAATCGGACCAAGGGGGCGAAAACAGGACGGGGTTTTGTGAAAATCAAAAAAACCCTATAATTTCTCAATTATAATACATATCGAATGAGTTTAAAGTTATTATTACTTCTACAAAAAGAGCCAAAAATTTATGTATGACAGATATTTGATAAAACAAAAAATGGGCTCAAGAGGCGAAAAAAATAGTATTTTGGGGAGAAAAAAATTCATAACTTCGTCAATTCTTAAGATATCAAATCCAATTAAATTTTCATAAATCTTCTATGTTGACAAGTTTTCGATAGGACCAATTCAAATCGAAAAAAAGGGGTGGGGGTGAAGAAGAAAAAATCCATTATTTCGTCGATTCACAAGATATAGAATCCGCATGAATTTTTTATGCACCTTCTTAATATTATCTCCGACTTTTATATTGACAAGTTTTTGATAGGACTAATTCTTATAGTAGAAACAAATTAAAAATTCATAGCGGTTGAAGAAAAAATCATCGTATTAAGAGTGTATGTACTCAGATCCAATCTGATTTTGTGACTCATTTTTAAATTCATTTTTGCTCTCAAACTCATCCAATTGGTAAGTTCGCTTATTCAGAAACTATATAATGTACCGTAATGGTCGATTTTTTGATAGAGGCAGAATATACTTCAAAAAATGATGTAGAAGTGGGAATTTTGAACCGAATTTCTCGAAGCGATTGTGTTGGAAACAAAAAATATGGTCGTACTGAGAAAATAATTATTTGTAAATCGTTCTAATTACTTGAACGAAAAAAAAAAAAAAAACTGCTCGCTTACAAATCTCTTTAAAAATCACGCCAGCAAGTTGTTTAAAAAATGAATCTCAAAATATGATTAATATCTCAAAATTTAGAGTTGTTGAACATGGATAAGTATTTTTTTTAATATCGCCTTAACATGATTCTGATAAAACTAGCTCATATATAAAATGAAAATTAAAAACTCGTCATAAGCAGCCAGATAAAATTCTTAAAGTGGGTTTATCTCTGTCATGATTTAGTTTTTGTTGTTGAAATGGGTATTTATCTTCGTAATCTACCTGCGCCTGTAGGTCGAGCCGGCAGGGATTTTTTTTTTTTTTCAGTTTGCCAGCTCGAAAAAATAATTAATTAACTTCCTCAGGGACGATTTTTTATGGTGAGAAAAAACTGACTTATTTTTATTTTTTTACGATTTATTCATTTTATATTAACAGGAATTTAAAAAGAAAAAAAAGAAAAAAAAAGGTGAAAAAATACACACAATAAAAGAAATAATAACGCCCACATTTTTGGTCGCTGAGCGTTCATAGTAATTTATGAGTGAAATGATTTCTTATATGGTAAATTTCTTTCTTATATCTCTAATATTATTAAAACTTAATATATTTAATATATCTGATATTATTTTTATCAAATATTAATGATTTGTTTAAATAATTCAGCAACATTGACTGCCAAAAAATTACTTCACGCTTTTTTTTATATCTCTAACTGTATATTGGTGCAGCCAAACCATAAAATTTTTATTTCTTTTATTGGGGGTTTCTGTAGTGAATAAGTAGTTATCAAAATTTTGTTCTTTTTATTATTGACAGTAATAACAATTATAAAAAACTAAACGTCCACATATCTGGCCAAGGGCTTGAAGAGTTTAAAATTGTACTTTTCGGTGGCATATGCTCCAGCAAAAAACGATTATCTTTCTTTTAAATAAAAAATGAAGGAAATTTGTCAAGTAGTTCTCTAGAAAAATGGTTGCCAAGTTTGAATTACCTACTTTCCAAAAAAACAAGTTTAAACATATTTAATACCGTTACGTTCAACGAGAGACGTTATATTGAACGAGCAAAAAATATTGTAAAGTATTAGAATATCACGAAACAGCTTTTTGACAAAACGTAACACTTAAGTTATGCAAAAAATGCAAAACTAAAAAAATAGAAAATTTTAACGTAAAGAAATAGAACCTCGAGATTATTGTCTTTTAATAAAAAATTAAGGATAAATAATAAATCAACTAAAGGCTTTATATATAAGTGGCGTTCAAAAAGAAACGAGCCGGAGTCTGGAATGTGCAAATCGGTGGCAGAATGGTATTATCATTGCGTCAGTAACAAAGAGGGTTTCCAACAAAAGCTGGGAAGTCCACATGCCAGCCGCCAGAGGGTCACAAGTGCAAGTCACGTGACTACAAAGCTATCAGAAGTATGCATCAGTCGTCCAACGCTCATTCGTGTTGTAAGCAATGAAATGGAGGCGTCAAAAGAAGAGCAAAGAGGTGTTCGTTTTCTGACAGTGGAAGGAGTAAGGTGAACGGACATTTATAGAAGAATGTCACAAGTGTACGGTGAACACTGCATGTCCCATGCAAGGGTCAACGCGTGGCACAAGTGCTTCAGGAAAGGACCGGTTTCCTTAGCCGATGATGCACGGTCTGGAACAGCAAAAGCATTACTGATGACATCGTCCAGCTGGTTGATGGACTCGTTACGCAGGTTACGAGTTATAGTGAAAGCCGTAGACGCCAAGGTCGAATTGACTGCCGAAAGTGTTCACACCATCATGACGAAAAGACTGAACTTGCGTAAACTGTGCGCCCAATGGGTGCCCCACAGTCTTCAACCACAATAGGAAGCATGCCGAATGGACCACTGTCTTGATCATCTGCAGTGATATGCCAGTGAAGGGAATAAGTTCCTGGCACGAATGGTAACTGGAGATGAGTCTTGGTGTCATCACTCCGAACCAAAATCGAAACGACGAAGTCTCCAGCAGAAACATCGAGAGTCACCACCAACAAGAAACTCCAAGGCCATCCACACAAATGCAGGAAAGGTTATGCTGACGTTCTTCTTTGACCAAGACGGTCCTCTTCTGATAATCTTCCTGTAGCACAGGACAACGGTGAATGTCCAGCGTTACTCGCAAACCTTGACCATCCTTCTCCAAGCGATCAAATCAAAACGACCAGGCAAGCTCACCCGTGGTGTCATTATTCTCCACGACAATGCAAGGCCTCATACGGCCAACACGATTGCGGCACTGATGCAGAAATTCAAGTGGAAGGTTCTCTGGCACCTTCCATACAGTCCAGACGTCTCTCCCTGCGATTAAGCCATTTTTGGTCCCCTAAAAAGGCTCTGAGGGGCAAACGATTCAAATCGGACGACAACATCAAGCAGTACGTGCGGAACTGGTTCGCATTGCAGCCCCAGGAATTTTACGAGACAGCCATTCACCGCCTTGTGTCTCAGTGGGACAAGTGCCTGAACAGCCAGGGCCAATACTTCTGAAATACATGTAATAATTTCTGTTCCTCGTCGCTTTTTGAACGTTCCTAATATTCAATGCGATGGCATAAATTTATATTTCTACATAACTACGTGTATATGATTTCGCCAATAAAAGTTATAAAAACATAAATATATTACGAGAAGTTACTTTAGTTGCCTATACAGCTAGTGTGGAAGACGTAGTATGTTAACTGTTTGTTCATGGACCTTTATAAATATCTTTTAAATTACATATTTAATTCAAGCCAAATTTTATTCCAGAATTACAATGCTGTCTTTATGATTAAGTAATTAAAAATTTAAATGCAGTCTTTTCTTTAAATTTAATGTTATTTAAATGCGAAATAAATGCTGAAATTAATTATTCTTATCACATAAGTTCGATAAAAACAATGAGAAAAATTCTAAATTATAATTATACTTTCGTCTCCATTGATTTTTTATTAAATATATTAAGAATTTAATCATAAATACTCTTTTTTATAAATAAAATCTACATATGAATAATTTAAATTATACTCTTTTCACATTAAGATATTTAATCAGCAATTAAGGAAAAGATTAAGATTTTTGAATTTACTGTTATTTTTTAATTTAAACACTATTTATAATTTCGTAATAAGTTTTATTAAAATGTTGTGTAAATAAAATTTCAATTAATTTCGTTGATATTTTGTAACCTTCAAATTTATTCAGAATGCTGTAATTTAAAATACACGAATCGTCCTTTTATGTGGAAAACTTGTAATTATAATTAATGTTATAAATTACATTTCTTCACTGATCCATCATTAATTCTGTGTATTTTTAGTATTTCTTAAAATAATTAAATGTATTTTAACACCACAAAAATGCTCAGTTCTGTCATTAGTTAATCACCAATTTAAAAGAAAAAAAAACACATTCGTTCTATCCTCATGCATTAAAAAAATCGTTGTATTCTCATACATTTGAAATATATTTTTCTCATACATTTGAAATATATTTTTATGACAACTGTAGATTGCAGTTAATGTTTCGTGTAATATTTATGTGAAAATTTTGGATTTTACAATATATTTTATTGATTACTCCGGTAATTCAACAAATACTGAAGGAAATATGAGAATTGTTCTGAACCTAGATTAATTGTGTTTGATTGATAAACTCATATATCCAAACACATAACAATAAGTATATGGAAGCAGTATCCAACACGCCTATAGTATGGAACATTTTCACCATTAAGATAAAATTGCTATGAAAATTTCGAAATCGCATAGTGGTTCAATAAAAAAGAGTAAAAATATTAAATTTAAATATCTTTTTTGATGAATTATTATTCCGATTAATTTATGATATAATGAAATAATCTTTAATAAAGTAAAAAATATATATATATAATATTTGTGTATTTAAATATTATTTAAAATAATATAATATATAGATTTTTTTTGCGCTACGAACTCTATCTACACCATTGCGCATCGTCCTGAGTTGTTATCAAGATTTAATTCTATACCGCCTAATACATTGCACTCATTATTCACAAACAATTATAAAGCTAATTTTACAGTAGCAAGCAATACACGCTCAAAGAACCAATTTTCGAAAATATTCAACTCTAATGTTTTTTTTTTCAGTTTAAAAACATGTAATATCACTGAAAAAAATTCCAGTTAGTGGTGGAAATGTATTCAAATTATTTTGGACGAACGATAGATCATACAGACTGTACAGAACATACAACAAACTTAAATATAACTAGGACTTCCCTCAGAGGGATTAGTCTGAGCGATATTACTGAGAACATAGATTTAATAATAACATGTCGAAGCAAAGAAAATGAGATGTTATCTTTAATTGTCCATATACTGCGAAAAATTGAAATGATGAAAATAAACGAATTGTAAGAATTACAAAATCTTATACATAAATTCGTATACACTGTTTAAGAAAATGGGAAATCAAACCATTCAAGACAGCCATGCATGGATATAAAATTGAATGTACGCAATATATTAAAAGTAAAATAGAAAATGAAACACTAATTTACTTATATCGGAATTTTAACTGCATAAAATGATGTCAAGAGCATAATCAGACGCTCCGCACCAATTTGAGTAACTTTAAATGACAAATATATGATGTTTAAAAAGAATGGACTATACTTTATATGGTGTGTGCTCCCCCGGAATAGTTAATATTGTACAATATCTGTTTTCCACGGATGCAATGAGGTTGTCGATAACATTTAAGGAATTCTCTTCTCAAAATCTAATATAGTATCAAAGTACCGGATACATCAAAAGTGGCATGCAATGCTTCGTTAGAGTGTGTTTTAGATATGCTCGATCGGATTTAAATGATGAGTGTATGCTGGGCACTACATACGCTGTATTGTTTTGTTTTCAAACATATTCTGCACAAGTTGAGCTGTATTTAGCATGTATTAAATAAAAGAAATCGGCAATGATTACAACATAAAGTATGACACAAGATCTGAATATATCGTCTGCATAACTTTTGAGCTGTCAAAGTGTCATTTGAAGTAATTTACAAATCCATACATATTTATTCAGCAAATCACGCAAGCTAACATACGCCAATATGAACCCGATTACAAAATTTCACCAGAATAAGTTAATATATAAAAAATCTACTAATGATAATTGAGAATATGGCCTTATGATAAAATGTCTAGCAAAATGAATCGGATAAAAAATTCATATCACATTTAAAACGGCACTTCCCTCTGTTAGTGGCCTTGGCGCGAGAGAGAAAAGCCTAGAGAAGGCACACTTTAACAAGTACTTTCGGGCAACCTACTCACTGTTTCATACAGGTCTTTATTCAATATTTACACAATTTATTTAATGCTAGTGGGTATCTATCAGTTTTGTTGCATTTAAATCGCATGTTTTGAGGAGGAAATGCAGCATTATGAAATATTTAAAGTTGCTGTACCTAATAATTCCAAATTAATGGCAATTGAGATCGCTTTCCGTTAATTTCATCTTTTTAAATTTTAATTTTTTTAGAAACCATTCATAGAGACAATTGTATATTTTAAAACTAACCCGAAGCAAAATTTCAAGATTTTGGGCTCAGCAGTAACAGAGAAATAGAAAATTTTTGAAAGTTTTTTGTTTCTGCACTGTTTTATATAGCGACATTTTTAGAAATTGTTCTATTACGAGAATTTACGTCATGATAAATACAGCCATGTCGATTTTCATGTTTATATTCCTAACAGTTCCATGTTCTTCGTTACTTAGATCATCTTTAGATCTTTTACCGCTTTGTTTAGTCTTTCTATTTTTTAGAATTCGTTCTACAACGAGCATTTACATCTTATTAATTACTACCATGCCAAAGTTCTAGTTTCTAACCCCAACAGTATCCCAAAAATTTCAGTATTCCAAATAAATCATAGTTTAGAACCTTTCTAGAAATTTTTACGTTTATCCGTCAAATTGAACCTTTTAGAGAGTGTTCATTATGAGTATTCACATCTTAAAAGTAACTACCGCACCAAATTTAAAGTTTCTAACCCAAACAATATCGCAGAAATCCCAATTTCAGAACTTTTTTGCTCCTGCAGCGATGTAGGTTCTTGCACTGACATAAAATAGTCTTTTTTTCGGAGCAGAGATGGCCACCAACATTTTTTTAAGTTGGCTATGTAGTTTCAGAGATAACACCTCACAAACGTACAAGCATTAATAATATTATATACTTTATAATATTATAACGCTTTACAATATTAGCATTAGATGTACAGATACAAAAGCCATTTATCTGTTACAAACTAAAGTGCCGGCGTTGCCCAGAATTTGAAGGATGTTTGTTCTGAAAAATCAATTTCAAAATTTAACGTACAACACAAAACAAACATTAAAAAAAAGCAGTCGAAATGTTGTTGAATAAATCATATGAAAACGCTATATAAAAATGTATAAATGTATATAACAGACGCAAAAGAATACAGCTATAAATGAACTTATTTCAATTTATAATTGGAGCAATAATGTTAAAATACGCCAATATTTCCCTAAGCGGGTTTTTATCATGCTTCAATACATTTTTCACACTCATATGACGCTATACTATATCCACCATGCCCTTTATATTTCCAATATGACGTAATATTTTCCTCTTTCACGTGGAAACCTTGAAAAAGAAAAGTTATGAAGTTATATTCACTTTCATTTAAATTCGTCAAACCATTTATTTCATTTTCATATTTCACGTGAATATCTTGCAATAGAAAAGTTATGACGTAATATTCACCTTTTTTTAAAAAATTCGGCAAACTATTTATTTCATTTTCATTTTTAACGTGGAAATCTTGCAGTAGAAAATTAATTGTTGTAGTAATAATTTTATTGTGTTTTTTAATTGTTGGCAACTGCTATAACGAAAAATGTTTAAATTTGATAAGAAATTGCTGTTAAATTGGTGGTTTTTTATTAATTAAAAATTAACTATAAGTTATTTCGATTCCGGATTACTTTAGATGTCTCGGCCATGTTTTAATACACATGTACGTATCTCTACACAATTTTGGCTTCCAAATTGTGGATTTTTTATAGAATTACAAACAGACAGATAGACAACTTTTCATTTTTATATATCTCTCTATTCTATAAAAAGTAACTAACGCTGTCACCGCCGCCGTCGCCGGTTTTGAATTTTTTGTGACCGGAGGTCTTTCTTCATTAATATTAAGAAAACTATTGCATACAAATATATGAAAATCGGTGGTATTATAGCGAAATGTTTGATCAACACATGCATACAGTTTTCAAATCGAATAATTATTTTAAGAGATATTTAATGCTAAAGTTGGACAAAATCGTTCCATTAAAAAAATTTATAAGAGCAAAAGCTATACATGGGAATTTAATCATTTTTAGATCATTTTATTCAATAGGAGATCCCAGTCTGCAGATTTCATTAATTTTTTTGACTCATTTTTTGAGGTTTTATTTCTATTTTAAATTCAAATATTCAGCATTTTGACAGATATTTTTTACATATTTTAGAAAATGGTATTAATTTAAACTGTTGCCAACTGTATAAACAGCGCAAACAATAATGTTTGCTTCAAATAAAAAAAAAAATATTTACACGTTACTATTGTAAACAGAAAAAAAACCTTCAAATTGGAATTAAATAATTAGGTATAAAAAGCAGGCACTTATTGGAAATTACGCCATAAAAACTATATTTACATGTGAATTTTAAAAGAGAAAGGATATTTTAAAATAAATTCATTAACATGCGTTAGAAATCTGAAATAGAACAAATTACGTCACATTACACTTATTATGCAAAATGAACAAAAAATAGTATTGCAAAACAGTTTAAATTTAAAAATTGCGCGAGACAAAATATTAGAGGTTAAATATTAGATTTTTTCAAAATTTTATTATTTGTCGTTTGATGTGAGGTGTTCAGCTATAAGTATGCAATTTTTTGTTTCCAACATAATTAGGGGCTGAGTTAGAAAAATTGCTTTAAATACACAAGTTAGAGTTCAGAGGGTTAAATATTAGACTTTTTTCAAAATTTTATTATTTGCTGTTTGATGTGAGGTGTTCAGCTATAAGTATGCAAAATTTCATGTCTCCAACTTAATTAGGGGCTGAGTTAGAAAAATTGCTTAAAATACACAAGTTAGAGCCCAGAGGGTTAAATAATAGACTTTTTCAAAATTTTATTATTTGTCGTTTGATGTGAGATCTTCAGCTATAAGTATGCAAAATGGCAAATGTCATGTCTCCAACTTAATTAGGGGCTGAGTTAGAAAAATTGCTTAAAATATACAAGTTAGAGCCCAGAGTGTTAAATAATAGACTTTTTCAAAATTTTATTATTTGTCGTTTGATGTGAGGTGTTCAGCTATAAGTATGCAAAATGGCAAAATGTCATGTCTCCAAGTTAGTTAGGGGCTGAGTTAGAAAAATTGCTTAAAATACACAAGTTAGAGCCCAGAATGTTAAATATTAGACCTTTTTCAAAATTTTATTATTTGTCGTTTGATGTGAGGTGTTCAGATATAAGTATGCAAAATTTCATGTCTCCAACTTAATTAACTTAATTAGGGGCTGAGTTAGAAAAATTGCTTAAAATACAGAAGTTAGAGACTGGAGGGTTAAATATGACTTTTTCAAAATTTTATGATTTATCGTGTTATCGCAAGTGTTCAGCTATAACTATGCAAACTTTCAAGTCTCCAACTTAGTTAGGGATGAGTTAGAAAAATTGCTTAAAATACATAAGTTAGAGCCCAGAGGGTTAAATATCATACATTTTTCGAAATTTTATTATTTGTCTTTTGATGTGAGGATTTCAGTTATAAGTATGCGAAATTTCATGTCTCCAACTTAATTAGGGGATGAGTTAGAAAAATTGCTTAAAATACACAAGTTAGAGCCCATATGATTAAATATTAGACTTTTTCAAAATTTTATTATTTGCCGTTTGATGTGTGGTGTTCAGCTATAAGTATGCAAATTTTCAAGTCTCCGACATATATAGTTTCTGAGAACGGGCTCTGTGACAGACGGACAGACAGACAGACAAAGGAGTGAGACCAGGCAGGGTTTCGTTAGATGAACGACACTCTAAAAACATGCTGCGGATGACTGTAACAACACAATAAAATGACATTACCATCAGCGATCTACCAATCCCGAATTTTGTTTATATTCGTTTCATATATTCTTATTCTTTTGTGCGGCCCTGTAAAATAATTATCAATATTATATACAGTAAAACCTCTGAATAGCGGACAACCCGAGAATGCAGAATTTGTCCTCTATTTAGAGGTGACCGCTACTGAGAGTAAAACATGTACAGTTATTTAAGAATTGGTAATCGAAAAAATGTCCGCTAAATAGATGTATCCGCTAATCGGGTGTGTCCGCTATGGAGGTTTTACCAGTAAAACTTCTGAATAGCGAACACCTCGGGAGGGCAGAATTTGTCCTCTATTTGGAGGTGTCCGCTACTGAGAGTAAAAAATGTACAGTTATTTAAGGGTTGGTAATCGAAAAAATGCCCGCTAAATAGAGGTGTCCACTATTCGGGTGTGTCCGTTATGGAGGTTTTACTGCATAATAATATCATCCTTTACAAGAAAATTGCATGCTGTATGATAGACAGACAGACATCCAGAGAAAGATAACCTCCCGGATCAATAAACACTCATGTCTTTTGTTTTAATCATCCACAATTGTATGTCATACAACATGCCAGATTTTATACTACAGGCTAAAAACGGTCACCGTGGTACGGAATACTGTGTTATTATTTGTTTGCCCACCAAAACTGGTTGCCACGGGTTGTTGCAAGGTTTGTGATCGCGTGGTTGAAACTGATCTATTCAATATTACTGAGTGCGTATTTTTTCTTATTTGCTCCATGTGTTCAAACCAGTTGTCTACGAAAACATCAACCGGTGAAAGTGACGCACACCAAATTTCTGTGACGTATGCAGATAAACTGTGCTTTTTTACGAGTTTTTTCTATATAATTTTTAAAAGGTTTGGAACTTATTTTTCATAGTAGGTGCATTCAGTAGGCGACCCTCATAGGTACCTTCTGGTGCAATCAGAAACGAAATCCGACAAATATTTTTTGAGTTATGCTTGACGAAAGGTTTTTATTAGGCTTTTTTTTTAGTAGGACATGGCGTTAATATCCATCGTAGTAGTAAAGTGTCCGGACAGTAATATTTCGCTGAGTATTGGCCTTCGCTTCGCTCAGACAATTAAAAGAAAAGTGCATTTTCCTATTGAAACGTGTTTATAAAAAATATATAATTGTATTTAACCTACTTCTATAAGACTTAGTATGAGGGCCACATGATAAATTTAGTCCGAAATATGCTCAGCGATGGATTTCAAGGGAGCATGAAAATGTCCTCTTCCCTGTAAAATTTGAAATTTTGTGTTTGATAATGCTTTAAAAGTACAAATATCCTTTGGAACTCCATAAAGTTCTCCCCGTAGCTGTAACCCCCCCCCCCACCCCCGGAGGAAAATGCATGGATTTGACACTTAATACGCTGCAATGTACCTCAATCGCATGCATAAATACGGAACACTTTAAATTTCATCCAATTAAAGTTCAGTTTCAAACTGTTACCGCTAATCAGTGTTGTCAATTCAATTGATATTTTTATTCAAAAATCTAATATTATTTCCGATTAGTAATATTCGCCTAATTTAGCATTTTTCGCCTATTTTCTTTTAACAAAGCTAATATTACTATTTAGATAATTGTGAATTTCCGAATTTAAAAAAACTCCTAAATTTGCAGCACTGTCAAAGACAAATCATAATTTAACAAAATGTTTCGTGTGGAGATAGTTATTAATACTGAACACGTACCGTACGGAACATGAAGCATTGAATTTTAATAATACTATTTTGTTTCTGTCTGTTTGAAATGGTTTATATCATTAAAGATAATTTTAAAGAATAGGCGCCTATAGACTCTAATATAGCAGGCTTTTTTTAATCAAAAGACAAAAAAGATATACATAGCAGTTTCAGTAGTGAACATGGGACTATCAGCAACATAAATTTTGTAAAAATTTGAGCATATTTACGAATTTTAAAGTGCAAGTAGAAAGATAAATAGGAAGACCTAATTCATAAACAGTTCTCAAACACGTTGAAATGTGTTGAAAAAAGATTTCATTCCCTAAAATATAGTGAGACGGGAAATAAAAATATGATACACTTTGAAAATTGTTTCCTTAATTTTGATTTTAAGTTATGGTAAGTTTGTGAGTAACGCATTTTCTTAATGCTTAATGCAAATCTATAAAAGTTCGTCTACACACTGTGCAAAAAATCCTTGTTATCAAGATAACGTTTTGCACAGCTGAAAGTAAATTCTGTAAAAAATTACGGAATTCTAATGCGACCAAATTCTTAGGACTCAGTAGTTGCTTCTGTAACCAATCTATTGATGTTTTTAGTGCAATACGAATACGAGGGGCAGTATCTAAGTTTATGACTGGATAAAGCAAGGACATATATACCCGTATATATACGAAAATTATATACACTATATAATATAAATAACGGCCCTTATGTGTAACATATAAAAAGTATATCAAACACTATTAACGTAAGGGTGTATTGACTGACAGAAACAGACGAACGTTGAGAAGAGTTGTGATTTAAAGAAAACTATTGTTACATACAGTGGCGATCAAAAGTTTCCGGTGAGCATAAAATTTTTGGTTAATTTGTAAGTATACTCATATGAAGAGGAATCTCAAAGTGTTACTTATACACTTTATTGACATAACAGTTAAGAACTTATTTATGGAATAACAATTAAATATTGATAAATTTAATTGACAAAATTAATTGCAAAAGAAAACGCATGTTCTCAAAAGTTTCCGGCCACCTTGGCAAGTTTGGAAAAAAACGGTGTTATAACAGAAAATAACAGTGATCAACAACATTTACAATTAGTATTTTGTATTCATACATTTAGCAATAAGTACTGCGGCGCAGCAACGTGGCATCAATTCAATGAGCAGTTGTAGATCATCAATGTTAAGTTTTGCCCACGGTTCTTGCAATTTTGTGAAAATGCAGCTAAATTGGAATATTTATAATTCCACACACGTTTTCAAGTTAGTTTCGAAGATTTTCTATTATATTCAGATCCGATGATTGGGCTGTCCATTTCAAAAGCGAAGTTTTTTTGTGCGAGAGCCACTGCTTGACGAGCATGCTTATATGCTTTTGGTCGTTATCATGATGAAACAAATAGTTGCAACTATAAATTTTCCTCCAATAAGGCATGGTAAGGTAAGGTAAATGATTTTGCACGATATCCTTATGCATTGCACTATTCGTCTTGCCGCAGATTTCAAATAATGACAGGCGCATTTTCTAGAAAATGCTCCCCACAGCATAACGTGTCCTCCGCCTTGCTTCATTGTATGAATAATATATCTCGCATCTTATCTTTTGTTTTTAGGTCGTCGGTTGTAAAGTTTTTTATCACTCACAATAAGATTGAACGTAGATTCATCTGATAATAGTACTTTTTTCCAGTTTTCACTTGACCAGTCTTTGTATTCTTTGGCAAACGCCAGTCGGGCCCTCTGAATTCTTTTCCTTGTAAAAGGTTTTTTAACGCCGACTGTTCCATAAAGTTCTACGTCAAATAAGCGTTTTGACACTGTAGATAGACTTGTTTCAGCAATAACCATAATACCATAAATCGCTTTTAACGACATAAATGGCGTGGAATTGCAGCGGCATTTTTACGCGGGTTATCAACTGCTTTTCTTCTAATAATTCTGTTCACAAGAATAGTCGTTTTCCGGGGTCCCCCGGACCGTGGCAAGTTCCAAAGGCGATGTTCATCTTTATATATTTTTTAAACATCGTTTACAGCAAATTTTCCGATCGACAACTTTGCCGCAATCCCACAAGAGGATTGTCCCTTTAGCGACAAACAAATCACTCATTTAGGAACAATAAATTGTTAAACTTTTCATTTTTGAATTTCAAATACATTATTCACCTTGATTAATTAACAAATATGGCCAAAAAAACACTTTAGCGATAGCAAAAACTAATGAATGACGAATGGTCGGAAACTTTTGCACGCGCGAATTTTGAATTCCTCTCCTTTGCATCAAGTATCTTAAGTAACCAATCAATTGCTTCGTCTAAATGCTACTCTGGACGGAATTCCTAATCAAAGTGCATTAGATACTTGGACTGAGGAGTTTTCCGCTTTACTACAGGATATCATGAATCAGTGTTTTCGTAGAGGTCGCCTACGTCATTGTCCAACTATTACTTGGTACGATGAAGATCTTCGAAGGGAACGAAACAGAGTCAGTGCCTTGCATAAGAGATATTTAAAAAACTTAGATGTTATTAGGTATAAAGAAAGCTATAACATAGCTCGACGTGAGTATAAGAAGAACCTTCGCAAGGCGAAGCGAAATGCTTGGCTTAAATTCTGCGATTCAACAAATAATGCATACGGATCCTTATATAAATTTATTTCTAAGAAGAAATTGTCACATGAAGATTTAATATTTACTACTTTAGAAAATTCTCATGTGTTTGTGAGCTATGACGACGTGGCCGAAGACCTAATGAATCATCGCTTTGATGCTAATGCTAATTTTACAGATCCGCATGAATTTACCAGTACAAATTATTATACTAATCAGGAGGATTTCCATCCCATTACAAAAAGAGAATTGTTTTATGTTATGCGCCAGCAGGGTAACAATAAGGCTCCAGGATTTGATGAGATAGATGCCTTGGTAGTAAAAAATCTTTGTAAAAGTTTCACGCCTTTTGTTCTTAAGCTTTTTAATACTTGTCTTCGTTTTGCTCATTTCCCAATGTGTTGGAAAAAGGGTCTTGTTTTGTTTTTTCGTAAGCACAACCAACCACCTGAGTTGCCTAAGTCTTACCGACCAATTACATTGCTGCCGATTATTGCCAAGATTTTGGAGAGAATAGTGAAAATGCGAATAATTACAGTTCTGGAATCTTCTGCATATCTGGACGAAGGTCAACATGGATTTAGAGAGTCTAAGAGCACTATAACGGCAATGGCTGCTGTAAAGAATTTTGTTAGGGAGACTTTGAATGATTTTAAATATTGTGCATTAATTAGTTTCGATATCGTTAGTGCTTTCGACGTAATCGATTGGCGAATACTTGCTGGTATTATAGATGACCTTCCTATACAGGATTATTTAAAAAAGATCTTGAAGAACTACATAAGTCATAGATTGATAGGATTCAAGTTTATGAGAGGGATTCGCTGGTTTCATGCTTTTCGAGGTTGTCCACAGGGGTCCTGTTTGGGTCCCTTGTTGTGGACTCTGGTTGCTGATAAGATATTAAAATATTATAAGCGTCGTTTTAGAAAAATCATTTCATTCGCTGATGATTCAGCTATTGTGGAAGGGGCCGATACTCGTGCAGCGCTGGAAGATAGAGTTAACAGATGTATCGAATATTTTATGAACGCATGTGAAGAGTTTGGCTTGACAATCAGCGCTCAAAAATCATCAGCAATGCTTTTTGGTAAATATACTTTGAACAAACGCCGTCCGATTTTTAAGCTTAGGAATACCAGCATTTCGGTCAAGGACAATGTACTATACTTGGGATTTTTTCTGGATAGCCGTTTCCGTTGGCTTGATCATTTGGATCTTGTTCGTGACAATGTTATAGACTTTTCGTGCTCCATGCGCAAAACCCGTATTAGAGATAAGGGTCTTCCGTTGGACTACATGAAAACTTGGTATCATTCGGTAATTAAGAAGCAGATATCATATGGATATGAAATTTGGTACCGGGACTTGAGATACCATGGAATTAGACGCTTGTCTTCATGCCAGCGTCTTTGTTTATTATCAATAATCAGAGTTTACAGATCTGTATCTACGGAAGCTCTTTGCGTAATTTCGGGTATACCTCCCCTGGAGCTGGAGTTGGAACAGATGTCTGGTCACTATAACACGGTGCATCATGAAGATCTAGTATGGATAAAGGATATTTGTGTAACTAAGGAAAATATTATGCCACATTTACATACATTTGATTATCCTTATTTTGTGTCAACTCATCATATACAGTTTGTAAAGTCAGTCACTTCTGTAGTACCTATTTTTAACCACCCTGTAGTTTACACAGACGGCTCCAAGATGAACAACACAGTTGGTTCCGCTTTTGTTGTTTATAATGATGGAAAGATCATTTTAGAAAACCGTTTTAAACTTTACGCTTATAATACTGTTTATCAGGCTGAATTATCAGCCATTGACAAGGCAATCGACTGGTGTTGCAGGGCTGATTTCAGAGAATTCCACATCTACACTGATAGTTTTTCTTCAATACAAGCCTTGCAGAACTTATTTCCAACTGATAAGATTTTGTATAACATATATTCTAACTTGAGACTGTTGAGTGGTAAAATTATTTTTATGGGTTGGATTAAATCTCACATTGGCCTTGCTGGTAACGAAAGGGCTGACTATCTGGCAAAGTCTGTTATTCTGGATGATGAGTTTGATGAGAGGTTGGATATTCCAATGCCTGTTTCCTTCGTCAAACGTTTTTATAAGAGTAACATTATCACGAGGTGGACTAATGATTGGAAAATTGGTGAAAAGGGTAGGGATACCTTCCTCATCTTGCGTTCACCGGACGTTTCTTATTTGTGTTATTCAAGGGTAGTAGCCTATTTCATTTCTTCGCATGGCTCTTTTCCAGTGTATTTATTTAAGATTGGCAAGCGACCAACAGATAAGTGTGATTGCGGTAACGTCGGTGACGTTAAGCATTTTATTTTCGGCAAGTGTCCTCTGATGCCTCTGTTCTTTAACTTTGTGCGAAATAGAACTCTGTCTTGGAATTTGCAAAATGTTCTCTTGCTGAGATCGAATTATTATAAACTGACTGTTATTTATAATGAACTGAATAAATTGTATTCATTCATAAAGTACAAATTTTGATTATTTTGGTGTAATTAAAGAATTTTTGGTGGACTTTTGCCGGACTGTTAGCCACATAGTGCTTTGCTAATCTTTCTGTCTTCACGCATTTTTGAGTTGTTTCTGGACTTTCAGGGTCTGATGGTCTTTTGTAACTTGAATTGACCTAAAATGTGTTATTGGCTTAATGTTTTATCTTGTCTTGATTATTAGTGTAAATCGTACTTTTATACAGTCATTTGTAACTGAAAATAACTTAAAATTTTGTTTTTCAGTTTCACTCAGTCTTAGTTTTAGTTTTAGCTTTATTTTTATTTTATAGTAACTAGGGTTACAGTCATATGTTAAAACTTGTACATGACTTTAATTTTTGTATTTTATTTTCTAGGCAGAGTGTGCCATATTTTTGTGACTTTTTAGTTTTATTATTTGTCACTGTTTCTGGGTCTGTTTCGGCGGCTGGTGTGAGTTAGATGGTGGAGGACGTTTTTCTGCCAGGGATTCTGGGCCTTTGCCATTATTTGGTTGGCTCCCTGGTAGAGTGATCAAGTAACCAATCAAAATGATCACGTGGTCAGAGATAATTTGCTTATTCCTAACTATTGGAGCAATTGAACTTCTTCTTCGCTAAAACGTTCTGTCAAAGGAATAAAAAAAAACTAACTGGCCGGAAACTTTTGACCGCCACTGTATGTGACTGCTGAGCTGATATCGTGGAGAAAATTCTGACTTTACCAAAACAGTACTAAGGGAATGTCACAAGTAATGTATTTCACAAGTAATGTGAGGATGCCACAAGTAATGTGACGATTCTAAATCTATTAATCTGAAATCAAAATGCAACAAAGAGAAAACAGTGGCTCCAAAGTGATATAATAGTACTATGAAGCAATGATAAAGGGTTGTTTTGTCATATGAGTCCAGTTTTACACTGCTTCTGACTTCTGACCGAATTTTTATCTAAAAATTCCATCTGAAGCTTACTATCATAATTTGCTAACAAATCTGAAAAAAATGTCAGAGGTTTAGTCATAATATGAGCAAACCATATCATGATATTTTTTTCAAATTATTCTATATTCTGCAAGATTTAAGTCACTTGCACCGACTATATGAGCATTTTTAATAAAGAGACCCAAACCATGATGCAAAATTTGTTTCCAGATAGTTTAGATATGATATCAAGATGAAAAAAAATCCGTTCACACAGTTCATATCGTCCCCAGGACTGGTTTTCAGAACAGTATGATGAAGTTACACAGTCACCAAGACCTTTACAATCAAACATTGTAAATATTTGATTAATTTTTAACACAGTTATTCAGTTGGTAAATAAAAGGGTAGGTAAAGAGTTTGTAGAGTATTGTCGTCTTCAGCCAAGACATCCCTGCTCCGAATCTTGGCCCGGACTTTTTTCACCCACTTGGAAATTTATAACTGTTAATGTCAATATTATTTATCCCTTGCGGCCAGTATTGGAGACAAATATACGAATGTGCTATCAACCTCCGTAATTCTATAGAGACCGAGTCAAATGTTTTTTATGAAAAATGGTTGAGGATTTGACTGAAAACTCTACAGGATATCAGTTCAAAAATAATTTAAGCAGTTCTGGCGGTTGAAACTAGTCATACACTGTAAAAAATAATCTGTAAAGTTAATAAAGGTTTTCTAGGAAACTGGAATTCCTAGAACTTTTTATGTAAGGGCAACAGATACACGTTTGCACTGTAAATCAAAAAATCTGTAAGGTTACTAAGAATTTTTTTGGAAACTGGGTTGTATAGAACTTTTTATGTAACTGCATCCCGGGTTACAGATAAAATTTTAGTAAGATTACTGTAATTTTAGTAGATTCTTTTGTAAAGCTACAGATTTCTGTAGATTTACAAAAACTAGTTTTGTAGATTTGCATCTTTTTTGTACAATGTACAGATAAAATTTTAATAAGCATACGCATTTTTTTTTACAGTGTACGCCATATTAGTCAAGGTTGTATGATTTTGCGACGTGTTTCCATATTTTCATCCTCTCCCCTGTATGTTTCACCAATAACACTGAGCTCAGTGATGTCAGTTGTTAAATTAAATATTTCAAACTCTACTTTATTTTCCATTTATAGCACATTTATGGAAAAAAACAACCTTAACATAAAAACAGTTAATATCAAATTTTAAATACTAGTCGAACAGAATGCGATTTAAGGTAAATTAAATGTTTCTCAAAATTCAATTACATTAATTAGAATGGAAAACAAATATATTCTCTTTTTAAACAATTACACTCGATAAAATGTGAGACGTGGTTTTTACATTTTCCAGTAAATTTAAATTATTTACAAAGCTTTCTGCAACCTTCTTTAAAAAAAAAATATTTATAATTCAATTTTACTCAACAAAGCTTATTTATAATGCAAATACAAAACTATTTGCATAAACATTTTTTTTTCTTTATTCAAAATAATGAATAATTCTATAAAGAATTTTCTTTGTATTGCAAGTGATATAAATGTATGCGTCAATGTGTAATTTTTAAAACTACTTGTTTAAAAATATAAAATAAATATCAAATTTAATTATAGTTTAATTAGATTTTTCATTTTTAATTAAATAATGAAACATTGTTTAAGAGTATTATAAGAATCTAATGTTGCGAATATTATTTTATCTTTTACGGTAAAAAAGCTAATTAATTTATTAACTTAAATAATTATATTTATAGCGTATATTGATTGAAATTTAACATATAAATAATAAAATATACCACTAAATAATACCTCAGAAATATTTTTTAGTCAGCTTTCATATGAATAAAAGATATTTTATCTTAAAAAATATCTCTAATTTTCGACAGCATTTATTTTTAAAAACCTAATATTTGCGAATAATTTTGCATTCTTACTTGCGTTTGTATTTATATTCGATTATAAATATATAAATATTCAAGTTTTACTCAAAATGCGTGCAACTTCAAATTAAGACAGGCAAAATATAAAAATATTTGATACAAATACCTCATGTAGAAAAGTTCAGAAGAAATGCTTATACTTAAAATTACTTGTACTCATAGCCAGCAATTTATTTGTTATCAATCAAAAACTGACAAAGTGAAAAACTCAACTATTTATGCTACATTCAATTTTTTAATTTATTCAAAATGTTTTTATAAGAAAAGACATAAATTTAATTTTGGTGTGAATTCAATTTAAACCTTAATCAGATTTTCTGATGAATAAATGTATAAACTAAACTTATAAATAAGTTTAATATTTAAAAGACGTATTGTGATTATGTTGTAATTAAAGGACATTTTGCCAATAAGAAATACTTTTTTAGAAAATTTATGCAGTGACATAGCATGTATCGACAAAAAACTCAGTCGTTTAATTTTAATATTCCTGCTTTTTTTTTTTTTTTCTTGAAGTAACAAAAAAAAGTTTTTCTTTCTTCTTTAAAAAACATTAGAAGAGACTTTTTAAAAAGTTAAATTAAGTTCTTTTTAAAAAATAATATAAAAGATCTCCATTAGTTTACTGCACAGCAATTAGATGAAAAGTAAAAGAAGTTTTTCTTTTAATCTTCTTCCACAATTTTGTTTTTTATTTCCTGATAAAAAATATTTATTATTTCATCTTAATATACATAGTTTATAAAGAGAGGCCTAAGAGTAAAAATAGTTTTTTATTTATTCATATTTATTTAATATTTGAAACTAGAAAAAATGTGAATTAAGCACTTGCCCCGTTATTATGCTTGTTTAAAATCTTTAGATTTATTTTATTCTTTCATATCCTTATTACATTAGAACCTCGATTATCCGAAGTAATTGGGACCGATCATCTTTCGGAAAATCGAAATTTTCGGATAATCGAGAATGCTTCAATTTTAAGTTTAAGGAAAAATATATACGCTATTTCTTATTATGGTAACAAGTGCTTAATAGAAGTAAAGCAATAACAAAATAGAAACAAGAATAAATTTCCTGAATTTTAATTTTGAAATTAAGTACCTTTTACATATTTCACAAGCGTTTTAAATAATGTTTTGTTTGTCGCCGTTTCTGTTGACTTTGTTTTGCAGTTCTATCACAAAATTTTTAAATAGAATTAGTTCACCAGTTATCACAGCGTTTCTGTTGCTCTATCCCAGCTAAACCTTTTGCAAAACATTCAAAAGCCTCAGAATTGCTAATTTGTTCGTTTTCTTCGTTACACTCCGCAGCTTACGGGAGCTCAAGTTAAATTCAAAGGAATTCTAAGAAAGGTGATCGAAAATATTTATATGTACTCGTGGTTCGAAAAGAACCACTTGCACACAAGGAATGTGATAGTATAAATTCCAAATGGATTTTGCACACAAGGATAATGAAAAATAAAAGCTTTTAAAATGGATTTCGGTTTAAAAGAGGTTCGGATAAAAGAGGTTCTACTGTACTGTTTTATTTTATTATTTTTTTATATTCATCTTAATTAATATAGAGGAAACGATAACTCAGGTGTCAGCACACTGTGCTACCAAACTACAGGTGTGAGGTTCGTAGCCGGATAGGTTAAGGTTTTATTAAATTTTTCATATTTTCGAGATCTATAAAAAAGTACCAAGCGAGTTTGAAGATCTAATCCTGGGGTTTCTGTATCATGATGACCACTTGACCTAATATGAACTTTCGTGAAAAAAAGCAAACACCACTACTAACTCTGCAACTAATTATAATAGAAGAAAGGTACTGGCACCAAATGATTAGAAATAAAATCTACTTTTAAATTATGCACATAAAATTTGCTTGGGGGGCCATATACAAATCAAAACCAGACCAAATTTTGTTTTTATTTCAATAGCTACACCCAATTTTGGCTATATTTTAAATCTTCGGTTTAAACAATGCCTAGAGACGAAATTTCTAGTCATTTGGATAAGTTTTTGAATTATAAACATTCAAAATTTAGAGCTTCTAATGTTAGATTACATTTTCATATTATTATTAATATCTATTGAAATTATAATCCTAATGTGATAATTTTTTTCTTTATCTATACCTAAACTTCTCTTTAAAAGTAATTTTATAATAATTATTCCTGATTTACCAGAACACCTGTCTACAGGGGCTTTTTAAATAGGTTTGAATCAATTGCGGCTAAAGCTAGTTATCAGATTTTGATCCCAGGCGTCGATGCAAGGTTTTTTTCTTGGGACCCATTTTGTGAAAAGTAAAAGTTATTTTTGTGAATTTTATTATATTTTTATGAAATTTATTTTATTTTTGTGAAAAGTAACATTTTGTAACGAAATATGAAATCCAGTTACTGGAATTCGAACCAAGCATTTACTATTAATAACTTCTTTAAATCCTTCTGATAAAGTTTTCCTTTCTGATGAACTTGCTTTCTTTGCAAATGACACACTTTAAAACCGAACAATATAAAAATAATTAATGAAGAGTATATTTTTTATGGAATAGAGCTTTGTGAAGGGGAATTTTTATTAAGAGGAATTTTGTGAAGGGGCCTGTTTTATTAAAAGGGATTTTGTGAAGGGGCCTGTTTTATTAAAGGGATTTTTGTGAAGGGGTCCTAAATAGGCCCCAAATTTTGCCTGTATCGACCCCTGGATCCCTTTTTAGGTTGAGACTTTTGATAGCATAGGTTGGTGAATTCTGCGAAAACAAATTGTATGAATAGTACACAGAAAAGCTGTTTTGTTGAAACAACTAAATTTTAGTTGAACACTCTAACCAACTATTTTGGTTGGAATGACCAAATTTTGGTTGGACTAACCAAAGGATTTGTTGAATTAACAAAATCATTTGGTTAGTCTAACCAAAATTCGATCATTCCAACCAAAATATTTGGTTGGAGCTATATTAACCAAAATTTAGTTGTTTCAACAAAACATTTTTTTCCGTGAAAGTGCATATCTTGCGGTACAAAATCACAGCAAAAATTAGACGCATGCCCATGCCTAGCTGAAAACGTCTGTCAGTCACCAGACATGTTCCCAATACATTTTCGATTGAAATTAATGAGACTGCTAATTCGTACATACAAAAAACAGCTTACAATTTCTAGAAACTAATACATATATTTGACTGCGTTCAACTGCAACATGGCCAAAATTTCTCCTAGCGTCAAGTTTTAGCACTAAATATTTTTCAAGGAATTTATCTCCTCATGCCTTCAAAAGTATAAACATAAAATGTGGTCTTTTTACTTTCATTCATTTTAACTACAGATGTCTACAAACGGAAAAAGTTGTTTTATAACAAACCTCCATATAGATTTATATCCTGAATCACTCGAGCGCTTTAAACTATTTCAAAAAAATCTTCTTATCAATAAAAAATAATCTCAAATTCCCATAAATTATTTTTGACAAATCTCCAGAGAAAAAGAGCATCATTTAATGTTCTTCATTTATAATTATGTTTTTGCTGCATTCGAGTATCTGTAATTTATTAACTAACTGCTTATAATTTGATATTTCATAATGTCATAATAAATTTCGAAAAAAATAAAAAAAATTTGAAATCATTTATGCATGCAATATTTTTCTCTTTTTAGATCATCCTCGCTTTTAAATAGAAACTTCATCATTCATTTATCATGTTCATGTGATTTATTGTTCCGGTTTATATTTATTTAAAAGAATTAAATTTTATTCTGTTCTGAAAAAGATTACGAAAATAAATATTTTATTTACAGTGTTATAGTTATATTTTCATATTTATGCAGATAGATTATTTTTATATTCATTAATATATTGATTTAAGTGGGAAAATAGCAGTTTTTATTCTTCTTCTTGTTAAATAGATTAATAAATTACGTTTTAAAGGATATTTTAATAGAATTAATTAGACATTAATGAGAAACAGTTAAATGTATTTTTAGTGTATAAGTTGAATAAATTTGCAGTTTCGCAATATCTTATATTTCATAGAATTAAAAAATAAACTTGATTCATAAAAAAATATATTTCTGTTTTTTGTTTTTATGATTCAGCATGAAAAGTATTGCCTAGATATCTACGCTTCTGAATATTTTAAAAATTTAAAGACGGGCAAGCATAATGTTGATAGCATGTTTATTGTAACATGGAGGTTGCTTTGTTAAATTTGCTACGTTCGATCATATTAAAGAATTAACGGAAGACATTAACGAAATTGGTGATCATGAGGTTAAACGTATTCATCTGTGAAAGAAATTTATCTTTAAAGCTGCTACTATCAAATACTAGCTTGGTGATTCCGGCAAGCTTAATAATGCCGCCAAATTGTGTCAAAGTCCTCACGACCAACTAAATTTTACTGTCCATCACTACTCTCTTGGAAAAGTACTTTACTTCTTCTATTGAGCATATATTTCAGCGCATTACATCCATGTCTTCAGTGCGTTGCTTGCCTTAATATTTTGTTTTATTACTAAGTTGCATCTACTCTAATGAAAATATTCAGTAGGCCAAATCGTATTTACCTTTGGTACTTTCTGGTTTTATTTGTTAAGCTAACTGAACGTTGGAGAACTATCAATATCATATAAAATCAAACTTCTTAAGAAATGTATTTTCACTTCTGCCTTTTTGCCTTCAATATTTTAATATGGCAAACAGTCAATGTTTAATTTTCTCTTTCTGTATATTCTAATCACTTTAGAAATTGTTAACATCATATCCTTAACAGGTGAAAAAAAGTTGCTTGGTGTTTATTCCAAACTTTGTTTTAATGAAAGGCCGATTTGGTTTTTAAATTAGGGACTTTAAACAGAGATTGGAAGTGCACTTTGTTTTGGATTATTTTAGTGATGATCCGATCATTTTTTAAATTATCTGAAGTTTAAAGTGGATTCACAATGGAAAAGTCATCGACTGGGCATCCTCGTCTGTCTCAGTCCTTAACTACTAAAGAAGATGGTGATCAAATTCAAAAATAATAATAAGAGACAATAATTTGAAGAGAAAAAGGTAACGGGAGAGACAAAGAAGAGTACCATGTCAGAGTCATTAGGATTATAACATTTATACATATCTTTACATTATATTATTTGACAGTGTAATTATAAGTTCGATTTCAGGAGAATACAGGCCTTTTCTTCGGTTGTCACTCATCACTGAATCGCAGAATTTCTATTTCAAATTCGACAAGCAGCTTAGAAAAATTCGTCGCGTGCTATTATGCATTTGAATTTTCATTGTTGATATATTTTTAACTTTCTTACTGTTTTTTCACTCTATTAAATTGGCTTTTTTCTTTATCCAGATGATTTTATGTTATACAGAAAGGGTATCGGGTGCAGGTAGTGATCTTCATGTGTAAAAATTTAATCGCAGATCTTAAGTTGAAAGGAAGTTAGAGTGAAATATCAAATAACATGCGCTTTAATGATGCAGAACTCTTTGGAAGTCCGTTAGGTCTTACTTTTGTCGCATAAACACGGGGAAACATGTGATTTCAATATTCAAAGTATATAGAATTAGAAACTATAATATAAACTACAAATTAAAAGGAAAAATAATCTCAAAATAATCTCAAAATGCATAGTACATACTAATGTCTCGACCGAGTTCGTTGGCCAGCTTCATCCATCATCTTGTTTCAAAATGGCCGCCATTTGAATTTTTGAATTTTTTCTGTTTTCTAACATTGTATACTTATATAAAATGTTACGTTTCACAAAAATACAGACTCTTATGTATCATTTTAAACAGAATGTCAGAAGCATAAAAAATATTTTAAAGAGTCACACAGTTAAGTTAACAACCTAGGTCATTTTAAACAGAACGTTAGGAAATCTAAAAAATTTCCAAAAGTGTCCTCAAAATTCAAATAGCCACCATTTTTAAACACGATGGCGGATGAAGCTGGCCAACAAACTCGGTCGAGACATTAGTATTTACTATGCATATCAATAATATCATCCAAATCGGTTCCAAAATTCGAGAGTTACAGCATGACAAAATTCAGATATATATATATATATATAAGTCAGCATTTCAATGGAGGGTGGTTTTGGTATATGGGGGTCATGATCGGCGAAATTATAGAAAAATTTCCCGAAATGTTTACCTTCGGAGGCTGCAAAAGGTAGCCTTTTTACTTTTTGACACGAAAGCTTCCTAAAAGTGTCCACAATTTTGGCCACCACTTTATATATATGTGTGTGTGTGTATGACGTGTGTTGATTATATCCCTTTAATACCTGAAGAGGTTTGGTAGAAATCAAAAGTCTTGGGTTTTAACACTAATTGATAGGATCGTATTTGACTGAAAAAAATTTTTAAAAAATTTCCGATGTCAGATTACATCAAGGGAGGATCCACACAATTGTGTGGTGTAGACTCGGCTTTAAATCACAGAAAAAGAGGAAAATGTATTTTCTTTTTCCTTAGAATCACCTGCACAATTGTGCAGGTGAGGTGTTAAAGGGATATTGAGATCCAATTTTACACAATATATTTATCGGGAATAACAATAGATAAATATTGGTTTTATAATGAAATTTTCGGC